>JAEVFL010000004.1:1396960-2793921 GCA_021018615.1 Phlebopus sp. FC_14 | reverse complement strand
GACATCACCTGACGTCATATGGAATGTCGTGGAATGTTGTGGAACATTCCGATGATATCATATATTTGTTAGATACAAACACTGTACTTGTATATAATGCAATGCCAACGCCCAGACCCTAGCTTGGTTCTCTTGGGGCTATCCATCCACGAGCGTGCCTAAGTCTTATCCCCTCTACTCACTTTTCGTCGACAAGCTATCGTCGACGCTACACGTTTTATCGTCCCAAGCCTTCAAGTGGGGCTTTAACTCATTTGTCTTCTCCGTCTTAGTTTTAGTGTTGACGTCGCGAAAGGCTACGCCTTAACGCTCGTCTCAGAATATGGGTTAAGGGTATTACCTTAAGCATACTTATATAGTACTTAGCTCGCTCACCTCAGAGGAGCATGGATCATGGTCCATGCATGGTATCTAGGGTATATAAGTAGCTACCTTTCCCTGTCGTATTTCCTTAGTTCAATATATTCATGGTTCCACAGTAAAACCCTGGTCTTAGCTGCTATAGAGGGCGTGGGACTTAACATATCTAGCAAACTCTGTGTTGGACTACAATAGTGTCTAGGTTTCCTTTTAGTTTGGTTTGTTTTTCCGTTCTGTTCTGCTCAATGCATAACACTGGATCACCATAACTGATGACATCAAGAAACTTGGGAAGACTAAGCCAAGTAAGCCCATCTGTGTGAGAATGTATTTCACTTTTGTTGTCAATGCTGTAGAGTAGCTCTGGGATTTGATAGAGTCCTGAACAGATTGGCCAGTGGACACATTCTCCAGGTCAGGGAGTGATGAAGAAGCCTGGTCCTTGTTATGGTAGGTATTTTTCCCCTATTTATTTTCTTTTCTTTCTATTTATTCTAATTTATTAAGCCTTTAGCACCTAGCATGCCTACTTTCAAGACTTGAAACATCTAAGTCTCTTTCCTAATCACGTGACTTGGCACATACGACTAGATCGTATGCTACAAGGACTAGCTCCTATGCCTGTCTTTCACATATGCATGGACAATTCTAGATCTATGCCTCACCTCCCATGTATGTCTCTCGTTTACTAGCTATTTGATATTTAATAGCTGCCACACATCATAGTATCCTCACCAATCTCATGTATGATCATGGCAGCACATGTTACCTCCTGTCCATGCTTTCGCTTCCATTTTACATGTGTCTACCTTATGTTCTACTTCTCTTCCATTCCATGGCTATGCTTGATGCATGCCTGGTACATATGTTATTCATTCTATCAGTAGATCTGCTAGATGCATGTACAAACATATATGTAGTATATAAAGGGTGAATGCAGCAACCAGGGGATCCTCATCGAATCCTCCTGAGTCTCTTCTCAGCCCCTCATCGCTACAAAGAGCAACCTCAGTAGACTTATCAGTATGCCCTACACGTGATGCGCGTACTCCCTCGCACGGACATCACAAGGTATGGGGATGAGACTAGGAGTCCAAGCCTTAAGCTCGTTCTCTTCTCGCCATCACCGCTACTCGCGCGTATTAGGTCTATGCAATATCATTCTGTGACGCTCTTGTAAAGTAATCGGGTCCTGACACCAGGACAAAATCCTCACCAATGACGAAGTACTCGGACGATGGACAGCTCTTCACAATTCACGTCATCACGATACACAAAATACAAATCGTGCACATCTCAAACTCACTCGGATAGCTTTTCTCATTCAAACGTTTTCGATGTTAGTGGTCCGACTTACAGGGGCGCCCACCCATGGACCCAGAAGTTTCCAAGCGAGCTCCTGCGCGTCACCGACCGTGATCCTGACAAGCTCGATCAGGGCTTGTGTGCGCATTCTGCAATAAACTCACAAGTATTCGTTTGCCTTGCTCGAGACCAGAGTCCAGGTGGTTGCGGTCTGGCTGCCAGCGACGAACTCGTCCTTGATAAAAAGCTACAAGTCAGGAGGCGCAGACGTCGTCTTATCCGGTGCCAGACTTGCCTTGATCTGCTGCAAGACTGACGCGAAGTTGTTGGCGTACGCATTGAGCAGGGTGATCTGGTTAGCGCCGACGTTCTTCAACGTCCACTGCACACGATGTTAGCCCGACAACGCAAAGGAAACATCCAACGAGCGCCGAGCCCACTCACGACATTGGTCGTGCTCGGGGAGCCGGTAAAGCCGCCGGTAACAAAACCATCGATCAGGTCAGCGTCCAGGTTACTGTAGGCGACGTTGATGATCTTGTAGTTGCCGTCGGGGAGGGGAGAAGACATGGTGAGGATGTTGTTTTAGTTTCGAACAGTGGTGAATATGTTTGGATTGTGGATGGGAGCTCTGTCGAGATGCGGAGCCCTATTTATGTGTTCGCCAGCGGCCCAGATGTTTTTGCTCGCCGACTGCCTCATGCTGGCCCAACCGAACTCGAACCTTTGCCTCGTACGGGTTCGACGGTTTCTTCGCCCCACAAACCAACATCCGATACCGATGCCATGAGCACCGGCGATGTGGAATCTCCGGACGTGGACCTGCATCTCTAACTTGTCCTCGCGGTGCAAAGTTTCTGCTGTCAACGGCTAGGTCGAGGTGAGGAATTCATTAAGTTAGGTTAAGTTTGCGAAAACCTAGGACTTCTCAGTTGGTTTGGCAGAGCAAAATTCTTGCTGTCATTGACGCGAACGGCAGAAGGACGTTCACAAGACCCCATGGCTACCCGATTAAGAACTCGAACTCGCCTCGACCTTCTCCTCACGATGGATTTGGTGATGCTGGCCCAAGGGAACACAAATGGTCCTGTACGAGATCGACAATTCTTCGCCCCACAAACCACATCCGAAACAATGAGCACCAGGGATGTGAGATCTCCGGAGATGGACCAGAATCTCCTCCCACTCGATCACGCCGTGCAGGGTTTCAATAGCGGGGAGAATAAACATTCAATCAGCGAATCAGGCGACATTGGACATAAGGGCGTATTGAGTTGGTTAACTCGGTGGCGCAAAGTTCAGGTCATAGCCGAGCAGCGTGCTCATGGCGTGATGGACGTATTAAGTTCTATTGATTGGTTGAAACTTTCAACGGCATCCTGTGAAGAGCAACAATTGTGAGTAGGTCCGACTTGGTACCATAACAGTTCTGCTGTGTTAGTAGTGGGACGAGGAGTGGAGAAGTAACAATTACCTGACTTCGACTCTGCTTACGGGAGACCAGCGGAGAAGACTCATGAGTGGAGACAGCCTAGTTTCCGCTAGGTAGACCATATGAGACTAGGAAGATATTAATGCTACACTGCATACCTGAACAATTTTTGCCAGCAAGCTTCAGAACTCAGTGAGTTTTTGATCGGTTTTGATCAGTCTCATCAGACATTCGCAGGTTGCACGGACTTACGAGGGTCACCTGAAGCTCCGCCATAGTATGAGGTCCGGCTGGATTTTTGCCTGGGCCTGATATTGTGACGAGGGAACTGCGTTGACGAATGGTGGCGAACGTTCTCTAGAATGCACTGCCCGACGTTGGTATGTCAACATTTCCTTCACTTTTTTCAATTTGAGCTTGCTCACGAGCTAGGCTGTTGGCCAATTCTACGTAACTTCAGCCGGTCGAGCCTGCCAGAGCTATTGTTACATGCAGAACAGTAACCCTGGATCTATTGAAGTTTCAAAGTTTTGACATCTACAAGACATGTTCTGCACGCATTTTCATGAACACATCGATACGCACCCCGCTTTGCGTGCAGTAGACTACAGCATAACTGGCTAGTGGTAAATTTCACGATGCTCGTCTAGCTCGTCTACCTGATATTTACAGGACGCAATGGCACTCACCGGAGTCAGTTGCTGTCTTACAATTTTTGGGGGTCCTGTACACCGTCATTGAAAACCAAATTCCTCCCGACGACCAGGTAAGTTCATCAGCCTAAGCCTTTGAATGTGTTAATTGGTTGACCATGGGGTCTTGTGAACGCCTTTTTCAGCACCATCAAACTCGTGCAGGGCTATTCTCGCAGGCGGTTGGTAAGTGAGCCGTAATTTACCCATAAGCTATCGCTACGCCCCCAAACAAATCCAAGTACCAGTGTCTGCATGGCCGTTTACTTGTCTGACTCCATGCCTCTTACTCATCTGCAAATCGACTGAAACGGGGGCCTACTTATGATCTCGCGTTATTGATTTATGGTCATGTGCACGAGCTCAGACAGGAACGTTATGTAAACCCCCTGTAAGATGGCCACCTCGTACGAACTTTCTTGCGAATGCCCCTCCATCGTCATCGCCCCTTTGAGCACGTTGCCTCTCCAGAATCAACTGCGCTTCCGAATTTCAGTCCAGTACGTCCTTCAGAGTGCAATATTGCTTGATTTGCTGATGAATATTCATTCTCGCTGCTGTTGAGAGTTTGCACGGCGGGGTCAAGTTGGAGATCCAGGGCCACGCCCGGAGATCCCATATCCCGGTGCCGGTTGTATTGAATGTGGTTTGTGGGGGCAAAGGCTTGTCGAATTTCTGCTAGTGCATTCGAGTTCCCTTGGGGTACCTTCGCCTAGACGGGTGACCAATCCATCTATAGGCAAGCATATTGATTGCGTGCCTCATAGATGGATTGGTCACCATTCTAGCCTTCGCCAAATCCACCGTGAGGAGAAGGTCGAGGCGAGTTCGAATTCTTAATCGGCTAGCCATGGGGTCTTGTGAACGTCTTTCTGCCGTTCGCGTCAATGACAGCAAGAATTTTGCTCTGCCAAATTAACTGTGAAGTCCTAGGTTTGCACAAACTTAACCTAACTTAATGAATTCCTCACCTCGACCTAGCCGTTGACAGCAGAAACTTTGCACCGCGAGGGCAAGTTAGAGATGCAGGTCCACGTCCGGAGATCCCACATCGCCGGTGCTCATGGCATCGGTATCGGATGTTGGTTTGTGGGGCGAAGAAACCGTCGAATCCGTACGAGGCAAAGGTTCGAGTTCGGTTGGGCCAGCATGAGGCAGTCGGCGAGCAAAAACATCTGGGCCGCTGGCGAACACATAAATAGGGCTCCGCATCTCGACAGCTCCCCATCCACAATCCAAACACATTCACCACTGTTCGAAACTAAAACAACAACAACATCCTCGCTATGTCTTCTCCCCTCCCCGATGGCAACTACAGGATCATCAACGTCGCCTATGGTAACCTGGACGCTGACCTGATCGATGGTTATGTTATCGGCGGCCCTACCGACTCCCCGAGCACGACCAATGTCGTGAGTGGGCTCGGCGCTCGTTGGATGTTTCCTTTGCATTGTCGGGCTAACATCGTGTGCAGTGGACGTTGAAGAACGTCGGCGCTAACCAGGTCACCCTGCTCAATGCGTATGCCAACAACTTCGCGTCAGTCTTGCAGCAGATCAAGGCAAGTCTGGCACCGGATAAGACGACGTCTGCGCCTTCTGACTTGTAGCTTTTTATCAAGGACGAGTCCGTCGCTGGCAGCCAGACCGCTACCACCTGGGCTCTGGTCTCGAGCAAGGCAAACGAATACTTGTGAGTTTATTGCAGAATACGCACACGCGCGCAGACAAGCCCTGATCGAGCTTGTCAGGATCACGGTCGGTGACGCGCAGGAGCTCGCTTGGAAACTCCTGGGTCCATGGGTGGGCGCCCCTGTAAGTCGGACCACTAACATGATGTGCGAGAGATGCGTCGCTGACGGGTCTTCTTTCGCCATGGTTTCGCAGGTCCAGCTCGAGGCTTCCGTGAAGTCCGACACCACCGAGAACTGGACCTTCGAGCCGGTCTAAGAGAGCAGCTACGTGGCTCTCATTTTGGAATCGTCGATGAATGATGAACGATTGACTGAGAAGAGCGATCTGAGCTGGTTTGAGATATGTACGATTTGTATTCCGTGTATCGTGATGACGTGAATCGTGAACTGTGAAGAGCTGTCCATTGTCCGAGCACTTCTGTCAATGGCAAAATTCTGACCTGGTCCCTCAAACCCGACAACTCACTGCTTGGTACCAGTACGATCTAAAGCACCATGAAGAGTTGAGGAAGTGCATAAATGAAGATGTGTGAATTGTGATCGCTGTCACGGGCACGGAGGCGCGTGCACAAGGGCGTCGAGGAGGCGAGATCTATCAGGCGGAATCTACAGACGAGGGAGAGACCGGCGTTGATAACACACAGAACTAGCTATGAAGACGAGTGCGACGATGTCCCTCAGAGTCGTGATGCAGATCTGACTCTCAGTCCGGAAAGTTACATACAAGTCTGCTTGAAGCTTCCTTGCTTGAGTCACCAATGTCCTCTTGGTACTTATATTCTGCAGCGTCGACTAATGGGTAAGTAACAGCAAGTAACCGTTGCGACTGATCATTGACTTGGCACTGAATTTTGCATTCTTCATCCAGGACCTCGCCGAAATAGCGCGCGCGAGACCGGGCGCCCCAAGTCAACAACGCAGGCTCATTTGATGATCGGCTTTACAGCCGATGTTGCGATTCGGCCCCAGGAAGCAGCCGTGGTGATGCTACTCCAACTTGGTACTTAAGCATACCAGCAAGCAACAGTGGCCTTGGACAAAATCCACTCGACCTGACCCTTCTGCGTAAGTGTTCCAATGTGTGCTATGCAATAGCTAACCCGCTTGCTGCTGCTCCAGCTCCATCTTTCTAGCTAATACTACGATGTCGGGCGGCGCTATCTACACTCACGGACACCACGAATCCGTCCTTCGATCGCACTCCTGGAGGACGGCCGAGAACTCGGCAGGTTACCTCCTCAAATACCTCAAGCCCGACATGCACATTCTCGACATCGGATGCGGCCCAGGAACGATCACAGCCGACTTTGCACGTCTCGTGCCAGAGGGCAGCGTCGTGGGCCTCGAATACGGCTCGAGCGACGACGTCCTCGACAAAGCCCGCGCCTACGCCGCCCAATGCCACCTCTCCAACATCACCTTCCAGACGGGCGACATTTGCAATTTAGAGCATATCCCCGATGGCACGTACGACGTCGTACACTGCCATCAGGTTCTCCAGCACATCGGCGATCCTGTTCGTGCGCTGCGTGAGATGAGGCGCGTGGCGAAGCCGGGCGGACTCGTCGCTGCCCGCGAGGCAGATACGAAAGCGTGGGCTTGGTTCCCGGAATCGGAGACGATGGACGAGTGGATAGATCTGTATCAGCGTGTCACGTATGCCAACGGTGGAGAGCCGAATGCCGGTCGTCGGATGGTCTCTTGGGCTCTAGCGGCTGGGTTTGACCGCTCAGAGATCAACGCTACGACGGGCACATGGTGCTTTAGTACACCTGAGGAACGCGCTTGGTGGAGCGGGATGTGGGCCGACCGAACTGTCGACTCCGATTTTGCTAGGGGCACCCTACAGAAGGGGCTTGCTGACCGGGAGAAACTGGAAAGGGTAGCACGACACTGGAGGGAGTGGGGAACGAAGGAAGATGGGTGGTTTGCTCTACTTCACGGTGAAATCGTTTGCCGTGCGTAGTCGGCGTTCAAGCTACGCAACATGGCCGCGGGGCATTTGGACAACGTCGCAGGACCATAAGGAGACCTCACATCAACATAGTCACACGAAGCAACGATCATTTTACGCCAGTATAGTTTATGAGTCAAGGAGGTGCTAGGACATTGATGCAACAGAAGTACGTGTAGTAGATACTAAGCAGAATTCCGCATACAGAGAGCGATAGAGCAAGCTAGAATTAATACAGTCAACAAGGTAGACCGCGCCAGCGCAGCAGCAGTACAACAGCAAAAGCAGCACGCATACCTCAAGCATCCTCCTCGTCACCGTCTAACCTCACCGCCTCAAGATAGCTCTCTGGAACGAGAGCGTGCACCCCATTATCAACCAGTCCATCCTTGACAACCACAGCCCATCCAACACCACCACCTCTACCCACCACCCGTACTATCTGTTCCTCGTCCAACTTCATCTCCGCGGTACCTTCCGGTTCGAAGGCGTAGAGTGCACGATAAAGCCCAGGGAAAAGCTCGGGCTCGCCCTCCGGTTCGTCACCAGTAAAGTCTTCAGCATCGTCGTAAGCCTCTGCTTCGTCATCCTCCTCCTCCTCCTCACCCGCATCTGCGAAATTGCGCTCGAAATCCGTCTGACTGGGGAATTCTGCATCGGGCCCACTAATGGAACCCCGCGCGCCAACGTTCCACCCATGCTGCAACCGCGCGAAACCCCACTGGAACCCTCCCCACTCATTCATGCCACTATACGAGTCATCGTCCTCTTCAAGTTCCTCCGGATTCAGCAAGGAGGACGTCGACGAAGACTTATAGCCCAACTGACGAGCGAGCACTTTTGGCCGATTCTCGTGTGGCGCAGAGATGCCTTCTCCCGAGTACCGCGGATCTGATTCTTTGAAAGCGTAATCCCGGATTATGATCAGCGTCTCCATTTTCACTTGCGCGGATTTCTCTTCGGCGGTTTGTGCTTGTTCTTTCGATTCTGTTACGGATGACATTCCGAGCAGCTCTTTTGCTCGTCGCCCGCTAGGCGTGCGCGATAGGCCGGTAGAAGAGTGTCCTAGTGAACCGGACACGGGGCGTGATCGGACTCCGGATGCAGGTTGTGAAATAGGATTACCGGACACCGGACGAGATGCTGATCCGCTGACCCCTGAGACTGGTCGTGAGCGTACACTGGACGATGCACGCGACATTCCAGATGCACGACGGGACATGACAGGCGAGGGTGGCGCAGGCCGTGACGACGTGAGTGAAGTCACTGATTGCGTGCTCAGCCTGTGATTTGGACTGCACTGCGTGGACGGCGACGGTAGGAATAAAGACGGTTCTGATCCGCCGTTTGGGTAGGCTTGTGAATGAGTCTGGCCTTGTTGTTCAGTTTCGTCTGCACCGCCAATGGCACGTGCATATGTGAGTTCTGTCGGCGTGTGCGGCGTTGAGGTAGGCGTGGGCGATAGCGGTGTTGGCGTGCGATGTCCAGAAGAGCCGAGCATCGACGGATTATCTGCAAACGCACGCATGACTGTTTCCTGCAAGTGTAGTACGCCCAATAGCGACCGTGGTACGTTCAGCATTGACAACATGAATCCAGGCAGCAACGAGCGAATAATGCTCAGCGTTGCACGTGTAGGACTTACCACTCCGTTCGGGGGGTTGCCACTATCTGTGGCAGGGTCCCCGACGTTGGCGTTGGCGGCGGCGGTACCATTGGTGTTGCCATTATGTGGAGCATGGACGTCTGACTGCCTACTGCCAATGCCAACGTCTTCCCCGTCCTTCTGTGACATCTTTCGCCCTGCTGAAACCGGTCGCATCGCGAATTCGTGGGGTCTGGGTACTGGCGGCGGTAGAAAGGCCGAACCCGGTGATGGGAATGGTGAAGAAGAGTTAATGGTATCCAAGCTCAGGCTCAGATGTCCAGTGTGATCTAATACTTCTTTTTGAGGGGCGGTCGGATATGAGAAGGACATGAAACGTACCTTCGCTCTGAGCTGATGCCATAGATGAGATTTATCGTCCGTCAAAGGGTTCGTAGAGGGGATGTCGTCGTGGGTTCTTGATCTGAGGCGTCTGCGGTGATTAATACTTCGTTTGCAAAAGAAAAACAAGCGGTCGATTTTGTACGGGTATAAGTGACCCAGCTTCTTGATTGTTTTTCAAAGACCCGCTTTGACTTGGAAGAACCGTTTATTTGCAACTGTCGACGTCGCTGGCTTTCTGACAATTTGTCTTGGTTGCTTTCAAGAAATTCCACCGGTTGCATGGCAACAAACTACTTTCTATTTGTCTTTGTTTACCGTTGACCTATAAGCTCCTTTCAAGTCTTCTACATTCGCCAGGACAATCCTTCCTTGGCCAACGACAACGACGCCCGCCGTTCCAACGATGCTGCTCTCTTCATTTCAGTCGAGATCGTGCCACGGCTAAGGTCTCGGTTAAGCTGTGAAAGAGGTCGTCGTACACGCGATGGTGGCGTAGGCGACGCAGTACTTTGACGGCGCATCACTCGTACCGTTTTCTTAGTAGATCCATTCCGGTTCTCCTCCCCAGAAAGCGACGCGTAGAATATATCGTGCCTCTTCTTTGGATGTATGCTCGCTCTGTCCCGTTGGCGCTTCGAATGCTCGAAAAGTTTCTTCTGTACCTCTTCGCGCAGCTCACGGCTCGTGTCAGCGGCCTCGTCCACATCTGTACCGCTTGATGAAGGTCTGAACCCTCCGCTGAGTCTTCCGAGGCCGTCGAATTGGCCGCCATCGCCTTTCTCGAGGCCACCGAGGCCGAGTCCGACGAGGTGCCCACCACTTCCACTTGCGCGGCCTTTAATTCCGCTTGGGCCTGGCTCGCCGGGGGTTCTCGCGGACTGAGCGGCCCCGGTGCTATCTTTGACCGTCTCGTCGCGAGAAAGACCCACGCCTTGAATCTGGAGCGGCGATGCCTCGGGCGTATTATTAGGAACCACCAGGAACTCGGCTGACTCCGACTCGTCGGGTCTCGCAGAATACGGAGGGGGTGGCTGGAACGCATGCCTATCGATGATGGGAGCGAACGGAACGGGTGCAGCTGCCATGACCACTCGGCGCGTTTGCTGTGTTCGCGTCTTTGGTCTGTTCGGTACTGGCAGTCGCGACTTGGCGAAGGTGCGGAGTTTGTTACCGAGCATTTGGCTTACTGGTATGATCACGCCCGAGGCTGCGACCGGATGGACGTTGCCGTTGCCGTTGGTGATACGGTTCTTGGGGCTGGCGCTCATGTTGCGATATGGGGAGATGAGTAGTGATACCGAGGGAAGAAGAGGAGCAGAAATGTGTCGATGATGACGACGGACGAGTTCACGACGATGATTAATTGAGAGATGGCCAATTCCACGAAGAAGGTTGACATACGTTGGCCACGACCGAGATAGACGAGGCTTGGCAAGTTGAAAGTGCTTGCGATGGGACGTACCTTTTATAACAACCCAAATCGAGGCTGACATGGAAGTCGGAAGCTGGAGGCTGGCGACATAAGTCGCTGGGCGAGGTCTCGGCGGTCGACCGTGCGGCTGACGGTGAACTAATGTGTACCATAAGATGCTGATCTGGCCAAGTCCCAATGAATAGGCGGTATTCGCGCAGTGTTCGTGCTAATGTTAGTATGTTGTTCGCTCCGACAATCGCATGTTACTTTTCGGGCTCCGCTTGAACTCGCGGTATAATAAGCTTGTCAAAAATTTCAGTTTCTAACTGGCTAAAATGCCCGCCCCACTTAAAGACGGCGTCCTCAACCCTGCTGAAGCTCTTGCCCATCTTCAGGCGTACTCTTCCAGCGATGGACTCTCCGTCCAGGAGCTCTTGAACTCACAGCTCCATGGGGGCCTCACCTATAATGACTTCTTGATGCTTCCTGGAAAGATAGATTTTCCAGCATCGGAGGTCGTCACTGATACCAGAATTACTCGAAATGTCGTGCTGAAAACGCCCTTCATGAGTAGCCCGATGGATACCGTTACAGAGACAGATATGGCTATCAGTCTAGCGCTCCTGGGTGGTATCGGTGTCATTCACCACAATCAGACTGCGGCGTCTCAGGCTGCCATGGTCCGCGCCGTCAAGCGACACGAAAATGGTTTCATCACCGATCCCGTTGTTCTCTCTCCCGATCACACCGTCGCCGATGTCCTTGATATCAAGGCTCGTCTAGGGTTCTGTGGTATCCCCATTACAGGTGTGTATCGCGTCCATCTATTGTTTTATCTGATGAAATGGTTTTATACCTTCGTTCTTCCGAGCAACGGACTCACGTCTGTGATCTGCGGATACATTTTTAAACATGCATGGCTTTCTGATACGCTTCGGATATAGTCGTTGTTTGCAGCCGCTAACTGTTTTCTCTTTAGATACTGGATCTTTGGGAGGCAAGCTGGTCGGCATCGTTACGTCTCGCGATATCCAGTTTGAGTTTCCCTCTACGCCATTGCATGAAATAATGACCACTTCTCTTGTCACCACCCCTCAGGGCGTTACGCTTCACGAGGCAAATATCATCCTCCGTGCATCCAAAAAGGGGAAGCTCCCCATCGTTGACGACCAAGGCCGCCTTACTTCGCTCCTTGCTCGTTCTGATCTCTTAAAAAACCAAAACTTTCCTCTTGCGAGCAAAGACCCCGTAACGAAGCAGTTGTATGCCGCAGCTGCTGTCGGTACTCGGCCCAATGACAGAGAACGCCTTCGTCTTCTCGTCGAGGCCGGCCTTGACATTGTCGTACTCGATTCGTCGCAGGGCAACTCCGTTTATCAAATTGACATGATCCATTGGATCAAACAGACGTTCCCTAAGCTCGAAGTTGTCGCCGGTAACGTCGTGACGCGTGAGCAGGCTGCGAGCCTTATCGCTGCGGGGGCAGATGCCCTTCGTGTTGGTATGGGTAGTGGTTCTATTTGTATTACCCAGGAGGTGATGGCCGTTGGACGCCCTCAGGCGACAGCGGTCTACGCCGTCGCCGAGTTTGCCAGCAAGTTTGGTGTCCCTGTCATTGCAGATGGTGGCATTGGTAATGTCGGCCACATCGTCAAGGCTCTCGCACTTGGCGCGAGTGCAGTGATGATGGGTGGGCTCCTCGCAGGCACGTCTGAAGCGCCGGGTGAATACTTTTACCACGACGGCAAACGCGTCAAGGCCTACCGTGGTATGGGTAGTCTGGAAGCGATGGAATCCGGTAAACCCGGCGCCATCTCGGCAGCGAACGGGAGACCAGGCTCGACGAAACATGCACCCCAGCCCACGAGCGCACCTCACGAGAACGCGGCAACGACGCGATATTTCTCCGAGTCGTCTGCAGTCAAGGTCGCGCAGGGCGTTTCTGGCGATGTCCAGGATAAGGGCAGCGTCAAGGCGTTCGTGCCGTACCTCTATGTCGGCCTGCAGCACTCTCTTCAGGACATTGGTGTTCAGAGCGTGGCGGCCCTGAAGCAGGGTGTCAGGGATGGACAAGTTAGGTTTGAGCTTCGGACGGCGAGTGCACAGTTGGAGGGCGGTGTTCACGGGTTGAATTCGTGAGTTACTTCTTTCTTTTTTTTTGGTGGGTCGTTGGTTTGCTCAACTCTTGCGCTGTAGATACACCAAGAGGTTGTACGCTTGAAAAGAAGTGGGTTTTTTTTTTTTTGCATATATCCCTATCACAGACATAATACAATATACGCATGATGTATCCATATCACCAATGGAGTGTTCTGTTCGCGGTCATGACTTGTGCATTCAGGATGACGGTGAAGCGAGATCTTTGGAGATTAGGGAAATTGGCGGGATTTCCGCACGCTCTCATCCGAACGCGACACATCGTGCGTAACTACCGTACTCGTACTCGTTGAGCATGATTAGCGCCATTGGCATTGATCTGTGCACGTGAGCATTTGTTATGCATACTCTTCTCTGAAAGCTGGTGGTAGCATTGAAATGACCAAGTACTCACCACATCTAGATCGGCATTTATGTCCAGCCACCTTGTGATGCTGCCAACGAGAAGAGGCTCCAAGTGCTATCATCAAGGAAGATCCTTTTGTCGAGAACGTGATCCGTGGGGAGTGGTCGGTAGTGGTCACTACTCTCTAGCATTCACCATCACACCGAGCTAGCTAAACAGGACAAAAGCCGAGTCACTCGAGTCCCACGTCCGTCTTTCGTATTCTATACGTGCATATTCGCCAGGATATGCTCGAACTGTACGCAAAACCACTCGGCTCTGGCGCACTGAGCTTGCGGAGGATAGATATCCCTATGCAACGAAGTGGCCCTGATAATCTGCTACTACGACTTATAGCGGGAGATATACCGTATCGTAAAGCCTTTCCACACGCATGCTGACGTTCATCTGCCCATCGTTTTCTGCACAGCGCCGTAGGCGACGCTCAAGATCCCCTACCTCATTTCCTCGACGTCTCCGATGTTCATGGAAAAAATCATAGAACACAAGTCGAAAATCCGCGAGAGGCGTGACCCCAGTCCCAACAGCTTGTGCGCCCGTCCTCGATTCGACCATATCCGCGAGCTGCTCGAAATGCTTTGTATGCGCACATCCTAGCTCAAGGTTCTGGAGTTTGAGGAATTGACAACGTGGGGTATGTGGCGCGGTGTGGAGGTGGTCGATAAGGAATTTGATGGGTTGAGAGCGGGGATATGGGAGGAAGGAGAAGTGGGTGAGTGTCGGGGCAGCGCTTGCGAGACAGTGCATCAGCTCTGCGTCTGGGAAGGCGACATCCTTGACGTAGAGTTCCTTTAGCTTACAACCTGAACGAGCCAGCATCTCGGAAAACTGCGAGTCGTGCCAATACACGGCGCGCGTGCCCCAGTCGTCCCAACACGTGAGAATGGCGCTGTCGATGTCTAGGATCTCCAACTGGGGCAGCACAAATGCATCGACGATAACGCGAGCGTGTGAGCGACGTGAAAGCCTGCGGATTTGGAGTGTGTGTAGATGGGGAAGGACGATGAAGTCGTCTGTGTGGCGGTTGAAGGGTTCTCCGATACCGATGGACAGCACGGTGAGGTTCTGGCATAAAGCGAGCGCATTGAAATGTCGAGCTAATGTCGAGGTCTCGCCTGCACCTTCATGTAAATCATATTGGAAAGCGATCTTCGTGAGGCGATCCCAGTCTACGAGAAGTTGTTCGCGGATCCTTTGATCTGGGCCAGTGTAGGACAGCGTCTTGAGGCGACGTGCGCTCGTCAAGTCAAACGTGACCGACGCGGACGCACTTCGCCACACCAGATGGTCAACATGGACCGAGAACGATTCGAGGGACGTGAACTTGCAAAGCGACAGGATGGACAGCTGGATGAAGTATTCTGGCGAGAATTGAAGGTGGATGCTCCGTAGCCGCTGCGCATGTTCCTTGATCTGGCAGAGAAGCCAAATGACGAGTTCTTCCGTGTCTTTTTGAAATATGCGCGGGTCCTTGAATGAAAGCGATAGTGGGAGAGACGACGATCGACGTAGCCATATGGATAAGGCGGAAGATACCATGGCCTTGTCGCCACGACGGTCGGTATTTGCCTCCAGAAAATGGAACGAGAGGGAGGTCCACAGACGAGGTGTTGAGTATAGGATGTCCCTCCAGTACCTGCAAACGCGTCCAAGGGAGAGCGATGGGAATACGAAGCAACTGGAAGTGCTGGAGCTTTCAATCAGAGGCAGGCATTTCTCGAATATCGTGCCGAGAATTTCGGGCGGCATACGATTCACCGGACAACTTGGAGGCAAGTGCGGCGACGAGGGTAATGCGAGTGGATCTGCGTCGGTCGCTACGGCATGGGTGTGCGTCGCCGACTGAGGTAAGATGTACTGGGGGTTGTATAGACTGTAACAGTGCTGATACAAGGACCTCGTCGACATCCTGAAGGTTGCCCTCCAGCTGTGCATAAATAGTCAGAACTCCCAGTTCAGACATCGGTGGTCCCACCTACAACTCTGGTCTGGTTCGATTCAAGTACGCCCGTAAACGCGTAGACGCGAAGCAAGCTGTTGCACGACGAAGGCGATCGTATTAGGGTACAAGTCCGATAATCAACAAATTAGGTATGTACATAAATTGAGAATCTCTCTCTCTCTCGTAGAAATCAAGGCAGCTGTTGCACGACGAAGATGATCGACATATGGATTACAATGGTAAGCACTGGTACAAGTCGATCGCCAAATGAAGTCACTAGTAACTGCGCGATGCCATGGGTCTGCGAAACATACATCCAATCAAGTCATCCTAGTGATATCCTACGAGAATCCAGGACAGGACAAGGGTAAATGGTGTCCGTGAACATAATGAGACAGACAGGTTAATTGCGAGCTCGAAAAGTCTGCCGACATTTTAGCTCTGGGACGGACGCTAAATTGCAAAAAACAACAACGTACCTATCCGCGGCGCGAGCTAGTTTGGGCTTTGTGAGACTGGGACTCTCTTTCTCCTTCCGTCAATGACAACTTCTGCATGTCAGGGAGATCTCGCAGAGGCGCCAATAAAGTCTCCAGTGTGATCTCTCCACTGTCGCAACGCGTGATAAAGGCCAACAGAGACCAGTCGATCAAGAACTGAGGGGGATCCATCGTCTTGTACGATTCCGGCTCAGGCAGATCCTCCGACGCCAGCATGACCGGTTCACCACCTAGCTCTACAAGCTGTTTAAATTTTTCGAGTTGACGCGCTTGTTCTTGTGTTCGGGTTCGCGGTTGCATGGTGGGAGGGAAGGCCCAGCAGAGACTGCGCTGCCCAGCGCCAAACCACACGTAGGCAGTATAGATTCCAAGTAATGGAAACTGTCTTGCCACCCAGTGAACAGCCCGGCTAAGGAAGGCGTCGACACAGTCCCCAACATCAACTTCTGCGGCGGACTTGCGGAGGTGAGGATCATGGATGAGTATGAGTTGGACGGTTTTCTCGACGTTGATGAGGTATCCGTAATGATGGCGCGGTTGCGACAAGTACATGATGGGATAGTGAAGAGAGTGTGGTCGATGAAACTGACGCGTGATCTTAAGTATCGCGGATCACGTAATCACACACAATAACCACAATGACGGTGGACAGAGACTTGTCTTTTCACTTCTGTCGATGACCGCGGTTCAAGAGCTGTGAGCTGTTCCACATCCCACACCTTCCCATGTCGCGCCATACTTCACTTTAACAATCGACGTGGACGGTCGATTTCTGAGACAGCCTATGGTTCTCGTGGGACCTCCTCGTCGGCAGTGCCCCTGTGGATTTGGGTTAGAAAATGTATAAAATGACTGGTGAGTCGACAGCTAGGTCACTTCTCATTCCCCGATCGAAGACCCCATGGATCAACGTCTTATACATCAACGTCTTTTCCATCAACGTCCTATATATCAGCGTCTTATACTTGTTGCCAATGATCCTCGGCACAACCCTGGTCTTCGCGAACACTCATGGTACGGACTCTGGGACAATGTGCTACGCCTGTTTGAAAGTATCCAATCTTCCCATGTATTTCCACAATACCCTCTGTGGCTCCTCAAACCAGAGGAGTCCATGCCCAGCTCTCCTGCACCCAAGGAACCAAGCTCAGACGGTCCCCACGTTCAGGATTCGTCATCCTTTGATACAGTCTCACTTTTTCGCTGGCAGCTTGGCCGGAGCAGCACTGCCATGACATCTCCACCGTCCTCGCCATCTGCATACCCTTCCTCGCCTCTTGCTCACAAATCCGCACCACTAGCCAGCTTTCCGTCACTACCGATCCCGCAATTGCAGAAGGCTACCATGTCTATGCCACCATCCAGGGGCTTTGAGCGTCACAAAGTCGTTGACTTTGCGATCGCTCAACTCCGGGACGGTATCCACGCTATCGACAATGTTGTGGTGCCAATAATCGTGGAAATAAAGAAGTACCAACGCGCACTAAATGACGACGCCGACACAGGAAGCCGACAGAATCGTGTCGCGAACATCCTTACAGCTCAAGCCCAAGCAGAAGGGCAAGCGCGGTACTTGTTCACCGCGAAGAAACAACCTGCTGTTCTTGCTATCGCGGCATCAGGGCCGTACTGGCGATGGGCGCAACTTTTCCCACAGCGTCACATTGCTGATGTTGATCCCAATGATGCGGGTTATGTTCCACCTGATGACGTTGTGCAGCCCTTCGACTGGACCATCGGTTATTACACAATTGGCACGCACGAATCAGATGTCATGTTGGGACGGATCTTGCAGTGGGCGGCGCTGGTGTTCAGTCCTCGCCCACCCACTGTTCTACCTATTTTACGCCAGTAGACTTTGGGGATATATGTTTTACAAGGAGATAGTCAAGGTAACTTTTACGGTATTCGATCTTGTACGAATTTTAAAGCCGGGTGGCTCCAATGAGAATTAGCGGACAATCAAAATAAATTCACCATTTTTACCGCTGGTTTCATTATCTCGTCTTTTTATTCACAAGGACACTCATCAAGTTTCTTTATTGCTCGGGTGCATTCACAACGCGCACCCCAGCCAGAAACTGCGGTACCATAACGAAAGCTCCAAGAGCAACCCTGCTTCTGATCGAGTTACTTTTTGAAAATTTCTTACAAGTACCTCATCTTTTCCATGAAAGTACGTCCTATTCGTTGCGTACATATATTCATGGTGCGCCGGGGCTGGACGTCTCCAGGATCCAGAGACATCATTTCCAGACCCTTCAGCTGCGTGTGTACAGTAGGGACTTTAGTTTGCACCGACATCGGCAGCCCCACGCGTTGCAAATCCTGAGTTGTGCTGCGGTGGTTTTGGCAAGGAGCTAGCTCAGAATCACTGGTCTGCAAAACATACATCCCATAAATTTTCGAGTGGTATCATACGCGAATTGAATCCAAGGACAAGGGTAGCTAGCATTTGTCGACGTGATGTCCCGAAAGCGGATAAGACCAAAATGCCTGACCAATTAAGCTTTGGGACGACCACTAAATTGCAATGCGAAGAAATACATACCTATCTATCCTTGATGCGAGATTGTTGCAGTTGCTTGAGACTCGTGAGACTCAGAGCCTTGTACTCGTTCCGCCAGCGACAAATTCCGCATGTCGGAAAGATCTCGCAGAGGCGCCAATAAAGTCTCCAGTGTGATCTCTCCATTGTCGCAACGCGTGATAAAGGCCAACAGAGACCATTCGATCAAGAACTGAGGAGGATCCATCGTCTTGTACGATTCTGGCTCAGGCAGATCCTCCGACGCCAGCATGACCGGCTCGCCACCTAGCTCTACAAGCTTTTTAAATTTTGCGAGTTGACGCGCTTGTTCTTGTGTTCGGGTTCGCGGTTGCATGGTGGGAGGGAAGGCCCAGCAGAGACTGCGCTGCCCAGCGCCAAACCACACGTAGGCAGTATAGATTCCAAGTAATGGAAACTGTCTTGCCACCCAGTGAACAGCCCGGCTAAGGAAGGCATCGACACAGTCCCCAACGTCAACTCCTGCGGCAGACTTGCGGAGGTGGGGATCATGAATGAGTATGAGTTGGACGGTTTTCTCGACGTTTATGAGATATCCGTAATGATGGCGCGGTTGCGACAAGTACATGACGGGAGGAGAGATTATTGATCTTTGAAGGCCCGAAAAAAAGCATGTGTTTCCGCTGTGGGTGACTCAGATGAATATGCGAATATTGTGGACATTCTCCGATGTGGCGACGACACTTTGAAGTAGGTGGTGTCGGGGTGAATATGTGCTGTTGATTCGACATTATTATCAATGCAAGCAATTCCGGTCCACCATTCAGCCTCTTTGTCCAGTCGATCCTCTTCGACATGATCAGGACGAGACATGAGAGCAATAAACCCACAGCTTTGCCACTTCAATGTTGCAGCAGAAAATGAGTGATGGTGGTGATATGGTTAGTGACAAAATCTAAGATGGACAGTACATGTCCAGACTAAGTACATTCAGTATGATAAAGTGAAAATGATAAATAGGAACTCACCTCAGTCGCTGCCCAAAGTGTAGGAACGACTGAGGTGCTCAGAAAGCTGAAAAGAGTCTTATATACGGGTGAAGACAAGCTTGTACCATAGTTTTGGATCTGGAAAGATGTGGGGAACATTGGAAGTGTTGACATGGGAAAGGAAATGTATGGTAGAGTGTATCCAAAATAAGACAAACCAGTCTTATGAGTTCCGAAGCCTTTTCCATTGACTCCAAGTCACTGTGCACCCTGGAAGCACTTCCGGGTTTATAGGACGAGTTTCCCACGCTCCGGAATACTTCGGAATGGCACTGACGCGATCCGGAAAGCTATCGGATTTTGTCAGTTAGAGCGAGAGCCCCGAGGTCGCTGCTGTTCACAATGGATGGTTATAACTCCTTGCAGTCTTAGAAGTGGAAACCGAGTTGCCGCCCATGTCAAAACTCGCCTGACGAGGTGGATGGCTTCGATGCCGTATCTTCTGGCGGCCTTGTAACTATCAGAATCAGTATTGAGCAAGAGCCGAATGGATTTCTCGACGTGCATGGGATATGCGTAGTAACACATTGCGCTGTCAGTCATGATGGGAGAGCGAGGAAATTCTGGAGTGGTCAATGGTTGGGTTGGAGCGACACGTCGGGCACTCTAACTATACCTGCTGGGGTACCAAGAAAATTAATTCGCGCGCATGCATGTTCTTCCTCCTCTGACGTAACAGACTAAATGAAATATTACCAGTCTGCAAAACCAACCAGCTTGCCGTCCCAACTCCACCATATCATCTCATCCTCTTCGTCAGGCTCCTCAAACCCAACCACTTCCCGATTTTCAGTGACACGAGGCTTGATCCAGACGCCTTCAATTTTGGCCGTATTATTCTTGCGCTTCTTCCCGGCCGCTTTTTCGCTGTCAAAGGTCTCCCCTGACTCTTCTAGGAAATCCGCAAGGTATCCGTCCAGAGAGACGCACAGATTCTGGCGTGGTGTCCATGATGGATGAGAAAACCGCCGTGGAGCCCTTAGTAAAATATGTGTCTGAGTGGGTGCTGTAGGAAATGTCTGTTAGACAACGTAGATTATGAGACACGGTACACCGTTGACGACGCACCCATTTCGGAGGCCATTCCTCGGCCGTCGTCTTCCGCACATGCACTCGCAAGCGTTCTGGCGAGTAGTCGCTCAGCAGCTCGTAAGGGATCGTGTTCATTGACATGATACGAGGGCGGCGGTGCATGCGATGGAGGTAACGGTGCACCAGGTGGTGCATTCGAGCGTGGTGATCCAGACGAGAGGGAAGGAGAAGGACTTCGTGAGGGCGGTGGGGATGCATTGGAGCTCTCGTCCTCGGACTGACTGACACCGTCTTCTTCTTGTTCACTCTCTTCGTCATCTTCCTCTTCTTCTTCTTCATCCTCCTCTTCGGATTCAGACTCTGGCTCGCTCGGGTATTCGCTGTGACCTTCTTGCTCTCCGTCCTCACGGGTGTTTACCGCGGTAGCAGCACAAGACTTTTCGTCTCGCAACAATCCCCAGACTTTTTCCTCCAGCCCGTCTATGCAGACGATCACACGGGATTTTGCGGCGCCGATGGTAGGACCTAGGACAAGAGAAAGAAACGCCCTGCTCACTCGACACCCCTGATTCGTAGGAATGTTGCCCGGTACAAGCTTCGGCGCGTCCCGTGTACCTCTGAGTGCCATGGCCGTCGATAAAGCGATGAAGGTAGTATACATGTGCGATGTAAGCGTGTCGAAAGAGGTTAATAATTCGTGCCGTTTTTTAGCTGCACGAGATGCGTTCTTGTTAAGAAACCAGTGTGATTGAGTGATAGTCGGGAGGAACAAGATCCAACACTCACATCATCCCCAGGGATTCTTGCAAGCTGCATGATTGGACTACCGACCCATCAACCAGATCAGCGGGGACGCGCTAAAAGCGGAGCGGTCGACAGGACTTACAATGGCACCTGGTTTTTCAGAAACATGACGTGGCCAAGTAAGCTCACGCAGAGTCTCGCGGCCATGTTGTCCGTCACCACGTCGGCGTCGAGTACCACTGTCGGAATCTTCGATCTGGCGGTCATCACGCACGGCGAACGCGACGCGTTTGACAATGTCGTAGTGGATCCTGTTGATTCTGCTTCTTTGTGAGTAGAGCTGGATATCTTCGCTTCGTCTGTGGTTGGAGTTGCCGTGGCCATGTCCGCTGAGAGCGAGAGAACACGCATGATGCAGCAGGAGACTGAGTTTTGCTGTGTGGGCACGCGTCCACCGTGGTACGTCACGTGTTGTGGATCTGACCCCCTAGAAAGGGGTCGACACTCAATCGACTTAGCAGACTCTTGGTCAAGCGCATCACTTTTGCACTCACGTTTCTTGGTCATTGTGAATAGCAGCTCACTCGCTACTCGCTCTAACGGTGTTGCACGTTGTCTGCTGCGAAATTGAGATGAGAAGGACCTTGTGGGTTTATTATGCTTGTCTCGAAACTCGAAGCTCGATCATCCGTGTCGAGGATTCAGTGGACGAACTTCGAGGATGAATATTTGAATGGTGCAGTTGGCTGGTGGTGATATTTTCATGCAGCCAGTCGACGGCGCTCACGGGGACACACACTTACTCACTGCCCACAACACGTGCGTTGGCGTCGTCAACCCATTGGAGGATGGCCACAATATTCGCACATTTGTCTGAGCCACCCACACCGGAATCACAAGTTTTCTTTTCGCGCATCCAAGGACCAAGGACCAGCAACCTTGTGCTCACTATCCCATCATGTACTGGTTTCGCTATCATTAAGAAAGCCGTCCAACCCATACTCCTTCATGATCCTTGTGTCCGAGAGGCTGCCACAAGAGCCGGAGTCGAGCAATATGTCGACGTCCTCCTCAACCGCGTTGTCAAATGGGTGGCGAAACAGTTTCCAACTCTTGGACTTTATGGAGTCTTCGTGTGGTATGGCGCTGGACAGTCCAGTATCTACTGGGCGTTCCCTCCGGCCATGCAACCACAATACCGCACACTGGAACAGGCGCGTGAACTCCGAAGAGAAGCCGGTTGGGCTGGGCGGTGAGCCGATCATGATGGCGTCGGTGGAGGATGGGCGGACTGAGCCCCAATCGTACAAGACGATGGAGTCTGCTGAATTCTTCCTTGACTAGTCTTTGTTAGGCTATATCAGGCGTTGAAGAACTCGAGAGATCACATTGGAGACCTTATTGACACCTCTTCGAGACCTTCCCGAGATGCAAAAGTTGTCATTGACGGATGGAGAGCAAGATTCCCAGTCCCAAGAAACAACACTAAGACGCTCACACCAAGCATAGGTATGTATTGTGCCATAGCATTTTTAGTGGCCGTCCCAAAGCTAAAGGTAAACTTTTGTCAGGCGTTTCCGGGCTATTGAGTCCCAGAAGTTTGCGACATCCGTAGTCTCTGATCGCATCGCGATGGGACGTCGTGTTCATAAACAACTGTTACCCTTGTCTTGTACACGTACGATATCACTTGAATGCATTATTGTATGAATACGGCCCTAAGACAAGTCGTTCGAATCAGCTGCCTCAGGAGGTTAGCGATCTCGGCAATTTCCTTGCCATAGAGATTTGGCGTCTTATTTGATCGGACTGTCCAAGTATTGCGTTTGATCTCACCACAACGGTAATAACTCTGCAGTAGATCGCAATTCACTTGGAAGGTTACCCGTCACCGTTGTAATGGAGTCAAAGGACGGTACGATCTGTTTTAGTCGACAACCGATCACCTTCCGTGCTGAAAATCAACCATAGTGCTCGTCGGTGTCATCGGCGGGTCCGGATTATACCACCTCGACAATCTTACCCTCATGTGAGTGACTAACAATAACGGAATTTATTACACGGATCGATCTCATTTCAACGGTCAGAGAGACGGTCAACCCAAATACAGTACGTCTTATAACCATCGCATCGACCTCAAACCTCAAGGCTCATCATCTATTTCGTCCAAAAAAACAAAGCCCTGGGGTCACCCGTCTTCCCCTATATCAATTTTTTCCCTTCCATCGGGCGCCAAGGTCGCCTTCATAGCACGTCACGGAAAACATCACAATATCTCGCCGTCGGATGTACCCTCGCGCGCAAACATCGCTGCTCTCAAGTTCCTCGGTGTTCGTGCGATACTCGCATTCAGCGCAGTTGGCTCTCTCCGGGAGGAGATCGCACCAGGACACTTTGCGATCCCGACACAGATCATCGATAGAACAAAGGGCGTACGTCCGCCGTCGTTTTTTGACGGGAGTGTCGTAGCGCACGCAGCGTTTGGAGACCCCTTTAGCGGGAAACTCGTCAGATGGCTGGAGATCGAAGTCGAGAAAGCCCTCAGCACAGAAGGCAGAGGCGTCGTTCTGCATAAGGACAAGTGCATCGTCTGTATGGAGGGCCCCCAGTTTTCCACTCGAGCGGAGAGTAACATGTACAGGATGTGGGGTGGCGACTTGATCAATATGAGCGTGTTGCCAGAGGCGAAGCTTGCTCGTGAAGCTGAACTTGGGTATGTGGTGGCTTTGTTAAAGAGAGGGTCGTGATACTCATCATCTGTTCGCCAGGTACGCTTTGATCGCCACTGCGACAGATTATGATTCGTGGCGCCCTAATTCTGAAGCTGTTACGGCCGCAGAGGTATTCAAAACCCTGCAGACGAACGCCAACACCTCGAAACACGTTGCTGCTGCAATTCTAGAAGACTTACATTTGGCAGCACTCCAAGGCGACCTCCTCAGTGAGGAGAAGGGAAGCATGCAGTTTTCCATTATGCCGCGGTCCGGAGGTCAAAAGAAGGAAGACGTGGAAAAACTGGCTTATATACTCCCAGAATATTTTGCCAACTCGGACGCCGCCAACTAGATGGCCAGAAGATCTGTTTCTTGCGATCTAGATATCCTTTATCTGATGGAATGGTACTATTGTCGTCCATAGCGCCTGAGGAAACCCATCTAGGATTCCCTCGATCGACTGTTGGTGTTGTACAATGCATTCCAATGTCGTCTGCGTACGGCTCAGCTCAAGACAGGGGAAATTCGGCTCACCCGAGATGACCGTTCCATTTTGACAAAGGTATGAGGCTGACAGCAGCTGGGCAGCATATGCTGTAAAGCACGAGTTTCAAGTTCGCTACAAAAGACATGGCCAGGTAATAGTTTTTGATTCGTTTGGAGTAAGCATGAATCAATTCCAGTCTCGAAATCGGTTGTCCGAGAGGTAGTATCACTCGACAACTTGTGGTCCAGCTCAAGATAATCCCTTCGTCAAAGTGCACGATAATGAATAATGTTTTGGTGGGACAAAGACGTGGACGCAAGCAAGTACGTGTACTGGATACAGTAGTACGCGTTACTAACTTAATGAGTTCGCGACTATATAACCCCGCGTCCGGTCTCGACGCGCCATTCAACTTTGACCGCGACGACAGGTGTACAACCCAACCCGCTCAAGCTCAAATAAAGTCCGTTAGCTAGTTCGTAGGAGGCTCTTCGCTCCACACCCTCATAACAACCTAAAAAAAGCAGTTTAGAAACACCATGCCTCCCAGGCCGCGTCGTCGTGACGCACGATCCACACGCCAAAGATACTATCGCGAAGCCGAGGCGGAGTCAGACTGCGACGACGAAACCCGTCGCTACTCTCCCTGCGTCAACCTCGCCCAGATCTTCGACACCGACGAGCTCGTCATCAAATGCAAAGGATGCAACCGCTTCTTCGCGATGTGTTGTCGTCATTACGACCCCAGCCTCGGTCCAGATGACCAGGTGGGTCCAACATGCCACCACCAGCGTATCGTCTTCACAGACGGCGCGTGTACCAACAATGGCCACGATGGCGCAACGTCTGGGATTGGTATCGTCATCGGAGGCGAGGATGATGAGATGTTTCAGTACCAGTGGAGTTTTCCTATTGATGATACGTTGGATCCGGATGGGAGGAGGACGAACCAGCGCGCTGAGCTGCTTGCTGCGTTGGAGGGTTTGAAAATGATCTGCGATTTCGATGAAGAATGTCTCGCGGACTCCAAGCAAACTCGGAAACATGGGTTTGAACAGGCCAACATCATCGTCACCACCGACTCTGAATACGTCGTCAAAGGAATGACGGAATGGGTTCCCGCGTGGAAGGTGAAGCAAAAGCTCCCGTGTTCGTCGTCTTTGGACGCGCTGACACTTTCCCCTTTGTTTTTGGTATTGAATCTAGGCAAGGGGATGGCGAAAGTCGGATGGAAGTCGGCCTTGTAACCTCGACTTGTTCCAAAGATTGGAAGAAGAAGTCGAGATTCGAGAACGTCGCCATTCTTGCAAGGTCAAATTTTGGTATGTCGAACGGAGATACAACCATTTGGCAGACGCGATGGCAAAGCGTGGTGCAAGGGATGCCGTCGTTTCTGTTCCCCTTTGAGTTTGCAGTCAGCGCGATGGAATTCTGAATGGACGCCGCCTCCCGGGAAGAGAACAAGTCATGATGCATAGGAGGCAAAGAAGGGGGAGGTTCCCTGTCACAGAATATTCGTGTCAGTCCAAAATCGTACCACAACAAGATTTTAATACGTCGCAGTACCAAGTGGTTTAATGCTGTTCTTGTACAGATGCGTGTGATTGGGGTGTATGCACATAATTCTACATCCAGAGCCTTGGCCTCATGCATGCAAGATGGAGAGAATATTACAACAAAATCAGTAAGATGGCGTCAACAGTCGTATGTGTGTCCAGGATCAGATGAGCACTTTTTTCGAGGGGAAGGGGTGGGTGTTATGGAATGATATCCGACAAGTCTGGAAATAGAAGAGGGCAAATTACAACCCATGCTCAGCAATATAACGCATGATGGTCAACGATGCAAAGATGTCTTTTCCGTACGAGGTAATTGAGATCGCAAGAACACGGACGACGCGATGAAAAAAGGTGCTCACCGATACAAAGATTTGAGAATGCCTCGTAGATAGTCAGGGTATTGCCAGAGACGCTGTACGCCGGAACGCCGGGAGGGCGGAGATCATAGTGGGCGACGACGTGGCCGTCTTCTGATAAGCACTAGCAAGCAAAGTCAGCACCGCAGCATCTCTTCGGTGTTTTTCATGGGACCGAATACGTACAGACCATTCGTGACCATCCGCAGTCTTGTGCTGCCACCTGTACTCCCTTCCATCCGAGGCCCTAAACTTCCTCGAGAGCGAACTGCTGGCTCATATGAACCTTCCGTGCTTACACAAACGTAAGAGACCTCAAACCTGCCAAACAAACCTGTCTTTTTCAGATAATTGTTCATCGGTATTGAAAGACTGGAAGCGGGAGGCTGAACGAAATGGATCGTCCCCAGTCCGAGAGATGGACCTGCGAACTCGAGCACGACAGACGGTCGACGCTCAAGATGGCGCGTATCGGCGCGGCGCGATGATCTACGACCCATGATATAGATGGCTAACGCGTTGCTGTTTCCAGTGGTTGAATGAGGGTAAGGCGTAACGCGGAGAAACATGCGATCATAGATGTCATCATAGTCCGAGCCATGTAACTGTCCGGTGCGATCCTCAAATGTGAACGGAATCTGTACACGTCTCATCATCGTGAAAAGCGTCGTGCGGGGGAGCGAGTGAGGGAGAGAGGCGACGATGGAACGATGGCGAAAAGTAAACCGGATGGTGCTGTGAACGGACAGCCTTTTATATATGTTTGAGCGCAAGAGAAGTTTTTGCACATAGGGTCAAGGAAGGTCCCCTCCGACAGAAGGGCGCAAGCACTCCATCCCCATCTTGACATTGTGAAAAAGAAGCAAGCAGCTACGAGGACCTCCCCAATTCTGGTCACGGAGTTGAAAAAAACTGGACCGGTACCCTCTTGTTAGGCCAACAAAGACGCGGTCGTAAGAGGGAGGGCGATGCCACCAGTCGTTTGCTTTTAGTTCAACAGGGCAGATAATTGCAAGGCACGACCACCATGCTGTGCGGAGCGCGTCTATGCGGGATCAGGAAATTCCGGCAGCGAAGGACCCAGAGGCGCGAGACTGAGAAATCGAAACGATGATAGCGTGACGTGAAACCCGGACAAACTAGGACTTCACTGATGCGAAGCTGACTCCAGCACAATGGTCGTTTCAGACCGTGACGCCATGAGACACTTTAAGTATACAGGTCCCGGCAGGCGCTCGGCACAGGATCCCATGTCACGCCACTCGTGAACGTGCGACAGCAAGTCCCGTCCTACTTGGCTTCATTAGCATAGCACGAGGTGTGAACTTGAAATCACTTGTATAGTGGCGTGATGCAGTGTTATTAGCACTGCAAACTGCAAGAATATGCACAACTCGGCTGCCATTCGGTCAAGCATCAAGAATCTTCAAAACTTTCTACGATGGCACAATCCCCATGTGGCACATTCTGACGCCACAAACATGGTACTGCGGGTGATGAGGAATCCGGGGCGCAGTTTTGTATCCATTGAGGGGTATGTAGTCGACAACCAAGTCGTCCCTTTACAGGGGCGGACATGAGGTGGCGGACTTTTGCGAGCCTCACGGAGGTCCTCTAGGCGAAAAGAACTGTGGGGCAAACCGTGAGTCGTAGTGGGGTCTAAAAATAAGACGCAAGAGGGCGCAGTTATCGTTCCCATGAAAGCATCAGAAACTGATGAGCGCCAAAATGTTTGAAGGCTTCAATCAGGACAACCGCAGGTACCGAACTGCGGTAGTTGCGTTCGGTCGTATGATCGCCACTTGCGTCCCATTTGCCTGACTAGTCTGGTTAAGCCCATACTTCACTTCAATCGCGATGGGATGGTTGAGGATCATGAACGATGGGTCTATCACCGACCTGGCGACCTGGCGCAAAGTTAACCCAACCCTGACACGTGCAACACCTCCCTAAGGCTGGTCGTTGGGCGCTGACTGGCCTGATCGGGATAGGGCATGTTGCGCCAATGATGATACAGGGATTGGCAAGTGGGTCATGCCGAGGCTACTTGTGAAGGATGAGGTGTGAACGACGCGCTCGCATGACGCACTTCCGACGGGGTACCGCGACCAAGAAACCTAGAACCACGAGTGGCGGCCACCAAATGATCGCATTCGTGAAAGCGAGCAACATCGAAGATGGGGGGGTCATGTGTCCCGAACGCCGGCCGGGCTCCCCAAGGGTAACTGTCGCACCCCTATGGATGATATTTGTTCGTCACCGGTGGCCAACGCCCACCAGCTCGAACATGAGTAGGATGAAATCGCAACATGAAATGATCATACGCACCCACGTTCATTGTAAACAAGGACCACAACCGCAAGAGAGTCCCATATTTACGCCAATACAAGCATTTGGAAACGGCATGACTTATCTGAGGGGAAGAAGTTGGACCTTCTGATATCGGGACCCGTGATCTTCCTTTCTTCAGCTATTTCTGAACCATCACGGGCTGGCATATCTAACGCCTCTGGATGGGGTGGCAACAAATCCAGACGATCTTCTCACAAACGCGTCAGAGTGGAATGTACCCAAAATCACAAGCAACTTGTTGCCAACAGATTAATGATACAGCATCCTCGTCATTACCTGGCTTGAATGCTTCGTAGGCAATCCGACAGGATAATGTATGAGACACGCACCAAGACATACTACTGTGATCGTCCACCATCAAATCCGCCATCTGCACTGATATTTGACGCAGATGTTTTTGCATCTAGGAAGAGTTCGTTCATCTCCCCGATATCTTCCACTTCTATCTGACTTCGCCCAGCTAGTGTAGCAAGAATGGAGGCGGGAGCAAGCAGCTGAAGTGCATAGCTGGAGGAGGGACAAACGGTCATCGAGGCAAGAAAGTGAACTTTTGGTTACATACCGCATTGACCCGCGATCCCCTTCTTCCGCCAGTCGCTCCAGCACTCCCGGACCAAGCTTCAAGCCCTCGACATTAGCACGAAGCTGGACCACCTTGCTGATCTGTTCGCGATTATACCCATCGGTCTTGACAATCAAACAACTATATCAGAATATTAGAAAGCGCTCCGTGAGTTGGAAGCACGCCGTGCTAACCGATCGAGGAGGTCGAGTGGTACTCCGTGAGGCGACACAACATCGGTGGTTCCCCGAACGAGAGAATTGCCCCTGTTAGTAGCAAGGATGACGGTTGGCGCCATCGGTGACTCCAACAGAGCATTCAGATACGTGAAGCATTCGATATCCAACATATGGACCTGTGAAATTCACGATATGTAACCTTTCCCAGCGTGAATACCAATGCTGGCCGACAAAGGCGCGTACCTCGTCGATGAATACCACACCTGGGACAACCTCAGCGACACCCTGATCCACATATCCCTTGACCACTTTGTTGACTTCTCTCCGCAGTTTGTCAGTAACCTCTGTTCGTCCGCTCTTGATGAGGCTGCCCATGACGCTCATGATATCTTGACCACCTTGTGGCCGGGCATTTGCAGCGTCAAGATCACCCAATGTGACGTCTTGCACCAGCTCTTTCCGCTTATGCACGTCGCCTTTTGGTAGCGGAACGTACGTCTCGGATTCAAGATCGTACGCCGACGCATACGCATCCGAACGGCCGACGCGCTAAACGCTAAGATGTCAGAAAAGGACGATCCTCGTCCGCGCCATGCTCACCTTTACAGCACCCGTGTTGGCTTCGATGTAAATGACGTCGCCAACGACGATCTTCTCCTTGAGTATGGCCTCGTAAATGGTTGGATCGAGTCGGAGTTGCTTGGTTCCCTTGACGGTTTTCAAACCCACGATGACGTGTGACACGGTTTTTCCGTAACCGCTAAGGGGGTTTTCGGCTTCGGCAGGTGTTAGCTCGGTAACTTCGCCTTCGTAGACCTCCTTTGTTTCCTTTATCCGCAGACCTTTCGAGATCGCAATCCAAATGCAGATGCAAACAAGGCAAGGACATGAATATTCAGCATATAACCAGACAGAATACACACGCACCTATTGCTCTTCGAAAAGCCTCCGCCAGAACTTCCGTTTTTTTCACTTCCGTACTATATACCTCCGACCCAACCATTGGACAAAACGGGACTTTGATGCCCAATTCATGCGATACCGCCAATGCGAGTGCAGTTTTACCCGTTCCAGGCGCGCCAACGAGGAGTAACGCGCGTCCAGAGAATTTGCGTGATTTTATAAGGTCGACGACAACACCACAAGCCTAATAACCACGAAACCGGTGAACCCAAGTATAAGTCACATGAGATATGCCCGAGTCACCTCTCGCGCATTCGTCTGTCCGATGAAACCAGCGCCATCGGGTGCTGCGTACCCTTCTGCAGTAAGACCCAATCCCTTGATATGCGAGTGTGGTGCGATACGTGATGAACGCGCTGTTGAGGATGCGGATGGTGGTGGGAGTGCGTTATGGGCGACAGGCGTGGATGTCGATGGGGTCGTCGTTGCTTTCATTTTTTGTGTTGGGCTCGCGAAGTTCCTTCGAGAAGCAGTTGGAAAGTTTGGACAAGTTCTAAACCCTTGATTACGTCAGCAGATGGTTGTTTGTTTCGAAAGCTTTTGCCAAACAAGCCCACTGAATCGATTTCGTTTTTTGACGTTCGTCCCACGTTGACGGCGCGCTCAAAGCTGTCGGTGTAGACATAACCACACTTACGGCTCATCAATGCACGAGAACCGCACCTCCATGAGTCTTCTGAAGCTCAAATCTCACTAACGATCTGTGTCATAGTAGACGGAGGAACCTTTTGTCTGGACTTGGATAGCTACGATACGAGGCCGCGTAGGATCCCTGATAGACCCAGTACGTTCCATGTTCCATTTTCATTGACCTCCCATGTCGCCAATTCCTCGCTCGGGATATTTTGTATACCAAGGTCGGAGAGTGACGACGGAGAGGTCGTTATCTGCACCCCACCTTCTGTCGAAAGGAAAAGGTGAGAATGGCTAATTGGAGACGCGGCTCGCAAATTGCGCAAAGCTGCTGTCGACCAGTCCGATGGTGTGCAGTTCCACTTGACCTAGGGCACGGCCTACAGTCCTTTCCAGGAGATTTATGGACGCAATGTGTTTTCAAACAATGCGATAGACTCCAGAAGCAGTGTAAAAGGTGGGTTGCGGACTCCGTGAGACGCATCTTGTGGTGAATATTTTGACGTACACTGGTCGCCCTTGTAAAGCTGCTAACTGATTCGACCGTGTTTCAGGACAAGAGTGGTACAGCATATACTTTATCCAGTCAAAAATTCGAAAGCTGAGCTTCATTTACCTTTGTGTTGTCCTCAATGAGTTCTGTGGTGGCGGCGCACACTCTGTGGGATTGCCAGAGGTAAGTTTTTGGTTGTCTGGAAATGGCTTTCACAGCGCTGCCTCCTCGTGCCACTTGACACGTACATACCTGTGCAAACGGCAAGGCCGTGGACGGCTATTCACGCCTGTGCCGCTCTGGCTTGTTCGAACTTGCTTACGATGATAACTTGCGTCACAGACCTCGGTCCCGGGTTCGAAGCCCCCGACTCGAGTATTCTGAATGCGAGGGGCCGACGACTGGCACCCCAATTAATGTCCTTTGCGTCTTCGTCTTGACCTTCGCACGTGCTGACTGACAAGGCGAATTCCAAAGTCTCAGACACAGCATGTGGATGGAGGTTATCTCCTGGTCACTAATCCACAGCTTTAGAAAGTTATATGTTGTCATGCTGTCTCTCTTGAAGCTCTTTTGGTCAGCGAGGATGGGCCATGATATTTCAGTCGTCGCCTTGTCTCCACGGAAAAAGGCGGCGGCAAGGAGATCAGTGGAAAAACAAGGGCGTGGCGCAAGACAAGGAGGCATCTAGTAAACGCAGCCGTGGCGAGTACATCATTTAGTACTGCCAGCGCACGCTATATAATGCCATATCGTCAGGTTACCCCTAGACCAACTTGAACACCATCGTACGCCACACTTTATCCTCCAACAACTGTTATCACCATACATCTGTATCGTCAATCCCCTGCAGCAAGGTTTTAGGTACTCGCAAGCCTCTCCTTTGTTGTCATCGTTTACACGCTTGTTCGAATGGCGTCGTCTGATGTCGTGGTATGTATGACCGCTCTATCTGTTATCTTGTTCGTTACTTTGGCTCACGTCTCTCGTTGGAAGGCTACGAAATACGTGCCGTACGAAAGTCCACTCGGCTGCATAACCTTCGGCATATGGGTACTGAAGATGTGGACTTTTCATTATGACTCACCTTCCTGGGCCTCAGGATACCGCCATGCTGTTTCAAAATCTTTCGTTCTTCCCCTGGATACCGACGGTTTCTACTTCATCGCTAGAGGGTGGCATTCAGGAAGTCTCAAACTAGAGTGCTCTCCTCAGCTGCAGGGAAGTGTGCAAGTGGAAGTTAGAGTGGCGTGCCATCAACTCCGTGCGTTGAATACTGCGAGGGCACATAAACTCGAGGAGAAGAATAAGCACGGGGTTGGCGTGGAAGTGAGTTCATCTGACTTGTTTTGTTTGTTAATGTGCTTACTAGATGATTGCCGGTCGGGGTACAGACACCAAGTTTCGTACAGAAAGAAGAAGATTGTGCGTACTTCGAGGTAGTATTTACCTTTCCGGCCGCCTGTACAGACGAACCGCTACGAATCAAGAGCTTTGATGCTGCCATGGACAACCTCAGCTGTGTCATAGGAGATCTATCGGGCAAGGTCATCTTTGATGATTTGAATATCAACACATACAATGGAGACATTAGCGCCAAGGTGGGATGCACGCTCGATGCGTTGAAAGAGGGTTTAAACTGATTGTCGTGTTATTCTGATAGTCTGTTGCATTCAAGAAGAGTTCGCTCGTCTCCCGAAAGGTGCACCATCAAGGGCCATTACTACGGGTTCGTGTTTCTAGTATCTGTAATTTTAATTGGACATGATGGACGAGGCAACTGACGTTTCTGACAGTACGGCTCTTCTCCCCCATCTCCTCCCACGTTGAAACGGGGGCTTGTGGGAGATCCTGTTAGTAAAGGCGGAGAGCGGCCCATGCAATTGTTCCAAGGCGGGGAATGTGATTCGAGGAGACGTGTTAGACCAAAGAGAGCCAGGACGTCGAATGTTAAGCACGGTAGCGCGGAGATGGACGATCTGAGAGGATGCTAGTAGGACAGGAGATGACCTATGCATCCATCTTTCTACCACTTGGCAATGACATCCACCTGCAGTACATACTTGTCCCGCTGTCAATCATTAGCACATGAGGTGAGATGTCACGTCCAGTCTAATAACTGTCCCCTTCGCCCTACATCCAGACTCTGGCGATGTACCATCTGCGGCCAGCTACAGAGACCGACCAGCTTATCACGACCATCTCGTTTTCTATCGAGCCTCCCGTTGGTAGACCAAAGATCCAAGATTGAACTCGTGTAGAACAAGACCAGTAAGAAAATAACCAGAGGACATACAGACAACAACTAGGACCCGAATACACCAACATAAGAAATCGAAAGAAAAAAAAACAATTAGGTAGAATTTCAGTTCAATGAGAAAGAGACCGTTACTGTGTCCATTCATATCTCCACGCACTCCCTCAATCCCAACTGAACCTTCCCCGCGAGGAAAACCACAGCATAGACAGATAATACCTTCACGGTCGACGTCGGCCACAGCGGCCTAATACCATCCCCCATAGAACCAATCCCGATTACGACACATAAACGAACCCTCCACCTTTATCCCACCTCTTTGACATAGACTTTGCACCCTGTCAATCGTCTCGTAAGTCGTCGCTTTGCACCGATCGAGACATATCGCTTTGAGGGCCGCAAACTCCCCCGGTCCACGAGATGACGTTGGACACGAAGACGGCGGGGACAAACGCGCCCGCGACTCGATCATCTTGCACAACACCTCATCCTCGACAGAAACCCCTCCCCGTAATACCAGCTCCACCAGCCTTGGCAATGCATCCGTTCTATGTTCCTGTCTTCGAGTAAGCACCTCGAATGTCTTGTTGGTGATAAGGTTTTTTCGCTCTGGCTCCGCAATGACGACGAGTCGGGTGAGATGCGTGTGTCTGGATATCATGCTGATTAGTCCGTCCTCCGTTGTGAGGAACTCATTGAGAATGAGCTCTTGCAATCGAGTAGAGTAGTCCAGGAAGGATTGCAATGACTGGGCTCCGCATGTCCCCCTATTGCACCTCGCCCAATGGATGTCAAATTTGGCGAGCAACGGCGCACGGATGCTATCCATCAGGCAAGTGAGATGCTTGGATCCGCACAGCTCAAGGGACTCTAGCGCTCCCATGGTGATACGTTCTTTGAGGGGAGGAGGTACAGGATTCTCATCCATAAAACTGACCGTGACAGTACGCAGGTTCGGGCATGCGGCCAAGATGTCAAGGACGCGCGTGACCGGGACACGGAACGCGACCAGATCGAGATGGTGAAGTCTGCTTCCGCTTATGCTAATAGGACCTGGGTCCGCGGTGGAATGCCAGTGAACGTGGCGAAGAAGCGGCGCGGACGTAAAAATGTCACCTAGTTCGTCTTCCTTGACAAGGATGCCTGGCCTCGTCCACGTACGCACGCAAAGCTTCCTGAGCTTTGTGAAGGGCTTCATCGACATATCATTCCACCATGACAAGTCCTGGACTGCAAGGGTCAACTCGCGGAAACGACTGCATTGCCCAAAGAGTACTCTTAGGACCTCCTTGTCGGGCTGCTCTTCTATCACAGCCTCCACAAAGAGGGGCGCGTTTTGAGAGCGGGCCAGCCGCTCCCTAAGCACCTGTGCACTGGGGACAGAGTTTTGGGAGACTCTGATGATCACATGTGCCCAAAGAAGCGGGCTGGCGTAGACGAAGTTTTTCCAGGCTTTTGAGACGCGACAGAGCGTGACCGGATATTGCGAGTCGGAGCATTCTGGATGAGGGTATAGCTCGCTCAGGAGCCAGCACCGAAAAATATCCCCCACTAATTCGGGGGGAAGGGCCTCCAAGGGGTCTTTAAGCACCGACGTTGGTGTAAAGCTAGTAATGGTGGTGGTCGTCATGGGCAGAGACATGGGTTTGAGAGAGATCTGTAACGGAGGCTCTCAGCTTTTTGAATGTTTGGGTTGATAACGTATGTGCTGTACCAGGTGTGTGGTCCCTGAGCTTGAAACACGCTTGTGAAGCATTTTAACTGGACAAGGTCGACTTCTGTACGTCAAGATTATTCGCCTCAGGTCAGGTATTTCAAGGCAACCCACAACCCACCTTCCGGAGCCTCTGTAGTAGGAGAATGCTTGCTGGACCTTGTAGGTGGTCTTAAGGTGACCGTCCAAGAGGTGGATGGTGCATCACCAAACTCAGGATGTAGGGCAACGGATACAGCTCAAGCACCGCAGATCCGAGGCGCAGTTGCGGATAGCAGTGGTCATTTGGATATGCCTAAGCCTTGTGTACGGTCACCTGTTTGGAACAGCTGGACGTGACACATTGCGCCTTTTCCTAATATGGTGATGTGTGACATCAACTGACCACCGGGACCAGACTTAGTTTACGGCAAGCGGACCACGGCAATAGTGCGATTGCACGGTAGAAAAGGTCCTCTCCCGTATCGTCAGATATCCTTTCAAATCGTCAACTCCGCCTTACCATCCGTGCTTATTTTCGTATATCCTGCGATGAGCTCCTCCCTCTGTTTGGTCCAACACCTCCCTCGAATCACATTCCCCTCCTTGGTATACTTCACCAACCGCTGTCGGCCTCTAGCAGCAGGATCTCTCTCCACCCACCGATTCAAAGTGGGAGTCAATTCAGAAGAAGAGACTTCGAATGATCCCTCAAATGCCCTATCCATATCAACGGTCACCTTACCCTTGCTCGTCGATACGTCCGATTCGAGAATGGCTTCTGGTGGTAGTTCGGCGTACTTTACTGTGACGTCGCCCTTTGGGCTCTTAGCTTCGACTTTGAAGCGACCTCCCCAATCTTTGTCCGAGCTGAGCGCTATCGTCGAGGAGATGCCACTGTCAGAACAAACAAAAGCGTCATTGTTTCGTCTCTTGGTTATAATCCAAAAAAATAATACAGATAAACACGGACCCACTGGTTGATAGAAGGGCCAATTTCGCCTCTTCTTCTCCTTCGTTCAGCAGCGAAACCGATCCGCTGATCGCGCCACGCAGAGTTTCGAGTCTCAACGACCGCGAGGCGTTGTAATGGCCCTTGATGGAGTCGTTTACAGTCGTAATCGAACCCTCCTTGAATGTAATCGACTGGGACCATAAAAGAAATGCGTTAAGCCCGTTTTCATACATCGAGCATGCATCCTACCTCGGCATTGACATCTCCAATCCACGCGTTGATATGGAAATCGTCAAACGTGATTTTATCCCACAAATCTCCCGTAGCAATGCGGAAGCTGTCCACCTCAGCCCTAAAGCTCTTTATTGCCAGCGGTCCGTCTCCATAGTCAGCTGGAAAAGTAAACACCACACTGAAGAATGCAAGCTCTGAACGGCTAACCGCTATTCGCCGCTCCATTGCCGGTGTCTGCATCCCACCATCCCATAAACACATCAAAAATAAATGAAATAAGTCGGATGAACTCACGTATAGTATAATCCCATGCATATTCGTCTCTTTTTTGACTCTACACACAGCCACTTTAGCCAACACCTCGTCCCAATCATACGCGACTAGAACGTCCACTTTCACATGACCTTGTGCGATCCGAGGAGAGTGATGTATTTCGAAAGTTCCCGAAAGCCAACGCCGAGAACCTCTGGCGTGGAAGTACAAGCGGTCGGCATCCACAGGGAGATTGAATGATGCCTTGGAAATATGACGATAATCGCCGACCCACGAGGGTTTGCTGTGATAAGGCCACCAGTCCTCAACCCTGACCTTTTCTATGATTATACCATCAGATGGATCGACGCAGCCAATGCCCTCCAAGAGACTCTCGCGCTTCAAACGAAAAACTCGGACGTGAGCCCCAAGTTACCAAAACACGATGATAGGTAAAGCGGTCATACATACCACGACTTTGGACGACATTTAACACTCGTGTGTACGGCGATGACAAAGAATGGTTTATGGGTGCAACGGCGGCGAATACTTTCTTTTCAAAATCTTGCTTCAGGGGATTGATGATGTGGTTTGCACGACAATAGTCGTTGGCTCGAAAAGTGTGGGATGTGGTTCAAGTTGTTCTGGGGGGGAAAGCTGATGATGCGGCGTTATATAGTGTGCGTTGTCACAAGGTGATGATCTTGTAATGTCTTACGCCGTGCCCTTGTTCTCCAAGGGTCGCTTTCTCCGCCGATTTGTTTTCGTTGAGCCTTGACCACTTCATTGGTCAAAAGAGACGATCGTATAATAACCTGCTATTTTCCAAACCCGTGGACCACTGATAGCTGAGCGAGATAACGACCGTCCACGGGCTGTGTCTGAGATTTTGGAATCTTCCTGTTCATGAGTCACAGCATGCGCAAAGAACAAGACGAAGGCGCAGAGAGACCATGGGTATCGATATCGCACTAGCCTAGTATGGTCTTGCAGCATCTCCGAATGTCGCGGGCTTTGAACTTGGGGTCTGTGGGCGGAAGGGAGGACAAAAGCGCTGTGAAAACCATTTTCAGACAACAATAGTGACAAGAAATACGACGATGCGCACCCTCCAAGTCCGTTGATGAAGACATCGTCGCGACAAAAAGCTCCAGCCTGCTCGATAGCAAACTGCGTCCAGAACGCAATTTGCCGAACTGAATTCCAGAGGACTCGAGTTGTCAACGTCGCAAGGTCCCTTCCGTACGTTTGTGGGTATGGGTATGTACGTCCAAAACCGCCTCTCACGATCATAATGTAAGAGACAAAAAGACACTCGTCTAAAAGAACGACTGTCTTCATTCGTGTATGCCTATGGGAGACTAACACACATCAGGATTCACCCCCAGTGAACTTCGGACATTGTCCTGTATGATTAGATATGGGGGGAGGCAACTCCCCCTTGATTTGAAACTCCGCACGTGTCGCGCCTAAGGGGAAGGGTGGCTGAAATCTTGGTCACGCAAATCAAGCAGAATTGCTGCACCAAGAACTTTCCAACACCTCACTTTCATAGGTTGATTGTAGGGAGTCATTTGCTCGAAATCATGTATTCATTGTATAGGTAGGAGAAATGAGGCAAAAATCACTGTGTAAGGCAAGGTTCACCTACAGAACTCAAGGTAGATTGTATATCATGAAAATTTGTTACCAAGAATACAATGGGCATCTCAAAAGACACAAAATGGTACAGAAACCGATGCTATCCGCTGATGTGCAGAGCCGTAGTCGTATCAACTGTGCAGAGCAATATGACACGTGTTACATAAGCGAAATCAGCGCATCTTGAGCGCGTCAGGGGGCGCGTTAAACACTGAAGGCGGAGGCGATGGGCTCTCGTTCCCGCTGGAATCCGAAAAAAAGGCGCTCTTCTGCCCAGGCTGCACACACTCAAGAGCTCAGCATACAAAGAGGATCACGAAAAGAAAACCTAGCACCTGAAACCTGCCCTTCAAGCCGTTCTCTCGCTTCTGATGATACTGCAAGCCAGTCCTCTTCCAGCTCTAGCGTGTCCGTGCGGCTGAAGGCTCTTGCAAAAGACCTGCATAATGCGATTCGACGTGAAAGTCGTGCCAAAAGAACTGCCGAAGAAGCTCGAAAGCGAGCGCGAGAAACATAAGGACGACAAGAAGGGGCAGCAAGATTCACTTCGTTACTACGTGGAGGCACAACTTGGCTATTTTTTGCCCTGGCCCGACACGAGTAATACCAGATATCAAAGTCATTGCGACGGTGCTAGTGCATGGCTGGTTTACTGCCTGCTCTACGTGCCATATCTAGAAATTATCAGGGACCGCAAGGACAGCCACACTTTCACCAATATCGAATGGAATGTCTACAATGCATTCAATTGTCCAAAAACTGTGGAGGAGATAGCGTGCTTGAGCATATGGGGAAACTGTATAGGACATCCCTACATGCGGCAAGTACGTGGTCAGTCTCGTGATTTTTCCAACCTTCTGGAACTTGGCCCGCTCCATTCCAAGCTCACCATCCATCTGAATGGACTCATCTCGAACCCCGCCCTCATTTTGTCTCCTGACGCAACATATCACATGGCTGCTCTAGATGGAAAACCCTTTGAGCGCCCGGAAGCCTTCTATATTGTTCAGAAGATGGCTCAAGATGACAAGACTTACCCTCACCTTCGTCCCCTACTCGTGAGCTTTCTTCAAGGTGCTACCAAAACTCTTGGCAGGTTCACGTCAGAATTTGCACCTGCTGGCACAATAACAAAGTCCACACCTACACAACGTGAGCTTGCATGCATGGAGACAACAAATGATGCAAATGAAGGTGCACTGGGCACCTTCCGCATTACGCTACGATGGGCACCTCGCATGTCTCTTGCACAGTTCAATGCTCGGTTCAAATACAGAAAGAATCAGACAGGCAAATATATCAAGACACATTTCAGCCACTCACATCGTAAATACCTTCGCAAAAAGGCACGGGACATCCAGGCAATGAATTTGGAGAGGAAACGGCGACTTCGGCAGGTTGCTTATGATCGGCAGGTGGTTGAGAAGCACAGGCTGGACGATAGGAGGAAGGAGGATAAGAATAATGCTCTGGCTGCTGAGTTCGCAGCCTACATACCTTGCATGATAGAGGTCGAGCTAACTACGATGAAAGTCACCGAGATTGACTTTCAGATATGCTGACATTGCAGGTTTGATGCGCTGGTTCTGAAGGCAAAGGACTTGCTGAAGAAGAAGGAGGAAAAGCTTACAGTATTGAGGGAAGCTATCCAGAGGTACTCGAATGGTGCAGCAAGTCCGCACGATGTTTCGGAGTCACGCCAGGACTTAGGTGACAGCAAGATTGGATGCGGGGGGGATGTCATAGGGGATGGGGATGCCTATGAAGACGAGCTTTAGAAATTTCTACTTATTATAATCCTTTAGATTTTCTTATTCAGCCTTAATGTGCAGAGTAGCATCGATGTCTTAATTTTCCTAGACCACGTTGTTGTCAAACGAGCAGGACATCGAGTATCTTAACGGACAAGTGATCTGCGACCGCTCTGACCACGATTTCTAGCTTACATAAGCGCCAAATACCTTAGAGGCATTGCCGCTCCCCATTAGATATCAAGATATATGAAAAATTTACCCATCTAAGTAGTTTAAGATCCTGTCATATCCGCGTTATAAAAGTGGGCCAGTTTCAACATTTACCGTCATGTGGGGCATCACCACATCGTGTCCCATATGAGTAAATGAGATCTTCCAATATCTCTAGTACCACACTCACCTTGCTGTATATCACAACATATTACTGCATATTATGGAAAACACCATGGTGCTTGCATCCTTTGTATTACCGTATATAATCACATATGCTCAGATATGAATTTGACCTGGTGTTCCTCATATCACAACATATTAGCAGAAATTGAATCATTGCAATGTGCACATGCAGATGATCCCGGATACAGCAGGTACGAGCAACCAGTAAATGATTAAACAGCAATGAGAATGAATGCATGAGAGTAACTAGTATTGGCATGAGAAGGTAACGAGAGCAAGGAAGGCATCAAAAGCTGTCTGTCGAAGGGTGTCAGTATATCGTGCCGTCACGCACTGCCGCATCAGAATTGGAGTTCCAGCTGCCAGTAGCCACCAACTTCAGTGCCTCCTCATCGTATGCCTAACGTGAGATTGAAGGTTACACTGGAATGTTATCTAACTAAACGACTACTTATCTTCTTCTATGCTGGAGTGAGGCCGTTGTAGTACTTTGTGAACTCCTTGCCAGTCACTGAGTTATCACAGGTTTGTTTAATCCAACGGTGAGCACAAAGGGTCCTCAAAAAAAAAAAGAGTGGTCTTCAAGTTTACGAAGGTTTAGATCAATGTACCTGCCACTTTTATTGTTGAGAGGACGCCAAATGTACTTTCTCTTCTTCAAGTTAATGCTCTTGATCTTGGAATCCATCGTCACAGTGGTATGAGTATTGCTCTCTTCATTGATATCTTCAGGCTTCTCTGGTAGTTCACCTCAGCTAGTTGCCATGGCGGGTCCAGTGACAGAAAACACCGGGATGACATGACCAGCAGATTTCAGTGCCTTGGCAGAGCTGTAATATTGATGAGCAGAGATTCGAAATGGATGTTATTACTTACAGTGGGTTGACAAAGGATCTCTTTGTTGGCAGCACTTCCTCCATCAGTAGTGTATTCACAATCAATGATCCAGTCTCCGTTGACGGTGCATTCTTGTTTGGAAACTCATTCTTGGCTGTTGGTCCGTTCTCATTCAGTGGCTTGTTCTCAGTTGTTGATCTGCTCTTGCATGGCAGCGCGTTCTCGGCTGGCAGTTCCTTCTCGATTGTTAGTGTGCTACCAGTTGATAACTTGTCCTCGAATTGAATATCATCTCGTGGTCCATCCTCATCGTACACTATACTCGAAGAAATTGATATTGATTGAGGTGATAGTTGTATTTCATGGTCATGGAGGAGTGGAATTGGAGAAGAAGTGGATGTGGCCATAGAATGCCTCTCTTTGTCTACCATGTTGTCAAGAGGGAAATTGAGGGTTAGAGGATGATTCTTGTTACCTGGGAGATGTGAATATGAATGGACCATAGAACTCTAGCTTACCTATTGAATTCTCAAGAAGGCGATGTGCTGGCAGTGTGAAAGCATCTAATAGCATACATAAGCACACAATGTAGCTGTGTAACTTACTACTTGTATCAGGAGGAGGTGATGGCAGCAGGAAAGAAACAGCTTCTCCGTTCTCGTCTGAGAATGCATGTCAGTATGAATGAACTAAACATGATAGGATCACCTTTGAGGTGCTTGACGAAATCCTAATGTAAGGAACGAGAGTGAATACTCCAGTCCGTGAATGCGAGACTGGGAAACTACCTAATGTAAGGAACGAGAGTGAATACTGTAGGTAGTTAGTACCTGGAGTAACAGATATGATATAGCTACATACCTCCAGTCCGTGAATGCGAGACTGAAGAAAAGAGAAAAAGAGCGCGTGGCATTGAGAAATGACTATATACGGAAATGGTAGTGAGCGTATAATCCTAATAGCTAAGTACGACGGTATGTATTTCCAACACACCCCCTCAGACCGGCGTGCGTAGACTGAGCACGTCAAGCATCCGTTCGTGAGTTATTCGTGGTAGCGGTTTTGTCAACCCATTGGCGATCATTTCCGCACTTGGGGTATGCGTGATTTTGAGTGTCCCGTCCTCGACACGTTCCCGAATGAAGTGATGATGCACGTCGATGTGTTTAGTGCGAGCGTGAAAGCGGGCATCTTTGGCGAGCGCGATAGCACCAGTATTGTCGACAAAAAGCTCGGTGGATGTGTCAGAGATCAGACGGCCTATGTCACTGAGAAATTGACGGAGCCAGAGTGTTTGCTTGACGGCATGCGAGAGCGACATGTACTCGGCCTCGGTTGACGATGCGGCGACGGTAGACTGTTTCTTGGCATTCCAGGAAATAGCGGTGGTGCCGAGTTGAAACACGTAGCCCGATACCAACTTTCGGTCGTCGACGTTGCGTGCCCAACTAGCGTCTGTATGGCCCGTGAGTGTGTCGGCCTCAGTGAGGTCTCCAGTGAGGTCTCCGAGGGTTAATGCGAGGTCACGAGTGCCGGCGAGGTAATGGTAGACACGCATTACTGCGTTCCAGTGGGGTTTTCCAGGATTCTCGCTGAACTATCCAAGTTCACTGCAAGCAAATGCGAGGTCAGGTCAGGCGATGACTGAGAGCCAGGTAAGTGCGCCGAGGGCTTCACGGTACGGATATCTCGCCATTCGATCTTTCTCCTCTTGAGTTTTCGGGCAGTGCATCTTGGACAAGACGGTGCCGGGATCCACGGGTGTGCTAACTGGCACGCAGTTGTCCATATGAAAACGTTTGAGGAGGGAGTCGATATACTGCATGTGGGAAATGGTGACGGTGCATTTTACGCGGTCGTCGATGAGCCTAAATCCCATGAGCCAGTCCGGATCCTCCTCCGTCATCTCGAATAGTTGATGGAGGGTCCGGCGAGTCTCTTTGAGCATGGTTTTGATACTTGCGACAGTGAGCACGTTATCGACGTGAATGGCGGTGATTGAGATTCCGGCAGCAGAACGACGAAAGTAAACAGCGTGGTCAGAGGGCATGCGAAGGAAACCGCGAGACGTCAGCTTCTCGTTCATGTGCTTGTTCCACAAGTATGATCCCTGTTTTATGCCGTATAGACTGAGTAGTAGTTTTGCAACTCTGCCAGTTTCATTGTCGAAGCCTTCGGGTTGGTGCATATAGATTTCGTGGTCGATTTTACTGTGAAGGAATGCACCAGTAACGTCATCTTGGCACCGATACCAGCCGTGAGCTGCAGCGAAGTGAAGGATAATTCAGAGGGAGTCGAGACGGATAGTTGGTGAATACGTATCACTGTAGTGTAAGCCAGGTATTTGCGTGTACCCTTGTGCAACAAGTCTGGCTTTGTATTTGCGTATCTCACCGTCCGAGCCATATTTGATGGCGAAGACCCAGCGGGATCCTATCACTTGCCAATTGGCACGTCTTTCGACCAATTCCCATGTTCCTTGTTTCTGAAGCATATCCATCTCCTTTTTCATAGCTTCGAGCCAATGTCCTGAGTCTGGAGAAGCTAGAGCTTGTCGGTAGGTCTGGAGAACACTGCCACTGTGTGCTGCGAGATAAGCAATTTGGGCAATATTACCAATAGTTGTGTTCTCCAAGATTTTGACATCTCCATTCTCTTTTGACTCAGTTCGTGCTGTCCATCGGGCGTTTCGTGCTGCTCTGGCTTCAAGTTCTTGAGCTCTTTGGATTTCAGCAGCTTGCTTCTTCCAAGATGGGCGAGTAGTACGTTTCGAACGACGGGGGACAACAGGAATAGGTTCGGGTAAAGGAGTAGATGCTGGAATAGGGGAAGAGGAAGGGAGAGCAGGTTGAACTGCAGGTTGAATAGGTAGAGTTGAATCTGATGGTGGTGTCATGTTACTGGAAGGATTGTTATCTCCACTAGTCACCCCCTCAATCCGAGCAGGAACAAGGGTAGGATCAGACACCCCCTGGCTCGAAGAGATAGTAAACTGAATAGGAGAATCGGGTAGACTCCAAACCTTTTCATAGACAATGACATTACGAGAAGCAACAAACTTGTGTTTGGATGGGATCCAGACCTTATAGGCCTTGGATCCATGGTCGAAACCACATAGGATATCATCGAGAGAGTGGGCATCGAGTTTCTTGCGTAGCTCAGGGGGAATCCGGACATGGCAGCGTGAGCCGAAAATACGAAGGGCAGAGAGATTAGGTTTACGACCATGGAAAGCTTCATTAGGGGTCATGGAGTACAAAGCACGAGTAGGGCTCCGGTTGCGAACATAACTGGCATACTGGTGTACCTCAGGTCAGAAGGATTTAGCCATCTTGGCATCCTCAAGCATGGCAAGTGCTTGCTCATGAGTGGTCTGATTAAATCATTCAGCAACACCATTTTGTTGAGGAGTATGAGGAGCAGAGAATTCGTGAGTGATACCCTTAGTGGTGAAAAAATTCTTCATGGTCACATTGATAAATTCACCCCCTCGATCAGAGTGTACGATCTTGACACGGCGTTCAGTGATGGTTTCAACTCGAGTAATGAGGGCCTCAATAAGTCGGGGAGCATCATCCTTGGACTTCATGAACTCCTTCCATCCCTTGCGACTGAAGTCATCGACAACAGCGAGGGTATAGGTAAAGCCAAGTATAGAAGTGTCGAAAGGTCCTTGAAGGTCCATGTGAATGCGGGCGAGTGGTTTGGTTGCACGGGAAGTGGCAAAGAGGGAGAATGGAGCACAATGATGTTTGCCCTTAGCACAGCCATCACAAGGCATAAGGTCACCATTACCTCAAAGGTCAAGCCCAGATACGAGTTCATGGCAGACCATATAGTGGGTTTTGTTGAGGCTAATATGACCTAGACGGGCATGCCATAGGTCGAGATTGGATTGGGCTTGGGCAGTGAAGGCGACATCATGAGTAGATGAAGGGGGAACAATGGCGCTATCAATTTCATAAAGGTTCCCTCGAAGTCGACCTTCCATGATAATGGTACCATTGGACTTCTTAATCGTGAGTCGTCCATTACGTTTCGTGATCTCCATCCTCTTGTGATCCATCCGGCTCTCCGACATGAGGTTGTTCCGGGCATTCGGACAGTAGTTAACATCAGTGAGTGAGACGAAAGTATCACTGGCGCTCATGGTGTCTAACTTTTCTTTTCTTTTTCTTTTATCTTATCTTATCGGTGAGCGCTCATCTTATGTTATCTTATCTGTGGCTAGGTAGTCTAGAACTGATCTAGACTTACGACCTCGACCTTGGAGGTCTAGGGTTTACTTCATATAGGTAGGGTTACCTTATATAGTACTTAGGTCGTTCACCTTAGTAGGGTACAGACCTTGGTCCGTGCACGATTCCTAGGGTATATAAGTAGCTACGAATCCCTCCTGTATTCCTTAGTTCAATATATTCGTGGTTCTACAGTAAAACCCTTGGCCTCGTTGCTATAGAAGGGCGTGGGACTTAACGGGTCTTGCGGACTCCGTGTCGGGCTACGATAGTGCCCAGTCTCTTACCTTTTAGTGGTTTGTTTTCTTTGTTCTGTTCCGCTCGACGCGTAACAGTGAGTTTGATGACTCGGTCACGTCGTCCAGTAACGGAGACTTTGACCAATACACTACCATGCCCGAGAACTTCGAGTTGTGGGCCATCTTTGATGATGCCCTGAATGGTATCATAGACTGGCGTGAACATGGCAAATGCCGAGCGTTCGATACAGATATGGGAGGTAGATCCTCCATTTAAGATCCAACCGAACTATGAGGAGGATGGGTTGTCGGAGGTAAGGTAGGTGGATGGTTCCGACGAAGAGCGCCTGTCGTCGCTATCCCCAGGGTCTTGGTCACGATCGTTGCTGACCACTTGATTGGCACGTTTGGTGGCGTGGTACTTCGACGAGGATGACAGTTTCATCTTTCCTTTGTCCTTCGACAGCTTGTCTCTTCCTTGGTCCTGGTCGTCTTGTTTTCCTTTCTTCCATTTAAGCGCCTCGCAGTCGCGAGTCCAATGTCCTGCCCGTTTGTGCTAGTCACAGTACGGTCGGGTTTTCTTGTTATTGTTGGACTTATGGGACGTTTGGAGGGACGTGGCAGTGTTACCGCCGGATTGATACTTCCGGGCACCTCGCTCATCACGGATGCGCTGTTCGATTTCGGCAGAGGAATAATGTTGGGACAGACCAGTAAATACATAGTTCCAGCTCGAGGGCATGGAAAGACGGAGGAATGCTGCAAATAGATTGTCATCAACATCACGGTTCATGAGAATGAGGTCGCGGTGGAAGCCCTTCATGACTGTGATGTGTTCGTTGACGTCACCACCATCGGTGAATTTTGTCGTGATTAACGACGATATGGTAAGCGTCCAATCAGTGGCGGTGGTACCTACGTAGATACGGCGTGCCTCGTTCCACATCTCGGATGCGTACTCGAGGTGGAAGACCTGACACATGATAGCATCGGTCATGGATGACGTGAGTACCGTGCAAACAAAGTTGTTTGCTTTTGCCCAGCGGATCCGTGTTTTATGGTCGGCATCGTGGGCAAGGACAAAGTCGTCGGCCAGGTAGACATGGAGGCCTATGGTTTCAATGGCGCGGTACAAGGCAGTTTGCCATGTGTTGTAGTTGGTCGCCGTCAGCTTCGGTTGGATTTTGAGAAGGTGGTTGAATTTCGATGGCTCGATAGATTTGCGTAGCGTAAAATGTACGCCGTCTTCGTCATCGGTGTCCTCATCTAGATATGACCTGATGGAAGGTTGTCCTCTGCTAGGAGAACGGGAGCCGGGAGAGTGCGACTCAGCACGGCGTGGCATGTTGGTCACTGACGGAGGTCGAAGGTGTACTGGTGTAGGACCTAGAGGCGTTGTGGTGACAGGCAGAGTGGTTGAGAACGGCATGTTGGGGTCGTCAAAACACGCTGGGTAGAGGATTCCAATTGTCGAGCTCTGGGGTTGGTTGTAAAAAGGGTTTCCGCTGCCGCCTCCTGTAGACATCGTGTCATGGCCGCGAGATGGTTCGATCGGGAGCGATGGATGGCAATCTCGAAGGTTTCGAGTGCTGTACTAATATGGTGTGGGCATGACAATGTGCGATATCGCTCGATCTTGTGGTTTGAGTCTCTATTCGACGTCGTTGGTTTTTCCGCGCTAGGCGGGGCTCATAACCTGACGAAATCCTAATGTAAGGAACGAGAGTGAATACTCCAGTCCGTGAATGCGAGACTGGGAAACTACCTAATGTAAGGAACGAGAGTGAATACTGTAGGTAGTTAGTATCTGGAGTAACAGATATGATATAGCTACATACCTCCAGTCCGTGAATGCGAGACTGGAGGAAAGAGAAAAAGAGCACGTGGCGTTGAGAAATGACTATATACGGAAATGGTAGTGAGCATGTAATCCTAATAGCTAAGTACGACGGTATGTATTTCCAACAGTGCTTCCCAGCATTCTGGATAACAGATTTCTCCCATCGTTTTTTGCTCTCACTGGAGGCAGTGTCTTTTTTCATGTATTGCCCATTCTCATCGATGTGATAAGAATGCCAAGTAGGATATACTATTGTTGTGAGGTGGTCCAATTTCCATCCATCGTCGGCACATCATAGGAATGGATAGGCCTTCTCCATCACCAAATGCGCCCATAAGCGGCTAGAGATAGAAAGTACTCCCCACGACTTAGCAGCCTTACCATCCCTTGTGATTAACTCCCTCCAGACACTATGAAGGGTATGTTTGATTCGTTTTACTGTTTTCTCATCAATGGGATTGCCGTGTTCGTCCTCTAAATATGGGACTGGCCCCCGTTTGGCCACTGCACCTTCAGTGGAGAGTAGAAATGTGTCGAAGTCCTTCTTCTTAATTTGATGTTAGGGTGTGATTGTACAGAAGGACGAGCATCTTCAATAGTCGGTTTCTTCTCCTGAAGTAGACAGAACGTATCTTCATATAGTTTTCTAATTTCAAAATATGTTATCTTTCCAAAGATCGTACATATAATCCTTAAAACTCACTTGTATGTCTGAGTCTCAGTTTGTGCCTTCAGTAAATCTGCTTTGAGCCTTGCACAGTACTGCTGCAATTGCAGTGCATTTATTGGTCCGTGTATATGAGAGCTGTGCATGTATGTGCCCTAAAACAATTGTGAGATATATGTAAGCTGTCAGAGAGAACTTACGGAAACAAATGATGGTTGCTGTCTATGATTTGGGCCTACAAAAGACATGATATTGGAACTTGAGTCTGGAGGTAAGGAGTCAGTATTGTCATGCTTATTGAAGGATGTAGGCAAAGTGTGTAGGAAGGTCTCGTTCCATGGCATGGCCATCGAGCAATTGCTAGTAGGATACATGTTACTTGTTGCAATACACAATGAGCACGTAGAGATAAGATAAGCATGGGGAAGATTATCATAACCCCATTAGAAAGTCCGCTTCACTACCACTGGCATCTTCCGGTTCTCGTTATTTTACTTGACCATCTTATCCGATTGATTAGGATTTCAATTTGTTGATATTATTCTAAGTCCGGGTCATCATGATCTTCGTCATAGTCTTCATAACCTATATACATTACTCCCAAGTCAGAGACATCCAAACTTGGCTTCTCAACTAAAAAGAAATGGTTTTCTCTAATACCAGAAGGGAGTGTGATTGAGTGTGGTATCATACCAACAATGCTATGGATTTTCTTGATATTGATAACTATGATCTCTTCTGACAATCTATAAGATGCAACTACCTGAGAAGAAAGAGTGAGTAGCTCAGCATTTGGTTCAGAGTAAGGAATGATAACAGCTATGCTGAGCCACTCGCGACGATCCACACCAAGATGAGGAGCAGAAGCCGAGATTCTAGTAAAATACTGTACTTCACCAAATGTAATCATGTCGTCGACAAGAAACTTCACACAGATAAGTGACTTTGCAAGCTAGTAATCAATGAGAACGCACCTTAACATTTCGTGAAACACGGAGTTTGTCAAGCCCAATAAGTTTCTCTCTCCATGCACACCGGGCAATCTGACCGTTCGACAACTGTACTCGTGCCCATTTTTGAATCGGATGTTCGAGATCGCATCCAAAGAAGTTCTGGATAGCAGCCACATCTGTGTGGATGGGTTTGGCAGCATACTTCTGCCGTTTACAAAGAAGTGCATAACCATCACCGAGATCTTCTGCCAGAGAGGATGGGGCCCTCGGAGGGCCATTCAACTGTGGAATTGCGGCAAGTAGGGCATTGACTTGACAGCGTCGAACTCCCTCTTGAGAGAGGTTTTCGTATGGGTTAACGGGTTGCCGAATCTCCTGTCCAAGATTTCCAATTGTACACTCCATTGTCCATTGAGCATAGCAAATAGGTGGGCCCTTGCGAAGAGTTTCATCCGGTAAGTGGGGGACTTGATGGGTACAAGGTCAAACAAAATGTAATTGATCTTCTCTACGCTGGTAGTAGATCTCCTCGAACTCACGTTGCCAGCCACAGAGGAGTACTTGCACATATTGAATTTCCTTGAGCGAGATAGAGTGTTGTGTCATCAGTTGTATACCCCTTACAAGTTTGCATAAATTTTGCCAATATTTGCGTGGAAGGACATTGTAGAGGAGAGCAGGGGCGAGGCCAAAGAGATATAGTTGGTATTCCCAGGTCTTATATTGCGTGCTAATCTTCTCAGCGATATTGTGTGGTTTACGGTCGAATGAACCCGGGAGATAGTGTCCTGCTTGTGCTACATACTCGCCATGTTCATCCCAGAGTCCTTGATCACGAAAAATGGCCCAGTCCCACGTGTCCTTCTCGTCAGTGTTATCACATTTGATAGTACCACGCCAAAGAGAAAGCATGAGATCACCCAGGTTTGCGACAAGATGCATGATGTCGGTAGTGATGGAAAATGGAATGCCAAGCGAATGTGATGGCTGCAGACCGAGAATAAGTGGGGGTTTGGTCAAGCCCGTGTCTGTTTTGCATTGGTTGTACTGTGTTAGATTCGAAGAGGCAACCAATTTGCGTAGATTGTCTGCATACTCATCTGCACCCCCTGGAGGAAGGAGGTATACATTGACATCTGGGTGGTCACTGCCAGGGCATGCTCGGTCTCTCGGCTTGAGAAGGGCAGCGCTGTAGTGGTTCTGATTAGTCTTCCGTCTTCCCCTAATTCCACAATACAGCCAGCATCCGTTTTTGCCACAGTGTCCAACCATGCCATCCCAGTAGACAAGTCCGGGGCCATCCGCTGTCTCATATAATGCGTAGATATTGGATCTGAATGAAGTTTATGAGTTAAGCAAGGAAAGAGTTTGCCTGAGACTTACCTGAAGATGCTGTGACGCCTCGAGTCCCAGATCATGAGACCTTCTTTTTGCACTGCGGAAATATGATGTAGCCCTGGGAACAGAAAAGAATCGACATCCTGAGGCTTTTTTAGGCCCGGTATGAATCCGCCTGGTAGTACGTTAATCTTCTTGTAGCGTGTCTGAGGAGATAGATTGAGAAGGACCTAAACGTAGATCCAACAGTCTGATTCTTTGCTTTGATAGAGTTGGGCACCGTCGAGAGATACCATAACAACAGCGTCATGTGGTTGAATATCGCCATCAATAATCGCGCCTAGAAAATCCCATCCCATCGCGACATCGTCGATGTCAGGGACTTCCCCATGTTCTCTTATGTGATGAAGGATCTCTCGCGTACGCTTTTGAAGGTATTGCATCTCCTGGGCACTCTCAGGATGGCGGTACCGGGCTTGGATTTGTGGACCCAAAGGAATGGTCGTAAACTTGCGAGCGGCTACCTTCGTGCGACCATGCGAGGCTCGATACTTCTCTTGGTTCCAGCGGGATGTACCACACGTTGGGCACGATTCAAGATCTACATTGCGGCCTGTGTAAGCAAGACAGGTGTTGGGACACATGTCGTGCTGGATTTTCTCAACCCCCGTGTATTGAGCAATAACCCTCTCGACCTCTGAAAAATGGAGCATTGGATTGCGGTCAGGATAATTTATATTGTTGGAATAGCGGACACCCTCGTAGGCATTCTGAGATGAATGTTCCATCGCGAGGTACGTGGAGATGCTATGGCGAATTTCTGACGCATTGATCTCGACAGGAGCCTGGAGTGGATTGCGGATGCGCTGCAAGGCCTCATCATCAAGTTTCGAGACCGAATCTTCAAGCGAGGCATTCCTCAAGGCATATATATAGCTTATTGATTGCTTTATTTTCGGTAGAGTCGCGATGGCTACGAGTTCGTCGATGTCTATGACGGGACGGACTCTTCGGGGGATATCTATATCAGTGACATCGAACGGCTGTGGGGATGGAGGGCGTCCAAGAGGTGGTGGTGGTGTTGGCGGTGGTGTTGGCGGTGGATCTGGAGGTGGGGACGGCGGTGGTGGTGGTGGTGTTGGCGGTGGATCTGGAGGTGGGGACGGCGGTGGTGGTGTCGGAGGTGGTGGTGATGGCAGTGGATCTGGAGGTGGAGACGGCGATGGTGGTAGATCTGGAGGTGAGGGCGGCGGCGGCGGCGGCGGTGGTGGTTGTTCTAGATGCGATCTAGAGGGAGGGGACATTTCAGTTTAGAGAAAATGAAATGTATTCTCCTTACAATGGAGATTTGTCTTTGCGTGCTTTTTTTTGGCGACTAGGCAAAAGCGAATCTACACTCTCCCGCGCACGTTTTGCCATGGCCTTAACGGCCTCTCTCCGACGTAGCCAGGCAGGCTGACTCGATTGTGCGCTACTGGATGGTCCAGCTTCTGTCTGAGTGCGAAGGATGCCAACAGCGGTCGCAGCATCGCAACCAAGTCGTCTGGCGGTCAACATGCGATCCCGTTCTTCTGCGGTGTCCGCATTGTGAAGATGTCGGTTCCAGGTCGATGCAGAAACGTCATGTGGCTCTCCTTTGCAATACTTGAGACAAACGCAGGTGAACTTTTCGGAGGCGGACTGGGAGAACATGTTGTATTGGTCGAAGGGCAATAACGCCTTGGAGTTGGCGATGCGAGAAGTGAGCGTGCTACAGCGCTGCAGCGCTAGTAGTACAGCCGTGGCGAGAGTATGCGCGCTACTACTTCGTGCACACATTGATATCTCTGAACATGCTATGATATACCATCACACGACGAAAAAGGAAATGCGTAAAATTTGAGATCAGCTAATACAGGCTTTGATTCCGCAATGTCCAATGTTCACTGGGATTCACCTGTGACTACCCACCCTAGACGGTCCACAAGAGGCAATGCAGAGCGAAAACAGGTACGCCGTCTCTCGCCTCCGAGCACATACTCATGCAGGTCGCCTCGACGTACCAATGGGTGGGGTCCCCCATCCTCAAGGCCTCGCATCGCCGCTTCCCCGCCTCCAACCCCGATCGAGTCCAACCGTGACGGTGCAACATGCATTTAACGTGCGCACATCACATTCTGAACCGCTCCACCCCGGGGTCCCCCCTTTTGAACCAGAATCCTTCACGGAGATCAAAGCGTAAGACACTGGAATTGCGCTTCACCGGAAGCGAACGTCCCGCGACCCGCGATGGCCCAAGTGGAATAAGAAGCACCCGTAACGAGTGTCGCTGAACCCCCCACCCTCCCCAAAAGGAACGCGCAAGCGCAGGAAATGGAATCGCCTGCAAACAGCGGACTCGTCGTTCCAGAGATGGGCAAATACGTGGGCACCATGTTTGTTGGACAGGGATTCACAATCACGACGTCCTGATTGAAATCTCCCCCCCTCCCTGCTCCCTCGCACCGCGCCATCCTCCACACGCAACACACGGTCCACACGAGGCAAAGACGTCATCGTCATCACCGTCATACCCATAATCCATATCAACCTACATGCGAATGCATCACGATCATCATTTTTTTTTCGCAGCAGTGCGTCATCAGCCGAGCTTAATTTTTCTTTCTAAACGACGTCACTCTATGGAATATTGAGGGGCAACATGCTTCATGCTTCCAACAGGGAAAAAGAACAAATGAAAACCTCAAGATCGGGCTGCATCGGGGTGTCCCTACACCACGAGCAATTCCCTTGGTATAAACCGATTAGGTAGGGGCTTTCCGTTGAGATGGCGTTCGTTCGTTTTCATCGATGCAAGTATAAGTTGGAGAACATGAGGCTCTGCAGATCGGGTTTTCGTGACGAGCGCACGTTCCTTAACTTGCCAGGCTTGGAGTCGGGGAGGGAATACCCCACACAAAGTGCACACATGTCATACGCGACCGCAACGCTGCCAACCGACTACTACAGGAGGATCGCATCCGCCTCGAGCAAAGAAAGTCGTGCAGGGACACCTTGTCGAAGTAGCTGGCTACTACCCATGACGATGCACTGTGATGTCACAGGTCCCCAAGTTTCATGACGATGACGATGAAGTCTGGAAAAGCCGCAACGCGCAGAAAGAGAGAGATCCTGAATGAATGAAAAAAACGATGCGTCGAGTCTCCGATCACAACACAAATGAGAGTTTGACTGACATGAATTCATGCCAAAACGGCAAAGTCCAACATGAATGAACGCACTTGCCTTGCTGTGGAAGAACTCGTTATTGATCCACGATTCATGCAAACAAAGAATTCGACGAGCACGCGATGCGGCAGATATGATGGGACCCCGTGAGTAGCTTACGAGCGTCAATGTCTAGGTTTACCAATGAGCCATGGGCGGGCCGAACGAGAAAAATGGAAAAATGAAAAACGCGTGCTCCGGGGCAGGCGGTGGAGTTGACGCAAACTTGTGATGTGATTTGGTCGGTGTGCAAAAACGAGATCATTGATGGGCAAAAGCGGCGCTGATATTCTAGCGCAAGGTCCCAGGTTCCCATCTTGATTTCATATGATATCAGATAAGTATATAGCGACGTTGAAAAAACTTGGCGATAAGCACACACTAGTAGTGCAAAGATTGCCTCCGACACGTGTTCTCGGGATGACCCGTACATACAACGGGAGGCACAGTTGACGGTCGCCTGTAAGCTGTGCGGTATATGCACCGCAAACACATGGTTGCCCTTAATCTCGATTTGCGGCGGCGGCGTAAAACCAAAGATGGACTCGCATACGCCGAGGGAAAAAGATCGGCAGGCATGTGTCGATAGAATAGGATGGAAGGACGGATGGTCAGCAACCAATTCAATGCTGCGGTGGGTGTGCCAGGCGGTCCGTAGTCACCAACATGCTGTGAATATTAAGTCGTAGTGATTTGCCGCGGTTGACCGCACAGAACAACGTTAGGAGTCTACGTACAAACTCCAACCATGGGCACGACGAGGCATCGTTGAACAGTCCTGGAGTAGTGGATGTATACATGCATCCATTGTCACGCACGAAAGCGAAAAGAACAAGTCGTTCATGTGACGAAAGTGGTTCAAGAAGGAGGGAAAAAAAAAACAATCTCATGTTCCACTTCCGACGAAATGAAAAAACTCACACGAGAGAACCAAGATCAAGTATGAATGAAGGAATGAATTGACGAAGTTTCGACACGCCAGTCATGTTGAAGCGACGAACCATATACCTTTTTTCATTGCGGCAGCAACAGCGGGAACGTCATCGTGCATGTTTCGTGGGAGGCGAATGAACAACTGTTCGCATACATTGCGCTGGGATAATGCATGCGTAAGTAATACGGGGGACGCACCGGCGATCCAACGCATATGGCCATCGAGGCGCAAATGACAACAGAGGTAGGCTGAAAAATATAATCAAGGGAGACGATGGGCAAATCCACCACCGCCGTGCGTTAGTTGTTATTGGTTAATGACGAACAGTGGGATGGCCGCGTGCACTGATAAGTACCGCGTACAACGAAGAGAGGACAACATACAAACCCCATTAGAACTCCTCCACCATCGTGCGTCATTTACCAGGAGCCCTTCACCAGTGTTACTGGAAAATAACGCCGAACGGTGAGAGTCTGCAGCTGCAGTGCTCGTAAGTACATGCGAGATGGTTGATCTCGGGCTGAGAGTGGCGATGGCGTACTTCGCCAGCACAGACGATGACGTGCGTGACGACAAGAGCTCGAGCATGTTCATGTCCGTTGGAGAAAAGAAAAATCTCGAGGACGATGCTGGAGATTGTAAAAAAAGAATGAAAATGAAAATGAAATGAAATTGGGACAATGAAACGATCTTATCAGACCTCAGCGTACTCTCAACCTACCCATCCACGCAGGATGAAAGAGAACAACACTCACCACGCCCACCGACCAGTGAGTGGGCGGTCTCGCAGCCGGGGGGTGGAAGTGGAACGAGGACAAAGGCAAACAAAACAAAGAACGAAGTTCAACTAATTTTAACGACGCTCGGGATTTGGCGGGCGGGCGTTATAGCCTCCGCTTTGGGTGCTCGAATGTCCTTGTTCAACGTGAGATATTCCAAAGATGTGCGGATGGGTAACGGAAGGCCCGTCCTTCTTTCTTTTCTTCCATTTCCATTTCCATTGTATGGATTCGGGACGTTTGGCTTCTAGTCGTCGTGAGGAACGTTGATGGAGAAGGGGGACGTTGTAAGAAATTTATTGTTTTGCCGGTATAACCTCCGGGCACCAGGACGATTGGGAGGAGCACGGGTGACCTCATTCTGTAGCTTGACTACGAGGAAGCACTCCCCTCTACGCTAACTCCTCCTTTGTCCACATTCAGGCTATCGCGACACGACCACTTCGCGTCCCTCCGTCGACTCGGAAATACACCAGGACTGGACGAACGTCTCATCCCGTTGATGGGTAGACAGCGTCGCATTCATTACCGAAAGAAATGTACGTATGTATGTTATCCTGGAAATACCAACGAATGTCCGCCCCACATGCTGCACACCCCCTAGTCGTGTCGTTGCCACTGGCCTTGTGCGGTGTGGTGCATCGTATCGGGGTACCACGATTTCGTTCGTCGGTCGGGCGGAGGTAAGGGGAACTCGAAAACCGTATTATATTTCTCCTAGCTTTTTCGGCGCGTAATGGGATGCGTATCGTCGCCCGCCATCGACCTCCATCGACCTCTCCATAACCAGTGTCGACGTCGACGTCATCCCCACCGTGGCGCGGCACTACCTCTCGTTCTACCTCGCGCGCGATACCCATACTCTCACGCCGATCAAACCACGACGCGCGTATTTGCGTCGACGCGATGGATAGCCCCCACCACAGACGAATAACGGATCCACCGTATACATGGTGATCAACACGCAACATCACACCCCCCCCCTTCCCCGGCACCCTCGCTCCATCGTACCGCGTTTCGTAGAGACCATACGATGTCCACTTTGCTCATCGATTCGATTCGACGCGGTACGTACGACATTCCAAGCGAAATGAAAATCAGAAGAGGTGTGCCGAGGATGTTTTCTTCCCTCGGTCGTTGCTTCTCTCGCCTTTTTTTTTTTTTTTTCTCTCTTGACGTTTTCGTTGTTGTTTTCTTGATGAGGGGGGAACGTAAGGGGAGGCAGGGCAGTGGATGCATGGCGAATGTGATCTCATCAAGGTCGCGTATGCGTGTATCATAATGAAGTCAACTCGAGGCGGATGCACCTGTATGCCAGCGATCGCACGGTTGATCGATGATGATCGATGACAGTCGATGACATATGTACATACTGTACTCATCGTCTTGTTCGTTTTCTTCCCCGCGTCCTCGCGGGGCCCGAGATGTGACATGACAGGGATCTTTTTTTTTTTTTTTTTTCGCGACGTCATTGGTGTCCCAAGAATCAAAGAGACGATTTTTTGGGAAAAATATGGATGTTGTTATGGATTCCCCACACCAATGCGAAGGTACATATTTACTCGGGATAATGGGTGTGCATGGATACATGTGGCGATTGTCTCACCCGATGCAGGTACACTTACCTCAGGAGTCTTGGGCGGTACGAATAGGAGAGAGGGGAGGGGGGTAATTCCGTACGTACGAGGATCGGTCGAACGGATGTATTTCTTTTATTTTTGAAGGCCGTGCGCGGGGTTGAACCTTGAGGCTTGAACCTTGAACTTTGAGTTTGGGCTTGAGCATGGCCACGAATTTCCGCTCCGATCATGGCGGTAAGGAGGGACGGAGGAGCAAGCGCGGTAGGGGGGGAAAATGGATCGTGAGGGTTCTATCGGTGTGTATGTGAAAATAGAAAGAGAGATGTTGGTGCGGCGGGAGTGTTGTTGAGATTCTGACATACGCACTGGGTGTGTTGTGCATGACGAGCTTGGGCGGTGGATCGCCCTGATGCGTCGTGGCGATGGTGATGGTGATAATGATGACGGTGGTGGTGGTGGTGGTGGTGGTGGACATCACCACGTGCCCATGATGCGATGATTATCTCGCTGTGCTCACCTTATAATGAACGATAATAATAGTATCGATAATGAATTGTTGCGTCCGAGGAAGAAACGTACGCGAGGAATGTTGGGAAAAATATGTCGGAGAGCGTGACTGCGATCGCCGTTTGTGATCGTGATGCGCGCGGTATGTCATCTGATACCATGATTTACCGTAAGTCAGATGTTCACGAAAGGGGTTACCGTTGCGTGCTTACGCCAAGACTGCAAGGTTCGAGGAGACGACATACCTATAACACGCATGGTCTGATGGAGACCTCGTTGAAATGGGCGGTAGACTTGACCGCAAAAACACCTCGGACGGGATGAGTACGTACGTTGGCCCGTCTTTGGGGCGCACATAGGCTGGGCTTACGCTATGATGGGTGGGCGGGTCGTCTGATGTCGGATGTTGTCAGTCGGGAATCGGGGAGGGTTGGAGATTGAGCGGAGGGGGTGGGAAACGTCGGTTTGTCGGGGCGGGTGTTTCCTGATATGGTGAAGGGTGGTCTCCGGAGTCCGTTAAACGCGGGGGGTGGTCGCACATGTTTTGGATGAAAATGAGATGAGACTTGCGGGATGGGCGTGGATTTGAGATGCCGAGGCCGGGTGTGGCGTGTGCTCAGAAGCGGGCCGAGAGAGGAAGGCGCACGGCAGGTATGAGAGCGAGCGCCGACACGAGGCAGACCCCGGGACACCGTCACGACATGCAGCCTGGGAAGTCGCCGCGTGGTCGGGCTGCCTCATGGAATCGACGAGGCGTGATGGCAGGCGCGGTGGCGGTGGCAGAGGTCCGCCGTGCGTCAGCGGAGTGCGACTGCGCCGATTGCAGAAGATTACCAAACGCGGCAATGAGCCTGACCTCGCCAACGTTGCATGTCAGTGATGGTGGTAAACCTCGCGGGGGATAACGCCGGCCGAGCTGATTATTTCGTGAAAACTCGCTGGCCCTCCGCTGGACCGTCCTCTTATCACCCGCCCGCTCTTATATATCTCCTCCTCCTCCTCCCCCTCCTCCTCCTCCCCCCCACGGGCCCACCATGTCTCCCTCTCCTCAACCCCCGTCCGCCACCGTCGCCCAGCCTCACAACATGGCCTCGCCCCCGCTACTGTCCCCAACGCCAACCACGCCAGCACAGTCAAACTCACAGCTCGCACATCTCCTCTCTGCCAGCTACCGCGAATCCGAATCCCTGCACAAAGAACTCGCTTCGACCAAGAAACGTCTCGAAAAGGCCGAACGTCTCCTCGCCTGCTACTCCGCCTCCGCATCGTCCCCCTCAACAGCCAACAACGGCACCCCATCCATCCCAGAACCCGCACAGCGAGCCATCGCAGAGTCAGAAGCACGCGCAGATCGCGCAGAACACGCCCGCGACGACGCAGAAGCACGTCGACGCGTCCTCACAGAGGCTTGGGACGAACTCAATAGATACCTCGCCATCATCGAACTACGCGCCGCAGATGCAAGAGCGGGGTTCGCCCGTCTGGTTGCAGAAGGTGGCGGCCAGCTCGTCTTGGCTCCTATTCCCATCCCTGGCCACCACCAACAGCCCTTGCACACACCCGCCGCGCCTAGCCCTGCCATCATGCTCGTCCCGCCCTCGTCCCACCGTTCTCACAGACCCTCATCTTCCATACATTCGTCCCAGGGTTTCCCACCCCTCCCTCCACCCCCACACACTTCATCTTCCCGCGTTAGACCGCGATCGGGCAGCTTCGACGACCCGTCATACCTTGCGGCGCCAGGTCAACCTCCTCAAAAACGCTCCCGTAGCGATCGTGCGGACTATGATCATAGATCACAAACAGTGCGTCCAGCCTATCTCCACTTTGACTCCATTGACAGTCTCTTCAGTCCCACAGCCGGGGTCGACCCCTCGACATCGATACACACACCTCCAGTCGTACCCACCTCCCGTCACCCCACCTCCAACCCCCACCCGTCACCCGTTCCCATGCGCACTCCCGCTCTTCCTCCCGCTCCTCACGACGCTCGCTTTCCATCGACGAAATGCTCCTCGAAGCAACCACCGATGACCCTCGTCCCCGTGGCGAACCACAATCCCCTCGCACCGTCCTCGCGCACCATCAACACCCACAGCACGCCCACGCCCTCTCGACGCAACGAAGTCTCGTCGCACACGCATCAACGCCCGCCGTTGGCCCACTCGAACAACCCGGCGAATTGCGCACGTACCAAACCCACATATTCGCGCCCCCCGTGACGGGTGCGCCGATAAAGAAGGGCAAGCCAGGTTCGAGCGCTGCATTAGGTACGTGTACTGTTTCGATACGGATTTTTTTGTTTTATGGTTTTTTTTTCGCGTGCTGAGCTGTAATGGAACCTCATTCGATTGTATTCGTAGTGAACGGCACATCACTGCCAACACCTCCCGCCACGTCAGGCAACACACTCACCGCACCCGCATCGGCGCCCGCTACCGCCTCTACCGCACCCGCGTCCGCAATCGCGCCCGCTCCCACAATACAAAATGCACCCACGCCAGTCCCTCACGTCTCCTTCCCACCCGTAAACGCCGAGGGCCAACGTATCTGCCGCCAGTGCGGAATGCCAGGCCGTTACAAGGACGGCAAATGCGTCGAGAAATGGGGACCTGGACCTGAAGGACCTGGGACCGTGTGTGACCGTTGTCGGAAGAAGATGAAGAGGGTGGAGAGGAGGGGGACGTTGGAAAATCAGGCGCAGGCTCAGGCTCAGGCTCAAGCACAAGCACAGGCACAGGCACAAGCGCAGGCGCAGTTGGCACACGCGTCGCATTCGCAATCGCACTCGCATATCGGTGGATCGAATCCGCCCGGAAGTGGTATCGTGAGTGGGTTAGGACATGCACATACGCTGCCGATGGTTCAAGCGCGGCTGTTGAGGACGGATACGATGCCTGTTTCTGTTGCGACTGGTGGGGGTGGTGCAAGTGGTGCGCTTGGACCGGGTGGAACGCAGATTATTGGGAGTTCGTCGCAGGTGCAGATGACTGTGCCGAAAGAGAGGAGGGAGAGGGAGAGGACGTCGTCGCAGCCGCAAGCGCAATCGCATGTGCCACCACCACCACCACCGTCGGCGTCGTCGTCGTCTACGCTTCAAAATACAACAGCACAGGCACCTCCGACTTATCACCACGCACCACCACCGAAGGAAATGTCTTCGTCGTCATCTTCTGCGTCGGCTTCAAGAGAGCGGGATCGGGATCGAACGCGGGATTATCACCTGCATTCGCCCCCACCTGCGATTGCGACGTTGCAGACGGATGAGGAGGATGAGTCTGGTCGACGGCGGTTGAGTGCCGGTGTGGGGTCTGAAAGGGAGAGGGAGAGAGAAAAGGGTCGGAGGGGTGCTGTGGCTGGTGCTAGTGGTTCTGGTACGTCGTGCGCTTGATTTTTATCTTCTGTTCTCGTTCTTGTGGTAGGAGTTGATGTTTCATTTCACCCCCCCCCTTTTTTTTTCGCCAAATTAAAAAGGCTCACTCGACTGAAAGAACGCTAATGCTACTCGTCAACAGCCGTACCACCGACACTCATGAAACATTTGCCTCTGCCAACACATTCGAATTCGCATTCGCCGCATCCACAAACCCACGCTAATTCCCACTCACAATCTTACTCATACTCGCATTCCCGTTCCTCGCACCCCCAATCGCACTCCCATCCACGTTCACACCCCCAATCCCAATCGCACCCCCAATCCCGCCGACCGTCCTCTGCGTCCTCCGCAGACGCCGAAGGCGACCCCGAGCACGAACGCGAACCCGACGCAGACCCTGATGCAGACCCTGAGGCGGAGATGGACGGGGATGCCGATGGAGATGCTGATGCCGATGACGCCGATGGTGACGCAGAGGGTGACGCGGACGCGGACGCAGATCTGTTGGAGGCGGTGGATGCTGCCGAGAGTCGATTGGGTGGGGGCGTGGGGGTGAAGGTGGAGGATGGGGAGGGGGAGGGGGATGAGTAAGGTGTGCGTGCGTGCGTGGGGGGTTCTGGTTGGTGGCGGCTCCGGTTTTTTTTTTCAACAAAAAATCTACGTTGTGGGTGGTAAAAAAAAATAGGGGCTACATGTTGCGTGTCTTGTCTTTTTTTTTTTTTTTTCGTTTCTCATTTCTCATTTTTCTTTTTCTCTGCGCTCCGTTTACTGAGCTTCAAGTTGTACACTACCCGCATCGACGCATACACATACACACACAGTTTAGGCACTTTTTAGGCACACGCATACAGCTACCTAGCTAGGTACGAGGTACTTGACCTTTTTTCTTTGTTTCTTTTTTCTTTTTTGGGGAAATTTCATGTTTTCTTTGGGCTATGTTTGATCGCGAGTGTGAGGGCCGTTGAGAATTGGTGAGTGCTTTCTGACTTTGAACGGGCGATTGGCATCTTTGCTTGTCTGATCTTGACGTGATAATACGACTTTCGTCTCTTCGTTTCGTCGATGTCGGCGAGGCCCGCAAGTTCTTTCGTTCACAACTGCGCGCCGCGCGTTTCTTTCAGATGTGTTTTTTTTTACGCCAAGGACCACATCGTCTCTAGCCTCAAGGATCAATCGACCATCGAGTCCCAACGTGCTCTAGGAATGCCTCATGATCGACGTCTCGAGCACGGGGTTTACACCCCCCACACCGGACGCTTGAACGTCGATTTTGGGGCAACTTGTGACGAACCACTTGGTGTTGTCCATATTCGTGATCAGCGCGAGGGCCTTGACCCTGAGGTGGGTTCCATTTCTCCTGAAGATGCGGTGCGTGATGGGTGCGTGTTCGTGGCGTTCGTGGTGTTCAAATTCGCGTTCATTGATAACTCATCATGGTCATATATGGGCATGTACAGGGAGACACACACACACACACATACGGGCCAGCGTCGTTGGAAGCGAGTGATACGCGATGGAGATCAGCGTCCACTACGCGACGTCGTGTACCAAGGAGCCTCGAGGACGTTGAATAGGAGTCTGTCATCGGTCATCGGCCACCACTGCGCCAACCCTCATCAATCATACAAGGTACGGCCCTATTGGCATTGGCAGGTGATCGAAGCAGGAGGTAAACCCGGTCGCCTATCCTGTACACCTGCGTCTTTGCTGTAGGCTTTAGGGTCCTGTCCTTCTGGCCCACTGCATGCACATGGGCTAGCTGCGCGTGACGTTCGCGCAGTCTACCTCGGTGTACACGATGTTGCTATCTGCGCTATATGTTTCGGGTCCGATACGTGTGCTTTGATCTGAGTGGAGCGTTTGGGAATGGGTGTGATATGGCACGGTAATCTGGTGTGTTTCCGTTCCTTTCCTTTTGGTGGTTGGTTCGGTTTCCGTGAATAGGCTCGGTGACTATTTACTTATTCCCCGACATACTATCCCGGTTTTTCAGACTTGTGCACATGCGGCACACACTGAAGTTCGGGCTTTACATTCAGAGCCGTCCAACTCAGGTCTGATTATTGTCATTGAATCACTGCTGCCCCGCATCCCCCCGCGTTTCAGGTTGGCCGGTATGAAGATGAAGAAGAGATGTAAAGTGCGCTTTAATCGAACCCGCATGCGCAGCTATCGTCGTCCACAATGGATGCCGATGCCGTATGTATGTATCTCAAAGTTTTTGCATATCTTCCAGCGCCTATCGTCTGCGTTCCATGTGGACGTGCTCCGCTTCTGTTGATGAAATGAAAGGTTTTACCACACGGCACCACATTGCGTATGAATGCCGCCGCTAACCCCCTCACAAGGAGCCCCCAGGAAGATAATTTTGCTGATCAGATATTCCATGGTATTCCATGGTTTCGTCGTGATCCGTCAATTGATTGGTTGGATCTCGTTCTGCAGGATTTCTTGTTTTTTCTTACGTACCTTTAGCCAGGGGAGGTAGGTCATATTGTGCAAACTCTACTTGCCTGCGGTGGCACATGCATGCAGTTCATGACGCCTCCGAGTCCGCGTGGTGCGTTTACGCTCATGTTACTTTGAAGCCGCGATCCGGGAGCGCTAACATCTTGAAGGGGGGAAAGTGGGGGAGGGGTGCATCACCACCGAATCACCACGTCTTCCTGCTACATCAGATTGATTCGTTGGTGGTCAGATCGAGACGCACAGGAATTGGACGTCATGCGGAGTCTTGAATTCGATGGATGGTCTGGAAAAACCTGAGTGACTGGGGACAAAGGCGCCCAGCTCTTCCGATCTCTTGCTTACGGGAAGATGCGATCACAAAATCTTTCGGGGCGCTTGGGAGCGTGTGGTCTCTGATGGCGCAGTTTTATGTCTACACCCCATGACCAAGGCATGTCTGCACTTCCAACGTAGCATAAATCCTAGCGACACGGTGGACCTCCAGCCAGGAAGAAGGCAAAGCCTCAAGTGGATGGGCTCTTGCTGTTCACCAGACGCCAAGCCGACCCTAGCGAGGCTCGGGTACGATTCTGGAATTTGGCCGCGCTTGAACAGGAATTCATGCTAAAAAAAATCAGCTCGGCCCACTACGTTCGGGTCCCAAGGAGACTGGGCCGCCTACCCAAAGGATTAATCAGGCACCTTGACGGAGGAAAAAACGCCTCACGTAGTCACTCCGCGCGAGCATCGTGATGAGTACATACTGCATACGTTGGCGGAGCCAAGTGAGAACTCTGAGTAATCCCATAGGCAAACCTTCGGAAGTAGAAAGACAGTCGTGCTACGTTAGGTGAAATCTCAACAAGTGACGCGGGACTGTTGATTGAAACGTTGTTCAACGTCAGCATTCAGCCAATCAAGAAGAGTGTATGCATCGAGCTACGGGGCAAAAACTCGGATAGTACTCACATTGTCTATTTGTACAGCGTTCGTGCGGTTCTCTTGCGGAGGATGCACGGGTTGTTCTCTTGTGTGCGTCCGAACATTGAGCTCCTTGATGTCGTTGCTCGACTTAGTAGTCGTTTGCGAACCTATAAGCTTAATCCCCCGAGCCGTTGGGCCGTTACTCAGGAAAGATGTAAGTGGACGGGCGGGCGTGTCGCCACTCACCAGAAAGCACCATAATTGAAGCATTACTAAATCATATATGCAGAGAGCCAAGAACAGGCGAAGTGTAATTCACATACCTATCTTCGTAATGCTAGATGGAGAGTAGTGAACACTCACTGTCATTATGAAGTGCAAAAATATGATGTTAAACGAGATATTCGTCGTGTGTCCTTCAAGTTTGAGAGGCCCGGATCCAGTGTGAGGCAGGGGATAAATTCAAGGAGAATGATCTGAGCGCCTTGCGTCACGGATCGTGCCTGCCGTTGCTGGAATCTGGTGTGCTGAAGCTGTGCAAGCGTCAATGAAGGGGGGGGGAAAGGCGCGGGGCACTGAGAGCCATGCATGACACACAATATCATTGTATACACAACATCTGTGCAATCCTCCGCCCATGGACCAAACCTCCATCATGTCGGCTCACTCCCTCCCTTCGGAGAACGAAGCGAAAATCGTACCTGTCAAGACATTCGAGGGTCATGGGGATTGGGTCCAGTGCGTAGCATGGTACCCAGATGGGCGACGGCTTGTCAGTGGGTCGGATAATGGTGAGCTCAGGATCTGGGAGACAGAGACTGGCCTGCAGGTGGGAGAAGCCATACAGGGACATTCCAACGTATTGTGGGCGCTGGACGTGTCTTCAGATGGGATGGCAATTGCCAGCGGAAGTTGGGATAAGACCGTCAAGCTCTGGCATGCCGAGACTGGAGAGCTAATGCACACATGCACGGGTTGTAAGGCTGCGGTCAGGGATGTCCACTTCTCGCCTGATTCGAAGAGAGTCGCCTCTGTTTCTGCGGATTTTACGATGCGAATTTGGGATGCGAAGACGGGCGAGTTGGCCTTGGAACCAGTCGAGTGCAAGGACGGTGTTTCTGCTGTTCGCTACTCGCCCAACGGTGACCGCGTTGCTGCCGGCGGATACAGTATCCGCATATGGGATGTGTCTGGCAGCGCTCTCCACCTTGCCCTCACGATCAACGAGTCGGTCTACTCACTGGCTTGGGCGTACGACGGCGAGCAACTCATTGCAGGCGGTGTCGGAAAAGTCACGATATGCAATGCATTGTCAGGTGAAGAAATCCGCTCTTGGGAGGCCCACAAATACTGGATCCAGCTATCGCTCTCTCCAACCACGACTCACCTGGTTACACGCGATCTCGATGCCCAACATTGCGTGTATGACACCGAAACGGCGGAGAGGGTAACTGAATACAACCTATACAGGCCGGGTGGTCATGTCGACTATGTCGTGTACTCGCCGTCGGGAGAGTTCATTGCCACCGCCAGTGACAAGAGGGTACACTTATGGGAGGCCCCCAGCACGCAAACCCCTTCGGTAAACATCTTATGCCTCTGGATTCCGTTTCAGCATACTAACCTTTTTACCTGCTTCCTTACGGTTAGGTCCTCCGGTCACCTGGTTCATCCATGCTCGATGTTCGTATTAATGTCTTTCTTATGCTCGACTGTCACCTAATAAGATCTGGCAGTTGCCCGCGACGACCAGGCCGGGAGAAGTCCAAACTCACGACCAGGTCATAGAACTATGCTTCCATAGTTCCACGTTCGATGTGCGTGCCCTATCATTGTACTTGGGCGGTCTAATTGGATAGACAGCTACCTGCTATCCCCCAACCGCCACGATGTGTTCAGCCTACAGACCAGGATCATCGTCAGCTTAAAAACCCATTCCGCGGCCTCGTAAACGGAGTGTTCCGTCGTAGTCCTGCAACGCAACCTGCAGAGCGAATTGACGGCCATCTGACGGAAATCAGTCCTCGCAACCAACCGACTCGCCCCTTCGAACGGGGGTGGCCACGGTTGCATTCATCAATTGCCTTGAAGCGTCACCGTGGTTCATCTTTAGGTGAAGAAAATCAGGACACTCCGGAGGGGAGGACGCCGCGAAGTAACTGGATCGCTGGGGCAAGAACACGAGCGGTGCGTCGTCTCAATTCACGTTTCACGTCTTGATCTCATTACATCTACGGTGTAGTTTTGGGCGCTCAATACAGCACCCTTCCACGACGAGATTGAGCACGGATGGTTTTTCCATCTTGCCTCATACATCTGCTTCTGTCAAAGGGATCCAAACATCTCCCCCAAAAATGTTTCGGTCTCTCCACCCGGTTCGACACTCATTGGCCCACTCTCTACTCCTATAGCTTCTTCCTCTGGGGATCCTCGCCTTCATCCACCGACACCATCAGCGACAGTGGCTCAGATCACTTCGCAAACTATTCCAGCATCTTCGATAAGTAGCATTTCTCGTATTCTATTACGTCTTAAAGTGTTGGTTTCCTCCCTACGACCCAACCGGCCCTCCGTCCATCGTGCACCAGCAGTTGCAACCGCCATGCCAAGTCCGCAACAGCCTGCTTCTCAATTCGCTGAAAACTGTCCAATGGAAACTATTGCCACTACCATCATACCCTCCATTATTATCAGTCATCCATCCTCTGAGCCTGTTGCACAACCCGACAATCCTACCGTTGCACTCCAAGAAGTCTCGTCGTCGGGTGTATCAAGTATTCAGACAGTGCCATCGCCGGTTTCCTTACACCGTGAAAGGATCGAGGATCCACATCAGCGTGAGGGTGGTTCTGGCTGGTCGCTCCACTCGTGTGCTTACCCCACGACCTATGAACGACGAATCGAAGTATTTGAGGATGGTTTCGGCTTGTATGAGAACCCGTGGGCAGACCCATCGTCGCACCTACTCTCTTGCAGTATTTCTGATGATACAGGCTTGCGGAAAGCTCTACAAGGCGTTGACCTGACGTCGAGTGGATTGTCACCTGATGAAATTGCAGTCTTGGAGGAATACAGGTGGCAGAAGACGACTGGCCTGTCTTCACCTTGACCACTGGTACATTACCATGCATCAACATGTTCTGTGTATCAGGTCCGTATGATGGTCGGTTTGTAGTCCCTTACCAGGCGACGCAGACACCGCTGACGCTTGTGAGCGGGCGGGAGATAAGGCGCTGGTGCGTTTTCATCTTATCATGAATCATCATGTCGAAGCGAGAAGCTATTGGTCGATCTTCCTGATCCCGACCAGGCCTGCAAGCCTCGAGGGCTGGATATTGGACCTCAAGGCGGCCAAATAGCTAGAGGTCTCACAAGGTAAAGTGTCGTGGGTTCTGGCTCGTGAATGACGCGCTGTTCCTCTTCGCCATGAATGTTTCTCTCAGGGTGAGTTTGGCTGTCTCTCAAATAGATTTGCGTCACATCCATGCCCCAGTGCCGTCATTGTGCGTCACGACCTTGAGGCTCAAGCTTAAGGACTCTTTCGATCGGTGTCCCGTCATGAGGTCTACACTTGCACTTAACACCGGCAGAGTCCGAACATCGGTCCCTGCATTCAGTGATCGTGACGAACGTTGGCTATATTAGAGGTTCAGGCTGCACAGCAAAACCGCGTGCCAACCGCGGGCCACTTTTTCATGGCCAGCGTGTTCTTTTCCTTTGGTTCCATTTTCCCATCGATCAAAATCTGGCGGTGCCGGCCAGTGACCCTATCCAAAGCCCTGGTTTTCGTGCGTATTGCGCACTGAGCGCTGGGCGCTGATCCTCGCGTATCACTACGAACGACACCGGATCCATTTTTCAATGTGATCAATAACTTCGCGCGCGTAAACGTCCCTGGACTCGGCCGCCTATGAAATGATGAACGCCACTGTTGGATCGTCATCACCACCCGGGTGCACGCACGCTTGGCAACACATTGACCGTCGGCTGCGATCACATTGCCATCGAAGCAAGAGGCAAACCTGTCGGTATCGCACCAAGCTGACATTCATTCATGCGCACGCACGCGTTGGGAAATTGAAATTGGAGTTACGGTTGCTGCATCAGTGCACTGATATATACTACGGCGTCTGTTTCAGGCTTGAAGCAGGCCCCTCAGGAATGTATGTACCCACAGCGGTCGTGCTGACCGACCGACCGGCCGGCCGACTGCACGTGACGTTCGCGCAGTCTACCTCGGTGCACATTAACGCATGATTATGGTTAGGTTTGACTTGTGGGTGTGTGGGTGTGTCTCCTGGACCTGCATCGCATTCGATGGCATGTGGTTGCTGGAGTGGGGCTTGGGAAATGTAATCAGATATAGCGCGGTGATCTGGTACCACGTCTCCCCACTGCTTTTGATTGATTTTAGGTTCGAACTGATCGCCGCCAGGGGTTTCACCAAGTAATCCCATGACGCGGTAGATCCCGTTCTCAAACTCAGCAACGCTTTCAAATTTTCCATACAAGGGAGGGGAGGGGGGGGAGGGGGTTTTACCATTCAGATATTCAATACAGATATTTATTATTGAATCACCGCGTTCGGCGGGGTTTCATGTTGCCCTGGAATGGTGACCTACGTTGGCAGTCGAGCTCTAATATAGGCCATGTGCGCAGGCTGCATTTATGCATTTTTTTCCATAACGGAATCATGCCGTTGTCCTTTTTTTTTTCTCATTCTCTCTGCCAGAACAAATGGACCGGTTCTTCCAGTTGCTTCCATGTGGCCCCGCGCTTCTGCTGATGAAACTCGCTCCCCCCCCCCCATGGAACACGTCTCTAAATGGCATGAAACAACGTTAATAACGACATCGTGCAGTCTTATCAATCAACGGTGCAACCAAGGAAAAGTGGAGTTGGCACGATCAGTGGTGACCGACCTTGCGTCCGAAATCGCGGAACAGTACCTTGGGTAAAAAAAGAGAAAACCCCGTAAGAGATCCGTGACTGAAGAGAGAACCCAGGGGCAATACGCAAAAGAAAAGGAACATATACATACTTGCCATCACGATGATGCGGCGCGCCGAGGATGACGCGAATTCACAAAAATGCCCGCCAATCAAATGAAGTGGGGAAAGTACTGCGGCAAACGTTTCTAAAAAGTTGTTGTCCTATGTAAGAAAAAAAAAAAAACCTGGGGCTGAATTGGTGTGGTAAAACCCTTAATTTATTGCGCACAAGCTGGATTCATCTTTGTGACGACAAATATGGTGTGTTTGAGCGGTACTATTAGGATCGCTTCCCTGCATTGTGTCTCCCTAAGTGTACAGAATGGACTGAATGGGTGAACATGCGTCGATGGCCTCGAAATACAGGCTTAAGAGGCGTGTACACACACACGGTCGAGGACCTGATGCGGCTCTGCCAACCAGGCAGAACCGGTCAGTACCAATTTCCAACATACCTATGTATAGAGGTTCGATCCCAGTTTTTATGTCTTAGGAGGTCCTGTGTCATGATACTGTGCGGACGGTCATACATTAGATGGCATTACCAATGACGTTTCTCGATCAAATTGAACTGCTTTCCCCTCTTTATCTTCGTATGCAGGCGGATACATATTGAGTTGGTGGTAGTAGGTAACACGCGTCGACCAAGTCGCAAGTCCTCATGTTGGACGCGTGCCATCATCGTTATGTAACGTGAGCAAAGCTGAGACTCTTCACAGACGCGTAGCTAGAACACGCACCCGAGTGAATACGGGGCCTTGGTAGATATGCGCCGCTGTGTCATATCAGTGCCCGCAAGTATTCCTTGTTCAGAACATGGAAGACTATCTGGCATTGATAACGCGATTCAAAGTGACATCTAAAGGCATCGTCTTTGCTTGGTGACCCCTAGGGAACAGCGAGTGAGAAGGCAAAAATATACGTAGCATGTTTTATCTGTGTTCGCCTGAGGGAGTGCATCACAATGACGTGCGGCACCGGGCGAATCACTACCACTACCCACGGCTTGAGTTGCACCATCGGCGGAGATAAGTGTGACAACAAGAAAAGGTTTCAGCGCGAGACCGAATGCGTGGGCTGAACCGAAAGCGAGGAGATCGGAAGAGCAACATTCAAGATCAGACAATACAGCCCTAGAAGTATGGCCATCACTGGCCCTCAAACGCTTTGCATCTTTCATCGTGTTGAAGGTAGAGGACAGGACTGAAAGGATAGAGGGTTGAAACATGTTGCGAGAAGTTCGAGAATGAAATTTCCCACCGAGTCCCGGGAGGTGCCGTGTAAAGCATTGTCCTGCGGTTAATTGAAGAGGTTTGCGGACAAAACAGATGGGGCCGTCGATCAAAGACTAACGGGATCCCGACTGACCCCGATGACGCTACACCAACGATTGGTACGCCGGAGCACTGTTTGTAACAAGGTCCGAAGCTTAGTATTGCGGTACGCGCTTCACTCGTTTTCGAACAGAAACCCGCCCCACGCTGCTGGTCGTGAGACGTGAGGCGAAAAGGTCGTGTCATGTTGGTGGATGACTAGAACCGGAGGGAGACAATAAGAATTTCATCGCTAGGATGACAGACTCATATCCGCTCATTTGAAGCGCACTCTAGATCAGTTGGCGAACCTTTCCTGTATACGGGTCCGTCGGCAACGGACAGGGGCGAATTCCATGAGGTCATGGTGGATCGATCGCAGAAAGAAAGAACGGAACAATTGTAGTGAAGACCCACGATTGTAGGCCTGAGCGCGGCGAAGTTGACGGCTAGATTATGTTGATTACGGTCTCTTCGACGTCCTGATTCACCTATTGCATGAGAGTTGCCAATATGAACCTTGTACACAGATGACGTTGCAACGCCGTAGGCATCGTTGCAGTCCTACGGCCTTCGTCACAGAAGCTGTGAACCCCTAATCAGCAATGACGGCGACTTGAAGAAGATGAAGGATACAATAACACTCACCGCTTGACAGCAGGGGTGTACGGCCTGAGAGCGAATGTACTAGAGAAACGCCTTGAAAGAGCACGAAACGATGATCGGTCGGTGAGTTAGCTGCCCAAATCACTACGAGTGCTGCGTACCCTATCACTATCTCATCAACTGCAACTCACGTCATTGCTGAGCATATACTAGCGTAGTGACCGCGTAGAGTCGGAAGAAAGCATGTCGTGGTTGTGGGTTCGATATGGCAAACCTCTCATCGGTAATCCGGAGGTCGGATGACTGGCCTATAGAGCCGTACGCTTGTTCTTAAACAAGCTGCACTTCCGGGGTAACAATGAAATCCGCCGCGGGGTAGGGTTACCGACTGGATTGGAAGATGGTGTGCAGAAGCTTGTTCTACGCATTTTTGTTTGGTTGTAGGAGAAGGGGGGAAGAAGACAGGCACTCGAGGACTCATCGAAGGAAGATCAAGTCATCACGGGTTTACGTAGCCTGTGTCGTACCGTCGGTCATCACACGCAGAATATATCGTGGAGCAGCAGCTCTGTAATAGGCGAGCGTATCATGGGTAGAGCGATAGAAGCGACTGTCCTGCCCCCGAGTATATGGAATAACACAGCCATGGACAGGTCTTGAGCAATTCTATGCGGAAGTGAACCTCACGTACTGTAGTGCAATGGATTTACTCTAGGACAGTGTCCTCCTCTTTAAGCGCCCTGGAATGGCATCGTCGACTTAGCAATGATGAAGCATGTTAGAAAGATGTTGAATACATTGGACAAGGTATACCGTGTTGGTTGGCTGGATGATAGAAGGAACAATTTTTATTGGCTATTTGGCTAGGCCTTTTAGGACGGAGCGAAGGTCAGTTGCAAAAGGTTATTTCCTTGTATTGAATCAGTAGCGTCCCATGGTAGAAGTCTATCACGTATTTTGCAGCAGGCAACGAGAGTTGAATGGTGAGTTGGAGTAGAATTCTCAAGTACAGAGCCTAATGCGCGTTGGAAAATGTAGGTTACGCATGTCCGTCCCTCCAATGCCCCTGGGGGTGACATACGTAGTCGACTGGGGTTTGGACCAAGTTTGCTGCCCGCACTGCGCTATCAAGGACGGGTGTTGCACAATCAGCAAACATTACCAAGCGCGTGCTGAAGCTGGAGAGGCCCCGAGGATCTAAACTAACCAATTGTGGGCGTCTCAGGCAGTCTGGCGCTGCGACGCTCACCGCCTGGGCCACTCGACGAGCGTTTTTCGACGCGTTCCGTGCGAGAAACTTGAACAAGTACAAGGAAAGGACACCAAGCGGGTTGAAGACGGTGGCCAAGCGATCGTTAACCTTAACCCAATGATCTGCGTAGTTCCCAAAAAGGCAAGGTCTGTAGTGGTAGTAGTAGTGACTCGATCCGGACAAGTTGCACGTTGCTCCTGTTCAATCAACGACGACAGCAGCCAACCCATCCAATTGTTCTTTCTCCTCCTCACTTGCTTATTCTCCATCGTTTGGTAGTAGAGGTGACCTTGCATTCACTTACAAGGACACCGACAAGTTTCTTTCACTTATCTATCGAGAACGTCCTATCGTACTCCCCCTTCTCTATTTCCATCAAGTCCATTAATGCCATCAAGGAAGAATCGAAATGCAGCGCGCCAATCAGTCCCAGAGCCAGTTACATACTACCGTCCTTTGCTACAGCTCGATAATTCTCCCTCTTGGACTCCCGAATCGCCACCTCTCCTTCAGCTCGATAGACCTCCGGACTCTGACGTACAATCGGATTTCATACACGAGGTAGTTCCGGAGGACCAAGGCCCACCCGTCAAGCACGCGGGTCGCCTTGTGTCTGTCACGCCCAGCCCAGATAGTCCTCCGTCCCCAGCGCAACCTGAACAGCGGACGCTCTCTCCGCCACCACGGATGACTCAAGGGCATACGAGATCACCGGTCCTGGCTCGGTGAGTCATTGTTTGCGAATCCCGTCTTTGTTGGAAGAACGTGGTGGAGATGCTGTATGAAAGTCGAGTTCATACTCGTTGTCACCCTCTTGCGCCCTGCTTTAAGCGCTTGTACCTTGCTGTGCTCCGTGCACGAGTGCGGTAGCACCCCCACGTGCAACCCCAAAGTCACCATGCTGGAGGTCTCTCTCGTTTCGCGACCTTTGCTCTTCCCGCAGCTTTACTCAACATAAAAGAGCTGAGACCTATCATTTACAGTGAACCTACTATGCTGGAGAACTTTTCCCGTACTGTTCGCAGCTATGTCCCGACTTCGATTCCTGTTCCAACTGCCGCACCGTCTCCACCCCGAGTTTCAAGACCCGTGTCATTTGGCAGCTTCAATGTTGCCAATCCCGGAATTACCCACACTCCGTCTGTCGGACACAACGTGCGAACTAGCCCTGGATCCGACGAGGTATCAAGTCGCGCATCGGGCCATCAGCCTTCCATCAGGATGAAAGGGACACATAGTGGCTCAACGGGCGTCGAATCGGCACTGTTCGGCTCCGAGGACGAGGATGTGCAACCTGAAAATCCTCGATTGACAGCGTATCCTACTGTTGGTGAAGGTGATACAATCTTGTGGTCTCGTTGGGATATGTTGACGCAGCCCAACTCGAAACCTCTGTGGGTGCAATTATTACATACGCAACATGCTGTAGACATGCTTTCCTGATTTTGGTTGTGCTTTTCTTCAGGCGTATCCTTTTCGTGGGCTACAATTCTGGGTTTCAGATATGGGACTGCACAAATCTAGGATCTGTCTCAGAGATGCTGAACTTATCTGGCCATTCATGGGGTCGTGTCACGTTTGCTGCCCTCCTTACCCCACCCCCTGTCGCAGACGACGCTCAACTCAGGAGTTTGCGGCCCTTGATTGGTGTGATGTAGGTCTCTGGAGTGCATATCTAGTTTTTTACAACTAACATTTTCCTCATTGCAGCTCCAGGTCGCGGGGCCAATCTATTATGACTATTTATTCGTTACGCTCCCACGAGGTAGTGAAGCGCCTTCCATTTCGCAGTGTGTCATCTTTTGCTTCAAGCAGTCATTTCACTGTTATTGTAGGTTATCAGTCGTGATCTCGTTCCTGGTTTGCTGACGATAATGTTTGCCAGAGTACCACAAATCCACCTGTTCTTCACGTTCTTTCTTCCGCATCGCTCACGATACTACATACTATTCCTTCTTCTTCTATACTTCCTTACAGACATACACCAGCACATAAACCAAGTACCAACAGCACTGTATCACTATCAAACATAGACTCCACCGATTTTGACACCACCGAAGACGATCTCCTTCCCATCTATTCCCTTTCGCACCGACTTCTTGCATTCGCTTCTCAACCTCCCCGCCCGGATTCTCCACATGGCGCCGCATTGCAACCGCGCACGCACGTCCGGGCGATTTCGAGCAACTTCGGGATCTCGCAGGCCGACCTGGGAAGTGCCGCAATCAAAGTAGGAGGTACCGTGTTAAGCGGGATGAAGTCTCTTGGTGGCATGGCCTTCAACGCCGCGGCGGAATATGCCAAATCACGTTCAGGTGCACATCCACCTCACAGTGAAAGCCGTACTAGCGCCAAGGAAGATCGGCCACCCGTTATTAGCGGGGTTAGCAACCTCTTCTTTTCGAGAAGTGCTCCTGCTGCTAGTGGAAACCATCATGCCAATCCCCGAGGAGGGTCCACTACGCCTCTTCTAAGAGACGCATCCGCATCCCCACACAAGCAGGCTGATGGGAAGGCTGAGAGTTGGACGTCTTCCAAGGCGGCCCAAGGATTTTACGTCAAGGTCCTCGATTTGGCCCCGCTCATGGATCACAAAGTTTCATCTCCCCCTCAGCCAATCGCCGAATTTGTAGCTGCCAAACACCAACCTATCAGCCACCTCAAGTTCACGCATGACGGCAATTCTCTTATTGCCGGACCCAAAGACGGTCAGGTCGTGCGGTTGTTCCAGATAAGACCTAGCTCTCTGGCGTTGAGAGCCGGACCGAGCTCTGGCGCAAGAGGATCCGGTGTGGGATCTGCCAGTATGCACGCTAGTCCGTCCTCGAGTTCGGAAGAGGATGCCCCGTGGCATATTTACAACCTTCGGCGTGGTCGAACGTCCGCCGTTATTGAAAGCATTGAAATATCTCCGGATGGTAGATGGGTGGCCGTAGGCACTGGGAAACGCACTGTGCACATCTTTGCCATCAATCCCTACGGCGGTCAACCTGATCTCCGCAGTCACACGCACACCAGGATCTGGAACGTAGACAAGCCTGTAAGTCATTTCAATTATATATATATACGTACGTTATCAGTCAACGGCTTAACTATTACTTGCTTAGCAGCCGTTATCTACTGAACTGACTCCCATCGTGCGTTTACGGTGTGCGCGAGCTACGGGGGCAGATGGGACACACTCTGGTCTGTCTTTTACGTTCTTATCTGGAGATGTGGCGTTGCCTAGCAGCCTTCTCCCGGCTCCTCCTGGGATCGCATCGTCGCCGAGTACATCTTCAGGACGATCGGAGCTTTCGTTTTCCCATCCCCAGCGACTCCAGAATTTCAAGGATGTCCTATTGTTCGACTCTTCTGGTGGCGTCTTGTCATTGAGGCGTATTACGATCGAGCAACGTTCACGCGATTCTGCACCGTTCTCGTCACCGATCGCTAACATTGCCACAAGTATTTCGCTTCCTGGTGTCGGGGGTGCCGGCCGACTTAGTGTTTCACCTCCTGGACAAACGCCCAGAGATACGAGAAAGAGCGGTCTAACGCAGCAGCTGATCGAAGCTTCTGCTGATCTTGTGGGGAGGGAGAGTACGGTTGCGACGTGGCAGCTTAACAGGCGACATGACTGGGGAGAGGTGAAGCACGTCGTACGGGAGACGAACGACTGTGCGAAACCAACGCTCGTCAAGTCAGTCACGCCCATTTTCTTTTTTCGTAGGATATTTTTTATATCACTCACCCACTCCTCCGCAGCTCCCTTGCGCACGCCGAGCTCTCGACATGTTCCAAGTCCCGCGATCTAGTCCCGCGATCCATCTATCTCTCGCACCAATTCCTGTTCTACACCCTCGGCGAGGACTACCACGCCCTCATCCGCCGCCACCACTTGCACATGACGGGGGACAAGATCGAAGTGCGCAAGGAGGTCGAGGCGAGTGCATATGCCAGTATCCTCAGCGATGACGCCTTTCCCATCCTCGACACCACCACCACCACCGCCAACAACAACAACACGACCACGCACGACCTCGGACGCACAGGCGCCGCCTCGTCCTCCTTCGACGAACCCCTCGCGTCCGCCATGTCCGCCGACCTAGCGTCCTCGCATCCACCGGGGCGCTCGCCGATCCCGATGTTCCCCAACGGCACGCCGGGCTCCTTCAAACCGCGCTCGTCGCTCGCCGGCGTCGGCACGTCGATCCCGACCCCGATCCGGTCCGTGACGGCGGGTATTGCCGAGGGCGTTGGGGAGGGGTTTGGGAGGATCCGGAGGGGGGTGCGCCAGGTGCGGTCGCCGCCGCTTCCGCGGTCGGTGTCGTCGTTGGCCGGACAAGGGAGGTCTGTTGGCGGGGATGGTGCTGGTGCGGGTGTTGGTGCTGGTGCTGGTGATGGTGTTCCGCTGGAGTTTGATGAACAGGATGAGGATTTTCCTACTCCTCGTGATCGGATGGGGAGTGGAGTGGGGCCATCGACGAGTTCGGTAGTAGGAGGTGAGGGTTCTCTCCTCGTCTCCCGCGCGTTTTACACATCGCTTATCCTCCCCCCCTCCTCCTCCTTCCCTTAGACGCCGGCGACGACCTATGGCGCACGTGGACCGAAGAAGACAAACTCGCGGTAGACGAAGCCGAGCAATTCGACGACGTCGTCGGGTTCTTGGACGAAGATCAGACTCTGGAAAGGAGAAGGATCGCGGTGCAGAGACGGAGGTGGTAGCGGAGGCGTTCGACGTTGGTGCAAGGTGGTGGTTATTTCGCCCTTTTGCGTTTTTTCTTTTCTTTTCTTTTTTTTTTTTGCTTGCCTTTCTTTCTTTCTTTCTTTCTTTCTTTCTTCGACACCAGAACTCGTGTACTACCTCCTTAAGAAGAAGAAGACAAAAAAACCACTAAACAGAATCATTCATTCATTCATTCATTCATTACAGTATATATACAGTTAGGCAGAGTGTAGGCAGAGTGTACCTATCGTGTAACAACAAAAGTTGGTTGCAAAGTAAAAAACGCGAAAGACGGAAACATTTTCGGATGTATAATAACATCGATCGATCGATCGACTTTCTTTTCTTTTTCACTTTTTTTCATTTATTTTTTTATTTTTTTTTGTGGCAAAAAGGTCAGCCAGCCAGCGCCTTACACAAGCTATCTCATCGCGCCGCCCAAAACCGCCGTCGATCAAAATATTTTTCACTAAAAGCTTATGGCCAAACATGGACAATAAACCAACCAAAAAAGTAAAGATGTACGCTCGGATAGATTTAAACAACTCGTACCCCGTACGACCGCGAGAAAAAGATCCCAACACGCGCGTGCGCATATGTCTCATACGTATATATGCAACTGTAACAGAAAGAAGGAAAGAAAAGGAAAGAAAAAGTGTAGACCAACAGTGCCTCGACACCCTCTCACGTACGCCTTCCCCCACCCACAGCCCTATACGCATGCGCATGCCCCTGCGCATGCCCCGCCCCGCGCGCCGTAAACGCCGGCCTCAGCGCCGTCGACACGCGCGAGTCCGTGCACGAGAGCTCGTATGCGGGTATCGAGGGTCTGTATATGTATTCTGCGTGTCCGCCGCTCCCTGCGTGGTGTCCGTCCCCGCCCCCGGCCCCGCCCACGGGCGCGGGCGCGTGATGGGAGGGTGGTGGATGACGTTGACCATGGAATGCTCCCGCCGCCGCGGCAGAAAAGGCATGGTGGGCGTATGGGTGTTGTCTGAACGGAGACGTTGTCAGTGATGAGGGTGGCGTCGATGATGTTGATGAGGATGTTGATGAGGATGAGAATGAGGATAAGGGTGAGGGTGGTGTCATTGATGAGGATGCGGTGGCTGTGGCTGTGGCTGTCGTGGGTGATGTCGCTGTGGATGGGGCCAACGTCGACATGGGTCCTCTACCCGTCGACGCAGCGCCCGCGCCCGAATCAAACACCGCACCACGGACCAGAGGTGACCTCGACGCCGACGCCGACGATGACGGCGATACCGATGTTGATAACGATGGCGATACCGATGCTGATGTTGATGTTGCTGATGATGGTGATAATGATGCTGGTGATGATGATGATCCAATCCGTCGTCTTGACCACGCAAAAGAAGAAGAAGAAGGGCCAAAGTCGACAGAAGCTGATGTTGCGACGGCGTTAAGGCGTCCCTCGCGGTGGTGGTATGCGGGGTGAGGGTGGTGGCGGGAGTGGGGATGGTGGGGATTAACCTCTTCACACGCGTCGTCGTCATCATCTTCGTCATTTTCCACGTCCATCTCGTCCTCTTCCGCGTCATCGTCGTTGTCGTCGTCGTCTCCATCCTCCTTATCTTCGCCGTCATAACCACCATCGCCTCTCGCCCGCCGCGTTCCGAACCTCATTCCTCTCCCACCGCAAGCACCAGCACTCCCTCCACCCACACCATCATCATCCACATCCATCATCCCCACCCCTATTCCCATTCCCGTTCCCAACCGCGACGAAGACCGCACGCGACCCCTCCTCCCAAGTATCATCTCCTCCTCATCCTCCTCACCATCACTCACGCTCGAATTCGTAGCAGGGGGTGACATCAACGCCGCCGCCGCACCTCCACACCCTCTTCCAAACGCCCTGCCCCTTCCCTTTCCCTCGCCCACGCCCCTCGTCATCCCCATCCCCATCCCCAGCTCGCCAGACCTCGCCCTCGGATGCCGATACCCCCCTCCAAGCGCACCCCGGCACCCCTCGGTAGCGCTCATCTCATGATCGACTTCCGTCAGTCGGGCAGACATGGGCGGAAGAGGTCCACTCCGCGAATGGTTCCGCCAGTGTCGGCGCATGTTGGAGTTGACGTTGAATTCGCGACCGCAGCCGGGGAATGGGCAGCGGTAGGCTGTATGTTTTTTTTTTTTTTTTTTTGTGAGAGAGAGAAAGAGAGAGGAATTAGCATCTTTTTTAATTTGATTTTTTTCGAGGCAAGAGCGATCAGGATGCGGAAAAAAAATGAAGCAGAATTGTTTTTTTAAACAAAAGGGGGTGTCGGGCACGTTGTCCCGTTGCTCAACGAACAACCACCCAAAAAACGTCGAACAAGGAAAAATAAAAATAAAAAAGGGAGGGGACGTACGTTTAGCGCCAGTATGGGTATTAACGTGGATTTTCATGCTACTCGGACGATTGAAACGCTTTCCGCAGTGCGGACACTGATGCTTCTTTCCGCGACCTTCCCCTTGTAGTGAAGGATTCACGATCTCTGAAGATCGGAGATACCTTTGTCCATCTGTGCCGCTGATGACGGTCGATGCCGAGTTGGGCGGATCTGTGACGGAAAAGGACAACATGGCTGAAGAAGAAGAAGAGTTATTGGACGTCGAATTGGAATTGGAATTGCAGGTGACAGCGGACGTGTGCGGATGAGGAAGAAAACGGTGGGACGAGTCAGACTCGTGGCCGGTCGTCGGACCCGGGAAATCCCTGTTGCTGCGTCTTTCCCGAGGATCAGAGATGGACGACATGTCTTGTGCGGAACGTTTATTAGTATTATTATTATTATGATGGTGGGGGTGATGATGATGATGTACCGAGCGTAATTGTTGTTCTGGAGGTGCGATAGCGACGCGAAAGACGGGAGCGGAGCCGTTGACGATGCCTGCTTGTGGACTGCCTAAACCGCGGTGGCGCAGTGTTGTACTGGAAGCAACGTGTTCTAGAGAAGCTGTGACGGGGTCAGTGCGCAAGACATTGAATGAATAGGAAGGGGGTGGTTTTGGTGGTTGTGCGCCCGAAGAGAGGTGTTGCTGTTGATGGAAGGAAACGGGACGGATGGGAGCGGATTCTGAGCTGGAGCTGGACGGGGGTGGGGAGGGCGGTGCTTGGCTGACGTGAAAACATGTGGTTGGGGACTCGTCGCATCTTTTTGCGGTACGTGTGCGTGGTGGCGAAGGTGGTGCTCGATCCTGTTGGATGCGATGAGGGTGTGATAAGCATGATGACAACAACGTGAACATGCCTGTGTGGTTGGGTGGAGACCGAATGCCTTTGTGTGTGGGTTTGGTTGTGCTGATATCTCTGTAAGAAGAACCCCTGTGAGAGGGCGTTGACGAGGTAGAGACGGACTGACCAGGAAAGATGTCGCGTATGCTTGGGAGGGGAACTGGTGGACGGGACATTGCAGAGGCCAAGTTCGGGGGAGAGACACAAAGAGGGCTTGGTGGTGGTGTGTGGGTATGTATATATATATATATAATGGAGTAGGAAGCTGATTGCTGCAAACAGATTATGAAAACGGGGATTCAACGAAGAGCCGAGCGCTGTGTTGGGATGGGGCGTTCCGCGTCGCCAACGGGCTGATCTCGTGCGAGAAGAAAAAGTGGAAATCACCGTTCGGAAGGAGAGGGGGGAAACGTACGATCACGGCTGGAGAGGGCAAATCCTAGGATCAGAGGGTGGCTTCTTGACAGAAGACCGAAGAGCGCTCGATGATGGGCCCTCGCTGCGACTGCGAAGATGCGGCGTGGAGATTCGAACTCTAACTGCTGGTGAAACAGACGATGGCCGGACAGACCGAAAAGGACGAGGAGGGTCGAGGAGGACGAGGAAAGCACCGAATGTGGTGTGCTGGGTCCGAGTGCCGCATGCCGTGTCCACACATCACATAAACGACAACACGTATTTGCTGGTAAATCTGATTTGACCCTGCGATTAGCAATCCGCGCTTTGTTCGGTGAGAACAACGTCAACGACCCCACGTTCCACTCACAACGTCTTCCCTGGGACGAGCTCGACAACGACGGCAACGACGACGACGACGACGACAACGACTGCGCAAAAAACAAAATAATAAATTGGATAAATGTGGCAGTGACCTGAAAATCCCATCTTTTTCAGATATGTCCATTCTCAATAAATCCGGCGGCCGGGAGGGAGGCGCGTTTGCGTAACGAGATGCCATCATGCCGACTTGCCCATTTCATCGTATGTTGATCCTTTCCTTTTTCGTCACGTCCCTTTTGTTTTTGTTTTATTTTATTTTATATTTTCTTATAATGCTTATCCGACGATCTTCTTCGGGGCAAATCCCATCCTCCATCGGGATATTCCGATCCAAAAGGGAGCTCACGTCCGCGCGTGCGCCGCAAATCCTCCATCAGGGTGCGGCGATGCCATCCACGCCAATTCATTCCGCCGCATCTTTACGTTCTCAACACGCCCCCTCCTCTGTGAGATTGGCAGTACACCGAGGCGTTTACTGGCTTCAGTCCCTCCTCCGTGGACATAATCGACTTCTTTCATATCCACCCTCTCGTCTTCTCTCTGTGCGCGCGCGAGAGAGAGAGACACTAAGTAGTAAGCGGCGAATGAATGCACACTTCCTAACCAGAACCCTTGTGTGTGTGTGTGTGTCTTTTTTTCGCCGTTCGTGGTATAGTGATGGCGTTTTACAGCTTCCGTGACCGAACGACGGCGTCCTTTACGCCCCCCCCCACCCTCCCCACTACGAACCGTTGCGGCATCATCTAAAGGACACGCACAATGTGGCGCTCTTCTGACCTCACAGGGGCCCCCCACCATCGCAAAATAGGATAGACGTATGTATGTACGTCTCAACCAGGAAATATCGAAACAGAATCCCATTGCGTGCGTAACCATTTCCGCTTTCTTGACATGTTACCGTCATACGAGAACCCATGCATGCGTGCGTGCGTGCATGTACACATACGTCTCGACTGCACAGATGTACACCAAATGCGCCATTCCAGCTCGAACGCGATCCACGCCAGGTCCGCGTCTATCGATCACCATCTCTCCTGTCATCACATGGAGGTATGTATCGAACTAAACACCAAACTACGTTTAGGCCCATTCCAATCTCACTCGTAGAGGGTCGCCTGTCACCCGCAAAAGACATACGACGTGTCACTTTTCTTTCTTTCTTTCTTTTTTTTTTAGATTTAAATGCCATATACCCAATTATCCATCCCATCCACCGTCGGGGACCCACATTCAGAATTACATAGCAAATCCATGCCTATCTGTGTAGTATGTACACATGCAGTCCTCGCCCACCCAGCACACATACGACGCAAATGTATTGCAAAGAGAGATGTCCGTCTCCCAAAAACGTAGTAGGTACATAAACCCACATGCTATGTAGTACCCGCAGATCGCGCCTTCAACGGACGATCGGCTCCGTGTACTTAGGAGGGAGCCCCAAAAAAGAATGGGAAATGGGAAATGGGCTGCAGTCACCAGCCAGTCTGCGGCCATCAGTCACTGCGCAGTCACCTAAACGCGTCGGATGCAACGCAAAATGCAAATGCAAATGCAAACGCAATGTGTATCGTACGTGGCAGGCAAACGAGTAAAAACAGGAAACAGGAACCCCCTCTCTCCTCGTATGCCCCATCCCATCCGCAGCGGCAAAAAAAAGCAACAACTTTAACGCGCCAAGGACGCCCTTCAACTCATCACAGACGACGCCAACAACCGATCGACGAAATCCGCAAACGACGCGCACACTTCATCAGGTGGAGGCAACGCTCGCGTCTCGTCTCCTGGGCGGTACTTGCCGGTTTTCACTGCATATGGCGATGTCAGTGGAAAAAAAAAAAAGAGACAATGTGCATGCAGGCCATATAACGTACCCAAAACCCGCCAAAACCCCGACTCGATCGCTCCCTCTCCCAAATCAGCATCTACGTCGTCGCCGATCACAGCGATGACCCCTTCTTCCTCCCCGTCTCCCTCCCCCTCTCCCACATGAGCACTCTCACCCGCACGCGCGCCCTCGAAACCCCTTACCGCCATCTCAAAAAACACCCGACTAGGCTTGCCAACCACACACGCCCTCACCCTCGCCGCCGCCTCGAGCGCGAGCACGAACGGGCCAGGCCCGAGGGAGAGGCGGGCGTCGGAGGATTGGAGGTAGTGGGCTTTGTGGAGCGCAATGAGCGGCTTTCGGGGCGGTGCGTGGTGTCCCGCGGGTTCGTGTGCGTGTGTAGGCTGCTGGCGTGGGGGTTGGGAAAGGGAACGGTGTTCACCGACGAGGATCCGGAAAGCGGTGTTGAGATGGTCGTATGTGAGGCGGTCGGGTGCGAGGCCGACGACGACGGCGTCGTAGTCGTCGTCCGTGTCCGTGTCCGTGTCCGTGTCTGGGTTTGGGTTGGGGTTTGGGTCTGTTGCGCCTGGGCATGCGTTTTGGGTTGTGTCTGCGCCCGGGCTTGCGCTTGGGTTTGGGTCCGGGAGAACGGCAGTCGATCGTGAGGGCGAGTTCTGATCTGCGTTCGTGCGCGTGTCCGAGGGATGGTCCATCGCCGTCGTCGTGGACATGGACACCGACGATACAGACGCCCCAACGTCCCGCACGCATACGCATTCCTCCATCGCGGATTTAGATAGCAACATGTATGGTCTGTCCGTGCGTCAATCAGGGGGGGGTGGTGGTGGAGGGGGGGGGGCATAAAACCCACCCATCAAACACCTGGACTCGACTCGACTGGACTCACCTCTTCACCCCCAAGCCCCTCAGCACCCCGCCCACAGCGCCGACGCTCGTGCACACCTCGTCGCGTGCGACGTCCAGCCCCGCGTCGCGCAGCGTGCGCCATATCTCGTCTGTCGAGGCTTTGCTCGTGTTGCTGCAGCAGCGGAGGGGGATGTGGGCGGTTCGGAGGCGGTGCAGGGCTTGGGCGGCTCTTGGGGTAGGTGTGGGTGTAGGGTTGGGAGTACTACTGCCGCTGGTGCTGGTGTTGGTGGTGTTGAGGAGGAGCGTACCGGAGATGTCGATGAGGAGGGCTCTGATGCGTGGACGTGCGCTGCGGGATGGCGATGGGAGTTCTTTGGGCATTGGGGATGTCGTCATATTGCAGCAGCTGTCAAGTGACGACGTGCGCGTACGACTGGAGACGGAGATGAAAAAAAAAAAGAAAAGACGTTATCACTTTACTTTATGCCCAGCACTTACGGCGATAGAATGGATGTGCACGTGGCATCGAGGCCGCCGCCGACCGCCGCGGCGCTAACCACACCTCAAGGCCTCAACCCCCGCCGGCATAACACGTGGAATAATAATCGAAACAATGTTTACGCGCACGAATTTATTTAAATAATACACCAGTCCACGGCTGCCAATACAGATAAGATAGTACGCACATATAAAAAATGAAATAATAATGGTGGGGGGAAAAGGGCCCAAGGCAGGGACGTCCTCAAGTGCTCCCCCAAACAGCTTCCGCATCCACCTCTCTCGCGCCCCGCCCATGTCCCTGGCCTCTATCCCGGGCTTGCGCACCATCGTCCTCCTCATCAGGCGGCAACGCGATCCTACCCCTCCGCCGATCCGACATCTGATCGTACACCAAGAGAGCAAGCAACGTCAGCGGATGGAGCACCGTGAACAAGATGACGGTGATCTGAAATTCACAAATTCAAAACGTCAACGTCAACGTCAACGTCAACGTCAAACGCGTTGAATATTATTATATTATTATATGGGAGAAGGTGGAGAGGGAGGTAGATCGCTTACGAAAACAGGGGCGGGTTTGGGTCTTGCGCTCCATATACTGACACATATCCACGTTGACGCGACCGCCCATACAATGTCCCGTCGGATCACGATCACGGCCAATCCCACTAGATTGACGGCGAGGACGACTGCGAAACCAGGCCATGGGTGACGGGCGAGTTCTTCTGGGTGTTCTGGTGAATGGCCGAGCGTGATGCTGCATAATACAAATGATCATGATGATCAAGGGGGAAAAGGATCAGCGTCTAGATAGGGAACTAGATAATCCACCCACAAGAGTGAATGCGGAAACATCAAGGAGAGTGGGAGAATCAAAAAGAAGCGTAACGGCGCGTGGATGAGTGCCATGTCGAGAGGACGGGACGGCGTTGGAGCGTGATAAACCAGCAGGGCAATATTGGAGTACGCGAGCAACAGTATCAGGATACCCAGCAGGATCGTCGAGACGAGGAATAGTCTGAGGACCTGTCAACAAGTTATTTTAGTGGTGCCTTGCATTTCAATACGACGCGACGCTTCTTCTTCTTCTTACCCATGCGATTGCCCAAAATGCCATGACCCAGTTGGATAGCACCAAAGACAGACCGACGGCCTTGACCAACGTTTTCTAGAGAGAAGAGATGTAAGTCCGGCGGCCGCCACAACCACCGACAAATATTTCGATTTTAGGACGCCACCTTGGTCTCAACCTTTCTTGCGAACACGAGCAGGAGACAGTACCCGACTTGGCCTATATAGATCGCAATCACGTAAATCGCCACCAAGGTGGGATGGGGCGATATAGAGGTCGGATACATTTTCGTGACGGTCCCTACAAGCAACATGGCCGCCATCGCCGACGAGTGCGTTGTTAACGACATGGGGGGGGGGGGTATAAAAATGGCAAAATGGGCGTACCGATGGAAGGCTTTACGATGATGGTGCATACGAGCACGGTTGCAATGTTGATCAATAGGGATAACGGAGTTAGGACTTGAAGCCTGCGCAGTTTTGGGGACTCGGGGGTTAGGGACGCGCGCTGCCCATCGCGGGTGCACGTACCGAATAAGAGAGAGGTACTCTTGTACGGCAGGATTCGACATGTCCACTGGAAGGGACTCCATCATGCAGCAAAATAAAAGTGAGTCGGGATGGTCGCTGTAGGTGTTTTTGCGGGGGGGAAGGGTATTTGAATACTGTCCAAGAGGGTGACATCATACATGAGGGACTTCCAAATCCAGACAAGCATCAACAAGTGTCAATAAAACGCACCCGATCTATTTTTTTTTGTTGATCGTCCGTCGCGCATTGCAATGACCCACAAACGCGTCCTCGTCCCCGCTGCCCTCCACGCCGAACTCACAGAATACACAAACCTCATCAGAGTCCTCCGAACATCCAGAACACTCGACCTGACCTCTCATCTCCTCGAACATGCCGCGCAACAGCGACAAGAGGAAGACAACGACGAGCGGGAGGACGCCGGCAAAGGCAAGGGCAGTGGTGGTGGTAGAACGAGGGACACGTGGACGCCGTGGCCTCTTTTGGATTTCCCAGTCCCAGAGTGGCGGTTCGACGAGGAGATGAAGGTGTTGGGGGACACCGTCTTGCGCCAGATAACACACCGGGACGTGCAGGCGAATTCACAGGTCGATGCCGACAACGACGACGGCGAAGGCGAAGAAGACACTGAATTAAACCCCCTCTCCCCCCAATCCACCCGCCTCCTCGTCGAACACCTGGCCTCGTTCCTTGTTCGCATCCTAAACCTCATGGCGGACCAACGACCCTCTACGGCCGGCAGCATGCAAAACAGACTATGGGCGATGAACTGGCAAGATGTGATGAGCACCCTCGCTGTCCACGGCGCTGTTGATCAAGGGTATGCTCATGTGCCGTCTCACGAGCGCGTCTTTCGTACTCACAAAACACGACGCACCGCAGTGTGCTCACCCGCGCCGAAAAACGCCTCGCGCGGATCTATGGAGCGTCGGATTCCAGAGGTACGTATATATATATATACATTATACATGCATTTCATTCCACCCCCGTGTTCGCCTGTTCACAATCGATCATTATATGCAGCCATCGAGAGAATGCGCGTGGCGGCGGCTGCGAGATCCAAGTTTGAGGGGGCGATATCGCGCCATGACGATGTGATGTTACAGCCGCCGATACATCGCCCTCCAAAGAGACGAAAAAGTAGGCGTCTCCGTGTATTTCCTTTCGTGCTAGCTTACTTTTTGTTGACAAAAACGCACGTAGAAAAGGAAAGACGGGTCGTGTCCAAGGCTACCATCAATTCCGATACAGACGACGACGACGACGACGAGGCGCTCGTGTAAACCGGGGCGCGGCGGTAGCCACCTGGAATGTAACTTGCGATGCATATGTGCGGTATGGAGGCGTTCGTGACGACGACGACGTTTGGCTTTGGTTCCGCGCCACTCGTTGTTCTCCATTCTGGACGCGCTTTGAAGGATCATTTTGACGACTATTTCGGAATAACAATGCGACTCTCCGATCACCTCACTTTTTTCTTCTCCCCGCGCCATTACCATACACAGTGAATGATGGTATCATCCCATGCTCTCCCCTCCTCTACCCGACAGGCACGCGCCCGAGAAACTTGGAACCCGCTCCATATCGAAACGAGGCGCAAGTTTCGTGGGTCTTTGACTCGAGATGCGGGGCCAGGTCCACGTGGTATTCCCCAAGAACGACAGAAGTACCCGAACTCGCTCTGTCCCTCCCCGAACAAGGCATTTTCCGCCAGGCCGGGCGAGGTTGCAATGATGCAACACCATACCGATCGGGTGGCTTCACTAGGTGATGATGGGGCGTTCCGCAAGTGTAGAAGAAAGATGGGCTAGTGTTTTGGATCCATCGTTGGGTTTTTTTCCCGAGGCTTCCCAATCGAACCGATCGTTCGTTCGTTCGTTCCTACGCTAGTTGCATACGAGGTACAAAGCAACCGAGCGCTGTTGGGAGGCCCCGACATTTGGTGTGCACGCCGTACTGATTGCCCACGTCTCGTCCAACCCTCCAAAGTCTCTCCATCCTAGACCTCAGAGCCTCGAGGACCTCATTGCCAACGAAACAGCGCCCCGGGGGACTTGATAAAAACGCCCGCGCTCGAGCTGCTGCTACATTCCTGTGGCTTGCGTCCGACCCCAGCTGGGAAACGACGCCATCTTCGTCAAACCCTTTCCGTTTTTTTCCAGAACTGAGAGTATACATGATACATGTACGACTGGCTGCTGCCGCCGCCGCCGCCCTTTGAACCGGGTCGTCATATTCACGCGCAACGTGCGATCCGACCCAACGAACAAATGAATGGATGGATGAATGAATGATAACTGCCCCCTCCCTACAAGGCTCAACGTAGGCAACGAAGGAAACCTCGATCGATAGGTAGTACTTTCTTTGTACGGAAGAACGTCGCATCCGACTAGCGAGCTTCAGCGCAGCTGCGAGTACATATGCGTACGCTCATATGAAAAAGCACCCGCGTCGTGTGTACTTGCCGTACTTGCGGTGCACCCTGTCAATGGACTGTGACTTGCGGGAATCCGTTTTTTTGCTTGGATGATGAGAACGTCACGTGATTCGCCAAGGGTGGGTTGGGTTCACTTGGCGCGCCCGGCGGTTTCGTTGCGAACGAGATGGAGGGAGGGAGGTTGGTCCAAAGTTTGAGTTGGGTTTTTTTTGCCTTTTGAACTCGATCGAGTGCGAGTTAGATATTGGCTTTTGTGGTGCGAGGTGCTGAAAGTTTCAGCAGCCTGAAACACGAAAAGGAAAGGAGAACCTCGCATACGCCCGGGCCTCATGCACATGCGGGGTTCTCATTTCTGCCCAAGTACACACTCCACGATGTATTCTCGCGGCTACAATCGGAGTCTACCAACTGCGCGGATCGCTGGGGGGGGGAAGCGTGAGCGAGAGTTTTTGAGTTTCTATCTCGCTGTGCGGTTATTATCGTCCCCAACCGACATGCTATGGATCGGTATCACGTTGGAAGAAGGTGCGTGCATGTGTGAAGGGCTCTCCATGGACGTTCGTTCGTTCCGGGTAACGAGTGGAACGATTCGATTGGGTTCGCATGAAAGTCTTGGTCCTTGAGTTCGAGGGTGCGCTCGGGAGCTGTCGTTCTGTTTTGAGCCGTGCGATGGGTGGAAGGAGTGGGTGCAGTACATGCTGCGTGGTGAGACAACGCTCGTGTCGAACTGAGAAGAGAAGAGAGAAGAAAACAGGGTGGGGGAGGGAATGTGATTACACAGAACCAAACCCGCATAGCCCTTGCGCGGTACCACATGCTTCAGCTTCAGTGCTGTGGTTACATACATACCGATCGAGCCACAATTACAATAAGGGACGCTTCGGTTCTTGCGTGAAAAGAAAGAAAGGTGCAAGTAGTCAAGGTGTCGCCTTGATCAAGTAGCTTCTGGAGTTGTACAGCACGCACATAGCATTTGAATCCGGCTGTTCTGATAGATGCTAGAGAACAAGGATAGTCAGTATAAGCCTTTTTCTTGACAAGTTAGGGTTACAGCAACATACATTTATGTGAAACGTCACTGCCTCCCTGGGCCTCTGTCCCTGTCCCTGGCCCCTGCCCTGCCCCTCATCGACACCGCAGACACTGCGATTGCTCCACGCGCCTCGTTGGCTGTTGGCTGAGTTGGCAGTGCCTTGTTCACGGACGTTCACATGTTTCTTTTCTTTTGTGAAAGACGTGCGACAGCGGAATCAAGGGCCGCATTCTTCCGGAAGCCCCCCCAGTACATACATACTAGGATTCCGGAAACCTACCCTACGAGCTAGTAAATAAGTAAAACGTACAGCTTCTGTCAGAGAGATGGCATGGGCAGCCTTACATACGTACAGCATGATGCACGACCCTTTGGCTGCAGTTCCCCGCCACGTAACTACATACACAGGTCAAACAGTCCAACTGGCATGGTATGCTGAGACACGATACATACGGTTAAGAGCATTCTGTGACGCATCACAAGGCCAAGAGCCTGACGAGCGTCCTTGCGTTTGTGGAGAGCGTGAGACGGACGCATGACAGGATATCGGACAGCATTATGTCCCGATCGACGACGATGACGAGGGAGACATATGTCCACTGTGTGCAACGTTCGTCCAGTTTGACGTGATGATGTCGTGATGTCGACGTATCCAGTAAAGTGCTTCTTTGGCGAGTGGGCGGGTGGTTGATGCGGGTGATGGCCAAATGGATGGGCGGCGACGGCGTTTCCCCCAGGCGTCCCTCCCCAGCCCAGACGCTTGGCCCTGAGAATCGGAAGGAAACGATGGCCGATGCTGACGGAGGTTTCCGCGAGCGGTGCACCCCCCGGCTGTTCCAACGATTAAAAAAAAAAAAGGATGCCGGGCTTCGACAGAGTTCAGGTGAGTTCAGGATTTGCATCCGCTGCCAAAACGAAGACGATGCACGTTGGGAATGAGAGCAAAACCTAGATCTTGTGCACACGCAACTGCCACCGTCATCCAAAACAAACGATGTAGATATGATGGATGGGTGGGTGGATGGATGGATGAGTGATCAGCAGGGTCGTTGGACAGTGGACAATTGACGACATACTAGGCCCTACCATGATACGTACCTTTGCATATCGATCGAGGGCCGTGTCTTCGCATCGCCCGACGTCAAGAATACCGGAGATAACGCTATAAATGAAGAAGAGAAAAAAAAAGAATCAAAGAAGAAAAAGACAAAAGGATCCAACCCCAAGCCCATTTTCTTTTCTCCTCCCGACCCAATACAGTTTCAATGCCATGAGTCAGGGCGAAGGGGAGGGGTATACGTCGGCGAATAAAGTCGGCGCCGTTGACCTTGCGAGATGGCGTGTCAACCTGCCCATCCGATTAGGACATGTGGGTGTACACACAAAAAACCCTGCAAAAATTCAGAATCGTCCTCTAAGCGCAGCGACTGCGCGGCTTTTGAATTCTGGAGTCGAGAACTCGAGGAAGAGGAAGGAGAGGGAGAGGAGGAGGAAGAGGAACTGCACCCGCTGGTAGTGCGGTGTGAAGGTGTCTTACGTTAGTACATCCGTACGAGCCAAAGTTCAATCATAATGTTTCCTGACCCCTCTGAGCTCTCTCACAGCCTCGTTAGCGGCGTTTCGATGGCCGACTGTGCGCTCATCATCATTTTTTTTGGATAGTTGATGGCACTGTATCTTGATGGCGAATCGAAATCAAAACTCATTAGTCCGCGAACGAGAAAAGAAAAGGGAAATAAACGAAATGCAGAATCGCGGCATAAACCAATGTTATTCACAGCATTCTGTCGTCGTGATCAACACAGCTCATTTTCTGTTTTGCTGTACGGTCGACTCGTCTTTTACTCCTTATGAGGATTCTGAGATCTGGTTTTCAGCCGCGGCGTCTATAAGATATTCCGTCGCAGGCGATATCCGTCAGGAACGCAGAATTCAAAGGGCCCCTCCTCCAGGGTATATATACCCCCCACTGAGCGCGATTGATATCTCCCCATCTTTACCATCATACATATCATGTCCACAGTCACCGCGACCTCCTCCTCCTCCACCACGACCGTCGCCAAAGGGGGTTGCCCTGTCATGAACAACCCACACGCATACTGCCCACCACAACCAGGCGACCTCAGATCGCCTTGTCCTGCGTTGAACACGCTCGCAAACCACGGCTATCTGTAAGTCACGATCGACGTCTCATTTCCCTCATGAAACTGACCACACCCCATCATCAAGACCACGAGACGGTAAAAAAGTCGGCGTCTTTGACATCATCCGGGCCCTCAAAGAGGGCTACCAACTCTCGACCGTCCTCGCTTACATCCTCTCCTTTGGGGGCTTCTTCATGCTCTCGCAATACCGCAACATGTCTCTCTGGGACCTTGCACGTCACAACCTCATCGAACACGACGCGTCGCTTTTCCATGTCGACGCATTGAAAGCGGACGACGAGTACGCACCAGCACCTCCCGATAACAGCCTCGTGAGAGTCGTTTGCGAGGAAGCTGGACGATATGTCCCAGGCCACATGACGCTCAAAGACGTCGCCAATATCCGTGCCAAGCGAGAGTCGGAGTCCAGACCGTTGGACGGTGTGCATGCCGAGATTGCACGCGGAGAGATGGCTATCGCTATCGGCATATTGGGAGGGAAGGATGCCGCCGAGGAGGGGTTGGACCTCGACGTGCTCCGTCGCTGGGTAGAACAGGAGCGTCTGCCGGATGACTGGAAGCCGGACCATACTCAGGGTCTGTACAGGACCTACAAAATGACGACGGTCGTCCGGGATCAGATGAAGGCGATCAAGGATGGGAAGATGCCCAACATCTTGAACGTGCCGTGTTCGAATTCGGTAGAGCCAACGCAGCCGGAGGCGACAACCAAGACGGAGTAAAGGGGGGTGATTGTGACTGCTTTTTGGACTTTTGTGAAGCGCTTCCCTATTGGGTTCACTCTGATTTATTGGTCTAGTTTATGCATCAGTTGTTCTACATACTATCTATTCTCCGTACGATACGATGTACCCTGTTTGATCGGACTCGCGCGTTAATAGTCACTGTTGTGTTCTGCTCATACCTAATTAAATGAATGTGTTTGCCATACTCTGCCAATCGTCGCTGAGAGAAAACGCTCGGAGGGATCGCAGAATATGCAAAGAGCACGGGGGTCAGCAAGATTGACATGCCTCCTACAGCTCTCGGTTCCGACAGCGTTGTCTGATGCAGCCGCTGTCAAAAAGGGTACTGCCAACCCAATTTCATGCATGTCATGCAAATCCAACGTTTCGGGACGGCTGTACGTCGTTACGGGTGCCATAAGTATCATTTTTGATGTTTTACTGTGCAATCTGTGGTGGTTGTTAGTGTGTCACAATCGTGGCATGATGAAATGATGAGATGAGTACATGGGTAGACCCATCATCCAGTGCTCCGTTGACGACGACGCTCAGAGTCATAGTGATACGTACGGTACCGCACCACACAGGTTACTGTATGTACGTCCAGTTGACTTGGGTGTGCGCGGTGTGCTGTCGTCATGCTGCACGTCACTGGCGTTGGCGCAAGGGGGAAAGCGGACGGCGCCATAGGATGATATTGATAGCGCACGATGAGGCACAGCCCGTCGTCGTCCTAGGGCTAAGGGAGGGCTGGCTTGAATCATCATCATTTGAACTCGTCCGCGTGAACATGATACCCAGGAATCTGTGTACAAGTCACAGCTCTTGGGGAGCCTAGGGAAATGTGAGCGTCGGGGTCATCCTTGCCAATGCTTACGGCTTGGGGGACACTGGCGGGCCTAGGGATTTGTGACTCGTGCGCCTGTGCGCTGCTGAGCGAATTCCCCGTAAGTAGTTGAATTCAAAGATTAATTACCGTCCTTGTAGAACACTCTGGCCATCTAGAAGAGCTGACCCGGGCATTGCGGAGATAAGTATTACTGCGAATTCTTACAGTTCTTGGAAGTTGGGGGTGGCGCTCGTCAGGCGGGTGATATGTAAAGTACTAGTTGGACCTTTCGACTTAGCAAACGTTCCAAGCTGGAGTGATTCCTGTCGGAAATTCAGACGTAGTAACATCACTCACTACCCACTACTCTCCGAATCCGGTGGTGGAGTGTAGTGGGTGTTCTCGGGACGGAGATCGGGAGGGATCGGATTCACTCCTCCCAAATGCAGGTACGAACACGTGATCGCGTCAACTCGCGGTCACGAGCGACTTTGTCCTGGTCAGCAGGTGCGTTCACGAAGCTTCATATCGGTGTCGCCCGATAATACCCCAGAAGTCTCCTATGCTGGTCCCTCCGTATATCCCCTTGCACGAGGTCATGCGCGCCTATATAACAGACCAGAGGAGCGAGCAACCATCTCCAAACTTCCCTCTTCGCCCTCACTGCTTTGTGAAATCTCGTGATACCAGCGTATAAAATATGAAGGTGAGCCGGTCGTGGCCTAGGGTGCGACGCGGCGTGTTAACAGATGTGTGTTTTTGCGCTTGCATAGGTCCTTGCCATCCTCTATCGTGGAGCTAAGGCTGCCCAAGCAGAACCTCGTCTACTAGGCACAGTTGAGAATCAGGTTAGACTGTCGTCGTCTGAACATCCTATCGGTAGTGTTGTGCTCATATCATAAAACTCGATCGATAGTTGGGTCTGCGTCCGTGGCTGCAATCCCTTGGACATGAATACATCGTGCGTTTTCTTGATTGTGTGCATCTCACATCCGACGGCTCATTCGTTCGTTCGCGTTCGGTGCCAACTAGGTCACCGATGACAAGGAGGGCCCGAACAGTGATTTCCAGAAGCACATCAAGGATGTATGTACTATGCTTTTGTTTCCATGTCTGTGCGTCTCATGTTCCTACAGGCCGAGGTGTTGATCACTACGCCATTCCACCCTGGTTATCTCACCGCCGACTTGATGGAGAAGGTGAACCTTGAAATTGAATCTATCACGTCCTTGGCTCATACCGTGTTTTTGCGCTCTATTTAGGCGCAGAACCTCAAGATTTGTATCACGGCCGGTGTCGGTTCAGACCATATTGATTTGAATGCTGCCGTCAAGAAAAACGTTCAAGTGCTTGAGGTGAGTACATGGGTCTCGCACATATATATTGCTTGATCTGACGCCATTTCGAAAAAAAAAAGGTTTCCGGCTCGAACGTGACTTCTGTCGCCGAACACGTCGTCATGTCCATCTTATTGCTCGTGAGGAACTTTGTGCCTGCTCATGAGGTACACTCGTTTCCTTCTTCGTACACCAATGGAGCAGAGACTCATCAGAGTTTGTAACGTATCTAGATGATCGAGCGTGGCGACTGGCAAGTTTCCGATATCGCTCGCAATGCATTTGACTTGGAGAACAAGGTTATCGGTACCATTGGTGCAGGACGCATTGGTTACCGCGTTCTTCAGCGTTTGTTACCCTTTGATCCCAAGGAACTTCTTTACTACGACTACGCCCCTCTCCCTGAAGGTGAGTGGCTTTGTTCGCGTTTAGATCAAGTGATTCAGGTTGACACCCCTGCCTCATTGTAGCTGCTGCCAAGACTGTGAACGCTCGTCGAGTGGATGATCTCAAGGTATGATGCGTGATGAGGGACTCGTGTGTATTTACTCAACTCACTGGTCTCCCCTTCTTCAGGACTTTGTTTCGCAGGTCTGTGTGCATCATTATCCTCGTGGTTTTTGTTTGTTCATGGCATGCGCATGCGTGTGTAGTGTGATGTTGTCACTGTCAACTGTCCTCTGCACGAGGGCACGCGCGGACTTGTCGACTCTGAGCTTCTCAGTCACTTCAAGAAGGTATGTATCGCCTTTTCTTCTACCATCGCATTGTCACCAGACCATATTCACGCCTTTTTCTCACAGGGCGCATGGCTCGTCAACACCGCCCGCGGCGCGATCTGCGACAAGGACGCTGTTGCCCAAGCCCTTAAAACCGGACACCTCAACGGTTCGCAAACCCTTTCCTCCTCTTCCCTCCCTTCATTCTCATGCTCACTCTCATCATGCACATCAGGCTACGCAGGCGACGTCTGGAACGTCCAACCCTCCCCTAAAGACCACATCTGGCGAACGATGAAGAACCCGCTCGGGGGCGGAAACGGTATGGTCCCTCATTGCTCTGGCACGACGCTCGATGCGCAGGCGCGCTATGCTGCGGGCACGAGGAGTATTTTGGAGAATTACTTGAGTGGGAAATCTCAGGAGCCGCAGAATGTGATCGTTGGGTTGGGTGAGTCCTCTCCCTATTTTAGTTGAGGCTATGGATTGACTTGGGGATAGGTAAATACGAGAGTAAAGCGTGTATGTGTGGGGTGTTATTGGTTGATTGTGAGTTTTGCTGATGCGTTTTTTTTTTGTTTGTAGATGGCCAGCGTTGAACTTGAGGTGTGGATGGGGATGAGGTGTGGACGAAGCTGTATGTGTCTGCGTACTTTTTTTGTAGCGTTCGCGTATTGTACATACTGTGATATCTTGAAACCCGACTCGTCCGCTGGCAGGATGCCGTGAAGATGGATTATCCGAACAACAACTTGTCTAACCCCACGTCCCCACGTCGACTCGTGGTCTCCACAAATACCTGACAGTGACAGCTTGACGGTACCAAACGGTCGTCTGCGAACCTGTAAGTTTACTGCCTCGAGCTGTTTGTATTCTCCAGTCTCTGGTCAGGTTTTCTGTTGATACACTACGGGGGAGAATCTCACAATTGCTGGTGGCGGCGCTCGCGGTGCTCGGAGGAGAACTGTCCAATAGGTCTCAAGACCCTTTTCTGAACACCTCGTGCAAACATCTGTCGATAAAAAGTCGTCCGCCTGACCTGCTAATAATCCAGTGCACGACGGCCAGCAGGTGCGCATGGACAAATACAAGAAGAACTCGCCCCGTAAAAGTCAGGACGACAATGCTTCTCGACTTCAAATACCCACTGAGACCGCCTCGACTCGGTCTTCTACACTCGCCTCCATGAGCGTACGCACGTTCGTTGGCATCCTGGTGCTTTCCATCCTGCTTTCCGCAGTCATACCCAAAGGGACACCTCCCCCAGCGGACGCCTTTCGGGATGCACCTAGCGATGCGGTCGACCACGTTAATCCGTACGTTTTTTTTTTTTTTACATACATCGCTGACTTGTCGTTCGTTTTTGGTTGAACTTGACTTATGGACTCGTTGTTAGGCTTATTGGGAACGGTGGAGACTCTCCGAATGGTTCGGGCGGTATGATCCCATCTACCGCGCCTCCGTTCGCGATGACCCGCTGGGTCGCACAAACGCGGGAGAACTACGTCTCCGTCACACCCTACAACTACACTGCGACGTCCATCCACGGGTTTCAGGGCACACACCAACCCGCGATCTGGATGGGCGAAAGCGGGCAAGTGGTCGTATCGCCAGGCAGCGGGAGAGTACGTCTGAGGTTTGAGGACCGCGGGATGAGGTTTAGCCATGACGACGAGGTCGTTTCTGCGAGCTATTACGCGGTCGGGATGGACGCGATCGAGGGGGGTAGGATTTTGGGAGAGCAGAGTGCAAGTTGAGTGTGTTTGTGTTGCTTTCTTTTTTTTTTTTGTCGTTTCGGGGCATCGTTTTTTGATGTGTGTGGGGCCCGCATTTGGCAGCGTCTCGTGTCGGGCATCTGCGCTTCACGTTTACAGATACGAGTGATCCGTATGTTCTCATAGAAGCTACGCGCGCATCCGTCGTTGGATCCTCGGATCCCAGCAACCTAACGTACCCAGAGGGAACGGTCCACATCAACCCGGCCACGAAGGAAATCTGCGGGAGCAACCCAGAACGGCAAGACTTTATCATCGAGCCGGTGTCGACGCCCGCGACCCGGTGGAGCGGATACTTTTGCGCACGGTTTGATCAGCCGTTTGCTTCGTGGGGCGTCGCGCAGAACGGGGCACTGTTCCCGTCGCGAACGGACGGGCGCGGTGCGATGCTGTCGGGGTACGCGACGTTCAACAACGCGTCCAGTGCGTCACAGGTCAACGTCCGAGTGGGCGTTTCGTTCATTTCGATCGCACAGGCGAGGAAGAACTTGGATACCGAGATACCCGATGGCCAGTCTTTGGAGACGACCGCGAAACAGACGCGCACGGCGTGGGCCGAAAAATTGGATAGGATCAGAATTGAAGGAGCGACAGAGGACCAGAAGGAAATATTTTATACCGGGTTTTTCCATACCCTTCAGGTGCGTCTGGGTTGGGTTGGCGAATCGTGCGAGTGTTTTTTTTTTTTTTTGTTGATGATATGCCCCCCCCCCCCCAGTACCCTTACGAACAAGACGAGGACGGGAGATATTACTCTGGTTATGATGATATCGTTCACGAAGGCGTGTCTTATACTGGGTATTCGAACTGGGTGCTTGCACATCCCCTTCTACTTGGTCCGGTCCCGCGCTCATCCTTCCTACATAGGACATTTATCGAGCAGAGTGGGCGTGGCTTATACTCTTTGCTCCAGAGAGGGTTCCGGGGATGGTCCAAAGTATGCTTCAGGACTACAAAGAGGTATCTCGTTCGCGACACAGGTCCATGATGTCGGTTTTAAATCAAATATTAGGGCGGCTGGCTTCCAATGTGGAAGAACATTGTTGGTTGGTGGGCTTTAAGCTGTTTTAGACTGAGCTGCCCAGCTCATCATTCCTTGCAGAGACCAACATCATGGTAATCCTATTAATCCCTTTTTTGATTGACGTCGCTGAGTGCAGGCGCAGGTTGCAACCGACGCTGATTCTCTCGTTGCGGAGGCAGTTTTGAAGGGTATAACAGGCTTTGACCTCGATACGGCATGGGAAGCCGTCTACAAGGATGCAACACAACCTCCGGTCAACGATACCACCACCGTGTAAGTTCTTACTGGATTATGGTTGGATTGAGTTGTATTTACGTTTTTTGTGCAGCTATGCGGATCGGGAGGAGGTCAGGTCTTTTGAGTTGTTGTGCTGGCAAACACACTCCATGCTAAGTTTTCGACCAGAATGTCGACTATGAAGTTCGCGCAGGTCTCTCATCCGTATACGAAGAAAAGGGCTGGGTTGCTGACGACATACACTCCGAGTCGGCGTCTCGTACGCTTGACTACGCATGTGAGCGTTAGTCCGCGGTCACCAAGACAATTCCTGATGCCTTTCTTGCAGACGACGATTTTGCCGTGTCAGTACTTGCAGGTCTTTTGAACAAGACCGACGAGGAGGCATTTTTCCGCAATAGGTCCATGACGAACCCATTCACCATCTTCAACTCGGCGACGGGGTTCATGGAAGCGAGGAATGCGAGCGGTGCTTGGGCCGGTCCGAACCAAGGCTGGACAGAGGGTGATGAATGGGCATATACGTTTGATGTCGTGCACGATATTCCTGGGTTGATCGAGCGCAAGGACGGGAATGTGAGTTTTGTGCGGTTTTTGGACGAGCATTTTGATGGTGGTGAGTGGCTGTTTTGCTTTTCCTGCGAAATGGGGATTACAAAAGTAATTGGCTTAGGACATAATGATCATACGAATGAGGTATGTTTCTGCTCCAAGTCGTCTGACACATTCCGTACTGATCACGATCACCCACTCCCCTCCTTGGCTATTAGCCTTCGCATCATATTCCTTACCTGTACACAATGGCAAATGCTGCTTCGAAATCGCAGACCCGCATCCGCGAGGTCGCTGAATCCAACTATAATGCGTCTGTCAATGGTCTGTCTGGGGTAAGTGTTAGTCCTTTAACTGCTTTTTTTTTATCTCTAAACATGTCGCCCAGAATGAAGACTGCGGTCAAATGAGCGCATGGTACTTGTTCAGCGCTCTCGGGTTTTACCCTGTCAATCCTGTCTCGGGAGAGTATGTCGTTGGGAGGTAAGTGGGGTCATGCCTTTCATGCAGGAGGGAGGATATGCTCATGTTGCCCGCACAAGCCCCTTTTTTGACAAGGTCGTGATTGACTTGCCGTCAACGAACAACGAAGTTCACATCGTTTCTACTGGGGCGCCGTCCAAACCGTACATCCGCTCGCTCTCCATCAATGGACGGAACGTCGCAACTCCCATCATTACTCACCAGGATCTGCTCGAAGGTGGTGTTTTCGAGTTTGAAATGGCGGGGAGTCCGCAGGCCTGGAATAGTGGAGTGACAGCTGGGGAGTAGAATTGTGTACTATATGTAGCATTGCGAATCCATGAAAGAAAAAAAAGAAGTATCCAACATGATCGAGTCCATCTGGGGTATTGATACAATAAGTCATAAGTAGCTTGGTCTACGTTACATGATGGGCGTCGCTGCAATAGGCTCTCTTCCTCAGCCTCCTCTACCGAATGAAAAGCCGCCATGTTGTCCGGCGTGCTGGAAGAACTGTGCAAAGGGGTGTTCACCGCTATCTCCAAAGCCTCCGAAACCGCCGAAACCAGCATTGAAGCCTGTGAACGGGTGGCCATTTTGTGAGTTCGGGTCGTTGGGGTCATCACCGTTGTCGAAACGTTGGCGAAGTTCTGTGGCGAGTGAGCCTTTGGGGGGGTTGACGAGGCGATATTGAGTGCTGTACTCACCAGGATCACTGAGGACTTCGTATGCTTCGTTGACCGCTGGCCATCTTTGCCTCGGACCCGCCTTTATCTGGGTGAGCGCTCATGGCTGCTTTGCGACTACAGTTCACACGTCAGGACGATGTCAAGTGTATGTTGACGTGAGGAGGTAACGTACAAGGCTTTCTTGATGGTCTTCGCGTCAGCGTCTCGTGCGACGTTCAAGACCTTGTAGTAGTCCTTCTGCTTCGACTGCTTCAGCAGCCGCTGTGCTTTCTGCAAACGCGCTAGCACCTGTTCGTCTTCTGTTTGAAGACCGAGGCGCCACGGAACCGGAGCGAACGATCAAGGAAAACTCACGTCCCGATTATTCCGGCCACTACCTTCCGCGGCTCGCTCAAACGCCCGGACCGCCTCGTCCCACTCTTCGCGCATCAGTAAAGCCTCGCCTTTTCCAACCCACCCGTCCACTTCCGCGCTTCCATCCTCCAGCATCTCATTCGCGCCCCTGAGCGCGTCTTCCGACATGCCGAGCAAGGCATCACACCACACCTCGCCCTTCTTTGCCATGTTGAGTTTGGTGTAAGCGCGGCACATGGATCGGAGGACGTGTGCTCGACGAGGACTGGAAACCCGTGCCTCGGGGACCGATGATGGCTGGGACGGCGAAAACAAGTCCGGGGTAGCGTGTGCTTTTGAGGGCGTTCTCGAAGGAAGCGTATAAGCCGTCTCCGGGGAAGTCTTTGGATGGCCCTGCGACGTGCTTGAGGACTCCCATCCAGTCGTTGTCTTGGATGAGCTTTGAGAGTTTCGAAAAGCCCTTGTCTAGAGACTTGACGAGCCTGTGGGCTGGTAAGCAGGAAGGGGAGTCGGGATCCAGCTGGAGGCATTGTTTCAGCGGGGAGAGATGGGAAGTGTGCGATGAAGCGGACTGGGATGGTGGAAGGAGGAAGTATGCCAGTCGAAAGATACGCATGAGGGAAGCGGTAGTGGGGTAAGTAAGATGCGAAAGCCGGCTGCAAGGGTATCGTCTTGTCAGTCTGTCTTAGCTCCTCCTACATAAACACCGATGAGAATAACGAAACGACTGCTTGCCTCAGGTCGACGACGGCTCCTTGGGGATCGCCACCAGCCAAACTACATTCCGCTCGCGTTTGCCGAATTTCAGCGCTGTGACTAGCGACGCGCAAAGCTTGCGTTGCCGCCTCCGAGCATACCGTCCAGAGTTGAGCTTTTCTGGCGTTGCTTGCTTTTCTGGCGGCTGCCTGAGCGTCTTTGATATCTAGCATTAACTCGCCGATCACAGGATCACCGGGAACTTTGGAGGCAGTAGGTATCCAGAGTACTCTTCGCTCGAGCCCAGTCACCGTCCTTTGTATGTATCTTTGCCATCATCATGTATGCCTTGTCGAATTCCCCAGAGGTTAAGTCGAGGACTTTACTGAAGTCGTCTAGTGCGCTGGCATGGCGGCTGGCGGATAGGTACGCAGTAGCGCGTTTGTAAAGCAAGAGATAGTCCTTGGGAGACAGGGATATGGCGTCGGTGTAACTTCGTGCGGCGTCGCTGAACTGGCCAGCTGAAAGCAGCGCGTCTGCGCGAGCGATGAGGGGTTGTAAGGCAGGATGAGCGATTGAGCCAGATGACGATGGGTCGGCTAGAGCTGGGGCGACCAGCAAGAGCAGATAGCTTAGAGAACGTAGCCGCATTCGTGTAGCAGCGTATCGTCGTGGAATGAAGTTCGTAGTTCGTCAGGTAGTACAACCAGCTAACAGCTTTCAAGGACACGTTAACTCTCCCACGGCACTAACCATAAACTGGGGTTAGGGTCTACAGCTTCCTCGGCATGAGGACTGGCCCTTTACTTCAGGTATACTGACAACCGCTAGCAGTCCACCGAATACCTCCTTCGATCAGATTCTTGTAGTGGAAATAAGGCGTGATATTGACGTTGGGCACTGCATGGTTCATAGTATTAGATAAAGTTGACAGCAATTGTAGGAGTGGGACAACTGGTATCAACAGTAGTCGCATTTGTGGTAGCAGAGGTCAATTGGGTCGCAGTGAGACAACGGTTGTTTCGAAACAACAAATTCCTATCCATGGGATCGACGTGCCATGCATGTTCAACTGTCGTTGCAATTTTCAGCAGTCTTTTCACCACGGATGCAGTCGAGCATCATGACCGAGAGGTGACGAGTCGGTATGCAAACCTCAGCATTCCTGAGTTGCCGGTCTTCTCGCGGGAAGTAAATGAAGGCTTCATCAGATGCCTCCTCTCCTTGATGAACATTGGTAGCTTCCACCGCGAGTTTCACGAAGTTGGGTGCATCCGAGATGTTGGCCAGTCGCGTCCAAAGGTTTTTGTCATACTCTTGCGGTCCCCTGGCATAATCAAATGCAGTGTGAAGAGATGGTGTATAGTGCTCGTACCAATGTTTGAGCTGCACTTCGCTCGCTGTACTTAATGTTTGAAACTGCTGGCTGATAATTTGCGAGAAATATCAGACCACGTTCTGTACAGAGTTACAGCGGATATGCGGGCGCCATTATAGCCTCTTCAAGAGTGCACGGACTCATGCAGAAAGTCTGCCGAGGAACTGCGATCTTCTTTGTCCTGGACATTCGCTAGGTGCGAGGTGTGGCCGACTGAACAACGGTACGCATGGTAGATCGAACAAAGTATGTCGGAATTGTCATGTCGCTGGTGGAATCTACGAGGCACCACATGCTGCGAGCGATCTGGCCAAGGGATTCGGCAACACATTTTCTTCCTAGTGTCGCTTCCGCTAATTCATGTGCCCCGAATTCCGTCATGAGAAATGCCGACCCGGTTTCAACTTGCAGGAGAGTGGGAATTTGGGCATTCGAGCACGGTCGCAAGAGGAAGTGGAAGAAAATCGACTTGCCTGGAATACTCCGTCATTGAAGAGGAATGTAGGATCGCACCGCTACCAGGACTTCCGGTGACTATGATGAGTTTCTGTTTCTTGGCCGACATTGATCTGAACGGGTTCTTCACAATGCTCGATGAGCTAAGTATACCCCCTGCCTTGAGATCAGCGTCAGGCTAGAGTGAGGTACTTCACCTCGATCATTGTCAGGTTTGTGTCCATATTTTTCGACGAACGTGAAAATGTGGTCCGCGAGCTTCCACTACTCGTCTCTGCAAAGGGCATCTGTGACGTTGAATTCGAAAAACTCACTCTGAAAAACTCTTCATTACGTGACACTCTTCCGCAACGCTGATATCCGCTCGCTGCCCCTCTTCATTGCGGCATGAAGACTCTTCAGGTATATAATGCAGTGACTAACAGCGCCACGCAGTCCACCGAGCTATGATTTACCGGAGGAGAGAGGATGTGAAGTCGGGGGACCTACTGGTATGTTAGTCGTAAGTAGAAGTAAGTAGGTGGCGGTACCGTGAGAGCGTCGTCTCGACTTGCGCACCACCACCACGACACCACCATGTGTACCGCCATTCCTTCAACTACTCGAGCTACCTTCATTGGCGCTGCCCACTGCTCCGATTGGACATGTCCGTCGCCTCTGACTCTGCCCCTTCAAGTGATGAGGGGCAGGTTCCTGCGAGAGTATTTGAGAAGCAAGAGGACGGGGTCGACTCCGTAGTATGGCATCCTGACGGACAGCGAATTATCACCGGGTCCAGTGTAGGTGGACTACGAGTCTGGGATGTAGAGACGGGTCAGCAGTTGGGCGAGACCATCAAAGGACACACTGCCGCGGTATACGCTTTGGACGTCTCTCGAGACGGAACAATGCTCGCAACCGGAAGTTGGGATCGGACGCTCAAACTGTGGCACTTGGACACTCGCGAGGCTATCCACGCATGGGAAGACGGCCATCAGGACCGCATCTACGACGTGCATTTTTCTCCCGACGCCAAGAGACTTGTCTCGGGTTCGGGGGATGGTACGTTGCGCGTTTGGGACGTGGAGTCGGGCGCATTGGCGTTTGAGCCAGTCCAGTGCAGAGGATATGTTTGGGCTGTTCGTTACTCGCCCAACGGTGGGCGCATCGCTTCCGGAGGCGACGGTGTCCAAATACGGGACGTGCACCGCGACAGTGTCCAGCTTGTACGCACCATCGAGCAGTCGGTCAACTCACTGGCGTGGACGCATGACAGTGAGCAGCTCATTACAGGCGCACTTGGTAATGTTATTATATGGGACGCACCTTCGGGCGAGGAAATCCGTAGCTGGGAAGCCCATCGGAGGTGGATCGACCTGTCCCTCTCACCGACCACAACCCACTTGGCTACTTGTGATGGTTATGGTCACCAGTCGTCTGTCGTGGTATTCGATATTGAGGCGCAGGAGCAAGTGAGCAAATATGACCATGGTAATACTGTCGCCGACGTGGCCTATTCGCCCTCAGGAAACTATATTGCTACTGCCTGTGAAGACAAGGTGTACTTGTGGGCTGCACCAAGCGCGCACTCGTCGGTGAGTGGTTCATTCTTTTGCTGTTTGTTAGCACGTAGTTACTTCTCCATCGTTTTACTTCAAGTCGCCAGGTTCATCCATACTCAATGTAGGTCCACACGTCCCACAGCACGTGAGCGCCGTCCAATGCTTTTGACAGCTCCCAGCAACAATGCCCCCACGAACAAATGTCCAAGTTGTTGAGCGGTTCTTCGACACCCGCGATTCTTTCTTGGACGTGCGTTTTCAAAGACATTGTCATATATGTTACGTAGCCTGATGAGATGAGACCAACAGCTTCTTGCTCCATCTCGACCGCTGGACACCACAACACCAAGTAAAGTTGGAACAAAAGCAACGTCTGGACCCCGACGAATCTTTCGGGACTTTCGAAAAACATTCCGTCGTCCCCATACGGCGGAATCTGCAGAACAAGGCAGGCATTCACAGGGTACCAATGCCGATGGTCAACCGAAAGGTCTTTCTCGACGCGGTTTCTTCACTGCATTCCAGTCAGCCCGTAACCCGTTCGCGGGGGTATTTCGCCGTCGGAAATTCTTCTCTTCTAATGAATACAACGGGAGCCAGGAGGAGAGGATATCGGATGAGAACGGGATCGCTGAAGCTCGTACTCGTCCAGTTCGTCGCTATCATGGTCCTCCATCTCCGTATTGCTTGCTCATTTCCCTCTACAGGTCTATGCATTAGTAACCGGTCCTCTTCCCGACGAAGTAGAAAGGGGCCGCCTTTTCCATCTCGCGTCGTACATCTGCTTTTGTCAGAGAGATCCAAACATCAACGTTCCACAGATGGATGCACCCAGTACCACAAGTAGACCGCCACCTCCTTTTAATTCTACAGCGGCAGACACAAGAGGTAGGGATCCACACGCGTCATCGTCATCGGGTAGGACTGTTCGTATTCGAGGAACTATTTGGAGGCCTTGGGCTGCTTTACGATCCAGCCGGCGTCCCGGTACCGATATGCCTCCAGGGGCGGGTTCCGCGGATCCAGCCCCACAGACTGTCGCAGATTCAGCATTACTGCCAATTATGAATCCTGCTCTTATCACCACCAATCCTTCGTCTGGGTCCATCAAAAATTTTGGCAGTCCCGTGGATATAGAATAAGCGCCATTGCCATCCACGTCCTCTGCCCCTTTTCAGGTCACTGGAAAAGATTGCTCGCCGGTCGACAGACCGGAGGTAGAACCTGGGCTTTCCAAGGCGACGCCAAGCCCCGTGTACATCACCACCAGTCCCACCGCAGTGAGTACCAACGCATCCGAGTCTACCCCGCATCCATATCCATCTCCCCGTCTTCTCGACACCAAAAACGCGGCTGTTCAGTCTAACCCGACGTCCCCGGCCCCTACGGATGTACCGCAGATTTTACAGGACGCCGGTGCGCTGTCTTTTGACGAGGTTGCGATTCTGCGGGAGTATAGGCGGCAAAAGGGGACGTTATGATGATCGCAGCGTGCGACAGGATGCATGATGACGGTGTGTAGGCGGGTATGTATGTCGTGCTATGTGTGTGGTCGCTATGCTATTGTGTTACCATTTATATCCTATGAGCGTCGCCAGAGGTTAGCTGAAGTCGAATGCGTTCGCGCGGTCGGCTATTAGAGCACTAGGAGGTCGTATTGTTCCGGGAAGGCCGCACATCTTGATATCTTCAACCACTGCACGAACCCTCGCCTTCCCGTGTACCTGCAGAGTATCACAGTCCCAGTGATCTAGGGCAGCGGGATCATTGACAATGCTCAGATGGCGCGTTATAGCGGGTGGGAGGATTTCAGCTTGAGCTTCGCCCGAGGCCAAGCCACAAAAACATAATTTGGTATCCATCGCACTGATAGGGTGTAGAGTGCGAATAGAGGGCATGTAACTAACCATTATGCCGGAACACGACGAGTCGGAAGAACGATTTCTCTCACCTCTAAGGTCAGCCATGAGCTCTCTGATGCGTTCGTTGCGCATAGAGATATACTCGAGGTCCCTGTCAACGCTAAAACCAAGTTGGTCTCGGTACGAAATCTGCATATGAATTGGTGGACGACGTCAGGCTCAGATATGCGGTGAAGTCGGTGTCGGTGGGGAAGACGGTGTATAGAAGCTTGATGTAGGCTCCATGAAAGTCGGCGCTGAGAGGATTGGGTGGAATTGCTCGGAACCGGCGGATGATTTGCTTGCCGAGGGTAATTGTGGGAGAAACAGGGGACTTCCTGAAAAGTTTATCTTCCTGGCGCAGGCATATCTGCACGCTCGGTTGACCTCTTCCCCCATCATTCACCCATTGTTCACCTCCACAGCATGTCTAGTCCTATTCATTCCAAGGAAGAATCGCAAGTAGTGGCACCTGTGAAGACTTTCGAGGGCCATGAATTTGAAGTCTGGAGTGTGGCATGGTTCCCTGATGGGCGACGGATAGCTAGTGGATCGGGAGGTTGGTGAAGTGCGCATCTGGGATACAGAAACTGGTTTGCAGGTGGGAGAGACGATGAGGGGACATGGAGCGGCTGCAGAAGCCGTCATATGGGCGCTGGACGTGTCTCCCGATGGCACGATGATCGCAAGCGGAAGCATACACGGCCCGGTCAGACTTTGGCACGGCGATACTGGAGAGCCCATCCACATCTGTGAGGGCCATCGAGACCATCGTCCGTCAAGTCCACTTTTCGCCTGATTCGAAGAGACTCGCGTCGGGCTCTCAGGATAACACGTTGCGCGTCTGGGACACGACCACGGGTGAGCTGGCGTTCGAACCCGATCAAGTGCGAGAGTTGGATCTTGGCTCTTCGTTACTCGCCAGACGGTGGACGGATGGTTTCTGGGGGCTATTTCAAAACGCAAGTGTGGGATGTATCGGACAGTGGTCTCCACCTCGCGCTCACGATCAAGGAGGGTGTCTCTTCGCTGGCTTGGACGCACGACAGCAAGCGGGTCGTAGCAGGCAAATATGGCAGAGTCAAGATGTGGGATGCGTCGTCGGGCGACGAACTCTGCACTTGGGTGGCCCACAGAGACTTTGTCCGAATCTCGCTTTCTCCAACCTCCACTTAAGTGACTGCATGCGATTTTAATTCTCACCAGACACTCCTATATGACACCAGCACTGGCGAGAAGATAGCAGAATACAACCACGATCAACTCCTCAACAATTCCGCGTATTCGCCTTCAGGAGAGTTCGTCGCTACGACGTGCGGCGACAAGGTGTACTTGTGGGAAGCTCCAAGGTGAGTGTCTCTCTCGGAGTCCAAGCGATTCGGGGAGTTTCAAGCGTCGTTTTTTCCGCTCGTTTTCCGCTCTCTTTCACTGTTTTTCATGCACTGTGTTTCTCATGGGTCATTGTTAAGGGTGTTCGGAGTCTTTCCATGACACTACATATAGTACGTGAGTGGTACCCCCTATAAGAGAGGAACGATTATCTTCCTCTCATATAGGTCTGCTCTAGCCGCGGGAGACCAAGTACCCCCTAAACCTTCGACGTTGGTTGTCTTCAAACTTTCCACGCCAGTTGCAGAAATGAGGTTTTTTGTTTCGGATATCCTAATCATCTCTGCTGTGGCTTCACTGGTCGCCGGTTCTAATATTCATGAGCCTGGCTTACTTGCGAGGGACAACGCTGCCGCTACCGATGTAGCTAGCTGCGGCCCACCTACGACTGAGAGCCGGGTTGCGGCCTCTTCTACTTCCACCTCCAACACAGGAAATAGTACTGATCCCCAGTCGTCACTCAGTATGTGCATAGTTCATCTTTCACATTACGCACGTAACATGTTTCTTCAGCTCTCGACCCCAATGTCATTGCAAAGGGGTTTGAGAATAATGGACTAGGCCCACAAAGTGCCAGTGGCCAGGCTGCCTCGCTGACTTCGTCAAACAACTTTATCAACTTTTGCTTGACCGTTCCCAATCTACCCATCACCAATGGTAAGCAGATCGCAGGCGGATCGTGCAACCCTGCCCCTATGGGTGCAATCCCTTCGACTGCCAACATGCCGTCTGCCAAATTCACGAACCCCAAAAATTTCGACACGATCCCTGCTTATAAGACGTTCACGATATCACTGGCCATTCGGGGCATGGAGACCGGCTCCTTCGTCAACGTGCAGGAGAACTACCTCGCGGCTCCTCAGCAGCTCAACGCTCAGGGTCAAATCGAGGGTCACTCGCACGTCGTCATCGAGCTGCTCAGCTCGTTAACACAGACAACCCCGACTGATCCGACCGTATTTGCGTTTTTCAAGGGCTTAAACGACCCGGCTCAAAACGGTGTTCTTACTACGGACGTTCCTGGTGGTCTTCCCGAGGGAGCATACAAGATGTCGAGTATCAACAGCGCATCGAACGACCAGCCTGTTCTTGTGCCCGTCGTCCAACATGGGTCCCTCGACGACGCTGTATATGTATGATGTTATTCTACTCTTGTCTTTGTCCCTTCTGACATCTCCGTAGTTCACTGTCAAGAATGATGGAGCTGGAGACAATGCTGAACAAGGACCGGGTAGCAACAGCGATCGCCGTCGCTTCTTGTCGCGCATGGACGCGGGCCACCACTGAGAAGCAACGCCATGCTGCGTCTGGGAGCGGGCCTTGCTTGAAGTTGCCGTCTGGAGCTTGAAGGTGTAATATGCCCGAAAATGCCATTATTAGAACCATGCTAAAAGTTTTCTGTATCCTTGTCTGTATTTTATATTCTTCTTCATTTCCGAGACTGGTCAAATTGTCGCACTATGGTTGTTGATCTAGTTGTACCAAGAGCTGAATCGAAAACTATGTTGTTTGGGTCCTTCCACTCAGACTTCCCCTCTAGTAAAGCAGGCCGAAATAGGATCACTGTCGAGTAGGGCTCCGCTCGTACTGCACACGGCCACGGCCGTAGTGGAGAGCACTGTATATGATACGATAAGTAAACGGTTTCAGCCGTTTTATGAGTGAGCCGTATACGATACGGTCGTACTTGGCCTGTCACCGTAATTTAACGACCCAATCGAGCCTCTACGACTACAAATGCGACCGCTGTTGCTGATAACTCTGTTCCATCCACTACTGCGAGTCATTCAGCGCCTGACATCAATACTATCACTGTTCCTTCTCCTGAGCCTTCTCAGCAATCCATGAGCCCTGTAGTTGCACCAGAAGTTGAACCCCCCCCCCCCCCTTGGATGTACCAAATACCATGTCGGACCTGGACCCGCCACCCGTTCAGTCACTCCCTGAGGTTGTCAACACCTCCGGAGCCGGTCCATTGCCGTCTGGTGAGGTGTTTTTACCTTGCAGGAAAACGGCCGGGCAAGAGAGCGAGCTAGTGTTCCTGTGAGCGACTCTACCTCGTCCCCGCCGTCAACAACATAAAGACGTCCCTCGTCAGTTCCTCTTCTTCCCGTCAACGTACTCACCGTCCCCTAATTGATGTCGTTGAGCACCGATCAATTATCTTGTCATTCCAGAGCACGTTCGGCGTACTTGGTGACCCAGGAATGAGGAGCTGGAACATGCAGGGTATGGTGGAAAGCATAGCAGTGTCCAAGGATGAAGAGTTAGATATGGCATGTATGTCTGCATCAATCCACCTCGTCCCATACCATCCATGTCTACACCAACATGGATGGAATGGACGGGAGAGAATTGGAGGGGAAGACGGCGTGGGTTCGGATCAGGTGGAAGAGCACCAGCTTTATACCCCTGCGGTTGCCAGCTACTGCGCACGCATCATCTCACGCAGAACAAGAGGTGAAACAGAAAACAAAAAGAGCATTGACAGGGCACGTCAGTCGTTGTTAGTGCTCTTGTTTTTGTGACAGGCACGTCGTCGGATGTCCCACCAGGCATCCCAGAAATAAGCTGTGCGGCATTGCATCTAAATTGATGGTTTGAAATCTGCATACATACAAACTTTCACTTTGTGTTTAGAAGATGCAGGACAGACAGCGAGAACGATCCGAATTCGATCAATTCCAAATTAATGACCGTTTGAGGTGTGTATTCAGAGTTTAGAGGTGGAGGAAACGGTATACGTGGAGAGGATTTCGGCCATCGCTTCAGCGAGTTCTTGTGGAACTTGTTGAGGCACCTGAGAGGGATGGGGCGGGTCCATCAGGAAAACAGAAAGGTGAGGCTATCTCCCATACGAACCAGATGACCAGCGCCTTTGATTCGAACGACGGTTTGGAAACGTCTGCCGGACGCTGGATCAACAAGGGCATCCTGCACCGACCGTGGTCTTTCGCAACATTATTTATTACTTTGATCCCAGTGGTACCAACGTCACGCACATGTAATCGCTCTCGTCGCCAAATATGATGCTGACGGGAATGCGGCCACAGAAACTATTCAGGGAGTCGAGGCCCCTTGGAGAACCGGTTGGGTCTAGATACATGGTCTTTTTGTTTGTGAGTACAGTTCAGGCTGTGATACATGAGCCATTCTCACTGCTTCTTCCTCCCGCGAACATGCAAGAGTCACTTGGTTACCCGATGAAGCAGCATTGCTGGGAGTAGGGTGCGTCCTCAAACCGAATCGCTGTTCATGTCAAATACGTACGGGATGATTGGTACAGAGTGCATGGTAGTTTCACTTACAGCGTACAGCTCCAACACACGCCGGTCCCAGCGTTCTGCGCCCCTCCTGGAGCTCAAATACTTGAACGCGTCCTCTCGAGAAGACCACGTGTCGCGCCTCTCATGTGCGCCCTTGACGAGCGCTTCTCGGAGTTGTTGTACATTGTCCATTCCGTGCGGGCTGAGCATAGGCTCGACGAGGATCATGGCGGAGAAATGAAAGACGGGGCTCAAGGTTCGTAGGATCGCTCTGGGGACCCCAGGGAATGAGTATGCACACACACACACGGATAAATATAATTTAGAACGAACATGGCCACGCCTCCGAGCGAGTGGCCTATACCGATCAGTGTCTGACCTTTGAAATCGGCTGGTTTGGATGACATGAAGCGGTGGACGGCTTCTGCATATTTTTCACATCCGACTGGCCAACGTGAGAGAAGAGATGAAGAGCGAGGTATGTATAGGGAGAAAAGAAGTACATACAATTACGGTGAAATGGAGGTTGTTGGAGAGCTGTGTCGTTCAAAGCGGCAGATTCCCCGTGGTTAGGACATTCGATTGCCCAGGCGCATCTGATTTTTACACCACCGAAGCGGGGTAGAGCTCCCGATACACCGTCATCGTGAGGAGCTGGGCTTGAGTTGTTCAGCACGTGGTCAAAGAGACACTGCAACGTGGGCTCCCATGTTTCCTTGTGAAAGCTGGTGGAGTGCAAGACGATGAACGTCAAGGCGTTGGGGTCGCCCCAGCTAGACTCGAACTCGGGACACAAGTACTGTTTGGCGGTGATGTGGAGGGGGTAGTTGGCGTCAGGCTGTAGGGTGAATTGACGTTTGAGCATCGTCCCAAGTCCATGTATGAATGAGCGTCAGAGTCATCGGGGAAGGCGCATTCTCCATCCAAGGCCAACGTTGGGCGCTTCGCTGAGGGCTTCTTCTGCCCGCTCTGACCTTCATCGTCTTCGGCGTCGAATGCTGGCCTTTGGGATTTTTGCCGCCCACATTTCAACGCTGGTGTCGTTTTGACGCTCGTGATGAGACGCGTCGCGGAATGTCTGAGATATTTATTTTCCGTCGCGTCGTTCCGTTGGTTCTCACCTCGAAAATCTTCCAGCTTCCAGCGCCGACATGTCCTCAAAACCCACCTCAAATCCAATCGTAAGCGCTCACTTTCCCCTCATCCTCCTCACTGAACTCGTCATGAACCACCTCAACAGTTCGTGGTACGTCTTTTCTGAACGGGCTTGCAACTCACTCGCGATTGGCGCGTACAGTTTGGTGCCAAATCTGGCCCGACGACGACGCGTGCGGGTGAAAATTTGCCGGCGAAACCTATCCCATTCAGCTTTTCGACGAATGTGAGCATCTGTGCCGTCTAGTTCTTTTTCCGATCTTATTCTTTGATGATAGCTCCCTTCCAAGGCAAAGGAACCCGTAAAGACCAGCACAAACGTTCCGAAACAGCCTAGACGGTCTACGACTCCAGCTGATGAATGCGTACGTTTGCTTTGCGTCCGCGCTGTGGTGGACGTTCCTCTAATTGCCTTCTAGGAGACGCCGCCGCCGCCTGAAAAAGAACAGCCGGAAGAAGCACCCCTGTATGACCTGAAAACCGTCCAGGCTGCCAAGGTATGTCTCGTGTCTGCATCCCTCCGTTCCAGGAAATTTGTCTTCCATATTCCATGTCGAGCTCGAGCACCTAAAGGGTCGCAAGGCAGACTTGAGCAAGGATCACGAGATGCGCACTGCCCCTCTGATCACCCGTGAAGCATACATCGCAGGTGCATTCAACAAACGATCGACCCAGTACGGTGTCATCGGCGAGACCCTTGCCATACAGTCAGTTACTTATCACTCTATCCCCTGTTCCTTTCACGTCCCCTTCTCCCGCCCCCAGTTCAAAGTCAAGCGCCCATGTCCCCATAGACCCACGGTTATACGTCAACACGGTAGCCCAGTCTCGGATGTCCTGCATCAAGCACTATCTGACTGTGACCGCTTTTCCAGAACGCACCCTTCTCTGCCGTCGTCTGCGGTGTCCAAGGATCCGGAAAATCACACACCGTCTCTGTCCTCCTCGAGAACATGTTCATCCCCGAGCTCGATTCGATCGGCGCTCTCACAAAGCCTCTCGCCGGGCTCGTCCTTCACTTCGGTGAGGGTGGCCCTAGTGCACGGCCGGCTGAAGCCGCATGGGTCGGTGTGCCCTCTGCGTCGCATCCGAAAGTCAAGACACCAGCGGTATGCATCTTCGTCTCCTGGTCGTCGTTGAAACACACGATGCATGCTGTGTACGAGCCCCTGGGGAAACGCGTCAAGGTGATGCCACTGGTATTCAGTGAGTCCGAGCTTGACGCGCAGGCTTTTCTGTCGATGATGGCCGTCGGCTCTTCCGAGTCCGCGCCATTGTATATCCAAATCGTATTGGTAAGGACGTTTTGAGGGTGACCGTGATTGGTCACCAAATTCACCATCCATGTATTCACAGAGCATCCTCCGCGAACTCGGCGAATCGTTCTCCTACCGACGGTTCATGCGACGACTCGAAGAGAAGAACTTCAACCCCGCACAAACAGCCGGACTCGAACAACGACTCTCGCTCCTCCAGTCGTTCATGGAGCCTGTTCAACCCTCTAATAGTGGCGGAACACGGACGCAGCATGGTGGGCGCGCGACGGATCGAAGCGCGCGGTTCGCAGCGGGCCAGATCACGATTATGGATTTGTCCGATCCGTTCATGGATCCGAGTTCGGCGTGTGGGTTATTTGAGATCGTGACGCGGTTGTTTGTCCGTGCGGAGGTGGGGACAGGAAAAGTGTTGGTCGTGGATGAGGCGCACAAGGTGGGTTGTCTACGACTGCGTCTTGGTGCCGAGTGCACACGTACCGATGGGACGGACATGTTTTGTCGGTATGATCGGTTTGACTTTACGCCCATGTAGTATCTCTCGACGAACCGCGGCGTGGCAGGGTTGACGAAGGCGCTGTGACGTTGACGCGCGAACAGAGGCACTTGGCTATGCGGACGATCATCAGTACGCAAGGTGAGCATCTGTAGTCCTACTTTGATTCCTCGGACGGCCCGCAAAATCTCCACCACCGTCATTACCATCAGACCGACCCCTAAAACATGCACCACCCACACATGTCGCTCGACATGTTTCAGCGGACGTGTCTTTGAACGAGGGGTTTGACAGGGTTGTGAAGCTGCAGGTGGGTCTCTTTCTTGTGTGTTGTTTTCTTTTCGCGCGCGGTTCCGTGTTTCAACACGACAGACGGGCGAAGCGATCGTCTTGGCGCCTTCCGGACTGGGCGTATTTCCGGACGATGATGATGACGGCGGGGAGAGTGAAAGACTCTCTTCTACCACCACCGCCACCGCCACCACGACTGCATCATCACCCCCGGCGGCGAAAGAAACCCAGAAATCAAAGACAAAAACGACCCCACGCACACCACTCAAACTACACCAGTTCGGTCGGCGGTTTTTGTTAATGAAGGCGCGTGCGAGGGTGACGACGGATGGGGGTGCGTCTGTGCTGGTTGTTGAGGGCGGAAGTGTGAGTGGGGAGGAGTGTGAGGAGGAGAGTGGGGAGAATTCATAGAGCGCTGCGTTATAGATTCTACATATTGATATACTCACTTTATAATATCTATCCACAGTAACATAACAGACTGGTTTCCAACGGTTCTGGATGCCTCGACGACCATCTCAAGTTGACCGACTCATGAGGAAAGGACATACATATTCAACAAGCATATACATAGGATCCATAAAACTGTCCAACGCGAGAGACGGGCAGACGGACACACCGCAACATACTATCCGAAAAGAACCGCCACGACCCTTTACGAAAAATAGACCCGAGAATTAAAAAAAATACCATCAACATGTCTCATATTCGACGAGGTCGCGTTCACGCAGTAGGAAGAGGTGGCGTCACCCCCTGATAATTACAACTACATCAGCCATCAACATGCCGCGTCATGCACCCCACATCACGGTGAGACAGGGCACATTAAGGGAGGGGGACACCCACCGCAGAAGAACAAATACTATCAAACGCCGCGGCCGCCGCCTGAGCATCGCTCGTGCTGCAGGAGGACGCCACGCAGGAGGAGACGTTGTTGACAAAGGTGGAGTCGGCACAGAGGCAGGCGTCGTCGGAGGGGTCGCAAGAGGAGGTGCTGAGACCGGATTCGACGCATGATTGGGCGCAGGCTAACGTAGGGGAGGAAGGTAAGTGAGGATCAACAGGTGAGGTGAAGTGAGGAAGGGATCATACCTGGCACGTTGGCCTGACGTCCGACAATGGCTGCGTAGGCTGTAGCGGCAGCAGCGGTGAGAGTGAACAAGCTGAGTGTGAATCGCATTTTTGGGGGGTTTTGTTTGGAGTGGTTTCGCGGTTGGGTGTACGTTCGATAGAAAGGTAGTCAGAAAAAAAACTTGGAGTGGGGCTCATCCTTTTATACGTTCTACCTGCCTCCCCTGAGCTGACACAGGGGTAGCCTGTGCCCCCTCCTGTCAGTGCCATGTTTTTGTCTTCTCCTGTTTGTGGCGAGGTATTTTATATAGCATGCGGAAGGCGCGGTGGGGTATGGACTGCGGATAGAGACGGGTTGAGCGATTTGCACTCACAAGGTGTGACCCATGACGAGGTTGTGTTACGATGGGCTCGAGTACAGGAGGATCAACTGAATGGTGGTATTCGATCGGTGTTGGACTACTTGCCAGTGGTCCAAACTTGGTCCAAACTTGGTCCTCTCTGAGGACCATGGTATACCGTGTACGCAGAACCACGAACAAGAGAACGCGAAACTTGGTCGTGAGTCTATGAGCACGAACAGTTGAAGGCAGTGAGAGGCAATGTCCATTCCAGTTGCCAGTGTTTGCAATTGGACCATGGCAGTTGCGGCAGACTCCGAGTCGATCAGGAGTGTACGTTGTACCGCACATCCAGGTCGCATGCAGGGACTAAGCACTCAATGTACGTTCAATATAACTATTTAGATCATGACACTACCAACACCATCACTAAAGGAGAGGATTCACTATCGTGCTAGAAAAGCAAAGCAAACAAAACGCGAAAACAAAACGAACGGACTAGAGCGTAATTAACGAACGAACGATTACCATACTCATAAGATAATCCGTCACAACCCTACAGCAACGAAAAGAACGACAAGTACTTGATAAAGTGTTCCATACTGGCTAACGCTTGCAACTTGCAAACATTTAAGAAAAGGCGTCTAGTACGCAGTGGAAGTAGTCGCGGTAGACATGGCGGGGTCAGGAGCGTCGTTCTGCACAAGAGTCAAATGAACGCGTTGGCGACATTGTTCCTGTGACACACGTACCACGTTCGGGCAGGCCTGATGGAACTCGTCTTCAGCAGCTTGAATATCACTCGCGCTGCACGACGCCTTCACGCACGACCCGACGGCTTCGATGAAAGGTTTGTCCGTGCAGAGGCAGGCGGTGTCGTTGGGGTTGCACTTGGTAGTGCCAATGTTAGACTCGAGGCATTTTTTGACGCAGGCTAAGTAAGCAAAAGGGCGCATTTGATGAGACGACGTAGGGACTTGAAAAGGGAGGTGAACATACCGGGGATGTTTTCCTCGCCGTCGTGGCGCGTCGCGATGCCTGCATAGGCGGTGGAGGCTACAGCGGTGAGAGCAAAGAGGGTGACTGTGAATTTCATTGTTCAGAGGTTCGTTATGGATAGAGGGCGAGAGAGCTGCGTTGGGGGGACTCTTTATAACATTTCGCGGCCCCTGAGCGGAGCGGACTGGTGCATTGTCACAAGACTCGTTCCCTATGTCGAATCTCCTGTGAAAACATATAAGCGTCATACAGGAGGTACCGCGTCAGTTTGTTGGGCACGTTCGCGGCGAGTGCCTACTGAACTGAGCATATGATTGGAGCCAGATCATGAGCGTACACGTGTGCGTTCAGGCAGAGGAGGATCGACTTACTGCCAAGACACGCATGTTGCCTGTAGGCGAGCTCACCGTGGGATTAAATGTGTGGGTACTCTTTGTAGGACAAGGATTGGAGTTTGGGCTAGGGAAGACACTCAGGGGTTACGATGGAGCAGTGCGGATAGAAAGCGGGAAATGCAACGAGCGCCAGTGGTCATTTCAAAGTGGTCGTATCATGGCATGGACTAGGCTGGGATTCAGATCGAAACCATTGCACTGCACTGCCCTCTAGGCTCTGAGCATGCCTGGTAACTGCGTGACGGCGAGCGCAGTCAACGATTTGCAATCTGGAACAGACACTCACCTTGTACTGCCCCTTCAACCTCCTGCTCACGTCCTAAAGGTCTACCCCTATTAATTGCCACGAGATCGTTCATAAATAATCCTTCTAACAAGACGAACCAGCAAGTCCAGTTTCCAAAGAGTCAAACGTGTGGACATCCCTGTAGGCCGTCAAGCCTTCGCAAGACCGCCGCAAGTGCAACGGCGGCCCCTGTGGGTGAGTTTAATGACTATCCGACGTAGCCGCACCCGTAGATGATGTGGGCGTCGCACTGGATAGTTCTGTAGTAGAAAAAACGTAAGAGGTATCGGGGATAACGAAGAGGCACTCGCGAAGACGAAGTCGCACTAGTTGCACTGTAGCAGTAGACGACAACGTCGGTATACTCACCGTCAACGCCCTAAATATGATATAAAGGAGGCAGTTTTAAATCTATCAGCATCAAAACTTGCAGATATCCCCTTGGTCAACTCACCACAGAGAGACAAATCGTCTCCGCAAGCGACTCGGCCGACTGCAGATCATGTTGATTCCGCGCAGGATATTGGCATGCTGGATATCAATGTTCGGCTTTGGCAGAGACAGGTGTAGTCGGTGGAGGATGAACCGCCTGTGCTGGCGTTTGCTATGCATGTGGTGACACATGCGAGGGTTATCGTAATGTATCAGGCATTGCTAACATACGTGGAGATGGGTCTTGTACGAGTGAGGGGAGACACATTGGACACCTTGCCGCATGCTCAAGGATGCAGAGGCTGGGGCGAGGACAGCGGAAAGTGAGACAGGGGTGACAGGTGCAAAGCACCTAGAATGAGATTGTACTGAGGATGAGGGGAACAACGTACCAAGTTACGTCTGGATGGTCGTCACATCGTTTTTATGGTGCAAAGTAGAACACTGCTCCTGCGTGGTAAACCATCAGGCCACAGAGATGGATCAATCCAAGATACATACTGTGTGCGCTTGGGAGGAGGGCACTCTGATCAGAATGCCATGTTACCCGGTGCCACGCCCGTACAATCTTGTGCGCCCTCTACTAGCCACTTGATCATGCATGCGTCTCGGAATACCGAATTCATTGGCAAAACGTGCTGTATCATATTACAATCTGCAAACATTAAGGAAAGGGCCTAATACGCGGCAGGGTCGGGAGCATCAGTACCCGCTCTGCAAAGAGTGAAATGAGCACAGTATTGGGCGACATTCTTTCATGTGACAACGTACCTGCTTCTTTTTCTCCTTCTGCAAGCACAAACGAGTGAAATGAGCGGGCTATTGGGCTATTGGGCGACATTTCGTGATACACGTACCTCTTTCTCTTTTTCCTTCTTCTCGCCACGTGCGTGCTTGTGTTTCTCCTTCTGCACGCACAAACGAGTGGAATGAGCGCATTATTGGGGGATATTTTTTTTCCACACGTACCTCTTTCTCTTTCTCTTTCTCCTCTTTGTGTTTCTCTTCCTCCTTCTCCTTCCCGTCCTTGTGGCCGTCCTTGTGTTCCTTCTCCTCCTTGTGTTTGCCCCCGTCCTTGTGTTTCTCCTCCTCCTTGTGTCCCTTGTGTCCCTTCTTCCCAACGAGTGGAATGTGAGCGCGTTATTGGGCGACTTTTTTTGCACACGTACCTCTTTCTCCTTCTCCTCCTTGTGCTTCTCTTCCTCCTTGTGGCCGTCCTTGTGTTCCTTCTCGTCCTTGTGTTTCCCCCCGTCCTTGTGTTCCTTCTCCTCCTTGTGTTTCCTCCCGTCCTTGTGTTTCTCCTCCTTGTGTCCCTTCTTCCCAACGAGTGGAATGTGAGTGCGTTATTGGGGGACATTTTTTTCACACGTACCTCTTTCTCCTTCTCCTTGTGCTTCTCTTCCTCCTTGTGCTTCACCTCCTTGTGGCCCCCCTTATGTTCCTTCTCTTCCTTGTGTTTTCCCCCGTCCTTGTGTTTCTCCTCCTCCTTGTGTCCGTCCTTATGTTCCTTCTCTTCCTTGTGTTTCCCCCCGTCCTTGTGTTTCTCCTCCTCCTTGTCCCTTGTGTCCCTCCTTTCCAACGAGTGGAATGTGAGCGCGTCATTGGGCGACATTTTGTGACACACGTACCTCCTTCTCCTTTTCCTTCTCCTCCTTCTCCTTCTGCACGCACAAACGAGTCAAGTGAGCGCGTTATTTGGCGGCGACACGTACCTTCTCCTTCTGCGCGCACAAACGAGTAAAGTGAGCGCGTCATTTGGCGGCTACATTTTCTGACACTGTACCTTCTCCTTCTCTTCTTTCTCCTCTTTCTCCTTCTTCTCCTTTTCCTTCTCCCACAAACGAGTAAAGTGAGCGCGTTATTGGGCAGCGACATTTTGTGACACACGTACCTCCTTCTCTTTTTCCTTCTTCTCTTTCTCCTTCTCCTTCTGCGCGCACAAACGAGTAAAGTGAGCGCGTTATTGGGCAGCGACATTTTGTGATACACGTACCTCCTTCTCTTTCTCTTTCTCCTTCTCCTCGCCACGTACCTCCTTGTGTTTCTTCTTCTGCACGCACAAAAGCGAAATGAGCGCGTTATTGGGCGGCGACATCTTGTGACACACGTACCTTCTCTTTCTCCTTCTCCTTCTGCGCGCACAAACGAGTGAAATGAGCGCGTTATTGGACGGCGACAGTGACACACGTACCTCCTTCTCCTTCTCTTTCTCCTTCTCCATGTGGGCTCCGCGTTGAACCAATTCCGTGTAATCGTTATGGAACGCATCTTCGGCAGCCCGAACGTCGTGGCACGACTTCTTCACGCAAGCTAAGTGTAAAGTAAGTAGGAAGAACCAAAGGGTCCGTACGATGAGAAGGCTTATGGACCTGAAAAGCGAGAAGAACGTACGGGGCTTTTGCTCCTTGCCGCCGTCGCGCGCCGTGACGGCTGCGCATGCGGTGGAGGAAGCAGCGGCGAGAGCAACGAGGGCGACTGTGAGTTTCATTGTTTAGCGATTGCTCGTGAATAGCTAGGGAGGTTGAGCTGGAATTGGGGGAACACTTTATACCATTGCGCGTCCGCCTGAATGGACTTGTGCGTTGGCAGAGAACTCCCATCGTTTCCTATGCCGAATCGCCTGTGAAAACATGAACGCCGTACGCGTGTCAGTTGGCTAGGCAGTCACGGCGAGTACTTACCATTGAGCTCGACCCGCGCCAAGCCATGAGTGTAGGACCGACTCACTGCCAAGATGCGGGCATGCTGCAAGGCGAGCTCACGGTGGAAGTTTGGGACCGCATGAAAGATGTGGGGGTAGTACGACAAAGAGTCGAGTTTAGGCTTCGGTCACCATTAGCATGGTCCAATTGGGAGATCAAGTCTAACCCTAACCCTAATATGTGACATTGTACAATATCACTACGCTTGACCGAGCAACGCGGGCCCGCCGTCTATGCATACTGAGGAAGACCCTGTGGTTCAACCAGGAGGCTACTTCATCTGTCGTACTCTAAATGTCGTTTCCAGTCACTGCCTCTCGTTCGAACCCTGAAAATTTGCGCTCAATGCACACGAGCAAAACAAAGTAAGACCCACACACTCGGCCTTGCCCGTGGTAGCATCGTCTCTATCGCGCGATGGAGGGATTTTTCATGGACTCATTTCTCGAAGTTGTAAAATGTTTGCACCAAAACTAACTGAACAGTGCGGATAGAGAGCGGGAGATGTAACGAGCGCCCGTGGTCAATTCAAAGTGGTGGCTCATGTTACCCTATCCGACACAGACCATGCCCGGTGCGCGAGCGTAGTGGACGATTTAGACTTGATTTCCGAAGCCTAAACTCGACTCTTTGTCGTACTACCCCCACATCTTTCATGCGGTCCCAAACTTCCACCGTGAGCTCGCCTTGCAGCATGCCCGCATCTTGGCAGTGAGTCGGTCCTACACTCATGGCCTGGCGCGGGTCGAGCTCAATGGTAAGTACTCGCCGTGATGCCTAGCCAACTGACACGCGTACGGCGTTCATATTTTCACAGGCGATTCGGCATAGGAAACGATGGGAGTTCTCTGCCAATGCACAAGTCCATTCAGGCGGACGCGCAATGGTATAAAGTGTTCCCCCAATCCAGCTCAACCTCCCTAGCTATTCACGAGCAATCGCTAAACAATGAAACTCACAGTCGCCCTCGTTGCTCTCGCCGCTGCTTCCTCCACCGCATGCGCAGCCGTCACGGCGCGCGACGGCGGCAAGGAGCAAAAGCCCCGTACGTTCTTCTCGCTTTTCAGGTCCATACGCCTTCTCATCGTACGGACCCTTTGGTTCTTCCTACTTACTTTACACTTAGCCTGCGTGAAGAAGTCGTGCCACGACGTTCGGGCTGCCGAAGACGCGTTCCATAACGATTACACGGAATTGGTCCAACGCGGAGCCCACATGGAGAAGGAGAAAGAGAAGGAGAAGGAGGTACGTGTGTCACTGTCGCCGTCCAATAACGCGCTCATTTCACTCGTTTGTGCGCGCAGAAGGAGAAGGAGAAAGAGAAGGTACGTGTGTCACAAGATGTCGCCGCCCAATAACGCGCTCATTTCGCTTTTGTGCGTGCAGAAGAAGAAACACAAGGAGGTACGTGGCGAGGAGAAGGAGAAAGAGAAAGAGAAGGAGGTACGTGTATCACAAAATGTCGCTGCCCAATAACGCGCTCACTTTACTCGTTTGTGCGCGCAGAAGGAGAAGGAGAAAGAGAAGAAGGTACGGGTGTCACACAATGTCGCCGCCAAATAACACGCTCACTTTACTCGTTTGTGGGAGAAGGAAAAGGAGAAGAAGGAAAAAGAGGAGAAAGAAGAGAAGGAGAAGGTACAGTGTCAGAAAATGTAGCCGCCAAATGACGCGCTCACTTTACTCGCTTGTGCGTGCAGAAGGAGAAGGAGAAGGAGAAGAAGGAAAAAGAGGAGAAAGAAGAGAAGGAGAAGGTACGTGTCGCCGCCAAATAACGCGCTCATTTGACTCGTTTGTGCGTGCAGAAGGAGAAGGAGAAGAAGGAAAAGGAGAAGGAGGTACGTGTGTCACAAAATGTCGCCCAATGACGCGCTCACATTCCACTCGTTGGAAAGGAGGGACACAAGGGACACAAGGAGGAGGAGAAACACAAGGACGGGGGGAAACACAAGGAAGAGAAGGAACATAAGGAGGGACGCAAGGGACACAAGGAGGAGAAACACAAGGAAGAGAAGGAACATAAGGACGGACACAAGGAGGAGGAGAAACACAAGGACGGGGGAAAACACAAGGAAGAGAAGGAACATAAGGGGGGCCACAAGGAGGTGAAGCACAAGGAGGAAGAGAAGCACAAGGAGAAGGAGAAAGAGGTACGTGTGAAAAAAATGTCCCCCAATAACGCACTCACATTCCACTCGTTGGGAAGAAGGGACACAAGGAGGAGAAACACAAGGACGGGAGGAAACACAAGGAGGAGAAGGAACACAAGGACGGGGGGAAACACAAGGACGAGAAGGAACACAAGGACGGCCACAAGGAGGAAGAGAAGCACAAGGAGGAGAAGGAGAAAGAGGTACGTGTGCAAAAAAAGTCGCCCAATAACGCGCTCACATTCCACTCGTTGGGAAGAAGGGACACAAGGGACACAAGGAGGAGGAGAAACACAAGGACGGGGGCAAACACAAGGAGGAGAAGGAACACAAGGACGGCCACAAGGACGGGAAGGAGAAGGAGGAAGAGAAACACAAAGAGGAGAAAGAGAAAGAGAAAGAGGTACGTGTGGAAAAAATATCTCCCAATAATGCGCTCATTCCACTCGTTTGTGCGTGCAGAAGGAGAAAAAGAAGCAGGTACGTGTGTCACATGAAAGAATGTCGCCCAATACTGTGCTCATTTCACTCTTTGCAGAGCGGGTACTGATGCTCCTGACCCTGCCGCGTATTAGGCCCTTTCCTTAATGTTTGCAGATTGTAATATGATACAACACGTTTTGCCAATGAATTCGGTACCTGGCTAGGAGGTTGGGCATCTGACTCCTCGTATTATTCAGTCAACCTTTGACTTCTGGGTGACATGACATTCTGATCAGAGTGCCCTCCTCCCAAGCGCACACAGTCTATAAAAACGATGTGACGACCATCCAGACGTAACCTCGTACGTTGTTCCCCCCATCCTCAGCGCAATCTCATCCTATTCTTTGAAATGCGATGCGCTTCACACCCGTCCTCGTTGCACTTTCCACCGACCTGGCCCCAGCCTCTGCTTTCTTGAGCACGCGCCACATGTCTAGCAGGCGCCAGCACAGGCGGTTGTTCCTCCACCGACTACACCTGTCTCTGACAAAGCCAGCATGACATCCTGCGCGGAAACTACATGTTCCGCAAGCGATCTGCAGTCGGTCGAGTCGCTTGCGGAGACAATTTGTCTCTCTGTGGTGAGTTGACCAACTGATATCTGCAAGTTTTGATGGTGGTAGCTCCGACGCTGCCTCCTTTACATCATATGTAGGGCGTGACGGTGAGTATACCGGCACTAACGCCTACTGCTACTAGTCCGACTGCGACTTCGTCTTCGTGAGTACCCCTTCGTTGTCCACGACATTCTCTTACGTTTTTTTCGACTACAGAACATCCAGTACGACGCCCACACCGTCTACGGGTGCGGCTACGTCGAATGGCATCAACGCGCTCACAGGGGCTGCTATGGCTGTTGGGAACTGGGTTACCAACTTGCTAGTCCGTTATTACAAGGGTTATTTATGAACACTTCCTTGGTAATGGACGAGTACAAGGTGAGTGACCGCCCCGATTGCAAATCGTCGACTGCGCTCGCGCCATCGGGCACCACCTGTGTCGGATATGATAACACGAAACCACCACTTTGAAATGACCACCGGCGCTCGTCTCTATCGTAACCCCTGAGTGTGCTTCTTTGCCGTCCAGTTTGGTGCAAACTTTTTACCACTTCGAGAAACGGGGTCAATGAAAAATCCCTCCATCGCGCGATAGAGACGATGTGTCACTACGGGCAAGGCCGAAAGTCTTGGTCTTGCTCTGTTTTGCTGATGTACATCGGGTCAAAATTTTGAATGTTCCAACAAGAGGCAGTGACCGAGAACAACATGTAGAGTACGACAGATGAAGTATTGTCCTGGTTGGACCACAGGGTCTCCCTCAGGTAAAGGAGTATCATAGACGGGCTGCTCGGTCACGCCTAGTGGCATCTCTCGCCGTGTACACTACATTAGGGTTAGGGTTAGACCTGATCTCTCGCCTTGGTCCAAACTACAGTCCAAACTCGACTCTTTGTCGCGCAAAGTGGGACTACCCCGACGTTTCTCATGCGGTCCCAAACCCCCACCGTGAGCTCGCCTTGCAGCATGCCCGCGTCTTGGCAGTAAGTCAGCCCTACACTCATGGCCTGGCGCGGGTCAAGCTCAATGGTAAGTACTCGCCGTGACGCCTAGCCAACTGACACGCGTACGGCGTTTATGTTTCCACAGGAGGTTCGGCATAGGAAACGATGGGAGTTCTGTTACCAATGTACAAGTCCATTCACGGGGACGCGAAATGTTATAAAGAGTGCGCACAACCCAGCTCAACCTCCCTAGCTATCCACAAGGAATCGCTAAACAATGAAACTCACAGTCGCCCTCGTTGCTCTCGCCGCTGCTTCCTCCACCGCATGCGCAGCCGTCACGGCGCGCGACGGCGGCAAGGAGCACAAGCCCCGTACGTTCTTCTCGCTTTTCAGGTCCATAAGCCTTCTCATCGTACGGACCCTTTGGTTCTTCCTACTTACTTTACACTTAGCTTGCGTGAAGAAGTCGTGCCACGACGTTCGGGCTGCCGAAGACGCGTTCCATAATGATTACACGGAATTGGTCCAACGCGCAGCCCACATGGAGAAGGAGAAGGAGAAGGAGAAGGAGGTACGTGTGTCACTGTCGCCGTCCAATAACGCGCTCATTTCACTCGTTTGTGCGCGCAGAAGGAGAAGGAGAAAGAGAAGGAGAAAGAGAAGGTACGTGTGTCACAAGATGTCGCCGCCCAATAACGCGCTCATTTCGCTTTTGTGCGTGCAGAAGAAGAAACACAAGGAGGTACGTGGCGAGGAGAAGGAGAAAGAGAAGGAGAAGGAGGTACGTGTATCACAAAATGTCGCCGCCCAATAATGCGCTCATTTCACTATTTGTGGGTGCAGAAGGAGAAAGAGAAGGAGAAGGAGAAAGAGGAAAAGGAAAGGAGAAAGAGAAGGAAAGGAGAAAGAGAAGGAGGAAAAGGAGAAGAAAGAGAAGGAGGAAAAGGAGAAGAAAGAGAAGGAGGAAAAGGAGAAGAAAGAGAAGGAGGAAAAGGAGAAGAAAGAGAAGGAGGAAAAGGAGAAGAAAGAGAAGGAGGTACGTGTGTCACAAATGTCGCCCAATAACGCGCTCATTGCGTGCGGAAGGAGAAACATAAGGAGGTACGTGGCGTGAAGAAGGAGAAAGAGAAGGAGGTGCGTGTGTCACAAAATGTCGCCCAACATCGCGCTCATTTCACTATTTGTGTGTGCAGAAGGAAAAGGAGAAAGAGAAGGAGGTACGTATGTCACGCATGTCGCCCAATAATGCGCTCATTATGCGTGCAGAAGGAGAAACATGTGTACGTACGTGGCGAGGAGAAGGAGAAAGAGAAGGAGGTACGTGTGTCACAAATGTCAAAATGTCGCCCAACCTCGCGCTGATCTCATTCTGTGTGCGTGCAGAAGGAGAAGGAGAAGGAGAAAGAGGTACGTGTGTCACAAAATGTCGCCGAATATCGCGCTTATTTCATTGGCAAAGGAGAAGGAGAAGGAGAAACAAGAGGAGGAGGAAAAGGAACAAGAGAAGGAGGAAAAGGAACAAGAGAAGGAGGAGAAGGAGAAGGAGAAGGAGAAGGAGAAGGAGAAGGAGAAGGAGAAGGAGAAGGAGAAGGAGAAGGAGAAGGAGAAGGAGAAGGAGAAGGAGAAGGAGAAGGAGGTACGTGTGTCACCGGAAAAAATGTCTCCCAATAACACGCTCATTTCATTCTTTGTGCAGAAGGAGAAGGAAAAGGAAAAGGAGAAAGAGAAAGAGAAAGAGGAGGTACGTGTGTCACAGGAAAAAAAGTCTCCCAATAACGCGCTCATTTCACTCAGGAGAAGGAGAAGGAGAAGGAGAAGAAGGAGGTACGTGTGTCACAAAATGTCGCCCAATATCGCGCTCATTTCACTCTATGCGTGCAGAGCGGATACTGATGCTCCTGATGCTCCTGACCCTACCCTTAGATGCTTTTCTTAATGTTTGCAGATCTCGGCGAGTATAGATTGTACTAGAGAGCAGTCGCCGAATAGAAATCGTGACGTGAACCGCACGTTTTGATTGCTACACGCCCTGGTGAACCCCAGTTTCGGTGCCGACCGATTTGAAGAAGCATGGTTATACCCTCCGACGTCCGTCAGCGACACCATCCTGACTGGACATTTGCAAGGTATGGTCTGCGACGTATAACAGAAAAATCAGTCATCATCGATTGTTAAGGCTTACGTTGACGTACCCTTTCAAGACATGACTGCCTTTAATCCTCATGACCGTCCTACTGCAAAGGACGCCCTGAAGCGATATCTGCAAGTCCAACCAAGCATCGTCTACACGCGGATGGCTTCACAAAAAAAAGGATCGCCCACAACGAAGTGCTCGTGATATAGCATCTTCGGCAATGTGTGCATATACTAGATTAACCTCCTAACAGTGGGTTGGACACCATTGTCAATTGTTCGCGCTTGGAATCCGGGGTTGCGACGCCCGATACCGCAATCTCTCAGCTTGAGATGCTCTCGTTGTGCGTGTCTTCCCTCCGCCGTCACGTTTCGTCCGCTAACTTAGGATGTTGAGAGTTATTTGTCGGGTCTTTATGCTTTCATTCTGTTTTCCACAATCGATCTTTTCTATCGTGACTCGCAGAAGCCTCCGAATGCAACCACAAAACAAATTAACCACACTGATGCAGTGATGCAGCTTGTCATTTGTGTGCGAGGGAGTATTGCATGACATTGCCCCATTTCCAGACAGTGGGCTGCGACTGCAAACCTGCAGGCTGGATGGAGGCCCCAGTATAGGTGAGTCTGTCCCAACTGATTGGAGACAGTGCCTCTGTGACTTTGTGCACCTCAGCTGAGTGCGGAGGCGTCCCTGCACCTCACTAAGCTGTGCCTGCACAGCAGAGAGCTTGTCCACGAGTGCAGCACGTTCCCGTTCAAGGGATGTGAAGCGTTGCTGAAGCTCACTGGGCTTTGCTCAGCAGAGCGGTTACTCGTCGAGCCAGTGAAGTGGCAACGCTGAGCATCGCGAGCATCAGCAACACCCTCACTGAAACGTGTCTCATCTGAGAGCAGGTGCTGGGCATAGCGCGTACAAACAGTACAATGCTCTGAGGAGTGCATTATCATTTCAATGTCAAGGCCCAGCATGAGGACGAGGAGCAGAGTAGCTGCAGAGCCACGACGACGAGGTTTCAAAATGAACCCATCGAGTCATCTTCCAAGGTGTCGCCGGCACTCAAGGATGCGTGCTTTCAAGTTGACAAGCGGACATGCTTAGATCGTTCAGCTCCGATGCGCGTTGTTCACACTGAGATTCAGAAAGAGGGAAAATTAACAGCTAATGAGAATGAGGCCGAGGACTCGCTTGTCACGGCTAGATAGCCTTCAACAAATGAAGACCACTTCCCCGAAGAGAGAACAAATCGTTCCTACTCGCGGTCGCATCGGCGTAGCGCAGACGCATAGCCCAGTAAAAAGGACGCTGGCATTTGCAAAGGGTGAATGCATTTTGCATTGGTGCAAAACGTGAAGAACCGACGTGGAAAAATAATCACCTGTCAGAGAAAGTAGTTCAGAAGACTACGCACCGAGCCATATCAGTAAATGAATTCCAGATACACGTTCACCAGCGCAATTGGACGGTACAGCTTCTCTTGTTGACCAGATGGGTGGAGTTCCGCAAAGGAAGAATAGGGCTCTAAATGCATGATGGAAGAACGCTGGATCTAGCATATTCCGTCGGTTTCTCCAACCACTACTCCAGCCGGCGTATAATCCATGTTACATGCGGACCAGCCCAGCGGGAGTGGAACAAGCCCGAAGGTGAGCAGTGGTGAACACGGTGAGCTCACCGCTGAATAGTGGTATATATCGGGTTGTCTATTTCGTGCACTTGCTTCTTGCCTACGGGTGAGCCGGATATAGTTTTGGTGAGTCCCTGGTAGTTGTGAGTGCGGCAAGGCAAGTCGCGAACGGGTATGTATGTGTTTATCAAATGTAAAAACGGAAATAAGACGTACAAGTTTCTCGAACATACACTTGTTGAGCGTGCGCTCAGGCTGCCGACATGCAAAGTACTCCTATATGATGACCTCGTTAGCAACACGGGGATGGAAGTGACGGAGGCCGGGGGAAATGCAGAGGCGGCTGATGAGGCATATACCTGGTTGTTCATTTCGAGACAGCTCCAGTGCGCATCGAACTGCTCAAAGCAGTTCTCACGCATCTTCGTGATTCTGAGTAGATGTAAGTACGCGCCTAGCGATAATCAATCCAACGAACGCACAAGTCCGTAGCGCACCGCGTCACTCGTCGGCCTTCCTTTAAACAGTGCTGTGGGTCACGCCCGGACTCCTGCTTGCAAAGCATGAAATCCTCTGCATTTGAACCACGTCATGAGGCGTGACGATGCCGCATTACACCTAGGCCTTCAGTACTTGTCAAATCTCTAGCGAACGACACTACCCACCATTGAACTCTTTGCAATACGCTCCGATGAAGAACGCCGCACTCTTCAGCGGTGCACTCGTCACTCCCAGTTCCTGGACCTTTGGGACAGAAGAGAGCGATGTGCTCCCCGTCTCTTGTTTGGACTTGTCAACGCTCATCGTGAGGGACGGTGCGAACGACGAGCCTGAGTTTCGGTGGTCTTCTGTTCTGTCGTCGTGGTTGCAGGAGATCGGGTGGTGATGGAAATGGAAGGTTGTTCTCACATGCTAGCAGACCACGTCCTCGCCGTCTGACACGACGTACGGACTTGCCAATTGTCTTTGGTAGATTGTCCAACGATATGGTACGCCACGACATACCGGCTGTTCTTGCGCATACTAATACGCCAAACGATGCGTTCACGCAGCCTCCTCGCGCTCCCCTGAAAGCCTATTAACTGCTCCTCAAAAGCGCATCGACTTACAATCTTCTTCATGGTTTCTCAGTCATCCACGGTCGCGGCACTGAAAGGAGAAGCCCTGTCTGCTCTCACTTCAGAAGTTCTTCTTTCCGCGTCAGCCCCACCTATACCAAGGATACCGACTGCTCCAGGAGAGGACGATGAAATGCTCGCTGAACAAGAGGGATCGGGAGGTGAGAGACTCCCTCGCGTGAAGGCAACATCGGACTTTGAGCTCTGTCGAGCCGTAAAGGACAAGGGTAGATCTACGTCTACGTCGCCCTCCCTGACATACGAACCCTAGGTGGATCCCTCAAAGCCAATACGAGGTCTCTTCAGTAATCGGGAAGTGCTGTACGTGCAATTCCGGCATGGGGGAGGTAAGCATGCGCTACCAGAAGACATATCCTCGACAGTACCGTGACCTCGTGAAAGAACGAAACTGCGCGTAACGTGTTACCTTTCGTCCGCGCCTTGTCTGCTGCGGTCGAACGTCGATGTACTACTAACTGGCACTTCGTGGGCAACCTGATCCCTGTCGAAGTGACGCAACCTTCTCTTTGGATGGAAGAAGAAGATCCACGCTCACGCCGCCCATCTACTCACCCGTGGAAAGGAAAGCGAAAGGTATCTCCAGAATTATCAAGAAATGGACGCTCACCCACTCTCACGACGTTCAACGCACCAATAGCGGATCGCATTGTTCCTGTGACACGGACGAGTCCAACCTTGCAGACCGGGATTCGCTTCTCGGCTTTCCCTCCTGATTTTCATGCAGGTAACACGCATTGAAACAGAACGACCTCGGCACGCACATGTCGAGGATATTCCTGTACACAACGGGTATTCATCCGATACAGCCTTGTGTGGGTCCTTTTGATGTGTGTATGTGGACATCCTGTACTCGTGTGCACGACACGCGGTCCATCAGGGCAGCTAAAAAATAACAACGTATTCCCCGCGCACAATGTCAGTCTGCGTTAGTGTTGTTGAATTTGTGCTTCAGGTTCTATACATGCATCCGGAGGTTTTCTGCAAGTACCGGTAGAAAAGATTCCTTGTGGAAAATAGAACAAAAACATAAAGACCCGACAGATAACTCTAACGACACAAGTCGGTTGAGCAAAATTTGTCGACGAAGTCAAGACACGCACAGTGAGAGCATTCCAAGCTGAGAGATTGCGGTATCGGGCGTCGAAGCGTCAGAAAACGCGAACGAGTAACCATGGCGTCCAAGCCACACTAGGCGGAGGTTAATCTAGTATATGCATACATTGCCGAAGATGCTATATCATGAACAATTCGTTCCGGGACGGATTCATCTTTCTTGTGAAGCCATCCACGCGTAGACGATGCTTGGTTGGACTGGCAGATATCTTGCCATCGCTTCAGGGCATCCTTTGCGGTAGGACGGTCGTGAGGATTAAAGGCAGTCATGTCTTTCACCAGCAGTTCGAGAAAGGGTACGTTAACGTAAGCCTGAACAATCGATGATGAGTGGCTGTTCTCTGATACGTAGTAGACCATACCTCGCAGATGTGTTCTTGGAACACTTTCCCGAGTAGGTATACATCCAATTTGAACGGATTATAGGGAATCTCGCGTGAAAGCTCTGGAGCAGGGGCAGCACCTTTTGCGCCGACGACAAAGTGCGGCTCTCCCGGTGCAAAACGGGTTGACAGGCCGAAGTCAATGAAGAAGTATCGGATGTTTGCGTCGCTGCGATTTTTCTGAGGAGTTACCCAATATTTTCCGTCGCGGGTTAGCCGGGGAGCTAGTGGATGCCACCCGTTGGGGTATAGGTCGCGTGCATCCATCATTATATTCTGAGCAGAACAATCGCTGGGGACATCGCGTCAATCCGGAGCGGGTAAGTCGTCAAGAGACTGACCGATGCGCAATATTGTGTTCGTGCATAAAGGCAAGACCCTACGAGGTGTCTGCGCAACATCTACACCACAGGAAAGAGCAGCTCACTTGGAGGGTTTGGTCAACAAAGTCGATTGATTCTTTGATGGTAGTGAAGGATGGTTCATCGAAGGGACGCAGAAGTGGCATAACAAGATACAGGACCTCCGGCTCTGTGCTGTGCGCGAATGAATCTATGACAGGGACGGTGTGGTTATGACTGTTGGACAACAAGCTGGACGAAGAAAGGAACTGTGCAATTTCGGCCTCGGTTGGATGCTTTTCTTTGACAACCTTCTTAATGTAAACCTGGGTACCATCCGCCCTGGCAGCATCAAGACAATATGGATTCTGGAATGGAGGTATGAGGTAAGTCGAAATAGAGGGAAGAAGTCCATACTATTTGAAGGATCCTGTCTTCTCTCCCGATGTCAGGATCACCCGGAGGTAGTGTCCACTTGGGATGGTATCTTGGACGAAGGGTATAACCGCGCCCCTTCAGATAGTCATATTCGACACTCCACTTTTGCTGCGAGGTGCCCCTCCCAACCAATGTCTTATCCATGGAGGACGCTTACGAGCCAGCGCTCAGCGACGGAGAGTGCACGACGTGACGTATTAGGCAACCACAGTAGTGGCATTGCCTCCTTAGGTAAGTCATACCACAGCAAGTCGACCCTCACAAGCTTTGGGTCAAGCAGCGCCGCAGTGTCTATCAAACATGTCAGGATATCAAGGGCCTTCTCGAGCGATGTTGTATTGCGCCTTTCATCCTCATTTTCCATCACTTGCACCACACATACCTCCGCCAATCACTAAACCATGGACAATAACAATAACTCGTTTTCGTTTTACTCTAATGTCTTCGGCATTATTGTCGGAAGCGTGTCCTTGATTACCCTGGCCTTTGGGTTTTGTATGCATTTGCCCAGCAAGAAGATAAAATATCTGGAAGCCCTCCTCGACGAGACAGAAAATATCTTCAAATCTGCACTTCAAGACAGTCTACTTCCTCAGCAAGAATTCACTTCTGAAGTCGAGGATTGCTTGTGCGAGTGGGTTTTGGTTCTCTGAGTGTGTGGATTGTACAGATATACTGATTTACGCAATGCAGATTGCGAGAGCACACTAGGCTCCTCCGCCTTCGTGTCTACTGCGTAACCACCTGGGTCCAGGACTGTAAAGAACTTTTCAAGGGTGTTTCAGCAGAGATTGGCAAGACATGCTATCAGGTTAGACTGCTACGTGCTGCGATTGTCGTGAGTACTGTCGACCTTGCAAACGTGGAAATGACTCATGCACAGTCTGTGACATTAGACTTCAAGTGAAGCGGAGCGCCGCAATCAGTCTGCTCTGCGCGATGCCGCCACGTCTTCCGCGAGCTCGCCTTCTCATATAGTCATTTCCATGGACAGTAAGATGGCTTCACGCTGTTTGTTTAATGTACGGAGCAACTAACCTAGTATTGCAACAGGCAATACAACAATCGACCATACCGACGGCGATGCGCCTTCAATTCCTACTTCGGAGCTCACTGAAAGTGCTATGGCTGAAAGCAGCAGAAGCAATGACAAAGCCGAGAGCTTCACAACTGCTGAAAACTTGTCAGATGCCGTTTCCAACCACAGCGCTCAACCCATGGGACGTGTCGACCCGGACTGGAGGCGCATCTGGGAATATGGTAGCAGACGCGCTGCAAAACCTGGGTCTCGTGATCGTTTCCACGAAGCCAAAGGCGAGCAGATTCCCGACACCAAAACTCGCGCTACGTCCGGGAGGCTACTACATAGTGCCTGTCCAGACCCTTCCGTTGGAGGGTCTTCGTTGACCAACAGCAGATCCACTCTGCACGCGTGATCCATCGGTACATACTCTCGACATGCAGGCTGTATGTGGGCAGCGCATTCATCTATAGTTTGTGCATTGTAGGACGATTTATCCTCTGATGTATTTATTTGCAAGTCGAATGACCTTGTACTGCTAGCTCCCCAATGTTAAATAGCCTGTCATCTCCTCTAGGCAGACCAAAGAATCGATGGAAGATGATTCCTTCCGGCTACAAGGACTTTCCTTCTTCAGTAGACCACCTAAGTACTGTCAGACGTGTCGCATGTCTCCCGCGTTCCGCTATGTTATGCGGACTCCTCAGCTCCTCAGACCAACGAAACCTGTGCGACATAATGTCTGGGTGTCTTCGATAGCACCGCTCTTCCATGTCCGCACGCATGCCTCGCTCCCACAGACGCGACTGAATCCAACGCGTAGCATCTACGTCTCCAATTCTACAAATCCGTATTTTAATCTCACACTCGAGGATTGGTGCGTCGATCTATATGCCGTCTGAAAGTATCATTGCTGGACGTCGAATGATCTGACCCGGGGCCATTTGCTTTTTGGTTTCTGCGTCTTTGCCTCAGGCTGTTTCGCCACCATCCTACTCATGACCCTCTACTTCTTGTCTACCGCGACTCACCATGCGTCGTCATCGGTCGGAATCAGAATCCCTGGAAAGAGGTCAACCTGAGTGCTGCAAAGACGAGAGGTATTCCATGGCTCAGGAGGAGGAGCGGAGGTGGGACAGTTTTCCATGTGAGTACATACATACGCGTGATCAGACTCATCATCATCCTTTCTTGTGGTGCACGACAGGATCTAGGAAATACCAACTACTCCATCCACGTTCCCCGCACGACGTTCAACCGAACCGCGACCGCCCAAATCGTCCTTCGTGCCGTTCGTGCGCTCGGTGTGAATGCGTACGTGAACGACAGGAATGATATATGCGTCGATGGCAAGAAGATGAGCTATTCTGGATTGTGGTTGCGAGTTTTTGTACTCATTGTTCTTTTTCCACGTCTCAGGCTCTGCGTATAAGATAGTGAGCAACCGGGCTTATCACCACGGAACGATGCTCATCTCGACGAGGCTTGACACCTTGGGAGATCTGTTGCGCACGGACAAGGTAGTATTTCTCCTTTTTCTTCTAACCCCAACTTTTCGTGTATATGGCCATCCCATTTGTACTTATCAAACCACCAGCCAACGATGCAAACGAAGGGCGTCGCTTCCGTGTGGTCTCCAGTTTGCAATCTAGCGCAGTGCGATACAGACGTGACGCATCGTTCATTTATTGACGCCGTCGTGAGATCTTTCAGGCAGGAATATGGTATAGACCAAGAGGTGCGCGTTTTGGCTTCCCCAAGGTCGTCGTCAGCTTTTAATACCTCAATGAAATTGCACAGCCGTGTCTGGTAGACGAAACCTCAGAATACCTTGAAGACGAGTACTTTAAATTTGGAATAGCCGAGTTAGCAGTGCGTTGTCTCTGAGTCGGAAACTAAAAGTATTGTTTTTTCTCATATCTTTGCGTCGGACGTCTAGAGTTGGGATTGGGCATACGGCCAGACGCCCGAGTTTGAATATGTGCTACATCGGAGGTTCCACTGGGGAGAAGTGGTTCGTCTGATCTTTTCCTGTTCGCCAAGTTACGTCTGATCATGAACGCCTCCTCCACCCCACCTCCTGTCACATGAATACCGAAAGACATCGACCATTCGCTCTAAACACGGTCGTATCCTGTCCTGCACGTTTGCCTTTCCCGACGAGCATGCAATCACCCCGCGCGCAATATCCTTGGTAAAGGCATTGTCGCGAAGCTTAGAGGGGAAGAAATATGGGTTTATTGAGGATGGGGAAGTGATCGGAAGTATTGAGAATAGTGGGCGACATGAAGACACCCAAGTGCGACATGAGGTATTGGAATGGTTGAAGAGCGAGATGAATAGTTGATCGGGACCGATCTTGGATCCACCAGCACAGCATGTTGTTCCCGTTCAATGGATGTGAAACATTGCTGAAGTTCACTAGCATGAGGACGGGGAAAAGACTAGCTGCTTCATCATTGGAGTCCACTCCCTCGCGCATAAATGACAAGCTGCATCACTGCGTCAGTGTGGTTAATTTGTTTTGTGGTTGCATTCGGAGGCTTCTACGAGTCACGGGCTTACGTTGACGTACCCTTTCAAGACATGACTACCTTTAATCCTCATGACCATCCTACGGCAAAGGATGCCCTGAAGCGATGGCAAGATATCTGCAAGTCCAACCAAGCATCGTCTACTCAGGGATGGCTTCACGAGAAGGATGAATCCGTCCCGGAACAATGTGCTCGTGATAGCGCTCGGAATCCGGGGTTGCGACGCCCGATACCGCAATCTCTCAGCTTGAGATCTCATTGTGCGTGTCTTCACTCCGCCGTCACGTTTCGTCGGCTAACTTAGGATGTTAAGAGTTATCTGTCGGGTCTTTATGCTTTCATTCTATTTTCCACAATCTTTCTGTTATACGTCGCAGACTATACCTTGCAAATGTCCAGTCAGGATGGTGTCGCTGACGGACGTCGGAGGGTATAACCATGCTTCTTCAAATCGGTGTAGACGTTACTGCATTCCTGCTCAGGATTGCTCCTCGTTGCACAAAGACCCAGACAAGGGAGCATGATGGGGGTTCTATGCAACCCACAAAATGTCGTCTCCGTATTACTGTCAGGAAGTCTTGGTAAGTAAGTAGGTCCACATAGCAAGTGAAGCAGCGCCGCAGTGTCGATAACACGCGAATTCCATGCTACTCACCAGGATATCAATGGCTTTGTCAAGCGACGTTGTATTGTGCAACGATGTTTTCGGAAGCATCGCGGGTAGTGTGTCCTTGATCATCCTGACCTTTGGATTTTATCTTTCGAGCAAGAAGATGAAAAACCTGAAAGCGCTCCTCGACGAGACTGATAGAATCTTTAAAATCTGTTCTTGAAGACGGTCTACGTGTGTCTTGGTACTCTGAGGATGTAGGCTGTGCTGATTAACATGGTGTATGGTGTATATTGGGAGACTCCGGCCTTGAGCTACTTCGTGTCTAATCAACGTATATCTAATCAACGTCAAGTATCCTTCGATGTCTTCACAGCGATGTCTTCACAGCTTCTATCAACCCCTAGAGTCCAAACCACTCGTTCATAACGTATTCTATACTCGCTCAGATAGCTTACAATCTGCAAACATGAATGGAAGCGTCTAATACGCAGTGGAAGTGGAAGGGTCAGGAGTATCGGTGGAAGGGTCAGAAGGGTCAGGAGTATCAGTGGAAGGGTCGGGAGTATCAGTGGAAGGGTCAGGAGTATCAGTGGAAGGGTCGGGAGTATCAGTGGAAGGGTCGGGAGTATCAGTGGAAGGGTCGGGAGTCGCAGTGGAAGGATCAGGAGTATCAGTAGAAGGGTCAGGAGTCGCAGTGGAAGGATCAGGAGTATCAGTAGAAGGATCGGGAGTCGCAGTGTCCTGCGGGTTCCGAGCGGCGACGTTCTGCACGTTCTGCACGCAGAGTGAAATGAGCGCGTTAATAGGCGACAATTTTCCACGTACCTCCTTCTTTTTCTCCCCTTTTCCCTTCTCCTCCTCCTTCACTTTCTTCTCCCTCTCGTTCTGCACGCACAAAGGGTTAAATGAGCGCGTGGCCACATTTTTTTCCCACGTACCTCCTTCCCTTTCTCCCCTTTTCCCTTCTTCTTCTGCATGCACAAACGAGTGAAATGAGCGTGTTATTGGGCGACATTTTTTCCACACGTACCTCTTTCTCTTTCTCCTTCTCCTCCTTGTGTTTTTTTCCCTTTTCTTTCTCCTTCTCCTTCTCCTTGTGAAATGAGCGCGTTATTGGACGACATTTTTTCCACACGTACCTCTTTCTTCTCCTTCTCCTTGTGTTTCTCCTTCTGCATACACAAAGAGTAAAATGAGCGCGTTATTAGGCGTTATTAGACTGAGACACGTACCTCCTTCTCCTTCTCCATGTGGGCTGCGCGTTTGAACAATGCCGTATAATCGTTATGGAACGCGTCTTCGGCAGCCCGAACGTCGTGGCACGACTTCTTCACGCAGGCTAAGTATAAAGTAAGTAGGAAGAACCAAAGGGTTCGTATGATGAGAAGGCATATGGACCTGAAAAGCGAGCAGAACGTACGGGGCTTTTGCTCCTTGCCGCCATCCCGCGCGGTGACGGATGCGTACGCGGTGGAGGAAGCAGCGGCGAGAGCAACGAGGGCGACCGTGAGTTTCATTGTTTAGCGATTCCTTGTGGATAGCTAGGGAGGTTGAGCTGGATTGGGGGAACACTTTATACCATTGCGCGTCCGCCTGAATGGACTTGTGCATTGGCAGAGAACTCCCATCGTTTCCTATGCCGGATCTCCTGTGAAAGCGTAAACGCCGTACGTGTGTCAGTTTGCTATACGTCAGCGGCAAGTACTTACCATTGAGCTTGACCCGCGCCAGGCCATGAGTGTAGGGCTGACTCACTGCCAAGATGCGGGCATGCTGCAAGGCGAGCTCACGGTGGAGGTTTGGGACCGCATGAGAAATGTGGGGATAGTACCACTTTGCACCACAAAGAGTCGAGTTTGGACTGTGGTCACTACTAGTTTGATGCAAGCGCAAAATTGTGGGCGGGAGATCAGATCGATCAAGTCTAACCCTAACCCTAATATAGTGTACACGGTGAGTCGAAGCAAGTTATTGACGTTGTATAATATCAATACGCGTGCAGCCCATCTATGATACTCGTCCACCTGAGGAAGACCCTGTGGTCCAACCAGGAGACTACTTCAAGGTCTGTCGTACTCTACATGTCGTTTCCAGTCACTGCCTCTTATTTGAACCTTCAAATTTTTCGCCCGATGCACACGATCGAGCAAAACAAAGTAAGACCAGACGACCTTGCCCGTGGTGACACACTGTCTCTATCGCGTGATGGAGTTTTTCATTGACCCGTTTCTCGAAGTGGTAAAAAGCTTGCGCCAAACTAACTGAACGGCAAAGAAGGACACTCAGGGGTTACGACGGGAATAGCGGATAGACAGCGGGAAATTGTAACGAGCGCCAGTGGTCATTTCAAAGTGGTGGTTTCAGGTCATCATATCCGACTCAGACCATGCCTGCTGCGCGACCGCAGTCGCGATTTGCAATACCGCCGCAAGTGCAACAGCCATAGCAGCTCCTGTGAGCGCGTGGATGCCATTCGACGTAGTCGCACCCGTAGACGGTGTGGGCGTCGTACTGGATGTTCTGTGGTCGAAAAAACGTAAGAGACTGTCGTGCATAAGGAAGGGGCACTCACGAAGACGAAGTCGCAAGTCGGACTTGTGGCAGTAGGTATACTCACCGTCACGCCCTACATACGACGTAAAGGCGGCAGTGTCAGATCTACGAACATCAAATCTTGCGGAGTTTGAGGTCGGAGGCAAAAAACGTGAGTGGAAACTCCTCTACACTACACGGCCAGAGGCTCGGTTGGGTTGTGCGCTGACTGGCTGTTAGTGACGGGTTTGAGAATATGTGATCTAGTTATCAACGAATCAGAATTGAAATGGACCTAATATGGCTGTGATTGAGCTGACCTTGAGTTCGATTTTGAGTCCAGTTTGAAAACAATGTTGGATGCAAAAAAAGCCAATCCAGAGTGTGAATGTGAACTCTTGAAAATCAACAAAGTCTGTGCCACTATTCTCAGACACAGACAGCCAACTCCTAAGAGAGTGAAACGTACAATGTCCTCTCATGTCTGGTTTGATGACTCACACTTGGCAGCTGCTGCAACATTCCTTCTTGTGCTTACCCCCAAGCCATTTGCAAGAGGGGCATTGCACCCTTGGTTTGGGGCAGTTCTTTACCCTGTGTGCTTTTGTTCAGAGCTGAGGTAAATTGTGAGGAACTAATAATGAGTGATGAAGAGACTCAGTCTTGAGAAGTGGTATCATGAAGACTATATTCAACTAACCTAATAACGTCTTCATGACGAAACTACTCAAGGCAGTATCAGGGTCGAAGGATGATGACGGACCATGGGCTATGTGTGCATGTGCGAGTACACGAGGAATGGCAAGTAGAATGTAGAGAGATTTGTGCTTACATGCAAGAGCAGCAAGTTTGCTGTTCATCAAAATTCGACATTCATTTTGTCTGAATGATAAGTCGAAACCATGACCTGTGAGCCATGGTACTGACAACAGGTTTCTGTCTAGGTCAGAAACATAATACATATCTTGAAAGATGGTTTCACATGTGTTGTCATTGCCAATGTCAACATCTGTGAAGACACGACCAACTCCAGTTGCGGAAATAGAGTGACCATCACCAATTACGACTGGGTGTGGAGGGCATAGCGGACAGAATGTCATGAACCAAGATCATTCACAAGTCATGCTTGCAGATGCGCCAGAGTCGACGATCCACTCAAATATGCTCCAGTGAGAACTTGGTGCTTGTACAATGAAAAGTCACAGAGAAGCTTGTTCATCAGGGACAACATTGGCAATCCATGCCGCAAGGTCAGGTTTGTCTTTCATCTTGTCCTTCTTGCTGATGGACATGTTTTTCACATTTTTGTTAGCCTTCTTCTTTTGACAGTCTCTCTCGAGATGGCCCAACTTGTTACAGTAAGTACATTTGTCCTTTTTCTTGTCTTTCGACTTTGACTTTCCCTTCTGTGGAGTAGGGCCTCTAATGATGAGTGCCGACTGTATCGTGTGCCGAGATTTTTCTTCAATGAGAATTTGTGAGACGACGGCTTCAACAGTTAGCTTGTTAGCGGATGACATAAGAATAGTTTGAAGGGTTGAATAAGACAAAGGTAAGGAAATTATGATTGTAACTACGATAAGTGAGTTGTCGAGTGGCTGACCTAAGGACTTCAACACATAGGCCTTTTGTTGCATGGTATTTAGCTGTGATTCCATAGCAGAGTCATTGGAGAGAGTGCTGCAAAAAAGTTTGCCAATAAGGTAAGCAATGGTTTGCTTGCCTTTTCCTTCATAACGCTCCCGTAGTTTGCTCCAGATGTCTGCTGCTGATGTGGCATACAGAACTCTGCTCAACGGTTCGTCTTTGAGTGTGAGGGTTATCTGGGCACAAGCTTCCTTATTCCGAGTGAGCCAATCAGCTAACTGTACAGGATTAGACTCATCAGGCTTTGCTTCGGAGCCATTGACAATTTCCAAAAGTCCCCAAACATCAAGAATCATCATAATACGGTACTTCTATGTCTGGAAGTTTGTGCCATCATTTTCAAGAAAAGAGAAGTTGTAAAGTCAGCTCGAAGCTTGATTGACTATGTCAGAGGCTAAGGTCGTGACGGAAGCTATTGAAGGGTTCAAAGACCCAAGAGCTGATGCTGAAGGAGGAATAGTGGGCTGTTCAGATGACATAGTTTGAAGGTAGACTGGTTAACTAAGAACTTGTTAGGTTGATTAGAGCATGGAGCTCATAATCTTTTATTCAGAGCCGAGGTAAATTGTGAGGGACTAATAACGAGTGACAAAGAGACTCAGTCTTGAGAAGTGGTATCACAAAGACTATATTCAACTAACCTAATAACGAGTGATGAAGAGACTACTCGAGTCAGTAAAATAGAAGTACTAGATAATGAAAGAGCTCACCTTAGTCTTGAGAAGTGGTATCACAAAGACTGAGATGTGCAAAGAAAACTTCGACATAAGTTTGATGGAGAGATTACATAATCCATCCACGACATACCAATCACCACTGATTTACAACATGTGCCCCACCACAGTTGTAGCAGGAAAGTTTAGATGACAACCCTCTTTGGGCGGCATCTATTTGCATGACGTTAGAGTCACCATGTGCCTATGACATTCTTTAGGTGGTGGCACCCATTATGAAATCAAGGGACTCTTGTGTGGTCCTGATGCATCTGATCTCAGCAATGTACTCGGCCACTTTAGCCTTTCATTTGCCTTCCTTAAATATTTGGGTTATGATGCCCTGTCTGACATTGTTCTCTAAAATAGAGATAGCATGCAATTCATCCATCACTGTCTGCTGATAAAGCACTTCAAATTTAACAATAAAATCGTCAGTCATCATTTTGCCCTGAACCAGCCCCTTTAGCTGATTGTGGGCCCAGTCCACTTGATTGATGGAGCAGAATAGTCCTTTAATTTCTGCCATCATCATTGCCCATATATACATATCCCCTTTTATAATGCATATTTGAGCAAAGGGACCAGCCTTTGCTCCTTTCAAATGAGAGAGGACTGCCAGGACTATCTCGTGTGGGCCTGGTATGGTGGTGTGTGCATTAATATTAAGCCAAGCTCGCATCTTGGTCCACCATTCTTCAAACTTAGCTTTTGACCCATCATATTTGTTGAAACGTATGCACTCTAGTGGCAGCAGATTTAGTACTATAGTAAATACTAAGTGTAATGTGCCCTAGTAGTGGCAGCAAACGCTAGTATAAATAAATGTAAATAGTATTAAAGCGGAGCTTGAATACTCGCTTCTAAAGTATATAAGGTCTCATCGCGAGAACCTTGAATAGATCTTTCTTACACCACAACCACTACCATCTCTGTTTGCTGTCTAAAATCATCAGGTAAGATCTGAGCTCACCCACTGCACCTATGGCGCACATGTCTGCTCAACAGGTTATGAGCCCTGGATAGCAGCATCACCAAATGCACTCTTGTGGCTACAGGCAACAGCGCCTGGACTTACCTGGATCTCATTACCATTCCATGACTTTGACATCGAACCTAATAGCACTCTTAGCGGCTGCAAGCCAATAAAGAGATAGTGTGCATGCATTGTTGCTGCTGATCTCAAAGGTTCATGAGTGCTGTCCCTAGCAGCTTTTAAACTCGTTGTCACATATCACCCACTGCCTTCGTTGTTTACAGAACCTCATATCAAACATGTCTAAAATCCTCTTTGACGTTGTCCCTTGCTTCAATGGCTCCAACTGGTAGCACTGGTTGTTCAAGATGTATGACTACCTCCTCGCCACCAATGACACCTGGGTTTTGACAAAAACCAGAGATGAAATGCCCAAAGACAACAAGGGCTTGTGGGACTCCTTCAATGCTAAAGTGTGAGAAACAATCTGTCTTCATCTTGAAGATATGATCCATCAGAAATACGAAAATGTTGAAATAGCAAAGAAACTTTGGGACAATCTCAAAGCTGAGTATGGCAAACCTGACCTCGTGACCATATACTCTGACTTCTGCATGATGCTTGATACCACTATCCCTTTGAACTCTCACCCCACACTTGCCTTTGATAAAATTAAGGGCTATTTCTCATGTCTTCAAGATGCTGAATTCTTCAAGATCAAAGAATACATCCGTGCTATGATTGTGATGAGCAAACTCCCTCCTTATATGAACATTATAGCTCAGATGTTCAACCAAAGCACGTTGTCCGATCTACAATTCCTTAAAGTGAGCGCCATTAAACAGGCTACTATACTTAGCTGGCAACAGCACCAGAACACCTCTCATGACCATTACCATCAAGATGACGATAATGCCAACAGTTCTGGTGGTGATGCTAAGAAAATTAGCACAATCAAATGCAAGCAGCTAGACCAACGGTTCCAGCAGCAGCAACAGCAGCCCCAACCATCTAGTGAGGGCACTAATGGCAGTGCTAACTGCTCTTAAAAAGGCAAGCTTCATGGTCACCATGCTGGCAAAGAAAAAGGGAAAGGAAAGCAGCAGAGTCAGGGTAAAACTCATCAGCACTCGTACATGCTCGTTTCTATAGTGGGACCTCCCATTATCAACCTTCTGGCTGCAAAGCCAGTTGTTGATCCTTGCTGCCTTACTCATACACCTGGCATGTGTTACGATATGTATTTTTCTTTCTTTTTCTTTTCTTTTCTCTATTTTTCTTTCTTTAGCGCCTAGCGCGCTTATACTCACGACTTAGAAACGTCTAAGTCTTTTTCCTAATCACGTGACAGGTCACATGACGTGATATGTGCAACTAGCTTGCACGCGACATGGACAACCCCTATGTCACACCTTCACGGACTCATAGGCTTTAATAGCCTCATGCCTCACCTTTACCGTATGTTTCTCATTTCCATTATTTCATATTTAATAAGCTGCCACACCTCATGGCGTACACACCGTTTTAATGTGGCAGCACATGTTATGCTTCTACTTCCATTCTACACATGTTTTCCTCATGCTATGGTTCTTCTTCCATTCCATGGCGATGCTTGATGCACGCCTGTTCCATATGTTTTCCCACCTTATCAGTAGATAAGGACACTACATGTACAAACAGATGTATGATATATAAGGATCAATGGAGCGACCAGAGGACTCCATCGAATCCTCTTGGGTTTTATTGTTCAGCCTCTCTGAACTCCAATAAGCTCTAAGTCGAATAACCTCAGTACGCCCTCCACACAATGTGAGCCGCTGAATGTTTCATTAGGATTCGATGTCTTAACTGACTTTATTCGCGATGCTTGCCAGTCAAGACCACCGCAAGCAAGAAGTAAACGTTTTCGAAGTATTTGAAGAAACGCTCACGGACTGACGCTCAGTGACACCAGCCAGTGTCATTTCACAGATCTACGCCTACATACCCCGCCTCTTATGAAGAGGAGCACGGAGAGTATCCCACACTATCCGTCGAGCACTCGACGTTGCCAACAGAAGAGCAATGGACAGAGGAGCAGCAGTGGTTCGAAGAAGAGCTCGAACTCGACTCGCTCGCTATAGAAGTCGAAGAGGATCAGGCCACCCTCGTCCCCACTCCATCATCTCACCTCCCTTCGCGCTCACCTTCGGTAGATCCAAACGACGCACCGCCCGCTGCCTATCCCCAGTTGTCGACTTTTATCAATCGGCTCTTCGTTCCTGAAGTACTAGTGGACGAGTACGTACGCCAGGTAGAAGCAGGGCTAATTGAAGAAGGAGAGGGTCCACGCAGAAGAGAAGAAGTAAGGGCTAGGTACCGCACCCCTACCCCATTCCCCGCACCATGCCCACGTCGGGCCAGACGCACGTATTTCCCCATTGATCCCACTCACGTACGCAGGGATTATTTCGATGAGTTCCTCCCCGATTTCTTACGTCCACGTCTACGTCCCCTGTCGCGTCTTGAAAGAAGCAAGGCGCATCCCTCACGTACTCACTAACGACCCCTTGATCTACGATTGGGAACTTCAGTATTTCCTTTAAAGTCTTTTCTTCACGTACTAGTTTCTTTTCTTAAATAAACATGTCTCAAGCCGTTTTCGACATCTTGGATGACCCCCAAGCAAATTGGGAAGATAAAATCGCCGCTGCTAGACAGGGCATGTTTGATCAGAGCAGGATCATAAACCAGCTCAACAATAGGATTGCCGCCCTGGAACGAACAGGTGCAGCAGGAGGCTCAGCCTCAGCTTCTACGAGTACGGGGGGAGCGTACTCGAAGAAAATTGAAGTATTCAATGACCCAGGAGAATATGACGGATCTAAAGCAAAGTTTGAAGAATGGTGGGCTAAGATGCGGGCTTGGCTCAACATAAACGCACACGCAATCACGTCGGGCTCACATGAGGCAGTCCTGGCTGTCCTCTCCCGTTTGAAAGGGCCAAAAGCAGGTCCCTTTGCACAAACGAGGATTATCAAAGGGGATACGTACACATGGGCTCTGATGGTGGCAGAGATTGAAGGTCTCTTCCGTTCCACCAATCAGGTTGATTGGGCACGTAGTCAGCTAAAAGGGCTGCTACAAAACAAAATGTCAACGGACGATTTTATCGTCAAATTTGAAGCGCTATACCAGCAAGCTGCGATAGATGAATCGCATGCTATTTTTATGCTGGAAAACAACGTCAGAAGGAGCATTATTGCTCAAATCTTTAAAGAAGGCAAATGTAAGGCAAAAGTAGCCGAGTACATTGCCGAAATCAGACGCGTCGGGACCGCACAAGAGTCCCTTGACTTCATAATGGACGCTACAAGCCGAAGAACGTCACAGGCACGTAGTGACCCCAACACTATGCAAATTGACGCTGCCCAACGCGGGTCGTCGTCAAAACTTTCATGTTACAATTGTGGTGGTCCACATGGGGTAAAGAATTGCCCTAAACCACGCAACCAATGTCCCTCTTGCAAATGGCTAGGGGGCAAACACAAGAAGGAATGTCGCGGCGGCCGCCAAGTGCACATCGTCGAACCAATACGAGAAGAGTCCAAAAGGGAAGCCCCACGTGGCAACGATCCTTTTGCGACTATCTGCAACATGTCCTATGACGAAATGAGGGCATACTTTTGGGACATGAAAGATGTCCACGATAAGAGAAAAGGTCGTGCCGCATGAACGAACTGGGTGTTCATGCGGTCACATTTGATGAATATTTATCCAACCGCTTTGCCGTCCTTGAGGTTGAAGAACCTAGGGAAAGCACAGATGAGTTGGATGATGTTTCTTTCTCACAATGCCAAACTGGGTCCTCTTCTGTGAAGGGGCTTGGCCGGGGCTTCAAACTGGTACTTAATTCAGTTTCACCAAAACCACAAAAAAATATGTCAGACGAAGAAATCCCAGATGACTTTTTCTTAAGAACGCTCAACATGGAGAAGGAGATCTTAATGAAGATCAAAGTAGCATCCTCTCATGATAAGAAGAATTACGTCGCTGCTGACGCACTACTCGATTGCGGCGCTAATGTTATTTTCGTTGACAAGAAGTGGGCTATAAGTCAAAAGCTACCGCTCACTCTCTTACGCAATCCCATTCCCGTATTTAACGTTGACAGATCAAAGAACTCGGCTGGAAACGTCACACACTCCACTGAGCTAATTATAGACTATGAAGGGCACAGGGAACACGTTACCACAGAGGTTACGGATCTAGGACGTAATCAGATCATCCTCGGGTACACGTGGTTAAAGAAGCACAATCCTGAAATAGATTGGGCAAAGGGCGAAGTAAAGATGACGCGATGCCCCAGAAGTTGCCATTTATTAAAGGAGAAAAGTGTTTTCCTTCGTGTTCTGGAGAAAGAAGAAGAAGAGGCTGCTTATCATGCCTACGCTATACGAGCTAGCATTGAAGCATCTAAGAAAATAGAAAAGACGATTGAAGAGATGGTGCCTAGCGCATACCATCAATATTACAGACGGTTCTCAAAAGGAGAATCTGAATGCATGCCAATTAGAAAACCGTGGGATCATGCCATTGACTTGAAGGATACATTCGTTCCTAAGAAAGGAAGAATGATTCCCCTCTCAGTAGAAGAGCAGAAAGAAGTTTCTAGCTTCATTGATGAACAACTGAGGAAGGGTTACATACGACCTTCAAAGTCTCCACAAACTTCCCCTGTTTTCTTTGTGCCAAAGAAGGAAGGCACCAAACGCATGGTTCAAGATTATCGTTATCTAAACGAGCATACCATCAAGAATAATTATCTGCTCCCTGCTGATTTCCCAATTAGTGGATAAGCTAAAAGGGGCTAAGTTATTTACGAAAATGGATCTACAATGGGGATATAACAACATTCGCATCAAGGAAGGCGATGAGTGGAAAGCTGCCTTTGTATGCTTCCGCGGTGCTTATGAACCCCTCGTTATGTTTTTCGGGTTATGCAATTCACCAGCCACGTTCCAAGCAATGATGAATGAAATCTTTGCCGACATGGATGACGTAGTGGTGGTTTACATTGATGACCTGCTAATATTCACGAAGACCGACGATGTTAAGGAACACGAAAAGATTGTTAAAGAAGTCCTACGTCGATTGGAAGAAAACGATTTATTTATCAAACCAGAGAAGTGTACCTTCATGGTACCAGAAGTAGAATTCCTTGGCATGATAGTTGGCCAAGATGGAATTAAGATGGACGACTCTAAGGTTAAGGCTATCCTGGAATGGCCTGCGCCGAAGAATGTGAAAGGAGTTAGGAGTTTCCTCGGACTCGCCAATTTCTACCAAAGGTTTATCCAAGGCTACGCCCAAGTGGCTAGACCTTTAAATGACCTAACAAAGAAGGATACACCTTTCGTGTGGAAAGAAGCACAACAAGAAGCATTTGATATGCTAAAGAAGAAGTTTACGTCCGCTCCTATACTTTCCTATCCAGATGAAGAAAGTCGCTTCCGTCTTGAATGTGATGCCTCAGACTTTGCAACAGGCGGAGTCTTATCTATTGAAAAAGATGGCCTATGGCACCCAGTTGCCTACACCTCACGATCCATGACTCCTGAAGAGAGGAATTATCCTATTGCTGATAAAGAGATGCTCAGCATGATTCAGGCTCTCGAAGCATGGAGACATTATTTAGAAGGTGCCAAATATGAATTTGAAATCTGGAATGATCACAAGAATCTCCAGTATTTCATGAAGGCACAAGATCTTAACCGTCGCCAAGCGCGATGGGCACAGTATTTATCTAGGTTCAACTTTAAACTCATCCACAAAGCTGGAACCTCAATGGGAAAAGCCGATGCCTTATCTAGAAGAGAAGATCACATGATTGGCATCGAGGATGACAATAAAGGAGTAACTGTATTAACGCCGGAGAAGATTAGGGCGACCATCTTGATCTCCGATGAAGGCGATAAATCAAACAACAGGTTCTTGACGCTATGCACAAGCTGAAAGAATCAGAAGTCCAGACGTTACGAGAGAAGTTCCACATTCATGATGATAGTGAAGGAATTCTCTATGATGAAAAGAAGAGAATGTATGTGCCTGACGATGAAGGTCTACGGCAATCAATTATTACGTTGCACCACGACACTCCGGTTGCTGGACATCCAGGAGTTGAGAAAACAATAGACTTGCTGCAACGCAGCTACACTTGGCCGTTGATGTCACAACAGGTCAAAGATTATATTTCCCGTTGCGATAGATGCGCACGTATGAAAGGGAGCAATCAGCCTCCCGCCGGAAAGTTACATCCCTTGGAAGTTCCTACGACACCTTGGGAAGACGTATCAGCAGACTTCATTACGGATCTGCCTGATTCCAATGGGTTTGACTCCATCCTTGTGATGATGGACAGGTTTTCCAAAGAAGTCGAATTCATTCCATGTTTAAAAACAACGACAGCCCTTGACACGGCTCGTCTATATTTAACCAACGTGTGGAAAGCACATGGCCTACCCTGCACTATCATATCTGATCGTGGACCGCAATTTGCCGCGGAAGTAATGCGTGCATTGTGCAAGCGATTAGGTATTACGCCTAAATTATCCACTGCATATCATCCGCAGACAGACGGTCAGACGGAACGAATGAACAGGGACTTGGAACAGTACCTTCGTTTATTCTGTGTAGAAAAAGAAGCAGAATGGGCTGACTGGCTTGCCATCGCTCAATTCTCATATAATACAAAGAAGCAGGCTTCTACTAAGAAGACCCCTTTCGAAGTCACACGGTCTTATGCTCCACGAATGGGCTTCGAGCAACATGTGTCTAAGGCACCAGCTGCTGATGACTTTGCCGAAGAAATGGCCAAAACTTTGAAAGATGCAGAAGCTAATTTATTAAATGCTCAGAAGCGGATGAAAGCGCAAGCTGATAAGCACAGATCAAGTGCCCCTGAATACGTCATTGGGGATAGGGTCTGGCTCAGCACAAGTAATCTGCGCCTGCCAAGAGCTTCATGTAAATTAACCGAACGATGGATCGGTCCCTATGAGGTCACCAAATTGGTTGGCTCTAATGCATTGACACTTAAGCTACCAAAATCTATGTGTATTCACCCTACGGTTAATATTTCACGGGTCAAGCCTTACAAAGAGCGCTTGCCTGGGCAACCGGTTATTGCCCCTGGACCCATTGAAGTCACTGAGGGTCGTGATGAAGAATACGAAGTAGATTATGTGGTTGAATCTCGAAAAAGGGGTACCCAACTTGAATACTTAGCCCACTGGCGGGGCTATACTGATGAAGATCGAACGTGGGAACCTGCTGGCAATTTGGCCAATGCTTCCGATGCGGTTGCAGCCTTTCATTGGGCAAATCCCTCGGCTCCTCATAAGCTACGAATGGCTTACTTGGATTTCCTATCATTATTCCATCCTTTCGATAATTTAACTGTTCCTTCCGCCCGTGACACTCCCTTTGATCGCCTGGAAGTCGATCCTTAGGAGGGGGGTAGTGTTACGATATGTATTTTTCCTCTATTTTTCTTCCTTTAGCGCCCAGTGTACTTGTACTCAACGACTTAGAAACGTCTAAGTCCTTTCTCTAATCACGTGACTGGTCATGTGACATGATATGTGCAACTTGCTTGCACGCGACATGGACAACCCCTATGTCATGTCTTCACGGACTCACAGACTTAAGCCTCACCTCTACCGTATGTTTCTCATTTCCCCTATTTGATATTTAATAGGCTGTCACACATCATGGAATCCTCACCGATCTCATGTATGATCGTGCCAACAGATGTTTACCTCCCGTTTATGATTCTCTTCCATTCTGCATGTGTATCCCTTATGTTTTACTTCCTTTTCATTTCATGGCAATGCTTGATGCATGCCTATTCTTCATGCCTTTCATATCATCGGTTAGATCTAGAGTAAATATGGACAAACCCCTGTACAGTATATAAGGACCAATACAGCGACCAGGGGATTCCCATCGAATCCTCTTGGGTTTTCTCCTTCAGCTCCTCAGCTTAAGAACAACCTCAGTTTGACCCTATTTCAGTACACACTCTTGACATGTGAGCCGCTGATTGTATCAACCATCAATATAGATAATAGCAACAACCATTCTGGTGTGCTTATGTCTATACATGAATATTCCAGCATTGGACTTGAGGTATTTAAAGCCCATCTCTTTGAGAGATTCATGAAGGGTCTTCCACCAGGATAGACCACCTTGTTTAAGTCCATATAGGGTGTGCTTTAATTGAAGAACTAAGTGCTCCTGTCCTTTGGCACAAAATCCTTCTGGCTGCTCCATATAAATGTCTTCTTCGAGTCTGCTATATAAATAGGCATCTCTGACATCTAAGCTGGATATATACCAGTTCTTAAGTGCAGCTAGTGCAAGCATTAAGCACATTGTTTCAAAGCATATAACTGGTGAGAATATTTGATTGAAATCAATTCCCTCAACCTGGGAAAAGCCTTTGACTACAAGACGAGCTCTTTTGTGGCCGTTGGATTTAACATCAAATACCCAACAATTTTTGATGACTGTGTGATTTCTAGGTCACTCTACTAACTCGTAAACTTGATGACATTTAAGGAGGTCCAGTTCCTCCTGATATGCAACTCTCCATTGTTTTTGTTCATCAGCTGATATAGTGAGAACATCTCTGTATGACCATTCACGTGGAGGTTTATTGTTGACTTTGGATGATTCCAGTGTGATTGTTTTGGCCAACAGAAATTCGAGGAGGTTAGCTTTCCCTTCCTGAACAGAGTTTGGCTATGTGGTCCTCAACTTCTGAGGTGCTACCTAATAGTGCAGTAGCAAAACTGGGATCAGGATCCCTTGAAGGTGTAGGGTCAGGAAGTCCAGAGGGGCCAGGTTCAGGGTGCTGAGAGCGGCCACTGGACCTTTTGACATAGGCTCTCTATTTTGATAAATCTTCTACCTTCTGGTATTATTGTACAGGATGGCACCTTTTCCCATAAATATTACCAGGCCTTACAGGCACATGGCATTTGTACTGAGAATGGCGTAGAAGTGGAGGAGATATAGCTGTCAGAGGTATAGAAGGTGGAGTGTGAGGAGCAAAAGAAGTGTCCTCTTATACCTCTAGTATCTGAGGACATTCTGGTTCATCCTCTGATAGAGGAAACTGTGGTGAGTTGGGTCTAGCCCTTTCCACTGGTGCAGTGTCATTGTCACTATTCCCTACAGCCTCTTGGGGCACTGGTGGAATGAGTCTTGGAGGATTCTCATATAGCCTAGTATTATTATGGCACATTATGCCTTTTGAGCAACAAGGAAAGAAATCCTCATCAAAGATCACATGAGCTGCTGTGAAGACAGCATTTGTGGAACAAAGGAATAAGAAGTTCTTTATATTTCCAGGTGTGACACCTATGTAAGTCATCATTTCAGACTTAGGAGTCATTTTATTTTCTCGAGTACTAGCAGATAGGAAGACGTAGGCACCACAGCCAAAAACTCGGAGATGACTAATGTCTGGCTTTTACTGAGCAAGCTTCTCATATGGTGTCAGCCATGTAAGGCAACAAATAGGTGTGCAATTATAGATGTGAGTGGCTTGAGCCATAGAGAATTTCCAACAGCTATTTGGAAGACAGGCTTCCAGGCACATAGATTCTGCTTTATCCATGAGTGTTCTATTTAGATGTTTAGTGCAGCCATTCTGCATTGAAGTTGCAGGCATGGATTGATAAATGTATATGCCTTAGTCCTTGATGAACTGATCAAAGGCCTTGGATTTGTACTCTCCCCCTACATTAGACATTCAGCCTTTAAGTTGGGCGTGGTACTGATTGTGGACATATGACATCCACTGCTTGATTGCTGTGATTACAGTGTTTTTGATATACAAGTTGAAGATCCATGCATGTGATGTGTAGTCATCAAGGAAGGTAATAACATATTTGAATTTCCCATGTGATAACATAGGGAATGAATTCAAATCCGAGTAGATAAGTTTAAAGGGTTGAGAGGCACAGTGCTCAGTATGAGGAAATGGTCTGTTGGGCATTTTTCCAAGTGTACAGCCAGGACATATAGGTTCGTCTTTTGGGAACTCAATGGGCAGAAATCCATTTGTGTGTTTAGAAACACATTGCAGCACATCCTTAGAAGGGTGCACAAGGCATCTGTACATGGTATCGTAACCAATGCTATATATTGTTTGTAGGGATTTCACAATCATGCCTATAGGCAGTGAATTTACCCTGGAGATTGTATCTCCAGGTCCCCTTGATGAAAAAGTCATAAACTCTTTCCCAGACCTGTTATTTAGCCATACGCATTTAGTATCACCATGCAGTGTTAGACCTGTCTTTAGGAAAGTTTCTACTGAGAGAAGGCGATCTGTGAGATTGGACATATAATATATAGGGTAAAGCTGTATGTCTCTAGTGTCCCTGGAGCTTGACTTGTGATGAATGATTACTGTCCCTTTACCACTGAACCATGCAAAATCAATGGCAGTGAGAACATGATGTTCATTTGTCTTTGGAATTTCTTCAAAGTCTACAAAGTCGTTCATAGTGAATGTACAGTGCATAGAAGCACCTGAGTCCATTAACCAAGTCTGATGTTTAAACCTATATTCACAATGTGTGCATTTCACATCTGATGAATGTTCACAACACAATATATTTATATTTACACAGTTGGATGTGATTATAGGATACATGCTATTAACTACTTGAGATCACGCAATAATGCAAGCAGTAGTTAATGCATCAGTATCTGTTTGCAGTGACAAAGATGGGTGAACTTGCCTCATCATTTCAGAAAAATCATAGTCAGTGCTGTCTTTCTCATCCATGCCATAGAAGTCCAGGATGTCATCCAGACCAGCTACATCAGCAATTTCCTGATCGACATTTTCATTGATCTCAGACCTAAGTGAAACGGTGTCTTCGTCCTTTTCTATAGGACAGGGCTGGATATGCTTAACAAGATGGAGGCACTTGGATGGACCAGGCTATAACTTGTTAGCTATGGATGAACAGGTCTCAAGGACCCAAACGCACTGTGAGAAGAGATCAATATCCATTCTATGACCAAGTTTAAAAGCCTCCTTTGTTTTAGTGAATGCAGGAGGGCTGTAGTGATTCATGCTGAAACATTCAGCGGCTCACATTGTGTGGAGGGCGTACTGAGGTTATTCGACTTAGAGCTTATTGGAGTTCAGAGAGGCTGAACAATAAAACCCAAGAGGATTCGATGGAGTCCTCTGGTCGCTCCATTGATCCTTATATACCATACATCTGTTTGTACATGTAGTGTCCTTATCTACTGATAAGGTGGGAAAACATATGGAACAGGCGTGCATCAAGCATCGCCATGGAATGGAAGAAGAACCATAGCATGAGGAAAACATGTGTAGAATGGAAGTAGAAGCATAACATGTGCTGCCACATTAAAACGGTGTGTACGCCATGAGGTGTGGTAGCTTATTAAATATGAAATAACGGAAATGAGAAACATACGGTAAAGGTGAGGCATGAGGCTATTAAAGCCTATGAGTCCGTGAAGGTGTGACATAGGGGTTGTCCGTGTCGCGTGCAAGCTAGTTGCACATATCACGTCACGTGACCTGTCACGTGATTAGGAAAAAGACTTAGACGTTTCTAAGTCGTGAGTATAAGCGCGCTAGGCGCTAAAGAAAGAAAAATAGAGAAAAGAAAAGAAAAAGAAAGAAAAATACATATCGTAACACTACCCCCCTTCTAAGGATCGACTTCCAGGCGATCAAAGGGAGTGTCGCGAGGCATAGAGACCGTCAGATTTTCAAACGGCTGGAATAAAGACAAGAAATCCAAGTAAGCCATGCGCAGCTTACGAGGAGCCGAGGGATTTGCCCGATGAAAGGCTGCGACCGCATCGGAAGCATTGGCCAAATTGCCAGCGGGCTCCCACGTTCTATTTTCATCTGTATAGCTCTTCCAGTGGACCAGGTATTCAAGGCGGTTCCCTTTCTTTCGAGATTCAACCACATAATCTACTTCATATTCTTCATCACGACCCTCAGTGACTTCAAGGGGTCCAGGGGCAATAACCGGTTGCCCAGGCAAGCGCTCTTTGTAAGGCTTGACCCGTGAAATATTAACCATAGGGTGAATACACATAGACTTTAGCAGCTTAAGCGTCAACGCATTAGAGCCAACCAACTTGGTGACCTCATAGGGACCGATCCATCGTTCGGTTAATTTACATGAAGCTCTTGGCAGGCGCAGATTACTTGTGCTGAGCTAGACCCTATCCCCAATGACGTATTCAGGGGCAACTGATCTGTGCTTATCAGCTTGCGCTTTCATTCGCCTCTGAGCATCTAATAAATTAGCTTCTGCATCTTTCAAAGTTTTGGCCATTTCTTCGGCAAAGTCATCAGCAGCTGGTGCCTTAGACACATGTTGCTCGAAGCCCATTCTTGGAGCATAAGACCGTGTGACTTCGAAAGGGGTTTTCTTAGTAGAAGCCTGCTTCTTTGTATTGTAAGAGAATTGAGCGATGGCAAGCCAGTCAGCCCATTCTGCTTCTTTCTCTGCATAGAATAAACGAAGGTACTGTTCCAAGTCCCTGTTCATTCGTTCCGTCTAACCATCTGTCTGCGGATGATATGCAGTGGATAATTTAGGGGTTATACCTAATCGTTTGCACAATGCACACATTACTTCCACAGCAAATTGTGGTCCACGATCAGATATAATAGTGCGGGGTAGGCCATATGCCTTCCACATGTTGGTTAAATATAGACGAGCCGTGTCAAGGGCTGTCGTTGTTTTTAAACATGGAATGAATTCGACTTCTTTTGAGAACCTGTCCATCATCACGAGGATGGAGTCGAATCAGGCAGATCTGTAATGAGGTCTGCTGATACGTCTTCCCAAGGTGTCATAGGAACTTCCAAGGGATGTAATTTTCCAGCGGGAGGCTGATTGCTCCCTTTCATACGTGTGCATCTATCGCAACAGGAAACATATTCTTTGACCTGTTGTGACATCAACGGTCAAGTGTAGCTGTGCTGCAGCAAGTCTATCGTCTTCTCAACTCCTGGATGTCCGGCAACCAGAGTGTCGTGGTATAACGTAATAATTGATTGCCATAGACCTTTGTCGTCAGGCACATACATTCTTCTTTTGTCATCATAGAGAATTCCATCACTATCATCATGAATGTGGAACTTCTCGCGTAACGTCTGGACTTCTGATTCTTTCAGCTTATGCATAGCATCAAGAACCTGTTGTTTGATCTTATCGCCTTCATCGGAGATCAAGATGATCGCCCTAATCTTCTTCGGCGTCAATATGGTTACTCCTTTGTTATCATCCTCGATGCCGATCATGTGATCTTCTCGTCTAGATAAGACATCAGCTTTCCCCATCGAGGTTCCAGCTTTATAGATGAGTTTAAAGTTGAACCGAGATAGATATTGTGCCCATCGTGCTTGACGATGGTTAAGATCTTGTGCCTTCATGAAATACTGGAGATTCTTGTGATCATTCCAGATTTCAAATTCATACTTGGCACCTTCTAAATAATGTCTCCATGCTTCGAGAGCCTGAATTATGCTGAGCATTTCTTTATCAGCAATAGGATAATTCCTCTCTTCAGGGGTCATGGATCGTGAGGCATAGGCAACTGGGTGCCATAAGCCATCTTTTTCAATAGATAAAACTCCGCCTGTTGCAAAGTCTGAGGCATCACATTCAAGACGGAAGCAACTATCTTCATCTGGATAGGAGAGAATAGGAGCGGACGTAAACTTCTTCTTTAGCATGTCAAATGCTTCTTGTTGTGCTTCTTTCCACACGAAGGGCGTATCCTTCTTTGTTAGATCATTTAAGGGTCTAGCCACTTGGGTATAGCCTTGGATGAACCTTCGGTAGAAATTGGCAAGTCCGAGGAAACTCCTAACTCCTTTCACATTCTTCAGTGCAGGCCATTCTAGAATAGCCTTAACCTTGGAGTCGTCCATCTTAATTCCATCTCGGCTGACTGTCATACCGAGGAATTCAACTTCTGGTACCGTGAAGGTACATTTTTCTGGTTTGATAAATAAATCATTTTCTTCCAATCGATGTAGGACTTCTTTAATGATCTTTTCATGTTCCTTGACGTCATCGGTTTTAGTGAATATTAATAGGTCATCAATATAGACCACCACTATGTCATCCATATCAGCAAAGATTTCGTTCATCATTGCTTGGAACATGGCAGGTGAATTGCATAACCCGAAATACATAACGAGGGGTTCATAGGCACCGCGGAAGCATACAAAGGCAGCTTTCCACTCATCACCTTCCTTGATGCGAATGTTGTTGTATCCCCATCGTAGATCCATCTTTGTAAATAGCTTAGCTCCTTTTAGCTTATCCACTAATTGGGAAATCAGCGGGAGCGGATAATTATTCTTGACGATGTGCTCGTTTAGATAACAATAATCTTGAACCATGCGTTTAGTGCCTTCCTTCTTTGGCACAAAGAAAACAGGGGAAGTTTGTGGAGACTTTGAAGGTCGTATGTAACCCTTCCTCAGTTGTTCATCAATGAAACCAGAAACTTCTTTCTGTTCTTCTACTGAGAGGGGAATCTTTCTTTCTTTCTTTGGAACGAATGTATCTTTCAAGTCTATTGCATGATCCCACAGTTTTCGGATAGGCATGCGTTCAGATTCTCCTTTTGAGAACCGTCCGTAATATTGATGGTATGCGCTAGGCACCATCTCTTCAATTGTCTTTTCTATTTTCTTAGGCGCCTCAATGCTAGCCTGTATAGTGTAGGCATGATAAGCAGCTTCTTCTTCTTCTTTTTCCAGCACACGAAGGAAAACACTCTTCTCCCTTAATAGATGGCAACTTCTGGGGCATCGTGTCATCTTTACTTCGCCTTTAGCCCAATCTATTTCAGGATTATGCTTCTTCAACCACATGTACCTGAGGATGATCTGATTACGTCCTAGATCCATAACCTCTGTGGTAATGCGTTCCCTGTGCCCTTCATAGTCTATAATCAGCTCGGTGGAGTGCGTAACATTTCCAGCCGAGTTCTTTGATCCGTCAACATTAAATACGGGAATGAGATTGCATAAGAGCATGAGCGGTAGCTTTTGGCTTGTGGCCCACTTCTTGTCAATGAAAATCACGTTAGCGCCGCAATCAAGTAGTGCGTCAGCGGCGACGTAAGCCTTCTTATCATGGGAGGATGCAACTTTGATCTCCATTAAGATCTCCTTCTCCATGTTGAGCGTTCTCAAGAAAAAGTCATCTGGGATTTCTTCGTCTGATATATTTTTTTGTGGTTTTGGTGAAACTGAATTAAGTACCGGTTTGAAGCCCTGGCCGAGCCCCTTCACAGAAGAGGACCCAGTTTGGCATTGTGAAAAAGAAATAGTATCCGACTCTTCCGTGCTTTTCCAACCTCAAGGACAGAGAAGCGGTTTAAATATTCATGAAATGTGACCGCATGAACACCCAGTTCGTTTATGCGGCACGGCCTTTTCCCTTATCATGGACATCTTTCATGTCCCAAAAATATGCCCTCATTTCGTCATAGGACATGTTGTGGATAGCCGCAAAAGGATCGTTGCCACGTGGGGCTTCCCTTTTGGGCTCTTCTCGTACTGGTTTGACGACGCGCATTTGGCAGCCACCATGACATTCTTTCTTGTGCTTGCCCCCTAGCCATTTGCAAGAGGGACATTGATTTCGTGGCTTGGGGCAGTTCTTCACCCCATGTGGTCCACCACAATTGTAACATGTAAGTTTTGATGACGACCCTCTTTGGGCGGCATCAATTTGCATAGCGTTAGGGTCGCCACGTGCTTGAGAAGTTCTTCGGGTAGTAGCACTCATAATGAAGTCGAGGGATTCTTGTGCGGTCCCGACGCGTCTAATCTTGGCAATGTATTCAGCTACTTTAGCCTTTCTTTTGCCTTCCTTGAATATTTGGGCAATAATGCCTCTTCTGACGTTATTTTCCAACATAAAGATAGCATGCGATTCGTCTATCGCAGCTTGTTGGTATAATGCTTCAAATTTGATGATAAAATCGTCCGTCGACATTTTACCCTGTAGTAGCCCCTTTAGCTGACTACGGGCCCAATTGACTTGATTGGTGGAGCGGAATAATCCTTCAATTTCTGCCACCATCAAGGCCCATGTATACGTATCCCCTTTAATGATCCGCGTTTGAACAAAGGGACCTGCTTTTGGCCCTTTCAAATGGGAGAGGACAGCCAGGACTGCTTTATGTGAGCCCGGCGTGATTGCATGTGAGTTGATGTTCAACCAAGCCCACATCTTGGCCCACCACTCTTCAAACTTTGCTTTAGACCCGTCATATTCCCCAGGGCCACTGAACACTTCTATCTTCTTTGAGTACGCTCCCCCCGTACTCGTAGAAGTCGAACTTCCTGCTGCTGCTCCTCCTCTTTCGAGAGCGGCAATCCTATTATTGAGTTGATTTATTATTCGACTCTGATCGAACATTCCCTGCCTAGCAGCGGAGATTTTATCTTCCCAGTTTGCATTAGGGTCATCCAAGATATCGAAAACGGCTTGAGACATATTTCAAGAAATTTATACGTAAAGAAAAGACTTTAAAGGAAATATTGGAGCTCCCGATCGTAGATCAGGGGGTCGGTGGTAAGTACGTGAGGAACATGCCTTACTTCTTTAAGGACGCGACGGGGACATAAACGTGGACGTAAAAAATCGAGGAGGAATTCTTCAAAGTAATCCTGATGTACATGTGCAGGATCAATGGGAAAGTAAGTGTGTCTGGCCCGACGTGGGCATGGTGTGGGGAAAGGGGTAGGGGTATGGTACCTAGCCCTAACTTCTTCTTCTCTTCTCGGACCCTCTCCTTCTTCAATGAGACCTACCTCTACCTGATATACGTACTCGTCTACAAGTACATGTGGGACGAACAGCCAATTGATAAAATGTGGCAACTGGGGGTAGGCGGCTGGCGGTGCGTCGTTCGGGTCTAACGAAGTCGAGCGTGAAGGGGGTGGAGATGACTGAGTAGGGACGAGGGTGACCTGGTCCTCTTCTGGTTCTAGTAGCGAGCGAGTTGATTCCGAGTTCTTCTTCGAACCACTCCTTCTGTTCTGCCCATTGCTCTGCTGTTAGCAACATTGAGTGCTCGACAGACAAGGTGGGATACTCTCTGCGCTCCTCTTCGTAAGAGGCAGGGTATGTGGGCGTAGATCTGTGTGAAGACACTGGCCGGTGTCACTGAGCGTCAGTCCGTGAGCGATACTTCAGATACTTCAAAAACGTTTACTTGTTGCTTGCGGTGGTCTTGACCGGCAAGCATCGTGAACAAGGTCAGTTAGATAATGATCGAATCCTAATGATACAATCAGCAGCTCACATGTTGAGAGTGCATACTGAAATAGGGTCAAACTGAGGTTGTTCTTAAGCTGAGGAGCTGAAGGAGAAAACCCAAGAGGATTCGATGGGAATCCCCTGGTCGCTGTATTGGTCCTTATATACTGTACAGGGGTTTGTCCATATTTACTCTAGATCTAACCGATGATATGAAAGGCATGAAGAATAGGCATGCATCAAGCATTGCCATGAAATGGAAAGGAAGTAAAACATGAGGGATACACATGTAGAATGGAAGAGAATCATAAACAGGAGGTAAACATGTGCTGGCACAATCATACATGAGATCGGTGAGGATTCCATGATGTGTGGCAGCCTATTAAATATCAAATAGGGGAAATGAGAAACATACGGTAGAGGTGAGGCTTAAGTCTGTGAGTCCGTGAAGACATGACATAGGGGTTGTCCATGTCGCGTGCAAGCAAGTTGCACATATCATGTCACATGACCAGTCACGTGATTAGAGAAAGGACTTAGACGTTTCTAAGTCGTTGAGTACAAGCGCGCTGGGCGCTAAAGGAAGAAAAATAGAGAAAAATAGAGGAAAAATACATATCATAACAATGGTGCCCTATTCTATGATCCAAACAAAAAAATCATTGACAAGATAATGGCCAAATTCATGACCAAGTGGGAATACCATGATCTAGGTGAAGTGAGAGAGTTCCTTCACCTGCACATCATAAGAAAAGGCAGCAAAATATATATTGACCAATGCACCTATCTAGCTATAGTTCTAGAACAATGTGGCATGGAAAATGCCAGATCAACCCTTACACCATTGCCTACAGGCTATCATGCCTTATCAAACAAAGAAGCAGCAGACCCTATTTTATGCTCCCAATTCCAAATGGTTATCTGTTCATTATTATATATAATGCTGGGTACCAGACCTGATCTAGCATCTGCTGTGACAACTCTGTCATGACATTCAGTCAACCCTTTCAAGGACCATCTCTAGAAAGTGCTGTATATCTGCCACTATTTACTTGGTACCAACAAATACTCTCTCATATATGATGGCTCCTCTGGACTTGGCATTATAGCATACACTGATTCCAATTGGGCCTCAGATCCTACATCATGCAGATTGATTATTAGCTACTTTTTAAAGTTTGTCAATGATATATTCAGCTAGGCATCATATGCACAAAAAACAGTTGTCCTCTCATCTACTGAAGCTGAATATATGGCACTCTCTGATTGCAGCCACCAAGTAGTATGGATTCATTTCCTACTCCAAGAGTTAGGCTATAACTTAAAAGCCATACCTGTCCATGGGAATAACCAAGGATTGCTATTCATGGCATCTAATCCCATAACCAAAAGGCACTCCAAGCACATTGACATCCACTATTATTATATTCATGAGGCCAAATAAAAGTTTTCTTTGTTGATGGAAATAACAACCCTACAGATATATTCACAAAGAACTTGGGTCATGTCAAATTCCTGGAGTTCAGATCACAACTTGGACTTGTATTCTTCAGCAGCTCTTAGCACCATATATTCTTCCATACACTAGCTACATACTCTATCTACATGCTTGCATATATCCAGAATACTTAGCAAGGGGGAGTGTTGAACAGTATGTGCCCTAATAGTAGCAGGTTCAGTAGTATAGTAAATAATGTGCCCTAGTCATGGCAGCAAACGCTAGTATAAATAAATATAAATAGTATTAAAGCGGAGCTTGAATACTCACTCCCAAAGTATATAAGGTCTCATCGCGAGAATCTTGAATAGATCTTTCTTACACTACAACCACTACTATCTCTGTTTGCTGTGTAAAACCACCAGGTAAGATCTGAGCTCATCCACTGTGCCTATGGCACACATGTCTGCTCAACAATATTCTCCAGGGTCATTCAACACTTTAATTTTCTTGGAGTAGCCTTCCCCCATACTTATAGAGGTGGAGGTTGATCCTCCTGATATGTCTGTTCCTTCTAGAGCAGTGACTCTATTTATAAGTTGGTTTATCATCCGGCTCTGATTGTACATATCCTGCCTAGCAGTGGCAATCTTTTGCTCTCATGCAACATTGGGGTCATCCAAGATGTCAAGCATAGCTTGCAACATATTGATTAAGAAAACTTGTACATAAAGAAAACTTCAAAGGAAGTATTATAATTCCTTATTGTAAATTGTAGGGTCTTTAATAAGTATGTGGGCAGTGTGCCTTACTTCTTTAAGGATGTGACATGGATGTAGAGTAGGACGTAAGAAATCAGGTAGAAATTTGTCATAGTATTCTCTTCTGACAAACTTGGAATCTTTGGGAAAATAAGTGCGTCTGGCCCTCTTTGAGCATGGTGCAGGGAATGGAGTAGGTGTATGATATCTAGCCCTTGCTTCTTCTTCTCTACATGGTCTCTCTCTTTCTTCAATGAGCCCTACCTCTACCTGGCACACGTATTCATTCACTAAGACTTCAGGAATGAACAACTGATTGATAAAATTGGGCAACTGAGGGAAGGTGGCTAGGGGTGCATCATTTAAGTCTACTGAAGCTGAGTGAGAATGGAGGTGAGATGAGGGAGTGGAAACAAGAGTGGCTAATTCTTCTTCATCTACATTGATATAGGACGAGTGTAGTCCGAGTTCTCTTTCAAACCATACTTCCTAGTCTGCCCATTGCCCTTGACTGTTGTCTGACAACATCAACTGCTCTCTGAATAATGTGGATCACTCTCTGAGCTCCTCTTCATAAGAGATGGGGTGAGATTCATATGATCTGTTGAAAGACACTAGCCAGTGTCACTAAGTGTCAGTCTGTGAGCCTTTACTTCAAATGTGTCAAAGATTTTTACTTGTTGCTTGTGGTGGTCTTGTCCAGCAAGCATCATAGCGAACAGAGTTAGTTTTGGTGATCAAATCCTAATGAAACAACTCAGCTGCTCACATGTTGGGTAAACGTACTAAAGCTGTTCACAATGGTAAAAACAGAAGCTCAAGTGACTAGGAGTTTCTGAGGAAAGACCAAGAGAATTTGATGGGAATTACTGGTTGCTTCATTGTCCTTTATATACCATATATTTGTTTGTATATATATCTAGCAGATCTATTGATAGAATGGAAAACATAAGGACCAGGTATGCATCAAGTATAGAAAGGAAGTAAAACATAAGATGAATACATGTAGAATGAAAGGAAAGCATAAACAGGAGGTAAACATGTGCTGCCACGATCATACATGAGATCGGTAAGAATGCCATGATGTGTGGCAGCTATTAAATATTAAATAGCTATGAAATAAGAAATATACGTAGAAAGTGAGGCATGGATCTAGAATAGTCCATGCATATGTGAAGGACGGGCATAGGGGCTAGTTCTTGCATCATAGGATCTAGTCATATGTGTCAAGTCACATAATTGGGAAAGGAGACTTAGACATTTCTGAGTCTTGAAGGTAGGTGTGCTAGGCACTAAAGGTTTAATAAATTAGAATAAATAGAAAGAAAAATAGGGGAAAAATACATATTGTAATAGTTATCACATGACTAGGCCTAGACTCACCTAGGACATTCTAGATATAGACCCTAGACTAGTCTGAACCATAACATCATCATGATGTCATATGGAACTTCATGGAATGTTATGGAACATTTCCATTACTAATTATTTGTTCCATACAAACTTCGTACCTGTATATATACTGCATTGCCAATGCCCAGAGACCCTAGCTTGGTTCTCTTGGGGCTACTTGTCCATAAGCAATCTAAGTCTTTCCTCTCATCATCCTACTCATTGTTGAGAGTATAGTCAACACTTTCCTCTTAATCTTTCATGTCTTCAAGTCAGACGTAAATTGATTTGCTTTCTCATACTTAAATTTTAGTGTTCAATGTTGTGAAAGGCCAAAGTCCTTTGCTCATCTCACATGCTGGTTTCATTGCTTATACTATAGTACTTGATCTAAGTATCATTCAAACTTCTTCAGATGCTTATGGTGCATATAGGTTGTCTATGGCCCAGCATACCACAGGTAGTGTTGAGCATGCACTGTACACCATAGGTGCAGAGGGCAAGCTCTAACTCACCTGGTTGAAAGTAACGATGAATTTAGAGTGATAGCAGTTAGAAGTGAAAAGAGATCTATTAAGGATTCCCAGAGGAAAACCTTATATACAGCTGGAGCAAGTATTCAAGCTCCGCTTTAATGTTATTTACTATTATTTATACTAGTGTTTGCTACTACATCTAAGAGTGCATTATGCTTAGTATTACTACACTACTAGAACTGCAGCTACTACAAGCACATAGTCTCAACAGGTAGGTCAGCAGCTGAAATTCAAGTTATGTGGCCTGAAAGCTAAATCATATCTGTACTCAGGGTCCTTTCATGTTCACATACAAATTTGAGCTTCTTTCCCTTACCACTTCCTTGCAAATGTCCTGTCCAGGTGTGTCAGGCCAGACCTAGTGCATCACTACCTCTAACCCATACCTCCGAGGCTATCCCGAGAGGTATGCATTAGGAGGTAGTTGACTGTATCAACCTCTAGTCCAAACCACTTGTTCATACTCACTCAGATAGCTTACAATCTGCAAACATTAAGAAAAGTGTCTAATACGTAGTAGTCACAGCAGGGTCAGGAGCATCAGTGATTGGGTCGGAAGGAGGCGCAGGAGACGCGGCGGGGTCAGTAGTCGCAGTAGGGTCAGGAGCATCAGTGTTCTGGTCGAGGTCCTTCCGAGCAGCGACGTTCTGCACGCACAATGCACGCACAAAGAGTGAAATGAGCGCGTTATTGGACGACATTTGACACACGTACCTCCTTCGGTTTCTCCTTCTTCTCGTTCTGTACGCACAAGCGAGTGAAATGAGCGCGTTATTGAGCGACATTTTTTTCCTGTGACACACGAACCTCCTTCTCCTCCTTCTCCTCCTTCTCCTTCTGCACGCACAAAGAGTGAAACACAAAGAGTGAAATGAGCGGATTATTGGACGATATTTTGTGACACACATACCTCCTTCTCTTTCCCCTACTCCTTCTCCTTCTGCACGCACAAACGGGTGAAATGAGCGCATTATGGGCGACAGGCGACCGACATTTACGTACCTCTTTCTCCTTCTCCTTCTCCTTCTTCTGCATGAAATGAGCGAGTTATTGGGCGACATTTTTTTCCTGTGACACACGTACCTCCTTCTCCTTTTCCTTTTCCTCCTCCTTCTGCACGCACAAACGAGTGAAATAAGCGCGCTATTAGGCGTTATTAGGCGACGTACCTCCTTCTCTTTCTCTTTCTCCATCTCCTTTTCGTTCTTCTTCTCTTTATGGCAATCCTTGTGGACCCCGCGTTTGACAAATTGCCCGAGTAGGAGCAATTCCCCGCAATCATTTTGAAACTCGACTATGAGACCCTGAACGTCTTGGCACGACTGCGTCACGCACGACTCCACGGCTGTGATGAAGTCTTGGTCCGTGCAGAGGCCGGACACCTCTTGTTTGCCGCACTTGATGTTACTCCTGATACATTTTTCGAGGCAGGCTAAGTATAATGTAAGGTAGGAATAACCAAACGGTCCGTATCATGAGAAGGCGTATGGTCCTGAAAAGGGAGAAGAACGTACGGGGTATGTGCCCCTTGCCGCCGTCGCGCGCCGTGACGGCTGCATACGCGGTGGAGGAAGCAGCAGCAAGAGCCAAGAGCGCGAACGTGAGTTTCATTGTTTTAGCGATTCCTTGCGGATAGCTAGGGAGGTTGAGCTAGATTGGACGGATCTTTATACCATTCCGCGTCCGCCTGAATGGACTTGTGGATTGGCAAAGAACTCCCATCGTTTCCTATGCCGAACCTCCTGTGGAAACATAAACGCCGTACGCGTGTCAGTTTGCTAGACGTCACGGCGAGTACTTACCATTGAGCTTGACCCGCGCCAGGCCATGAGTGCAGGACTGACTTACTGCCAAGACGTGGACATGCTGCAAGGCGAGCTCACGGTGGGCGTTTTGAACCGCATGAGAAATGTGGGGGTAGTACCACTTTGCACCACGAAGAGTCGAGTTTGGACTGTGGTCACCTGCAAGCGCAAAATTGGGGGCGGGAGATCAGATCGATCAAGTCTAACCCTAACCCTAATATAGTGTACACGGTGAGTCGAGCCTAGTTATTGGCGTGGTACAATATCACTACGCGTGCAGGCCGTCGATGATACTCGTTTACCTGAGAAAGACCCTGTGGTAGGTCCAACCAGGAGACCACTTCATTTGTTTTAATCTACATGTCGTTGCCTCTTCGAATCCTCAAATGTTTCGCCCGATGCACACCAGCAAAACAGAGAAAGACCAAGACGTTCGGCCCTGCCCGTGGTAGCATTGTCTCTATCGCGCGATGGTGGGATTTCTTCATTGGCCCATTTCTCGAAGTGGTGAAAAATTTGCATCAAACTAACTGAACGACAAGGAAGGACGCTCAGGGGTTACGACAGAACGGGAACAGCGGATAGAGAGCGGGAAATTGTAACGAGCGCCAGTGGTCATTTCAGGGTGGTGGTTTCATGTTCATCATGTCCGACTCAGACCATGCCCGGTGCGCGAGCGCCGTCGCGATTTGCAATCTAGGACGGTCACTCACCTTGTACTCGTCCTAACGGGATGGATATCCATATTGATTACCCAGAAAGTGTTCATAAATAACCTATAGCAATAAGTAATGCTCAGTGAACTGTGGAAGTCACTGATATATTGGGTATATGTACCTATAGCAATAAGTAATGCTATGGTACGTCAGTAAGAGTAAATCGAGTGGGGATAAATGATATCTCACCTCAGTGAACTGTGGAAGTCACTGAGGTATGTCTAGCTCTACGACGAACGGAAAATTGTGGGATTACATAATATGTCACGACGTTTGACTCCAACACTCCCCCTCAAACGCTACAAAGTCCTAAAGCTGCTGCGAAATGTTTCGCCTTGACACTTGGTAAGGCTTTGGTGAGGGTGTCAGCAACCATTTCATCAGTTGGACAGTAGAGGAGTCGGAGTGAGCCATTGTCGACTGCGAAACGAATAAAATGGTAGCGGATATCTATGTGCTTGGTACGAGTGTGAAAAGCACCATCTTTGGAAAGTGCAATAGCAGATTGGTTGTCGCAATACAGAATTGTTGGGTTGGCAAGAGGACGGAAAATTTCTTCGACGAAACGGCGCAACCAGATAGCTTCTTTCGCGGCATGAGTGGCAGCAACATACTCAGCTTCAGTTGTCGACAACGTGACAAGTTCTTGTTTCTTCGACGCCCACGAGATTGCTCCACCATCCAAGATAAATGCGTAGCCTGAAATCGCATGACGATGCTCTTGCGAAGCACCATCTGCGTCAGTAAATCCTTCCAGACCAACTTTACCTCCACCGAACGTCAGCGCAAGCTTTTTCGTTCCAGCGAGATAGCGGTATATCCTTTTTACAGCCTCCCAATGTCTCATACCAGGATTCGCACTAAACTGTGCGACGGTTGCGACGGCAAATGCAATATCGGGTCGAGTTCCAACTACGAGGTGCATGAGCGACCCGATTGCTTCACGATATGGTATATTTTTCATTAGTGCACGTTCGACGTGAGTCTCCGGAGACTGCTTGCTCGACAGTTCAAGGTTGGAATCCATTGGAATCGACACGGGCTTCAGATCAGCGAAGTTATACTTCACTAGAATAGCCTCTGTGTAAGCGTCCTGCGACAGCGATATGGTGTGCGCAGCTCGATCGCGTGTCACTTTTATTCCAAGAAGTGACGAGATTGGTCCCAGGTCTGTGAGCTTGTATCAGGCAGCGACGTCAGCTTTGAAATCCTTAATCAACTTCTTGTCACTCCCGGTTACAGTGCAGTCGTCAACGTGAGATGCGAGAATGAGGATTTCGATGCCGACATGTCGATAGAATATCCCCCAGTCTGATTCAGCACGACGAAAGCCCAGATGTTCGAGCAGGCGACACAACTCTTTGTACCACTTGAGTGTGCCCTGCTTTGATCCATAAAGTGCGACACGGAGGAGTGCGACAGGATGTTTGAATTTCTTGTTGACTTCAAGGCCAGGTGGGAGCTCCATGTAGATGATTTCGTCTGGATCGAGCTTCCCATTGAGGTAGGCACTCTGAAAATCGAAGACTTCAATGTCCCAGTCGTTTCGGGCTGCGATGGCAAGGATCGTGCGGAGAGATGCGAGACGAGCGACGGGTGCATACGTATCGTAGTAGTCGACTCCGTACACCTGTGAGTAGCCTTTTGCAACAAGGCGGGCTTTGTACTTCTCAATTTCGCCGTCTATGTTCCGCTTGATACGAAATACCCATTTGCAACCAACGACATTCACATTGTCTGACCGTTCGACGATCGACCATGTACGTGCATCCTCGAGAGCTTTCAACTCTTTCTTCATGGCGTCGTCCCATTTCGGCCAGTCTCGACGTGCACACGCTTCTTCAACTGTCGTGGGATCGCTGCCTTCTATGGCTGCTGTAGCTTCAGCCACCATCGCAAACACCTCATCGTCGTCCTCGTCGAGCTCTCCCCCAGCACCCAGCATTCCGAACTCAGCTGCAACGTCACTCGACTCCTCAGTGCCCGTCTGGACGCCGCGCGGCAAAATGCGATCGTTATGTCCGTCACTCGTGCCCTCGCCTTCTCGCAAACGACGAAAGTACGCGGATTCGACGCGGACCCGACCAGAGCGACGCGGTTCGACGGGAGGTTCGAAATGGGGTCTCAGGTGATCAATAGCAGGAGGGGATGGCTGCTGCTGGTGTGCAGAGTCTTCAGCAGGTGAGTGATCGCGTTTTTCACCCTTATCAGTGTGCTGATCGCTAATATCTTCATTGTTACTTGTGCTTGCCTGCTCCCCCGCGAGCGGTGCACTGATGGGGACGGCAACGTCGACCCGTTCGAAGCGCACGCTGCGCTCGACGCCGATCTGCTGCGTGTCTTCCCAGTACACGCGGTGCCCATTACTGTCCCAGTCGAAGCCCACCCAACGACCATCACGCGCCCGTACATCAAGCTTCGAACCATTTGGATTGTGCACCTTGACATGGCAACCCCACGTTGGTAAGTTCGACAGCTCGGGCTTGTGCTGATACAATAGTTCATAGGGCGTCCTGTTACCAAGCGCGCGCGTCGACGATCGGTTCTTTAACCACACCATATGCATCAAGGCCTCGCCCCACAATGTCTTTGGCAACCCACTCGCGTGCAAGACAGCACGTACGTGTTTGATTAGCGTGCGGTTTAGGCATTCCGCCACGCCATTGTGCTCCGGGGTATCGTGCACGGTAAGTTTGTGTTCTGTGCCCTTCATGCGCAAATGACGGCTGAATTTGTCACGCAGGAACTCTTCCCCGCGATCCGAACGTAGCCGTTTTATTTTTGTGCCGAACTGCGTACTGACCCAAGCCTCGTATTCTCTGTAGGCTTCAAAGGTTTCGTCTTTGGTCTTCAGGAGTCGAAGGTCAGTAAAACGGGTATGGTCATCCATAAACGACACGAAATATTGGCTATGTGCATTGGTTTGCACAGGTGACGGTCCCCAAAGGTCAGTGTGGACCTCATCACCAAAGTGATCACATCTCAGTGGGTCGCGGGTCTTCCCGATGGCCTTGCAGGTTGCTTTAGCGTACTCACAGGACTCACAGGGTCCCATGGTTGCGTTCGCAGGGTCGAGCGTTATTCCAGTGATGACGCCGTCATGCAACATCTGCCAGATCGCTTCTGGGGTGATATGTCCAAGTCGGACATGTATCTCTTCCATGGTGAGTGGCTCGTTGGTGTCTGCAACCCTTGCAAATGGCGTGCGGGGTCCCCTTATTGCATAAAGACCTCGGCTGACTGGTATCTCTGCCAGCTGCCTCTTTTTCGAGTCGAAAATCTGGCATCAGTGAGTCACGGAACAACGTTGTATAACCTGCGCCATCGAGACGGCTGATCGAGATCAATGTCACACCGATTTCGGGCGTATACAGTACGTCCTTCAAGAGAATTCGTGTCTGACCCTTGCTGTTTGGTATGGTGATGTGGAGGTCACCTTTCCCAATGGCCTCGAAGGTGTGTTTGTCGGCTGCTGGTAATCGGTTTTGAAGGCATAACAACGAGGTTGACAAACTGATCTTTGTAGGATGACATGTGATGAGATGCACCGGAATCGAAGAGGATCATGGAATTGGCGGTGTCACCTGCTCCGCTGGCGAGCATTGCATAATCGAAGCTGGTCGTGACCACTTCATTATCTTCGTCATCAGTCTCCTCGGGTAAGTCGTGAATCGACGGTAAGTCATCTTCGTCGACTTCTGTCAGCCAGTCTAGCTGATCTTCTCAGTCGTCATGGGCATGTGCAAGCCAGACACCATCAGGTTCTGCGCTCGCCTCTGTGGCTGTGGCAGCCCTTTCTGGAGCCTTTCTTTTGCCACGTCCCTTGGGTCCTTGTCCCGCTTTTCCGCCACCCTCTTCCCAGCAATCTTCGGATTTGTGGCCCTTTTTACCACAATTAAAGCATGTTCCGGTGAACCTTTTCTTGTGGGAGGGTTGTGCTGAGTAAGCGACATCTTCACTACTTGCTGGCGGCTTCTTCAGCTTCGTTTGACGACGATCATACTCGTCTGTCACGGCTGTCATGATGATATTGGGAGTAAGGGATTGCTTAAGGACTGTTGCAGATCCCATCATTGCTGAAATGTTTGCATCGTAAGAAGTTGGAAGGGATCCTAGAATTATGGCTGCGAAATCATCGTCTGACGGAGTTTCGCCCATGGATGCCAGTTCTTCACGAATGGCACGCATTTTATCAAAGTGTGCTCGCACGTCACCCTTCTCTGTGCAGCGTAGCTCGTGGAGCTTTCGTCGCAGCTCGATTGTCACGATACGGGAACGATTTTCGAATTCACTCGACAAAATCTTCCACATCGATGCGGCTGCTTTCTCGTTCCGGACGCGGATAAACAGCGACTCTGGGAGTGTTCCTCCGATAACACTTTTGACCCAAGCATTGTCTTTTCCCCATTCCGCAAGCTTTGCTGGATACGCATCAAGTAGTGCTTGCTCTGCGGTCGTAGGGGTCCACGAGGCCTCTTTCCCATCACGGGGATCCACAGGTTTCGGCGTTGACCCTTGTAGGTACTCGATTAACCCTTTTGCCTCTACTGCCCACTCGACCCGATCTTTATAGGTCAGCCAGTTGCTGCCGTCGGTCTTCAGCGTGGGAATGCGAATCTGTTCGTCTTTCAGTATAGTGGACATGCTGGATTTTTTGTGTGAGCATGCTTCAATTCTTTTCAAGTTACTGAGCGTCGGGGCTCATAACCTATAGCAATAAGTAGTGCTCAGTGAACTGTGGAAGTCACTGATATATTGGGTATATGTACCTATAGCAATAAGTAATGCTATGGTACGTCAGTAAGAGTAAATCGAGTGGGGATAAATGATATCTCACCTCAGTGAACTGTGGAAGTCACTGAGGTATGTCTAGCTCTACGACGAACGGAAAATTGTGGGATTACATAATATGTCACGACGTTTGACTCCAACATAACCCATGTAATAATGGACTAGCAAGTCGGTAACCCGGTTCCCAGATATTTAAATACGCGGTCATCATTCATTTTGAGACAACATATGTGGGCCGTCCGCGTCCTCACAAGACCGCCGCAAGTGCAACAGCCATAGCAGCTCCTGTGAGCGCATTGATGCCATTCGACGTAGCCGCACCCGTAGACGGTGTCGGCGTCGTACTTGACGTTCTGTAGTCGAAAAAACGTAAGAGAATGTCGTGGATAACGAACGGGCACTTACGAAGACGAAGTCGCAGTCGGACTTGTGGCAGTAGGCGTCAGTGTCGGTATACTCACCGTCACGCCCTACATATGATGTAAAGGAGGCGGTGTCAGATCTACCACCATCAAAACTTGTAGATATCCCCTTGGTCAACTCACCACAGAGAGACAAATTGTCTCCGCAAGCGACTCGGCCGACTGCAGATCGCTCGCGGAACATGTAGCTTCCGCGCAGGATATCATGCTCGATATAAAGGTTTGGCTTTGGCAGAGACAGGTGTAGTCGGTGGAGGAACAACCGCCTGTGCTGGCGTCTGCTAGACATGTGGTGACGCATGCTGGAATTATCGTAATGTATCAGGTGTTGTGAAGATATGCGGAGATGTGACGGGACGTACAAGGGACACTTTGGCGCATGCTCAAGGAAGCAGAGGCTGGGGCAAGGACGGTGGAAAGTGCAACAAGGACGGGTGCGAAGCGCATTTGAAAGGCTAGGATGAGATAGCGCTGAAGATGGGGGGGACAACGTACGAGGTTATGTTTGGATGGTCGTCGCATCGTTTTTATGGTGCCAAGTAGAGCACTGCTCCTGCGCGGTAAACTATCAGGTCACAGGGATGGATCAATCCGAGATACGTACTGTGTGAGCTTGGGAGGAGGGCACTGTGATCAACGGCCATCAAGATGCGTGATTCAGATGGGTGGGGCTTGGTGATCTATGTGATCACAGTTGGCGAGAGTCGTAGACGCTGATGGTCTGTGTGCTGCCGACCTTCTGGAAGCAGCTCATACGAGCGCTGACGCCACATCCATCTCATCATCGACCATCTCGTTCGATATGCCAGCCCAGCACAGAAAACTTTGGTTCGTGTATGACAAGGAACCCAACCTTTTACCCTTGTCCATATCCGTCCCTGTCAATGCGACACCTGGCTTCGAGGACGTGAGGCCCTTGGTGGCAAAACGTCTCAGCATGTTGGAGTTGCAGCCAGGACCTAACGGTCCTAACCAGATCTTAGTGGAAAGAATCACCTTCTGGCACGTAAGTAGGCAGCCGAGCTCATCAACTGCCGTGACACGGTGTTTGTTCACTTTCTTGCAGCTCAAAAAACCCTTGAAGACTAACCAGACGCTTAATGAACTGGAGGGCGTCCTACCCCTTTGTGACTACGCTGAGAAGCTGGAACTGTCTCAAGACGTTCCTTATAAATTCCTGCCTGCGCGCACTGTAGATGTGCATTTGGCTGTGTCCACATGATTCGAAAGCAATGATTTGAAGGTAGGCAAGCGCGCTCAATGCAGTGACTCACGTACTAAGCCCAATGAGACGTTTAGGAGCTGGTCTTAGGACACCATCTGCAATTGACTGTAATGTAGCACTGGTTAGCATGTAGGATTTGAGCAAGTACCACTGCCTATGAATTCAATAAGCACAAACAAACCGACAGCTACTGCGCGACTTGACTTGACGCGGTCTAGTACAATATCCTTCCGACGTTCTACAGGCCCCATATATTACACCTCTAGTCCTTTCTTTCACAACCTAAATAGCGTCCCACGCCCGTGCTATATAGGACATTGGTTAGCTCGTGTTCGTCGCTGCCCCCAGGCTGTTCCTTACACCGTAGGCGTCGACGAACCCACAAAACTACTCCTTTTAAAAGTTTCAGAACCCGTTTTGCACAGTCTGGTATTGTCCAATTCATTTTTATTCCCTTGTAGCTCGCAGAGATGTCTGCCAGCGTACGAGCACGACGACCCGCCTCTCCGCCTGCCGGTCTTCCACATGTCTCTCCCGGGGCACATAAATACCCACCGACGTACTCACAAAAAGATGGCATGGGCGCGGACGAAAGAAGGGAAGCTGCTACGAGGGGTTATGGTCCAGGTCGCAGAAGCCACACACCTGGCGGGCTCAAAATCACTTCTGGAGAATGGAAACTCCTCGTCCTCGTCGTCATCGTCGCAACACTCGTACGCCTTTTCCGGATATCAAAACCAAACAGCGTCGTGTGAGTGTCCAGTCCCTCCAGCACACAGAGAACGCGCGCGTGGGTCGCTGAACCGCTCGTCCTTGCTAGCTTTGATGAAGTCCATTTTGGTAAATTTGCCGCCCGGTATATCAAGACACGGTATTTTGTCGATGTACATCCTCCCCTCGCAAAGTTGCTGATCACGGCGGCTGCGTTTCTCTCTGGATTTGATGGTGATTTTGATTTTAAGGAGATTGGCAAGTGAGCATATATGTCGATATTGGTGCTTTAGGGCTGCCGGCTGACGAGGACCAGGGTATTCGTGAACACGCCTTATGTGGCCATGCGTTTGGTACCTGCCACTCTCGGGATTGCTACTGTCCCATTAGCATACCTTACCCTCCGCGCGCTCGACTGTAGAGCAACAACGGCACTCCTCGCGTCCCTCTTCATCACATTTGAAAATGGCCTCGTCACTCAGTCTCGACACATCCTCCTAGATTCTCCTCTCGTCTTCTTCACGGCACTCACCACATTTTTATTCGTCGGGTTCTGTAACGAGGACAAGCAAGAGCCATTCACAGAGCGATGGTGGACATGGCTCGTTCTGACAGGTCTCTCCCTCGGCGCAGTTGTATCATGTAAATGGGTGGGGCTATTCACGATCGCAACCGTCGGCGTATGCACCATCTTGCGTCTCTGGCTCCTCCTGGGTGACTTGCGCGTTAAACCGGGTGTTTGGGCAAGACACTTTTTCGCGCGTGCGTTATGCCTGATCGTGATTCCCGTGCTGTTTTACATGACGATGTTTGAGCTGCATTTTATGATCTTGGGAAGTTCGGGCGAGGGAGATGCGTTTATGAGCTCCGAGTTTAGGCAGACGCTTGGTCGGGGGATGCAGGATACGTATGCAGGTAGGTGGTGTTTATGTCATGGATGGATGCGTCGTTCATGTGGATGATGTTGTAGACGTTGCCATTGGTTCGGAGGTGACTATCCGCCATTTGAACACCCAGGGTGGCTATCTGCACTCGCATGGACACAACTATCCTGGGGGGAGTGGTCGTACGTGAACCCTCCCACATGTATTTGGCACGAGACTGACATGTTCCGTGCATTTAGAACAACAGATCACTCTCTACCCACACCGGGATGAGAACAACCTCTGGCGTATCCTCAACGCGACGGTAGACAACTACCCCCAATACGACTACGAAACCGAGCCTATCGAATACATCAAACACAACTCACGCATCAAACTACGGCACATCGTGACCGACAAGGCCTTGCACTCACACGAAGTCCGACCGCCCGTATCCGACGTCGACTTCCAGAACGAAGTCTCGGGGTACGGTCAGACGGGTTTTGCCGGTGACTTGAACGACGATTGGGTGGTTGAGATCGACGAGGGCGACAAGAGCGACAAGGAGTCGAGTAAACGCGTGCGGACGCTGCGGACACATTTCAAGCTGAGGCATTTGATGACGGGGTGTTATCTCTTTTCGCATAAAGTGAAGCTTCCGGAGTGGGGGTTTGAGCAGCAGGAAGTGACTTGTAATAAGAATGCGGTCAGGGCGAATTCGTTGTGGTATATTGAGACGACCGCTCAGCATCCGCAGCGTACGTGTCTTCGATGGCTTTTGTCCAAGCTGTTGGTGGTACTGATGGGCGTGGAGGACAGTACCGGGTGATGCGCCCAAAGTGAACTACAAGATTCCGGGATTCTATGCCAAGTTTTTGGAGCTGCAGCAGGTAATGTGGACGACCAATGCAGGGCTTACGGATCGGCACATGTATGATTCGCGTCCATCGACTTGGCCGCGTCTTCGCCGTGGAATTGTAAGACGTTTCCGGATACATGGACGTGTTCTTTGACGCTCATGGACAACAACTTTTTTAGAACTTTTGGGTCAAGGACAATCGTCAGATTTACCTGATTGGTAACCCGTTCGTTTGGTGGTCGAGTACGGCGTCTGTCATCGCGTACATTGTCGTGCGTGGATTCTTGCTTCTTCGCGCCAAGCGTGGATATAGGGACTTTGATAACAGTGAGTACGCCATAGTTCCCTGTCCCCTGTCCGCTAACTCGCACGCGCAGCCAAAGTCGTCAAATACGACACCCTCTGCGGATTCCTCTTTACCGGCTACATCCTGCACTATTTCCCCTTTTTCCTCATGCGCCGTCAACTCTTCCTGCACCACTACTTTCCGGCGCTCTACTTTGCCATCCTGCTCTCGTGTGCCGTGTTTGATTTCGCGACGTCGAGTTTGCGGCCGCGCGTGAGGTTGCAGATCGGCGCAGCCTTGGCTGTCGTGGCTATCTGGCATTTCAAGGTGTTTGCGCCGTTGGCGTATGGTGGGCCGTGGACGAAGGAGAGGTGTAGAGGCGCGCAGTGGGTGAAGACGTGGGATTTTGCTTGGTGAGTGGTTTGGTTTTTTGGGTGTATGTGTGTGTGGTGCTGAGGTTGTGATTGCGATTGCGACTGCGGGGGAATAGTAATGAGTATTTGGACGATGTGAGTTTTCAGCTCCGCTCCTTTTTTTTTTTCCCTCGTTATGGCTTTTTAAATGTATGATGGGACTGCCCTAGTACGCGCAATACGCTGGCGTGCAAGTTCCAACGCCCAACAAGACGACGTCTCCCGTTGCGACGATTGGGGGTGAACCCGGTGGACGAGCGCCTATTGTAGTTGAAGACCAACACCAACAGCAGCAGCAAAATGGGCTTCCGGAGATAGAACCGAGTACAGCTATTCCTGTTGGGGCTGCTGAGCCTGGACGGGACGTGTTTGCGAAGGAGGACAAGGGGCCTGTGAAGAGTGTTGCGCCTTTGGGTGTGAAGGAGGTGGAGGCGACGATGGGGGTGGAGAAGGAGAGGGAGGTGAGTGTTGTTGTGCCCGGGTCTGGGTCCGAGAGGAAGAAGGACGGGGAGAGTTCTGTCGTGGTGGTGATCGAGGCCTCTACTTCTCCTGCGGATGCGGGCGCATTATCCCAGGTCAGCAGTGAGGAGGGGAGACGAAAACCGGAGGGGCCGTTGGATCATCAAGAGGCGATTGCGGAGGAGGTTGCGCATGAGTTGTATCCGGAGGCGAGGGATGATGAGTGATGTTGTTTTGTCTGCGGATTTTTTTTTTTTTGTATCATCACCGACACTGGCACGGATACTCCTAGTCACTCATCACCGCTCATGCTTGGTGCCTGCATAGACCAAGAGAATTTTTTCCCCGGGATGCTTGCATACAGTGTGTATCACTTGAATTCTACAAAACCTTGGTATTGATCCAACAAGGGGAATTCTACAATTTATCCTACCCAACAACCCCGTCTATATCCACTGAGTCTGAGTCTACCAATCTATTTATTTAATTCTTCAACGCCGCGTTAATCTTGCTCTCCTCTTCCGTCCACAACAATCTAGGCAATCTAAATGCCGACCCGACGGTCGCATACGTGATATCTCCCATACGAGCGACGGGTTTGAGTTTCGAGAGTTCGACGAGGCCTTTTTCGTTGAGGACGTCGTTGCGGACGTGGATGTGTTTGACGTAGGCGAGGATGAGGGTGTTGTTGGCTTTGCCGGTCGTGGGGTGGATGATGTCGATTGCTTGGAAGAGCTGTTGTGGGGTTGAGTGAGTTGATAGTATGGTGTTTATTGTTGTGGATTTGTTAGAGAGACCTACCTCGCATTCCATGCTGAACGCGCTTTCTTTGACGCGGGAGGCTTTTACGGATACCTAGTGGCCGCGATCACGTTCCATCAGCGGGACGAAAGCCAAAAGGGAGTAGGAGGGGAGGAACATACACTAGGTTCCTTCGTCAATCCGCTGATCGACCATTCGTCAAAGCCAGTCGGTGCGTCTACACCTGTCGCGTTCGCGTTCTCGACAAAAGGTTCGCTGATGATGTTGACCGTGAATCCGCCTTTGCTGTTCTTGACGTTGTTGGTTGTGTCTTTGACGCGGACGGGGCCGTTGGAGCAGGAAAAGGACACGAGGGGTGGGTTGTGCGTGACCTAAGTTGGGTGTGATGAGGTTTCGTCAGTATATCAAGTCCGATGCGATAGGGTTGTGACTTCTTTTTTTTTTTGGATGCTAAGCGAGAGGCAGAAATATACTCACCATGTTGAACCAACTGTTGATCATCGAGTGATGGGTTGATCATATGGATCGGATGAAACGAGTAAAAGGATGTTGATCATACCTAAAGGGAGCGAGGTTTTCCTCGCCGGTCTCGGTGATGGTGGACACGAAGGCGATAGGGCGGGGGACGATACCGCTGATCATGAGCGAGTAGAGTTTCCTGCGAGGGTGGAGATGGGTGGGTAGGCGTTGCATGATGGGGTCGAGAGAGACTTACATGGGATCTTGCTCTTTGGTGTCAAGGACGGTCCAGCCTTGTTTCTCCCCCTCCAACCAAGCCTGCCCACCCGGGGTGCTGTCAAGTTTCTGGCCATAAGACCAAGATGCGTTAGGTGGGCCAGTGAACTTGATCTCTGCCGAGTGGTCGAAAGGTGGGAGAGACATTTTGTTGTGAAGTGGACGAGTAAGGATCGAAGAGAAGAAGGGACGTGTCCTTGCAAAAAAGCCTATCAGGGTTCTTATAGTAAGTGCAACGATCGATGATGAGTGTGAACGGGCTGACCGGCGAGTTGCTTCATTTCGACTCGTCTTTCTCGCGCTGACTCTCTCAAACAGGCTAGCGTTTTTTTTTTACAAACTGTTTCGTCGCGATAAGTTTACAAAGCTGTCGTGCTAGAAGTCGATGGTATCGTGGGTCATCGCCATCTGTCGCAGCAACTGCTACTATGTAGGCATCACAGGTTTGATTACCAGATCAACTACTCAGCTCGTCGACATATCTCCTTTCAGCCTAACGAAACACCAGAAAACGCAGGGAGAAACGCCTCGTGTTGTCGTTCTCACCAGTGCCTCGATATACCGTCGGCATCCAGCGATACTAACAATAGGACGTTCGCGGTGCTGCATTTCTAATGTCGACATGTCCGTGGTAAACATTACTTCAGGTCGCTCTGCACACGTTTTTGCTACGCGATGTCAGACATGCTACTACGATGATCATCGTCACGCTCGATGATGGTCCCCAGGTCCGCCTCGAGGTCCAGCTATGTTTTTTCATGGCTATGACGCCCCTGTGGAGATACAGCCCTATGTTCCGTACCTTCAAACTCTTGGTACTTGCGTAACATTTGTCCCGATTGGTTTAACATGAACCTTGCTTCTGGTTTAACGTGAGCCATCATGCGCCACCGTCTACCGAAACAGCGCATAAGAAAACCCTGCACGTCGAATGCAAAAGACCACCATCTTGCGTTCTCTTCCTCCTCTTTCTCCAGAAGGATTCCTCCGACATGAGCGACGTTGTTGCTGATGACTCACCCGACTGGTTTCCAACCCTCCAGGCCATCCAGCTTGCCAACTTTTGCGACGGTACGTTGTCGAGCTGTTGGCAATATACTGCCTGTAATGTCATGTTCTTCGCCGTTGTCAGCTGCAGCGGTAGCTCTCGTCTGCTATGATACAGGTGAGTGAATGTTTCATATAGAATGGCAAACGAGATGGACATCTAGTCCGCGAACATAGTTCTCATGTTTCCGCGAGAGGTGAGTCTTTGACCACCCTCTACACACAGCGAAGGCTCACGAGTGGGCCCACAGGTGAAATACGTTTGGGTGCGTCCGAATGCGACGGTGAACGTTGCCCGCCTCACCTTGTGACCTCGTTGCAGAGAAAGCCGTGGTCAACAATGTCAACCCTATACGTAATTGTTCGTATGTCACCTCGGCTCTGTCGAGCATGGGCTGATTGCAACAGGCTCGCTATCTTGGCATCGCTCTGGCTTTGTAAGTAAAACCCCCTTTCGTTTGGATTCTATGAACTTTCGGAGATTCTGACTTGGATATGTAGCAACTTTTGGGCATGTACGCACCGTTTTATTTCAAGGAAGCCCGCATAACTGATGCGTTACTGATAACTCAAGTCAACGCCAACATCGCAATGTCGCCTGCGGTAAGACCCTATCTTCTATACGCGTTAGCAGACTGGTGACCTGTAGCTGTAACAGACGTACGTATTCTCGTCAACGATAACATGATTGCTAATGAGTCCATCCGACTGTGATGCTGCAGATGTAAGCGAACCCTTTGTCCAAAAATTCTACTCGATGAGTATGACTGAACCTGCCTTAGGCGTTGCAGTCGACAGGTTTGAGAACTTTGGCATCTTCGTCTATACCATCATTGCTGAGGGTACGTCTATGTTGTAAATTCCGGTCTATCCACATCGTGTTTGAGGACGGCACCACCGGTCATAGCAATCATGTCCCTGCGGATCTATGCCATGTATCTGCGATCCAAGATCATCCTAGTCATCCTCGTCGCTTCCATGTTGACCGAGAATCGCCGTCGGCTCGCCGTTGCCGTCGTCATCTTTGGACCACAAAGCGGTATCTCCGGTATGTACTCGCTTCAAATATCCAACGCCATCTAGACGTTGGCGTTTTTGTAACTCCCTGACACGGCGTTTTTTTTCCTTTCATCGCGTACATGTGCTGAAAAGCTACAGAATGGATATTATCAGGAATACGTGTCTGCGGACCTAGCGTCGACACTGATTCTTCACTCCCTCTCGCATGGGACATAACAGGTATCGTTGTCAACATCCTTCTCTTCCTCCTCGCCTTTGGTCGTTTCGTCAAACACGCGCTCGAGATGCACCGGATGTTGCATCGGTGGAAAGTCAACGATCTTATGAGGGTTCTCGTGAGGGACAGCATCGTCTATTTCTTCCTGTACGTTTCCTTCTTCGTAATAGCGCCCAGACAGGCACTGGATTGTTGGGACGGGTCACTGAAGCTTTGATGCTGACATGTCCGTCCCCAGGCACATGGTCGCGACGATCATTTTGATGATTAGCGTTTGGGGTGCACCAGAAAACGTAAGTTCGTCATTTGCGCCCAAGCAAAAAAAAAAAAGAAAAGCGGCTGTTTGTTCAGGCGTTAACATTTCCCCTCTTGTCTCGTCGCACAGGCGCTCTTTTTCGCCATCGGCACTGCCTACACACAAAATGAAGCCTCGGTGCTCATCCCACGCCTCGTGATCAGTTTCCGCGAAAACTACTCCCAGGACGAACAGCATGGCGTTAAGACGGGTCAACGAGCTGGTGGGGGGAGTATACGAAGTGAGAAGATGGAGTTTAGGAGGCGTGCGACGGTCACGACGACGGTGATGTCTGCGGCGAGTAGGGCGGAGGATGGTGATTTGGAGATGCAGAGGATTAATGGGGGTACTAGGCAGATGATCTGTGAGCTGGAGGTTCCAGAGGGAGAGGAGGAGATGGAGGGGGTCAAGGAGGAGATGAGGTAGGGATTGTGGTCTGAGAGTTTTGTTTCATTGGGTCGACGGGTTATGTACGTGGTTATTTGGGTCATCTCAATGGTGGCGTTTCGAGGAGGCTTACAACGTGTCAGGTCCGAGTCCATCATCGTATGTGGGCCATTGTCAACAACTTAAAGGGTAACTTGCCTTCGTTCCGTTTCTGGTCCAGGATGTACATCATTTAGGAACTGGTAAGTATAGCCTTTGGACAAGTAGGTATACGCACAATAAGCCCTTCCCCTAGCCAGCTGCCTGAGTCCGCTCCAGCACCTTGTTCACAGCGACCAAGCGGCCGCTCGCCGGGTGCGCCAGATCCGAGAACCGATTCTCCCTCATCCTCGTCAACACCTGCATCAGCACGACAGGTGTAATTACGCCGATTCCATCCAGCCTCCTCGACTCATCCATACTCTCAGCGGGCGTATCAACCTGACTGTGACTCCGTTTGGAGCCCGCCTGCGTTGTCGTCGTCGAGTACGGGGACCCGGCCTGAGTTTGAGGTTGTTGCGTAGACAATGGGTTATGGGCGTGGAAGGCCGAACGCGCAGTGTCGCCCGCGTCGACGTCTTCCCTGTACCGTTCCCACATAGAATAGAGGGAAATGATCTCTTGAGCGATCGTGGCTATCAATGGCATCGAGACGTTCAGTCCCGCGAAGAAGGAGATGATATCTTGTTGGTGGGGTTTCTTTGAGCTTAGCGAAGAGATCGAAGCTTGACGCGAGGATCGGCGAGGAAAGAGTGTGTCCTGTTTGTCTCCCGTAGTCGTCGCTGACAGCGACTGCTGCTGCCGAATCAGCTCCCGGGTAGGAGCATGCAGAACTAGCGTCAGATATAGTGAGGTGATGGCCAATAGATGCGGCGGATAAAGGAGACAGAGATCTGATCGGTACGTGTCGTTGATAATGGACCTGAAAAGAAATGAGAAAAAGTGAAAATGAAAAATTGGGGCGGGAAGGGTACATCGATGCTGCAAAGAAGGCTAAAGGTACTGACCAGGCAAGTTGTACCGCATCGTCTGGTAGTTCGAGTTGACCTTCCCCAGTTCCCCAGTATCGCGGACCGTCATCTATACCTACACCGACTTCACCAGCCTCTGTCATCGACTCGCTCGTGGTCGTGCTTTCTTTTCGGCATAGAGCCATTAGGGTCCGGTACGGGTGAAATACGGTGAGGTCGCATTCGAGGTCTGCAACGAGATAAAACTCCATCTCGGCGAGCTTTGAATTATCAGACGGGAACGATTTGACAGCGTACGGTTGTTCTATAAAGCGACGGGTTAGATCTGCAGTCAGCATGCCTCGGTACTGCATCAAACAAGTACGTACGACTGAAGAACAAACGAGCTTCCGCAACAACGTTCTTGATGTGTACCGGCGACTCTTCCGCTTTTCCGGCGACGTAACAACATGCGGCAATGACCACGAACGGGTCCGTCTCACAATACGCGTTCTTGAGATAGAACCTACGGAAGAAGACGATGGCTGTCGATATGACGCGTTGTCTAAAGTTGAGTTTCTTTCCCAACTTTGTGATAACTGACGAAATGGCACTGCGTGAGTGTTGCAGACGACAGTGTTGAAAGAATCTAACCGTTGGCAAAGAAGATGGAGAAATAGACAAAGTATTCGGGGTCATCGACGTATTGGAGGTCGTCGGCTCGGGCTTGTCGAAGCGTTGCACGGTCCACTAGCCATCGCTTGCTATCAGGTCGCCATGAGCTTCTATTATGTGGGGATGTCGGAGGCAGGCCGCGCACTAATGAGAACTTGCCCAGAAATCGGTTGCCATGAGGTTTTGAGAAAAGTTAACTCAGACGGCCAACTTCACTGGTAGGATACATAGAGTAATGACGCCGGGAGTACTAATACGAGGTGTTCAATGGAAAGTGGCTGTGCATGCTCTGACCAAACCACAAACATCGGTGTAAACGCATCAATTAGAGATATACGACTGTATGTGGTTACTACTGTTCATACTGCTTCCCGCTTCCGAGGTGTCGCACGAAGGATGTCGTCCACCCTAAAATACGGATAAGCATAACGATCAGGCGGGGTAGAGGATACGACCCACCGTATGATCATCTCTGCAGCTTCGCTAGCACTCAGCACGACCTGTCGTTTTAGCTTGTAGCTTTCCGTGACACCAAGTGTCTTCATGGAGCTAATGCTTCCCTCATTCATGTCTATGCGCAGCTCAGCTCTCCTGCTTCAGAAAAAGTTTAAACGCTGTTGACGTACCAAGTCCGGCGTCCGAGTGTCCCTCGTAATGTGCTGCCCTCAGACGTGCCACGAGATCACTCGAGTCATATCCTGCGTTATCAGCCAGAATCGTGGGGATCTGTCTGAGAGCGCGCCCGAATGCCTCCGCGGCGATCGCCTTCTTTCCCTTGATCTTTCGTGCAGCCTCGTCGACGGCACAGCTCATCAACATCTCAGAACATCCGCCACCAAGAACTATCCTGGTTTCTTTCACCGTTTGGGACAAAACGGAGAGCGCATCGTGGAGAGAACGCTCAGCCTCGTCGACCATTTGGTTCGTCGAACCACGTAGCACCACGGTACATGCCTCACCGGCAGCAACGCCAGAGAATTTGAATGAGCTGACATGGTAAAATTAGCATGTGTCGGTCCCGAACGATGTTGCAAACAGCACACCTTGTCCTCCCCAATGATAATTTCCTCGATCAACTCGCATCTTCCGAGCTTGACGAGATCAGGTCGATCAAACGTACTCGCGATCTCACCACCTGTGACAAGCGAGAGCCGCTCCACGCCCTCAAAGTCAGCGTGCTCTATCACCATGATACCCTTTTCCGCGAGGAGAGACTCGGGGTAATTGTAAATGAGTTGTCGGTTGACAAAACAGTTGATCCCGTGAGCTGCGATGGCCTCTACCTTTGCTTTCATCTTCTCCCGCTCCGCACGCTCAAGCTCAGCGAGTTTTCCTGTCGAATCTACTTTCACTCTTGCGCCAAACACTTTGATTTTGTCGGTGTCCATTGCTTGCATCAAACTTGAGTAAATTTGGGAGGTGTTCAGCGAATGTGTTCACGTACAGGTATTGGCGATCAGTATCTTAACATTCTCCATTCGTTTGGGCGAGTTCACAGCGATGGTTTTGTCAAGAATGAAACCTGATTTATCATTCAATTTCCAGAAGAGTGAAAGACGGATTCCAGGAACGGACCTTCGTCAAGATATGAGTCTGTCAGCTTTCCGCCAACTTTTTTGATGATCTGGATATGCTCGAGATCTGTAGAGCCCTAAACAAGATCAGTACATGCGCAAGGTTCGTCAACAAGATTTCGTTTACCTTTAATCGGAGAACTGCATCAACTGCAAGATTGGCAAAGTAATCTTTGTCTTGCGAAAGCACTTTGGACGAAAGAGTCGTGCGTGCAATGTTGAATAGGTCTTCACGGAATTGTGACGCATCGGAGCTGAAGAAATGAGGATACAGACCCCCAGAGTCAAGTTTCCACAACGAACACGTCTATAACGCGCAAACTCACGCGTGATCGGCGGCAGACTTTTCCAGTGCCTCAAGCGCAGCTCTACTCGCAATACGGTATCCTTCCACAATCGTTTGCGGATGAATCTTCATCGCAATCAACTTCTCCGCCTCCCTCAGCAGCTCTGATGCCAAAACGCACACGCTCGTTGTGCCATCACCGACTTCGTCATCCTGCACCTTGGAGATGTTTACGAGGATCTTGGCCGCTGCATTGTCGAGCTGGATGGCTTTGAGGATTGTAGCGCCATCATTGGTCACGTTGATCTCGCCTGTTGAACCTGATTGGAGGATTTTGTTCATGCCCTTTGGCCCAAGCGTCGATTTTACGAGGTCGCCGAGCGCGAGAGCCCCGACGAATGAGGAGAGACGCGCATTTTCTGCCTTCTCCTCGGTTGCCTACCAAAAATCTCGCTCAGTACTCCATGCGGATTGTTAAAAAGATTTCGATATTTGCCTCTTCACCGAAAATTTGCATTGACATTGTGGGTGATGCTCGCCAGCTGCAAGTGTAGTGATCAGATCCAAGTCCCTAGCATAGCTTATGTAAGGGATGTTCTGCAAGGCATGGATCCCCTTCACTAGTGTTGGCACCCGTAGGCACTGAAAGTTCGAATGAAGACAGTCGTTTCTTCAATTCTCCTTTACCGTCGCTGAAGCACACTGCAAAAAACTTGCGCCACCAACTCGTCGAACTACTTCATGATTTTGGATTGGGTTATCCAGCGACCCAAACAATGGCACCGGTAGATGTTCCTACTAAGCTCATTCTCAAGAAGATGTACGATCACAGTACTACAATACATGAGCAATCACATTCCGTGTCATTGGTAAGTCATCATATGTGAAAATCGTAATCTCTCATCCAGCAGAAATGGTCCGGTATTACGCTGCACCAGTTCGGCGCCATCTGAGATGCCCTTGGTTGCTGGTCAATGTATATAGGAAAGCCGCGGTAAGTTCACTTTCTCCACCTGTTCTTCGAGTGGTGCCCAAAAAATACGTAGCAGCTTTTCTTACCTTGCCCAAGATCAAACACTGATCATCGAATGGCCGACGCCCATGCACGAAGCTCCCATCCACACCATGAACAATGTGTTCATTCAGGGGGGAGTCATGAGGTAGTCCTGATGGACTACCCCTACCCCAAGAGCCTTGTCGATGTGGCTCTCCGCCGAAATACCGAGCTGAAGGCCTCACGCGGGGGTGTTGTCATCCCTGACTTCTACCTTCAGCTATTCTCGAAGGGACTCATCGTCGTCTCATTGGTGTGAGGAGCATAGGATGGCAGGTGCCTCCCAATTAGGACTTGGATGAGAGCATGGTGCGAGTTTGGCCGTGCTTATTAGCTAGTAGTCACAGCACACGAGCCTTTACACAATGGAGGGCAGGTTGCGATGAATAAGGGGTCGGACCGGAAGCTTTGGTGTGTTCATGAGCCAAATTCGAAAGAAATATTACATGAAGTCCATGCCTCTACAGCAAGGTCATTTTATTGACATACATGGCCAGCTCCAGTCGCATTCTGGCATGTCGTCCATTTCGTGAACCTTTATTGGTTATCGGTGGCTTGAATTGTGCGAGGTTATGGACCGCGAGCTGACGTTGGTGAAAGGTAGCGGATGGAGAAGTCGGTTCGCTCAGTTGACGGAGGTGAAACATCCTGCACCTGGCAATGATGGACTGGATCCTTGGGTAAAAAATTTCACAGGCATCTTGAGCAGGATCGGGGTATGGGTTGGAAAGCAAGTAGGAAGGTAGCGTTATGCCGGAGTCATGGGCGAATCCGTGGAGGGTCCGATGCCCAACGCCGAAGACTCGCGGGTACACAAGCAGCCTGATTCCGATGAGCTCCAAGATTTTGCCTAGGAAAGATGCTGCTTATCCACATGAACGTCCAACGATGTGTCCGAAAGATCGAGCGTCCGGCGCGGCAGAGGCACGCCGTAATCCATGTCAGTCGACAGCGCAGAAACTTGACAAACCATGAGCCTTGACAATATCGCTGGTGAGTTCCTGAATGCCAACACCAGCACCGCCGACGAGACTGATCTTTCCACCGCGCGCGTAGGGGTTCAAAAGGTCGACGACCCTGATCCCAGTCTCGAGGACCTCAGTAGCCATTGCTTGGCCGACAGATGCGGGATCAGCGTAAAGAGAGTAAAGCTTGGCACCTTTGATGGGATCAAGTTGGTTGATGGGTTCTTGAGTGACATTCGTGATACGGCCGAGAGTAGCGGTACCGGCGGGAATGCGGACGAGAGCACCTGTGTCTGACGACCTTCTGACCTCGAACAAGATCCAGAACAATTGTGCGGACAGAGTTTTTACCAAAATACACGGCCTCCCAGGTACAGCTATTCGGGGGGAGAAACGAAGCAGAGCACGTAGGTCGATAAACCTGCTATAAAAGTGCGTAAAAGCCGCCAAACTAACCTGGGTGTGGAGCGGCAACGCGCGACGATGCAGGTACTGCGATCGGTCTGCAGGAACCGGTTAGGGCTCTTTATTGTATTGACTGCTCTTCGGGGATGTGAAAGCAATGATACTGAGGTGTTGAATAAAAGAGAACAGAAGAAAGGGACAGTGAACGCACCGTCCGTAAATTAGATATCGATTCAAAGAGCGCATTCCAAGCTGCATTTCGTCGTCTGAATCATTCAACGACCTGCTGCAGCATAGCGTCCGCCGCAAAGCTTTTCGCGGAGGTTTGCACTGCTCCGCACCAGCCGGCACGGCCAAAGCTTGAAGCAACCCCCAGAGGGATTGCCTCGCTGCTAGCCTGCAGGATATATCACCTAAGTACAAGGAGCAGAGGTATCCCTTCGATCAGAGAGAGCACCGACATCGACTGCCACTCGTCCTGAACCTTCTAGCAAGCGTGGGAGACAAAATAATCCATCACCAGTATCATAAGTACAACGAACGACAAAATGATGTTACAGATGATAGTAGGGGAATCAGTTGGTATCACCATGAGAACCACCGGTGTCCCCGCTGTGCTTGACTCGCTGCCATTTCCAAGGAGCCCCTCAGTGCATTGAACAGCGCCTGTGCATGCTCTGGTCTGGAACAAACTTCTTCCCTGATCATCCAGGGTTTACTATCAGTGCGACCTCGTAATGTTTCGGACGTGATTGTATTTTCTTTGAGATGATAACGCCATATGCTTTGTTGCGAGCTTTGGGGGTTCACAATGCAAGTATATGAAGTCGGCGTGGCAATGTCCATAGCACAGTGCTTAGGCATATCGACATTGCACCATGCGCTCCTTGGTGGCTGTTTTATGATCAGCATCTGTCCGTACAAGACACCGAGTGACTGACCTCCAGGGAAGGAACGACTGCATCCGCTACAGCCCTCTGCACTTTGCCATCGACGATGCGCCGCCAGTTGTTCATGGTAACAGACCAATCACCAGTGGCCCTGAAGTGTACACCTGTCTTCACTGCATACAATGATTTCATGATTGTCATAGTGCGACAGTAGCAGACTTACGTCCCCCATTGACAGTCCCATTTTTGGAAAATTGCATTTGGATATCGAACCATTGTCGAGCTGCTAGAGGGTCCACGAAATGAAATACGGCACGATCGTTCGAGGAAATGATAACGTCGTTGCCTCGGATCTCCCACATGTCTGTGGTAATCCCTTCCGTTTGGCAAACAAATGCGTTTTCGTCTCCCCTGCTCGCGACTGAATAAAGCATGGGTAAAGAAGTGAATCAGACGGTACCTGATAAAAGACCTCTTCTTCGGATGTGTTGGATGGTCGGTTTTCGCACCGTCAACGAATACAACAGGTTGTCGCTTGTTTGAAAGACCAAATTCAACACCGATATATTTCAAAGTCACTTCGGCGCGGACAGGGGCCAGATCCCTGACATGATACGTCAAGGGACCTTGTGTGTACGTAGAGGACTCGTTCGTCCATTTCACTTTATCCTTGGTGATGATTCGCGGGTCGGTGCTAACCAAGGTCGCAGTGGTAATCCCACCTCTGGTCGAAGTGCTTGTGCCTAGCATCAAATGTCAAACAAGTGATAATTGTCGGAAAACATGGTCCAAACTTTGTTCATCTGTCCACTGGATAACCGAAGCCTATCGTTTGCATTCTTGATTGGATTTTTCCAAGTGGAAGGCCGCTGGTTAGCATTGCGTGCAATGCACGACTGCAGTAAATTCCATAAATCATCGCCCAAGCCACGTTCGATCACATCCCTTGATAGTTGGCCGCTCCAAAATGAGATTACCTTCACGCACAACTTTGTCAGGGAGAGAGCTGAACGGCACGGACTCGGTGAATATCTGGAAAAGGCAGTCAGCCAAGAGAGAAATCTACACATAAATTCCAAAACCTCATAGATAATCATTCCAAATGCATATACGTCTGTCTCCAACGTCAAAATTCCCGTCTTGATCGCTTCAGGGGCCATAAAGCGAAGGGTACCCCCAAGTCCGCTTCTGCTCGTAACCGGTGACGGGCTCTTAACCTTAGACAGTCCGAAGTCCGTGATGCATGCCGAACCAGAGTCATCTACCAATACATTCACCTGGCGGAACATCATCAACAATATGTTGGACATTTTCGGAAGTACGCACTGCTTTAAGGTCACCATGGATGACGTTTTCCTCATGGAGATAGAGCATCCCTAGACATATCTCGTACACCTATGCCACAACACTGTTAGCATTTCTGGCATCCGCACCAATTAAATATTAACCAATTTCACGCGGTTAGCTTGTGGCCTAGCGGAGAGGTATTGGAGTAAGTTTCCGTTGCGCATATATCGCGAGACCATCAGCGGCGGGGAGGATAATATAGCTGCGCCGTAAAATGGCACAATGTGATCGTGGCGCAGGTTGCCCCATATTTCGATTTCGCGCTCTAGTGCCTGAACCGCACGAGACATTAGTAAGATACGTATGACATCAAGGTCACCCACCTCCCTAGAAACATCCTTCAAGACTTTCACTGCAACTGTTTTTTTTCTGTATTGGGCTGTTTTCACGGTCGAGAAGCCACCAGCACCTATGGTTTCGCCTAAATCGAGATCGTGACGAGTTATGGACCACTTGGACAGCTTCGGTGCGGATCTTCCCGTCGTCACCTGCAGGCAATCCAGGCTCTGTCTCAGGAGTCGCGTCTCGGGTGCTGTCTCATCAGCACGAGCGTTTAATCTCTGCGAAGGGTTCAATACATCACGAACTCCCTTTGACTTGTCCATAAATATTAAACGCTGACCTTCTGAATGGCAGCCATGGCTTCGTCTTCGTCGCTTTCACCATTGATTTCGAGAAGGCGCTTTGTTTCGTGGTAATTTCCCGCGGCTTTCTTCCGTAGTTCTTCTAACTTTGCAACGTCGGCTTGACGAGATGCTTCCTTTTGGTTCTCAATCTGGTGATAAAAATATTCTCTTTGAAGGCTTATCTAGAATAAGCGCGGCTATGTGGTGAATACGTAGAAGGCGGTCGTGGACATGGTTAGAACGCACCTGGAAGCAGAGTAAGCAGTCGCTGAGACGACGGTGTGCCTCCTCGATAGCAGTATTGATGTCACCAGCTCGAAGAAGAGCCTTGAAGAACGACATCTCAGCCTGCCTCTGAATGATGGTCAACACGTCCGTCATATGTCTATGAAATTATAAGTCGGCCTTGAACGAGTGAAAGGTGACGAGTACAGACTGCTGAAGTGCCTTTAAACTCGCCGCGTTCGCCTCCACGCCATCCTTCGGCATCTCGTCGTTAATTGTTTTGAGCACCCAAGCAGCTCGCCGAACGACGAGACCACATCTCTGTCTCCCAGTCTTGACGCTGTCGTACGTATTCCAGATCTTCACCACAAGGCCATACGCAGGAGTTAAGACAGAGAGGTACTGTCCTACGGTGCCTATCAAAGCATCGAGGCTGTCAGTGTCCATGTCTTTCAACCAGAGGGGTACTTCAACGGTGAGCAGGCCGAGATCAGAAACTGAGCTCGACTTCTTTTAACACCTGTAGGTTAGTCGGAGTTAGAGCCTCAAGTACCATTTCTAGCTTGCTGCAGAATGCCTACCGCACGATCCCGCAGTACTAGATATCGAATAGAATCCGATGTCTGTGTTCATCTGCGCTCAGATGTCGGACAGTGGAGAATCAATAAGGTTCTTTCTGGCGTGCATATGCCGACATTATTTGCAATTTGCAAGTAGGAACAAGCGCTCTCCATCATGCAACCTGTCCGAAAGCCTCGCGCCGTACCCTGTCTATCAAGACTCAGCCCCTTATCAGGGAAATCAGAACATCTCAGCTCACGTTATGTCAACCTCACCCTAGCGTAATTGACAAAAACCCTGATACTTGCGGCACTATCCTGACGCCCAGGATGAGGCATTCTCGGGCTATTTGAACGCATATTTCAGTAACCTCTTCCGGTTCCCTCTGTAACCGCACTCCAACCCACAAGTGACTCTTCAACATGTCCAGCTCAAGCGGCATCTTCTATCTCATGGGCCAGACGGGGACATACCTGGAGCTCGCAAGTGCTTCCCCTGGGACCAATGTTACTACCTGGCACTATACAGGGAGTTCTGCGCAACAGGTAGTAAACCTCACCTCATTAAACCATCCGCGAAATGTACACGAGCCGTTCTTTTGCAGTGGAATCTGACCGCTTACAACGGACCAAGCTCAGTGATGTACACAGTGCAGAACGTGTACACTTCAACGTACATCACGTATAGCACCGTTGAAAATCCTGGCGTCTTCCTCACGCAAAGCTTGACACCGTTTGATTGGTATTTCCAGCCATACGAGAATGGATATGCGTAGGTGAAAACGTTCAGCCTCGTTATCCTCTTGTTGATCGTATGCCGCAGGATTTCTTCAACAGATACATTCGAATTGGCATGGAATGTCGACCAAGGTTCCTCCGGCGATAACAACCCCGTGAGTCCTTTGCTCCTTGTTGGGGGATCTTCTGACACATTCAAGGTCATAATGTATGCTTGCTGCGATGTCTGGACATTATATTCGATAACAAATACGAGCTCGTCCTCATTTACGGCGGCACCTACCTCTGCAACGTCACTCTCACCTTCTTCCCCAACTAGCTCATCCAACTCGTCCACTTCGTCCAGTTCATCCGGTTCAAGTACGTCGTCGACCAACGTCCCCCTTATTGTTGGTCTATCCGTGGGGGTTACTGCCGGTGTCATAATCGTTCTGGGCACTCTGCTATGGATTTGTTGCAGAAGAGGATCTCAGCATCGCACATGGGGTATTTCTAAGCTGCTTGAAGGATTCAAAGGAAAGGCAGCAGCATGATCATCGTTGTTATTGTGCTTACCGGCGAAAGGTTTGAGGGTCATGATTGTTCCGTCCTTGTGTTCTCTTCCATGACTGCATCTTTTTGGGATAATTGTTTCGTCACGATTTTGATACGTTTGCGCAAAGTGTGGTACTTACCTACATGGTTCCTGCTGATTGATGATCACGATAGTCTTTGCGCCCAGCTGGATTTGGAGAGGGACCGCCCAATCTACCTTCCAGGTCAAGCGCTTTGTCGACACACAGTGTCACTGCCGTAGCAATATCCCGTCAATTTCCGGTGGCAAAGCGCTCAGCTGAAGCATTACCCTGATTGGAGAGCGTTCATTGCACCGGATAGGGTGTCCTCCATCAATGATGGAGGGAATGAAGAGAAAGCGATTGTAGCATCCCTGGCCTTAAGCGCGTTACACCGCACTACGACCCACATTGACGAGGGTACAAAGTACATCTTTGTCTGGACGCCCGCTCTCGGCAGCAATACGTTATAGGCGGTAAAATGTATCAGGCGCGCAGAAGCTATTGAATTATTGAAGATCCGCACAATCTGCAGACATTGTATAATAAACCTACCTCATTGCGTTGGTGAGGTGGGCCCTTCCCTTGCGGATTGCAAATGTTGATCGTATCAGTGCGACGGACGGTGTGCCAGGTGGCGATTTGATGAAGAGTACAGATAGCCACGGATGCTTCAGATGATGATTTGGGACGTTCTGTGTCATTGATGAGCGGGAATGGTGATCGCCTAAGGGAGCATAATCATGAGACCTACGATATATGATCAGCTGAATCGAACTTCTCTCCACCGGAGAATCCGTCGGAAGAAGCGTGAGATCGAGGGATTCGTAGGAACGGCCTCCACTTCAAACAGGTAAGCGAGAAAGACATTGTTCTCTTCCGTTCATTTCCGGGCGCATGAAACCCCATTCGAAGACAGTTCTATCAGAGGTCGAATCTTTTCTGGCGCGCTGAAACATGCAGCCTCAGACCAAACACCCAGTATCTGCGGTCTGTCTGCATCAGTGGGACAGCCTGCTCGCAGCCGTGAGATTGAATGTCTTGACGATGGATGAGATTTGAGATGGGCGGACATACACAGGACAAACCTTGTCGCCAACAGGTCAGCACGTAGAATGTACTGGAGCGGAGTGCCAACAATCAATAAATGGGCGGGACCCGCCGAGATGCACACCTGGGGCCCACTCCACAACGCATATCGATCATACTGGGCATCCAATGAGGTTGCTGTGGCTGCACAGTACCGAATGAAGGATTCGCCCGTTCAAGGATATGGACATTAAGATTGTGGCCTAGAAACAAATTGAACCCACGAAAAGCCAACTGGAGCGTCCAATCGAATGGGAATAGAACATCCTCCATGCCGTTCCCGGAGTTTGAGTTTCTCTTCCTCGTTATCTTCTACACGAAAATCGGAGTATGTGAGACACTTAAGAAGTCGTTCTCATGCCCCACGTCCGTTGGACGCTCGACGTGACGACTCGCGCAGAGGGGGTGTATATGTGGCTCTCCTTTGGTGACATTACGACGATCGGGTTTCTGGCCAATAGTCTCCCAAGGTGCTAAATCAGTGACAAAAATCCACAGAAAAGGAGAGAAAGGCTTTGTCGCCTCGGTACTGGCACCTAGCAGAACTACTTTCTTAGCTTACGCCCAAAAATGCATTTTACCCAGCCCATTTGTCCTACTCTGTCCTCCCCTCCTCCTCTTGGAACAGTCTAATAGACGACAAGCCCACGACGCCTTGATGAGCCATGGGGAGTTGCGCTACCATCGACAGAACGCTTTCGTGCGCGCAACACGCTTTATCTTCACGACAACGTTCTGCCAATGGTAGAGTCCTCAAGCTCTACTCACCTGTATGAATCAATGATGTAGATGAACGACGGTCCACGGTTGGCGGATCGATATCATCCTTCTTGAAGGAGACCAAAGTGTAAAAAAGGAAATCAAAGTCCATGGTCCACGGTCCACCACAAATTTGAACAATGAAATGTTCCGTGTCCCGCCGCCAAAGTCTCCACTCGTCTTTTCTATTAGAAGGGTTATTTACTTTCGCTCTCAACTTTCTCCTCGTCTTCCACGACAACGACAACGACAACGATGTTCTCCCGCTCTGCAGTCCGTGCACTTACCAGCCAGTCTCGCCTTTTCTCGTCTTCTGCTGCGCGTCAAACCAAAGTCGCAGTTCTTGGCGCTGGAGGTGGAATCGGGCAACCTTTGTCGTTGCTGCTCAAGAGTGATCCTTTGGTCACCTCTCTCAGTCTTTACGATATCCGCGGTGCACCTGGTGTTGCAGCGGATGTGAGCCACGTTGACACTGCAAGTGTGGTGCGTGTTATGGTCTCCAGATGTTCCTGCATCGCTTTTGACACTTGGCGTCCATGTAGGTTAGCGGATACGCTGCAGACAAGCTTGACGAGGCCCTCGAAGGCGTCGAAGTCGTGGTTATTCCAGCTGGTGTCCCAAGAAAGGTTCGTACCACCCCACAAATTTTATATGCATTATTTGACGCTGTTCGTTTCAGCCTGGTGTAAGTTTAACTTCTTTCATGTTGAACCTTTCTAATTCCATTTCAAGATGACCCGTGACGATCTTTTCAACGTAGGCTTCTCTTTTATCTCTCTTCATCTAACCGGTTGTGACTTCTCTCAAGACCAATGCCTCCATCGTCCGTGACCTTGCTAGCGCCATTGGCCGCGTATCGCCCAAGGCCCACATTCTTGTCATCTCAAATCCTGTCAACTCTACCGTCCCCATTGTCGCTTCAACCCTTACCAAGTTGGGCGTTTACAACCCTGCTCGTGTGTTCGGTGTGACGACTCTCGATGTTGTCCGTGCCGCACGTTTCACTGCCGGTGTTGTTGGCGCACACCCCAACGAGACCCCCATCACCGTCGTCGGTGGTCACAGCGGTGCAACGATCGTTCCTCTGCTCTCGCAGAGCGCACTCGGCAAGACAATCAAGGGCGAGACCTATGACAAGCTCGTCAACCGCATCCAATTCGGTGGTGATGAAGTCGTCAAAGCCAAGGATGGCGCAGGAAGTGCGACTCTTTCGATGGCTTATGCTGGTGCCAAGTTCACCAGCGCACTGCTGCGCGGTTTGAATGGCGAGAAGGGCGTAGTTACGCCTACTTTCGTCGACAGTCCTCTGTACAAGGACCAAGGTATTGACTTCTTCTCGTCGAACGTTGAGCTCGGTGTAGGTAATCCTGCCAAAGTTTTTGCAATTGCGCTGAGGATGCGTTGCAGGTCGATGGTGTTGCGAAAATTTACCCTCTTGGCCCACTTTCTGCTGAGGAAGAGAAGCTTATGGAGGCTTGCTTGCCCGAACTCAAGAAGAACATTGAGAAGGGCAGGGCATTTGTTGAGAGCTCGTAGATGCGTCGTTAGGACCCCTTGTCCCTCAAAATACCTCTTGCTCATGCTATCTTGCTTTGAGATCTAAGTTCCTGCCAGTGTGAGCCGCACTTTGAGATGTGCAAATACTTTTGTTGTCAGTGACTATCTCCGTCCTTTTTTCTTCACGATTGTAAAGCCGTCCTCGTCGACTTCCGGCTCTGCTCTTTGTCGGTCTCTGGAACGATCGACCAGTTGTGGAACGACTTCCTCCCCTTCGCCACCTTCTGCATCATCGCTCTCGCTTTCTTCCTCGTCATCTTCCCAATCGCTTCCGCTCCCTGTACCGACCTCGTACTGCGGCACCCTGCTCTTCAGCTTCTCTGCCTGGGCCTCCATCTCGATCACGACCGTTTCACTCCCATCGCAAACATCCTTCCACAACTTTACAACGTCATTTGCAACCGCCAACGCGCTGTCATCTTCAAGGGATACTTCAAATTCGTCCGACATGATCTGAAGAAGCATTTCTTCAATGTAGGCTGCGTCAGGTGGCGACGCTGCTGTACCCGACCCTCCAGGCGTTAATACGGATGAGGATGAGGACGGAAGGAATTCTTCAAATTGGTCAACGATGACGCCTGCTAACCAGCGTTGTTTTTGTGCTGATTCTGGACCGCCCCATGAGTGGTGTACAGCCAGTTTGAGAGCGGGCCAGAGTGCGAGACGGGCGACGACCCCTCTGGCAAAGCGGACGGCGACTGGGGAAGGGTGGGACATGGCTGTTGGCTACGGCGAATATAACGTCTGATATTCGGTCCTAGGAAAGGCAATTCGACCCCTCTCGACCCCCTACTACTGGCTACGTCCAAACTTGGACGAACTTCGACCTCTACCGTAGACGTACGTGTTCGCATCTCGCGACTCCGACGCATGCGAAGATCACAGAAACACTTTGCATACTTCTCCCTGGTCCCAGTATCGAAGGGCAATTACGTTCAAGTAAATTGTCTGTTTCGTCATTAATTGCCCCCTATGATTTTTTACTTTCGGGGGCTACTAAATTTTCGACCTCTCAGTACCAAAAAAAGAAAAGCGGAAACGCACTGGGACAAAGCAACTGCTCCCTTATTTCTTCAAAGCTAGCAATTGGCGTACCTCAAGTCCCCTCCCCTTCACAATGTGCTTCACTGCCCGTCAACCCGAGTCAAGCCTCCACGGGCGCCAACATATCGGCGTGGCGGCGGCTCCGACCTCCCGGTCACAGCAAAACAATGAATCCCTCGTGCTGTGCTGTGCTCAGTGCCCCTCTTCGTTTTCCATCCCATTGAGCCTTTCGCCTTGGAATTCGGATCGCAGCTCCCCACTTCTGGGCTCGTCGGTCATGACTTGCAAGCTTTCCTTTGCGATCCTAGCTTGTCGATCCATCGCTGACCAGCGAGTTATGGCTCATGGTGCTGTCTTCTCGCCGAACGCTCACTTTTGTAAACTTCCGAGTCATGTTTGGGTATGTACTCATCTCGTACAAGAGTCATATGAGGCGAAGTCCGGCATACGAGGTGAGTCAATACTCGACTTGGAACGCCGTGTGTTGTATCACCTTGTCCCCGGGGAGCTTCCATGCCGCTTAGGATGCCTATTTCTGACCGATCCATCCCCTTCGCCTCTCTAAGCACGGTAAAATGAATCTCTACCGGTATGAAATCCCGAAGAACACTTATACCACAGAATTCTAAACCCATCCGTCTCGATAGTCATGGATGTGTGCTAGAATCTGCATATCCAACCTCTTCCTACTACTTTTCCACATCTTCATGTCGAATTTGATGGACCGTATCAGGAACAGCATTCGCTGGGCGATTGGATTTTTGGCTCGAGGATGGTCATTCCTTGTGAGTACTGTTGTACATTTGTATCATACCTCGTCCATGCCTCTCTTAACATGTTGTTAGTTTTTTCCTATGATGAAAGACATTATCGCCGTCGTCGTCATGATACACTACATCAATCGCAACACCACTTGCGTCCTTGCCTTAACTGTTTTGTATTTCATTAGGCCGATGCTTAGGCTTAAGCCTCCTCATCGTAAGTCAATTATTATTTCAAACTCATTCGATACAGACGCGTACTGCTTGTTCATAGTTAGACGTGTCGTACTTCTCCCGTGGTTGCTGAATCGACTCTAATTCCGTGGTTTGATGTCCAGCGACCATTGTAGCAATAGTTCGGTCTTGGTTCGGTCTGCTCAGCCATTGGCTAACTTACTAGTTCCGACTCGGACCGGTTGATTCCTGTCCGCGCTGTTTAGATTCGACTGATCGTTACGCTCGTTTTGCTTTATTTACTGTACCATCTTCGCTGAGTAATTTCTTACAGGCCTGAGTATTCGGGCTCTTCGATGCTGTCCATGATGATCCGTCTCGCTGATTAGCTCATCGGTATTCACCTTAGGAATGACAATAACGTGTCCGCTGTAGGCGGTACTTGGTATGAGTCTAACTATACGGTGACGCAACACTGCTCTACTTTTTTTGTGGCTTATGCAACTGATCAGATTTTCTACAAATTCTAGAATAGGGTCAGGGAAGAGGGGGGGATAATAATTATGACGGCTTGCTCCGAAATAGGCGGGGAACCGTCCTCCGATCGGCGCGGTACGCGGCCGGATAGGAATTGTCCACCATCCGATGCTCACCGTAACTGGCGACTCAAGCAAGGGAGCCGAGGGGAGCCAGACCAAAAGAATATTACAACGATGCTTGAGTCTGCGGAGCACGAGAGTGCCCTGTGTCTGCTGGTGGCTGTTTGAGGCGTGCGGTATTTGGCTCACAAGTTGTCTGCGGTGCGACGAAGATTCATGGACGCAACAAGACCCAACCGCAACTGTCCACGTCGCGTAACTCACCTTGTGGAGAGCGACTCGGTCGTTGATGTGACATCGATGGGTCCGATGATAAACGACTGGACCTCCTGAAGAAAGTTTCCTTGGCTTTTGGTTCCAGCCGACGTTATTATAGAGCGGAGCAACATGCATTACTCCTACCTGCTTTAGGATGGATTTGGCTTCAACGCAGGCACTGACGGAGTCGGCAGCTCATTTGCTCCTCGACGGGTGGTATTACTATGTGACAGGTTGTTAGTATCATTCGGTCTGTCAAGCGGTTTGGATTGTTCGAAAGGGTCACTCTTTTTTGCTCACATCGGTGAGGGGCCTCGAGCGTTTCGGGAAGAAGGGATGAGTAGTCGGCCTTACTGTAACTTGTTAAATTAATTACAGTAACAATCATGATCACTCCTAGTCTTCCCTAGGCGATCATCGCAGCCAGCGCTTCGCACTAGCTGGTAGGCGCCGGTTCCGTGAAAAGGAAGTTCATGTTGAATCTTGACTTGCACCCAACTGTTTGGAGTGTTGAGCAAGCTCATCTTCCCGCCAACCTGGCCTGTGGTCTGGCCGCGAGCTACGATTGTATAAACCCTTCTATTTATCATAACTGAACGCTATCTGCCAAGTTCCACCTAGTACATATGGCGCAGAGCGACTTCCGTAAGCACGTCTTTCCTCTGGCTTTCAGTGCGTTCACCATCATTTTACTTACGCGCCATCAAAAGTCTACGGATTGTTTTTACTACCCGCGTTTTTTACCATCGAGTTAACACGCGCTGCGTTTTGGTCATCGCGGGTGACGCTTGACGGCCCGTTCAGTGTTGTCGCGCTGTTGTTGAGCGCGTTTGCGATCACACCGGTTTGGACACTGGTTTCTTGGATCACTATGGTTGTTTGGTTGCCCGTCCGGGTGTTGTTGTGGAGCTACGGGATAGGCAGGGGTGGGCCAAAGAAGCGTGCGTGTTCCATGAAAAAACCTGAAAACTCATTCATGTGGATGTGGGGGACAGATTCTGCAGCTGCAACGGCGCGTTACTATGAATCTCGTAGAAGACGCGTACGAGAGTCGGCAGAGCAATCTAGGCGCTGATTCTGTTAGAGGATGGATGTGTGGACATCGATGATCTTCTTGTACTGGTCTGTCATATGGTCTGCAGGCACGCATGGAGTGCGTTATTGAGTTGAGTGTATTCCACTATGCTGTACGTTTTGTTGTGCTCTTGGATTTTTTGTTGTATGTATCCGCTCTAGATGTAGTCGTGGTCGACTGGAAAGTATCCCAGCTCGCGGCATGTTTTGGTCTATACTATGAACGGGCTCTTGTCGGAACGACGTCACCCACATATTAGGTATAAGTCGTGGAGTCTACCCGCGTCCGACGTGCGTCGAGATTATGATGCTGAGTAGTATTGATCACTGTCAGCCGTCCGTTTCATTGGCATTGGAGGCTGACAAGCCTTCAAATACAGCTATTGCCCACTGCAGCAAAGGTTGTCATAGTCTACAATGCCCGCAATCCTCTGGCCCTTCCAACTGTTCATCAACATTTATCTCCTAGCTGCCGCCCTATGGCGTGCATGTCTGACGTTCCTACAAGATGCAATCTCAGTCTTGACAACGATCTGCGAAGAAGCGCGTCAAATTCTGGATATCCTGGACTTCTTGGATGATTGTTCTCCTACAGTGGTGAGCTTCCATTCGTATATTATCCGCTGTTTAACGGCTGCACACTGACCCATGTTTTGACTTAGCATGGTGTTACAACTCATCGTGATCAAGGAGGTTGGCAGATATTGACCATTTTTAAGACGTCTTCCTGTATTCTGCTCCTGCGACTTCCGGGAGGACGGGTTCTTCACTTGGAAGTGGACGAAGTAAGTGTCGACGTTCGGTGCCATAACCGCGCACCGAATTCTTTTAGCATGTCGTAACAGCGAGGCTTGAAGTCATCGCACTGGAGCTTCTTCCGCGGGTACCACAGTTGGTGAGTTTTTTTGAGCATTGATAGATTGCGCGCTCAACCTCGATCCGAGTTGCCGTGCCCCATCGGTGTCCATGAGACAAGGCTCATTAAATGGGCGGCCCCCATACTACCTTATATCCCAACTGAACGCGTCGAATACCATGTCGAAACTGGTTCTGGGTTTGGATCCCCCTCAAGGTCTTCGGTTAACACGGTCAACGAAAACGAGCGCGCGTATCGGAGAAAATGTATCGAAGTCCTCGCCGAAAGCACAAAACGGCGTAAGTTTGACCAAGATCAAGCGGAACAGATCAAGACGCTCTTCCAGTCGAGTGTGCAAGGACCACTATCGCCGCGTTATGAGGTGCCCACGGACGTGAGACGCCTCCGCAGAGTCCTTGTCAAGTCACTCGGAGCGAGCACGATGAAGAGGAGAGCGCTTGCGAACGCCACGAACATCTTCGGAGACGTCAATCCTGTTGTCGACAGTACACCCAAGCAAGTGCGTCTCGAGCGTCACATGCATGCGGCTCTCACGGAGAACTTGTCCATCCACAATCTTGCTCGAGCGGCGTCATTGAGAAAGCTGATGCAGGCGGCGGATCAACCACATCGGGGTCCGACTTTGCCTGCTATGGTCAAGATGAAGCCTCGTCGCAAGCAACACCAGTATGACCTCTACGCGCGAGGTGTTCCGACCTCATTCAGCCTCCTTGCGAACCTGGACAGCATGGGTGAGGGCGTCGAGTGACCGACCTACGCTTTTTACCAGGCTCAAGTCGTTACTTCTGTGGTAGTACGCGCTTATGGATCGGTTCAAGCCGGATAGACGATGACATGAGTAAAATGACTGCAGCGCGAGCGTCTAGTATGGGATTGGTAATCAAAGGATGTGTGAACCATATAAATGAGTACGACGGAGTAATCTCGCACCATCGTTGCCGCAGATGGCGTCGTGTCGAGACGCTGAGGGATGGAGCGTAGCATCTCGTCTTCGGCAGTTTGATCTCACCATTTGCTTTGAAGAAGGTGTCATCTTAACGTCTATCTTGTCCACCTTTCTCCTTTCTGCATCTTCCAGCATATGGCTTTTGACAAAAAAGCCCTCGCGTGATATCTCGCGCAAAAGTCGTTGGTTATTATGGGCAAAACTGGTGAGCGAGTTATTGTCTACTAGCAGGAATTGCGTGCTCATTTGACGTCCAGAGCCTTCTCGGACTGGCATTCCTCGCCAGCGTAACCAACTTTGTTTTCATCCAAATCAACCGTGCCCACACGGCCATTGATTGGCCCTATGCACTAGAGCCACTGGCATTATTAGAAGCATGTCTACTAACATACGTCAATCATCGCCGGACAAGATCGTCCTCTACGATCCTCCTCCTTTTCTGGCCATGCTATGTCTTCGGAGTCACCATTTGGAGTCGGACCTACTTCAGCAGCGGGGAGCGGCATCTAGAGGACTTGTTTCTTTTCGCCTTCAAATGGGTAGTCCAAGTACTTGGGCTTTTATCGTTTGCATTGGAATGCATATCTCCGGATGACTCTGCAGAGTCCGATACCGAGAGCCCAACTCTCAAGGCCAACGTATTCAGCTTATGGTCTTTCTCTTGGCTGACACCCCTCATGAAGAAGGGGTCGCAAACTATCATCACGGAAAATGACTTGCCAGCACTTGTCTCTCGTAATGAATCTGCGGCTCTTGGTGATGACCTCCAATCGGCATTGGACAAGCAGTAGGTGTCCTACGCGTTGTTTTGGTTACTGACTGATGTCATTGTCAGCTCCGGGCTATGGACAGCGCTTTTCATTTCTTACGGAGGTCCATATGCATTTGCCCTGTTCCTCAAGATAGTACAGGACAGCTTTGCGTTTGTACAGCCACAACTTCTGCGCTGGCTTTTGGCATACATCTCCAGCTACCAAAGTACAAAGGGGGCTGAGGTCGCTGAAGATCAGAGCCCGTTCGAAGGCTACGCTGTTGCGATCGTCATGTTCGTCGCTTCTCTGGCGCAGACAACAATTCTCCACCAGGTAAGATTTACTTGCCCTTTGTGAATATGCTGTCTGTTTAAAGAATCCTGCAGTATTTCCAGATCTGCTTTGAGACCGGAATGCGTGTTCGTGGAGGTCTTATAACAGCGATCTACAAGAAAGCACTGGTTCTTTCGAGTGATGAACGTGGTCGTGCTTCAGGTGACATTGTGAACCTGATGTCTGTAGACGCATCCAGGTTGCAGGATCTCTGCACCTACGGAATAATAGCTGTCTCCGGGCCGTTCCAGGTAGGCTACATTGTCTCGTTCTCGAATCCTCGCGCTGATCTCATGAATGGAAATAGATCACCCTCGCGTTCATTTCTCTGTATGACCTCCTCGGGTGGTCCGCATTCGTCGGAGTTGCTATCATGATCTTCTCAATTCCCCTGAACACCGCTATTGCAAGGGTCCTCAAGAAGATGCAGCAACAGCAGATGAAGAACCGGGATCAACGAACTAGGCTGATGAGCGAACTCTTAGCAAACATAAAGAGGTAACGCCGTGTTCTTGCACTAGTACGGATGAAACGCTCATACGACCATGAAGTATTAAATTGTATGCTTGGGAGTACGCATTCATTCGTCGAGTCCTGCACGTGCGCAATGATTTGGAGTTGAAAATGATGAAGAAGATTGGTATCGTGACGGTGAGTTGTTTTTCCCTTTAGGGCTAGGATTACTCTAATCTCCCTCGTGCAGGCTTTGAACACTACTCTCTGGAGTGGTATACCTTGTGAGTTTTCCCATTGTCTCGGTTCACCAGTTACGTACTGAAGCTGTTGAGATAGTACTTGTTGCATTCAGTTCGTTTGCGGCTGCTTCCATCTTCTCATCGAGGCCGCTCACGGCGGATGTTATCTTCCCTGCGATATCACTTTTCATGCTTCTCCAGTTCCCACTTGCAATGGTAAGCAACATCGTATACCCTCCATGGAACTTAACCCCTCATACGGTGTCCAGTTCAGTCAAGTTACCTCCAATGTTATCGAGGCCATGGTTTCTGTCAAACGTCTCTCGGACTTCTTACATGCTGAGGAATTGCAACAAGGTGCCATCGTCAGAGTCGAAAAGTCTTCGCTTTCGATGGGTGATGAGGTCTTGTCCATCAAAAGCGGGGAGTTCCAATGGACAAAGAACGACATTCAACCCGCCCTCGAAGACATTAATCTGACTGTACGAAAGGGTGAATTGGTCGGCGTCCTCGGTCGCGTCGGTGCCGGCAAGGTGATTATCTTTCGTTCATGCTTTCGCCCTAGTTATTGATTGTGATTCGGTCCGCAGAGTAGTCTTCTGTCTGCCATCATTGGAGATATGAAAAAGACGGAGGGCGAAGTAGTTCTCTCTGGTTCCGTGGCTTACGCTGCACAGAACCCTTGGTTGGTGTTTTTCTGATCTGTTTTTGTCTTAACTCATTCCGTGATTGCAGGATCTTGTCAGCTACTGTGCGCGAAAACATTTTGTTCTCACATGAGTACGATGAAGTGTTTTACAACCTCGTCATCGAAGGCATGTCATTGTTTGCATCGTGTCATTAGCAAGCTCACGTATCTCTTAGCTTGTGCCTTGAAGCCTGATCTAGCCGTTCTTCCTCAAGGTGATTTAACAGAAGTCGGAGAAAAAGGTGAGTATCCGCCCCACAAAAACGGTATTCATGTAAATAAATGTGTTTTCATTAGGCATTACTGTAAGCCATTAGCTTCCTAAACGGAAAGATTATCCTGACACGAGCTAGCTGAGCGGTGGTCAACGGGCTCGAGTCGCCCTTGCACGTGCTGTATACGCGAGAGCAGACTTGTGAGTAAGTCGACCACTCCTTGAACTGTAACCAATTTTCCGTAGGGTACTACTGGACGACGTCTTGGCTGCCGTAGATTCTCACGTAGCTCGCCATGTCTTTGGTGCGTTCTGAAGTCCGCCGGTCTACCTAGTGTACATGCTGACGTTAATGAACGCAGACAACGTTATCGGTCCGCAGGGTATCCTTGGCACTAAAGCAAGAATTCTGGTAACGAACAGCATCGCATACCTCAAGTACTTTGATCAGCTCGTATACCTTCGACGGGGTATTATACTTGAAAGTGGACCTTACCGCCAGCTCATGTCCAACTATGACAGTGAGGTTCGCAAACTAGTGTAGGTTACTCTGATCGTCTCATACGTCGGATTATTGACTCTGTTCCAGTCAAAATCACGCGACCAGTGGCAGCTCATCTGGTGCGACGACCCCTGCCCGTTCTAGTGGCGTTGCGACTCCGACCTCTGACGGCGACATACAATCGACGCTGGTGTCTGATATCGACGAGAAAGTGGTCGTTCGCCGGGAAAGCTTCCGTAAGGCTGTCATTGCCCCGCCGCCTGCACTGCGCGAGGCTTCTACCGATGGACCGACAAAGGAACACAGTGAACAAGGGCGAGTGAAGACGGAAGTGTACTCTCAGTATCTGAAAGCGGCGTCGAAGGAAGGATTTTTCTTCTTCGTTCTTTTCACAATCTTGCAACAGGTTGTTTCGGTCATGGCGAACGTCATGCTACGATTGTGGGGCGAACATAATCGCACCTCAGGGTATAACGATGGGCTTTCGGACAAGTATCTGCTTGGTTATGGTGTCTTCAACCTAGCGAATATCGTGTGCAGTGGTGCTGCGGCGTTGCTTATCTGGGTGTTTTGCTCCCTCCGAAGTTCCAAGTACCTTCACGATTCGGTACGTGCAGACTTTGATAGTAACAGGTGTAGCGAACTCATCAGTTGGCGTAGATGTTGGATTCCGTGATGCACGCACCGTTGAGTTTCTTCGAGATGACACCCACCGGACGGTGCGTTTGTCGTCACGACGATGTTGTAATGCAGTCTTGACTTCCCATTTAGAATTTTGAACTTATTCTCCCGCGACACCTATGTCGTCGACCAAATACTGGCCAGAGTAAATTTCTTCCAGATCTCCCGGATCAATGATGTCCTTACTCACGGTTTCCAGGTGATACAAAATATGATCCGTACATCTGCTACCTGCGCTTCCATCGTCCTTGTTATCAGCTTCAGTTTCCCGCCCTTCCTGATAGCCGTTGTTCCATTGGCTTGGTTCTACACCCGAGTCACAGCGTAGGTGTCTGCGATTCGATTTCATAACTCTATTCATCATTACCTTTCTTACAGTTACTACCTCGGTACGTCTCGCGAGCTGAAACGTCTCGACGCTGTTTCCCGGTCACCGATCTTCGCATGGTTCTCCGAGTCACTGTCGGGTCTTTCTACTATCAGGGCATTCAACCAACAATCTGTTTTCATCGCCAACAACGCAAGACGTATCGACAGAAACCAGATGTGTTACCTTCCCAGCACATCTGTCAACCGTTGGCTTGCCGTACGTTTAGAGTTCGTGGGTGCCGTTATAATTCTTGTTACAGCGGTGTTGTCCGTGGCTGCTGTCACCAACAGTAACGTGGACGCGGGGTTGGTTGGATTGGTGTTGTCATACGCCCTCAACACCACCGGTTCATTGGTGAGTCGATACGTTTCAAGAGTGCATTTTGCGGCGTTCCTAAGATTGTGATTGTTGGTAGAATTGGTTTGTCCGTTCCGCAAGCGAGGTGGAGCAAAACGTAGTTAGCGTCGAGCGGATCATACACTACGCCAAAGGGTTGCCCGCGGAAGCGCCTCATGAGCTCCCGGACAGCAAGCCCCCTCATGACTGGCCCGGTGAAGGGGAGGTGGAATTCCGGTACGCGAAGGTGCATGGCTTTGCGAAAAGTGCCAAAACTAATGTTGACGCGTCAAGTGAATATTCGACGCGATACCGCCCCGAACTGGATCTGGTATTGAAGGGTATTTCGCTTACCATCGTACGTGGATGACGCCATTACTCCTGTCGCTGCCCCTCACATGTCGGGACAGAAACCCAAAGAAAAGATTGGAATTTGTGGTCGAACAGGTGCTGGGAAGTCATCCGTGAGTTACTATTAGCTTTCTCACATGCCGTTGTTGTGGACATTCTCTGGCAGCTGCTCCTGGCCCTGTTCCGAATCATCGAAGCATCATCTGGCCAAATCCTCATCGACGGGGTCGACATCAGCGAGCTTGGTTTGCATGATTGTATGTTATTCATGATACATATGTTGTTCTTGAGAGCTTAGACCACTGCAGTGCGTTCCGTGATCTCGATCGTTCCTCAAAGTCCAGACATGTTCGAAGGCACACTTCGAGAGAACATCGATCCATTGGGTGAACACCAAGATGTTGATATCTGGATGGCGCTGGAACACGTTCGTCTTCGTTATGGTGTACCGTCGATGTTGTTGAGCTCATTTATGTCTCGCACAGGCTCATTTGAAGTCGTATGTCGAAAGTCTGCCAGAAGGCCTCGATGCGCCGGTGCAAGAAGGTGGCTCTTCTTTGTCTGCTGGCCAAAGACAGCTTCTATGCTTTGCGAGAGCCCTCTTGCGCAAGGTATGGTTGCTCCTTACTGATCCGAAGCTCGTTCAAAACTTACTCTGTGACAGTCAAAAGTATTGGTTCTTGATGAAGGTGATCAATGACCAGTATAACGAGATTCGCGACTGACATTCATCCCTCCTCAGCCACATCTGCTGTCGATCTAGACACTGACCGTGCTATCCAAGAGATCATCAGAGGGCCCATCTTTGATGATGTCACGATTCTGACCATTGCGTATGTCGCATTTCTTGTTTTTCATGACGTCCTGGTTCTGACTTATGCCACGATTCTAGGCATCGACTCAACACTATCATAGAGTCTGACCGTGTTCTAGTATTGGAGCAGGGACGAGTACGTTTTCTTTCTCATGTGCAGTTCCACACGTATCGGTGTCTGACATGCTCAATCATAGGTCGCGGAGTTTGACTCCCCTGAAAATCTGTTGGCTGATACGTCGTCGAAATTCTTCTCGATGGCCTCTGAAGCTGGGCTTACCCAAGGACGTGTGGAGTCGGAGAGCTGAGCTGCACGCGGATAAATAGGATTATTTAAGAGGGTGAATCGTGGCGTTATGCGGAAAAAGTAGACCTTCATACAAAGGAGACGGAATGTGCATACCCGTAGTACTCAGCTTTCTTTTTTATACCCAGACTATGTAGAGGCGAAGGATGGCTGCTCAGAACAGTGCACACTGGACTGTCCAATAGCTTGCCAATAGCATTTAATTGATCAATGGCTCGTCGATCTTTCAAAGGACCGACGAAATCCGGCTGACTCGCTCATTATTAAAGGGATACTCAACCTCTTGACAAGTACCAAAATGCCCTCACCTCCGGACAACGATGACCACGATGGTGCACATCTTGATGGCGATAGAGACGCAACAAGCCTTCGGGATATCCTCATTCTATACGCAACAGAAACCGGAACAGCGCAGGAGGCGGCGGATAGGATAGCGAGAGAATGTCGACGAGGTCACTATCAGTGTCGCGTGCGCAATATGGGGAAGTACTCTCCGGTATACACATTTCTTGCACCACCCTTGTTTCCTAGTATTTCTGAGCATCTCTCAAGGATCAACTCATATCGGAACACCTTGTCGTCTTCGTGATCGCAACAACGGGATCGGGAATGGAGCCTCGTGCCATGACCCCATTGTGGACTATGCTTCTCCGCTCTAATTTACCCGACGATCTACTCGAAGACCTCGACTTTTGTGTGTTTGGATTGGGAGACACGTCGTATGAGAAGTTTTGCTGGCCTGCGAAGAAGTTGTCTCGCAGACTAGCAAGCCTCGGAGGACGAGAGATTTGTGCCAGGGGCGAAGGCGACGATCAACATCAATTAGGGCATGTATCCACCTGTGAGCGATGCGGGTCCGAACGCTAATGTTGTGCGCAGCATAGACGGTGCTTTAGATCCATGGATAGAACAACTACTAGACGCCCTGCTCCAAGTATACCCTCTGCCAGACGACTTGGAAAGGCTTCCCCACGTCGGGAAAATACCATCTCGCGTCACGACAACAAACGTTTCGCCCGGGTCCGGACTTGATGACCCTCTGGGCGCTGATCAAAACTATTGGGACGTTACCGTGCAGTGCAATCGCCGAATCACTGCAGAAAACTGGTTCCAGGACGTCCGTCACTTTGAATTTTTGTCTGATAGGGATCTTGAGTATGTGCAAACTTCTGGTTATTTTTATGACTATCTAAAACACTAACACTAATAAGGTACCGCCCTGGAGATGTAGCCGTCGTTCACCCCGTCGCCCTTGACTCCGAGGTTGATAATTTTCTGGTGACCATGGGATGGGCAAACGTAGCAGATGAACCATTCGCTATTACTCATACAATGCTAGGTGCTTTTGTCGCGGTTTCGCTTTGGTGTTTCATTGACCATCAACAGACCAGTCATTGCCGGAGCACGTCCCTTCGGTTACTACATTGCGTGTCATTTTCACGCGCTACCTCGACTTTAACGCAGTGCCGCGACGTCCCTTCTTTCAACTTCTTCGACATTTTGCAGCAGACGAATTGGAACGGGAGAAACTGGACGAATTTGTGTCTAGAGAGGGCGCAGTACGTTGACTACATTGTCTTGATCGCCCACTCATTTTCCACAGGACGAACTATATGAATATTGCCAGCGCGTCAGGCGCACGATCCGGGAGGTGTTAAGCGAATTTCGATCTGCGCGGATCCCAAGAGATTACATCTTCGATCTGTTCCCGCCTCTTCGGCCGCGCCAATTTTCAATAGCAAGTTCGTCCAAGGTGGGAGCTCCAATACGTGTTAAACCATCTTACGGAGTTGATTACAGCGCCATCCTCGTCAAGTACACCTGTGCGTTGCCATTGTCAAATACCGCACACGATTGAAGGTACCCCGTAAAGGGGTATGCACGTCCTTCCTTGCTGCTCTCCAGCATGGTATGTGAGGTTACTTCCTCGCCACAACTGAAACTGACAACTTCGTGTGGAAGGTGATAAACTGCGTATCACGATTCAGAAGGGTCTAATATCCCTACCTGGTGATCCTACCACACCGGTAATCTGTGTCGGTCCTGGTACTGGGATCGCACCTATGAGAGCTGTCGTTGAAGAACGTATCCTCGCAGGTTCCAATGGTCAGCGATTCTCTCGTGGGTCAGAGTTTTACGATCATTCACGACTTGTTCTAGCCACGTCCCTCTACTTTGGTTGCCGATCTGCCCTCAAAGACCACCACTACGGGACAGAATGGGAGGCCTATGCACAGGATGGAAAAATCACTTACCGTGTTGCGTTCTCTCGTGATGGTCCTGAAGGTGTGAAGAGGACATATGTTCAAGATTTGATGATAAGAGACAAGGAAATAATCTGGAAACTACTGGATGAAGAGCGGGGTACGCTCATCATCTCTGGGTAAAATATTCACCTGGTGGTTGTGCCGTGATGTTTGCGCTAGTGTTGATGCATGCTTGCAGGTCTTCCAACAAGATGCCTGCTGCCGTACGTGATGCTGTCAGGGAAGCGGTGGAAAAGTGTGGGCAACGGTCGCATGAGGATGCGATCCAGTATGTTTCTACCATGGAACGAGAGGGAAGACTTATAGAGGAATGTTGGAGTTAATCGGTAGCTTGGACCATTCATCCGGAGAAAACACCTCAAGAGCAGTGAGCTGAGCCGATACTTGTACGTGTGATCCACTGCACGTAAAAGTCGGTGGAAACTTTCATCCTCCACGTCAATCGTGAGGTCGAAGATGGGGGGCGGGAAGTTGGAGGTTTGTTTTCTCTGATTGCAATAATCTTGTTACCGTTTTACTTCGTACTTCTCCCAACCAACCTCTTCGAGCTTGTCTACTTTTGACAACACCTCCGTCTCTAGATCCTTCAGGTACTCACCCATGTCTGCGATTAGGTGGGGTATGCCAGCGCCCAATATCCGTACTGCGAGTAGACCGGCATTCATTCCCCCGTTGATGGCGACCGTTGCAACTGGAATACCACGCTATCGAGGAAAGGAAATCAGAGACAACCATATCACATGAAACATTATGGGTACGAACCGGCATTTGCACAATGCTATGTAGTGAATCCACACCATCGAGTGAGCTGCCCTTCACGGGTACACCAATGACAGGAAGCGGGGTCATGGCAGCCACCATACCGGGAAGATGAGCCGCACCGCCTGCACCTGCGATGATTGTCCTGAGGCCTCTCGAGGCTGCCGAACGGGCATAAGAGACCAGACGATCTGGCGTTCGGTGTGCAGAAACGATCGTCAACTCGTATGGAATTGCGAAACGGTCGAGGATACGTGCTGCAGGAAGCATCACTGGGAGATCGGAGTCTGAGCCCATGATGATCCCCACTAGGGGGTATTTGTTTGAGTGGCCGGAACTGGGGGCAGGAGGTACTGGTGCGTAAAGATCGAGTTCTTCGTCTGAGCTAGGGGAGGGAAGGATGGCGAGGAGCGGACGTAGATTGCGGCGGACGGTGGCGTCAGAGTCTCCGACCAGTGTGACATGCCCCATTTTTCGGCCTTTGCGGCAATCAGATTTTCCATAGAGGTGGATGCTACATCCTTTGACGTTGAGAGCGCTGGACACGAAGGATCGGATTTCTGACATGTCGGAGGATGCGCCGATGATGTTGAGCATGGCTGCGGATGGTACTTTCATCGCTGTGGAGCCGAGAGGAAGGGAGAGGATGGCACGGAGGTGGTTCTCGTATTGGGACGTTTCGCAGGCCTCGATGGTGTAATGACCCGAGTTATGCGGTCGAGGAGCAATCTCGTTTATGAATATGGACCCTGTAAATCGATTAAATTAAAGTACGAGAAGGAAAAACAACGATGCTCACCATCTTCCATCAAGAACATTTCTACGCCGAAGACGCCAGCACCTTCGAGGGTCTTAACAGCAGTTTCCGCCACTTGCTGTGCGCGAGACGCCACAAGAGAGTCACTATTGCGTAGAGGCGCAAAAACAAGGTGACATATATTGTCCTTGTGAACAGTCTCGACAGCAGGGTATGAAACGACGTGATCGTCTGTCGTGCGTACGACCATCACAGCGATCTCTTTCACGAAGGGTACCCACTTCTCAGCATATAGAGGGCGATTTCCAAGTGCTTTCAGTGCTTCCTCCGCTTGAGCTATACTGCGCACGACGAAATTACCGCGGCCGTCATAAGCCAAGGTACGACTCTTGAGCATGAACGGGAGCGAGAGGAGCTTCGCGGTGTCCTGTATAGATTCTGCGGTTGATTCCACGGCCATGAACTCGGAGACAGGACACCCATGAGTGCGTAGATGAGACTTCTGCACGAACTTGTCCTGAATAGTCTTGATCGTGAAGGGGCTCGGATGGATGGCAACCCCCGAACTCGACTCGATTTCTGCAAGCACGTTGACATCCACATGCTCTATCTCCACAGTGAGCATGTCGACCTTGCTCGCCAGCTCCCTGATCTTTTCCGGATCCGCGAAGGAGCCGTTGATGTGAGATAATGTCGTCGTCCGAGGTGCTACGATCTGCTTGGCGGGACCCGATTCGCCTACGTCGAGGATGACGACGTCGACGTTGAGCAGGGACGCAGATGCGGCCAGCATGCGACCGAGCTGGCCGCCTCCTGTTAAGAAATGTAGATTGTCATGCGTAAGACCTTTGCGTGCAGATGAAAAAGCTCTGGTAGAGACCTTAATAAGTGTATTCGATGCCACATAGAGAGATCCTTACGCGCACCCAAAACACCGACTACCTTTTTGCTCATCGCCTGGTCGATCTCGTGCACTTTGTTTAGCTGGTCGATGTCAAGATCATCTTCGAAAATCTTGATTTTCTAGTGAGATTACGTAATGGCTTTCGTTCATTCGAGAGACGAAGCTTTCTATGGCCCCTGCTCGAGCAAAACCGACAAGAAAACGGAACAAGAAGAGAAAAAGACGCCTTTGTTGGAGTCAAACGTCGTGACATATTATGTAATCCCATGATTTTCCGTTCGTCGTAGAGCTAGACATACCTCAGTGACTTCCACAGTTCACTGAGGTGAGATATCATTTATCCCCACTTGATTTACTCTTACTGACGTACCATAGCGTTACTTATTGCTATAGGTACATATACCCAATATATAAGTGACTTCCACAGTTCACTGAGCGTTACTTATTGCTATAGGTTATGAGCCCTGACGCTCAGTAACTTGAAAAGAATCGAAGCACGCTCGCACAAAAAATCCAGCATGTCCACTATACTGAAAGATGAACAGATTCGCATTCCCACGCTGAAGACCGACGGCAGCAACTGGCTGACCTATAAAGATCAAGTCGAGTGGGCAGTAGAGGCAAAAGGGTTAATTGGGTACCTACAAGGGTCAACGCCGAAACCCGTGGATCCCCATGATGGGAAAGAGGCCTCATGGACCCCTACGACCGCAGAGCAAGCACTACTTGATGCATATCCAGCAAAGCTTGCGGAATGGGAAAAAGACAATGCTTGGGTCAAAAGTGTTATCGGAGGAACACTCCCGGAGTCGCTATTTATCCGCGTCCGGAACGAGAAAGCAGCCGCATCGATGTGGAAGATTTTGTCGAGTGAATTCGAAAATCGTTCCCGTATCGTGACGATCGAGCTGTGACAAAAGCTCCACGAGCTACGCTGCACAGAGAAGGGTGACGTGCGAGCACACTTTGATAAAATGCGTGCCATTCGTGAAGAACTGGCATCCATGGGCGAAACTCCGTCAGATGATGATTTCGCAGCCATAATTCTAGGATCCCTTCCGACTTCTTACGATGCAAACATTTCAGCAATGATGGGATCTGCAATAGTCCTTAAGCAATCCCTTACTCCCAATATCATCACGACAGCTGTGACAGACGAGTATGATCGTCGTCAAACGAAGCTGAAGAAGCCGCCAGCAAGTAGTGAAGATGTCGCTTACTCAGCACAACCCTCCCGCAAGAAAAGGTTCACCGGAACATGCTTTAATTGTAGCAAAAAGGGCCACAAATCCGAAGATTGCTGGGAAGAGGGTGGCGGAAAAGCGGGACAAGGACCCAAGGGACGTGGCAAAAGAAAGGCTCCAGAAAGGGCTGCCACAGCCACAGAAGCGAGCGCAGAACCTGATGGTGTCTGCTTGCACATGTCCATGACGACTGGGAAGATCAGCTAGACTGGCTGACAGAAGTCGACAAAGATGACTTACTGTCGATTCACGACTTACCCGAGGAGACTGATGACGAAGATAATGAAGTGGTCACGACCAGCTTCGATTATGCAATGCTCGCCAGCGGAGCAGGTGACACCGCCAATTCCACGATCCTCTTCGATTCCGGTGCATCTTGTCATATGTCATCCTACAAAGATCAGTTTGTCAACCTCGTTGCTATGCCTTCAAAACCGATCACCGCAGCCGACAAACACACCTTCGAGGCCATTGGGAAAGGTGACCTCCACATCACCATACCAAACAGCAAGGGTCAGACACGAATTCTCTTGAAGGACGTACTGTATACGCCCGAAATCGGTGTGACATTGATCTCGATCAGCCGTCTCGATGGCGCAGGTTATACGACGTTGTTCCGTGACTCACGATGCCGGATTTTCGACTCGAAAAAGAGGCAGCTGGCAGAGATACCAGTCAGCTGAGGTCTTTATGCAATAAGGGGACCCCGCACACCATTCGCAGGGGTTGCAGACACCAACGAGCCACTCACCATGGAAGAGATACATGTCCGACTTGGACATATCGCCCCAGAAGCGATCCGGCAGATGTTGCGTGACGGCGTCATCACCGGAATAACGCTCGACCCTGCGAACGCAACCATGGGACCCTGTGAGTCCTGTGAGTATGCTAAAGCAACCCGCAAAGTCATCGGGAAGACCCGCGACCCACCGAGACGTGATCACTTTGACGATGAGGTCCACACTGACCTTTGGGGACCGTCACCTGTGCAAACTAATGCACATAGCCAATATTTCGTGTCATTTATGGATGACCATATCCGTTTTACTGACCTTCGACTCCTGAAGACCAAAGACGAAACCTTTGAAGCCTACAGAGAATACGAGGCTTAGGTCAGTATGCAGTTCGGCACAAAAATAAAACGGCTACATTCGGATCACGGAGGAGAGTTCCTGCGTGACGAATTCAGCTGTCATTTGTGCATGAAGGGCACAGAACGCAAACTTACCGTGCACGATACCCCGGAGCACAATGGCATGGCGGAACGCTTAAACCGCACGCTAATCGAACGCATACGTGCTGTCTTGCACGCGAGTGGGTTGCCAAAGACATTGTGGGGTGAGGCCTTGATGCATATGGTGTGGTTGAAGAACCGATCGTCGACGCGTGCACTCGATAACAGAACGCCCTATGAAATATTGTATCAGCACAAGCCCGAGCTGTCGAACTTATCAATGTGGGGTTGCCATGTCAAGGTGCACAATCCAAATGGTTCGAAGCTTGATGTACGGGCACGTGATGGTCGTTGGGTGGGCTTCGACCAGGACAGTAATGGGCACCGCGTGTACTAGGAAGACACGCAGCGGATCGGCGTCGAGCGCAGCGTGCGCTTCGAACGGGTCGACGTTGTCGTCCCCATCAGTGCACCACTCGCGGGGGAGCAGGCAAGCACAAGTAACAATGAAGATATTAGCGATCAGCACACTGATAAGGGTGAAAAACGCGATCACTCACCTGCTGAAGACTCTGCACACCAGCAGCAGCCATCCCCTCCTGCTATTGATCACCTGGGACCCCATTTCGAGCCTCCTGTTGAACCGCGTCGCTCTGATCGGGTCCGCGTCGAATCCGCGTACGTTTGTCGTTTGCGAGAAGGCGAGGGCACGAGTGATGGACATAACGACCGCATTTTGCCGCGCGGCGTCCAGACGGGCACTGAGGGGTCGGATGACGTTGCAGCTGAGTTCGGAATGCTGGGTGCTGGGGGAGAGCTCGACGAGGACGACGATGAGATGTTTGCGATGGTGGCTGAAGCTACAGCAGCCATAGAAGGTAGCGATCCCATGACAGTCGAAGAAGCGCGTGCACGTCGGGACTGGCCGAAATGGGACGACGCCATGAAGAAAGAGTTGAAAGCTCTCGAGGATGCACGTACATGGTCGATCGTCGAACGGCCAGACAATGTGAACGTCGTTGGTTGCAAATGGGTATTTCATATCAAGCGGAACGCAGACGGCAAAATTGAGAAGTACAAAGCCCGCCTTGTTGCAAAAGGCTACTCACAGGTGTATGGAGTCGACTACTACAATACGTATGCACCCGTCGCTCGTCTCGCATCTCTCTGCACGATCCTTGCCATCGCGGCCCGAAACGACTGGGACATTGAAGTCTTCGATTTTCAGAGTGCCTACCTTAATGGGAAGCTCGATCCAGATGAAATCATCTACATGGAGCTCCCACCTGGCCTTGAAGTCAACAAGAAATTCAAACATCCTGTCGCACTCCTCCGTGTCGCACTTTATGGATCGAAGCAGGGCGCACTCAAGTGGTACAAAGAGTTGTGTTGCCTGCTCGAACATCTGGGCTTTCGTCGTGCTGAATCAGACTGGGGGATATTCTATCGACATGTCGGCATCGAAATCCTCATTCTCGCATCTCACGTTGACGACTGCACTGTAACCGAGAGTGACAAGAAGTTGATTAAGGATTTCAAAGCTGACGTCGCTGCTCGATACAAGCTCACAGACCTGGGACCAATCTCGTCACTTCTTGGAATGAAAGTGACACGCGATCGAGCTGCACACACCATATCGCTGTCGCAGGACGCTTACACAGAGGCTATTCTAGTGAAGTATAACTTCGCTGATCTGAAGCCCATGTCGATTCCAATGGATCCCAACCTTGAACTGTCGAGCAAGCAGTCCCCGGAGACTCATGTTGAACGTGCACTAATGAAAAATATACCATATCGTGAAGCAATCGGGTCGCTCATGCACCTCGTAGTTGGAACTGGTCTGGAAGGATTTACTGACGCAGATGGTGCTTCACAAGAGCATCATCATGTGATTTCAGGCTACGCATTTATCTTGGATGGTGGAGCAATCTCGTGGGCGTCGAAGAAACAAGAACTTGTCACGTTGTCGACAACTGAAGCTGAGTATGTTGCTGTCACTCATGCCACGAAAGAAGCTATCTGGTTGCGCTGTTTCGTCGAAGAAATTTTCCGTCCTCTTGCCAACCCGACAATTCTGTATTGCGACAACCAATCTGCTATTGCACTTTCCAAAGATGGTGCTTTTCATGCTCGTACCAAGCACATAGATATCCGCTACCATTTTATTCGTTTCACAGTCGACAATGGCTCACTCCGACTCCTCTACTGTCCAACTGACGAAATGGTTGCTGACACCCTCACCAAAGCCTTACCAAGTGTCAAGGCGAAACATTTCGCAGCAGCTTTAGGACTTTGTAGCGTTTGAGGGGGAGTGTTGGAGTCAAACATCGTGACATATTATGTAATCCCATGATTTTCCGTTCGTCGTAGAGCTAGACATACCTCAGTGACTTCCACAGTTCACTGAGGTGAGATATCATTTATCCCCACTTGATTTACTCTTACTGACGTACCATAGCGTTACTTATTGCTATAGGTACATATACCCAATATATAAGTGACTTCCACAGTTCACTGAGCGTTACTTATTGCTATAGCCTTGTATCCGACTCTTCGTCTTCCTCGAACGATGACAGTTCAAGCTCTGGAGACTCGGTAGGGCAGAAGCCGACCACCCTGAATCCTGCAAAGGCTACTGTGCGACTCTGATACGTCTTCTTCACCGCCGTCGTCAGATGACTCTTCACACTCTGAAGATGTGCCCATCTTGAAGTCAAAATCTCCTAGCGCATTTGTAAACGAGCGCCCGGACCTTTTCTAGCACTCAGATGGACCACCAAACGCGAGACTCGCCTTCACCACCATTTCCCGACATTCGCCCATTCATTCCACCAGACTCCCCGGAGAGCGAGCAGACATTAAAAGAGAAGTTCAGGAAGTTTTGGATGGCGTCTTTAGCAAAAGGATGACTTGGAGGAAATACACAAGGCAAGTTCATCGGAGATTCGAATTCCCTTTGGAAACCCACATGATCGAGCAGGAACCAGATCTTGCACCGTCTCACCTTGCCCTACTGGTTGAGTCTCTTGCTGCAGGCGCTGACGTATTTTCCTCCAATTCAAGGGAGGAATGCGTGAATGAGATGGGGGCTGTGATGGGCGAGATATCATGTGTAGAATCCAGGTGGGTTTTTACACCGCTGAGACACTCAGTGGCGTGGCGACATACGTAGGTCATACCCGGCGAGGGCGCCAGCGCGGAATCCATCTACACGGAACAGTTCATACACCCGGCTTACTCGAAGTAGTGCTTGTCGTAGTAAGTAATAAAATGGATACTTCGTTGTGTCGCCAGACTTACTATTTGGGTTCCGATAGTGAAAGTGTCGGCAAAATACAGATCGTCCCCTTCTTCTGTCCAGGCGCCAATCCTTGGGAAAGGCAGTTGAGACCATGAGTAGACGCGGTAAAGTGCTCATGGGCTCGCTTGCCCTCGTACGAGCGTCACACAGTATGTTGATTGTATTTCGTCATCGGACTTGCTGCGCTCGGGCGTATCGACAATGATGCAGCAGTTGCGATACCTCGGAATCCGATCCCACGTTGGGCCATGGGAAATAACCACAGCTACTGCAGTGTGCGGGCAGCCCCAAGGTGGACATATCCATTTTCTTTCCATGTGCAAAATTCTATTGCTTTACAACGCCCAAGAGCGTACTTGTACATGTTCTAAGTGCCATCGTGACTCCCGTTGCTTATGCAGCGTCCAAGTCTCCCGGAGTCATTATTGTGTCTTGTCTTGCACCGCTAATAGTCTAGGAAGCAACATTTAAGTACGACGTACGACTCGATCGCACCAGGGGACGGTCAAAAGTTACCTTGCATCTAAACCATAAGCATTGATTTCAACCCCATTGCTGTTGATCCTTGTTGGTTTCTTCCCGTCAGCCACGTCACGGACCCACCACCCATTGTCAAGTTGCTTGGTGGGTAGCGACAAAGAAAACCTCCCGGACGCCCGATACATCCATGCAATGATTCTGAAGAGCAACGTCTCATCTGTAGCCTGCGGACAAAATGAGTGAGTTTAGCGGCCGAGGATTCCCGACCTTCAAATTAGGTCGGTGGAGGGGTCGAGTGTGATCGTGAGATGAAAGAATGGCGAATTCCAAGTCTCGAATTTGCATCTGCGGCCATAACTGCGAGTATGAGTGTCAAGTGTGCTGTGCGAATGGGCGACTTCCTTCCTGTTGAATGGCCTGCGTAGGGGAGACTAAGCTTTGCTCCTCGCAACCCGCTGCGGTGTCCAGAAGCATTCATCATCGAAGGCGTTGGAAGTCTTGTATTCAACTGCCACCATCTCATCTCCACCTCTGAATGCAATCAGACAATCAGGCCGTGGAAAGGCTCTTGTGACCAGCAGCAGAATCTCGGAAAGGAATCTCAAGCCCAATCCCTGTTTTCAGTGCCTCCTACGAGACATGTCTGTTACTGACCAAAACCTCCGATTTCAATATACCCCGAACCCCTGGCGTCTGGCCCACTACTTGGGGTCGGTGGACGATTGCAGGACCTTCACTCCATACGGACGGTCAGCCCCCGAAGATACCGTTATCATCACCGTCAGCGCCTACGAGTTCTCCAATGATTATTTGCTCTGTTATGGAACATTTCGCTCAGAGGAGGTGCTCGTCACCTTCGCCTCGGACCCTGAGGTGGTAGCCCGCCTACGCGTAGAGGCTGAGCTGTACGACACTACATTGCTTCAGGCTCAGGGGCACCTGGTGCCCAGGTTCTACGGGCTGTACTCTGCGCAAACCACTGGGAATTCGATGTTCTGCTTTGTTATCGAGAAATTTGGGGATTATGCAAATGATGTCTGCAAGCTTTCCGTGGCGTTCAAGTGTGTTGTACCCCATTGTCTTCGATCTGCAGATGGCTAACGTTGCCTCCAGGATTAAAATGATGTGCTCTTTGCTGTCTCTGCACAAGAATTACAAAGTGTGCCACGAGGTGAAGAAATGGAAAGTTCTGTTCAGAGATGAAGAGATACGCTTCATCGGCTTCGACGAAGGGCTAGATTGCAAGCACCAGTGTCCATGTCCATCTGACTTCTTCGAGCTTCAAGCAGAAGGTGGCTACAATTTGATGCACTATTGTAAATGCGAAAAATTGGTCAAAGCAGCAGCTAGCCTTGATGTGCTAACGAGTACGTTGTTGGTTTTGTATCGTGCCATATCAATTAAGAACCGTGCTTAGTTCAAAGGGACATCGAAGGCGCGTCCTTTTTCGGAGACCTCCCGGACACAAAGGCCAGTGAACATATCGTAGGCCTATTCAAGGGGATTCCACCTTCATATTTCGTGCTGGGGGCCATCAATGAGTGGTTAACAATTGCACTTGAGCATGCACAAAAGTTGATCAGGAATGGCCAGGATTATCAGGGGCTTACCGCCGACAGTCTTCTTAGCGAGTACGAACGGCAATCCCTGTCAGATGCGATATCAACGCTGGAGTCCAATCGGATGCGCTGTTCTGGTGCTTCAGGCGAAGCCGAGTATGCGAGCGAAGAATACAGTCAGGATGAGTACGTTTAACCGGGGCGTGTAGATATGTAAGAGCTTCTGAACCCAATCGTATTCGCATAGGGGCAGACCACTGTAGAGAAAGGAAGACAGTCGTTTACGAGCTTGCCACTGCGTCTCCGCGTCTATGACACTATCCAAATCCCAAATGGTTTCTTAGTCTAAACTCGGTGGCCTGTGTCACGGTCGCATTCTTTGGGAACGTGAATCGCTTTATGACCGTCCCGGGTCTGCGATATTGTAAACCAAACGGACGACGTTCGCTCTGGTAGCGTATTGTTGAAGACAACGGCCTCTGCCGGTGCATGTCGGTGAGCTGAATCCCTCAGGTGAGACCAAGCAGCCTTTGGATCGGAGGTGCGGCGGTGCTAAGAAATGCTAGCAATTACATAAGTAAGTTTATCTGGAAAAGGTTCCTCGCTGAGCGTTCCAAATGTTTATTTAACACCATACATAACTTGACCATAACTCAGGTTTCAGATACTGTCCCGCGACGTCGCCGCGGGCTCCAAAGCAAAACCTATACAAGTTGCGCCTGGTGGTGTTCTCTGCAGCAGCTATGCTATCACCGCCCTTCCAGCGTGCACGCTAACGAGAATTAATGTTCCAACTGAATACACGTTCTCGAAGTTTGAGCGCACATCTGCCATGGACTTCAACTTCGGTGTCCTTTCCCCTTCTGCTCCGGCGCCGGCCCTCAATCAATTCAGTCCGTGTCTTACACTGATGACAACGAGGCTCTGCAACATAATTCCCGCCGCGCTGTGCACCAGTTTCAAGTAAGCCAACCTGTGTCTCCAATATATATGTAACAACATAGTGTCTGAGAGCGTGCCACGCTCTTCTCATATTGTCGCGAAATAACCAGCAGCCCTCCAAATGACGTGGAGAGTCCACCTGTCCGTTATTCTACTATCGTCGCTGTGCCTCCAAGCATTCTGCTCTGTGGTGAACACGTCCATGCCAGTCGTGGACCTTGGTTATGCGCAATACCAGGGGTCTTACAACGCGTCCAGCAACACTACAAGCTTCCTGGGCATCCGTTATGCAGCCCCTCCAACTGGTTCGTCAGATATATGGCTGTATGATGCCAATCAACGTTGATCTCTGAGGCTGAGTGTAGGTCAACTGCGGTGGGCGGCGCCCAGTGCTCCAGCCACGATGTCAGGCATTCAAATGGCCACTGAGCAGCCGAGCGAATGCTACCAAGCACCAGCGGGCATTGCTGCAGTCAATCCGCTCAGGAACAATTCAATGTGGAAACGTTCCGTAACCACATCAGAGGATTGTTTGTTCCTCAAGTGCGTGTGACCCTACGTTGCGAACATCTGAAGGGTTGATTGAAGAGCTTATAGCGTGTATGTTCCAGGGGGTCAAATTTTGCCCCTTACTGTGGGCGGTCTTCCTGTGGTCGTCTGGATTCACGGAGGAGGGTACGGTTCAGTCCATTCATAAGAGGTCGGGTTTTTTGACGTTTACAACTCGCAGATATATAGAAGGCGCTGCGAGCATGTACAACGGTGCTGATTTGATTGTGGACTCTGATCATAGAGTCATAGTGGTTGTCATCCAGTATCGGCTTGGTTTATTTGGTATGTTCACCAAGTCCTTCCTGGGTCAAGTCACCTCAAGCGAGCTATATGTAGGTTTCTTACCTGGCGAAGCAGTCAAGCAGGGTGGTGCACTCAATGCCGGTCTCCGTAAGTCTCTCTGACCCATGAGGCATGGACAGCGAGTGATGGATACTACCTTTCCAGTCGACCAGAACTACGCTCTGCAGTGGGTACAGTCTCATGTCAGTCTGAGTTACAACATCCCGTCGCGTAGATTACTGATCCGAAGATATGGCCCATAGATTGCCACCTTTGGTGGCGACCCCACTCAAGTCACCATATGGGGTGAATCAGCAGGTTCGGCGAGCTGTCATTGTTTGTGCGCAGAGCGTTTGTGATCGAGCCATGATTTCACAGGGGCTGGCTCTGTTTTGCAGCATCTCGTCGCTCATGGTGGTAACACGCAGCCTCCGCTGTTCAGAGCTGCGATGACTAGTTCAACGTTCTTACCGTCTCAATATAACTACAATGATTCCATCCCCGAGGTGAGATTTTGCGCCTTCGCTTTGGTATCCCTGACTGGGGAACGTGGTCTAGCTACTTTACAACGAAGTACTCAACGGAACAGGGTTAGTCATGTCCATCTTTCTGACCTTTCCAGCACATTGATCCGGTTTTCCTTAGCTGTGGCTCGGACTCTGATACTCTGTCCTGCCTTCGGAACGCAGATGTTAGTGCTTTACAGACGGTCAACTACAACATCAACCTGGCGGGGTTCTATGGAACCTTCGTCTTTGTTCCTGTTGTGGATGGTACTTTCATCATCGAACGTCCTACTGTCACCATCGCCAAGGGCCGTCTTAACGCGGTGAGGCTCAAAGATATTTGAACAAGCCCATGATCGCTGAACGGTCATATAATAGGAGGTCCTTCTTGCCGTCACCAACGTGAACGAGGGTACAATCTTTGTTAATCAATCGATGACCCTGAACACTTCGGAATACATCCTGCAATTGTTCCCGAAGCTCCAGCCATGGCAAGCTGCATTGGCACTTCCTTTATATGAGCCCCTTGGCACGAACGTAGAGCAAGCCAACCTCATCATGGGCGAATGTGAGTAGTCTGTTCGTGCTTTGAGCGAGACTGACCGTGGAACTGTTGGTCCGCAGCTATCTTTGTCTGCCCCACCTATTACCTTCTTGAGGCCTTTAGAGGGAAATCATGGAAGGTGCGTAAAAATGCTCACGGAGTACGCTGTATCCTTCAACGAGACCCTGGATCAGGGCGAATTTGCTGTTCCACCTGCGTTACATGGCTACGATGTGCCGTATTACTTTACATCGTGAGCTCCTCTCTTTCCTCCTCGATCGTATCCACCAAACGGACTCCTTCCCTGCAGTTTTGGTACACCCTATAACAACTCGCAGTTCATCACCGCGTTTTCAAACGGATTCATGGCTTTAGCCGTGTCCTTGAATCCCAATGCCAAATACAACGCGAGCGACATCACTCCGACGTGGGATCAATGGGATTCGGGACACACGGAAATGATTTTCAACAAAACTGTGGCTGGCGTACCGGACATTTATGCATATCCAACGGATGATGCGGTATTAGATCGATGCCGGTGAGTTCTACGAGGACTTGTATTATTGGTGCTGACCCCTTGGAAGGTACTGGCACAGCGTTGCTGCGTGGACAGCACAGTGATTCGGAAGCTTGCTTGCAGGCGATGTAACTAAGTATTTTTTTGAACATCCATTGCTTCACTGCTGTGTATACAGGACGTGATGTCAAATGCCATATAGGAGATGCGAGGGTGTTTCTTGTAAGTAATCTGTAGAACGAAGTTTATGATACATCGCATCCCTCACATATAACATCGCATGGTAAGTTTATGAACACGACTTGTCCAATGACGAGGCAGCGTTTTTGCTCACATTGCGGGAGAATCCTCGAGGATGGACACAGACAAATCATGACATTGGATGGACGTGCGAGATATAATACAGCGAGAATGCATCCACCTATACGATACCGTCTGACTCCAATCGAGCCTTTGTCGGCTGCTGCCGCACGGACGTGCTCAGGCACCACCAGTGACCGCTGGACGTGTACTCTTAATCCGTTCGAAGATGCTGTTTCAGAATGTCGGGGACACGATCATCAATCTTGGCCAAGATCTCGATAGTTTCCGTCTGGGAATCAATGAGATGGGGTCAATAACGAATAGAAATCCTCCTACCCAGATTTCTGAAGCAAGTGCTTTTCCTTCCACGGTGAGTAGATAATCACTCTCTTGAGCGATCATGCAACTGGACAGATATCGGCCGTGCATTGAACGCTCTTCATCGGCTATGGCTGCATGGATCAGCGTACGACTCCCTTCTTCGGTCGACCTCGCAGAGAGTAATTTGTAGACCACATAAAGGATAGGTGCCATGTACCACATGGTATCGGCGTCCCGGAAAAGACTCGAGCGACATAGTCCAGGGTTCACAGTACAGGCTACGATAGGCGTGGGCATCGGGAGACGAGAAGCAAGTTCCTGTACGAAGGCAACTTGGAGAACTATGCTCTTCGGTCAGCGAATTCGGATCGTTAACGTGAACTGACTCACATTTTGAGATATTGTACCGGTCGATACTGTCCTGATAAGTTTCCTGATCTCATGCAAAATAAGATGTGCGACTTACCTGTTGGCAAACTCCTCAGAGTTGAGCGTTTCGAGTACATTGGCGCGTGCTAATCCCGACTTTTTCAGTTTCGCCCCACCGAAATAGTGGCCAAGACTCGAAACGATAACCAAGCGTGAAGGTGACTCTCCATCGGATGATTTCACCAAGTACGGCAAAAGTAGGATGCTTAATAGTGCAGCGGAGAGATAGTTCACCTGAAGCCTGACGAGGGATGCACGTTAGCACGATATGCTCCGCTATACAAAAGGGTCGTTGAGGGACATTATCTCCCAACCATCTTGTGTCCTGGTGTATTCAGACGTGAATACGCCTGCATTTGCTATCAGTACGTCCAACCGCCCGTTCCCTTCCACTGCAAATCTATCGGCGAAGGCGCGGACGCTTTCAAACGTGCTCAGATCGAGTGGCCAGGATGTGACTTCTGGGACCGTCTCAGTATGAGGTTCAGAGCTTTGTATCCGCTGCAGGATGGCTTTGGGATTGGAAGTAGATTAACCATCTTGGTGAATGATCAACCAGACATACCTTCTCGCGTGTTCTCGCACTTGACCACGTCCCTGCTCGTCGCCAGGAGTAATTTGGGGTTCATTTTGGCGATATGGACAGAGGCCTCGAAGCCCAGTCCAACGTTGGAGCCAACTACCATGAGCTGCTTTGAGCGGACATCACCGGTCACCAAAGGAAGGGTTTTCCATTGTTCTCGAAGCAACCGCCATATCGTAGCTGCATCCATGAGTGGGGGCGGTCCGCGTTGATGGTCTATGGAAGAAAGGAACCCTCGGACTCAGTGGGTAATAGAACACTTGACAAATAGTTGCGAGAACTAGACGCCTCATTTAGTCCTAGCAGGTGGGTCCGAACGGGTCCGTATTCCTGCAAGCGAGCTGACGGTGCATTTACACAAGAACCCGTGAATACAATAAGAGTCCTATATAGGGATTGAATATTGATGCATAGCTCGTGTAGAGATGATTGCTACTGGTTGGCATCACTGAATGGACAGGATGTATCAAATATGCGATAGTCAGACAGCGTCTTACATACCGTGATCAAACCCCACCGCGCGTGTTTCTCCACAGAAAGGTTGCTTGAGGTTGCTTACATGTTAGAGCACCCAAGCGTACATAATTACTTGCATAACATCCTTTGAGAAGACGTGTGGTGGACCAGAACACACGACATGGACCGTGATCACGAAACAGCAGGTGTTGGGACCCCATGGGCCATGGTTTCCAGCCGTCGACAACCAGGAGTCTAGAATACATACTTTTATGCCATTCTTATAGCTTATGTTCTGACGAGAAGTGCAATGGAAAATCTCCTCTGCATGGCTCATTGCGACTACAGCATCAATCAAAATCGCGTGAAACGCGTAAGGAAGAACAGACACATAACTTACATCAAAAGCTTACCACTTGGAATAGTCTCCCCGTGTAGCAACAAGTTACAAGTGACTTAAGGAAGCTAAAACGCTGAAGCGTTTACTTGCGTTGGCGCCTTAGTAGGGCATATCGCGCCTGTCTAGATTCGTCTTCAGAGGAGAAATCTAAACAAAAAGTATGTACACTGCAATGAAAAATTATGGGCTGGGCGTTTGCGGTCGTCGTTGGCAACAGCGAGGAGAGAGCTGCACAGCCACGCTAGCCTTCGTTGCCATCACTGTTTCAAGTACTGCAAGTTCACTCTCTCACAAGTCCACGTACGCCGCAAGTTCTGTCCTCTGCAGACCCACCATCGTCTCTCGTTTTCTGGCGTGTTTTACTGCCTTTTCTGACTGGTAACCGTATAATTTCTCACTCCTGGACCTTTGCCTTCGTCTGCCCGGATTAATTTCGACCAGCAATATCCCTAGCATCATATGTCCATGCAAACTCAGGACCAACACCAACCCAGGCGTACATCGCCTAAGCGTCAAGATACCTTTGACCTCCGCGACCGAATCATGGCCGATGACATTTCCATGGCCAGCTCCCACATGCAAGCACACGCAGACGCGACCAATACCTATGGCTCAGGTGGGGGTGCGTCCGACGAAGAACACTCTGTCCTCGAGGACGACTCGGATGGCGAGGACCGCGAGATGGAGTACATGGATGAAGATGACGACCGTTCCTCCTCCCTCTCCATCCCGAATGAGAGTATAGACTTCGATCTCGTTTACTCATTACATAGCTTTGCGGCGACCGTCGAAGGACAAGCCAGTGTCGTCAAAGGCGACAGCTTGTTCCTGATGGACGACACAAACAGTTATTGGTGGCTAGTCCGGGTGTTAAAAACACAAGACGTCGGGTATATACCCGCAGAAAACATCGAGACACCCTTCGAGCGTCTTGCCCGTCTTAACAAGCACCGCAATGTTGACGTGAGTGTTTTTACCATTATACTAGCGTCAAATAGCCGCGGTGATTTGCTCAAACCATTTCTAGCTGGCGCATGCAACTCCCCAAGAATTACAGGAAGACGTTGAGCGTGTGCGCAACAACCTTTCCTCCCGTGCTGGCTCCCATCACTCTCCTTCGCCCACGCCAGGCCTCCCTGCAGGCAATACACCCCGCCCCGGAGGCAGCAAAGGCGTCATGTTCACTCCCGCCCTTTCTGTACACCGTTATCCTCCTGCTGTATGGAACGAAGAGGAGGAAGAGGAGGAAGACGTTGAGTGGGATGACGGTGCTTATGAGGAAGAAGACCCAGAGCTCGCAGAGGAGATGCTCGTGCGTCAACGGCAGAGCCAGGTGGACAGGGATGAGGCTCAGGAGGACGCGAGCATGGGTACAATGCTTATGGAACCTGACGACGGCATGAGCTGGGATGATAGTGTTGCGGAGGACATGCAGGCGCAGAATGCACAGAAGAAGAGGGAGCAGCAGATGCTCATGACGCCGGATGCGCTCAGACCTCGCGCGGGGGCGGCGCCAGTGGAGAAATCATTGCAACAGCAGCAGGAGCTCATAATCGCACAGCAACGCCAGCAACAGCAGGAACAACAAATGATGGCACAGCAGCAAGCACAAGCCTTGCGCCGTCCAAATTCCCGTGATCATTTGGCTGTCGATGGAGGAAGTCCATCTTCAACATCATCGCCCAGCAAATCGGTCGATCCTGCGGAGGCGGTAGAAACAAGGAAGCTGACAGCTACGCCTACAATTGCCCGTGATGACTTGGGAAAACAGCAACCTCCGGCTTCTACTGGTCCGCTGCTCCCAAGTGCTATCATGCAGAAGCAGGAGGATGAACGCAAACGCACGCGCGAGGAAATTGTGGCCCTCGAGGAGGCTGCGAAGAAGAAGCTCAAAGGCAAGGACAAAGTTGCCACCACTGCTGTGAATGGTGCTGCTGTTAACCAGCCCGCTAAGTCGGGTCAACCAGGAGGAGCGAAACTTCGCAAGGAGCAGCGCGATACCACTGACGACGAAGGGAAGGAGAAGAAGGAGAAGAAAAACCGTGGCGTGTTCGGTATATTTGGGCGAAAGAAGGACAAGAACAAGGACAAGGCATCTATTGAGAGCACTTCTTCAGACACCGTCCGCGAGTCGCAGGAATCCGGTCGCTCTTCAAGCCTCCAGCATAGTGGCCCTGAGGCACCTTTGTCGCCCGTCACCGCCGCAGCAGTACAACAGCAACAGTCCCTCACTGCCTCTCTTGAGCCCGATGTTTCCACTAGGCAACCACAGCCGGCGCCTCAGACACCACCGCAAGAGGTACAGTTGCAAGTCTCCCACCATGCTCTCCAATTACGCCAAAGGGATCAACAGCAACAAGCATTGTACCATCAACAATACCTGAACCGCTCGCCGTCGTCACCTCCAGAAGCATCTTCTCATGGCTTATCATCGGGGTCACACCTGTACAATGTGTCCGGTAACTCTCCGGCTGGCCTTGGCCTTGGACTTCCTTCTACTCGTCCTCGCCCAGGATCCCTCGTTCTGTCCCCAACGGCTGATGGTCAAGGTGTCGGTGTCCCCGAGCTTAGTGTCGTCCGTGTGTTCGCTGGCAAGAATGTCCAAACAGAAGCAACATTCAAGACTGTCCTTCTCAATGCATCCACCACCTCGTCTGACCTTGTCCGACAGGCGATCCAACGCTTCCGCCTCCCAGCCGGGGAGGACGAGGCGAACTACTATCTCACCATCAAACAAGTTGAGGGCTCATCAGCTGTCCTTCGCCCGGAAGAACAACCCCTCGGCGTATTCGAGACGCTGATCGAGGTAGCAATGGAGTTGCCAAAGGTGAAAAGAAGCAGTGTGGGGAGTATCAGCTCGGTATCGAGCAACCTCTCCATGCACCCCGCGATTAAGAAGCTGTCCATGAACGACTTCACCGACGACTCGGCCGTCAAGTTCTATTTGAACAAGCGCCGTGAGGATGGGGATGACAGCGCAAATACCGAGGAAGGGGACGAAACACTATATGCAGAGACATCGCGTGAAACCATCGAGGGTGCGAATATGTCTACGGGTGGTGCTAGCGTCACACCTGAGCGGTTCAGCTCGCCCTCGTACCGATTTGCGCTTCAACTTGTCATCTATCCCGAGGACTTACCTGACGACATGGTCTTTGATCCAATCACGGAGGCCATCGTGTTCAAGAATACGCTACGAGAGCGAACGTCGTCTGCTTCGTCCATCTCGTCTGGGATATCACAGAACCAGCGTCGCAAAGTGTTCACGTTCCCAAAGAATGTGACCGTTGCAGAGGTCATCGAGTTTGGGCTAGAGCGATTTGGGATTTTGGATGGCGTCGTAGATGGTGGCGACGAAGTGGAGGATAAGCTCAGCAGAAGACGCAGCTCGATCAAGGTCCGATACTGGTTGACAGTAGCTGTTGGCGGCTACGGTAAGTACTTCCTTCCATTTATGACGCTCAGTTGATCTTAGGACGCCTCGTCGCACAGAGCGGGAGCTGTCTCCTTCGAGTAGAGTTGTCGATGCGTATCCCCGTCCTCCGACTTTCCGTCGCGTGCAGGAGGGAAAACGGCGCTCCATAGACTCTGCTCAACTTCTAGGGAACATTGAAGACGTCGGTCCTGATGACCCTGTCTTCGTGCTCCGCCGCGCAGTCTCATACCGTACTTCATCATCGCGTCATCGTATGTCTGCTCCCCTCGACGAGATCGCCCTCCAGCACTTGCGTGACTCGATATCTGGTTCGAGTCTCAGTTCCGACAATGCTGCCGAAGAGGTCAAGCCCCGACAACTTTCGAGACAGGAAATCATCGCCGCACAACGAGCAGCTTCGAGGGAAAAGCAACGCGCGATTTTGTCTGCACAGACGAACTCTGTTCGTGGAGTTGACGTTCTTTTGCCTGGAAATGCCATGATCCGTAGCTCGCGCTATGATTCTGGTGACAAGATGCGTTACTCCTACGTGCAGGACGGCGAGTCCTTCGACATCAGTGATATCATTGAGCAAGAACTGCATGACTCTGGTGGAGCCCATAGAAGCGACCTCCTAGAAGGTGCATTTGGGCGAAACAAAGACGGGGCAAACGAAAAAATAGATCGACTTCTTGCCAAGATCAAGGATGGACGACTCCAGCCCCAATCCCAATATGTAACCGTAAAGGCAGGTGTCGAGCAGTCTGACAGCTTACCTTCTGCGGGATCGACGTCGTCGTCCGAATATTCGGTTGACGAGCTCGAATCCCGTAACGATGGTCGGACGCCGACACCAATCGCTGGTGGTACCTTTACTGGTGCAAAGAGGACGGCGTCCCCGGTCTCTGACCTCGGTTCGCGTACACCCACCCCTACTGCTTCTGACGCACGATATACCCGTGCTCGGACAAATACCCCAACATCAAAACCCGGGTCCACGACCCCTCATTCACATCGCCAACCCTCCATTGCATCGGTCATGTCCGATATATCGACATACGCCACGCCGACTGCTCAACTTGTCAGTCCTATGGGCAGTCCGCGGGCTGAGAATCTTCCCAAACCACAAACCAAGCGGATCTACATACCAAAGGACGATTTTGGAGTGTCGCATATGATGGCCGTTATCGAGATTGCAGGTTCGGTGACTCGACCGCCAGAAGTGCCATTACACCCTGTGGAAGAAATGTTGTTTGGAAAATCCATCGAGGTCCAGTCGTTGCATCCGGATATTAGAGAGATATATTCTGGCGCATTCCAACAGTTGGACGAAATGGACAAGGTAGGCTCTGTGGCATTGTGGAAACTTGAGTTTCGGTTGACGGCACCCCCTTTCAGACACTTGATCAGTATCTCCAGCAAGCACTGACTTCATGACGTAGCGCTCTAATACTTCTTTTTTTTTTTGGTTCTTTCCTTGGGGATCGCTAATCTTGTTATTCGAAAGAGATAACCAACCAATATTTATTTCGCCGCGTCGTGCATGTTTGGTGACTTAATAGATTCCTCCTGTTTGTCCCCCTGAGCCGTAAGCAGATCGACTCTCCTGACTAGATGAGAAAAAACTTTGTGCTGCGGCTGCTTACGACTGGATGGCCTGACGTGAGCGTTTCATCTTTATGTCTCCGTGCATAGGACCAGGCAGTGAACGAGCTGTTGGAAGTTAGCCCGTACGGTAGATACTAGTGTAGCGTTACTATCTCAATCCTTACTTTCCTTTTTTGGTAACACATGGTACTTAGTACATGCACGCTCATTACTTGCCTCCAGTCTCTTACCACTCGACTGGAGGACTCATCGAGTCCCTTGTAATAGGAACCTTCGAACTGAACCTATAGGTTTGGGTTCAGTCTGGGTTCAGGTTCAAGCTCTGGTTCAGGGTCATCCTGACCTATGATAGTAGGTCCAAACCAGTCCGAACCTGGTTGAATCTTGTATATTTTCTCTTAGGATAATTTTGGAAGCCACACCATTAAACTATATAGTTAGTTTTCAAAATAGGATTATTGTGGCAAACCTTATGAAAAATAGCATTGTGTGGTTTCTTTATTGTCCTTTCAGGAAAGTTGACACCATGAGAAATTTATATTTAAAACACCCTTCAACTTGGTACTTGTGTATCTCCTCAACGCCCACCTGGAATTCATCAGCGATGACACCATTTGACTCGGATGAGTGAGGAGAACAAGATTGACATCCACTGATACCAGTAAAATGATACTGTCAAAAACCAATATTTTGGAAATTCAGGATTAGGTACGGCTTTTACAAATCCCTGGAATACCGACTTTTTGAAACCTCGCACAGCTATGTCTGGATATCATGGAATATATTCTCCATCTTTTTCTGGGTTGATTGATATCAATATCAACAAATTTCATGCAGATGTTCATGAGATATGAGAGGGCCGAGAGGGAGGTCGTTTTTGATATTTTTTCCCCATGCCATCAACCTTCCTGAAAAGGACAATAATATATGTAGAAACTACATGAGGCTCAGGCCTCATTTTCTTCAAATAATAGTCCTACTGTCTGGAGAGTTATATCTGTCCTTGAGCTTCTTCAAGATCATTAGGAGACATTGGCAATATTGCTAAGGTTTTCCAAGCTTAAGCCTGCCATTGAAAAGGGGCTCTTGAAGTTAAAGAAGTACTATGGTCTTATTGATCAAAGTAATATATATTTTATTACTTTGGATATGTTTCTATTTATTGTTTTGATGTAATACTTAGAAATTATAGCTTTGGGTTCCAATTGGAAGCTGGAATACATTTCAGAAAAGTAGGATTCAGAGTTTTTCAGGGTAGGAAAGGAGGCTCTTGAAGAGACTATGAGTTTATTTCTCTTAAAGATTAATCATCTCACTTTTTATATTAATAATTTAATAAATATGCTGCTGCAATAGCTGTTCATGCATCTAATGAAGCTGTTTCATCCTTTCAAGGTATGTATATGTATTAAAAGTGATTTTTTTATAAACTAGAATTTCCTATAAAGAGTAATAGTTATGGTAATGCCATGATGTGCAAAGCAGTCCAAGCTCGTAGAAACAGAGAGAAAAATGGCCACAATCTACATCAGGAACTTCAGGACTATCCAAACAGTCCTTTGGAGGAGATTGTTGATCAAGTCAAATGATGGGGTGTAAGCCTTTTTTTATTCATCAATAGATTTCTACTTATATGTTTTAGTATCACTCTATCCAATATCCAGTTTTATCTCATATGACCCAGAGCTACCTTGCTATTTAGGGTTCTTCTACTGCTTTTAAACATGTATTCTCTCAAGGAGGACTCACAGTTATACTTTTGCATAACAGTTTGGATCCTAACACTGTGGAAGCCTTGTAGATTTTGAAAAACAGTTATTCCAGTGGTGATTTAGTAGTAGCAGCTGAAGCCTTGCATTGGAAGGCTAAATCACAGACTGTAGATGTTAATTAAATTTCTAATATATTAAATTTTCATTTTTTTCATTAATCTTGAATTTTTATACTAAAGTTCAGGTTCAGTTCAGCCCTAGAATAGTAGGTTCAGGTTTAGGTTCAGGCTAAAGGGTCCCTGAACTGGACTGAACTGAACTTTGATAGCTCTAAGTTGTTTCACTAGAAGGGCAGTGATAGCATAGCTGCTGCAGAGAACATTACGAGGCATAGCTTGTATAGGTTTTACTTTGGAGCCTGCAGTGACATTGCAGAACAAGTATCTGCTGTAGTAAGTAATAGGCTCAGTGTACTGCAGTAGTCAGCTGCTGTGTATTATATACCTATAATAAGTAATAAGCTACAGGAAGAGTCAGTAAAATATAAATGAGTATAGCAGTTAAGTCTTACCTCACGAGTGAGCAAAGGTAAGTACATGATTAGTAAGCTAAGTGGCACAGCCACACGACATTTGTAATCCAACACTCCTCCTCAAACAGTGTGGAGTCCTAGTTCAGATGTGAAATATTTAGCTTTAACAGAAGGAAGAGCTTTAGTTAAAGTATCTGCAACCATGTCATTATTTGGACAATAAATAAGATGAATAGAACCATTAGAAACTAAAAAATGAATGAAATGATAATGAATATCAATATGTTTGGTATGTGTGTGATAATTTTCATTCTTGGTGAGTGCAATTGCTGACTGATTGTCACTGTAAAGCATAGTTGGATGTTCAAGTGGTTGAAAGACTTCACCAATGAGCCGACATAGCCAGATGTTTTTTTTTGCAGCATGTGTGGCTGTGACATACTTGGCTTCTGTGGTTGACAATGTAACCAGTTCCTGCTTTTATGATCCTCATGAGATTGCTCCCCCATCAACAAGGAAAGTATAGCCAGTAATTGTGTGACAATGCTCTTGCAATACACCATCAGCATCTGCATAGCCAACAAGGCCCTGCTTTTCTGTTTCATAGGTAAGTGCCCAATGTTTCATATCCACTAAGTACTGATAGACTTGTTTGAGAGTCTTTCAATGTGCTAGTCCTAGATATTCTGTGAACTAAACAAGTGTGGATACAATGAATGCAATATCCAGCCTTGTACCAACAGCAAGGTATATTAATAAGCCTAGTGCTGCTCAGAATGAAACTTGTCACATTTTTATGATCTTGACAGCTGACTTTAGAGATTGGTTTCACAAGAGTTGCAGATCCGAATCCATGGGGATGGAGACTAGTTTCGAGTTGACAAAGTTATATTTAGTAAGAATAGTGTTGACATATGGTTTCTGTGAAATGGATATCGTATGTGCATCACAATCTCGTATCATACCAAGTAACTAGCTAATAGGCCCTAGGTCAGTGACTTTGAATTGAGACCCTATTTTGACCTTGAAAGCTTTAACAAGTTCTTTCAAGCTGTCAATTACTGTATAGTCATCAACATACAAGACTAGTATCAGCAGGTGGATACCTATTTTCATGACAAAAATCCTCCAGTCTACTTCAATATGATAAAATCCAAGTGCAGTGAGTTCTCAACACAGCCATTGATATCACTTCAATGTGCCTTGCTTGGACCCACAGAGGATGACTAGTAATCATGCTACGACATCATGGCCTCCCTTGTTGAAACCAGGTGGAAGCTCCATATAAGTCATCTCATCATTATCTAGACATGCTACTAATGTCACACCAAGCTGGCTTCAAAAAATGGAGGGAAAGGGAAGCTAGAAATGTGTGTTCCATCACTGATTTTCAGCTCTTTCTTTGTCCCCGTCGGTTTATTGTAAGCAGATTGTCCCAATCGCAGTCGAGTTCTGTGCTGATTCATCTGTAGCTGGTACGGCTGGTCTGCTCAAGGTCAAGTGCATTGGATCATACCCATCATTGGGACTGCTATCTTTGGTTTTGGATTGATGACTCTTCATTGAGGAATGTACTGTGGAAATCGAAAACATCAATGTCTCAGTTATGACAAGCTATGATTGCAAGGATAAAATGGAGGGATGTGAGTCAGGTGACAGGAGCATAGGTATCATAGTAATCAATACCATATACTTGAGTGAACCTGCACGCAATAAGTTGAGCCTTGTACCTGTCAATCTCACCAGCTGAGTTCTTCTTTATCTTGAAGACCCATTTGCAGTCGACAACATTGATGTCCGATGGTGGCTGTGGTACAACATCCTAGGTACATGCTTCATCAAGACTCTTGAGTTCTATGTTGATAGCTTCCTTCCATTGTGGCTAGTCAGACTGTGTGCATGCTTTATCGACCATGCATAGCTCCAGCACTTCCATTTCACAAGTTCTCACAAACATTGTATAAGCAATGTCTTTATCTTCCAACTTCCATGCAATATTGGTCACATCTTCTCCTCTATCTTTCTCACTCTCATGCTGGCCCTCAACCACCTGGACATCTTAAGAAAAGACTGGGTTACCACCTCGACCATTATATATGCCAATGCTATTGTATAGCATCTGCAAGTATGACGATTCCCCTTGCTGGCAAGTCGACCATCTAAGAGTTGGGACAGGCACATGTGGTGGGTCTGGAGGAATCTGTGGTGCTATGGATGATAGGTTGAGTTTGTCATGAGGTTTTGGGATATCTAATTGAGCTGCAGGTAAACTGGATGAGTCCTTTGATATTCCTAGGTCCATTTTAATGCTGTGCTGATTGTTGTCAGATGACCCTTTCTTCCCCTCAATCTGTGCACTTCTAGGACTCAGGATAACTCCTTTGCATCTCTTAAATGAGACATTACATTCAATGGTGACAGCACAATAGTCTGCAAAGTATATGTGGTGTCCCCCACTCTCAGCATCAAAACTTACTCATCACCCTTCTCATGCACATATATCAAGTTTCAAGCCAGTGGAATCATGTACCCAAACACAAATGCCCCAGCATCATAGATGTGATAGATTTGACTGTTTATCGTGAAGCAACTCATATAATGTCTTTACATCTAGTATGTGTGATGCAGTGTGGTTTTTAATATGTACTACATGTATAATTGCTTCTCCCTATAGGAATTTTGGCAATCTGCTGGCATATATCATGGCACAGACACGTTCTGCAAGCATACAGTTTAATTACTCCACAATGCTATTATGTTGCAGTGTGTCATGTACAATGAGTTTTCATTCTGTTCCTTGTGACTTCAGATAACTTGTAAATTCATCACTTAGGTACTTACCATTATAATTTGACCACAAATGTTTTATGGTGGCCCCCTTCTGATTTCGTACCCAGACCTCATACCCCTTGTAGGAGTTGAATGTCTTAGACTTCACACTCTGCAAGTAGAGGTGTGTGTAGCGTGTGTAGTCATCCGTAAATGAGACATAGTACATTTTCTTGCCTATGATCTAGGTAGACAATGGTCCCCATAAATTAGTGTGTATTTTGTCATTGAATTTCTTACAATGCTTTGGCTCATGGATCTTTTCAATAGGTTTCCATATAGCCTTTGCATACTTGCAAGACTTGCATTGTCCTATGCTCTCATACAAGGGGTCTAGCTTAACACCCTTGACCATTCCCTTTAACAGCATATCATGGATTGTAGCTGGTGCAATGTGAAAAAGTCTGACATATAGCTCCTCTATGGTAAGTGCCTCATGAGCACTCATAACACCTGTAAAGTGTGGTCTTGCCACTTGATGCTTTATACAGTAAAGACCATTGCTGACAATAATTCCACTTACTAGCTTCTTATGAGGATCAAAGATGTGGCAAAAATGATCATGGAAGAATGCTGTATACCCAGCAGCAGTCAGCTTGCTGATGAACACAAGCATGACCCTCATTGATGGTGCATATAACATGTTCCTTAGTAGGATGTGTGTTTTATTCTTTCTATTTGGTAGCTCAACATGCAAGTCACCCTTCTCAATTGCATCAAACATGCATTTATTGATTACAGTGATGGGCTTTGGGGAAATAGAGATGAAATTTATGAATTGGTCACAATAGAGAGATAGGTGCTACATTGCCCCACTGTTATATAGCTTGGTGGTTCTACTTTACAAAGGAGTTTCAGTCTAGACAAGCATGACACATGATAGTGTCAACTTGACTTCTGACTCATCGACAGTGAGTGTAGTTTCTGCCGCAGTGATTTTACTGTCATACTCTATTAACCAGTTATTGTTTTTTAAATTATAAAAACTGGTGTTGGCCGTAAACCATACTCTGTTGGGTTCATCATTAGCATCAGCAGCCCTATTGACCTTCTAATTTTCCTTCGAGTTGTAGGCTGATCTTTTCTTCTCTCTAGACTTTCAGCTTTTCAGTGCTTGGCCTTCTTTGCCACCATCCTTCTTCCAGCAACCCTTCGATTTATGGCCTGTTCAATCATAGTTGAAACAAGTCCTAGAGAACTTTAGCTTGTGATAGCTCTTTTCTCTTCTCAACATATCTGCTGATATAGTCAGCAGCTCACATGATGATGAGTACATACTGAAGGGACTGATGTTGCTCTAGCTGGTACTCTGAGGAGCAACTGAGAGGCAAAGGACTCAGGAGAATTTGATAGGAAATCTCCTGGTCGCTACATTGACCCTTTATATACTATACAAGTGTTTGTTCTTGTATCTACCGAATCTATTGATGAAATGGAAAACATATGGATCAGGCATATATCAAGCATAGCCATGAAATGGAAAGGAAGTAAAATATAAGGTAGACACATACTGCTACAATCATACATGAGATCGGTGAGGATACCATGATGTGTGGCAGCTATTAAATATCAAATAGCTATAAAATGAGAAACATACATAGAAGGTGAGGCATAGATCTAGACTCGTCTGTGCATATGTGAAGGATGGTCATAGGGGCTAGTCCTTGTGGCATATGATCTAGTCATACGTGTCAAGTCACATGATTAGGAAAGGAGACTTGGACATTTCTAAGTCTTGAAAGTAGGTGCACTAGGCACTAAAGGCTTAATAAATTAGAATGAATAGAAAGAAAATAGGAGAAAAATACATATTGTAACATCTGCAGAGAAGGCTATATCATTACTTTTTGACCTGGGCTGTCATCCTGGAAGAGAAGGTGGTCATATTCATCCAAAATGAGGGACATAAACTTGTCAGCGGTATAAATTTTACTATACAACTTCGACTTGATGAGATAAACGACAGAATTGTGTTATAGGAATAAGAGAGGGATGCAAAGACAATATTGAACAAGTCTTCATCTGACATGTGTTATGGGGTATAATTTTTCCCTTATTTTTCTCTATTTTTCTCTTTCTTTTTGTGGTCACGTGACTTATATCACGTGCTTGTTTAACCATGTGACTGGATCACGTGACTTGGTCATGTGACTTGCTCCCATGCAATGAGGACATTTATATTTAGATATCACATGACTAGGCCTAGACTAGCCTAGAACATTCTTATCTAGACTCACCTAGAACGATCTGGACCATGACATCACCTGACGTCATATGGAACATCATGGAATGTTATGGAACATTCCAATGATATCATTTGTTTGTTAGATATAAACACTGTACTAGTATATAAGAACGAATGCCAATGCCCAGAGACCCTAGCTTGGTTCTCTTGGGGCTACCCATCCACGAGTGATCCATAAGTCCCTACCTCGCTTTTCGTTGACAAGCCATCGTCAACGCTACCTCTAACATCGATCAAGCCTTCAAGTTGGGCTATAACTAATTTGTTTTCTCCGTCTTCATTCTAGTGCTCAATGCTGCGAATGAAACATTCAGCGGCTCACATTGTGGCGGAGGGCGTACTGAGGTTATTCGACTAGAGATGATTCTTATTCAGAGAGGCTGAAAGAGAAAGACTCAAGAGGATTCGATGGAGTCCTCTGGTCGCTCCATTGAATCTTATATACTCTACTAGTGTTTGTCCATGTATACACTAGATCTAACCGATACTATGAAAGACATATGTTCCAGGCATGCATCAAGCATAGCCATGGAATGGAAAGGAATCATAACATGAGGGAAACATATGTAAAATGGAAGAAGAAGCATAAAGTGAGGATAACATGTGCTGCCACGATCATACATTAGATCGGTGAGGATCCCATGATGTGTGGCAGCTATTAAATATCAAATAACTGTGAAATGGGAAACATACGGTAAAGGCAAGGCATAAGGCTATGAAAGCCTGTGAGTCCGTGAAGGTGTGACATAGGGGTTATGTCCGTGTCGCGTGCAAGCAAGTTGCACATATCACGTCACGTGACCAGTCACGTGATCTGGAAAAGACTTAGACGTTTCTAAGTCGTTGAGTACAAGCGCGCTAGGCGCTAAAGAAAGAAAAATAGAGAAAAATAGAGGAAAAATACATATCGTAACAGCGAAAGGCTCAGTCCATCACTCATCTCATTAGAACCAAGCTACCCACTTTCCCGGCATCCGGTACTACCCGTGTCCTTTGCCATTTACATACATCATTTCACTTCACTGCGTATTACCATGTCTTTCATTTGCTTTAGTCCCTGGCCATTGAGGTTCAGGAAGGACGTTGTGGTATCTAGGCTCCTGTCGACGGATTCTCTCGCACGAGAACTAGGGTACCGTCCCTAGAGGTTAAATTCTCCATCAAAACCCCTTCTTCTTCGTTTGAGCATCGTCCCACGTCCCCGTGAGGTGCATTTGTTGTAGTCATTCAAATAGCAACCCTCCCTGCACAAAAGAGCGGTCTTGTGCCCGTGCAGCCTTAGGAGAGGTTCAAATTTAGTTTTTACTATATGTAGCATTTCGGGGCTGTGCCAGGTCAATTATTGACTGGACAGCGAAAGGGCAAAAAAGGAAGAAAAGGCCCTGACGAAGAATTTTCAATGTGGCTCGCACAACTCGCCAGCGCGTTCTCGACACTAGGGCTCAAGCAGCGGCCCTTGAATTTCATCACCTCAACCGTGTTTTTACCCTCACCCCTCAAATCAAATTTGAGGATCTAGAACCAGTTCCTGAGTGGCTTGTCCCCAAATAGGAACCACTCAATTTTCTAAATCGTATAAAGAAAGAAGAAGAGATCGAGGTGGATCTCGAAAACCAAATTTTTCACACTCCTACACTGCCCCCTCGATCTCCATCCCCGCTTCCCCTTCCTCTAGCTCTGCCCCAGTGAACATCTAATCGCCTCCGTTTCCCTGCACGTCAACACATGCAAGAATATCTTCCATCTCTTTGCTGTCCCCGCCCACAGGTGCCCCTAGCCAACCGCCCTAGGCATGCACCTTACTATTTGTATAATGAACCCAGCTATCTTTAGAAAATGGCGAACCTCCCACAAGAAGTTGCTAACCTGCAAGCACAGTTGGTGCAAGTAACTGCAGCACTTCAAATGCTGCAGAACCAACCTTCAAATATCAGCCAAAAGGTTGAAATATTTGCAGATCTCGGGACCTTCGATGGGGACCGAAAGAATTTCTCAGTGTGGTGGGTCAAGCTCGAGACTTGGCTCACTGCAAACGCCACAATACTAACCACCAACTTTGATGGTTGTGTGGCAGTACTCTCTCGAATGAAGGGTCCAGTGGCCGGTTGGTTCGCTGAAGCCCTGATAAGAAAATATACTGACCAAAATGCATGGCCAACACTACATGTGTTGGGTGAGGAAATTAAAAGATATTTCCGACCCCTGGCTGACAAGGAATGGGCGAAGAACCAACTCGTCCAACTAAAACAAGAGAGAATGTGAACGGACGAATTCGTAGTCCGATTTCACTCACTAGTCCTTTAATCGGACTGTTCACACTCTCACACAATTTACCTTTTGGAACGGGCAGCTCGGCCCGATATTATCAAAGAAATATACCTTCAAGGGACTTAAGAAGAAAAAATTGAGGATTACCTTGAAGAAGTCCGGTGAATTGGAAGCCGGTACGATCTCTTTGAATTCCAATTTGGTAACAAAGGATCCCAGGGGCATGCTTAGGTTAACAACGTGCAAAACTTCTCTTCCTCCAGCCGTGGAGATAAAACATATGGAAACAGTAGAGGTGATGCAATGGACATTGGTGCTGCACAGAAGGGCAAACAGCTGGAGCGTAGGAGGCTCCAAATGGACTGTTTCAAATGTGGCAAGTCAGGCCACTTTGTCCGACAGTGCAAGGCTCCAAAGTGTCGCTGCGGCTCGGACCAGCACCAGATGTCGGCTACTTCTGGTTGCTAGGTGCGACAAACCGAATGATACAATCAGCGGCTCACATGGTGGAGTGCATACTGAAATAGTGGTAACTGAGGTTGCTTTAGCTTATGGAGGAGCTGAAGGGAAAGACTCAGGAGGATTCGATGGAGTCTCCTGGCCGCTGCATTGGTCCTTATATACTGTACAGGTGTATGTCCATGTTTACACTAGATCTATTGATAATATGAAGGGCATGAAGAACAGGCATGCATCAAGCATTGCCATGGAATGGAAGGGAATCATATCATGAGGAATACATGTGTAGAATGGAAGTAGAAGCATGAAATGAGGAGAACATGTGCTGCCATGATCATACATGAGATCAGTGAGGATCCCATGATGTGTGGCAGCTATTAAATATCAAATAGCTGTGAAATGGGAAACATACGGTAAAGGCAAGGCATAAGGCTATGAAAGCCTGTGAGTCCGTGAAGATGTGACATAGGGGCTAGTCCATGTTGCGTGCATGTCAGCTGCACGTGTCATGTCACGTGACCAGTCACGTGATGGGTTTGGGACTTAGACGTTTTTAAGTCTTGAAGTATAGGCGCGCTAGGCGCTAAAGGCTTAATAAATTAGAATAAATAGAAAGAAAAGGAAAAGAAATAGAGGAAAAATTCATATCGTAACACCGAAAGCACACCGGCTGATCACTGGTGTGGCATGGACTTTGAGGAAGCGAAAGCTTTCTTTTTCGACATGCACAATGTGGAGATGAAGGCGCAGGGAAAAGCCTTCAGCCCTTGAACACAGGGACAGTTTGAGGTGCCACATCTCTGGCAGGCGGCAGACAGCGCCCAAAAGCATCTGTCAGGAAGCCCGAGCCTGTAACTCAAACAGAGCAAAATAAATGTGTTAATGACAATGTTTCTTTTTCTTGTACTAATAGGTTTTCTGTTCTTGATAGCGCAGTAAGTAGTTCTAACAATATAAAACAAAATACAAAAGTAGAAGATATAAAATCACAAAAAAATAGTTTAGTTTCTTTGTTTTCAGATTTCTTGGATATGTACATAGAAGGGGGGTCCTCCTTATGAGGCTTGGCGGTTCAACCCGTGCTTAATTCCCCAAAACCCAAAATAACTTCCTCTATCAACTCCTTGTCCCCTGGAGATGATTTCCGTGAATGGATCCTTAATAGATCGGTCTCCCTCAAGAAGGAACTCAAGATCTCAATCGAAGTAATGGATAAACACGTGGATGTTGACACCACAACTCCTATTCAAGTCCAGGCTCTTCTCAACTGTGGAGCCAATTCTATTTTTATCAATTGTCAGTGGGCTAAGCGACAAGGCCTCATGCTACGCAAGTTACCTATACGTATCCCAGTCTTTAATGTCAATGGAACCAAGAACCGAGCAGGCAACATTACTCATGTTGCAGAAATTCGAATGGATTACAAGGGTCACAAAGAAGTAGTTCAAGCCAAAATCAGTGATCTCGGTACTGCTGCCATCATCCTTGGATACACTTGCCTCGAGTATCATAATCCTAACATTAACTGGCAGACTGGTGAAGTTAAATTAAATCGTTGCCCACGATCATGTTACAATTTATCTAATCGCACTACATGCCTTGCTTCGATGGAACTAGACGAAGAAGTCAAAGCAGTCTCAAAATAGAAAGGTCTTATCAGTGACCTCGAAACTGATAACACATGGAAGAAGCTGCGAAGCACAGTTGTGCTAGAAACACCTATCAAGGAACTGGTTCCCAGCATCTACCATAAGGACTTCTATGAAACTTTCTCGAAGAAAGAATCCGAGTGCATGCCAACACACAAGACGTGGGATCATGCAATCGAACTAAAAGAAGACTTCAAACCTAAGAAAGGGCAAATGATTCCTCTTTCAGCTCAGGAGCAGGATGAAGTCAAATCATTTATTGAAGATCAGCTCTCGAAGGGCTACATTAGACCATCTAAATCACATTGCCTGTATTCTTTGTACCAAAGAAAGAAGGCACCAAGTGAATGGTTCAAGATTACTGCTATCTGAATGAAGAAACAGTTAAAAATAATTATCCCTTGCCCCTGATTAGTCAGCTTGTTGACAAGCTTAAGGGTGCAAGGTACTTTACAAAAATGGACCTTCGATGGGGATACAACAATATATGTATCAAAGAAGGAGATGAATGGAAGGCAGCGTTCGTCTGTTATCTCGGTTCTTTCAAACCTCTCGTCATGTTCTTTGGTCTCTGTAATTCGCCAGCTACGTTCCAGACAATGATGAACAAGCTATTTGTGGATATGGACGATATTGTTGTCATCTATATGGATGATCTTTTAATTTATACAAAATCGGACAATATCAATGAGCACCATAAAGCTGTTGCACGAGTGCTCCAGCGGCTCAAAGATAATGATTTATTTGTCAAGCTGGAGAAGTGCTTCTTTGATAAAACAGAAGTAGAATTCCTCGGTATGACCGTGACTTGTGATGGCGTTCGCATGGACGAATCGAAAGTAAAAGCGATCTAGGAGTGGCCTGTTCCATGAATGGTCAAACATGTCCATTCTTTCCTCAGTCTCACTAACTTTTACCATCGCTTCATATTCAGTTATGCTGGAATTGCAAAACCTCTCATGGACTTAACATGTAAAGATCTACAGTGGAACTGGGGAGATAAAGAACAACAGGCATTTGAAACGCTTAAAGAACACTTTATGACAGCACCTATTTTGGTATATCCAGATATCGATGCCGAATTCCGCCTGGAAACCAATGCCTCGGATTTTGCCACAGGGGCTGTCCTATCTATGAAATGTCCTGATGGAGAATGGTGACCATGCACCTTTAGTTCACATGCTCTCTCAGCTCAAGAGTGGAACTACCAAGTCGTAGATAAGGAAATGCTCGCTATTATCCATGCATTAGAAACATGGCGACATTATCTAGAAGGTGCTCGACACAAATTTGAAATTTGGTCCGATCACAAAAATTTGCAATACTTTATGAAATCCCAAGATCTAAATTGAAGACAAGCACGATGGTCCTTGTACTTGACAAGATTCAACTTTACCTTGGTCCATAAGGCAGGAACTTCCATGACAAAAGCTGATGCTTTATCCCAACGTTGTGATCACTCCAATAGGGTTGAAGATGACAACAAGGGCGTCACTGTCATTCCTCCTGAAAAGATCAGGGCTCAACATGTTGTTGTAGAAGCCGAAGAATGTTCAATCGTTGAACGAATTAAGGAACTATCTAAAGATCTAGATCTAGGATCTAACTATAAGCTCCAGGATGGGCTTTATTATTGAGAGAATCGTATTTATGTTCCTGGCGATGCCAAGCTTCGCCAAGACATTCTCACACTCCATCACGACAACCCAGTTGCAGGACATCCTGGTCAATCAAAGACACAGGAATTGGTGGAACGGAATTATTATTGGCCTGGATTATACACACAGGTCAAGGACTATGTTTCGCATTGTGATCGATGCGCATGCATGAAAAGTTCTCACATCACCCCAGCTGGCATGCTCCAACCTCTGCTGATCCCATCTGGACCATGGGTTGATATCTCAGCAGATTTTACCATGGACTTACCTCTTTCGGATGGTTACAACACAATCCTAGTGGTTATTGATCGTTTCTCCAAAGAAGCTATATTTATTCCCACCAATAAAATGATCACGGCTCTTGGAACGGCCAAATTGTATTTGTAACACGTCTGGAAGCATCATGGTCTTCCCACAACTATTGTTTCCGATCGTGGTCCACAATTCATGTCTCAGGTCATGTGTGAATTAGGAAAATTCTTAGGGATCGAGCTTAAGCTCTCCACTGCCTTTCACCCGCAAACAGACGGGCAAATAGAATGAATGAACCAAGTGTTACAGGAATATATCCGTCTTTTTGTTGCTGAAAAGCCATATGATTGGTCTGGTTGGCTAGCGCTGGCACAATTTTCATATAACAACAAGCATCAAGACTCACTTGGTAAATCTCCATTTGAGGTCACTTGATCCTACAAACCAATGATGGGCGTTGAGCCGCTTCAATCCAAGGTCCCTGCAGCCAAGGATCTTGTTTTCAATATGGAGGAAACTCTCGAGCAGGCTCGTAAAAACTTAGACAAAGCACAAGCTGCTATGAAAAGAAAAGCCGATCGTCATAAATCTCAGCCACCTACCTATCAGATCGGCAATAACATATGGTTGAGCACTTCTAATTTAAAGCTTCCTCAACCTTTACCGAATGTTGGCTTGGTCCATATGACATCAAGAAGCTGGTCAGCTCTAATGCCATTGAACTCCATCTTCCTTCTACAATGTGCATTCACCTGGTTGTGAATATTAGTCACATCAAGCCTTATAAGGAGCGCTTGCCCGGTCAACCAGCGCAACAACCTGGTCCGGTACTAGTTACCGAAGAGGGTGATCAGGAATACGAGGTTGATTACATTGTTGACTCTTGCTTGCGAGGTCGCCACCTCGAATTCTTGGTACATTGGGTTGGTTATTCTGACGAGGTGTGTACTTGGGAGCCTGAGGCTAACCTGGGTAATGCTCACGATGCTATTCGCGATTTCTATCGTCGTCACCCTTCTGCTCCCAGGAAATTGCATATGGTTCAGTCGCAATTCAACTCTTTGTTTGTTCCCTATGTTAATTATTGCTCTGTGGCTTCTCCTCCTTTTAATCGTCTGGAAGTCGATTCCTAGAAGGGGGTAGTGTTATGGGGTATAATTTTTCCCTTATTTTTCTCTTTCTTTTTATGGTCACGTGACTTATATCACATGCTTGTTTAACCATGTGACTGGATCACATGACTCAGTCATGTGACTTGCTCCCATGCAACGAGAACATTTATATTTAAATATCATGTGACTAGGCCTAGACTAGTCTAGAACATTCTTATCTAGACTCACCTAGAACGGTCTGGACCATGACATCACCTGACGTCATATGAAACATCGTGGAATGTTATGGAACATTCCAATGATATCATTTGTTTGTTAGATACAAACACTGTACTAGTATATAAGATCGAATGCCAACGCCCAGAGACCCTAGCTTGGTTCTCTTGGGGCTACCTGTCCACGAGTGATCCATAAGTCCCTACCTCACTTTTCGTTGACAAGCCATCGTCAATGCTACCTCTAACATCGACCAAGCCTTCAAGTTGAGCTATAACTAATTGTTTTCTCCATCTTCATTCTAGTGCTCGATGCTGTGAAAGGCTCAGTCCATCGCTCGTCTCAACATGGGTCTGCCCATTGATGTGAGATCTTCATAGATTGACACTATCTTTTCAAGATGGGCTCATATATCACCACCATCTTTTAGCTTCATTTTATCAAGCTGACATCACAACTCAACACCAATAACAAGCAAACACTTTTCAAACTGATTCTTTAGAGTCTCATAGTACTCCTGCAATATGGATTTTGAAAGAAGCTTGATGAACAGTGAGTTCAGAATAGCAGTGACAATATGCCCTAATAGGCTTCATGTTGCTAGTGGGATTTCTAGTTAGTATTTCCACATAGGCCATTCCTTGCTGGACACATCCAGCTTTGGAACTTTCAACAACAATTCTTCACCTAGCTTAGCATAGGACATTTCTAGTTGCTACAACAGGTCCAAACTGCTCAAGGACTTGTTACTTCTTAGTTATTGAGCTCTGGGGCTCATAACCTATAGTAGGTAATAAGCTCAGTGTACTGCAGTAGTCAGTCACTGTGTATTATATACCTGTAGTAAGTAATAAGCTACAGGAAGAGTCAGTAAAATATAAATGAGTGTAGCAGTTAAGTCTTACCTCAGTGTACTGCAGTAGTCAGTCACTGAGGTTACGCAAAGCACAAGCAAGCAAAGGTAAGTATGTGATTAGTAAGCTAAGTGGCACAGCCACATGACATTTATAATCCAACATCTGCAACCTGAGTTATAGTCAAGTTATGGTGTTACTGACCTTTTCAGGAAGGTTGACAGCATGAGAAAAACATAAAAAAAACATGCTCACCCTGGATGAAGAATAACTCAACAACAACTGCACGGGATTGGTCGGAATTGGTTCCATTTGAATCGGAGGGAGAGGGAGAGTTATTTCCATGATAATCGATAGCAAAAAAACAAGTTTTCAGATTTACCTTTTTCTGGGCCTTTGGCTTCTGCCAGTCTATGTCTATATGATGTATTTACAATATGAGCAATGTGAAACCGACATATATTGATGATGGACAGACAATACTAAATGCTAGAGCTGAAATCCGAAGGAATGACTGATATCCCTGAGTCAATGGCCTTTATGTCAGCTTTTGCACGGTTCAAGATGAAAATGGCCATCTCTGGCTTGATTCCCAACAGTGCTTGAAACTGCTCAATCGATCAATAATCACATGCCATAGCCACCTGAGAGATGTCCATAAAATTCTTCTCTTCTAACTTATGGCCTAATTCCATAAAATCAATGCTGGGGGGAATTCTTTTTGTGGTCTTTGTAAAAACAGCACACCACGTAATGACATCAGGGATGGGAACTGTTGGGTTGGTGAGAACCCGTGGGGCAAGGGAGGTAAGGAAGTTGGATGGACCTAGAAGTGCTTCCAGAAGTAGGGTACTCATTACCTGGGACTCAGCGATGGCGTGATTGCTGTTGGCGCTATTTGCACTGGCTGTCCGATAGGGTAGGGGTCTAGTTGTTGTGTAGCTGTGCCCCACAATAGAGGAAAGACGAAGATGGGTGGATATAGATATGCAGAAGATGCTGCTACTGCAGGCTCAAGATCGGGCTTAGCTTGACCTTCCAGATCCCTTCTTAAATGTTTCTGTGCAATCTGCATGAATAGCATTGCTGGTTTGCAGTCGATGGTCGCATTATCTGACATCTAATTTGCACTTTATTAGCAGGCGCACACCATAAGTAAAAATTTTGATTGCCTAAATTTTGATATTATTATGGTGGAGTGTGTAGCAGACGTTGCTGCCAGAGTGGGTATAACAGTAGACCAGTGATTCAGATCCCTTCGAATGCATGTCATACTTCCAGCATTGATGCAGCTATTGCACAACTTCTGCTTCTTTGTCTATCTCTTCTACTAGTTCCTTGGAGGACTTCTTAGACGTCTTCGTACCCTAGATACAATACAAAAAAATAGTTAGTGTGAGTATAACAATATAGTGGGACATACCTTTATAGCGTGATTGGTAGGGGGTGGGCTGTCAGAATTGTCCTTGGAATGGGCATCTTCAAAGTGTACAATAACACTCTTGAGTTGATGAGTCAACAACTTGCCACTTGGAAGTCATTGAGGGACGATGAGTGGTCACATTCTCTTGATAAAGGTGGCGAGTTCTTTATCTGTTTGAATTGATGTAAAGTTGACCTTTGCTTTCTCAGGTCCAGCTGATACTAGAGCTATAGAAGTCCAGAAAACCACTTTTCAAGCTTATCAGCAATAGTGATATGAAGGTCATCGAGAGTCGTATTGGATGAGATTTGAAATGGAACATTTGAGGTCTTCGATCCTTGCAAACAATAGACAGTGCACTTGATCTCAAATTCTGTGATAGATAATAGATTAGTGTATGATATGAACAACAAGAAAATAACCATGACTTACCACAGATAGCTAGATCATGCTGAGGATTAGCCTGAAGCTCGGGCTTGTGAGTAGGTGCCTTTCCGTTGTCTTTCCCATTGAATCTGCCCTGTTTTGTTATGGTGATAGCATCAGCCATATGCAAATGCTACTGTGGCTTTGTGTGAGCAAGATGAGTAATATAGAGGTCCTCCATACTATCCACAGATTGTGCATCGTCTTTACCACTGGTGAACTCTGGACCTATAGACATATTTCCAGCAAGTAATTCGTCCATTTCACTCCAATCCATTGCCTCAATTCCATCTAAGTTATCTTCTTCATCCATGGGTACATTTGTAAGCTTGTGCACATGATCATGCTCAATTTCAATATCCATGGCCTCTGGAATAGTTTGAATGCTGGTAGAGGGTGGTTCTTCTTCATCCAGCTCGAGAACTGTTGCGAGAGACTGGACTTGTGGCTCTACAGGTGGATGAGATTTGGAGTGAGGGGCCATTCTCCTTGTGGCTATCGACTGATGCATCATTGCAGTGCTAGTTTGGGAAGGGGGATGAGAGTGGCTGGAATCAACAGATGACACATTAAAATTGGGGAGGTGGAGCACTCTAGCTGCATGAGCGAGCGAGCGATTCTTGCAGAACACACTCTTCTGAGTGTTTGATGCACAAGTTGCATTGTATAGCATCAGGCTTGGCAACACAGTGCACCTTGCATCTATGACAGCCTAAGCATGCTCCTTGTCTCACTATGTAGGTACCAATTGAGTGGTATGTATCGAGAATGCAAAACAAAAATAAGAACACACCAGATGTACTATTAGCATGTGTTGGAGCTTGAGAAGACGATGAATTTGTCCTTTTCCATTTCTTTGGGAACATCGAGACAACAGAAGGACTGTTCAAGTTGCAGTCAAGTTTGAGTGAGAGTTGAGTTGAACGCAGATGTACTTTTATATAGGCAGGTACGCTGTTGCCTCAAACATAGTTAAGAAAATTTCTTATCAGCAATGAGGGTGTTTGACATACTGAGGACTTACTTGGGCAGTGTCGTTGATGTAGAAAAGCAGGCGCATGTATATAAACGTGATGGCGTGATAATGGCTGAGATCATTGTTGTTACAGGGTATTATTTTCCCTTTATTTTTCCCTATTTTTCTCCTTCTTTTTATGGTCACATGACTTACATCACGTGCTTATTTAGTCATGTGACTTGCTTCCATGCAACGAGGACATTTATATTTAGATATCATGTGACTAGGCCTAGACTAGCCTAGAACATTCCTATTTAGACTCACCTAGAACAGTCTGGACCATGACATCACCTGACATCATATGAAACGTCATGGAATGTTGTGGAACATTCCGATGATATCATTTGTTTGTTAGATACAAACACTGTACTAGTATATAAGATCAAATGTCAACGCCCAGAGACTCTAGCTTGGTTCTCTTGGGGCTATCCGTCCACGAGTGATCCTAAGTCTTTCCCTCTACTTGCTTTTCATTGACGAGCCTAAGTCAACGCTTTACTTCTCCCTCAACCTACGTCTTCAGGTCAGATGCAAACTGATCTGTTTTCTTGTACTTGAGTTTCAGTGTTCGACATTGTGAGAGGCAGTAGTCCATCGCTTGTCTCATTAGAACCAAGCTTTCCCACTCTCCTGGTGTCGGATACTATTTGTGTCGTTAGCCATCTTTACTACATCATTATTCTTCGCTGCACATTACCACGCCTTTATTTTGCTTTAGTCCCTGGCCACTGAGGTTCAGGAAGGATACTGTGATATCTAGGCCCCCGTCGACAGATTCTCTCGCATGAGAACTAGGGTATCGTCCCTAGAGGTTAAATCCTCCATCTATTGTAGTCATTTGAATAGCAACCCTCCCTGCACACAAGAGTGATCTTGTGCCCGTGCAATCTTAGGAGAGGTTTACTTTTACTACACGTAGCATTTAGGGGCTGTGCCAGGTCAGTTATTGACTGGACAGTGAAAGGGCAAAAAGGAAGAAAAGGTCCTGACGAAGAATTTTTCAACATGGCTCGCACTACTCGCCAGCACGTTCTTGACACCCGGGCTCAAGCCGCAGCCCTTGAATTTCATCACCTCAACTGTGTTTTCACTCCTGCCCCTCAAATCAAATTTGAGGACCTAGAACCAGTCCCCAAGTGGCTCGTCCCCAAACAGGAACCACTCGATTTTCTAAATTGAATAAAGAAAGAAGAAGAGATCCAGGTGGATCTCGAAAATCAAAATTTTTATACTCTCACACCACCTCCTAGATCTCCTTCTCCGATTCCTCTAGCTCTACCCTGGCATTCATCAAATCACCTCCATTTCCCCGCATGTCGACACATGCAAGAGTATCTCTCATCTCTCCGCCGCCCCCGCCAACAGGTGCCGTTAGCAAATCGCCTGTGTAATGCACCTTATTACCTATATAATGAACCAGGATATTTTTAGAAAATGTCCACCGTCCCCCAAGACGTTGCAAATCTGCAGGCTCAATTAGCTGCAGTAACTGCAGCATTACAACAGCTGCAAAACCAACCCTCCAACCTTAGCCGAAAGGTTGAGATTTTCGCTGACCCCGGTTCCTTCGATGGCAACCGAAACAATTTTTCTGTTTGGTGGGTCAAAATAAAGACTTGGCTTGCCGCCAACCAAGTGGTGCTGACCACCAACTTCAATGGTTGCATGGCAGTACTCTCACGCATGAAGGGTCTGGTTGCTGGCTGGTTCGCCAAGGCCCTCATAAGAAAATATACAGAACAGAATGCTTGGCCAACGTTAGCTGTTCTTGGGCAGGAGATTGAAAGATATTTGCGACCCTTAGCTAACAAAGAATGGGCAAAGAACCAGCTCATTCAATTAAAACAAGGCAAAATGCGGATGGATGAGTTCGTAGTCAGGTTCCATTCATTGGTCCTGTAATCGAATTGCTCCCACACACATTCGATTCACCTATTGGAATGGGCAGCTCGGCCTGATATAATCAAAGAAATATACCTTCAAGGTACCCAGAAGGAAACAATAGAGGAGTACCTTGATGAAGTCCGGCGGATAGGAAGCTGGTATGATCTCTTTGAATTCCAATTTGATAACAAGAGTTCCCAGGGGTGTGCCTGGGTAAACAACGTGCAAAACTTCTCTTCCTCCAGCCATGGAGGTAAAACATATGGAAACAGTGGAGGCGATGCAATGGACATTGGCATTGCATAGAAGGGCAAACAGCCGGAGCAGAGACAGGTCCAGATGGACTGTTTCAAATGTGACAAGTCAGGCCACTTTACCCAACAGTGCAAGGCACCTAACTGTCGCTGCAGCTTGGACCACCACACTTCGGACCAGCACCAGATGTCGGCTACTTCTGATCGCCAGGTGTGACAAACAAAAAGTGCGCCAACTGATCATTGGTATGGTATGGACTTTGAGGAAGCAAAAGCTTTCTTTTTCAACATGTACATCATGGAGATGAAGGCGCAGGGAAAAGCCTTCAGCCCTTGAACACAGGGACAGTTTGAGGTGCCACATCTCTGGCAGGTGGCAGACAGTGCCCAAAAGCATCTGTTAGGAAGCCCGAGCCTGTAACTCAAACAGGGCACAAATGTGTTAATAACAATGCAAACAAAGTTTCTTTTTCTTGTAAAAATAGGTTCTCTCTTGATACATTTGATAGTTCTGATTTTCTTGATAGCGCAGTAAGTAGTTCGAAAAACATAAAACAAAATATAAAAGTAGAAGATACAAAGTCACAAAAAAATAGTTTAGTTTCTCTTTTTTCTGATTTCTTGGATATGTACGTAGAAGGGGGGTCCTCCTTACGAGGCTCGGCAGTTCAACCCGTGCTTAATTCCTCAAAACCCAAAACAACTTCTTCTATCAACTCCCTGTCCCCTGGAGATGATTTCCCTGAACGGATCCTTACCAGATCAGTATCTCTCAAGAAGGAACTTAAGATCTCGATTGAAGTAATAGATAAACACGTGGATGTTGAGACCACGTCTCCTATTCAGGTCCAGGCTCTTCTAGACTGTGGAGCCAATTCTATCTTTATTGATCGTCAATGGGCTAAGCGACAAGGCCTCATGCTATGCAAATTGCCTATATCTATCCCAGTTTTTAATGTCGATGGAACCAAGAACCGAGCGAGTGACATTACTCATGTTGCAGAAATTCGAATGGATTACAAGGGTCATAAAGAAGTAGTTCAAGCCGAAATCAGTGATCTCAACACTGCTGCTATAATCCTCGGATATACTTGCCTCGAGTATCATAATCCTAACATTAACTGGCAGACTGGTGAAGTTAAATTAAATCGTTGCCCACGATCATGTTACAATTTATCTAATCACACTATGTGCCTTGCTTCGATGGAACTAGACGAAGAAGTCAAAGCAGTCTCAAAATGGAAAGGTCTTATCAGTGACCTAGAAACTGATAACACATGGAAGAAGCTAAGAAGCACAGTCGTGTTAGAAACACCTGTCAAAGAACTAGTTCCTAGCATCTACCATAAAGACTTTTATGACACTTTCTCGAAGAAAGAATCCGAACGCATGCCAACATGCAAGCTGTGGGATCATGCAATCGAACTAAAAGAAGACTTCAAACCAAAGAAAGGGCAAATGATTCCTCTTTCAAGTCAGGAGCAAGATGAAGTCAAATCATTTATTGAAGATCAGCTCTCGAAGGGCTATATTAGACCGTCTAAATCACCTCAGACATCACCTGTATTCTTCATACCAAAGAAAGAAGGCACCAAGCAGATGGTTCAAGATTACCGCTATCTGAATGAAGGAACAGTTAGAGATAATTGTCCCTTGCCCCTGATTAGTCAGCTTGTTGACAAGCTTAAGGGTGCAAGGTACTTTACAAAAATGGACCTTCGATGGGGATACAACAATATACGAATCAAAGAAGGCAATGAATGGAAGGCAGTGTTCGTCTGTCATCTCGGTTCTTTCGAACCTCTCATCATGTTCTTTGGTCTCTGTAATTCACCAGCTACATTCCAGGCAATGATGAACGAGCTGTTCATGGATATGGATGATATTGTTGTTATCTATATGGACGATCTTTTGATTTATACAAAATCAGACAATATTGATGAGCATATCGCCATGGAATGGAAGAGAACCATAACATGAGGGAAACATGTGTGGAATGGAAGAAGAAGCATGGAATGAGGATAACATGTGCTGCCACAGAGGTGTGGCAGTCTATTAAATATGAAATAATGGAAATAAGAAACATATGGTAAAGGCGAGGCATAAGGCTATGAGAGCCTGTGAGTCCATGAAGATATAACATAGGGGCTAGTCCATGTCACGTGAGTAGGAGAGAGACTTAGATGTTTCTAAGTCTTGAAAGTAAGCGCGCTAGGCGCTAAAGGCTTAATAAATTAGAATAAATAGAAAGAAAAAGGAAATAAATAGAGGAAAAATGTGTATTGTAACACTACCCCCCTCCTAAGGATCGACTTCCAGGCGATCAAAGGGAGTGTCACAAGTGGAAGGGACAGTTAAATTATCGAAAGATTTAAATAATGATAAGAAATCCAAGTAAGCCATTTGTAGCTTACGAGGAGCCGAGGGATTTTTCCGATGAAAGGCTGCAACCGCATCGAAAGCATTGGCCAGATTGCCAGTGAGTTCCCACGTTCTATCTTCATCTGTATAGCCCTTCCAGTGGACTAAGTATTCGAGTCGGTTACCCCTTTGAAATATTAACCGTAGGATGAATATGCATAGACTTTGGTAGCTTAAGCATCAATGTATTAGAGCCAACCAATCAGGTGATCTCATAGGGACCGATCCATTGTTCGGTTAATTTATGTGAAGCTCGTGGCAGACACAGGTTACTTGTGCTGAGCCAGACCCTATCCCCAATGACGTATTCAAGGGCACTTGATCTGTGCTTATCAGCCTGCGCTTTCATCCACCCTAATCTTCTCCGGCATCAATATGGTTACTCCTTTATTGTCATCCTCGATGCCGATCATGTGATCTTCTCTTCTAGATAAGGCATTGGCTTTTTCCATCGAGGTTCCAGCTTTGTGGATGGGCTTAAAGTTGAACCTAGATAAATATTGCGCCCATCGCACTTGGTGATGGTTAAGATCTTGTGCCTTCATGAAATACTGGAGATTCTTGTGATCGTTTCAGATTTCAAATTCATACTTGGCATCTTCTAAATAATGTCTTCGTGCTTCGAGAGCCTGAATCATGCTGAGCATCTCTTTATCAGCAATAGGATAATTCCTCTCTTCAGGGGTCATAGAACGTGAGGCATAGACAACTGGGTGTCATAAGCCATCCTTTTCAATAGATAAGACTCCGCCTGTTGCAAAGTCTGAGGCATCACATTCAAGACAGAAGCGACTATCTTCATCTGGATAGGAGAGAATAGGAGCAGACATGAATTTCTTTTTAAGCATATCAAATGCTTCTTGTTGTGCTTCTTTCCACACGAAGGATGTATCCTTCTTTGTTAGATCATTTAAGGGTCTAGCCACTTGGGCATAGCCTTGGATGAACCTTCGGTAGAAATTGGCAAGTCTGAGGAAACTCCTAACTCCTTTCACATTCTTCGGTGCAGGCCATTCTAGAATAGCCTTAACCTTGGAGTTGTCCATCTTAATTCCTTCTCGGCCGACTATCATACTGAGGAATTCAACTTCTGGTACTGTAAAGGTACACTTCTCTGGTTTGATAAATAAATCATTTTCTTCCAATCAATGTAGGACTTCTTTAACAATCTTTTTGTGTTCCTTGACATCATCAGTTTTGGTGAATATTAATAGGTCATCAATGTAAACCACCACTACATCATCCATATCGGCAAAGATTTCATTCATCATTGTTTGGAACGTGGCAGGTGAATTGCATAACCCAAAATATATAACAAGGGGTTCATAGGCACTGTGGAAGCATATGAAGGCAGCTTTCCACTCATCACCTTCCTTGATGTGAATGTTATTGTATCCCCATCGTAGATCCATCTTTGTAAATAGCTTAGCTCCTTTTAGCTTATCCACTAATTGGGAAATCAGCAGGAGCAGATAATTATTCTTGATGGTGTGCTCGTTTAGATAACGATAATCTTGAACCATGCATTTAGTGCCTTCCTTCTTTGGCACAAAGAAAACAGGGGAAGTTTGTGAAGACTTTGAAGGTTGTATGTAGCCCTTTTTCAGTTGTTCGTCAATGAAACTAGAAACTTCTTTCTGCTCTTCTACTGAGAGGGAAATCATTCTTCCTTTCTTAGGGACGAATGTACCTTCAAGTCAATGGCATGATCCCACGGTTTTCTGATTGGCATGCATTCAGATTCTTCTTTTGAGAACTGTCCATAATACTGATGGTATGCGCTAGGCACCATCTCTTCAATTGTCTTTTCTATTTTCTTAGGTGCTTCAATGCTAGCTCATATAGCATAGGCATGATAAGCAGCCTCTTCTTCTTTTTCCAGAACACGAAGGAAAACACTCTTCTCCCTTAATAGATGGCAACTTCTGAGGCATCATGTCATCTTTACTTCACCCTTTGCCCAATCTATTTCAGGATTGTGCTTCTTCAACCACATATACCCAAGGATGATCTGATTACATCCTAGATCTGTAACCTCTGTGGTAACGCGTTCCCTGTGCCCTTCATAGTCTATAATTAGCTCGGTGGAGTGTATGACATTTCCAGCTGAGTTCTTTGATCTGTCAACATTAAATACAGGAATGGGGTTGCGTAAAAGAGTGAGCGGTAGCTTCTGGCTTATGGTCCACTTCTTGTCAATGAAAATAAATTAGCGCCACAATCAAGTAGTGCATCAGCGGTGACGTAAGCCTTCTTATCATGGGAGGATGCAACTTTGATCTTCATTAAGATCTCCTTCTCCATGTTGAGCGTTCTCAAGAAAAATTCATCTGGGATTTCTTCATCTGACGTATTTTTTTGGTTTTTGTGTGAAACTGAATTAAGTACCGGTTTGAAGCCCCGGTCGAGCCCCTTCACAGAAGAGGACCCAGTTTGACATTGAGAAAATAAAACATCATCCGACTTATCCGTGCTTTTCCTAGGTTCTTCAACCTCAAGGACAGAGAAGCGGTTGGATAAATATTCATCAAATGTGACCACACGAACACCCAGTTCGTTCATGCAGCACAGCCTTTTCCCTTATTGTGGACATCCTTCATGTCCCAAAAGTATGCCCTCATTTCATCATAGGACATATTGCGAATAGCCACAAAAGGATCATTGCCACATGGGGCTTCCCTTTTGGGCTCTTCTCTCACTGGTTCGACAACTCGCACTTGGCAGTCACCACTACATTCCCTTTTGTGCTTTCCCCCTAGCCATTTACAAGAGGGGCATTGCACCCTTGGTTTGGGGCAGTTCTTTACTCCATGTGGTCCACCACAATTGTAACATGAAAGTTTTGATGACAACCCTCTTTGGGTGATATCAATCTGCATTGCATTAGGGTCGCCACGTGCCTGAGATATTCTTCAGATAGTGGCACCCATTATGAAATCAAGGGACTCTTGAGCGGTCCTGATGTGTCTGATCTCAGCAATGTATTCGGCTACCTTAGCCTTTCTTTTGCCTTCTTTGAATATTTGGGCAATGATGCCCCTTCTAACGTTATTTTCCAATATTGAGATAGCGTGCGACTTGTCTATTGCAGCCTGTTGGTAAAGTGCTTTGAATTTGACAATAAAATCGTCTGTTGTCATTTTGCCCTGCAGCAGCCCTTTTAGCTGGCTGCAGGCCCAGTCTACTTGATTGGTAGAGCGGAAGAGTCCTTCGATCTCCGCTACCATCAAGGCCCATATATACGTATCCCCTTTTATGATCCTCGTTTGAGCAAAGGGACCAGCTTTTGACCCTTTCAAATGGGAGAGGACAGCCAGGACTGCTTCATGTAAGCCCGGCACTATTGCGTGTGTGTTTATGTTGAGCCAAGCCCGCATCTTGGCCCACTATTCTTCAAATTTGGCTTTAGACCCATCATATTCTCTAGGGTCATTGAATACTTTGATTTTCTTTGAGTATGCTCCCCCCGTACTCGCAGAAGCTGAACTTCCTGCTGTGCCCCCTCTTTCAAGAGTGGCAATTCTGTTATTGAGCTGGTTGATTATTCGGCTCTGATCGTATATGCCCTATCTGAGATGAGCGATGGACTGAGCCTCTCGTAACGTCGACACTAAAACTTAACACGAGAAAACAAATCAGTTAGAGCCTGACTTGAAGGCTTGGGACAGTATAGAGGGTAGCATTGACGATGGCTTGTCAATGAAAAGCAGAGGTAGGACTTATGGATCACTCGTGGACAGGTAGCCCCAAGAGAACCAAGCTAGGGTCTCTGGGCGTTGGCATTCGATCTTATATACTAGTACAGTGTTTGTATCTAACAAACAAATGATATCATCAGAATGTTCCACAACATTCCACGATGTTCCACAACATTCCACGATGTTCCACAACATTCCACGATGTTCCACAACATTCCACGATGTTCCACAACATTCCACGATGTTCCACAACATTCCACGATGTTCCACAACATTCCACGATGTTCCATATGACGTCAGGTGATGTCATGGTCCAGACCATTCTAGGTGAGTCTAGATAAGAATGTTCTAGGCTAGTCTAGGCCTAGTCACGTGATATCTAAATATAAATGTCCTCGTTGCATGGGAGCAAGTCACATGACCGAGTCATGTGATCCAGTCACATGGTTAAATAAGCATGTGATATAAGTCACGTGATCACGAAAAGAAAGAGAAAAATATAGAAAATAAAGGAAAAATTATACCCTGTAACACTACCCCTCTCCTAGGAATCGACTTCCAGGTGATTAAATGGGGCAGAGGCCACAGAGCAATAATTAACATAGGAAACAAACAAAGAGTTGAATTGCGATTGAATCATACGCAATTTCCTGGGAGTGGAAGGGTGGCGACGATAGAAATCGCGAAGAGCATCATGAGCATTACTCAGGTTAGCCTCAGGCTTCCAAGTATGCTCCTCATCAGAATAACCAACCCAATGTACCAAGAATTCGAGGCGGCGACCTCGCAAGCGAGAATCAACAATATAATCAACCTCATATTCCTGATCACCTTCTTCAGTAACTAGCACCGGACCAGGTTGTTGTGCCAGTTGACCAGACAATCGCTCTTTATAAGGTTTAATGCAACTAATATTCACAACTAGGTGAATGTGCATTGTGGAAGGAAGACAAAGCTCAACGGCATTGGAGCTGACCAGCTTTGTAATTTCATAGGGACCAAGCCAACGTTCGGTAAACTTCCTGGAAGGTTGAGGAAGCTTTAAATTAGAAGTGCTCAACCATACGTTATCGCCGATCTGATAGGTAGGTGGTTGTGATCTATGACAATTGGCTTTTCGTTTCATAGCGGCTTGCGCCTTCTCTAGGTTTTTACGAGCCTGCTCAAGAGTTTGTTCCATTTTGGTAGCAAGATCCGCAGCTGCAGGGACCTTAGATTGAAGTGGTTCAACGCCCATCCTTGGTTTGTAGGATCAAGTAACCTCAAATGGAGATTTACCAAGCGAGTCTTGATGCTTGTTGTTATATGAAAATTGTGCCAGCGCTAGCCAATCAGACCAATCATATGGCTTTTTGGCAACAAAAAGACAGATGTATTCCTGTAACGCTTGGTTCATCCATTCTGTTTGTCCGTCTGTCTGCAGGTGGAAAGCAGTGGAGAGCTTAAGCTCAATCCCTAAGAATTTCTCTAATTTGCACATAACCTGAGATGCGAATTGTGGACCACAGTCGGAAACGATAGTCGTGGAAAGACCATGATGCTTCCAGACGTGTTACAAATACAATTTGGCCGTTCTGAGAGCTGTGATCGTTTTGTTGGTGGGGATAAATATAGCTTCTTTGGAGAAATGATCAATAACCACTAGGATTGTGTTGTAACCATCCGAAAGAAATAAGTCCGTGGTAAAATCTGCTGAGATATCAACCCATGGTTCAGATAGGATCGGCAGTGGTTGGAGCATGCTAGCTGGGGCAATGCGAGAACTTTTCATGTGTGCGCATCGATCGCAACGTGAAACATAGTCCTTGATCTGTGTGTGTATTCCAGGCCAGTAATAATTACGTTCCACCAACTCCTGTGTCTTTGATTGACCAGGATGTCCTGCAACTGGATTGTCGTGATGGAGTGTGAGAATGTCTTGGTGAAGCTTAGCATCACCAGGAACATAAATACAATTTTCTTGATAATAAAGCCCATCCTGGAGCTTATAATTAGATCCGAGATCTAGATCTTTAGATAGTGCCTTGATTCGTTCAATGATTGAAGACTCTTTGGCTTCTACAACAACGTGTTGAGCCCTGATCTTTTCGGAAGGAATTACAATGACGCCCTTGTTATCATCTTCGATTCCATCGGAGTGATCGCAACGTCAGGATAAAGCGTCAGCTTTCGTCATGGAAGTTCCTGCCTTATGGACCAAGGTAAAGTTGAATCTTGTCAAGTACAAGGACCATCGTGCTTGTCTTCAATTTAGATCTTGGGATTTCATAAAGTATTGCAAATTTTTGTGATCGGACCAAATTTCAAATTTGTGTCGAGCACCTTCTAGATAATGTCACCATGTTTCTAATGCATGGATAATAGCGAGCATTTCCTTATCTACGACTTGGTAGTTCCACTCTTGAGCCGAGAGAGCATGTGAACTAAAGGTGCATAGTCGCCATTCTCCATCAGGACATTTCATAGATAGGACAGCCCCTGTGGCAAAATCCGAGGCATTGGTTTCCAGGCAGAATTCAGCATCGATATCTGGATATACCAAAATAGGTGCTGTCGTAAAGTGTTCTTTAAGCGTTTCAAACGCTTGTTGTTCTTTATCTCCCCAGTTCCACTGGAGATCTTTACATGTTAAGTCCGTGAGAGGTTTTGCAATTCCAGCATAACCGAGTATGAAACAACAGTAAAAGTTAGCAAGACTGAGGAAAGAATGGACATGTTTGACCATTCGTGGAACAGGCCACTCCTGGATCGCTTTTACTTTCGATTCGTCCATGCGAACGCCATCACAAGTCACGGTCATATCAAGGAATTCTACTTCTGTTTTATCAAAGAAGCACTTCTCCGGCTTGATAAATAAATCATTATCTTTGAGCCGCTGGAGCACACATGCAACAGCTTTATGGTGCTCATCAATATTGTCCGATTTTGTATAAATTAAAAGATCATCCATATAGATAACAACAATATCGTCCATATCCACAAACAGCTTGTTCATCATTGCTTGAAATGTAGCTGGCAAATTACAGAGACCAAAGAACATAACAAGAGGTTCGAAAGAACCGAGATGACAGACGAACACTGCCTTCCATTCATTGCCTTCTTTGATTCGTATATTGTTGTATCCCCATCGAAGGTCCATTTTTGTAAAGTACCTTGCACCCTTAAGCTTGTCAACAAGCTGACTAATCAGGGGCAAGGGACAATTATCTCTAACTGTTCCTTCATTCAGATAGCGGTAATCTTGAACCATCTGCTTGGTGCCTTCTTTCTTTGGTATGAAGAATACAGGTGATGTCTGAGGTGATTTAGACGGTCTAATATAGCCCTTCGAGAGCTGATCTTCAATAAATGATTTGACTTCATCTTGCTCCTGACCTGAAAGAGGAATCATTTGCCCTTTCTTTGGTTTGAAGTCTTCTTTTAGTTCGATTGCATGATCCCACAGCTTGCATGTTGGCATGCGTTCGGATTCTTTCTTCGAGAAAGTGTCATAAAAGTCTTTATGGTAGATGCTAGGAACCAGTTCTTTGACAGGTGTTTCTAACACGACTGTGCTTCTTAGCTTCTTCCATGAGGCATCAGTTTCTAGGTCACTGATAAGACCTTTCCATTTTGAGACTGCTTTGACTTCTTCGTCTAGTTCCATCGAAGCAAGGCACGTAGTGCGATTAGATAAATTGTAACATGATCGTGGGCAACGATTTAATTTAACTTCACCAGTCTGCCAGTTAATGTTAGGATTATGATACTCGAGGCAAGTGTATCCAAGGATGATGGCAGCAGTACCGAGATCACTGATTTTGGCTTGAACTACTTCTTTGTGACCCTTGTAATCCATTCGAATTTCTGCAACATGAGTAATGTTGCCTGCTCGGTTCTTGGTTCCATTGACATTAAAGACTGGGATACGTATAGGTAACTTGCGTAGCATGAGGCCTTGTCGCTTAGCCCACTGACAATTGATAAAAATAGAATTGGCTCCACAGTTGAGAAGAGCCTGGACTTGAATAGGAGTTGTGGTGTCAACATCCACGTGTTTATCTATTACTTCAATCGAGATCTTGAGTTCCTTTTTGAGGGAGACCGATCTAGTAAGGATCCTTTCAGGAAAATCATTTCCAGGGGACAAGGAGTTGATAGAAGAAGTTATTTTGGGTTTTGGGGAATTAAGCATGGGTTGAACCGCTGAGCCTCGTAAGGAGGACCCCCCTTCTACGTACGTATCCAAGAAATCAGAGAACAAAGAAACTAAACTATTTTTTTGTGATTTTATATCTTCTACTTTTGTATTTTGTTTTATATTTTTAGAACTACCTATTGCGCTATCAAGAAAATTAGAACTATCAGTATCAATAACAGAAAACCTATTAGTACAAGAAAAGGAAACATTGTCATTAACATATTTTCTTTGCCCTGTTTGAGTTACAGGCTCAGGCTTCCTGACAGATGCTTTTGGGCACTGTCTATCACCTGCCAGAGATGTGGCACCTCAAACTGTCCCCATGTTCAAGGGCTGAAGGCTTTTCCCTGTGCCTTCATCTCCATGTTGTGCATGTCGAAAAAGAAAGCTTTTGCTTCCTCAAAGTCCATGTCATGCCAATGATCAGTTGGCACGCTTTCGGTTTGTCACACCTGGTGACCAGAAGTAGCTGACATCTGGTGCCGGTCCGAAGTGTGGTGGTCTGAGCCACAGCGACAGTTTAGAGCCTTGCACTGTCGGGCAAAGTGGCCTGACTTGCTACATTTGAAACAGTCCATTTGGAGCCTCCTACACTCCAGCTGTTTGCCCTTCTGTGCAGCGCCAATGTCCATTGTGTCGCCTCCATTGTTTCCATATGTTTTACCTCCACAGCTGGAGAAAGAGAAGTTTTGTGCGTTGTTTACCCAGGCACGCCCCTGGGATCCTTTGTTACCAAACTGGTACTCAAAGATATCAGCCCGGCTTCCGATCTTCCGGACTTCTTCTAGGTATTCTTCGATATTTTCTTTTTGAGAACCTTGAAGATAAATTTCTTTGATAATATCGGGTCGAGCTGCCCGTTCCAGTAGGTAAATCGAGTGTGAATGGGAGCACTCTGATTGGAGAACCAGCAAGTGGAACCGTACAATGAACTGAGGTGTCGGTTCGCATTTTTCCTTGCTTGAGATTAACAAGCTGGTTCATAGCCCATTCCTTATTGGCCAAGGGTTGGAAGTATTTCTTAATTTCTTCCCCTAACATGTGAAGTGTTGGCCATGCGTTCTGGTCAGTATATTTGCAGATAAGGGCCTCGGCAAACCGACCTGCCACCTGTTACGTGCGGCTCTTACCATGGGAACTCTTTTCCTTTTTGTACGTTTCCTTTTTCACACTTCGTCTACTTTCGTTCAAAGATCTTGATTTGGCAATGGTCTCGTTTCTTGTTTTCTTGATGGTCTGTGCGCATTGACCTTTTCATGGTCCGTGCGCCAATTACCTACATATATAAAGGACGTGTACATTAGTATTTATCTCAAGCTAGTTCTACGCAGAATATAGCTTATTCTCATCTGAACTCTTGTGTGCGATTGCACGAGTCACCAAACCCACTCTTGAGTGGTTCACTTGATTGAGCAGTTTGCAGCTCTGTATAAAAGCTTGGACCACTTGACCACTTTGTTCGCGATTGCACCTCGAGTTCAATCCGTGTAACAAAAGAACTAGCTTTCATATCATCCTCACTCATCGTAGTGCCAGGACTTTATTCAAGTTAGCATCGACAACGATCTCTTGTTCCAAAACCGGTTTCAGCCCATGAGGACAAGACAACAATATCCTCGACAACATAGTCGATGGACGACAGGAGCCAGGGCAAACTCCAGCAAATACCCTTGACCACGTTTTCTTCAAGGAAACCGACACACGTGGCCTCTTCTAGGCACGCCACTGACACGAGGCCTAGGATCTCACCCTACTCTCACCCGGAGTCTATTACTCCTGAACAAAGAAGAACTGGAAAGCAACGTGCTGAAGAAGCATTAGAACTTCCTCCTAGATCCCCGACACCTGAATCTTCGGAACATATCTTGGAGATATCCGAAGAAGATACTCCCTATTCAGCAGTAACCCTCACTTCCCTTACCCATCGACCACCATCTCCCATCATGTCGACTTCTACCCCTGCTGAAATCAAGATTGGTGCTCCCACACACTTTGATGGGAGCCCAGATGATGCCAGAAGATGGCTAGCCTCTGTCAGGGCATATTTCACCTTGAATCACAAGATTTATGATACCGATACCAAGAAAATCATCGCCGCTCTGGCGTATATGATGAAAGGATCTGCTGCATCTTAGGCACAGATCAGATATGATGAAGCTGACAGGACCTCATGGGGAACCTGGGACAAATTCAAAGAAGATTTCAAGACAGCATTCATCATTTCCGACCAGAAGAGCGAAGCCATCGCTCAGATCTCTACCATCAGACAGAACCCTCATTTCAAAACACTGGGGGAGTTCAATTCCGCCTTTAGACTCCTTGCTCATTGTACAGGAGTGGCCGATGAAAATGCCAAGATCTCTTGGTATATGCAAGCATTGAACCGAGGCCTAGCCTCTCAGATTATCAAGATGGAGAACGTTCCTGATACCTTGGAAAAATGGATCGCCAAGGCCGAATATTTCAACGTCCAAAACGAAAGATTGAAAACTCTCCATTCCTACTCTTCTAATTTCAAATATGTTTCTACTCAGTCTCGTCCTACTCCCAAGAGAGACCCAAACGCTATGAACGTAGATCGAACCTCGTTATCCCCGTTACAACGAGCAGAATACATGAAGAAAGGACTATGTTTTCGCTGCGGACAACAAGGACACACAAGCTGAGACCATAAGGCGTCCAATCTCCAAAGTCCAAGACAAGGAGTTACAAACAGATCTCCTCCCCAGAACCAACGAATGATTGCTGCTGTAACTCCTAGAGCAGCGCCAACAACACCAAGACCTCTTCCTATGCCACCTTCCCGAGTTACAACGTATGTGAACCAACTTCGGAACCGGAATGTACGAGAAGACGACATCATGAGGGTACTACGTACCATCTATGATTACAAAGAAGAAGAAACCACAGCTAAGATAGAAGAAGTCTCCGATACTGCATCGGTGAAAGTCACTAACATCCCTTTGGATTTTTAGAAAAGAGGACAGAATCGACGCCTGTACCTCTTGAAGTTGCACCTGTGATAGTAGCAGAAATCTTCCAATCCATGCACATTCCCGCTATTGCTACTATCGGTGCTGAAGCCGTCGAAACCCGCATCCTCATTGACAGTGGAGCGGGAGCGAACCTTATCGATTGGGGGTTTGTTCGAAGACATAAAGTCCCATATACTCATCTTCGACGACCTCTAAAACCGATCAATGTCGATGGATCTTCCAACAAAGGAGGTCTTATCAGATTTCAAGTCCGAATTCCCATTCAAATGCAGGAATTCAAAGAAGAACGAACCTTTTTCATAATGGACTGCGGAAAAGAAGATTTCATACTTGGTCTTCCATGGCTAAGAGAAATAAACCCGACAATCGATTGGGATCTTGGAACGATCGATTTACCTGATAAGAGTAATCTTCAGGAGTTCCCACAAGAACGAAGAATCAATGCCATGGGAGCTTTAGAACGTGCCAAAAGATTGGCCGCCCTCATGAAGAAGAAAATCAAAGATAAGGAGAAAGAAGAAGAAGAAAGAGACACTCTTCTGGTGAAGAAACTGTCTTCTCATGCAACTGTCCCTACAAAGGGATCAGAACAGGCGGCCGGCTTTGACCTATATTCAGCTGAACACATCGAAATCTGCATTCCACCCAACGAACGATATCCCATTGATACCGGTATTACAGTAAAAGTTCCAAAGGGGACTTATGCTCGTATTGCCCCTAGAAGTGGACTCGCAGCTAAACACTCCATTGATATCGCTGCTGGAGTAGTTGACGCAGATTTTCGAGGCTCTATAAAGGTCATGCTCATTAATAATGGCCAGGAAGATTTTCACGTTGTCAAAGGAGACAGGATTGCTCAACTTATACCAGAAAAGATCTCTTATCCTATCATCAAGGAAGTTCTGGAACTTGACGACACCAAACGAGGAGATAAAGGATTTGGATCCACCGGTATATCGACCGGAAGGACAACTATCTCCACGGAAATCGCTCAAGAAGAGAAGAAGGAAAAACCTGTTCTTTCATTAGAATTTGCCGACTTCTCCGAAATCTTTGAAAAGAAATCCACGGATCATATACCCCCGGAATGGCCCTTTGACCATGCTATCGACACTGATGACACTTTCGTACCAAAAGTTGCGAAAGTATATCCTCTGAACCCTAAAGAATTAGAGGCGTGTCAGGCATTTGTCAAAGAACATTTGGAAACTGGCAAGATTGTACCATTGAAATCGCCACAAGCATCTCCCTTTTTCTTTGTTCCCAAAAAGGACGGTTCATTTCGACCTTGCCAAGATTATTGATATCTGAATTCTCACACAATCAAGAACGCATACCCTTTACCCTTGATTTCTGATCTTATCGATAAACTAAAAGGATCCAAATATTTCACAAAATTCGATATCTGATGGGGATACAACAATATCTGTATCAAACCAGATGACAGGTGGAAGGTAGCCTTTATATGCCCTCTAGGATTATTCGAACCTACGGTGATGTTCTTTGGCCTTTGCAATTCGCCTGCAACATTCCAGGCATTCATGAACGACTCATTCAAAGATCTCTTAGCCGAAGGATGGATTATTATCTATATGGACGATATCTTGATTTTTTCTTCAGATCTTACGGTTCATAGAGAACACACTAAGAAAGTTCTCCAACGCCTTTGAGAACATGATTTATATCTCAAATTGGAGAAGTGCAAATTCGACGCTACAGAAGTCGAATACCTTGGCATGATCATCTCAGAAGGATCAGTCAAAATGGATCAAGGAAAACTCAAAGCCATTAATGACTGGCCAACTCCTTCCTCTGTCAAACATGTCTGATCATTCCTGGGATTCTGTAATTTCTACCAATGATTCATTCCATCCTTCTCCAACGTCGCTCGCCCTCTTGTGGATCTCACCAAGAAAACCGTATCATGGAACTGGGATGACAAATGCAACAACGCATTCCTTACTTTGAAGAAGAACTTTGCTCAACAACCGATGTTGTTGATGCCCGATATCTCCCGTCCCTTCTTTCTTATGACAGATGCATCTTTACACGCCACTGGTGCCGTGTTGATGCAGAAGGATTCTAACAGCGACCTCCATCCCTGTGCATTCCTTTCTCAAACCTTCTCACCTGCGGAAAGGAATTACGATATTTACGATCGGAAACTTTTAGCCGTCATCTGCACGCTCGTTGCATGGAGGCATTATCTTCAAGGGACTGAACATCAGGTCACGGTTTTTACCGATCACAAGAATCTCACGTATTTCAAATCCCCTCAAAAATTGTCCCGCCGCCAAGCCCATTGGCTCATGATTCTTTAAGATTTTGACCTCAAACTTGTTCACGTACCTGGCTCGCAAATGGGTCCTGCTGATGCCCTCTCACCTGTACATGAAATTGACACTTCTGATGACAATGTTGCCGTCACAATTCTTCCCAACAATCTTTTTGTCCGATCCTTTGATCTCACCTTGGTCGAAAAGATCAAGCGTTCCACACTCACGGATCCTCTAGTGCTCTCTGCCTTGCAGGCCCTCGAGAATGAAAATTTCCTATTCCCTCGATACTCTTCTTTGGACTGGCATTATGATGGTGCCAATCTTTTCTTTAAAAACCGGTTATATATTCCTCCTGATCATCGCCATACTGTTGTGAAGACCCTCCACACCTCTCCCACGAACGGACATCCTGGAATTTTACGTACTATCAACCTGGTAGCTCGTGACTTTTGGTGGCCTGGCCTGTCTACTTTTGTTCAGAAATTTATTTCTGGCTGCGCCACCTGTCAGCAAATGAAAGTCAATACCCATCCTTCCGTTCCGGCGCTAGCTCCTATCTCTTCCTCCTGCACCCGACCCTTCCAACAGATTTCTATGGACCTAATCACCGATCTTCCCCTCTCCGACTCCTATGATTCGATTCTGGTCGTGGTCGACCATGGTCTTACAAAGGGGGTAATTTTATCCCCATGCAATAAAACTATCGACGCCGCCAGTATAGCACAAATATTTTTCAAGAATGTTTTCCTTCAATTTGGTCTCCACGAAAAGATCATCTCTGATAGAGGTCCGCAGTTCGCCTCAGCCTTTTCTCAAGAACTTGCAAGATTACTAGAGTATGATGTTGCTCTTTCTTCAGCTTATCATCCTCAAACGGATGGAGAAACGGAAAGGACAAACCAGGAAATTGAAACCTTCCTATGAATATTCTGTGATGGAAACCCAGTGACATGGGCCCAATTTATTTCTTTTGCAGAATTCGCCCATAACTCCAACGTTCACTCCATAACGAAGAAAACTCCTTTCTCCCTTATCCTTGGCTACGAACCCAGATCTTATCTGGAACTTGCCAAGATATCATCAAATCTCCCACACATCGAAGAACAGCTTACTTCTCTATGAGAAGCATGGAAAGAAGCACTTGCTGCACATGAGATTGCGCAACGAGTCATGAAAGAACGCATCACATCAAGGTTTTCACCCTGGAACATGGATGTCAAGGTTTGGCTAGAAGGACGCAATCTACACATGGCATATCCATCTCGGAAGTTAGCCCCTAAAAGAGAAGGACCTTTTGAAATTATACAAGTCCTCTCTCCTATCTCCTATCGGCTCAAACTACCCCCGACTTGGAAAATACACGACGTCTTCCATGTGTCACTGTTATCATCCTATCGGAAAACTCCCGAACATGGACCAAATTTCCTCCGACCATCCCCTGACTTGATAGAAGGTGAAGAAGAATACGAAATTCATCGGATCTTAGCCCACAAAGGATCACCAGGCCGTAGACACTATTTAGTTTCCTGGAAAGGATATCCCTCATCCGAAAACATATGGGAACCTGAAGGAAACCTCAAACACGCGAAAACAATCCTACAAGCATATAAACTTCGACACCGAAAAGACTTTCCTGCAGTCCGTTCTCTCTACACTCACAGCTAAAGTCAATGCCTCCCGCTCGAGTCCATCGATTCCATGATCTTCCTTTCCATCCCCAAGATATAAATCTCATTGATCGACTTGATTTATACGCCTCTATTCTTGAAGACCACACGTTCGTTTTGCCCATAAATCAATCTCCTCATTATCATCTAGATCTCAAACACCTTCTCACCATCTACCAACTTCATGCCACGTTCATACATAGATACCACTGTCTTAGATCAGGAGAGATCTCCCTCGCTGCATTCATTGGGACCACCGACACCACTATCTCTAACATCCGATGAGAACTTTTACTTCTTGCCGACCTCTTGGGATTCTCTAATGTTACTTTGGATCTCCCTCACGATAGTCTCGCTAGAGTTATGGGAGACATCATCCCTGACCGATTATCGCCTTCTCCTGAACCTCTACCGGTTCCTCCTCCTAATAACTCTAGCGAGCCTTCTTTGGAGACTATAGAAGAGACCCCGTCACCAGAAAGAACGCTGGTCAATTCATCTGAAACTGGCTCATTGTCTTCCTTTGTTACACTCACTCCGCCTCCACAAGTGGCCAGAAGACATTCTCCATTAACTCCAAGGAGACAACGCTTTCTTATTTCCCCTTATGGATTGACTAGTAGCCCGCGATTTCGTCGACCCGCCGCTTCCACATCACCTGCTACCTTACCACCGTCTTCCTCCTCGTCTGGGACTAGAGACAATCCTATTGACGTAGATGCAATCCCTTCCCCTACTCCTGAACCGACTCGTAACATCGTCCCCATCACCTCTCTGGAAGTACGGTGTTTCCAGTGCAATGAGGTTGGACACGTTCGTGTCAATTGTCCTCACTACAAATGTCCATATTGTATTGTCACGTCTTACGACCCGGACACAACCAAGGACAATGTCCTAGTCGAAGGACCTGTCATCATAGGAGAGGATCACGGATTTGTGATTGCCCAGCTCACGTCGAGCAACCCAGAAGAGTAAGACATGATCTTACTGATCACGACCTTCACAATGCAGGAGAGGCTTCATACACGGAACACGATTATTATTATGGGAGTGATTAGTCGGTGACTAACATTTACTCTACAAAGGGGGTAATGTTACATGCAGCTTTTACCATGGGAACTCTTTTCCTTTTCGTACGTTTTCTTTTTTGCACTTTATCTGTTTTCGTCCAAAGACCTCGATTCGGTAGTGGTCTCATTTCTTGTCTTTCTTGATGGTCTGTGCACATTGACCTTTCCATGGTCCGTGCACCAAATACTTACATATATAAAGGATGTGTACATTAGTATTTATCCTAAGCTAGTTCTACGTAGAATATAGCTTATTTTCCTCAGAACTCTTGTGTGCGATTGCACGAGTCCTTGAACCCACTCTTGAGTGGTTTGCTCGAACGATCAGTTAGCAGCTCTGTAAAAGCTTGGACAACTTTGTTCACAATTACACCTCGAGTTCAATCCGCATAACAGAGACATTTTTCAATAGAGCATTCTGCCGCAACACGAGCAATCTGAAAGACAAATCAGCAAAAACAAATGTATATCTACAATGAAAACTCACCTTCTTCATCATAAAACCTGTGTGGTGAAGGGTTCTCCATATTGTTGTATTGGATACTTGAATGCCGCGAGATGTCCATAAAACTTCTTGAAGCTCATCCAGATACAGGTCAGGGGTGTTGCAAACAGTGTACAAAAAAAACTGTGCAATGATTGATCAGATCTCAACTCACTATGAAGCATTCACATCATAAAATGTACCTCGACATCATCCTCAGTTAGATGATGAGCATTCACTCTCTCCGTGGGAGGAGAATTCTTTTTCTTACCAGCACCAAGGTTGGGGATCGTTCCGTGTGCATGGAAGTGGAGTAAAACCCGCTTCACAGTGTGAGTAGATGTGTCCAAGCACATCACAATTTTTTCATGATCAATGAGTCTTGAGAGGCAGATTATGGTCTACTGAATCTCAGGTATCATCTAGTGGCCTCGTGGCATGACTGTGAAGCAACTCAGAGTGCTAAACAAGCTGACCAAATAAAGCATACCAGACTGCTAAATTCTGAAATATGAGATTTTTGAAATTTGAGGATATCGACTTCGGACCACTTGGAATGTACTCTCCTGGGTTGTCCGAGTCGAATGGTGCCAATACCGAAACGTTTTGAGTGGGCGTTGTGAAGATACAGATGGATTGAGGTTAGGTGCGATTTTTTGACATAAATTTCTCACGCCGCCAACCTTCCTGAAAAGGTCAGTAAATAAATGTTTGGAACTCTCAACGAGAAACCTTTTCCAGATAAACTTACTTATGTAATTACAGTCGACTTCCTCCTAACATATATCAGATATAACTCATACTCCCTCATTTTTGGATTTTCTGAGTTGGTTTGCAGTGATTTTATAACCATAACCCATACCCCATAGTCCATAGATATTTTCGGCAATCATAACCCATACCTAGAGTCAGATAATGCCAATGCAGCACCAAATAAGGAAATTTAATTATATAATCCATATTTTGGGATGTCTCAGGATGGTAGCCATGGTCCAAAACATCGACTCCCTTGTTATGAAATCTATTGAACTCCTAAAAAAAGGCTTAACCAAGCTTCGACTTCAGATACAAGATCAGAAGGCAAGGCTTGAGGGTAAAATAAAGGCTAGCTGATACAATCAGCGGCTCACATGGTGTATGAGTGCATACTGAAGTTAATCGGACTGAGGTTGCTCTTTAGCAGAGGGGCTGAAGGAGTTAAACCCAAGAGGATTCGATGGAGTTCTCTGGTCGCTGCATTGGTCCTTATATACTGTACAGGTGTATGTCCATGTTTACACTAGATCTATCGATAATATGAAAGACATGAAGAACAGGCATGCATCAAGCATTGCCATGGAATGGAAGAGAATCATAACATGAGGGAAACATATGTAGAATAGAAGTAGAAGCATGAAGTAAGGAGAACATGTGCTGCCACAATCATACATGAGATCGGTGAGGATTCCATGATGTGTGGCAGCCTATTAAATATGAAATAGAGGAAATGGGAAACATACAGTAAAGGTGATGCATAAGGCTATGAAAGCCTGTGAGTCCGTGAAGAGGTGACATAGGGGCTATGTCCATGTCGCATGCAAGCAAGTTGCACTTATCATGTCACGTGACCAGTCACGTGATTAGGAAAAGACTTAGACGTTTCTAAGTCGTTGAGCATAAGCACGCTAGGCGCTAAAGGAAGAAAAATAGAGAAAAATAGAGGAAAAATACATATCATAACACTACCCCCCTCCTAAGGATCGACTTCCAGGCAATCAAAGGGAGTGTCGTGTTGCATAGGGACCGTCAAATTATCAAACGGCTGAAATAATGATAGGAAATCCAAGTAAGCCATTCGTAGCTTACGAGGAGCCGAGGGATTTGCCCAATGAAAGGCTGCGACCGCATCAGAAGCATTGGCCAAATTGCCAGCGGGTTCCCACGTTCTATCTTCATCGGTGTAGCCCTTCCAGTGGACTAAGTATTCGAGGCAGTTCCCCTTCTTGCGAGATTCAACCACATAATCTACCTCATATTCTTCATCACGACCCTCAGTAACTTCAATGGGTCCAGGGGCAATAACCGGTTGCCCAGGCAAGCGCTCTTTGTAAGGCTTGACCCGTGAAATATTAACTGTAGGGTGAATACACATAGACTTTGATAGCTTAAGCGTCAACGCATTAGAGCCAACCAATTTGGTGATCTCATAGGGACCAATCCATCATTCGGTTAATTTATGTGAAGCTCTTGGCAGGTACAGGTTACTTGTGCTGAGCCAGACCCTATTCCCAATGACGTATTCAGGGGAAACTGATCTGTACTTGCGCTTTCATTCGCTTCTGAGCTTCTAATAAATTAGCTTCGGCATCCTTCAGAGTCTTGGCCATTTCTTCGGCAAAGTCATCAGCAGCTGGCGCCTTAGACACATGTTGCTCGAAGCCCATTCTTGGAGCATAAGACCGTGTGACTTCAAAAGGAGTTTTCTTTGTAGAAGCCTGCTTCTTTGTATTGTAAGAGAATTGAGCGATGGCAAGCCAGTCAGCCCATTCTATTTCTTTTTCTGCACAGAATAAATGAAGGTACTGTTCCAAGTCCCTGTTCATTCGTTCCGTTTGACCATCTGTCTGCGGATGATATGCAGTGGATAATTTAGGGGTTATACCTAATCATTTGCACAGTGCACGCATTACTTCCGCGACAAATTGTGGTCCACGATCAGATATGATAGTGCGGAGGTAGGCCATGTGCCTTCCACATGTTGGTTAAATATAAACGAGCTGTGTCAAGGGCTGTTGTCGTTTTTAAACATGGAATGAATTCAACTTCTTTTGAGAACCTGTCCATCATCACGAGGATGGAGTCGAATCCATTAGAATCAGGCAGATCTGTAATGAAATCTGCTGATACATCTTCCCAAGGTGTAGTTGGAACTTCCAAGGGATGTAATTTTCCAGCGGGAGGCTGATTACTCCCTTTCACGCATGCGCATCTATTGCAATGGGAAACATAGTCTTTGACCTGTTGTGACATCAACGGCCAAGTGTAGCTGCGCTGCAGTAGATCTATTGTCTTTTCAACTCCTGGATGTCCAGCAACCGGAGTGTCGTGGTGTAGCATAATAATAGATTGCCATAGACCTTCGTCGTCAGGCACATACATTCTCATCTTTTCATCATAGAGAATCCCATCACTGTCATCATGAATGTGGAACTTCTCACGTAATGTCTGGACTTCTGATTCTTTCAGCTTATGCATAGCGTCAAGAACCTGTTGTTTGATCTTATCGCCTTCATCGGAGATCAAGATGGTCGCCCTAATCTTCTCCGGCGTCAATATGGTTACTCCTTTATTATCATCCTCGATGCCGATCATGTGATCTTCTCGTCTAGATAAGGCATTGGCTTTCCCCATCGAGGTTCCAGCTTTGTGGATGAGTTTAAAGTTGAACCTAGATAAATACTGTGCCCATCGCGCTTGGCGACGGTTAAGATCTTGTGCCTTCATGAAATACTGGAGATTCTTGTGATCGTTTCAGATTTCAAATTCATACTTGGCACCTTCTAAATAATGCCTCCATGCTTCGAGAGCCTGAATCATGCTGAGCATCTCTTTATCAGCGATAGGATAATTCCTCTCTTCAGGGGTCATGGATCGTGAGGTGTAGGCAACTGGGTGCCATAAGCCATCTTTTTCAATAGATAAGACTCCGCCTATTGCAAAGTCTAAGGCATCACATTCAAGATGGAAGCGACTGTCTTCATCAGGAAAGGAAAGAATAGGAGTGGACGTAAACTTCTTCTTAAGCATATCAAATGCTTCTTGTTGTGCTTCTTTCCATACGAAGGGTGTATCCTTTTTTGTTAGATCATTTAAAGGTCTAGCCACTTGGGCATAGCCTTGGATGAACCTTCGGTAGAAATTAGCGAGTCCAAGGAAACTCCTAACTCCTTTCACATTCTTCGGTGCAGGCCATTCTAGAATAGCCTTAACCTTGGAGTCGTCCATGTTAATTCCATCTCGGCTAACTATCATACCGAGGAATTCAACTTCTGATACCATGAAGGTACACTTTTCTGGCTTAATAAATAGATCATTTTCTTCCAATTGACGTAGGACTTCTTTAACGATCTTTTCGTGTTCCTTGACGTCATCGGTTTTGGTGAATATTAATAGGTCATCAATGTAAACCACCACTACGTCATCCATATCGGCAAAGATTTCATTCATCATTGCTTGGAATGTGGCGAGTGAATTGCATAACCCGAAATATATAACGAGGGGTTCATAGGCACCGCGGAAGCATATGAAGGCAGCTTTCCACTCATCGTCTTCCTTGATGCGAATGTTGTTATATCCCCATCGTAGATCCATTTTCGTAAATAGCTTAGCTCCTTTTAGCTTATCCACTAATTGGGAAATCAGTGGGAGGGGATAATTATTCTTGACGGTGTGCTCGTTTAGATAACGATAATCTTGAACCATGCGTTTAGTGCCTTCCTTCTTTGGCACGAAGAAGACGGAGGACGTCTGCGGGGATTTTGAAGGTCGTATGTAACCCTTCCTCAGTTGTTCATCAATAAAGCTAGAAACTTCTTTCTGTTCTTCTACTGAGAGGGAAATCATTCTTCCTTTCTTAGGAATGAATGTATCCTTCAAATCAATTGCGTGATCCCACGGCTTTCGGATTGGCATGCGTTCAGATTCTCCTTTTGAGAACTGTCCATAATACTGATGGTATGCGCTAGGCACCATCACTTCGATAGTCTTTTCTATTTTCTTAGGTGCTTCAATGCTAGCCTGTATAGCATAGGCATGATAAGCAGCCTCTTCTTCTTCTTTTTCTAGAACACGAAGGAAAATACTCTTTTCTCTTAATAGATCGCAACTTCTTGGGCATCATGTCATCTTTACTTCACCCTTAGCCCAATCTATTTCAGGATTGTGCTTCTTCAACCACGTGTACCCGAGGATGATCTGATTACGTCCTAGATCCGTAACCTCTGCAGTAACGCATTCCCTGTGCCCTTCATAGTCTATAATTAGCTCGGTGGAGTGTGTGACATTTCCAGCTGAGTTCTTTGATCCATCAACGTTAAATACGGGAATGGGGTTGCGTAAGAGAGTGAGCGGTAGTTTTTGACTTGTGGCCCACTTCTTGTCAACGAAAATAACATTAGTGCCGCAATCAAGTAGTGTGTCAGTGGCGATGTAAGCCTTCTTATCATGGGAGGATGCAACTTTGATCTTCATTAAGATCTCCTTCTCCATGTTGAGTGTTCTCAAGAAAAAGTCATCTAGGATTTCTTCATCTGACATAATTTTTTGTGTTTTTGGGAAAACTGAATTAAGTACCGGTTTGAAGCCCTGTCCGAGCCCCTTCACAGAAGAGGACCCAGTTTGGCATTGTGAAAAAGAAACATCATCCGACTCATCCGTTCTTTCCTTAGATTCTTCGACCTCAAGAACGGAAAAGCGGTTTAAATATTCATGGAATGTGACCGCACGAACACCCAGTTCATTCATGTGGCACGGCCTTTTCCCTTGTCATGGACATCTTTCATGTCCCAGAAGTATGCTCTCATTTCGTCATAGGACATGTTGTGGATAGCTGCAAAAGGATCGTTGCCACGTGGGGCTTCCCTTTTGGGCTCTTCTCATACTGGTTCGACGACGCACACTTGGCGGCCGTTGCGGCATTCCTTCTTGTGTTTGCCCCCTAGCCATTTGCAAGAGGGATATTGTACTCATGGTTTGGGGCTGTTCTTTACCCCATGTGGTCCACCACAATTGTAACATGTAAGTTTTGATGACAATCCTCTTTGGGCGACATCAATCTGCATTGCATTAGGGTCACCATGTGCCTGAGACGTTCTCCAGATAGTGGCACCCATTATGAAATCAAGGAACTCTTGAGTGGTCCCGACGCGTCTGATTTCAGCAATATACTCGGCTACCTTTGCCTTTCGTTTGCCTTCTTTGAATATTTGGGCAATAATGCCCCTTCTGACGTTATTTTCCAGCATGAAGATAGCATGCGATTCATCTATCGCAGCTTGCTGGTAAAGTGCTTCAAATTTGATGATAAAATCGTCTGTTGACATCTTGCTCTGCAGTAGCCCCTTTAGCTGACTATGGGCCCAATTCACTTGATTGGTGGAATGGAACAATCCTTCTATTTCTGCCACCATCAGCGCTCATGTGTATGTGTCCCTCTTAATGATCCTCGTCTGAGTAAAGGGACCGGCTTTTGGCCCTTTTAGACAGGAGAGGACAGCCAGGACTGCTTCATGCAAGCCTGGCGTTATCGCGTGTGAGTTGATGTTTAACCAAGCCTGCATCTTGGCCCACCACTCTTCGAACTTTGCTTTCGACCCATCATATTCTCCAGGGTCATTAAAAACTTTGATCTTCTTCGAGTACGATCCCCCTGTACCCGTAGAAGCTGAACTTCCTGCTGCGCCCCCTCTTTCAAGAGCAGCAATTCTGTTATTGAGCTGGTTGATAATCCTGCTCTGGTCGAACATGCCCTGTCTGGCAGCGGCGATTGTATTTTCCCAGTTTTCATTGGGATCGTCCAAGACATCAAAAACAGCTTGAGACATATTTCAAGAAGAGTTGTATGTAAAGAAAAGGTTAAAGGAAGTAGCGTAATTCTTGATCGTAGACCAAGGGATCTTTAGTAAGTATATGTGGAATGTGCCTTACTTCTTTAAGGACACGGCGAGGACGTAAACGGGGACGTAAAAAGTCGGGGAGGAATTCTTCGAAATAATTCCGATGTACGTGTGTGGGATCGACGGGGAAGTAAGTGCGTCTAGCCCGACGTGGGCATGGTGCGGGAAAAGGGATAGGGGTACGGTACCTAGCCCTGACTTCTTCTGCTCTGCAGGGACCCTCTCCTTCTTCAATGAGTCCTGCCTCTACCTGACGTATGTACTCGTCGATGAGTACGTTCGGTACGAACAGCCGATTGATAAAATGTGGCAACTGGCGGTAAGCAGCTGGCGGTGCATCATTCGGGTCTACCGAAGTCAAGCGCAAAGGGAGTGGAGATGACTGAGTAGGGATGAGGGTGGCCTGATCCTCTTCTACTTCTGTAGCGAGTAAGTTTAGTTCGAGTTCATCTTCAAACCACTGCTCCTGCTCTGCCCGTTGCTCTGCTGTTAGCAACGTCAAGTGCTCGATGGATGATGTGGGATACTCTCCGTGCTCCTCTTCATAAGAGGTGGGGTATGTGGGCGTAGATCTGTGTGAAGACACTGGCCAGTGTCACTTTAATGTTAGTCCGTGAGCGAAACTTCAAAGACATCAAACGTGTTTACTTGATGCTTGCGGTGGTCTTGACCGGCAAGCGTCGCGAGCAAAGTCAGTTAGTTCATGATCGAATCCTAATGATACAATCAGCGGCTCACATGGTGTATGAGTGCGTACTGAAGTTAATCGAACTGAGGTTGCTCTTTAGCAGAGGGGCTGAAGGAGTTAAACCCAAGAGGATTCGATGGAGTCCTCTGGTCGCTGCATTGGTCCTTATATACTGTACAGGTGTATGTCCATGTTTACACTAGATCTATCGATAATATGAAAGACATGAAGAACAGGCATGCATCAAGCATTGCCATGGAATGGAAGAGAATCATAACATGAGGGAAACATATGTAGAATAGAAGTAGAAGCATGAAGTAAGGAGAACATGTGCTGCCACAATCATACATGAGATCGGTGAGGATTCCATGATGTGTGGCAGCCTATTAAATATGAAATAGAGGAAATGGGAAACATACAGTAAAGGTGATGCATAAGGCTATGAAAGCCTGTGAGTCCGTGAAGAGGTGACATAGGGGCTATGTCCATGTCGCGTGCAAGCAAGTTGCACTTATCATGTCACGTGACCAGTCACGTGATTAGGAAAAGACTTAGACGTTTCTAAGTCGTTGAGCATAAGCACGCTAGGCGCTAAAGGAAGAAAAATAGAGAAAAATAGAGGAAAAATACATATCGTAACACTAGCCAGTCAATATCAGATATTGATCAGGAGTGGCTGGATAATGCAGGAAATCTGGTGAATGAAGAACGAGTGGTTGATGTATTGGACCATGCATCGGACTATGAGCGAGGGCTCAAGAGATTGAATTCATATGACAAATCTGTCATGGAGAAGCTCAAAAACCTCGCTCGAAGTGGTGAGAAGAACCTAAAGCACAAGCATATAACATTTTAAAATTCAATGATTTATGCTAAGTCCATCCACAGGTCCTAAACTGCCTGTAAAAATGTCACATAACCATGAAAAGGTCATGCAACCTAAACCAGTATTTATGAAAAAAGAAAATGCTATGTTGGAATAGAGAATAGAGGTCGTGGACTGGCACTATGCCAATGGAGAAAATCAGATAAAAACAGAAATATTTCAATGCAATCTTCAACTTAAACAACCAAAAATATCTGCATGGTGCAAGAATGAAGAAAGATAGCAGGAAGAATATGATCTCAGCATAGGTTCAAGTCGTTCGGCAAAACGAATCTGTCAGACTCAGCATCCCAAAGTCATCGAAATGCTGGATCTATGGATCTCAAAGACAATAGCTGACAGAATTCTTCTTACTGGCGAGGTTCTTCGTCAAAAATGGAAAACATTTGCAGACTTGATTGGTGTTCCAGAGGGTGAGCAGCTGAATCTTAGTGATGGGTGGTTAACTCAATACAAGACGAGAACAGGTTTGAGGAAAATGAAACGTCACAGTGAAGCTGCTTTGGTGACCTCTCAGACTGTCGACGACGCATGCAGGAGCTTATAAAAAATTATGGCTATCAGCCCTGTGACATCTTCAATGCAGATGAATCCTCATTATTCTATATGTGAGTTGTTTCCCCTTTTGAACTATAACGATTTATTGATATGTTCAACTAGCATGCCTCCTGACTGTGGACTTTTAGACAAGCAGCAGTCTGGCATTAAAGGAAAAAAGACACGACTGATGTATTTGCTCACGACAAATACAGATGGCTCCGTGAAGCTACCTTCATTGATCATCAGAAAAGCACAAAAGCCACGTGCATTCAAGAATAAGACAGGCACACAACTTGGGTTTTACTATCAGAATAATGCCAAAGCATCGATGACAGCCTCACTCTATCAAGAATGGTTGTTAGATTGGGATCACAAGCTACAGGATGAGGGACGGAAGATTCTTCTTCTGCATGACAATTTCTCTGACCATGTTGTTCCCGATGCTCTTGCCAACATTTGAGTCGAAAATTTCAAGCCAAATCTCACTTCACACATATAGCCCAATGACCAGGACATTATCCATTGTTTCAAGGCACATTACCGCTCTGACTTCATCCACCATGTAGTTGATCTCTACGAAGCTGGTGTCACACCCTTGAAAATCTATGACATTGACCAACTCGAGGCGATGCAACTTGCTCAAGATGCATGGAACAAAGTGGACACTACAATGATCTGAAATTGCTGGCGAAAGGCTGGCATTTTACCTGATTTTCCATCATCATACACTCAGCCCACTGTCCCCATCTCATCTCTCATCCATCCGACAGACATCATGAACAATCCCACTGTACATACTGAGGCACTTGTCGAAAACGCCTTGGATCATCTTGAATCGACTGGAGCTCTTTATCATGCAAATTGGATGAATATCACAGAACTGCTAAATCCGGTGATTGAGATGCACAACGTGTTTGATGCAACAGACGAAGATATTGTCGAGTCTATGATGGATGCAAAGAAATTGCGGGAGAGGAACTGTGGCCATGATGATGAAGATATGGACATGTCTGCACTAGGCCCAACATGCAGTGAAGCACTCCAGGCAGTACTAATGTTGAGAAAATATGTTGGAACCTTCAATGATTCATTTACCCGCAAGTTAGAAGTAATGTTGGGTTCGTTTGGATAGTGGACTCATGCAATCGAGACACAGGGCCTGAAGGACACTAAAATGACTGATTATTTTGCTCGTAAATAGCTCAATCACTAGTACTGGGGTAATACTACTAGTTCTCAATGCTAATGAACGAAATTTTGCATGTTCGAAGCAATCTCTATAAGAACCCATACTCCCTCATACCCCATACCTCTGGGGCTATTCTGAGAGGTATGAGTTAGAAGGGAGTTGACTATACTAGCATTTTTTAGCACTGCCGCACCTCTGATCCAAAGGCTGCTTGGTCTCACCTGAGGGATTCAGCTCACTGACATGTACTGGCAGAGGCCGTTGTCTTCAACAATACGCTACCAGAGTGAACGTCATCTGTTTGGTCTGCAATATTGCAGATCTGAGACAGTCATAAAGCAATTCACATTCCCAAAGAATGTGACCATGACACAGGCCACCGAGTTTAGACTAAGAAACCTGTTGTAAATTGGTGGCAATTGATATGTCATGGATGGATTATGTAATCTCTCCATCAAACTTGTGTCGAAGTTTTCTTTGTACACCTCAGTCTTCGTGATACCACTTCTCGAGACTGAGTCTCTTCGTCACTTGTTATTAGTCCCTCGCAATTTACCTCGACTCTGAACAAAAGGTTATGAGCCCCACGCTCTAATCAACCTAACAAGTTCTTAGTTAACCAGCCTACCTTCAAACTATGTCATCCGAACAGCTCACTATTCCTCCTTCAGCATCATCTCTTGGGTCTTCGAACCCTCTGACAGCTTTCATCATGACCTTAGCCTCTGACAAAGTCAATCAAGCTTCGAGCCAACTTTACGATATCTCTTCCCTCGAAAATGATGGCACAAACTTCCAGAGGTGGAAGTATCATATTACAATGATTCTTGATGTTCGGGGACTTTCAGAAATTGTCAATGGCTCGGAAGCAAAGCCTGATGAGTCTAATCAAGCACAGTTAGCTGATTGGCTTATTCGGGATAAGGAAGCTCGTGCCCAGATAACTCTCACACTCAAAGATGAGCCGTTGAGCGGAGTTCTGTATACCACATCAGCAGCAGACATCTGGAGTAAACTACGGGAGCGTTACAAAGAAAAAGGCAAGCAAACCATTGCTTATCTTATTGGTGAACTTTTTTGTGGTACTCTCTCTGATGACTCTGCCATGGAATCGCAGCTAAATGCCATGCGACAAAAGGCCTACGTGTTGAAGTCCTTAGGTCAGTCACTCAACGACTCACTTATTGTAGTTGCAATCATAATTTCCTTACCTTCATCTTATTCAACCCTTTGAACTATCCTTATGTCATCTGCCGACAAGCTAACTGTTGAAGCCATCATCTTGCAAATTCTCGTTGAAGAAAAATCTCGACATACAACACAGTCAGCACTTGTCATTAGAGGCCCTACTCCACAGAAGGAAAAGTCAAAGTCGAAAGACAAGAAAAAGGACAAATGTACTTACTGCAACAAGTTGGGTCATCTTGAGAGAGACTGTCGAAAGAAGAAGGCTGATGAAAATGCGAAAAACACGTCCATCAGTGAGAAGGACAAGATGAAAGATAAACCTGACCTTGCAGCACAGATTGTCAACATTGTCCCTGATGAACAAGCTCCTCTGCAACTTTTCGTTGAACAAGCATCAAGTTCTCACTGGAGCACATTCGAGTGGATTGTCGACTCTGGTGCATCTGCAAGCATGACTCATGAATGATCTTGATTCATGACATTCCGTCTACTATACCCTCTACACCCAGTCATAATCGGTGATGGTCACTCTATTTCCACAACTGAAGTCGGTCGTGTCTTTGCAGATGTTGACATTGGCAATGGCAACACATCTTTCAAGATGTGTATTATGTCCCTGACCTAGACGGAAACCTGTTGTCAGTACCATGGCTCATAGGTCATGGTTTCAACTTATCATTTAGACAAAATGAATATCGAATTTTGATGAATGGCGAACTTGCCGCTCTCGCACACAAGCGCGAATCTCTCTATATTTTACTCACCATGCCTCACATACTTGCATGTGCACATATAGCTTATGGTCCATCATCATCCTTCAACCCTGATACTGTCTTGAGTAATTTCACCGTAAAGACAAAAATATCAAAAGCCACACTTGAAACGTGGCATTGACGACTTGGGCATGTAAACATGAATTCAATCTTAAAGCTGTTTCGAAAGGAAATGGTCAGTGGAATGGAGGTAACAGGTTCAACAACTCACAATGAGCTATATCAAGCTTGCCTCGAAGGCAAGTAGCATTGTGAAGTAATCCCTCACAAGTTAACCATTGAGCATCCTCACATTCTTCACCACATGTATTCGAAATGTTTGCGGTCCTATGTAGACATTGGTGCAGTCTGGCTATTAGTACTTCATGACATTCATTGATGGTCACTCACATCACGTTGTAGTCAAGCTACTGAAATCAAAGGACAAAATTTTCGCCCAGATGAGAGCTTATCTTGAGCGAGCGGAAATGGTCACTAGCAAACATGCAAATTTATTCCACTCAGCCGATGGTGGTGAATATGGCTCAAAAGAATTCAAAGCCTACCTCTCATCAAAGGGGGTTCATCATGAAAAGACGAATGCATACACACCTCAGAAAAATGGGTCAGCGAGCAGATGAACCACATGCTTGTTGAGTGTGCATGCTCAATGCTAAGTGATGCTGGCCTACCGAACAAGTACTGGGGTGACGCAATTCTCCACACGGCACATATTCTGAACTGTATCCCAATGCACGTGCTTGATGGTAATGTTACACTGTACGAGAAGTTCACTGATAATAAACCATCAGTCGCACATCTTTGAATTTTCGGTTGTAAAGTACACATGCATGTACCAGATGAAAAACGGTGCAAGCTTGACTCCAAATTGCTCGAATGCATTCATTTGGGGTATGCAGAGCATCGCAGCACCTTCGTCTGTCTGCATCGTCTAACCGGCCGTATTTTCAAATTCAGAGACATTGTCTTCAACGAGGGAGATGGCAGTACTCTAACGCATGTTAATATCGACATCAGCACTCACAACGGCGATGAAATAAACCACTTACCTGCTCAGAATGACCTGACAGATGGTGGTGGCAGCTCAACAGCACCAGACTACTGGGTACACATTGAGGAGGTCTCAGATGTCGATGAGCTAGTGTATACCACTCATGGCAATGATAGAGACATTGAAAACGTCACAGACGACGTATACAGCATGCCTCCATGCCCTGCTTCGACTAGAATTGATGAATCTGGTGAAAATGGATCAAGTCAGCTGCTACAGCCCAAAGTCAAAGACTTACCAGCTGAACATCATCGAGAATTGTCCAAAGCAACTTTCTGTCCACCTTCAAAGTATACTGGGCCTTCCCAAGGTCCTCCTGCATCATACCCATATTCCATTCCACCTCCAGACATCAGATGCTCTTCCAGACAATGCAAACCACTGATTCGAGATGACAACAGTCGTTTCTTTGTTAATGCATACGAGAAGGCAAGTTTGCAGCCACATGAAAGTGGGATTGTCGAGGTAGAGAGTGGTGGTAGTGCTGGACTCAAGCAGGAGGTTGCAGAGGCAGTGGATGCTGAGACAGAGGGCTTTGTCAAATTAGGTGAACACACATACAAAGCTGACACAGCCACTGAGACGAGCGATGGAGCTACTCCTTTCGCAACGCCTAACACTGAGAACTTCACACGAGAAAACAAATTAGTTTACGTCCAACTTGAAGACGTGAAAGATGAAGAGTAAGAGCGTTGGGTTATACTCCTCAACGACAAGTAGAATGAGGGAAGGACTTAGGTCGCTCGTAGACGGGTAGTCCCAAGAGAACCAAGCTGGGACTCTAGGGTGTTTGCATTGCAGACTATATATGCTGCTAGTGTTTGTACGGAACAAATAAATGATATCATCGGAATGTTCCACAACATTCCACGATGTTCTATGACATCAGGTGATGTCATGGTCCAGACCGGTTCTAGGTAAGTCTAGGTAAGAATGTTCTAGGCCAGTCTAGGCTCTAGTCACGTGATTTCTAAATAAAGAGTCCTCGTTGCACGTGAGCAAGTCACATGACCAAGTCACGTGATCCAGTCACATGATAAAATAAGCACGTGATGTAAGTCATGTGATCACAAAAGAGAAAGAAAAAGGGAGAAAAATAGAGGAAAAATTATACCTCGTAACAGCCACTGAGAACAAACCAAGGACCTATGCGGAAGACACCCAACGTCCTGATGCTGAGTCATGGCATGCCACTATGCTTGATGAACTTCGAGTATTTGAGGACATCGGATTATACGAGGAGGTCGACTGCCCAGTGATACTGCAAAGTCATTGACTTGAAATGGGTCTACAAGATAAAGCGTGGTCCTGACGGCAAAATCGACAAGCACAAGGCACGATTGGTTGCAAAGGGATTCACACAGATCCACAGCGTCGACTATACAGACATGTTTGCACCCATCACAAAATTTGCAATAATCCGTGCTCTACTTGTAATTGTGGCCAAGTATGACCTCGAAATCCATCAAATGGATATTAAATCAGCTTTTCTCAATGGGAATCTTAAAGAAGAAATCTACCTCGAGCTCCCGCCTGGTTTCCATTCATCACACGACAAGGTCTAGCGCCTTCGTCGTCCTCTCTATGGTCTAAAGCAAGCCTATAAGTCTTGGTACAAGTGACTACGTGCCATTTTCGAGTCACTTGGCTTCACGCGCAGCAAGGCAGATCATAGCAGTCTTCTACAAAGTCAAAGATGGGATTCTATTGATTGTCACAGTCTACATCGACGACAAACTCATGCTTTGCAAGAACAAAGAAGCCATCAAATGACTCAAGGTGTAGCTAGCTTGCGAGTATAAGACGACTGATCTCAGAGAGGCATGCTGGATTCTTGGCATGGAAATAATTCACGATCACAACAAATGGACTATCAAGCTCTCACAACAGTCAATACATCGAATCGATTCTCGAACAACACGGCATGAGTGACCGTCATCCAGTCATAACTCCAATTGACCCCAACGTCAAGTTAATCAAGCTTGACGTAAGCCGAAATTGACATATAAGAGTATCAAAGTGCTCTTAGAGCACTCATAGTATGCCATGCTTACAACCCGTCCAGACCTTGCTTTCGCAGTGGGCGCACTTAGTAAGCATGCAGCTACGCCAGGCCATGCATACATGACAGCTCTCAAGCAAGTCTACTGTTACTTGCGGGGCACAGGTGATGTACAACTCATTTTTCATGGCGACCAGGAAAGTGATTTATATGCATATGTTGATGCGGACTAGGCATCTGATGTCAGTGACCGTCGCTCAATCACAGGGTATGTCTTTATCCTCACCAGAGCCGTGATTAGCTGGTCTTCGAAGAAACAGCACTCCATCGCATTATCAAGCATGGAAGCAGAGTACATGGCTGCTGCTTCCGCTACGAAAGAAGCCATCTGGCTTTGAACATTTTTTCAAGAGTTCAACATGCTCTCGACCCAACCTATGACTCTTCTGATTGACAACCAGTTGGCAATGGCTCTTGCAAAGAATGCAATGTTCCATGAGCAGACGAAACACATTGCCATCCGTTACCACTTCATTCAGGAGAAGTTAGATGAGGGAGAGATAGCTGCCAAGTATGTTCCAACAACAAACCAAGTTGCTGATGTTCTCACCAAGGGGCTCGCATGGGAGAAAATATTCGCTTTTCTGAAGGGATGGGTATCATGTTTTAATCCATCTCACACCAAGTGGGCGTGTTGTAAATCAGTGGCGATTGGTATGTCATGGATGGATTATGTAATCTCTCCGTCAAACTTGTGTCGAAGTTTTCTTTGCACACCTCAGTCTTCGTGATACCACTTCTCGAGACTGAGTCTCTTCGTCACTCGTTATTAGTCCCTCACAATTTACCTTGGCTCTGAACAAAAAAACCATTTGGGATTTGGATAGTGTCAGAGATGCGGAGACGCAGTGGCAAGCTCGTAAACGACTGTCTTCCTTTTTCTACAATGGTCTGCCCCTATGCGAATACGATTGAGTTCAGAAGCTCTTACATATCTTACAAAGCGACACGCCCCGGTTAAACGTACTCATCCTGACTGTATTCCCCGCTCGCATACTGGACTTCGCCCGAAGCACCAGAAGAGCGCATCCGATTGGACTCCAGCGTTGATATCGCATCTGATAGGCATTGCCGTTCGTACTCGCTAAGAAGACTGTCGGCGGTAAGCCCCTGATAATCCTGGCCATTCCTGATCAACTTTTGTGCACGCTCGAGTGCAATTGTTAACCACTTATTGATGCCCCCCAGCACGAAATATGAAGGTGGAATCCCCTTGAATAGGCCCACGATATGTTCACTGGCCTCTGTGTCCGGGAGGTCTCCGAAAAAGGACGCGCCTTTGATGTCCCTTTGAACTAAGCACGGTTCTTAATTATGGATATGGCACGATACAAAACCAACAACGTACTCGTTAGCACAAAAAAGCTAGCTGCTGCTTTGGCCAGGTTTTCGCATTTACAATGGTACACCAGATTGTAGCCACCTTCTGCTTGAAGCTCGAAGAAGTCAGATGGACATAGACACTCGTGCTTGTCATCTAGCTCTTCGTCGAAGCCGATGAAGCGTATCTCTTCATCTCTGAACAGAACTTTCCATTTATTCACCTCGTGGCACACTTCGTAATTCTTGTGCAGAGACAGCAAAGAGCGCATCATTTTAATCCTGGAGGCAACGTCGGCCATCTGCAGATCGAAGACAATACACTTGAACGCCACGGAAAGCTTGCAGACATCATTTGCATAATCCCCATATTTCTCGATAACAAAGCAGAACATCGAATTCCCAGTGGTTTGCGCAGAGTACAGCCCGTGGAACCTGGGCACCAGGTGCCCCTGAGCCTGAAGCAATGTAGTGTCGTACAGCTCATACGCGTAGGCGGGCTACCACCTCAGGGTCCGAGGCGAAGGCGACGAGCACTTCCTCTGAGCGAAATGTTCCATAACAGAGCAAATAATCATTGGAGAACTCGTGGGCGCTGACGGTGATGATAACGGTATCTTCGGGGGCTGACCATCCGTGTGGAGTGAAGGTCCTGCAATCGTCCACCGACCCCAAGTAGTGGGCCAGACGCCGGGGTTTCGGGGTATATTGAAATCGGAGGTTTTGGTCATTAACAGACATGTCTCGTAGGAGGCACTGAAAACAGGGATTGGGCTTGAGATTCCTTTCCGAGATTCTGCTGCTGGTCCCAAGAGCCTTTCCACGGCCTGATTGTCTGATTGCATTCAGAGGTGGAGATGAGATGGTGGCAGTTGAATACAAGACTTCCAACGCCTTCGATGATGAATGCTTCTGGACACCGCAGCAGGTTGCGAGGAGCAAAGCTTAGTCTTCCTTCAACAGGAAGGAAGTCGCAGTTATGGCCGCAGATGCAAATTCGAGACTTGGAATTCACCATTCTTTCATCTCACGATCACAATTGATTCCTCCACCGACCTAATTTGAAGGTTGGGAATCCTCGACCGCTAAACTCACTCATTTTGTCCCCAGGCTACAGATGAGACATTACTCCTCAGAATCATTGCATGGATGTATCGGGCATCCGGGAGGTTTTCTTTGTCGCTACCCGCCAAGCAACTTGACAATGGGTGGTGGGTCCGTGACGTGGCTGACGGGAAGAAACCAACAAGGATCAACAGCGATGGGGTTGAAGTCAATGCTTATGGTTTAGATCGCTAATCTTGTTATTCGAAAGAGATACCAACCAATATGTATTTCGCCGCGTCGTGCATGTTTGGTGGCTTAATACATTCCTCCTGCTTGTCCCCCTGTGCCGTTGGACGTAAGCAGATCGACTCTCCTGACTGGATGAGAAAATCCTTTGTGCTGCGGCTGCTTACGACTGGATGGCCTGAAGTGAGCGAAATCGATCTACCGCGCATTTTTTTTAATCATCCCGTTTTCCTAGTATATGGTATTTGACATCGCGTTCTCATGCACAACAGTGGAGCACCGAATCCTAGCTCTTCAAGATACTGTGTTGCACCACTGAAAGCAGACATGCAAATCACTTATAATAGACGGGCGATGAGTTATATACACAATGAACAGTAGACGAGACTGGAGAAAAGCCGTAGCACGTCATGTAGTATTTACAAGTACGAGGTTCTGTCCTCCAACCATCACTGTGCCGTCCAGGCAGAAACACTGTGCCAGTACCTTCCAGGCGGTGAGCACCCATAACACGAGACCTCGTAAAACTTACCGGCATCGATCTAACAACGCATCATCCGTTGGATATGCATAAATGTCCGGTACGCCAGCCACAGTTTTGTTGAAAATCATTTCCGTGTGTCCCAAATCCCATTGATCCCACGTCGGAGTGATGTCGCCGGGGTTATATTTGGCATTGGGATCAATAGACATGGCTAAAGCCATGAATCCGTTTGAAAACGCGGTGATGAACTGCGAGTTGTTATAGGGTGGACCAAAACTGCAGGGGAGGGGTCTGTTTGGCTGATGCGATCGAGGACAGAGAGGAGCTCACGATGTAAAGTAATACGGCACATCATAGCTGTGGAACGCAGGTGGAACAGCAAATTCGCCCTGATCCAGGGTCTCGTTGAAGGATACAGCGTCCTCCGTGAACATTCTTACGCACCTTCCATGATTTCCCTTTCAAGGCCTCAAGAAGGTAATAGGTGGGGCAGATAAGGACAGCTGATTCAACGGTCAGTATGGTTCAAAGCCCGTACGACTACCCACATTCGCCCATGATGAGGTTGGCTTGCTCTACATTCGTGCCAAGAGACTCGTATAAAGGAAGTGCCAATGCAGCTTGCCACGGCTGGAGCTTCGGGAACAATTGCAGCATGTATTCCGAAGTGTTCAGGGTCATCGATTGATTAACAAAGATTGTGCCCTCATTCGCGTTCGTGACGGAAAGGACTCCCTGTTATATGGCCGTTTAGTGGTCGTGGCCTCGTTCAAATATTTTCCAGCCCCACCGCGTTAAGATGACCCTTGGTGATGGTGACAGTAGGACGTTCGATGATGAAAGTACCATCCACAACAGGAACGAAGACGAAGGTTCCATAGAACCCCCCTAGGTTGATGTTGTAGTTGAGGGTCTGTAAAGCACTAACATCTGCGTTCCGAAGGCAGGACAGAGTATCAGAGTCCGAGCCACAGCTAAGGAAAACCGGATCAATGTGCTGGAAAGGTCAGAAAGATGGACATGACTAACCCTGTTCCGTTGAGTACTTCGCTGTAAATTAGCTAGACCACGTTCCTGAGTGATAGCAGAACAAAAATGCAAAATCTTACCTCGGGGATGGAATCATTGTAGTCATATTGAGATGGTAAAAACGCTGAACTAGTCATCGCAGCTCTGAACAGCGGAGGCTGTGTGTTACCACCATGAGCGACGAGATGCTGCAAAACCGAGCCACCCCCTGTGAAATCAAAGCTCGATCACAAACGCTCTGCGCACAAACAATGAAAGCTCGCCGAACCTGCTGATTCACCCCATATGGTGACCTGAGTGGGGTTGCCACCGAAGGCGGCAATCTATGTATGGCCATATCCTCGGATCAGTAATCTACACCGATGGAATGTTGTAATTCAGACTGACGTGAGACTGTACCCACTGCAGAGCGTAGTTCTGGTCAACTGGTAGTATGGCGTTACCTGCTGTCCATGCACGAGGTCTGAGAAGAAAAACTTACGAAGACCGGCATTGAGTGCACCACCCTGCTTGACCGCTTCGCCAGGTAAGAAACCTACATATAGCTCGCTTGAGATGACTTTATCCAGGAAGGACTCGGTGAACATACCAAATAAACCAAGGCGATACTGGACAATGACCACTATGACTCCATGATTGGAGTCCGCAATTAGATCAGCGCCGTTATACATGCTCGCAGAGCCGGCTACATATCTGCAAGTTGTGAACGTCAAAAGATTCCATCCCCTATGAATGAACTGATCCGCACCCTCCTCCATGAATCCAGACGACCACTGGAAACCCACCAGAAGGAGGTAAAGTTTGATCCCCAGGAACATACACGCTAATGCACGTCAATTAGCCCTTCAGATGCTCGCAATGTAGGGTCACACGCACTTGAGGAACAAACAATCCTCTGATGAGGTTACGGAACGCTTCCACATTGAATTGTTCCTGAGTGGATTGACTGCAGCAATGCCCATTGGTGCTTGGTAGCATTCGCTCGGCTGCTCAGTGGCCATTTGAATGCCTGACATCGTGGCTGGAGCACTGGGTGCCGCCCACCGCAGTTGACCTACACTCAGCCTCAGAGATCAACGTTGATTGGCATCATACAGCCATATATCTGACGAACCAGTTGGAGGGGCTGCATAACGGATGCCCAGGAAGCTTGCAGTGTTGCTGGACGCGTTGTAAGACCCCTGGTATTGCGCATAACCAAGGTCCACGACTGGCATGGACGTGTTCACCACAGAGCAGAATGCTTGGAGGCACAACGCCGATTGCAGAATAAGGGATAGGTGGACTCTCCACGTCATTTGGAGGGCTGCTGGTGACTTCGCGACAATATGAGAAGAGCGTGGCACGCTCTCAGACACTAATGTTGTTACAATTATATATATAATAGAGACATAGGTAGGCTTACTGGAAAGCTGTGCATAACGAGGCGGGAATCATGTTGCAGAGCCTCGTTGTCACCAATATAAGATAGGCTGACTGGAACGAAAGCCGAAGCCGGCGCAGATGGGCCGAAAGGGCATAGCAGTTGAAGTCCATGGCAAATGTGCGCTCAGGCTTCGAGAGCGTGTGTTCAGTTGGAACAGTTCCGTTCTGATTTACACTGAAGGGCGGTGATAGCATAGTTGCTGCCAAGAATGTTAACGGGCGCAACTTGTATAGTTTTGCTTCGGAGCCTGTGGCGACGCCGCGAGACAAGCATCTGCAAAGTAAGTTATGGTGTTAAATACACTAGAACGGAATGCAACGATTTACCGTAGTACAACATTCGTTCGATGTCATGCCCCGCAATTATCTGCCAATGAGAGGCCGGAGGACCGGCGGCCAGCACTGTCAACACCTATGTCAAATGCATGATAGTATGTCAAACAAATGAGTCATTGCAAAGGCGCACCACATATAATGCGCCCATCCACGAATCGAATGGTGAACCGCCCCCTGACTGTCTCGCCCAGTGAGGGTGGGAATCTTTTTCGGCGAATTCTGGATCAATCTACCCCATTCGACACTCATGACTATCAAATGGACGCTATAACATACCTACTCGACAGCCAAGATGTTCTGTTTATTACTGCCACTCGTTCGGGAAAGACGGACGCCTTTATGCGGGTCATGCATGTTGTGCAAGCATTGACGAGGGATCGTAGGTTTCACGTACCGCCTTCCAAGTTTCCCAAGGTCCAAAAATTGAGGAACTGTCCACCGGTTCACAGTATGGGATGTATCGAAAACCACGTTGAGCTTTTAGTGCCAGCTCTGAGGCGGGACACGCCTCGTCCGCTTTTGTTTGAGACCGTGTGTGCACAGTTGGGAAAAGGGGGAAGGCCGAGTCTCGTCCGGGCTACGTGGCTTGGATCTTCCTCGGGCTGCGGGCGTCGCGAGAGAGAGAGCTCATGTACTAGGTTCCAAACTCACCTAAAAGTGTTGGTATGAAGAACAAGTTCTGCCTACCTGGTAATTAGCTATGTAATTGCGACATGAGGTGGATCACACGACGGCAATGAGTTTCGCATTGTTACGTGTCGATGTCGCACGTGATAGACGACGGTGTAGAAAACTCGAATTATCCGTGTCCGTCAGATGCAAGTTGCTTCGGGTAGACAAGTAGCGGATAACCGTAATGAGGGTGGCCACCACTAACAACATTGGCGTTCGATCCCTGTTTCGCGCGCCAGTTTTAATGGGTCACATGTTTATACCAATGGCAAGAAGTCGACCACACATACGAGACAAATATTCCGCGCACATCGATGGCCCTTCCAGGGTCATTGGATGCAGGGGAGTGTCGCCAATGTCACATACCCAACTGTAAGTCTAATGATACAAGGAAATTGTGCGTTTCATTATTAATGTGAATATGACAAGCCATAAATCAAACAAGGGTCATACGTTCACAGCATCCCTCTCTGGCAGAGCACATCGCTACGCGCAAGATTGTGGGCCGTTGGCCTACCCTAGAAGAGTTTAGCCACATCAGGAAATCTCTCAGCGATGGCGAGACGCGTCCCCACCTTGCATTAACGCACGAACTGAACTGATGTCATGATATCTCGTCCATCACAACCTCCATCTCATTCACGCCTCCATCCTTCGAATTCGAAGAAAACACGTCAGCACCAGCAGCGAGAGACTCAACCAGTAGGGCAAGGCGAGACGGCCCGAGGTTTGGTTCCTGCTGAATCATGTAGGCATCCGAACCGGATTCGAATATCGGGTAGACTTGCCTTGCGTATTTCCTGCAAGTCATCTTTGAAGCCTTCCGCTAAAGATGCCATCCAAAACTTCCTGAACTTTTCTTTTAAAGCCCGTTCGCTCTCTGGGGAGTCTGGTGAAATGAATGGGCGAATGCTGGCAGTCGCGAGTGGTGAGGGCGAGTCTCGCGTCTGACCATCCCTTTGACTGCTAGTAAGGTTCGAAGATTCCTTAACGAACGTGCTGGGAGGCTTTAACTTCGACGTAGGCTCATCTTCTGAGTCGGAAGAGTCATCTGACGACGACGACGACGGTGAGGAAGACGTTTCAGAGTCGTCCAATGGTACGGTAGCACGCTTTGCAGGATTCAAGGGTGCAGTTGGCTTCTGAGCTACCGAGTCTTCAGAGCTCGAACTATCGTCTGAAGAAGAAGAGGAATCGGATGCGATGCGTCGCTTTCTCTTTCTGTTGCGTTTTCTTGTTGGTTTTGCTCCAGCAGGGGCCATGGTATTGAAGCATCACTTCACAGCTTGCGTTGGTAGAACAAAATCTGTTACGTAATCTCAGAGCCATGTTGTAGCCTCGTAGTCGGTCAAAATCTATCTAGTTCCTGTTCTGCAAATCCGGTCAGTGTTGTCTACACACTCATGGTGACCTTCACCCCCAACTTGATCGTTTATGAACCCATCGATATGACATAGACCCACACCATTTCCAGAACCGCCAAACACGTGTTTCACATGTTGCATCCAGATCTCGTACTGGCTGCGCACCTGCAGCTATTACACGATTCGAATACACCAGTATACTTTGGGCAATCTCTGATCATAATCTCCTTGCGGCCATCATGAGGCGCCGAGTTTGATTTCCAAACATGTCAGGACTCAGGGTAGCGGGTACGTCCTCGTACATCTTCAAATTTTACTGTCACTCTGTCAGCTAGTGCTGTCTGACGTACGGCCGTCGTTTCTCGCGTCCTTTGCATCGTTAGGAAAACTCCCTCGCCCCTTGCCTCCAAGTTACTGGCTATTACGCACAACAACACAGTGATCACGGGCATCGAGGATGCAACTGAAGGCTCTCATTGGAGACAACATCCGTCTTCACCTCCAGGTATGACTTAGCGTGTTTGCTTGACGTGGGGTTGATGACTCTTCGTCCCTTCTTTGTGTCGTTCACAGCATCTGAAGCATGTCAGTGTACCCGCGCCAATCCTAACTACCTGCATCCTCCTAAGCAGCATACCCCTTCTCGGTCGTAACCCAGCTGCGTCAATATCTGCGGTTGCAACAACCTTTCAAAAATCCCTGACGGGCTCCAAGGCTAAACACGCGCGGGGTTTAGCTAACCTCCTCAATGCACTAGTCAAAGCGCTAACGGCGACATGCCTCCACATTCGGATTTTTGTACATATTCCACTTTCCTTACGGCGGGTATTCGAGGCTATGGATCGGAGACGAGGGGAAACGGCACAGGATGACGATAGGTACCCCACACCTCGTGCCGAAGCAAAGTACTGGCGTATTGCCAGCCGTTACCGTCGTCGGTTATACAGCGCCGAAAGCGGAAAGTCGTCTCTGGAATCGAGCGATATACCGTTGGTGACGTATTACACACCGCGTTTACTTCCTCTCTATCGCGAATCTGAGAAGAGACATGCCAACGCAGAGGAACGGCGTATTTCCCCGAGAACGTTTTGTAAATGGCATAGGATGGTGTTTCGTGATTTGGTGAGTTATGCTATCGGGCAGAGATATTCTGTGTGGTGGTACACTCAGTCATTTTTGTATTGTTTTGCTTTTGGTAGCATCACCCGACGCTGGCTCAAGCTGCAACGCGTATCAAGTATCATTCCAACGAGGACTTGCGCGAGATGCAGCGGATTGCGAAACTCCTTCCTGATGAACAAGTTTTTCGCGTTCGGGGGAATGTAAAGGGGACGAACAAGTATAGGAATATGTGGAGAAAGTGGTTGGAGAACAAGGAAGTGGACTTGGTCGTCGTGTTTGCGGAGGATTGATGGGTGTGTTGTATGTTGTGCGGGTCGTAGGATGAGTTGAGGGAGGGACACTGATGTTCTTGCTCTTGTATGTAAGTCTGGCATGCGGTAGGTCTACAGTCGTCGACAATACCTCCTTTATTATCTTAGATCTGCTAATTTTACTTTTTTACCTCCCGTCTACAGCTGTCCTCTGCGCATCAGATTCCGTCTTGCCCTCCTTTTCTCACTACCCAACCCTTCACCCTTCCCCCACTGCAAATACGGTACATTCCCCTTGTCTACACCCGCCACGCCACCCTCATCCCCCTCCCTGAAGTCAAGCATACCCCACACGGGTAGCTCAAGCTCGCCTTTGACGAGTGTACGGGTAAGTGGTAGCAGAGAGGAAGGAAGAGGCGTGAGGACGTGCATATGCGGGGATGATGGAGAGAACGCTCGGATAAGAGCAAGGCCTGGACAGGATGAGAAGGTAGGACTGGGTGGGGGTTGGCCAGGGGTATAGGGAAGGAGCGGTGGGAGTGGGGCGTCGGTGGGAATTGTGCTTGGCTGGAGTTGTGAGGGGCGTTGTAGAGGAGGCGATGTTAAGGACGCGCCGGGATCGAGTGAGACGAGTCCTACGATCGCGCCGTTCAGGGCACGTGAGAGTTCGGAGGGGACGACGTCTTCGTATCCTGACCCACTGAGGCATACATGATCCAACGCTTGCGTGTAGTCCATCTCGTAGGGGTAACTTGCGCATAGTGGAAGAGAGGTATCCCAACTCTCGGCTGTTATTTGACGGAGCGGTGGCGAGAACGAGTATGAATGAAAACTGTGAGAAAAGGACACGTCTGGGAAGATGGCGTGAAAGTAGGAAAGGACATTCAGGTTGCGGTAATCGATGGCGGTGTGGGACGTGGTTGCGACATCTGGCGATATGGCTTCAAGCTTGACTTCCGTCCGTTCCTTGGCATGATAGAAGGGTGTAAAGATTTGGTTTTGTCCGCCGTGCGGCACTTGAGGAGGAGCAGGCCAGCCCTTTTCCTCAGGCCCGATAATCTCAAAGACATGTGAAGGCTCGACAAACTCGTCGATACGGGCGTTGAGGTCAGCACCGAGGCCTTTGGTCCAGCCCATAGTGTTGACCACAAGGGGTACGGTATCTGATATCTTACTAGTGTCGGTAGGAGAATCTTCAGTAACAGTGGGCACCTGTATCTCTTGTTTGTATGTCTCGATGAGGGCTTGAATTGCGGATAGGTAGTGCGAGGGGCTTGAACGGGGACTCGTCGCACCAAGGTAGTGAGCTCGATATGGGAGGGTCGGATGAGTAAATGGGGGCCCTACAACAAAGTATAAATGGACAGTTCTTTGATAAGTATGACCCGCTGACCGAAGATGTATTGTTCCACTAAGTTGAGCGAAACCATACCACCGGGAGTGAACTCGGACTGACCGAGGTCGCACTCGAGGAACGCAACTCGGCAATAACTAGAGGGATATTGAGGAATTAGTCAATAATGCTTCCGCATGCGACTTGGTACAACTGACCGGCTCAACAATCGATTGACCAATGTTCGAGCAAATGTGCTCTTACCGCTCTTCTTCGGACCCCTAACGACACATATTGGGGCTATATCGACATCTACGTCTCGCGGAGCATCTATCGATGCAAGGGCAGCTCTCCAAGAAGGAGAAAGTATGAAGGGAGAGATGCCTTTCACACCACGCAGAATCTTAAAGAAAACGTTACGACGGGTAATGAGTTTGATATAGGTACATACAATGTTAAGATTATGAATCCCAACGTTTTGGTATGAGGTAGGGTCGCGGGGCGGTTTGAAGTCGCCGTCAAAGACTCTGCATATACGTCCAAGACCCTCAACGCCAGTCTTGAGAGGCTGAAGTAAGATGACTGTGTGTTTTGGATGTGGTCGTATCGTTGAAGGGAGAGAGAAAACAGCCGATTGCGTTAGGTCATCTGGCGCCTCTACCCAAGAAAGAACTGGTATAGGTGACGACCGAGGGGCAAATACACGGTATCTTGTCGATGATGGAGTTAGAGTCGCGCCTAAGAGTGAGATGCGGCCTTGCAATACAGTGATGGTGTATGCACCCACTAGCGCAACGGATTCGTTTGGATTGATGAGCAAGATAACCGATTTTTGATTGCATGGTGATTCGCTTTCCGCAAGCAACCAGATATTTTGTTCATGGACGGGACGAAATGTCGATAATATTGCGGACTCGACTTTCGTCGGCTGTGGGGGTAGTGCGAAGCTGACGGAACCAGACGGCTCCTCCTCGTCTGACGAGTCTGCGATGGGTCGACTAGGCGACCATGCGCGTTTGCTTTGTGTGGATGGGAAGGCGTTGGATATACCTATTTGCTGGACGTCATCCAGCTTCATTTCGAAGTCATTTTCTGCCGACGAGTCTGAGTCTGAGTCGGAAACGGCCACAACGTCTGCGCATCGATCATTTTCTGCAGCAGACTTGGGATTTTCGTCGTTGAAATACCGGACGTTCGTTTTCGCAACGGGAGGAGCAATCTTTGTCCTCTTGGGTTTTGGCCGAGATGTAGCGTTGGCAGAGGCACGTGGTTTACGCTTTGGTGGTTTTTCTATGGGTTCATTGCGTTCTTCGGGAATCGATGAAGACGATGGTGGTGAAGGCGGTCTTGGAGAAGGAGCTGCGGAGGCTGCTGCCGCAGCTTTTGCAGCCTTCCGTGCTGCGACAGCACTGAGCATCGATCGCGTACTTTGGAGGGTGCTAAAAAGGAAGGCCGAGCGACGTCGCCTTCAACGCGGCACTTGCATCTGCGTACATCGTGCTAGAACTCTGCACGGCAATCATCATGGTATGTACAACCGGGTTTAGAGCGGGTCCAACCACACTGCTGGCTTCCTTGTAGACCTAGAACACCAACCTGTTATGTATATGTGAGTCTCACTTCTTAGGCTACGGTGATCATCGTTTGTTTCTTGTTTCTGGTCAGATTTCTATACGAAGCAGCTCAAGTGGCAACACTCTTAAGGTATGGGAAGGGCGTGTAAGTACAGCGTATACAGCGTACTACTGATCACTATATACACGAGACATGCTGCATGCACGAACTCACTTCTTTCTTTCTGAATCATAGTCTCAGTGTTTCCACCGCCGCGAGCGGCTTTCAGCGCTATTCAACCTTCACCGCTTCCGGACTGCAGTTCACCTTCGTTCCTTCGGCTTTGATTAAAAGGCAAGTCAACTTGCTCCTCATCGCTTCACATATGCGACCTAGACGCCGACATCAGAAACAATATCCACCGTTGGTCAGCTCTTGATATGCGGAGGGGCCCTCTTATTTGTGCCAACTCTGTTAGGTTTTGGTCTAAGCGGTCCTGTTATGAGTGAGTTCAGTACTAGTAGTGTGCTCAATCGTTCGTACCTTAACCTTTCCACTGCTGCATGGTCAGGAAATTTCGCACCGTGGTACCAAGCCAACTATTTAGGTTGATTTCTGCGAGGTATCTTCTCACTTATGCAGTCGATCACCATGAGATATACACTAACAAAACCGGGTGTCATTATGGTTGGAGCGGGAGGGTTTCTGAGACATTACGTGTCCCCCAAATTCAATCAGACACCCAGCACGACAGCGGAGAGCAGCACCGCGTACCGTAGCAGCAGGAAAATAGCTGTCTGGTTACGGCTATCGTATCACCCTTCGTCCGCTACCAGTCCAATAGTATACTCCTACATAGTGGTTTGTTTCGATCAGCGTACTTTTTACTCAAAGATTCCTCTCAATCAAGCTCTCGATCATCCCTGCTGGCGTGAGGGGGTATTCCTTTAACTCTACCTCACCATTCACCACAAAGGTGTTCGGTTGTAGCATCATCTTCCGAGGCTATCCGACAAAGTCAACTCTCAAAAATGACAACGCAAGTGGATGGGAGGAGAGGAGACGAAAAATACTCACAAGCTTCTTCTTCAGCACAACATCCCTTATCTCCCCATCCCAACCCGGCAGCGGTGTCGTCAACTGACCGTAGAATGCTCTCGCTCCTGGTCCATCTGCAGTGCTCTTACGCACTTGAAGCTCGAGAAGGAGTTTTCCAACTATTTCTTGTCCTTGTTTGAAGACTTTTTCGCGGTCGACCTTTGGACAAGAGTGATGAGTGCGAGTATCCGGTATGAATATTGGAAGACGTACCCTGACGTAGACGTTCTCGAGGGTACCATCCACTCCGCGAGCTTCTTCGAGTCGTACCAGGCCTTCTTTTACCATGAATGACGTGATGCCCATGCTATCAAACCGACAGTCAGTATATGGTTGGAAGTCTGCTGATAAGGATAGGGCCTCACCGTGCTTGCATATGCGCTTGCCCATGCTTTTTCGTCGCAGGATCATAGTACTCGAGAGCACGAAGTCCCGCACGTGCCATTATCAGGAAGGTAACAAAGACGATGTCTTCGCTCTCTTTCTTGTCTGTATACTGTGATTAACTCCTCGTTAGATGTTCGCAGTCTATACCGCCATGACATCGACTTACGCCGAAAATCTTGAGGATGGTAGGATTGTTCGCAACTGTGCGAAAGCGTCAGCGAGTATGTGGGTGATAATGTAAAAAAAGCTCCTCTAACGGTATAACGCAACAGTCTCCGCACGGCATTCTTCCATTGAGGATGAAACCTCCCCAAGAACAGAGTCTGGAGTCTGACCAGGTTTGTACCACGACGTGCTACATATCCTGTCAGCCAAAGGCCACCAGCACACATGAGGATGACTCACATGTTTTGACCGGTGAGCGGGTTAACAATCTGGCGTCGAGTTAGTTGGTGAGGCCAAAGGACGATTCATCACTGACTTTGGCCGCATCAAAGTTCCGCGAACCATCGGCGGCTTCCTGGAATAACTTCCCTGAACCGTGTCCGAGAAGCTCGTGATTTGCAACTTGCAACTCAAATGCACGCGAGTCCCATATATTGTAGAGCTCTAGGTCATCAGGGTGGATGAAGGTAACTTCTTCATCTGTTTCGGAGACGGAACGTTCAGAACTTGGGAGGGAAGGTACACCTTAAGGGTGCGCACCCGGAGCTTTTGCGGTAAGTATGTTCTGTTGGAAGATCAATTCCCAAGTTGTGCAGATAATTTTGGTTGTCTTACGGCGAGAGAGACGTTCTTGAACCCAGTCGATTCACGGATGGTATAGTAGTTCTTCGAAGTGAATAGTAAGAGCCAGGTCGTCGACAAAGTAAAAAGACCCTTACAGGTATCTGAAAAACATCCATCAGACGAATGAAAAGTGAGAAAGAAAGAGCGACACACATTAATCCCAGCGGGAATGCCTAGTGAATTAATAACGTTTCAGAACTCAAATTGACGAAGGCAGCTGTTGTTTACCTCCAGTAGCAAAGTTGACGATCTCGAGAGCAGTGAAATCGGGTTTTCTGAAAACGTCAACCTCAAAGTCCTTGCCCCAAGGCAGGACTTTGATGAGTTCAGGCGCACCGTTCACAAGCACATCGTACTTGGCGCTCAGCTCCTTGTTGACGATGGCAGTGAACCCTTGAAGCATAACATTGAGAATAAATGATACGCATTAGGGCATTAGCCGAATCACCTTCCCATTCGGCACGTCCACCATATGGGTCGACATACGTCTCGATGAATCCGATATAGCTTTCCACGACTGGTCCAATATCCTTCACCCAGTGCGTTGACCCCTTTTTATGTTCTTCAATAGAGCCCGTTTCAAATCTAGATTCGCGTTGATGCCAATCCAACATAACACCACGATCGAGGCGCTTACGATTTGATGTACCCCTCCAGCATGGCAGTCTGAGTTTCATTCGCTGTGTATTTCTTGGCCTGAACAGACGATCCGTTCATAATTGATTTTCACAGAGATAAAAGGTAGATACCTCCTGAAGAGCAGCGACGACCTTAGTCAGCGATTCCGAGAAGTCACCATACTCGACTGTCAATTTCGCGGTTCCAGCTTTAGCGGTGATTTCATGGAGACTGGACGGTTGTTTGAGCGCCGAGGCAACAAGGAGCGTGAAATCTCCTGGCCCATTTTTGCATACCCTTCGAAGAAAGCTAGGGTTTGTACGAGCAGATTGTTCCAAGTAAAGGGAAATTATACCGTGTGTTCAACACGTCAACGTTAATTTTCTCCGCTGCTTCTTGGACGGCAGCGACTTCTTCGTCGGTGATGACCTCGCCCAGGTAGTAATTTGAAATATGACCCTCAGAGCGTTTTCCGATAGCCAACGACGCCTCAGGTGTTTTGGAGTAGATGTGTTCCTTGAGCTTTAAAGGCGTTATGGACCAGATACTTGGAGACGAACTTAAGCACCAACGTCATGCCAGAGAGGTTCAGCGTTTGAGGCATTCGTGGACGCTAGAACAACTTTTTCAAACTCGCTCGGTGCAACACGAGGAATGATCTTTGTGAAACCAAAGCTCTTGTAATTCACCAGGTTGTGGAGGACCTATGGGCAATGAGGTGGATCCGAACAAATGGAAGGGGTGTATATACCGACCTGGGAGGCATACTGAAGGACATTTTCAAAATCTTCCTGGCTTACGGAAGATTTGTTCTGAAGAACAACTAGATCGGCGAGCTTTCCGTTCGTACTGAAAGTGAGTATGAGGAGGTCATAGAGCTTCTGGCCCTGAGGCGTCCACTGGCCCTGTATGATACGAGCACCGGCCCACGAAGCCTGACCTATGTAATGAGCGTATAGCTTCTCCTTGGGCCTGTTCTTGGAATCAGATCAGTACTACATCTACTCCACATGTCGCGTACGTGAGTTGGCTGAAAGCCTTGGCTACTTCCACCCGGCAGATGGGCGGAGTCTTGTCTGCAAGGTATCGCTCGGATGCCAGTGAAGTCATTGTTCGTCGTGTACGGGTTAAATGCGATGGTAGTAATGAAAAGCGATAAGATCTCAAAGAGAAAGCGCGACTTAGAGCGCCTCGAAACATTCCACCGCAGTCACGAGCAGGTCCAAAAATGCTCATACGCGTGCGCTCATATAGCTCACGTGATCGTCAATGTTCGGGAGCACAAGCAATGACTGCAATTCTGGGATCGTGGACCAACTGCAACAGACAAAAACGATAGGAACGGTGCATCAACCCATGGAGTGTCGGACTGGGGGATCAACAACATGCGCTACGATAGGTAGGTTCCTCCCAAACCTGATCCGTCCTTCAAGCCAGTGCCTGAAGGAGGCATTCGACTTGAAGAAATATTCCGGAGAATCCCAGCAACTCCCGCTGAAGGCGACATGAAAACCTAGCTTAGAGAGTACCTTGCAGGTGAAACGCTGGAGATTGATATCCTCGGGAACTTTGAGTTTCCAGGTATCGGAGGTGGAGGGGACGAAGACTTTGACAATGATCATACCGTCTTTGGGAGCCCATTTGTCGTCAGGGTCATGGGGATCCGAGGTAGAACTAGGCGATCTGGACTTGAGAAATCGGGGCGTAAAAGCTCGCAGACAAGATGAAATCCTATTGTTGTGCGCCCGTTGTTCCTTGTTAAATGAGCGAGGAAAAGGACGTCGATGACCACGCTTCGAGGGCTTGGCCGAAGGATCCTTGAGTCGAGGAACCACCTGCGAATAGGATGGAAAGACCGAGAGAGATGAGCGAGAGAACTCTACGTCATTGATACGGGGTTGATTAATACCATCCCGAGGAACTGTCAGGCGCGTGGACCAGTTTGCCTGAAAAAGCGTCGATTCTACTTCGTCCACGGACATCGTTCGCACGTCTAACGCAGGCAACGATACAGATGGCCGGTACGTTGGTGCACTCTGAGTGTTCTGAGTCAAACTCGAATCGTTGGGTCTCCCTCGATGATGGCCGGAGGGCAGTGAGGCGGTTTGACCGAGTGTAAGAACTCCTGCCGAGCTCGACCTCCTTTCTTTGACTCCGGCCAAGGCATCAGCAAAGTTCTTCATATCTGCCATTCCGCGGCGACGAAGTAAGTTGCGATCCGACGAAGAGCGCTCAAGTTGCGAGCGAAAACTGGTCGGAGAAAGAAACGAATCTCTGTTAGCGCCGAGCTGAGGGTTCCCAGAGACCTTTTCCGGCTCCTTGATGGTAGCCTTGCGCTCAAGTTTGATTTTCGGGATGATCGGTATGGAAAGCAGGTATCCATGGAGGTTACGATCCGCAGATTCTTGACTGTAAACAGATTTCTGATCATCTTCCGAAGCGCCATCGGCTCGTTCTTCGGAGACGCCTTGGGAAGTAGATGGTGGTTCCTTATGGGCAGTCTTGTTAGCGAGGCCAAAACAATGGCGTACTGACATACAACATCAGTTGCATGCTTGTCATCCGGTTCGAAACCACCTGCCACATGCAATGGGGTAGCGGCATTAATATCGCTGACGAACTCTGAAGCAATATGACCTATGTTGTGAGCAGATCCAAACGATATATACCACGATTCTCTCAAAATATGTGTCGATGATATCAGGCAAGGGGCAGATATCTTTCGCTGTAGTTGAGGGGCTTCCTGGGGACAATTTGCACAACGCGTCGTCTGGGCGTGGTGACGGGATCTGTCAATAATAGGTGCAGGATGTTCTACGTACCGATACATGATCCGAATTGCGAGACTTGTCGTCATCGGAGGTGAGCTTGCAGAAACTCTTGATAGGCTGAGAGTCGAAAGCAGAACCAAAATGCGATGAAACATCATGAAAAGGAGTGCGTGGAAGCTTAAAGCTCATAGAATGCGAAAACATGGAGACGAAAGACGGAGACAATGGTACAACCATCGCACTTACTTATAATTCGGGTGTCATGTCAGCCCCATGCTAGGCTTGGCCTTGTAGCTATGAGTGCGGCATAGCGCTGAAGTCAGCCTCTCGAACGGTGGTTGCAATGATATCCACCCAAAATCGGCGTGAATTATGACTGGGAAGAAACCACATTTAGCTTCAAATCTGTTGTCTTCAACTGGGCGTGGTGCTGGTGACTGCTGGTTTCAAAAGGTGAACAGGTGCATCGTACGGGGACAGCGACTGGTACGAGCACGACACGTGACACGTCCGCTGCTACAACTCAGGCTGAGCTCGCGTACTTGTCACCCCGACCACCAATTCCGCAATGGCTGCATCTTCGACCACGACATCCCAATCAACCCCCGCAGCTCTTCCTCCGTCTGTATTTACCCTCCCACAGACTGCACAGCTCGAAGCACTGTACACCATAATCCGGGATAAGACTACCAGTCGCGGCGACTTTCTCTTCTACTCCGACCGTATCATCCGTTTACTCGTTGAGGAGGGCCTCAACCACCTTCCTGTTGTTCCAAAGACAATCGAAACACCAACGGTTCGTGTGTTCGCTGAACATCGTCACTCGACATGGATCGTTGCGTAGGACTTTGCCTTTGGAGTGCTCACGCGATCTTGTCAGGGTTCAAAATATGAAGGCGTAGGGTTCGAAGGAAAGATTTGTGGCGTGTCTATTCTACGTGCTGGTGAGGTATGTGGATGACATTGTCGTGACCTCTGTAATTGTTACGTCTGATCGTAGGCAATGGAAGCGGGCCTACGTGAAGTATGCCGAAGCGTGCGCATCGGGAAAATTCTTATTCAAAGGGTACGTATGCACGAACCATCGACTCGCCTACGAAGTGAGGCTTTTGCATCAGGATGAAGAAACTGCCCTGCCAAAATTATTCTACTCCAAGGTATCCAGAGCCTCTGTGCACGTCCAACCGACTTGCTAAGCGGTGTTCTTAGCTTCCTGAAGACATTGCATCCCGATACGTGCTTCTTCTAGATCCCATGTTAGGTCGGTGGTTGATTCCGCTCTATCCCTTGACGAACATGTCTCAGGGGGCTTTCTAGCTACCGGAGGCTCTGCTATGAAAGCCGTCGAAATTTTGAAGGAACAGGGGGTCCCTGAAGAAAGAATCATATTCATCAACCTTGTAATTGTTTTCAGTCCTCATTTCTAGGTGACCGTTAAGCTCTTTCCAGATTGCAGCCCCTGAGGGTCTCAAGACGTTCTGTTCTCGCTTCCCTCTCTTGCGCGTAGTAAGGATTTATTGCTCTATCCATTATTCTTCAGTTTATTCAAAATACCAAGATCACAGGCTGGATAGATAAAGGGCTCAATGAAAAAGCTTATATCATCCCAGGTCTTGGTGACTTTGGCGAGAGACGGTGAGAAGATATTTTGCTGATATTCTCGTTACTTTTATTCATGACAAGCAGGTACTGCGAGTAGTTCGGTGCCTAAAGTTGTGCACACTGCTGGGTTTCCCACTTCGTCAGCTAGTTAGCTCTCCGTTTGTCTAAGTTACAACTGGGGCATCTGGACCTGGACACAGCTTCGGCCTGTTTCGTACCGAGTTCAAGAGGACTTTAAAAGCTTTGCCTTCTTGTCGAAAGGACTTAAAAAAGTATATTATGAACGACAGTGCAGAAATGGTGACTTCTGGAAGTTGCCTGCATGTAGCACCGACTTACGTTTACGGTAGTCCTTCCCAAACCCTCTCAAGCACCCACCCAATAAGAACATCTGCGTTCACAGATTTACATGAAGTTGGAGACAAAGGACGACGTATTAGCTGGTGCTCACCTTTACTGACTACATACAGCCTCATGACTTCGCGAACAAGCACCTCGCTCAAGTTCAGGATGCTCGTTTCCATAACCATAGGGGACAGCTCTAAAACATCTCCGGGAGAATAGAAGTCGAGTGGGAATGATCAGGTCTGAACATCATTGCAATGCTCACCCAGGAAAACTATTATCACCTCGAAATAAACCGTTCAGCGTGCACTCTTGGATGTTGAACAACTTCCCCAAACTTGAGATCTACTCTTATATGTGCTTGGGTGTTTCGCGCACAACGAAGGCTCGGGCTTCGTGGCCAGGCACGGGCCACGCGTCAATGAGCTTCGCCAGCACCTCCTTGTGTATGTTGTCAAGGACAGTAATAAATCGCCGCAAGAGAATCCGAATCTCTTCGCTATTTATGAAACCGGAGCCTGGAGACAATGTGCTGCCAAAGATTGTCTCCAGTGACTCCTTCAAACGAGCAGTGTCGCTGGGAAAGGACTCAAAAACTTGTTCAAGGAATTCAGGAGAGATGCCCATGTTTTCTGCTTGTGCGGCATTTATTATGCCCTTCACAGTGTCCTTCCAAGCGCCAAGGGACATTTGGTAGTCATCTGGTATATACCCAAATGAGAGGAGTTGGACAAAGAAGGTTTCCTCACCAAGGTGTTTATCGACGATATCCTCTGGATTGAGGGATCTTTGAGATGAATTAAACGACCTAAATGGATGGCCGGGTGTGTCAGACGCATACAGTATGCGTTCTTTCCATTTGTCTGGACGGTGTCATGAATATATAAGTGACAGGCAAGGAAGACGGCTGGCAATAACTTACAATCAGGGGTTGTTTCTCCGCTGTCTCGCGAGTCTGCATGTACATTGGTAAATAGCGAAAACAGAAGCGAGAATACGAAGGAGACCAGAGGCAGGGTACGCATCTTCAAGTCAAAGGGAAGACAGAGCAAAAGCAAGGCCGTTTGCATGGATGCATGGAAGTGGCCTGCATACAAACGTGCTGCATGAGGCAGATTCTGGATCACGAAGGAAACATACCCTTTTAGAAGATGCAGGCCCATCATCGCATTACAATGGGTTTCATGATTATACAGGTCCCTCAGAGGATCTGTTAGATACCGGGGCACCATGCATCACCTGTGTGGTCGTTATTAGAATCGCTCTAAGATGCCACTAACACCATCTCCCCTCTGCAGTCACAGACCTTCAGAGTGAGCGAGAGCCAGATCGTGCACATGGAGAACGAGTCCGCCGAGACCTATAAGCAGAATACTGTCAACAACCAAGTTGAATCTCAAGTCAAGCCAACTTAAATGCCCGTCACATTTTACGTTGGCGCGTAATCACTTGCGAAGAAATATAACTTCGTCGTGATGTCGCGCCGGAGATGGTACTATGATACGGCAAACGGAAGCTGACGGGGTGGATATGCCTATGATGGTATTTTACAAATGTCGTATTCAATCACATACGAAACTTTCAATGGCTTGCATTCCCTCAAACTCTGGATGGCGAGCCACAGCAACATGGAAAACATCGCGCGATATTTGTGGGGGATGAGCGACGTTGTCCCCAAGCGCGCGGATCGTCGACCTAGCTTCTACCACCAACTTCATTCCAGGTCCTGACTTGACAAATGCCTGTGCTCGCTCGTCAAGTTGAACATGTTGCTGGTTGAGGAGAGAATGAGCTTTCTTCAGTCTGTCAGAGAGTTCCTCGCTAGGTCCGAGAGCTCTGCGCCAAAGTATTGAAGCGTCATATCGGCTCGTTGCCACAGACGTGGCCAATGCAAGGTTTTCCTGGGCAACGGTGAGCATGTGGCGCAATCGGACGCGATCAAGAGCCTCTGTGTCCTATTGTGCATTGCGTTAACCACTGGTTAAGAAAGCAACAAACGGGTGAGCGACAAACCTTAGACACAAGCCAACGACTGGCATCAGCAAGGTGTGCTTGCAAATTATGGTTCTCGGATTTGACGGATGCCAGTTCTTTTCGGACTCCACCCAATTCGATTTCCAGCCTCTGCCGCTCCATAGTCTCCTTGCGTAAACTTTCCTCAAATTTGGTCCTGTCTTTGGCGCGGGCATCCTCTGCCAGACGCAACTGCTTCTCCAGTCTTCCGACGGTCTTCTCATGCTTTTCCAGGTCTTTATCCCTTGCCTTCTCGAACTTTGCCAAATCTCTTTCCCTCGCTTTCTCGAACGCTACCCTCTCAATCTTGATGGCCCCACGGATCATTTCCTGAATTGCTTCTACGTCCAGCTGCTTTTGACGGTTGGTTTGGTCGTTCAAAGGGCTCTGCAGCATGTACGGACGATAGATGGCATCTCCATCAATAGGTGCAGATAGCGGTGAGTGAGCAATGGCAACTATGGGATCTTCGTCGTCATAAATTTGCCCGATCTGCCGCGCATCGTCCTGCTTGTCGATGAAGTGGTTAAACCCATGTTGCGCTGGTGGATATATAAGACGGAATGTGTGTCAGCGAGATAACTGGCAATATAATGGTACAGTTTACCAGATGCAAACTGTATGGATGAAGGGTCGGGGTGTAGATACTTCGTGGAGTCCGGGCGACCTGAGGAGGTCCAATGATTCGCTACTTGTGCTTTGGCCTTTCGATGCACTGTTTCACGAACAGTCTGGAGGGTGTCGTTGGACTTGACCTGAACCATCACCCCAGTAGAGCGTTCGACGAAGTATACAACAACTAGTTTAGGATCGCCTGAAGAAGTGGAAGTCGAAACTTTGTTAGCACTCATTATTTCTTGGATGAGAGAGTTTTTTCTAGCGGCTCACAGAACGATATCTTGAAATCTTCCTGCCAATCGTGCTTTCTTATCGATCGTGGGGCGCAACGTTGTAGCCTACATACACGCACAAGACAAGTTGTAGGTCCAGTATTTCAGCTCCGCGCACACTTCCGAGTTGAGCTGTTCCACCTTGATGTGAGTACTTGTGAAATGACAGCACTGGCTTCTTCAGTCTCGCGTACACGACAATGGGCTGCTTGGACATTCGCCTCGTCGTCTGCGCCATGTCGCGTTCCCAATTCATTGCCAATGAGACTGGCTAACCGACCGTACTCATCGTTCCGCCAGAGTACCCCGACAGGATCACGGGATAGAGCGGCGGTTGGGGTGAGCCTTCCACTTTTCGCGTTCGACGTGCCCTCTGATCAGTGCGAACAGGTTTTCACGCCAAAAGCAGCTGCCGTCTTCGTAGCAACTGGCGTCGGTCTGTTCTACTATTTCCAGTACGAGAAGCGGAAACTGCAGGAGAAAAAACGTCCGTCTTCCCCCTACACTGCTTCACCAGCTTACATTTCAGCGTTACAGAAAAAGAGCTTGAATCTCGTTCTGTTGGACGAGCCCAAGTCGGCGGTCCATTCGCACTCACTACGCACGACAACAAGCCATTCTCCGACAAGGACCTGTTGGGCAAATGGAACTTTGTGTATTTTGGATTCACAAACTGTCCTGACATCTGTCCGGCCGAGTTGGACAAAATCGGGACGGTGATGAATTCGCTGGGTGGGCGCACTTCTATTCCTTCTCAAACCTGGTCGCTCACCGCCATATCATTCGTTGCAGAGCAAGAATATGGGCAAATATTCCAGCCCATATTCATCTCTGTCGACCCCGCGCGAGACACTATCCTTCAGCTGAAACGCTACCTCACCGACTTCCATCCGCGTATCGTAGGGCTAATGGGTGATTATGCGACCACCAAGGCTGTCTGCAAAGCCTATCGGGTCTATTTCTCTACACCACCTAACGCAGATCCCAAGGGCGACTACCTTGTCGATCATTCCATCTTCGTGTATCTCATGGATCCAAATGGACAGTTCGTGGAGGCATTTGGTCAGAGTAGTAAGCCAGACGAAGTGGTTGAGAGGGTGAAGAGGGAGATAGCAGAGTACGAGAAGGAAACGGGCAGAAAAGGGTAGTGGACCATGGGATGATTGGCGGGGCGGACATGTTAGAATATCTTACCATCTACACTTTAAAGTCATGCAATTTCACCACTCAAACGAAACAACAAAAGATATCCGCAGGTGCCGTCCATTCTATTGGGAGAAGGACCCGAGTCGCCAATCTATGCATCCTCAAGCTCCTCGGCTTGCTGCAACTTGAGCTTTGACATTTTCTTCATCCGCTGCATCATGCTGTAGGTTGGTGATCATCAGAATGTTGCTTGTCATCAATCCTGCACTTCGTACTTACTCGTTGTACTGCCACCTGCGACGTGACCACATGTTTGTCCATTACTCCGATCAGGATCTTTAATTTCTTCTTGAGGGATACCAATCTAGTAAGGATCCTTTCAGGAAAATCATCTTCAGGGGATAGAGAATTGATAAAAGAAGTATTTTGGTTTTTTGGGGAATTAAGCACCAGTTGAACAGCTGAGCCTTGTAAGGAGGACCCCTCTTCTACATACATATCCAAGAAATCAGAAAACAAAGAAACTAAACTATTTTTTTGTGATTTTGTTTTTTCTTCTTTCATAGATTGTTTGGACTATCTACTGTGCACTTATCAAGAAAACTATCAGAAGTATCAAATGCCTAAGTTCAGTTTAGAACTGGAGGTTCGAACCTGAACCTCCAAACTGAACCTATAGGTTCAGGTTCAAGCTCTGGTTGGGAGGTTCAGGTTTAGGTTCAGGGTCATCCTGATCTATCATAGTAGGTCCAAACTGGTTCAAACCTGGTCGAACCTTGTATATTTTCTCTTAGGATAATTTTGGAAGCCACACAATTAAACTATATAGTTAGTTTTCAAAATAGGATTATTGTGGCAAACCTTATGAAAAATAGCATTGTGTGGTTTCTTTAATATATATAGGAACTTCATGAGGCTCAGGCCTTATTTTCTTCAAATAATAGTCCTACTGTCTGGAGAGTTATACCTGTTATGTATCTAGTGGAACACAAAGAGAAACCAAATCTAACTAAAAGGGTGTGACCACTGTTGTAGGCCACACACAGAGTTCCACTAAACCCATTAAGTCACACCACCCTATCTAGCAGCTGAGGCTAGGGCTTATCTGATGTAACCATGAATATATTGGACTAAGGGAAATACAGCAGGGCAACAGTGCTACTTATATATCTAAGATACCATGCATGGACTATGATCTGTGCTTCTCTGAGGTAAGCAGACAAAGTACTATATAAGACAAGCCATATCTAATTAAGGTACCCCCCTATGCCCTATTCTAGACTGTAAGATCAGACTGAAGTCCAGGCTTACCCAGCCACCTGATAAGATTAGCGCTAACAGATTAGATTAGCACCAACTGATAAGATAAGATAAGATAAAGTGAAGCGCCTTGAGTGCTAGTGACAAGTTTCATCTCAATATCCATCCTTGAGCTTCTTCAAGATTATTAGGAGACATTGGCAATATTGCTAAGGTTTTTCAAGCTTAAGTCTGCCATTGAAAAGGGGCTCTTGAAGTTAAAAAAGTACTATAGTCTTATTGATCAAAGTAATGTATATTTTATTACTTTGGATATGTTTTTATTCATTGTTTTGATATGATACTCAGAAATTATAGCCTTGGATCCTAATTAGAAGCTAGAATACATTTCAGAGAAGTAGAATTCAGAGTTTTTCAGAGTAGGAAAGAAGGCTCTTGAAGAGACTATAAGTTTATTTCTCTTAAATATTAATCATCTCACTTTTTATATCAATAGTTTGATAAATATGCTGCTGCAATAGCTGTCTATGCATCTAATGAAGCTGTTTCATCCTTTCAAGATATGTATATGTATTAAAAGTGATTTCTTTATAAACTAGAATCCTATAAATGGTATGGTTATAGTAATGTCATGATATGTAAAGCAGTCCAAGCTCATAGAAATAGAGAGAAAAATGGCTGCAATCTACATCAGAAACTTCAGGACTATCTAAAACAGTCCTTTGGAGGAGATTGTTGATTAAGTCAAATGATGGAGTGTAAGTTTTTTTTTATTCACCAATAGATTTCTACTTACATGTTTTAGTATCACTCTACCCAATATCCAGTTTTATCTCATATGGCCCAGAACTACCTTGCTATTTAGGGTTCTTATACTGCTTCTAAATGTGCATTCTCTCAAGGAGGACTCTCAGTTACACTTTTGCATAACAGTTTGGATCCTAACACTGTAGAAGCCTTGTAGATTTTGAAAAACAGTTATTCCAGTGGTGATTTGGTAGCAGCAGCTGAAGTCTTGCATTGGGAGGCTAAATCACAGATTGTAGATGTTAATTAGACTTTTAATATATTAAATTTTCATTTTTTTCATTAATCTTAAATTTTTATACTAAAGTTCAGGTTTGAACTAGTTTTGAACCTGAACTGAACCTTGATGAACCAGTTCAAGTAGGTTCAGTTCAGGTTCAGGTTCAGTTCAGTCCTAGAATAGTAGGTTCAAGTTCAGGTTCAAGCTAAAGAGTCCCTGAACTAGACTGAACTGAACTTTGGCAGCCCTAATGTTCTATTTATAACAATTGATGAACATGTGGTCATACTGTGATGCAATGCATGCCCAGAACAGCTTCATTTTTCCTGTATCAGGATCAACTTTCTATTTTCTCACAACCAGTTGGTTCATGAGATCTTTCATGGGTCAACCCTTCATAGCTAGCTTTTTGATCATATAGAGGGTCTCTGAGTCATGATTATCAGTGCTAAACATCAAGAAGTTGAAGTCCTATAAAGCATGTAGTTAATATGGACTAGCATTTACATCAGGATTAATGAGACAAAACTCACCGCTAGCACTTAAGGTGCTTATGTTTTTCTTTATCTTATCTTCTCAGTTGGTGCTAATCTTATCCATAGCGCTAATCTTATCAGGTGGCTGGGTAAGTCTAGACTTCGGTCTAGTCTTATGACCTAGACTAGGGTCTAGAAGGGTACTATATATAGATGGGGACTGTTACGGAGTATAATTTTTCATCTATTTTTCTCTGTTTTTCTCTCTATACTTTTGTGGTCACGTGATGTTACGCGTCGAGCGGAACATGACGGAAAAACAAACCAAACTATAAGAGACGACCCTTGATGTGGGTCACTTGGAGTCCGCTAGATCTGTTAAGTCCCACCACCCTTATGATAGTGACAATGGCCAAGGGCTTTCTAGGTGGAACCACAAGTATATTGAACTAAGGAATACGACAGGGAAACAGTAGCTATTTATATACCCTAGATGACGTGCACGGACCATGGTCAGTGCCCCTCTGAGGTGAACGCGCTAAGTACTATATAAGTAAAGACCCTGTCCGATAAGGTAAACCCTAGATCCGTAGCTCTAGGTCGTAAGTCTAGAGGCTGTCTAGACTATCAAGCCACCGATAAGATGAGATAAGATTAACGCTCACCGATTAGATAAGCACCAACCTGATAAGATAAGATAAAGTAAAAAGAAAAGAAAGTGAAGCACCTTAAGTGCTAAGTGATACTTTCGTCTCACGTGACTTACATCACGTACTTATTTAACCATGTGACTGGATCACGTGACTTGGTCATGTGACTTGCTCTCATGCAACCAGGACTTTATATTTAGATATCACGTGACTAGGCCTGGACTTGCCTAGAACATTCTAGCTTAGACTTACCTAGACTGGTCTGGACCATGACATCACCTGACGTCATATGGAACGACATGGAATATTGTGGAACATTCCGATGATATCATTTATTTGTTTCATACAAATACTAGCAGCGTATATAGTCTGCAATGCAAACACCCCAGAGTCCCAGCTTGGTTCTCTTGGGGCTACCCGTCCACAAGCGTGCCTAAGTCTTAACTCCCCCTCACTTGCTTTTCGTTGACAAGCTATAGTCAACGCTACACGTTTAATCCATCCAAGCCTTCAAGTGGGGCTTTAACTCATTTGTTTTCTCCGTCTTAGTTCTGATGTCGACGTCGCGAAAGGCTACGCCTAGCACTCGTCTCATTAGAACCAAGTGATACAATCAGTGGCTCACATGTTAGGAGTGCATACTGAAATAGGTCAAACTGAGGTTGCTCTTTATACTGAGGAGCTGAAGGGAGTAAGACCCAAGAGGATTCGATGGAGTTCTCTGGTCGCTGCATTGGTCCTTATATACTGTACAGGGGTTTGTCCTTATTTACACTAGATCTAACCGATACTATGAAAGACATATGTACCAGGCATGCATCAAGCATAGCCATGGAATGGAAAGGAAGTAAAACATAAGGCCAACGCATGTAGAATAGAAGAGAATCATAAACAGGAGGTAAACATGTGCTGCCATGATCACATTGTGTGGCAGCCTATTAAATATGAAATAGGAGAAATGAGAAACATACAGTAATGGTGAGGCATAAGGCTATGAAAGCCTGTGAGTCCGTGAAGATGTGACATAGGGGTTATGTCCATGTCGCATGCAAGCAAGTTGCACATATCATGTCATGTGACCAGTCATGTGATTTAAAAAAGACTTAGACGTTTCTAAGTCGTTGAGTATAAGCGTGCTAGGTGCTAAAGGAAGAAAAATAGAGAAAAATAGAGGAAAAAATACATATCGTAACACTACCCCCCTCCTAAGGATTGACTTCCAGGCGATCAAAGGGAGTGTCACGAGGCATAGACACCGTCAAATTTTCAAACAGTTGGAATAATGAGAGGAAATCCAAGTAAGCCATGCGTAGCTTACGAGGAGCTGAGGGATGTGCCCGATGAAAGGCTGTGACCACATCGGAAGCATTGCCAGTGGGTTCCCATGTTCTATCTTCATCTGTATAGCCCTTCCAGTGGACTAAGTATTCGAGGTGGTTCCCTCTTTTGTGAGATTCAACCACATAATCTACTTCGTATTCTTCATCACGACCCTCAGTAACTTCAATGGGTCCAGGGGCAATAACCGGTTGCCCAGGCAAGCGCTCTTTATAAGGCTTGACCCGTGAAATATTAACCGTAGGGTGAATATGCATAGATTTTGGTAGCTTAAGCGTCAACGCATTAGAGCCAACCAATTTGGTGACCTCATAGGGACCGATCCATCGTTCGGTTAATTTACGTGAAGCTCTTGGCAGGTGCAGATTACTTGTGCTGAGCCAGACCCTATCCCCAATGACGTATTCAGGGGCAACTGATCTATGCTTATCAGCTTGCACTTTCATTTGCTTCTGAGCTTGTAATAAATTAGCTTCTGCATCTTTCAAAGTCTTGGCCATTTCTTCAGCAAAATCATCAGCAGCTGGTGCCTTAGACACATGTTGCTTGAAGCCCATCCTTGGAGCATATGACCGTGTGACTTCAAAAGGGGTTTTCTTTGTAGAAGCCTGCTTCTTTGTATTGTAAGAGAATTGAGCGATGGCAAGCCAGTCAGCCCATTCTGCTTCTTTTTCTGCACAGAATAAACGAAGGTACTGTTCCAAATCCCTGTTCATTCGTTCCATCTGACCATCTGTCTGCGGATGATATGCAGTGGATAATTTAGGGGTTATACCTAATCGCTTGTACAATGCACGCATTACTTCAGTGGCAAATTGTGGTCCGCGATCAGATATGATAGTGTGGGGTAGGCCATGTGCCTTTCACATGTTGGTTACATATAGACGAGCCGTGTCAAGGGCTGTCGTTGTTTTTAAACATGGAATGAATTCGACTTCTTTGGAGAACCTGTCCATTATCACGAGGATAGAGTCAAATCCATTGGAATCAGGCAGATCTGTAATAAAGTCTGCTGATATGTCTTCCCAAGGTGTATTTGAAACTTCCAAGAGATGTAATTTTCCAGTGGGAGGCTGATTGCTCCCTTTTCATGCATGCACATCTATCGCAATGGGAAACATATTCTTTGACCTGTTGTGACATCAACGGCCAAGTATAGTTGCGCTGCAGCAAGTCTATTGTCTTCTCAACTCCTGGATGTCCGGCAACCGGAGTGTCGTGATGTAACGTGATAATAGATTGCCGTAGACCATCATCGTCAGGCACATACATTCGCATCTTTTCATCATAGAGAATTCCATCACTATTATCATGGATGTAGAACTTCTCTTTCATCTTCTGGACTTCTGATTCTTTCAGCTTGTGCATAGCATCAAGAATCTGTTGTTTGATCTTATCGACTTCATTGGAGATCAAGATGGTCGCCCTAATCTTCTCCGGCGTTAATATGGTTACTCCTTTATTGTCATCCTCGATGCCAATCATGTGATCTTCTCATCTAGATAAGGCATCGGCTTTTCCCATCGAGGTTCCAGCCTTGTGGATGAGTTTAAAGTTGAACCTAGATAAATACTGTGCCCATCACGCTTGGCGACAGTTAAGATCTTGTGCCTTCATGAAATACTGGAGATTCTTGTGATCGTTCCAGATTTCAAATTCATACTTGGCACCTTCTAAATAATGCCTCCATGCTTCGAGAGCCTGAATCATGCTGAGCATTTCTTTGTCAGCGATAGGATAATTCCTCTCTTCAGGGGTCATGGAGCGTGAGGCGTAGGTAACTGGATGCCATAGGCTATCTTTCTCAATAGATAAGACTCCGCCTGTTGCAAAGTCTGAGGCATCACATTCAAGATGGAAGCGACTGTCTTCATCTGGATAGGATAGAATAGGAGCGGACATAAACTGCTTCTTAAGCATATCAAATGCTTCTTGCTATGCCTCTTTCCACACGAAGGGTGTATCCTTCTTCGTTAGATCATTGAGGGGCCTAGCCACTTGAGCGTAGCCTTGGATGAACCTTTGGTAGAAATTGACAAGTCCAAGGAAACTCCTAACTCCTTTCACATTCTTTGGTGCAGGCCATTCTAGAATAGCCTTAATCTTGGAGTTGTCCATCTTAATTCCATCTCGGCTGACTACCATGCCGAGGAATTCAACTTCTGGTACTGTAAAGGTACACTTTTCTGGCTTGATAAATAAATCATTTTCTTCCAATCGACGTAGGACTTCTTTGACGATCTTTTCGTGTTCCTTAATGTCATCGGTTTTCGTGAATATTAACAGGTCATCAATGTAAACCACCACTACGTCATCTATGTCGGCAAAGATTTCATTCATCATTGCTTGGAATGTGGCGGGTGAATTGTATAACCTGAAATACATAACGAGGGGTTCATAGGCACCGCAGAAGCATATGAAGGCAGCTTTCCACTCATCGCCTTCCTTGATGTGAATGTTGTTGTATCTCCGTCGTAGATCCATTTTCATAAATAGCTTAGCTCCTTTTAGCTTATCCACTAATTGGGAAATCAGCGGGAGCGGATAATTATTTTTGACTGTATGTTCGTTTAGATAATGATAGTCTTGAACCATGCATTTAGTGCCTTCCTTCTTTGGCACAAAGAAAATGGGGGACGTCTGTGGAGACTTTGAAGGTCGTATGTAACCCTTCCTCAGTTGTTCGTCAATGAAACTAGAAACTTCTTTCTGTTCTTCTACTGAGAGGGGAATCATTCTTCCTTTCTTAGGAACGAATGTATCCTTCAAGTCAATTGCGTGATCCTACGGCTTTCGTATTGGCATGCGTTCAGATTCTCCTTTTGAGAACCGTCCATAATATTGATAGTATGTACTAGGCACTATCTCTTCAATAGTCTTTTCTATTTTCTTAGGCGCTTCAATGCTAGCTCGTATAGCATAAGCATGATAAGCAGCCTCTTCTTCTTCTTCTTTTTCAAGAACACGAAGGAAAACACTTTTCTCCTTTAACAAATGGCAACTTCTGGGGCATCGTGTCATTTTTACTTCACCCTTGGACCAATCTATTTCAGGGTTGTGCTTCTTCAACCACGTATACCTGAGGATGATCTGATTACGTCCTAGATCCGTAACCTCTGTGGTAACGCATTCCCTGTGCCCTTCATAGTCTATAATTAGCTCGGTGGAGTGTGTGACGTTTCCAGCCGAGTTCTTTGATCCATCAACGTTAAATACAGGAATGGGGTTGTATAAGAGAGTGAGTGGTAGCTTTTGGCTTGTGGCCCACTTCTTGTCAATGAAAATAACATTAGTGCCGCAATCAAGTAGTGCGTCAGCGGCGACATAAGTCTTCTTATCATGGGAGGATGTAACTTTGATCTTCATTAAGATCTCCTTCTCCATGTTGAGCGTTCTCAAGAAAAAGTCATCTGGGATTTCTTCGTCTGACATATTTTTTTGTGTTTTTGATGAAACTGAATTAAGTACCGGTTTGAAGCCCTGACCGAGCCCCTTCACAGAAGAGGACCCAGTTTGGCATTGAGATAATAAAACGTCATCCGACTCATCCGTGCTTTCCCTAGGTTCTTTAACCTCAAGGACGGAAAAGCGGTTGGATAAACAATCATTGAATGTGACCGCATGAACACCCAGTTCATTCATGCGGCACGACCTTTTCCCTTGTCATGGACATCCTTCATGTCCCAGAAATATACCCTCATTTCATCATAGGACATATTTTGGATAGCCACAAAAGGGTCATTACCCCATGGGGCTTCCCTTTTGGGCTCTTCTCTGATCAGTTCGACGACTCGCACTTGGTGGCCGCCGTGACATTCCTTCTTGTGTTTCCCCCCTAGCCATTTGCAGGAGGGACATTGAACTCTTGGTTTGGGGTAGTTCTTAACCCCATGTGGTCCACCACAATTGTAACATGTAAGTTTTGATGACGACCCTCTTTGGGTGGCATCAATCTGCATTGTGTTAGGGTCGCCACGTACCTGAGACGTTCTTCGGGTAGTGGCACCCATTATGAAATCAAGGGACTCTTGAGCGGTCCCGACGTGTCTGATCTCGGCAATATATTCGGCTACTTTAGCCTTTCGTTTGCTTTCTTTAAAGATTTAGGCGATGATGCCCCTTTTGACATTGTTTTCTAGCATGAAGATAGCATGCGATTCGTCTATCGTAGCTTGCTGGTAAAGCGCTTCAAATTTGACGATGAAATCGTCCGTTGACATTTTGTTTTGTAGCAGCCCCTTTAGCTGACTACGTGCCCAATCCACTTGATTGGTGGAATGGAATAATCCTTCTATTTCCGCCACCATCATCACCCATGTGTACGTGTCCCCTTTAATGATCCTCGTCTGAGCAAAGGGACTGGCTTTTGGCCCTTTCAGATGGGAAAGGACAGCCAGGACTACTTCATGTGAGCCTGGCACTATAGTGTGTGCATTGATGTTGAGTCAAGCCTGCATCTTGGCCCACCATTCTTCGAATTTTGCTTTAGACCCATCATATTCACCTGGGTCGTTGAATACTTCTATTTTCTTTGAGTACGCTCCCCTCATACTCGCTGAAGCGGAACTTCCTGCTGTGCCATCTCTTGCTTCAAGAGCGGCAATTCTGTTATTGAGCTGATTTATAATTCGGCTCTGATCGTACATGCCCTGTCTAGCAGCGGCAATCTTATCTTCCCAGTTTGCCTGGGGATCGTCCAAGATATTGAAAATGTTTTGAGACATATTGATTCAAGAAAGTTTTCAAGAAAGTTTATAGGTAAATGAAAATGTTAGAGGAAGTATTGTAATTCTTGATCATAGATCAAGGGATCGTGTGTAGGTATATGAGGATGGCGCCTTACTTCGTTAAGGACGCAGCGAGGATGTAAAAAGTTGGGGAGGAATTCGTCAAAGTAGTCCCAGCATATGTGTGCGGGATCGACTAGGAAATAAGTACATCTGACCCGACGTGGGCATGGTGCGGGGAATGGAGTAGGGGTACGGTACCTAGCCCTAGCTTCTTCTTCTCTTCTGCATGGTCCCTCTCTCTCTTCAATGAGTCCTGCCTCTACCTGACGTACATATTCGTTCACTAGTACTTCGGGAACGAAGAGTCGATCGATAAACTCTGGCAACTGGGGGTAGGCGGCAGGTGGTGCATTGTTCGGGTCTACCGAAGGTGAGTGAGAATGGAGGTGAGATGAGGGAGTTGGGACGAGGGTGGCTACTTCTTCCTCGTCAGTGTTGGTGTATGGCGAGCGTAGTCTGAGTTCTCTTTCGAACCACACTTCCTGGTCTGCCCGTTGCCCTTGACCATTATCTGATAACGTCGACTACTCTTCAGACAAGATGTGTCGTTCTCCGCGCTCCTCTACGTAAGAGACGGGATGAGATTCGGATGACCTGTTGGAAGACACTAGCCAGTGTCACTAATGGGTTAGTCCATAAGCCTTCACTTCAAAGACGTCAAAGGTGTACTTGTTGCTTGCAGTGGTCTTGACCGGCAAGCGTTGTGAGCAAAGTCAGTTAGTTCATGATCGAATCCTAATGATACAATCAGCAGCTCACATGTTAGGAGTACGTACTGAAATAGGTCAAACTGAGGTTGCTCTTTATACTGAGGAGCTGAAGGGAGTAAGACCCAAGAGGATTCGATGGAGTCCTCTGGTCGCTGCATTGGTCCTTATATACTGTACAGGGGTTTGTCCTTATTTACACTAGATCTAACCGATACTATGAAAGACATATGTACCAGGCATGCATCAAGCATAGCCATGGAATGGAAAGGAAGTAAAACATAAGGCCAACGCATGTAGAATAGAAGAGAATCATAAATAGGAGGTAAACATGTGCTGCCACGATCACATTGTGTGGCAGCCTATTAAATATGAAATAGGAGAAATGAGAAACATACGGTAATGGTGAGGCATAAGGCTATGAAAGCCTGTGAGTCTGTGAAGATGTGACATAGGGGTTATGTCCATGTCGCATGCAAGCAAGTTGCACATATCATGTCATGTGACCAGTCATGTGATTTGAAAAAGACTTAGACGTTTCTAAGTCGTTGAGTATAAGCGTGCTAGGCGCTAAAGGAAGAAAAATAGAGAAAAATAGAGGAAAAAATACATATCGTAACACCAAGCTTCCCACTTTCCCGGCGTCCGGCACTACTCATGTCTATTGCTGTTACATACATCATTCTTCTTCATTGCGCATTACCACGCCTTTTTGTTTGTTTTAGTCCTCGACCGTTGAGGTTCAAGAAGGGCGTTGTGCTGTCTAGAGCCCCGCCGACGGATTCTCTCATGTGAGAACTAGAGTTCTTTCCCTAGAGGTTAAATCCTCCATCAAAACAATCTTTATTTTCGTTTGGGCATCGTCCCGCGTCCCCGTGAGGCACATTTGTTGTAGTCATTACCTTAGCAACCCTCCCTACATGAAAGAGCGGTCTTGTGCCCGTGTAGTCTTAGGAGAGGTTTATGATTACAATCTCATATATCTCAGTAGTACATTAGGGGCTGTGCCAGGTCGGTTATTGACTGGACAGTGAAAGGGCAAAAAGGAAGCAAAGACCCTGTAGAAGAAGACTTTCACCGTGGCTCGCACAACCAGACAGTGAGTTCTCGATACTAGGGCGCAAGCAGCGGCCTTCCAATTCCATCACACCAACCGCATTTTCACTCCTGCCCCACAAATCAAATTCGAAGATCTAGAACCCACTCCTGAGTGGCTGATCCTCAAACAGGAGCCAATAGATTTTCTTCACCATATAAAGAAGGAGGAAGAACTCGAGGCAGATCTCAAGGAACAAATTTTTCACATACCTACACCGCCTCCTCATTCTTCTTCCCCCATACCAGCTCTACTCTGGTGAACATCAAATCGCCTTCGCTTCCCTGCACGCCGTCACGTGTAAGAATTTTTACTGTCTCTTCGCTGCCTCTGCCAACAGGTGCCTTTGGCAAATCGCCCTCGCCACGCACCTTATTATCTCTACAACGAACCCGGCTATTTTTAGATAATGGTCAACCTCCAGCAAGAAGTCGCCAACCTACAGGCGCAACTTCAACAAGTCAATGAAGCGCTACAAACGCTTCAAAATCAACCATCCAACATCAGCCGAAAGGTTGAAATTTTCACAGATCCCGGAACCTTCGATGGAGACCAGAAAAACTTTTTCGTCTGATGGGTGAAGCTCGAAACATGGCTCACCGCCAACGCCGCAGTACTGACCACCAACTTCGATGGTTGTGTGGCAGTACTTTCCAGAATGAAGGGCCCGATAGCCGGTCAGTTTGCCGAGGCTCTTATATGAAAAACCAGCTCGTTCGCTTAAAACAAGGAAAAATGAGAACCGACGAGTTCATCGTACAGTTTCATTCACTGGTTCTCCAATCAGATTGCGACAACCAACATGCAATCTACTTACTGGAAAGGGCAACAAGGCCCGATATCATCAGAGAGATCTACCTCCAAGGTACCCAAAAGGAGGACATCGAGGAGTACCTCGGCGAGGTATGACAAATCGGAAGTCGAGCCGATCTCTTTGAATATCAATTCAGTAGACAAGCATCCCAGGGGCATGCCTGGGTCAACAACGCGCAAAACTTCTCTTCCTCCAGCCGTGGAGATAAAACATATGGAAACCAGGGTGGCGACACAATGGACATAGGCACTGCACAAAAGGGCAAGCAACCGGAGCAGAGACGGCTCCAAATGGATTGCTTCAAGTATGGCAAGTCAGGCCACTTTGCCCGGCAGTGCACTGCCCCAAATTGTCATTACAGTTCGGACCGCCACACTTCGGACTGGCACAGGGTGTCGGCAAATAACGGTCGCCAAGTGTGCCAAACAGAAAGCGTGCCAGCTGATCACTGGCATGGCATGGACTTTGAGGAGGCAAAAGCCTTCTTTTTTGACATGCACTACACGGAGATGAAGGCGCAGGAAAAAGCCTTCGGCCCTTGAACACGGGGACAGTTCAGGGTGCCAAATCTCTGGCAGGCGGCAGACAGCGCCTAAAAGCATCTGTCAGGAAGCCCGAGCCTGTAGCTCAAACAGGGCAAAATAAATGTGTTAATGACAATGTTTCTTTTTCTTGTACTAATAGGTTTTCTTGTCTTGATACGTTTGATAGTTCTGATTGTTCTGATTTTCTTGATAGTGCAATAGGTAGTTCTAAAAACATAAAACAATCTACAAAAGAAGAAAAAACAAAATCACAAAAAAATAGTTTAGTTTCTTTGTTTTCTGATTTCTTGGATACGTACATAGAAGGGGGGTCCTCCTTACGAGGCTCAGCGGTTCAACCCGTGCTTAATTCCCCAAAACCCAAAATAACTTCTTCTATCAACTCCCAGTCCCCCGGAGAAGATTTTCCTGAACGGATCCTTACTAGATCGGTCTCCCTCAAGAAGGAATTAAAGATCTTGATCGAAGTAATGGATAAGCACGTGGATGTTGACACCACGTCTCCTATTCAGGTCCAGGCTCTTCTAGACTGTGGAGCCAATTCTATTTTTATCGATCGACAATGGGCTAAACGACAAGGCCTCATGCTATGCAAGTTGCCGGTACCTATCCCAGTTTTTAATGTCGATGGAACCAAGAACCGAGCAGGAGATATTACTCATATTGCTGAAGTCCATGTGGATTATAAAGGTCACAAAGAAATAGTACAAGCTGAAATCAGTGATCTCGGTACTGCCACCGTAATCCTCGGATACACCTGGCTCGCGTATCACAATCCTAACATTAACTGGCAGACTGGTGAAGTTAAATTAAATCACTGCCCAAAGTCATGTTATGAATTATCTAATCGTGTTGCACGCCTCGCTTCGACGGAACTAGATGAAGAAATCAAAGCAGTTTCTAGATGGAAAGGTCTTATCAGTGACCTCGAAACTGATAATACGTGGAAAAAGCTGCAAAGCACAGTTGTTGTTATGATATGTATTTTTCCTCTATTTTTCTCTATTTTTCTTTCTTTAGCGCCTAGCGCACTTATGCTCAACGACTTAATGTCTAAGTCTTTTCCTAATCACGTGACTGGTCACATGACGTGATATGTGCAACTTGCTTGCACGCGACATGGACCTAGCCCCTATGTCTACTCTTCATGGACCCACAGGCTTTCATAGCCTTATGCCTTGCCTTTACCATATGTTTCCCATTTCACAGTTATTTGATATTTAATAGCTGCCACACATCATGGGATCCTCACCGATCTAATGTATGATCGTGGCAGCACATGTTATCCTCACTTTATGCTTCTCCTTCCATTTTACATATATTTCCCTCATGTTATGATTTCTTTCCATTCCATGGCTATGCTTGATGCATGCCTGGTACATATGTCTTTCATAATATCAGTTAGATCTAATGTAAATAAGGACAAATCCCTGTATAGTATATAAAGACCAATAGAGCGACCAGAGGACTCCATCGAATCCTCTTGGGTATTATCTCTCAGCCTCCTCCTCAGAGCGACTTTGGTTATATCTCATATTTCAGTACGCCCTTCAATATGTAAGCTGCTGATTGTTTCAGTTGTTCTAGAAACACCTGTTAAGGAATTAGTTCCCAGCATTTACCATAAGGACTTCTACGACACTTTCTTGAAGAAAGAATCCGAATGCATGCCAACACGCAAGCTGTGGGATCATGTAATCGAACTAAAAGACGACTTCAAACCAAAGAAAGGGAGAATGATTCCTCTTTCAGCTCAGGAGCAGGATGAAGTCAAGTCATTTATCGAAGATCAGCTCTCGAAGGGCTATATTAGACCGTCTAAATCACCTCAGACGTCGCCTGTATTCTTCGTACCTAAGAAGGAAGGCACTAAGCGGATGGTTCAAGATTACCACTATCTGAATGAAGAAATGGTCAAAAATAATTATCCCTTGCCCCTGATTAGTCAGCTTGTTGACAAGCTTAAAGATGCAAGGTACTTTACAAAAATGGATCTTCGATGGGGATACAATAATGTACGAATCAAAGAAGGCGATGAATGGAAGGCAGCGTTTGTCTGTCATCTTGGTTCTTTCGAACCTTTCGTCATGTTCTTTGGTCTCTGTAATTCGCTGGCTATGTTCCAGGCTATGATGAACGAGCTATTCATAGATATGGACGACATTGTTGTTATCTATATGGACGATCTTTTAATTTATACAAAATTGGTCAATATCGATGAGCATCATAAAGCTATGGCACGAGTGCTCCAGCGGCTCAAAGATAATGATTTATTTGTCAAGCCGGAGAAGTGCTTCTTTGACAAAACAGAAGTAGAATTCCTTGGCATGACCGTGACTCGCGATGGCGTTCGCATGGACGAATCGAAAGTAAAAGCGATCCAGGAGTGGCCAGTCCCACGAACGGTCAAACACATCCGTTCTTTCCTTGGTCTTGCAAACTTTTACCATCGCTTCATACTCGGTTATGCTGGAATTGCAAAACCTCTTACAGACTTAACACGTAAAGATCTCCAGTGGAACTGGGGAGATAAAGAACAACAAGCGTTTGAAATGCTCAAGGAATGATTTACGACAGCTGTTATGCGTCAAGCGGAACATGACGGAAAAACAAACCAAACTACAAGAGTCGACCCTTGACATAGGTCACTCGGAGTCCGCTAGACCTGTTAAGTCCTACCACCCTTATCTAGCAACGAAGGCCAAGGGCTTTTCCGGTAGAACCACGAATATATTGAACTAAGGAAATACAGGCTGGGACGTAGCTACTTATATATCCTAGTATGCGTGCACGGACCATGGTCAGTGCCCCTCTGAGGTGAACACCCTAAGTACTATATATGTAAGTCCCTACCTAGTAAGGTATAACCCTAGACCTCCAAGGACGAGATCGTAAGTCTAGAGCAATCTAGACTACCTAGCTACCAATAAGATGAACGCTCACCAGATAAGATAAGCGCCACCTGATAAGATAAGATTAGATAAGATAAAAGAAAGAAAAGATGCTGCAAGCGTCAGACGGAAGCACCGTGAGCGCTAAGTGGCACCATCGTCTCACAGCACCTATTTTGGTATACCCAGACATCGATGTGGAATTCCGCCTGGAAACCGATGCTTCGGATTTTGCCACAGGGGCTGTCTTATCTATGAAATGTCCCAATGGAGAATGGCGACCATGTGCCTTTAGTTCACACGCTTTATCAGCGCAAGAACGGAACTACCAGGTGGCAGACAAAGAAATGCTCACTATTATCCGTGTGTTAGAAACATGGCGACATTATTTAGAAGGTGCTCAGCACAAATTTGAAATTTGGTCCGACCACAAAAATTTGCAATATTTTATGAAATCCCAAGATCTGAATCGAAGACAAGCAAGATGGTCCTTGTACCTCACACAATTCGACTTTACCTTGGTCCACAAGGCAGGAACCTCCATGACGAAAGCAGATGCTTTATCCCGACGTTGTGATCACTCCAATGGGGTTGAAGATGACAACAAGAGCATCACAGTAATTCCTCCCGAAAAGATCAGGGCTCAACACATTGTTGTAGAAGCCGAAGAGTGTTCGATCGTGGAACCAATTAAGGAACTATCTAAAGATCTAGATCTAGGGTCAAACTATAAGCTCCAGGATGGGCTTTATTATTATGAAAATCGTATTTATGTTCCTGGTGATGCCAAGCTTCACCAAGACATTCTCACACTCCATCACGATAACCCAATCGCAGGACATCCTGGTCAGTCTAAGACATAGGAATTGGTGGAACGTAATTATTACTGGCCTGGTTTACATACACAGGTCAAGGACTATGTGTCGTGTTGCGATCGATGCACATGCATGAAAAGTTCTCACATTGCCCCAGCCGGCATACTTCAACCACTGCCAATTCCATCTGGACCATGGGTTGATATCTCGGCAGATTTTACAATGGACTTACGTCTTTCAGATGGTTACGACACAATCCTAGTGGTTGTTGATCGTTTCTCCAAAGAAACAATATTTATTCCTACAAACAAAACAATCACGGCTCTTGGAACGGCCAAGTTGTACTTGCAACATGTCTGGAAGCATCATGGTCTTCCCACGACTATCGTTTCAGACTGTGGTCCCCAATTCGCATCTCAGGTTATGCATGAATTAGGAAAATTCTTAGGGATTGAGCTTAAGCTCTCCACCGCTTTCCACCCGCAAACAGACAGGTAAACAGAACGGATGAACCAAGCGTTACAGGAATACATCCGTCTTTTCATTGCCGAAAAGCCATATGATTGGTCTGATTGGCTAGCACTGGCGCAATTTTCATATAATAACAAGCGCCAGGATTCGCTTGGCAAATCTCCATTTGAGGTCACTCGATCCTATAAACCACGGATGGGCGTTGAACTGCTTCAATCTAAGGTCCCTGTAGTCGAGGATCTCGCTTCTGATATGGAGGCCACTCTCGAGCAGGCTCGTAAAAGCTTAGAGAAAGTGCAAGCCACTATGAAATGCAAAGCCAATCGTCATAGATCTCAACCACCTCCTTATCAGGTCGGCAATAAAGTGTGGTTGAGCACTTCTAATTTAAAACTTCCTTGACCTTCCCGGAAGTTTATCGAACGATGGCTTGGTCCATATGCCATTACGAAGCTGGTCGGCTCCAACGTCGTTGAACTTCGTCTTCCTTCCATGATGCACATTCACCCAGTTGTGAATATTAGTCGCATCAAGCCTTACAAAGAGCGCTTGCCCGGTCAACCGGCGCAACAACCTGGTCTGGTGGTCATTACTGAAGAGGGTGATCAGGAATACGAGGTTGATTACATTGTTGATTCTCGCTTGCGTGGTTGCCGCCTCAAATTCTTGGTGCATTGGGTTGGTTACTCTGACAAGGAGCATACTTGGGAGCCTGAGGCTAACCTGAGTAATGCTCGCGATGCTATTTGCGATTTCTATTGTTGCCAGCCTTCCGCTCCCAGGAAATTGCGCATGGTTCAGTCGCAATTCAACTCTTTATTTTCTCCCTATGATAATTATTGCTCTGTGACTTCCGCCCCATTTAATCGCCTGGAAGTCGATTTCTAGAAGGGGGGTAGTGTTACGGGGTATAATTTTTCATCTATTTTTCTCTGTTTTTCTCTCTATACTTTTGTGGTCACATAACTTACATCATGTGCTTATTTAACCATGTGACTGGATCACGTGACTCGGTCATGTGACTTGCTCTCATGCAACGAGGACTTTATATTTAGATATCACGTGACTAGGCCTGGACTCGCCTAGAACATTCTAGCTTAGACTTACCTAGACTGGTCTGGACCATGACATCACCTGACGTCATATGGAACGTCGTGGAATGTTGTGGAACATTCCAATGATATCATTTATTTGTTTCGTACAAACACTAGCAGCGTATATAGTCTGCAATGCAAACACCCCAGAGTCCCAGCTTGGTTCTCTTGGGGCTACCCGTCCACAAGCGTGCCTAAGTCTTAACTCCCCCTCACTCGCTTTTCGTTGACAAGCTATACACGTTTAATCCGTCCAAGCCTTCAAGTAGGGCTTTAACTCATTTGTTTTCTCCGTCTTAGTTCTAGTGTTGACGTCGTGAAAGGCTACGCCTAGCGCTCGTATCAGGGACTCCTTATGTAGTATCTAGCTTGCTCACCTCAGAGGGACACAGGTCTTGGTCTGTGTGCAGTATCCAGAGTATATAAGTAGCACCATTCCCCATGTATCTCCTTAGTCCAATATATTCATGGTTATACCAGTAAAGCCCTGGCCTTAGCTGCTAGATAGGGTGGTGTAACTTAATGGATTTAGTGGAACTCCATGTGTGGCCTATGACAGTGGTCACACTCCTTTTAGTTTGGTTTGTTTCTCTTTGTGTTCCATTAGATGCATAACAATTAGGGTTCAGAAGTATACTGATAAGGTTAGAGATGTCTGTCTTGATGTGGCAGGCTTAGTTACATACTCAGGGGGCTGTTGAAAGTTGAAAAGTAATCAGCTCATATCATGAATTTCATCATGGGAACACAAGTACCTCAATACCATGCTCAGTGTAAAGCTTCTTTGCTCCATGGACAATATCCACTGCCTACTTCTTGAGAACATTGTCATCTGGGTATTGAGATGAGCAGTGGCACTAGGCTCTCGCAATATGACACTAAACTGAACTTGAAGAAAACAAATCAGTTATAGTCTGACTTGAAGATTTGGACAATATAATAAAGAAGCATTGACTATGGCTTGTCAACGAAAAGCACAATAAGAGGGGGATGTCATTGGAATGTTCTACAACATTCCACGGTGTTCCATATAACGTCGTGATGATGTTATAGTCCAGACCGGTCTAGATAAGGCTAGATATGAAATGTTCTAGGTAAGTTCAGGCCTAGTCATGTGATATCTAAATATAATGTCCTCATTGCATATGAGAAAGTCACATGATCCGGTCACATGATTAAATAAGCACATGATGGTAAGTTAAATGACCACAAAAAGAGAGAGGAAAAATAAAGAAAAATAGAAGGAAAAATTATACCTCGTAACAGGTATTTTTGATAGAAGCTCTCAAGTACATTTACCACAGCACAAATGGGCTCCTCCTGCTCTTCAATAGATAGAAGTTCATCTCCAGTTGTCCATGTCTTTCATTCAAAGACCCCCTTAAGTTGTTTATTCAAGGCCCCTATTTCACTTCCCATGTGCTTGAGAAGCTTATTATCCAATTCAAAGGATATGAAATTATGATATACTAACTGGAATAGGATGCTGAGGGATAACACACTTGGTAGGTTGTGAAGCAACATTTTAAGATGTGCAAGAAATTTAGGAAATTTATTGGAAGTAATGGATTTGGGTGTCAAAAATGGCATGAGTATTAAACAAAGCTGAGCACTGAGCAGTAGTGGGGCCTGGGCAGTGGGAACACCATAGCAGACAGTATATATATTTTCCAGCCACACTTTAGTTCTATATAGCTACTCCACATCCACTGTACCTTTTGGCACTATTTCACAATCTTTAACACTTCAAAAACCAGGGGTAGTTATTCACTGTTTAATAAACAGTTAATAACAGCCTTTATTAACAGCTGTAAAAAAAGAACCACTTTTACACTGTACCCTAGAGCCTTTGTTGTACATGAAACACCCAAGTACATATAAGAGGAAATCTTAAGTTTGGAAAAGTTGTTCAACATCCAAGAGTACAGATTGAATGGTTTATTTCAAGGTGATAATAGTTTTCCTGAGCATTGCAATGATTTTCAGACCTGATCATTCCCACTCAACTTCTATTCTTTTGGAGATGTTTTAGAGCTGTCCCCTATGGTTATGGAAACAAGCATCCTGAACTTGAGTAAGGTGCTTGTTTACAAAGTCATGAGACTATACATAGTCAGTAAAGGTGAGCACCAGCTAATATATTGTCCCTTGTCTCCAACTTCATGTGAACACAGATGTTCTTATTGGGTAGGTGCTTGAGAGGGTTTGGGAAGGACTACCATAAACATAAGTTGGTGCTACCTACAGGCAACTTCTAGAAGTCACTATTTCTGTACTGTCATTCATAATATACTTTTTTAAGTCCTTTTGACAAGTAAGGAAAAACTTTTAAAGTTCACCTGAACTGTTGAGCATACATGTACACCATAGGTACAGTGTTATGTGCAACATCTTCACAGGAACTCTTTTCCTTTTTCACGCTTACCTGTTTTATCCCATGCTTACCTATTTTATCTAAAGACCTCAATTCGATAATGGTTACATCTATGTCTTTCTTGATGGTCCGTGCACACTGACTTTTCCATGGTCCATGCACTAGTTACTTACATATATAAAGGACGTGTACATTAGTATTTACTCTAAGCTAGTTCTATGCAGAATATAGCTTATTCTCTTCTGAACTCTTGTGTGTGATTGCATGAGTCATTGAATCCACTCTTGAGTGGTTCGCTCGAACAAACAGTTAGCAGCTCTGTAAAAGCTTGGACGACTTTGTTTGCAATTGCACCTCAAGTTCAATCCGTGTAACAAAAGAACTAGCTTCCATATCGTCCTCACTCATTGTAGTGTCAGGACCTTATTCAAGTTAGCACCGATGACAACTTCTCGTTCCAAAACCAGTTTCAGCCCGTGAGGATGAGACAATGATATCCTCAACAGCATAGTCAATGGACGACAGGAGCCAGGGCAAACTCCAGTAAATACCCTTGAACACGTTTCCCTCAAGGAAACCGATACACGCGGCCTCTTCAAGGCATGCCAGTGACATGAGGCCTAAGATATCTCCTTACCCTCACCCGGAGTCTATTACTCTTAAACAAAGAAGAACAGGGAAGCAACGTGCTGAAGAAGCATCAGAACTTCCTCCTAGATTCCTGACATCTGAATCTTCAGAACATATCTCTGAGATATCCGAAGAAGATACTCCCTATTCAACAGTAACTCTTATCTCCCTTATCCATTGATCACCATCTCCTATGATGTCGACCTCTACCCCTGCTGAAATTAAGATCAAAGCTCCCACACACTTTGATGGAAGCCCAGATAATGCCGGAAGATGGTTAGCCTCTGTTGGGGCATATTTTACCCTGAACCACAAGATTTACGACACCGATACTAAGAAAATCATTGCTGCTTTAGCGTATATGATGAAAGGATCTGCTGCATCTTGGGCACAGATCAGATATGATGAAGCTGACAGGACCTCATGGGGAACCTGGGACAAATTCAAAGAAGATTTCAAAACAGCCTTCATCATCTCCGACCAGAAGAGCAAAGCTATCGCTCAAATCTCTACCATCAGACAGAACCCTCATTTCAAGACATTGGGGGAATTCAACTCTGCCTTTAGACTCCTTGCTCACCGCACAGGAGTAGCTGATGAAAACGCCAAGATTTCTTGGTACATGCAAGCATTGAACTGAGGCCTAGCCTCTCAGATTATCAAGATGGAAAATGTCCCTGATACCTTGGAAAAATGGATCGCCAAGGCTGAATATTTCAATGTCCAAAATGAAAGATTGAAAACACTCCATTCTTATTCCTCCAACTTCAAATACGTTCCTATCCAATCTCGTCCTCCTCCCAGGAGAGATTCCAATGCTATAGATGTAGACCGAACCTTGTTGTCCCCATTACAATGAGCGGAATACATGAGGAAAGAATTGTGTTTTTGCTGTGGACAACAAGGACACACAAGCCGAGACCACAAAACATCCAATTTCCAAAGACAAGGAGTTACAAACAGACCTCCTTTACAAAATCAACGAATGATCGCCGCTGTTACTCCCAGAATAGTGCCAACTACACCAAGACCTCTTCCTACACCACCTTTCCAGGTTGGGACATATATAAATCAACTTCAGATCCAAAACGTACAGGAAGATGATATCATGAGGGTACTATGTACCATTTATGATCACAAAGAAGAAGAAATCTCAGCCAAGATAGAAGAAGTCTCCGATACTGCATTAGTGAAAGTCACTAATATTCCTTTGGATTTTTAGAAAAGGGGACAGAATCAATGCCTGTACCCCTTGAAATTGCACCTGTAATAGTAGCAGAAATCTCCCAGTCAATGCACGTTCCCATTATCGCTACTATTGATGCTGAAGTCGTCGAAACCTGCGTCCTCATTGACAGTGGAACGGGAGCAAACCTTATCGATTGGAGGTTTGTTCGAAGACATAAAGCCTCATATACTCATCTTCGACAACCCTTGAAACCGACTAACATGGATGGATCTCCCAACAAAGGAGGTCTTATCAAATTTCAAGTCCGAATTCCCATTCAAATGCAGGAATTCAGAGAAGAATGAACCTTTTTCATAATGGACTGCGGAAAAGAAGATTTCATACTTGGTCTTCCTTGGCTAAGAGAAATAAATCCAACAATCGATTGGGATCTTGGGACAATCGATTTATCCAATAAGAGCAATCTTCAAGAGTTCCCACAAGAACAAAAAATCAATGCAATGGGAACTCTAGAACATGCCAAAAGATTGGCTGCTCTCATGAAGAAAAAGAAAACCGAAGATAAGGAGAAGGATAGAGAAGAAAGAGACACTCTTCTGGTAAAGAAACTGTCTCCTCATGCAGCTATTCCTACAAAGGGATCAGAACAGGCGGCCGACTTTGACCTATACTCTGCCAAACACATCGAAATCTGCATTCCTCCTGGTGAACGATATCCCATTGATACTGGTATTGCGGTGAAGGTCTCAAAAGGGACTTATGCTTGTATTGCCCTCTAGAGCGGACTTGCCGTCAAACACTCCATTGATATCGCTGCTGGAGTAGTTGATGTAGATTTTTGAGGCTCTATAAAGGTCATGCTTATTAACAACAGCCAAGAAGATTTCCACATCATCAAAGGAGATAGGATAGCCTAACTTGTACCGGAAAAAATCTCTTATCCTATCATCAAGGAAGCTCTGGAACTTGACAATACCAAACGAGGAGATAAAGGATTCAGATCCACCGGTATATCAACCAGAAGAATGACTATCTCTATAGAAATCGCTCAAGAAGAGAAGAAGGAAAAACCTGTCTTTTCATCAGAATTTGCAGACTTCTCCGAAATCTTTGAAAAGAAATCCACGGATCATGTACCCCTGGAACGGCCCTTTGACCATGCCATCAAGACTGACGATACCTTCATACCAAAGGTTGTGAAGGTATACCCCCTGAACCCTAGGGAATTGAAAGCATGTCAGGCATTCGTCAAGGAACATTTGGAAACTGGCAAGATTGTACCCTCGAAATCACCACAAGCATCTCCCTTTTTCTTTGTACCCAAAAAGGATGGATCATTTCAACCTTGCCAAGATTATCGATACCTAAATTCCCACACAGTCAAGAATGCTTACCCTCTGCTCTTGATTTCCGACCTTATTGATAAACTAAAAGGATCCAAATACTTTACAAAGTTCGATATTCGATGGGGATATAATAATATCCATATCAAACCAAATGACAGGTGGAAGGCAGCCTTTATATGCCCTCTCGGACTTTTTGAACCCACGGTGATGTTCTTCAGTCTTTGCAATTCGCCTGCTATGTTCCAGGTGTTCATGAATGATTCATTCAAAGATCTTTTGGCCGAAGGATGGATTATTATCTATATGGACGATATCTTGATTTTTTTCTCAGACCTTACAGTTCACAGAGAACACATCAAGAAAGTTCTCCAGCGACTTCGAGAGCACGATTTATACCTCAAAATGGAGAAATGCAAATTCGACATTACAAAAGTTGATTACCTCAGCATGATCATTTCGGAAGGATCAGTCAAAATGGATCAAGGAAAACTCAAAGCCATCAATGACTGGCCAACCCCTTCCTCCATCAAACATGTTCGATCATTCCTTGGATTTTGCAATTTTTACTGACAATTCATCCCTTCCTTCTCCACAATCGCTCATCCTCTCGTTGATCTAACAAAGAAGACCATATCCTGGGATTGGAATAACGAATGTGACACCACATTTCTTACTTTGAAAAAGAACTTCGCTCAACAATCAGTGTTGTTGATGCCCGATATCTCTCATCCATTCTTTATTATGACAGATGCATCTTTACACGCCACTGGTGCCGTGTTGATGCAAAAGGATTCTAACGGCAATCTTCATCCCTGTGCATTCCTTTCTCAAACCTTCTCTCCTGCAGAAAGGAATTACGATATCTATGATCAAGAACTCCTCACTGTCATATGCGCACTTGTCACCTGGAGACATTATCTTCAAGGGACTGAACATCAGGTCACGGTTTTTACCAACCACAAGAACCTTACCTATTTCAAATCCCCTCAAAAGTTGTCCCGTCGCCAAGCCCGTTGGCTCATAATTCTTCAAGACTTTGATCTGAAACTTGAACATGTCCCGGGTTCTCAAATAGGATCTGCCAATGCCCTCTCGTGTATGCATGATATTGACACTTCCGATGACAACACTGCTGTTACACTTCTTTCTGATAATCTCTTCATCCGGTCCTTTGATCTCGCCTTGGTCGAGAAGATTAAACACTCTATGCTCACCAATCCTCTGGTACTCTCTGCCTTACAGGTCTTGGAGAATGAAAAGTCGTTATTCCCTCGTTATTCTTCCTTGGACTGGCATTATGATGGTACCAATCTGTTCTTCAAAAACCACTTATATATTCCTTCCAATCATCGCCATACTGTTGTAAAAACCCTATATAATTCTCCCACGAACGGACACCCCGGAATTCTGCACACTATTAACCTTGTGGCTCGTGATTTTTGGTGGCCTGGCCTGTCTACTTTTGTCCGGAAATTTATTTCTGGCTGCGCCACCTGCCAACAAATGAAGATCAATACACACCCCTCCATTCCCGTGCTGGTTCCTATTCCTTCCTCTGGTTCTCGACCCTTCCAACAGATTTCCATGGACCTGATCACCGATCTTCCTCTCTCTGATTCTTATGATTCGATTCTGGTCATGGTCAACCATGGCCTTATAAAGGGGGTAATTTTATCTCCATGCAATCAAACTATCAATGCTGCTGGAATAGCACAAATATTTTTCAAGAATGTCTTCCTTCGATTTGGTCTTCATGAAAAGATCATCTCTGACAGAGGTTCACAGTTCACCTCAGCCTTCTCTCAAGAACTCGCAAGACTCCTGGAATATGATGTTGCCCTTTCTTCAGCTTATCATCCTCAAACAGATGGAGAAACGAAAAGGACAAATCAAGAAATTGAAACATTCCTGCAAATATTCTATGATGGAAACTCAGAGACATGGGCTCAATTTATTCCTTTTGCAGAATTCGCCCATAACTCCAACATTCATTCCGTAACAAAAAGAAACCCCTTTTCCCTTATTCTTGGCTACAAACCTAGATCTTATCCAGAACTTGCCAAGATCTCATCAAATCTTCCACATATTGAAGAACGACTTGCTTCTCTATAAGAAGCATGGAAGAAAGCACTTGCTGCACATGAAATTGTACAACGAGTAATGAAAGAACAAATCACGTCAAAATTCTCACCCTGGAACGTGGGTGACAAGGTTTGACTAGAAGGACGCAATCTACGCATGGCATACCCATCTTGGAAGTTGGCCCCTAAAAGAGAAGGACCTTTTGAAATTGTACAAGTCCTCTCTCCTATCTCCTATCGGCTCAAACTACCCCCGACTTGGAAAATACATGACGTCTTCTATGCATCACTGTTATCGTCCTATCGGAAAACTCCCGAACATGGACCGAATTTCCTTCGACCATCCTCTGACTTGATAGAAGGTGAAGAAAAATATGAAGTTCACCAGATCTTGGCCCACAAAGGATCACTAGGCCACAGGTGTTATTTAGTTTCCTGGAAAGGATATCCCTCATGTGAAAACACATGGGAATCTAAAAAAAACCTCAAACATGCGAAAACAATCCTACGAGCATATAAACTTCGACACCAGAAAGATTTTCCTGCAATCTGTTCTCTTCACACTCACAACTAAAGTCAATGCCTCCCATTCGAGTTCATTGATTCAACAATCTTCCTTTCCACCCCCAAAACATAAATCTCCTTGACCGACTCAACCTCTACGCATCCATCCTTGAAGATCATATGCTCATTCTACCCATAAATCAATCCCCTCATTATCATCTAGACCTTGAACATCTCCTCACCATCTACCAATTTCATGCCACATTCATACATAGATACCACCACCTTAGATTAGGAGAGATCTCCCTTGCCACATTTATTGTGACCACCGACACCACTATCTCCAATATCCGATGCGAACTTTTACTTCTTGCCAACCTCATGGGATTCTCTAATGTTACTTTGGATCTCCCTCATGATCGTCTCACTAGAGTTATGGGAGACATTGTTTCCAACCGACTATCGCCTTCTCCTGAACCTCTACCAGTTCCTCCTCTTAATAACTCTAGTGAGCCTTCTTTGGAGACTATAGAAGAGACTCCCACACCAGAAAGAACTCTGGTCAATTCATCTGAAACTGATACATTGTCTTCCTTTGTCACGTCCACTCCGCCTCCACAAGTGGCTAAAAAACATTCTCCTTTAACCCCAAGAAGACGACATTTTCTTATCTCTTCCTATGGATTGGCTAGTAGTTCACAGTTCCGTTGACCCACTGTCATTCCCGCATCGCCTGCTACCACACCACCGTCTTCCTCCTCATCTGGAACTAGAGAAAATTCTATTGACATGGATGCAATCCCTTTCCCTACTCCTGAACCGACCCGCAACATCATCCCTATCACTTCTCTGGAAGTACGATGTTTCCAATGCAATGAGGTTGGACACGTTCACATCAAATGCCCTCACTATAAATGTCCATACTGTCATATCTTACAACCCGGACACAACCAAGGACAATGTCCTAGTCGAAGAACCTGTCATCATAGGAGAGGACACGGGATTTGTGATTGCCCAGCTCACATCAAACAACCCAGGAGGATAAGTCATGATCTTACTGATCACGACTTTCAAACAGCAGGATAGGTATCTTATGCAGAACACGATTATTATTATGGAAGTGATTAGTCGGCGACTAACATTTATCCTACAAAGGAGGTAATGTTACGTGCAACATCTTCACGGGAACTCTTTTCCTTTTTCATGCTTATCCGTTTTATCCTATGCTTACCTATTTTATCTAAAGACCTCGATTCGGTAATGGTTACATCTATGTCTTTCTTGATGGTCCGTACACACTGACTTTTCCATGATCCGTGCACCAGTTACTTATATATATAAAGGACGTGTACATTAGTATTTACTCTAAGCTAGTTCTATGCAGAGTATAGCTTATTCTCTTCTGAACTCTTGTGTGCGATTGCATGAGTCATTGAACCCACTCTTGAGTGGTTTGCTCGAACAAACGGTTAGCAGCTCTGTAAAAGCTTGGACGACTTTGTTCACGATTGTACCTCAAGTTCAATCCGCGTAACATACAGTGGGCAAGCTCTAACTCACCTGGTTGAGATAACAGCAAACTTAGAGGTGATAGCAGTTGAAAGACAAAAGAGATCTATTGAGATATAGCTGGAGCGAGTTATTTGAGCTCTGCTTCAATACTATTTACTAATATTTAAACTAGTGTTTGCTGCTTCATCTAAGAGCTCATTATGCTTAGTATTACTATGCTACTAGAACTACAGCTACTAAAGAGCACATAGGTTCAACACTCCCCCTTGCTAAGTATTCTGGATATATGTAAGCATGTAGATAGAAGTAATACGTATCTAAAGTAAAAGTGGCACTAAGAGTTGCCATAGAATTGTAGTCCAAGTTGGGATCTGAACTTGATGAATTTAATATGACTCAAGTTCTTTGTAAACATATCAACAGGGTTGTCATTTCCATTGACCAAGAAAATCTTTATATGGCCACTCAAGATAACTTCATAAATATAGTGATAGTAAATGTCTATATGTTTAGAGTGCCTTTTGGTTATAGGGTTTGAGGCCATGAATAATGAACCTTGATTATCCATAGGTATGGCTTTTAAGTTATAGCCTAACTCTAATAGTAGAGAACAAATTCACACTATTTGGTGGCTGCAATCTGAGAGTACCATGTATTCAGCTTCAGTAGATGATATAACAACTGTTTTATGTGCATGCAATGCCCAGCTGAATATTTCATTGGCCAACTTTAAGAAGTAGCCAGTAATTGATCAACATGATGAAGAGTCTAAGGCCTAATTGGAGTCAGTAAATACTGTGATGCCAAGTCCAGAGAATCCATCATATGTGAGAGAGTATTTGTTTTCTTGGTTGGATAAGGCATGATAGCCTGTAGGCAATAGTGTGGAGGCAGATCTGGCATTTTTCATTTTGCATCTTTCGAGTACTGATTTCAAGTAGGCACATTGATTGATGTGCACTTTGCTGCCTTTCTTTGTGATGCACATGTAAAGGAACTCTCTCACTTTTCCTAGATTGTGGCATTCTCACTTAGCCATGAATCTGGCTTTAATCTCATTGACAATTTTTTTGTTTGGCCTATAAAATAGGATGTCATCAACATAGATGATAGCAACAACCATCTTAGTATGCTTATGCATATACATGAATATTTCAGCATTGAACTTGAGGCATTCAAAGCCCATCTCTTTTAGAGATTCATCAAGGGTTTTCTACTAGGATAAACCACCTTGCTTATAGGGTGATGCCTTTCACCATGAATATTGCCAGGCCTTGTAGGCATACAGTGTTCATGCTGAAAGCAATGAGATAGTGGTAGTGGTATGACAGCCAGAGATATTAATAGTGGAGTCTAAGTGAGATGAGCGATGCATCAAGCTCTCGCTGTTAGCTGAGGTGATCTCACACCTCTAAAGTGATCATTCCTAATCCATAAGTCGTCCATTCACTTCCTCCTTCAAGTTTTATACTATACTCACTACCTACTTGCTTTTCCATTCAAGTTTCTAGACTTTCCTATCTTTGTTTCAGCTTCCTACACAAGCAGATCTTGTACTTAGGACACTTCTAGCCTTAGTGGCTGATTGTTTACCATTATGTGCACTTAGACTCCAGAGTCCACTGTTCCTATTCTTTGGTTACTCACAGTGGACTCTAGTCCAGCTCTCCTGAAGCTTCCTGAGTCGATCCAACAAGTGGCTAGTCCACTTTATCAAGTTCTAGTTTGAACAGTGATTGCCTTCTTGTTTCGTGCCATAGATTGACTTGCTGAGCTTGCAGACAAGAGTCTTGGGGTTATCCTCTGCAAATCCCTCAGGTTGCTCCATATAGACATCACAGTCCATCTCCCCATTGAGGTAGACATGGGAGATGTCAACAGAGTGAAGATGAAGATCATGAAGCGCAGACAGAGCAAGGACAACACGAATGGTGGGCATACGCACTGTAGGGGCAAATATCTCTAAGTAGTCAAAGCTGGGCCTCTGGTTGTAGCCCTTGGCCACAAGACATCCCTTGTAGCGGTCTACAGAGCCATCAGCATTCCGCTTGACTTTGAACACCCACCTAGAACCAATGACCTTGTGGTCTTTTGGCCTTTCAACCAACTGTCAAGTCCCATTGCTCTTGTGTGCTGCAAGCTCCTCTAGAGCTGCTGTATGCCACTGCTTTGCATCTGGTCGACACATTGCCTCTGCATAAGTCCTGGACTCAATAGCTGTACTCGAGAGGGCCATGTCAGCATCTTCCTTCTTATCATCTACCTCATCCTTTAACTGTGCTGTACTCAGCTTCCACCACTCATGTGGAGGTCGCCTTTCTCTGGTAGGCAGTCTGGCACCAATGCCAATGGGACTAGGTGTTACAGGGTATAATTTTTCCTTTCTTTTGTCTCTATTTTTCTCTTTCTTTTGTGGTCATGTGACTTATATCATGTGCTTATTTAATCATGTGACTAGTGCACGTGACTCGATCATGTGACTGTAATCACGTGCGATGAGGACTTATATTTAGGTATCACATGACTAGGCCTAGACTAGCCTAGAACATTCTTATCTAGACTCACCTAGAATGGTCTGAACCATAACATCACCTGACGTCATATGGAACATTCCTATGATATCATTTGTTTGTTAGATACAAACACTGTACTTGTATATAAGACCGAATGCCAATGTCCAGAGACTCCAGCTTGGTTCTCTTGGGGCTACCCGTTCATGAGTGATCTAAGTTTTTCCCCTCACTATCATGCTCTTCATTGACGAGTCCAAAGTCAATGCTTCACTCTTCATCGTCCAGGTCTTCAAGTCAGACCTTAACTGATTTGTTTTCTCTGTGAAGTCCTAGTGTTCGACATTGCGAGAGGCATTAGTCCATCACTCGTCTCACTGGGCAGAGCTGGGGCAGGTAGGACAGCAGCAGAAGCTGGTGGAGTGGCTGGAGCATCATCAGACAACTCATTCTGAGGCTGAGCAGGCTCTGGATCAATTTCCAGAACACCAGGGTCATCCACAGGTGGAGCTGGATCGTCTAGGTGCACAACAGGTACTGTAGGCATTGCTGATGGACCATCCTCCCCCCTCTGAGCCGGAGCATGCACAGAATCAGGCTAATCAGCATTAGAGTTGTCCCAGGTGGTGCCAGGAATAAAAGAAGAGTCAGCAGGGTTGGTGACAAGGGAAGGAAGCACATCAGAGACAAGAGGAGACTTCTTGGAAGCAAGAAAATGGCGTTTATCGAAATCAGCATGTTCTGAGATGACAGTGCACTTGGAGGTGGGGTTGTAGAACTTCCAACCCTTGTAACCCTGTGGATAGCCGATAAACACACATTTCTCCATATGAGAAGTCAGCAGTAGATGCTTATCCTTCTGAACGTGCACATAAGCAGTGCAACCCCATACCCTAAGATGAGAGACATCTGGTTTTCTGCCATGCCACAGCTCATAAGATGTAGCTCCATCCACTATATCAGTGGGGCAGCGATTCCAGACGTGAACAAGAGCAGCAAGTGCCTCACCCCAGAAGGCCATAGCAAGGCCAGACTCGTCTAACATGGCAGTAATGTGTTCTGCTAGCACATGATTAGCGTGCTCAGCTACACCATTCTGCTGTGGACAAGCACGGACAGTGTGCTGATGCTCAATGCTACTCTGAGTAGTAAAGTCTAGCATAGAGTTGCTCATGTACTCACCGCCCTTGTCATCTCTCAATGTCTTGATTTTGCGCTCACTCTGGTTCTCAGCATAGGCCTTGAACTGCTTGAACGCATCAAAGATGTTAAACTTGGCCCTGATGGAGATCACAAAGCAATATCTGGAGTAATTGTCTATGAATGTCACTCAAAAGCGGTGGCCAGAGAATGTCCTGTAGGACAATTGGTGTACATCAGTGCGCACGAGTTCTAAGGGGCAAGAAGCGCACCATTCCATGCTAGGGAAAGGGTTGGTATGCATCTTACCAGTCAGACATGGCTCGCAGATGGGATCGGACGGAGTCTTGACATCCAGCTTCATGCCAGTGACCAAATTGTGGACATAGAGCATCTTGACGTCTGCCAAGTGGTGGTGTGCAAGCCTGCGATGCCAGAGGGACAGATTGAGGAGTACAGTCAAAGCAGAAGAAGCAAAGTGAAGCAAAGGTGCAGTAGAACTGTCCAGGAAGGCAGCATTATTGTTGTTGATGGTGGCCACAAAAAGCGAAGGGCCAGGAGGACGAGAGAAGACCATATGAGCGAAATCTATATTGACAACAAAGTCAGACTGACGAGTGAGATACAAGACTGAGAGGAGATTGTTGCAAAGAGCAGGAACGTGCAGTACTCGAGTGAACTCCACTGCTCTAGTGCCCCTACCATCAAAGACCACAGACCCAACACCAGCAGAATAGACCAGGGTGTTGTTAGCCAGCTTGATTGGTATGCACTGAGATGAATAATTGCGCAACCAGTGGTGATGGGGTGTCATATGAGACGAGCGATGGTCGGGACCTCTCGCAACGTCAACACTAAAACTGGGCACGAGAAAACAAATGAGTTATAGTCTCACTTGAAGACTTGGACGATGGTATGAACAGCGTCGATGATAGCTTGTTGACGAAAAGCGAGTTAGAGGGGGAAAACTTAGGTACGCTCGTGGACGAGTAGCCCCAAGAAAACCAAGCTGGGGTCTCTGGGCGTTGGCATTGCATCTTATATACAGCTACAGTGTTTGTATCTAACAAACATATGATATCATCGGAATGTTCCACAACATTCCACGACGTTTCATATGACGTCAGGTGATGTCATGGTCCAGACCGGTCTAGATAAGTCTAGGGTAGAATGTTCTAGGCGAGTCCAGGCCTAGTCATGTGATATTTAAATATAAGTCCTCGCCCGCACGTGGTAAGTCATGTGCTATCGAGTCACGTGCGCTGGTCACATGATTAAATAAGCACGTGGTGTAAGTCACATGACCACAAAAGTAGAGAGAAAAATAGAGAAAAATAAAGGAAAAATTATACCCCGTAACACTACCCCCCTTCTAGGAATCGACTTCCAGGCGATTAAATGGAGCAGAAGCGACGGAGCAATAATTAACATAAGGAGAAAATAAAGAATCGAATTGCGACTGAACCATGCGCAATTTCCGGGGAGCGGAAGGGTGGCGACGATAGAAATCGCGAATAGCATCGCGAGCATTACTCAGGTTAGCCCCAGGCTCCCAAGTACGCTCCTCGTCAGAGTAACCAACCCAATGTACCAGGAACTCGAGGCGACGACCTTGCAAGCGAGAGTCAACAATGTAATCAACCTCGTATTCCTGATCACCCTCTTCGGTGACTAGCACCAGACCAGGTTGTTGCGCCGGTTGACCGGGCAATCTATCCTTATAAGGCTTAATGCGACTAACATTCACAACCGGGTGAATGCGCATTGTAGAAGGTAGGCGAAGTTCAACGGCATTGGAACTGACCAGCTTCGTGATTTCGTAAGGACCGAACCAGCGTTCCGTAAACTTCCGACTAGGTCGAGGAAGCTTTAAATTAGATGTGCTCAACCACACTTTATCGCCGATCTGATAAGGAGGTGGCTGTGATCTATGACGATCGGCTTTCTTTTTCATAGCGGCTTGCGCTTTCTCTAGGTTTTTACGAGCCTGTTCAAGGGTTTTCTCCATATTGGAAGCGAGATCCTCAGCCGCAGGGACCCTGGACTGAAGCGGTTCAACGCCCATCCGTGGTTTGTAGGATCGAGTGACCTCAAATGGAGATTTACCAAGCGAATCCTGGTGCTTGTTGTTATAAGAGAATTGCGCCAGCGCTAGCCAATCAGACCAATCATATGGCTTTTCGGCTACGAAAAGACGGATATATTCCTGTAACGCTTGGTTCATCCGTTCTGTTTGCCCGTCTGTTTGCGAGTGAAATGCAGTGGAGAGCTTAAGCTCAATCTCTAAAAACTTTCCTAATTCGCGCATAACCTGAGACGCGAATTGTGGACCACGATCTGAAACGATAGTCGTGGGAAGACCATGATGCTTCCAGACATGTTGCAAGTACAACTTGGCCGTTCCGAGAGCCGTGATCGTTTTATTTGTTGGAATAAATATAGCTTCTTTTGAGAAACGATCAACGATTACTAAAATCGTGTCGTAACCATCCGAAAGCGGTAAGTCTGCTGTAAAGTCTGCCGAGATATCAACCCATGGTCCAGATGGGATCGGCAGAGGCTGGAGCATGCCTGCTGGGGCAATGCGAGAACTTTTCATGCGTGCGCATCGATCGCAACGCGAAACATAGTCCTTGACTTGAGTGTGTAACCCAGGCCAATAATAATTACGTTCCACCAGTTCCTGTGTCTTTGATTGACCAGGATGTCCTGCGATAGGATTATCGTGATGGAGTGTGAGAATGTCTTGGCGAAGCTTGGCATCACCAGGAACATAAATACGGTTCTCACGGTAATAAAGCCCATCCTGGAGCTTATAATTAGATCCTAGATCTAAATCTTTAGATAGCCCTTTAATTCGTTCAACGATCGAAGATTCTTCGGCTTCCACAACAATATGTTGGGCCCTGATCTTTTCGGGAGGAATTACTGTAACGCCCTTGTTGTCATCTTCAACTCCATTGAAGTGATCACAACGTCGGGATAAAGCATCAGCTTTCGTCATAGACGTTCCTGCCTTGTGAACCAAGGTAAAGTCGAATCGTGTAAGGTACAAGGACCACCGTGCTTGTCGTCGATTTAGATCTTGAGATTTCATAAAATATTGCAAGTTCTTGTGATCGGACCAAATTTCAAATTTGTGCCGAGCACCTTCTAAATAATGTCGCCACGTTTCTAACGCGCGGATTATAGCGAGCATTTCCTTATCTGCTGTTACGATATGTATTTTTTCCTCTATTTTTCGCTATTTTTCTTTCTTTAGCGCCTAGCGCGCTTACACTCAACGACTTAGAAACGTCTAAGTCTTTTTTTCAGATCACGTGACTGGTCACGTGACGTGATATGTGCAACTTGCTTGCACGCGACACGGACAAACCCCTATGTCTACTCTTCACGGACTCACAGGCTTTCATAGCCTTATGCCTCACTTTTACTGTATGTTCTTCATTTCTCCTATTTCATATTTAATAGGCTGCCACACATCATGGGATCCTCACCGATCTCATATGTGATCGTGGCAGCACATGTTATCCTCACCTTATGCTTCTCCTTCCATTCTACACATGTATTCCTCATGTCATGATTCTCTTCCATTCCATGGCAATGCTCGATGCATGCCTGGTACATATGTTTCTCATAGTATCGGTTAGATCTAGTGTACACATGGACAAACACTAGTGTAGTATATAAAGGTCAATAGAGCGACCAGGGGATCCCTATCGAATCCTCTTGGGTATTATCTCTCAGCTACTCCCAGATACTCGAGCACGCTGACTCGACCCTCGTATCCTTTCCTTCAGAGCTCTACGTCATAGAGTCGGTCTGACCATGGACTGGATTATATGAAGCGCAAGCGACCCCAGGACCAAGCACTTGATGTGTAGCCTTTGAGTTGTTTCAGTTGATGGAAGAAGATATTTTGGGTTGTGGGGAATTAAGCACGGGTTGAACCGCCGAGCCTCGTAAGGAGGACCCCCCTTCTGCATACGTATCCAAGAAATCAGAGAAAAGAGAAACTAGACTATTTTTTTGTGATTGTTTTGTATTTTCTATTTTTGTAGATTCTTTTGTATTTTTAGAACTACCTATTGCGCTATCAAGAAAATCAGAAGAATCAGAAGTATCAAAAACATCAAGACAAGAAAATCTATTACTACAAGAAGAAGAAAAAGAAACATTGTTTTTAACACATTTATTTTGCCCTGTTTGAGTTACAGGCTCAGGCTTCCTGACAGATGCTTTTAGGCGCTGTCTGCCGCCTGCCAGAGATGTGGCACCTCGAACTGTCCCTGTGTTCAAGGGCCGAAGGCTTTTCCCTGCGCCTTCATCTCCGTGGTGTGCATGTCGAAGAAGAAGGCTTTCGCCTCTTCGAAGTCCATGCCACGCCAGTGATCAGCTGGCGTGCTTTCTGTTTGACGCACTTGGCGCCCATTGTTTGCCGGCTGCCTGTGCCGGTCCGTAGTGTGGCGGTCTGAGCCGCAACGACAGTTTGGTGCCTTGCACTGTCGGGCAAAGTGGCCTGTCTTGCCACACTTGTAACAGTTCATTTGGAGCCTTCTCTGCTCCGGCTGTTTGCCCTTCTGTGCGGCGCCGATGTCCATCGCGTCACCTCCACTGGTTCCATATGTTTTACCTCCACGGCTGGAGGAAGAGTTGTTTTGCACGTTGTTGACCCAGGCATGCCCCTGGGAACTTTTGTTACCGAATTGGAACTCGAAGAGATCGTATCGGCTACCGATCCTTCGGACTTCATCAAGGTACTCTTCTATTGTTGCCTTTTGAGTACCTTGGAGGTAAATTTCTTTGATGATGTCGGGCCGGGTTGCCCGTTCCAAAAGGTAAATCGAATGCGTGTGCGAGCAGTTCGATTGGAGAACCAATGAATGGAATCTGACTACGAACTCGTCAGTTCTCATTTTTCCTTGTTTTAATTGAATGAGCTGGTTCTTTGCCCATTCTTTGTCTGCGAGTGGACGGAAATATCTTTCGATTTCTCCGCCAAGAACAGCCAATGTTGGCCAGGCATTCTGTTCTGTATATTTCCTTATGAGGGCCTCGGCGAATCGACCGGCTACCAGACCCTTCATGCGTGACAGTACAGCCACACAACCGTCGAAGTTGGTGGTTAGTACTGCTTGGTTGGCGGCGAGCCAAGTTTTTAATTTGACCCACCATACCGAGAAGTTATTTCGGTTATCATCGAAGGAACCGGGATCTGCGAAGATCTCAACCTTTCGGCTGAGATTTGATGGTTGATTTTGCAGCGTTTGGAGCGCTGCTGTAACTGCGGCTAATTGAGCCTGCAAGTTAGCGACGTCTTGGGGAAGGGTGGACATTTTCTAAAAATATCCTGGTTCGTTGTACAAGTAATAGGGTGCGTGACGTGGACGGTTTGCCAGAGGCACCTGTTGGCGGGGGCGGCGGAGAGACGGAAGAAATTCTTGCATGTGTCTGCGTGCAGGGAAACGAAGGCGATTAGACGTTCGCCGGGGTAGAGCTGATAAGGGAGAAGGGGAACGAGGAGGTGGTGTAGGTGTGTGGAAAATTTGTTCCTCGAGATCTGCCTCGAGTTCTTCCTTCTTCTTTATTCTGTGAAGAAAATCTAAAGGTTCCTGTTTGGGGATCAACCACTCAGGAACTGGTTCTAGATCTTCAAACTTTATTTGAGGGGCGGGGGTGAAAGTGCGGTTAAGGTGGTGGAATTCTAGGGCTGCTGCTTGAGCCCGAGTGTCGAGAACTCGTTGGCGAGTAGTACGAGCCACGGTGAGAGATGTTTTCTTCGACAGGGCCTTTACTTCCTTTTTGCCCTTTCGCTGTCCAGTCAATAACCGACCTGGCACAGCCCCTGAAGTACTACGAGATAAGATTTGATATAAACCGCTCCTAAGACAGTACGGGCACAAGACCGCTCTTTCGTACTGGGAGGGTTGCTAAGGTAACGACTAAAACGAATGCGCCTCACGGGGACGCGGGACGATGCCCAAAAGAAGTAAAAGGGGTTTGACGGGGGATTTAACCGCTAGAGAATGAACTCTAGTTCTCTCTCGAGAGAATCCGTCGACGGGGCCCTAAACAGCACAACGTCCTTCCCGAACCTCAACGGTCGGGGACTAAAGCAAACGAAAGGCGCGGTAATGCGCAGCGAAGTGAAAATGATGTATGTAAACGGCAAGAGGCACGAGTAGTGCGGACGCCGGGAGAGTGGGTAAGCTTGGTTCTAATGAGACGAGCGATGGTCGGGACCTCTCGCAACGTCAACACTAAAACTGGGCACGAGAAAACAAATGAGTTATAGTCTCACTTGAAGACTTGGACGATGGTATGAACAGCGTCGATGATAGCTTGTTGACGAAAAGCGAGTTAGAGGGGGAAAACTTAGGTACGCTTGTGGACGAGTAGCCCCAAGAGAACCAAGCTGGGGTCTCTGGGCGTTGGCATTGCATCTTATATACAGCTACAGTGTTTGTATCTAACAAACATATGATATCATCGGAATGTTCCACAACATTCCACGACGTTCCATATGACGTCAGGTGATGTCATGGTCCAGACCGGTCTAGATAAGTCTAGGGTAGAATGTTCTAGGCGAGTCCAGGCCTAGTCACATGATATTTAAATATAAGTCCTCGCCCGCACGTGGTAAGTCATGTGCTATCGAGTTACGTGCGCTGGTCACATGATTAAATAAGCACGTGGTGTAAGTCACGTGACCACAAAAGTAGAGAGAAAAATAGAGAAAAATAAAGGAAAAATTATACCCCGTAACATCATATGAGAAGTGGTCCCAGTGTCTGCATTCCAATCAGTGTCAGCATTGAGTTGGAGGGGGTACAGAGGGTCAGAGGGATCACTAGAACGAAGACTTGCATTTCCTACACTCTCAGTCACTTCCTAGAGGGTGTGAAGCACAGCAGCACCTGCATTGGCAAAGACAGAGGTAGGAAGGGAGGTCGAAGTAGGAGTGCCAGGACCAGATCCCTGGGCTTGATTCATATTCCAGATTTTACTTCTGCACTTGGAGGAGCAGTTGGCCTTGAGAGCGTCCTTGGCACGTTACCTGGAGTGGCACATGTGTTCACAGTGTCCAGTGTAGTCACAGAAGGTGCAAGGGGTGTTGGAGTTGCAGTTGCAGCGTCTAGAAGCGGTGGCAAGGAGAAAATGCATGCCAGACTTCTGTTGGATGTAGAGCGATGTCAGGGCCTTCCATGCAGCAGTGGGATCCTCCTGGTGGGCCCTAATGTGTACTCTCTGATCAGGCTTCAAGCTTAATATGAGTTCACCTGCAGCCTTATCCTGCTTTACATCCCACTTGTCCTGCTCGTCTCTGGGCACACTAGAACGTGTCTCCTTTCCATCCACAAGCCTCCAGAGACCCTTGGAGCGAAGGAGGGCCTTCATCTCCTCATTTCAGATGTGGTAGTTGGTGGCATTGAGAGGTTTGATATGAGGAGTATGCTCTGAGGACATAGTGATAGGGTAAATGCAGAGTAAGAGGCAGACAGTGAGCTCAGGAATGCACCGAAAATGTCGAGAATAGGTAGACAAATAGATGGAGGGACAGAGAACACGATCCAGTAGTGGTCTGAGCTGAATTGATAGGCAAGGTGTGGAGATATGGGTTGATATTGGTGTTTAGGGGCTCCAAAAAGACAAGGCCGTTGAACAGCGAGAACACGGTCGATGTAGAGGCGAGTAGGCACGCTCAGGGACAGTAGAGGGCGTAGAATATGATGGTGACAACAGCCAAGGTGATTGGATAGGTGGTTGTTGAGCAATGACAGCAGAAAGAGAGTATATGTGCGCACTAAGGGCCCAAAAGTATCTCTTTGATCTCAAGACTGATGCCCTCGATGCAACTGCTCGAAACTGGTGCTCCGGGGTAATCGAGGTCGTAGAATGCGATGGTGAACAGCGCTGGACCGATGGTAAAGCAGTTGAGCCAAGGGAGAGGGTAAAAAGTTGAGATGTTGCAGTGTGGGAGCAAAAATGCGGACAGAGAGATCAGAGGAGATCAGATAAAGCAGATGGACTGAAAAACAGTGGAGTAGGGTTTTGGAGGTTGCTGAATCTATTGGGATAGGAATCGGGGCACAATTGTGAACTGATGGTGTGCAATAAGCAGCTAGAGCGTGAGGCTCATAACCTGTTCAAGCTAGGACTTGAAGAAGCAGACTAGCCACTTGTTGGATTGACTCAGGGAGCTTCAGGAGAGCTGGAACTAGAGTCCACTGTGAGTAACTAATATACATTGACAAAGAAATCAGAGTATAGTACCTAGAGTCCACTGTGAGTAACTGAGACGAAGGTATCACTTAGCACTCAAGGCACTTCTTTTTCATCTTATCTTATCTTATCTGGTTAGCGCTTATCTTATCGGTGAGCGTTAATCTTATCTCATCTTATCGGTGGCTGAGTAGTCTAGACAGTTTCTAGACTTACGACCTAGAGCTACGGGTCTAGGGTTTACCTTATCGGACAGGGTCTTTACTTATATAGTACTTAGGGCGTTCACCTTAGCAGGGCACTGACCATGGTCCGTGCACGTTATTTAGGGTATATAAGTAGTTACATTCTTTGTTGTAGTCCTTAGTTCAATATACTTGTGGTTCCACCCAGTGAAAGCCCTTGGCCTCTGCTGCTAGATAAGGGTGGTGGGACTTAATGGGTCTAGCGGACTCTGAGTGACCTACGTCAAGGGTCATCTCCTTTAGTTTGGTTTGTTTTTCCATTGTGTTCCACTCGACGCGTAACAGTAACCAAAGAATAGGAACAGTGGACTCTGGAGTCTAAGTGCGCATCTAGGTAAATAAAAGTAAACAATAAGCCACTAAGGCTAGAAGTGTCCTAAGTACAAGATCTGCTTGTATAGGAAGCTGAAACAAAAACAGAAAAGTCTAGAAACTTGATGGAAAGCAAGTAGGTAGTAAGTATAGTATAAGACATGAAGGAGGAAGTGAATGGATGACTTATGGATTAGGAATGACTGCTTTAGAGGTGTGAAATCACCTCAGCTAACACTTTGATGGGAACAACTTTTCTGTATGGTAGGTCAAGCTTAAAACTTGGCTCGCCACCAATTAAGGGGTACTTAGCACCAACTTTGATGGTTGCATGGCAGTACTCTCATGCATGAAGGATCCGGTTGCTGGCCGGTTTGCTGAGGCCCTCTTAAGGAAATATACCGAATAAAATGCCTGGCCAATACTATACGTCCTTGGGGAGGAAATTGAAAGATATTTCCGACCCTTGGCTGACAAGAAATGGGCGAAAAATCAGCTCGTCTAATTAAAACAAGAAAAAATGCAGACGGATGAATTTATTATCAGGTTCCACTTGTTGGTCCTGCAATCGAATTGCTCTCACACGCATTCAATTTATCTATTGGAACAGGCAGCATGGTCCGATATAATTAAGGAGATCTATCTCCAAGGCACTCAGAAGACAACAATAGAAGAGTACCTAGATGAAGTCCAGCGAATCAGAAGCCAGTATGATCTCTTCGAGTTCCAATTCGGTAACAAGAGATCCCAGGGGCACGCCTGGGTTAACAACGCACAAAATAACTCTTCCTCCAGCCGTGAAGGTAAAACATATGGATCAGATAGCAATGCGATGAACATCAGTGCCACATAAAAGGGCAAGCAGCCAGAGCGAAGGAGGCTCTAGATGGACTACTTTAAATGTGGCAAGTCAGGCCACTTTGTCCAACAGTGCAGTGCACCAAACTGTTGTTGCAGCTCAGACCGCCACACCACAGACCGACACAGGGGGTCAGCAAATTTCGGTCATCAGGTACGACAAACAGAAAGTGTGCCAGCTGATCACTAGTGTGGCATGGACTTTGAGGAAGCGAAAGCTTTCTTTTTTGACATGCACACCGCTGAGATGAAGGCTCAGGGAAAAGCCTTCAGCCCTTGAACATGGGGACAGTTCAGGGTGTCACATCTCTGGCAGATGGTAGATAGCGCTCAAAAGCATTTGTCAGGAAGCCTGAGCCTATAGCTCAAACAGGGTAAAATAAATGTGTTAATGACAATGTTTCCTTTTCTTGTACTAATAGGTTCTCTCTTCTTGATACGTTTGATAGTTCTGATAGTTCTGATTTTCTTGATAGTACAGTAAGTAGTTCTAAAAACATAAAACAATCTACAACAAAATACTTCTTCCATCAACTTCCTGTCCCCTGGAGATGATCTTCCTGAAAGGATCCTTACTAGATTGGTCTCCCTCAAGAAGAAATTAAAGATCTCAATCGAAGTAATGGATAAACATGTGGATGTTGACACCGCATTTCCTATTCAGGTCCAGGCTCTTTTAGACTGCAGAACCAAATCTATTTTTATCGATCGCCAATGGGCTAAGCGACAAGGCCTCATGCTATGCAAGTTGCCGAATCTATCCCAGTCTTTAATGTCGATGGAACCAAGAATCGAGCAGGAGATATTACTCATATTGCAGAAATCCTTATGGAGTATAAAGGCCACAAAGAAATAGTTCAAGCAGAAATCAGTGATTTAGGAACTATGGCAAACATCCTCGGATACACCTGGCTTGTGTATCACAATCCTAACATTAACTCAATTATCTAATCATGCTATGCGCATCACTTCGATAGAACTAGATGAAGAAGTCGAAGTTGTCTTAAAATGGAAAGGTCTTATCAGTGACCTTGAAACTGATAATGAGTGGAAGAAGCTAAGAAGCACAGTTGTGTTAGAAACACTGATAAAGGAACTGGTTCCTAGCATCTACCATAAGGACTTTTATGAGACTTTCTCAAAAAAAGAATCTGAGTGCATGCCAACATGCAAGCTGTGGGACCATGTAATCGAACTAAAAGAAGACTTCAAGCCTAAGAAAGGGAGAATGATCCCTCTTTCGACTCAGGAGCAGGATGAAGTCAAGTCATTTATTGAAGATCAGCTCTCAAAGGGCTATATTAGACCATCTAAATCACCTCAGATGTTGCCTGTATTCTTCGTACCTAAGAAAGAAGGCACTAAGCAGATGGTTCAAGATTACTACTATCTGAATGAAGGAACGGTTAAAAATAATTATCCCTTGCCTCTGATTAGTCAGCTTGTTGACAAGCTAAAGGGTGCAAGATACTTTACGAAAATGGACCTTCAATGGAGATACCACAATGTACGAATCAAAGAAGGTGACGAATGAAAGGCAGTATTTGTCTGTCATTTAGGTTCTTTTGAACCCCTTGTCATGTTCTTTGGTCTCTGTAATTTGCCAGCTACGTTTCAATCTATGATGAATGAGCTATTTGCAGATATGGACAACATTGTTATTAATCTATATGAACGATCTTCTAATTTATACAAAAATGGACAATATCAATGAGCATCACAAAGCTGTAGCACGTATGCTTTAGTGGCTCAAAGATAATGATTTATTTGTCAAGTCAGACAAGTGCTTCTTTGACAAGACAGAAGTAGAATTCCTCGGTATGACCATGACTTGTGATGGTGTTCACATGGACGAATTGAAAATAAAAGCAATCCAGAAGTGGCCAGTCCCACAAACAGTCAAACATGTCTATTCTTTCGTCAGCCTCGCTAACTTTTACCATCGCTTCATACTTGGTTATGCTGGAATTGTGAAACCTCTCATGGACTTAACATGTAAAGATCTCCAGTGAAACTGGGAAGGATAAAGAACAACAAGCGTTTGAAATGCTTAAAGAACAATTTATGACAGCACCTGTTTTGGTATATCTAGACATTGATGTGGAATTCTGTCTAGAAACCGATGCTTTGGATTATGCCACAGGGGCAGTCTTATCTATGAAATGTCCTGATGGAGAATGGCAACCATGTGCCTTTAGTTTTCATGCCCTATCGATGCAAGAGCAGAACTATCAGGTTGTTGACAAAGAAATGCTTGCTATTATCCATGCATTAGAAATGTGGTGACATTATTTAGAAGGTGCTTAGCACAAATTTGAAATTTGGTCCAATCACAAAAATCTGCAATATTTTATCAAATTCCAAGATCTAAATCATAGGCAGGCAAGATGGTCCTTGTACCTTACGTGATTTGACTTTACCTTGGTCTACAAGGCAGGAACCTCCATGATGAAAGCAGATACTTTATTCCAACATTGTGATCACTCCGATGGAGTTGAAGATGACAACAAGGGCATCACCATAATTTCTCCTAAAAAGATCAGGGCTCAACATGTTGTTGTAGAAGCTGAAGAGCAGTTAATCGTTGAACGAATCAAGGAACTGTCAAAAGATCTAGATCTAGGGTTAAACTATAAGCTCCAGGATGGGCTTTATTACAGAGAAAATCATATTTATGTCCCTGGTGATGCCAAGTTTCGCCAGGATATCATCACACTCCATCACAACAGTCCAGTTGCAGGTCATCCTAGTTAATCAAAGACTCAGGAATTGGTGGAACGTAATTATTATTAGCCTGGGTTACATACACAGGTCAAGGACTATATTTTGCGTTGCAATCGATGTGCATGTATGAAAAGTTCTCGCATCGCCCCAGCTGATATGCTCCAACCACTGCTGATCCCATTTGGACCATGGGTTGATATCTCGGCAGATTTCATCACGGACTTACCTCTTTCGGATGGTTACGACACTATTCTAGTAGTGGTAGATTGTTTCTCCAAGGAGGCTATATTTATTCCAACCAACAAAATGATCACGGCTCTCGGAACAGCCAAATTATATTTGCAACATGTCTGGAAGCATCATGGTCTTCCCACAACTATTGTTTCGGATCGTGGTCCACAATTTGTTAGCTGAGGTGATCTTACACCTCTAAAGTGGACATTCCTAATTCATAAGTTGTCCATTCACTTCCTCCTTCAAGTATTATACTATACTCACTACCTACTTGCTTTCCATCAAGTTTCTAGACTTTCCTGTCTTTGTTTCAGCTTTCTACACAAGCAGATCTTGTACTTGGGATGCTTCTAGCCTCAGTGGCTGATTGTTTATCTTTGTTTACCTAGATGTGCACTTAGACTCCAGAGTCCACTGTTCCTATTCTTTGGTTACTCACAGTGGACTCTAGGTACTATACTCTGATTTCTCTGTCAATGTATATTAGTTACTCACAGTGGACTCTAGTTCCAGCTCTCCTGAAGCTCCCTGAGTCAATCCAACAAGTGGCTAGTCTGCTTCTTCAAGTCCTAGCTTGAACAGGTTATGAGCCCCACGCTCTAGCTGCTTATTGCACACCATCAGTTCACAATTGTGCCCCGATTCCTATCCCAATAGATTCAGCAACCTCCAAAACCCTACTTCACTGTTTTTCAGTCCATCTGCTTCATCTGATCTCCTCTGATCTCTCTGTCCGCATTTTTGCTCCCACACTACAACATCTCGACTTTCTACCCTCTCCCTTGGCTCAACCGCTTCACCATCGGTCCAGCGCTGTTCACCATCGCATTCTACGACCTCGATTACCCCGGAGCACCAGTTTCGAGCAGTTTCATCGAGGGCATCAGTCTTGAGATCAAAGAGATACTTTTAGGCCCTTAGTGCGCACATATACTCTCTTTCTGCTGTCATTGCTCAACAACCACCTATCCAATCACCTTGGCTGTTGTCACCATCATATTCTACGCCCTCTACTGTCCCTGAGCGCGCCCACTCGCCTCTACATCAACCGTGTTCTCGCTGTTCAATGGCCTTGTCTTTTTGGAGCCCCTAAACACCAACATCAACTCATATCTCCACATCCTGCCTATCAATTCAGCTCGGACCACTACTGGATCGTGTTCTCTGTCCCTCCATCTATCTATCTACCTATTTTCGACATTTCCGGCGCATTCCTGAGCTCACTGTCTGCCTCTTACTCTGCATTTACCCTATCACTATGTCCTCAGAGCATACTCCTCGTATCAAACCTCTCAATGCCACCAACTACCACACCTGGAGTGAGGAGATGAAGGCCCTCCTTCGCTCCAAGGGTCTCTGGAGGCTGGTGGTGTTACGATATGAATTTTTCCTCTATTTCTTTTCCTTTTCTTTCTATTTATTCTAATTTATTAAGCCTTTAGCACCTAGCACACTTAACTTTCAAGACTTAGAACATCTAAGTCTCTATCCTATCACGTGACTGGTCACGTGACATGACACGTGCAACTAACATGCACGTAATATGAACTAGCTCCTATGTCACATCTTCATGGACTCACAGGCCTATGCCTCACCTTTACCGTATGTTTCTCATTTCCGATATTTCATATTTAATGAGCTGCCACACCTCATGGCATACACACCGTATTAATGTGGCAGCACATACTATCCTCATTGCATGCTTCTACTTCCATTCTACACATGTTATCCTCATGTTATGATTCTCTTCCATGACGATGCTTGATACACGCCTCCTCCATATGTTTTCCCACCTTATCAGTAGATAAGAACACTATATGTACAAACAGCTGTATAGTATATAAGGACCAATGCAGTGACCAGAGGACTCCATCGAATCCTCTTGGGTTTTACTTCTTCAGCCCCTCTGAATAAGAGCAACCTCAGTCATAATTAACTTCAGTACACACCCACACATCATGTGAGCCGCTGATTGTATCAGGTGGATGGCAAGGAGACACGTCCTAGTGCGCCCGGAGATGAGCAGGACAAGTGGAATGCAAAGCAGGATAAGGCTGCAGGTGAACTCATGTTAAGCTTAGAGCCTGATCAGAGGGTGCATATTAGGGCCCACCAGGAGGATCTCACAGCTGCATGGAAGGCCCTGGCACCGCTATACGTTCAACAGAAGCCTGGCACACGTTTTCTTGCCTATGATCAGTTCTTCAGCATCTGGAAGGAGGAGAATGAGTCTCTCACTGTCCTGACTGCTAGAGTTGAGCAGGCCATGTCTAGAATCAAGGAGCTGCGTCCATCAGACTTCTCTCTCAATGATTGGGATGATGAGCTGACTTACATGACCCTCATTCATGCTCTGGGCGATGATTATCAGCATTTCACCTCTTTCATGATGCTTTTGTCCACTCTGAACAAGGAAGTAGTCAAATCTACCTTCATTGCTGAATAGATGCACAGGGAACCTCGTGCCAGTGCCTCCACGGCCGACTCTGCATTTACCACCGCTTCTAGACGCTGCAACTGCGACTCCAACACCCCTTGCACCTTCTGTGACTACACTGGACACTGTGAACATATGTGCCACTCCAGACAACGTGCCAAGGATGCTCTCAAGGCCAACCGCTCCTCCAAGCGCAGAAGTAAAACCCGGAATGCGAATCAAGCCCAGGGATCTGGTCCTGGCACTCCTACTTCGACCTCCAGCTCCCTTCCTACCTCTGTCTCTGCCAATGTAGGTGCTGCTGCGCTTCACACCCTCTAGGAAGTGACTGAGAGTGCAGGAAATGCAAGTCTTCGTGCTAGTGATCCCTCTGACCCTCTGTGCCCCCTCCAACTCAATGCTGACACTGATTGGAATGCAGACACTGGGGCCACTTCTCATATGACACCCCATCGCCACTGATTGCGCAATTATTCATCTCAGTGCATACCAATCAAGCTGGCTAACAACACCCTGGTCTATTCTGCTGGTGTTGGGTCTGTGGTCTTTGATGGTAGGAGCACTAGAGCGGTAGAGTTCACTCGAGTACTATATGTTCCTGCTCTTCACAACAATCTTCTCTCAGTCTTGTATCTCACTCGTCAGTCTGGCTTTGTTGTCAATATAGATTTCACTCGTATGGTCTTCTCTCGTCCTCCTGGCCCTTCACTTTTTGTGACCACCATCAACAACAATAATGCTGCCTTCCTGGAAGGTTCTACTGTGCCTTTGCTTCACTTTGCCTCTCCTGCTATGACTGTACTCCTCAATCTGTCCCTCTGGCATCGTAGGCTTGCACATCACCATTTGGCAGACGTCAAGATGCTCTATGACCGCAATTTGGTCACTGGCATGAAGCTGGATGTCAAGACTCTACTCGATCCCATCTGCAAGCCATGTCTGGCTGGTAAGATGCATGCCAACTCATTTCCTAGCACGGAATGGCGCGCTTCTTGCCCCTTAGAGCTCATGCACACTGATGTACATCAATTGCCCTATAGGACATTCTCTGGCCATCACTTTTGGGTGACATTCATAGACGATTACTCCAGATATTGCTTTGTGATCCCCATCAGGGCCAAGTCCGATGTCTTTGATGTGTTCAAGCAGTTCAAGACCTATGCTGAGAACCAGAGTGAGCGCAAAATCAAGACATTGAGAGATGACAAGGGTGGTGAGTACATGAGCAACTCTATGCTAGACTTTACTACTCAGAGCGGCATTGAGCATCAGCACACTGTCCGCGCTCGTTCACAGCAGAATGGTGTAGCTGAGCACGCTAATCGTATGCTGGTAGAACACATTACTGCCATGTTGGACGAGTCTGGCCTTGCCATGGCCTTCTGGGGTGAGGCACTTGCTGCTCTTGTCCATGTCTAGAATCGCTGCCCCACTGATGCAGTGGATGGAGCTACACCTTATGAGCTGTGGTATGACAGGAAACCAGATGTCTCTCATCTTAGGATATGGGGCTGCACTGCTTATGTGCACGTTCAGAAGGATAAGCATCTACTGCTGACTTCTTATATGGAGAAATGTGTGTTTATCGGCTATCCACAGGGTTACAAGGGCTGGAAGTTCTACAACCCCACCTCCAAGTGCACTGTCATCTCAGAGCGTGCTGATTTCGATGAACGCTATTTCCTTGCTTCCAAGAAGCCTCCTCTTGTCTCTGGTGTGCTTCCTCCCCTTGCCCCCAACCCTGCTGACTCTTCTCTTGTCTCTGGCCCTATCTGGGACAACTCTGATGCTAATGAGCCTGATTCTGTGCATGCTCCAGCTCAGAGGGGGGAGGATGGTCCACCAGCAGCGCCCACAGTGCCTGTTGTGAACACAGATAACCCAGCTCTATCTGTGGACGACCCTGGTGTTCCGGACATTGATCCAGAGCCTACTCAGCCTCAGAATGAGTTGTCTGATGATGCTCCAGCCACTCCACCAGCTCCTGCTGCTGTCCTACCTGCCCCAGCTCTGCCTAGTCCCATTGGCATTGGTGTCAGACTGCCTGCTAGAGAAAGGCGACCTCCACGTGAGTGGTGGAAGCTGAGTACAGCACAGTTAGAGGATGAGGTGGATGATGAGGAGGAGGATGCTGACATGGCCCTCTTGAGTGCAGCTGTTGAGCCCAGGACTTATGCAGAGGCAATGCGTCGACCAGATGCAGAGCAGTGGCACACAGCAGCCCTAGAGGAGCTTGCAGCACACAAGACCAATGGAACTTGGCAGTTGGTCGAAAGGCCAAGGGACCACAAGGTCATTGGTTCGAGGTGGGTGTTCAAAGTCAAGCGGAATGCTGATGGCTCTGTAGACCGCTACAAGGGACGCCTTGTGGTCAAGGGCTACAACCAGAGGCCCGGCTTTGACTACTTGGAGATATTTGCCCCTACAGTGCATATGCTCACCATTCATGTTGTCCTTGCTCTGTCTGCACTTCATGATCTTCATCTTCACTCTGTTGACATCTCTCATGCCTACCTCAATGGGGAGATGGACTGTGATGTCTACATGGAGCAGCCTGAGGGATTTGCAGAGGGTAACCCCAAGACTCTTGTCTGCAAGCTCAGCAAGTCCATCTATGGCACAAAACAAGGAGGCAATCGCTGGAATTGCAAAATGCGCACTGTGCTCGAGTCCCTTGACTTTACCCAGACCTACTCTGATGCAGCCATCTATGTCTACACTTGAGGTGATGTCCGTATTATCCTGCCTGTCTTTGTGGACGATATGACCTTTGCCTCCAAATCTCTTAAGACCATCCAGGACTCCATCTCCGAGCTATCCAAACACTTCAAATTGTGCGACCTAGGTCCTACCACTCAGCTCCTAGGTATCCAGATCTCCCGGGACTGCTCCAAGCGCTCTATCTCTCTCTCTCAGCGCTAGTACTGCTTAGATTTGCTCGAGCGCTATTGAAACATCAGCGGCTCACATTGCTTGGAGGGCGTACTGAAGTGAAGTAAACCAAGGTTGCTCTTAGATTGAGACACTGGAATAAGACCCAAGAGGATTCGATGGGGATCCTCTGGTCGCTCTATTGACCTTTATATACTACACTAGTGTTTGTCCATATGTACACTAGATCTAGCCAATACTATGAAAGACATATGTTCTAGGCATGTATCAAGCATGGCCATGGAATGGAAGAGAATCATGACATGAGGAATACATGTGTAGAATGGAAGGAGAAGCATAAGGTGAGGATAACATGTGCTGCCACGATCACACATTAGATCGGTGAGGATCCCATGATGTGTGGCAGCCTATTAAATATGAAATAGGAGAAATGAGAAACATACAGTAATGGTGAGGCATAAGGCTATGAAAGCCTGTGAGTCCATGAAGAGGTGACATAGGGGTTATGTCCGTGTCGCGTGCAAGCAAGTTGCACATATCACGTCACATGACCAGTCATGTGATTAGGAAAAAGACTTAGACGTTTCTAAGTCATAAGTATAAGCGCATTAGGCGTTAAAGAAAGAAAAATAGAGAAAAAGAAAAGAAAAGGAAAGAAAAATACATATTGTAACACTACCCCCCTCCTAAGGATCGACTTCCAGGTGATCAAAGGGAGTGTCGCGAGGCATAGAGACCGTCAAATTTTCAAATGGCTGGAATAATGATAGGAAATCCAAGTAAGCCATTCGTAGCTTACGAGGAGCCGAGGGATTTGCCCGATGAAAGGCTGCAACCGCATCGGAAGCATGGGCCAAATTGCCAGCGGGTTCCCACGTTCTATCTTCATCAGTATAGCCCTTCCAGTGGACTAAGTATTCAAGTCGGTTACCCCTTTTTCGAGATTCAACCACATAATCTACTTCGTATTCTTCATCACGACCCTCAGTAACTTCAATGGGTCCAGGGGCAACAACCGGTTGCCCAGGCAAGCGCTCTTTGTAAGGCTTGACCCGCGAAATATTAACCATAGGGTGAATACGCATAGACTTCGGTAGCTTAAGCGTCAACGCATTAGAGCCAACCAGTTTGGTGACCTCATAGGGACCGATCCATCGTTCGGTTAATTTACGTGAAGCTCTTGGCAGGCGCAGATTACTTGTGCTGAGCCAGACCCTATCCCCAGTGACGTATTCAGGGGCATCTGATCTGTGCTTATCAGCTTGCGCTTTCATTCGCCTCTGAGCATTCAATAAATTAGCTTCTGTATCTTTCAAAGTCTTGGCCATTTCTTCGGCAAAGTCATCAGCAGCTGGTGCCTTAGACACGTGTTGCTCGAAGCCCATTCTTGGAGCATAGGACCGTGTGACTTCGAAAGGGGTCTTCTTAGTAGAAGCCTGCTTCTTTGTATTATATGAGAATTGAGCGATGGCAAGCCAGTCAGCCCATTCTGCTTCTTTTTCTGCACAGAATAAACGAAGGTACTGTTCCAAGTCCCTGTTCATTCGTTCCGTCTGACCATCTGTCTGCAGATGATATGCAGTGGATAATTTAGGGGTGATACCTAATCGTTTGCATAATGCACGCATTACTTCTGCGGCAAATTGCGGTCCACGATCAGATATGATAGTGCGGGGTAGGCCATGTGCCTTCCACACGTTGGTTAAATATAGACGAGCCGTGTCAAGGGCTGTCGTTGTTTTTAAACATGGAATGAATTCAACTTCTTTGGAAAACCTGTCCATCATCACAAGGATGGAGTCAAATCCATTCGAATCAGGCAGATCCGTAATGAAGTCTGCTGATACATCTTCCCAAGGCGTCGTAGGAACTTCCAAGGGATGTAACTTTCCAGCGGGAGGCTGATTGCTCCCTTTCATACGTGCGCATCTATCGCAACGGGAAACATATTCTTTGACCTGTTGTGACATCAACGGCCAAGTGTAGCTGTGTTGCAGCAAGTCTATCGTCTTCTCAACTCCTGGATGTCCAGCAACCGGAGTGTCGTGGTGTAGTGTAATAATTGATTGCCGTAGACCGTTGTCGTCAGGCACATACATCTTCATCTTATCATCATAGAGAATTCCATCACTGTCATCATGAATGTGGAACTTCTCTCGTAACGTCTGGACTTCTGATTCTTTCAGCTTGTGCATAGCGTCAAGAACCTGTTGTTTGATCTTATCGCCTTCATCGGAGATCAAGATGGTCGCCCTAATCTTCTCCGGCGTTAATATGGTTACTCCTTTATTGTCATCCTCGATGCTGATCATGTGATCTTCTTGTCTAGATAAGGCATCGGCTTTCCCCATCGAGGTTCCAGCTTTATGGATGAGTTTAAAGTTGAACCGAGATAGATATTGTGCCCATCGCGCTTGGCGACGGTTAAGGTTTTGTGCCTTCATGAAATACTGGAGATTCTTGTGATCGTTCCAGATTTCAAATTCATACTTGGCACCTTCTAAATAATGTCTTCACGCTTCGAGAGCCTGAATCATGCTGAGCATCTCTTTATCAGCAATTGGATAATTCCTCTCTTCAGGTGTCATGGAGCATGAGGCGTAGGCAACTGGGTGCCATAAGCCATCCTTTTCAATAGATAAGACTCCGCCTGTTGCAAAGTCTGAGGCGTCACATTCAAGACGGAAGCGACTGTCTTCATCTGGAAAGGATAGGATAGGAGCGGACGTAAACTTCTTCTTTAGCATGTCAAATGCTTCTTGTTGCGCTTCTTTCCATACGAAGGGTGTATCCTTCTTTGTTAAATCGTTTAGGGGTCTAGCCACTTGGGCATAGCCTTGGATGAACCTTCTGTAGAAATTGGCGAGTCCGAGGAAACTCCTAACTCCTTTCACATTCTTCGGCGCAGGCCATTCTAGAATAGCCTTCACCTTAGAGTCGTCCATCTTAATTCCATCCCGGCTGACTATCATGCCGAGGAATTCTACTTCTGGTACCGTAAAGGTACACTTCTCTGGTTGGATAAATGGATCATTTTCTTCCAATCGACGTAGGACTTCTTTAACGATCTTTTCGTGTTCCTTGACGTCATCGGTTTTCGTGAATATTAATAGGTCATCAATATAGACCACCACTACGTCATCCATATCGGCAAAGATCTCATTCATTATTGCTTGGAACGTGGCGGGTGAATTGCATAACCCGAAAAACATAACGAGGGGTTCATAGGCACCGCGGAAGCATACGAAGGCAGCTTTCCACTCATCGCCTTCCTTGATGCGAATGTTGTTATATCCCCATCGTAGATCCATCTTCGTAAATAACTTAGCTCCTTTTAGCTTATCCACTAATTGGGAAATTAGCGGGAGCGGATAATTATTTTTGACGATATGCTCGTTTAGATAGCGATAATCTTGAACCATGCGTCTAGTGCCTTCCTTCTTTGGCACGAAGAAAACAGGAGAAGTTTGGGGAGACTTTGAAGGTCGTATGTAACCCTTCCTCAGTTGTTCATCAATGAAGCTAGAAACTTCTTTCTGCTCCTCTACTGAGAGGGGAATCATTCTTCCTTTCTTAGGAACGAATGTATCCTTCAAGTCAATAGCGTGATCCCATGGTTTTCTGATCGGCATGCGTTCAGATTCTCCTTTTGAGAACCGTCCGTAATACTGATGGTATGCGCTAGGCACCATCTCTTCTATCGTCTTTTCTATTTTTTGAGGCGCCTCAATGCTAGCTCGTATAGCGTAGGCATGATAAGCAGCCTCTTCTTCTTCTTTTTCTAGAACACGAAGGAAAACACTCTTTTCTCTTAATAGATGGCAACTTCTGGGGCATCGCGTCATCTTTACTTCGCCCTTGGCCCAATCTATTTCAGGATTGTGCTTCTTTAACCACGTGTACCTGAGGATGATCTGATTACGTCCTAGATCCGTAACCTCTGCGGTAACGCGTTCCCTGTGTCCTTCATAATCTATAATTAGCTCGGTGGAGTGTGTGACGTTTCCAGCCGAGTTCTTTGATCCGTCAACGTTAAATCCGGGAATGGGGTTGCGTAAGAGAGTGAGTGGTAGCTTTTGACTCATAGCCCACTTCTTGTCAATAAAAATAACATTAGCACCACAATCGAGTAGTGCGTCAGCGGCGACGTAATTCTTCTTATCATGGGAGGATGCAACTTTGATCTTCATTAAGATCTCCTTCTCCATGTTGAGCGTTCTTAAGAAAAAGTCATCTGGGATTTCTTCGTCTGACATATTTTTTTGTTGTTTTGGTGAAACTGAATTAAGTACCAGTTTGAAGCCCCGGCCGAGCCCCTTCACAGAAGAGGACCCAGTTTGGCATTGTGAAAAAGAAACATCATCCGACTCATCCGTGCTTTCCCTAGGTTCTTCGACCTCAAGGACGGAGAAGCGGTTGGATAAATATTCATCAAATGTGACTGCACGAACACCCAGTTCGTTCATGCGGCACGACCTTTTCCCTTATCGTGGACATCTTTCATGTCCCAAAAGTATGCCCTCATTTCATCATAGGACATGTGGCGTATAGCCGCAAAAGGATCGTTACCCCGTGGGGCTTCTCTTTTGGGCTCTTCTGGTTCGACGACGCGCACTTGGCGGCCGCCGCGGCATTCCTTCTTGTGTTTGCCCCCCAGCCATTTGCATGAGGGACATTGGTTGCGTGGTTTGGGGCAGTTCTTTACCCCGTGTGGACCACCACAGTTGTAACATGATAATTTTGATGACGACCCACATTGGGCGGCATCAATTTGCATTGCATTGGGGTCACTACGTGCCTGTGACGTTCTTCGACTAGTAGCACCCATTATGAAGTCAAGGGACTCTTGAGCGGTCCCGACGCGTCGAATTTCGGCAATGTATTCGGCTACTTTAGCCTTACGTTTGCCTTCCTTAAAGATTTGAGCAATGATGCTCCGTCTGACGTTGTTTTCCAGCATGAAAATAGCGTGCGATTCATCTATCGCAGCTTGCTGGTAAAGTGCTTCGAATTTGACGATGAAATCGTCTGTAGACATCTTGTTTTGTAGCAGCCCCTTTAGCTGGCTACATGTCCAATCAACCTGATTGGTGGAACGGAAGAGACCTTCAATCTCTGCCACCATCAGTGCTCATGTGTACGTGTCCCCCTTTATGATCCGCGTCTGAGCAAAGGGACCAGCTTTTGGCCCTTTCAGACGGGAGAGGACGGTCAGGACTGCCTCGTGTGAGCCCGGCGTGATTGCGTGTGAGTTAATGTTGAGCCAAGCCCACATCTTAGCCCACCATTCTTCAAACTTTGCCTTTGACCCGTCATATTCTCCTGGGTCATTGAATACTTCTATTTTCTTTGAGTATGCTCCCCCCGTACTCGTCGAAGTTGAGGCTGAGCCTCCTGCTACACCTGCTCGTTCCAGAGCGGCGATTCTATTGTTGAGCTGGTTTATAATCCTGCTCTGATCAAACATGCCCTGCCTAGCAGCAGCGATCTTATCTTCCCAGTTTGCCTGGGCATCGTCCAGGATATCAAAGACGGCTTGCGACATTTTGATTCAAGGGAGAAAATTTGTATGTAGAAAAAGTTAAATGAAATATTGTAACTCTTGATCGTAGATCAAGGGGTCGGTGGTAAGTACGTGGAGGTGGCGCCTTACTTCGTTAAGGACGCGGCGGGGACGTAGGAAATCGGGGAGAAATTCGTCAAAATAATCCCTTCGTACGTGAGCAGGATCGACAGGAAAGTAAGTACGTCTTGCCCGACGTGGGCATGGTGTGGGGAAAGGGGTAGGGGTGCGATACCTAGCCCTAGCTTCTTCTGCCCTTCTGGGACCTTCTCCTTCTTCAATCAGCCCTGCTTCTACCTGACGTATATACTCGTCCACTAAAACTTCGGGAACGAATAGCCGATTGATAAAGACCGGCAACTGGGGGTAAGCGGCAGGCGGTGCGTCGTTCGGATCTACCGAAGGTGAGCGAGAAGGGAGATGAGATGAGGGAGATGGGACGAGAGTGGCCTGATCTTCGTCGACGTCTGTAGCAATGGAGTTGAGCCCGAGTTCTTCTTCGAACCACTCCTCCTGTTCTGCCCGTTGCTCTATGGTTAGCAACGTCGAATGCTCTGCAGATGGTGTGGGATACTCTCCGCGCTCCTCTTCATAAGAGGCGGGGTATGCAGGTGAAAATCTGTGAGAGGATGACACTGGCCGGTGTCACTAAGCGTCAGTCCGTGAGCGTCACTTCAAATACTTCAAAAGCGTTTACTTGGTGCTTGTGGTGGTCTTGACCAGCAAGCATCACGAGCAAAGTTGGTTAGTTCATGATCGAATCCTAATGAAACATCAGCGGCTCACATTGCTTGGAGGGCGTACTGAAGTGAAGTAAACCAAGGTTGCTCTTAGATTGAGACACTGGAATAAGACCCAAGAGGATTCGATGGGGATTCTCTGGTCGCTCTATTGACCTTTATATACTACACTAGTGTTTGTCCATATGTACACTAGATCTAGCCGATACTATGAAAGACATATGTTCCAGGCATGTATCAAGCATGGCCATGGAATGGAAGAGAATCATGACATGAGGAATACATGTGTAGAATGGAAGGAGAAGTATAAGGTGAGGATAACATGTGCTGCCACGATCACACATTAGATCGGTGAGGATCCCATGATGTGTGGCAGCCTATTAAATATGAAATGGGAGAAATGAGAAACATACAGTAATGGTGAGACATAAGGCTATGAAAGCCTGTGAGTCCGTGAAGAGGTGACATAGGGGTTATGTCCGTGTCGCGTGCAAGCAAGTTGCACATATCACGTCACATGACCAGTCACGTGATTAGGAAAAAGACTTAGACGTTTCTAAGTCATAAGTATAAGCGCGTTAGGCGTTAAAGAAAGAAAAATAGAGAAAAAGAAAAGAAAAGGAAAGAAAAATACATATCGTAACAGCTATGGCATGGCTGACTGCAAGCCTGTCACCACTCCAGTCGACCCAGGACTTCGTCTATCACGCGAGCAGTGTTCTCAGAATGCGCAGGAAGCTGCCCAGACGCGCAGCATTGATTATCTTGGTGTGGTAGGCTCTCTGATATATTTTGCCACCACTACTCGTCTAGATATTGCATTTGCTGTTGGACTCTTTGCACGTTTCAACTCTAATCCTGGCATAGTGCACTGGAATGCAGTCAAACACCTTCTCTGTTACGATATGTATTTTTCCTCTATTTTTCTCTATTTTTCTTTCTTTAACGCCTAGCGCACTTGTACTCAACGACTTAGAACGTCTAAGTCTTTTCCTAATCACGTGACTGGTCACGTGACATGATATGTGCAACTTGCTTGCATGTGACATGGACATACCCCTATGTCACATCTTCACGGACTCATAGGCTTTCATAGCCTTATGCCTCACCATTACCGTATGTTTCCCATTTCCCCTATTTCATATTTAATAGGCTGCCACACATCATGGAATCCTCACCGATTTCATATGTGATCGTGGCAGCACATGTTATCCTCACTTTATGATTCTCTTCCATTCTACATGCGTTTCCCTCATGTTATGATTCTTTTCCATTCCATGGCTATGCTTGATGCATGCCTGGAACATATGTCTTTCATAGTATCGATTAGATCTAGTGTACACATGGACAAACACTAGTAGAGTATATAAGAGTCAATGAAGCGACCAGAGGACTCCATCGAATCCTCTTGAGTTATACTCTTTCAGCCCCTCTAAATCAGAGCAACCTCAGTTCAAATATCTTCAGTACGCACTCAAGTACAATGTGAGCCGCTGATTGTTTCATTAGGATTCGATCCCTTAACTGACTTTGCTCGCGACGCTTGCCGGTCAAGACCACCGCAAGCATCAAGTAAACGTTTTTGAAGTATCTGAAGTAACGCTCACGGACTGACGCTTAGTAACACTGGCCAGTGTCATCTCACAGATCTACGCTCACATACCCCACCTCTTACGAAGAGGAGCGCGGAGAGTATCATACCTCATCCGTCGAGCACTCGACGTTGGTAACAGTGGAGCAATGGGCAGAGCAGGAGGAGTGGTTCGAAGAAGAACTCGGGCTCAACTCACTCGCTACAGACGTTGAAGAGGACCAGACCACCCTCGTCCCCACTCAATCATCTCACCCCCCTTTGCGCTCACCTTCAGTAGACCCGAACGACGCACCACGCACCGCCTACCCCCAGTTGCTGACTTTTATCAATCGGCTCTTTGTCTCCGAAGTACTAGTGGATGAATACGTGCGCCAGGTAGAGGCCAGTCTCATTGAAGAAGGAGAGGGTCCCAGAAGAAGAGAAGAAGCTAGGGCTAGATACCGTACCCCTACCCCTTTTCCCGCACCATGCCCACGTCGGGCAAGACGTACTTATTTCCCAGTCGATCCCGCATACGTACGCTGGGACTACTTTGATGAATTCCTCCCCGATTTTTTACGTCCACGTCTACGTCCTCGCCACGTCCTTAACGAAGTAAGGCGCCGCCCCCATATACTTACATGCGACCCCTTGATCTACGATCAAGAATTACAGTACTTCCTTTAACTTTTTCTTTACCTACCACTTTCTTGAACAAATATGTCGCAAAACGTTTTCGATATCTTGGATGACCCCCAAGCAAATTGGAAAGATAAGATTGCTGCTGCTAGGCAGGGCATGTACGATCAGAGCCGGATCATAAACCAGCTCAACAACAGAATTGCCGCCCTTGAAGCAAGGGGTGGCACAGCAGGAAGTTCCGCTTCTGCAAGTACAGGGGGAGCGTACTCAAAGAAGATCGAAGTATTCAACGACCCTGGTGAATATGACATGTCAAAGGCAAAATTCGAAGAATGGTGGGCCAAGATGCGGGCTTGGCTTAACATAAACGCACACGCTATAGTGCCGGGCTCACACGAAGCAGTCCTGGCAGTCCTCTCCCGTTTGAAAGGGCCAAAAGCAGGTCCCTTTGCTCAAACGCGGATCATTAAGGGGAACACGTATACATGGGCAATGATGGTGGCGGAAATAGAAGGATTATTCCGTTCCACCAATCAAGTGGATTGGGCACGTAGTCAGCTAAAGGGGCTACTACAAAACAAAATGTCAACGGACGATTTTATCGTCAAATTCGAAGCACTCTACCAGCAAGCTGCGATTGACGAATCGCATGCTATCTTCATGCTGGAGAATAACGTTAGAAGGGGCATCATTGCCCAAATCTTCAAGGAAGGCAAAAGAAAGGCTAAAGTAGTCGAGTACATTGCTGAGATCAGGTGCGTCGGGACCGCACAAGAGTCCCTTGATTTTATAATGGGTGCCACTACCCAGAGAACGTCCCAGGCACGTGACGACCCTAACACAATGCAGATTGATGCCGCCCAAAGAGGGTCGTCATCAAAATTAACATGTTACAATTGTGGTGGTCCACATGGGGTAAAGAACTGCCCCAAACCAAGGGTTCAATGCCCCTCTTGCAAATGGCTAGGAGGAAAACATAAGAAAGAATGCCGCAGTGGCCGCCAAGTGCGTGTCGTCGAACCAATACGAGAAGAGCCCAAAAGGGAAGCCTCACGGGGTAACGATCCTTTTGCAGCTATCCGCAATATGTCCTATGATGAAATGAGAGCATACTTTTGGGACATGAAGGATGTCCACGACAAGGGAAAAGGCCGTGCCGCATGAATGAACTGGGTGTTCGTGTGGTCACATTCAATGATTATTTATCTAACCGCTTTTCCATCCTTGAGGTCGAAGAACCTAGGGAAAGCACGGATGAGTCGGATGATGTTTTATTTTCTCAATGCCAAACTGGGTCCTCTTCTGTGAAGGGGCTCGGCCGGGGCTTCAAACTGGTACTTAATTCAGTTTCACCAAAACAACAAAAAAATATGTCAGACAAAGAAATCTCAGATGACTTTTCCTTGAGAACGCTCAACATGGAGAAGGAGATCTTAATGAAGATCAAAGTTGCATCCTCCCATGATAAGAAGACTTACGTTGCCGCTGACGCACTACTTGATTGCAGCACTAATGTTATTTTCATTGACAAGAAGTGGGCCACAAGTCACAAGCTACTGCTCACTCTCTTATGCAATCCCATTCCCATATTTAATGCTGACGGATCAAAGAACTCGGCTGAAAACGTCACACACTCCACCGAGCTAATTATAGACTATGAAGGACACAGAGAACGCGTTACCGCAGAGGTTATGGATCTAGGACGTAATCAGATCATCCTCGGGTACACGTGGTTGAAGAAGCACAATCCTGAAATAGATTGGGCCAAGGGCGAAGTAAAGATGACGCGGTGCCCCAGAAGTTGCCATCTGTTAAAGGAGAAAAGTGTTTTCCTTCATGTTCTTGAAAAAGAAGAAGAAGAGGCTGCTTATCATGCCTACGCTATACGAGCTAGCATTGAAGCGCCCAAGAAAATAGAAAAGACTATTGAAGAGATGGTGTCTAGTGCATACCATCAATATTACGGACGGTTCTCAAAAGAAGAATCTGAACACATGCCAATACAAAAGCCATGGGATCATGCAATTGACTTGAAGGATACATTTGTTCCTAAGAAAGGAAGAATGATTTCCCTCTCAGTAGAAGAACAGAAAGAAGTTTCTGGTTTCATTGATGAACAACTGAGAAAGGGTTACATACGGTCTTCAAAGTCTCCACAGACGTCCCCTGTTTTCTTCGTGCCAAAGAAGGAAGGCACCAAATGCATGGTTCAAGATTATCATTATCTAAACGAGCACACTGTCAAAAATAATTATCCACTTCCGCTGATTTCCCAATTAGTGGATAAGCTAAAAGGAGCTAAGCTATTTACAAAGATGGATCTACGTTGGGGATACAACAACATTCGCATCAAGGAAGGCGATGAGTGGAAAGCTGCCTTCGTATGCTTCTACGGTGCCTATGAACCCCTCGTTATGTATTTCGGGTTATGCAATTCACCCGCCACGTTCCAAGCAATGATGAATGAAATCTTTGCCGACATGGATGATGTAGTGGTGGTATACATTGATGACCTATTAATATTCACGAAAACTGATGATGTCAAGGAACACGAAAAGATTGTTAAAGAAGTCCTACGTCGATTGAAAGAAAATGACTTATTTATCAAACCAGAGAAGTGTACCTTTACGGTACCAGAAGTAGAATTCCTTGGTATGATAGTCAGCCGAGATGGAATCAAGATGGACGACTCTAAGGTTAAGGCTATTCTGGAATGGCCTGTGCCGAAGAATGTGAAGGGAGTTAGGAGTTTCCTTGGACTCGCTAATTTCTATCGAAGGTTCATCCAAGGCTACGCCCAAGTGGCTAGACCCTTAAATGACCTAGCAAAGAAGGATACACCCTTCGTGTGAAAAGAAGCGCAACAAGAAGCATTTGATATGCTTAAGAAGAAGTTTATGTCCGCTCCTATTCTATCCTATCCAGATGAAGACAGTCGCTTCCGTCTTGAATGTGATGCCTCAGACTTTGCAACAGGCGGAGTCTTATCTATTGAAAAAGATGGCTTATGGCACCCAGTTGCCTACGCCTCATGCTCCATGACCCCTGAAGAGAGGAATTATCCTATCGCTGACAAAGAAATGCTCAGCATGATTCAGGCTCTCGAGGCATGGAGGCACTATTTAGAAGGTGCCAAGTATGAATTTGAAATCTGGAATGATCACAAGAATCTCCAGTATTTCATGAAGGCACAAGATCTTAACCGTCGCCAAGTGCGATGGGCACAATATTTATCTCGGTTCAACTTTAAACTCATCCATAAAGTTGGAACCTCGATGGGGAAAGCCAATGCCTTATCTAGACGAGAAGATCACATGATCGGCATTGAGGATGACAATAAAGGAGTAACCATATTAACGCCGGAGAAGATTAGGGCGACCATCTTGATCTCCGATGAAGGCGATAAGATCAAACAACAGGTTCTGGACGCTATGCATAAGCTGAAAGAATCAGAAGTCCAGACGTTACGTGAGAAGTTCCACATTCATGATAACAGTGATGGAATTCTCTATGATGAAAAGAGAAGAATGTATGTGCCTGATGACGAAGGTCTACGGCAATCAATTATTACGCTACATCACGACACTCCGATTGCCGGACATCCAGGAGTTGAGAAGACAATAGATCTGCTGCAGTGTAGCTATACTTGGCCGTTGATGTCACAACAGGTCAAAGAATATGTTTCCCGTTGCAATAGATGTGCACATATGAAAGGGAGCAATCAGCCTCCCGCTGGCAAACTATATCCCTTGAAAGTCCCTACGACACCTTGGGAAGACGTATCAGCAGACTTCATCACAGATCTGCCTGATTCCAATGGATTCGACTCCATCCTTGTGATGATGGACAGGTTTTCCAAAGAAGTCGAATTCATTCCATGTCTAAAAACAACGACAGCCCTTGACACGGCTCGCCTATATTTAACCAACATGTGGAAGGCACATGGCCTACCCCGCACTATCATATCTGATCATGGACCGCAATTTGCCGCAGAAGTAATGTGTGCATTATGCAAACGATTGGGTATTACCCCTAAATTATCCACTGCATATCATCCGCAGACAGATGGTCAGACGGAAAGAATGAACAGGGACTTGGAACAGTACCTTCGTTTATTCTATGCAGAAAAAGAAGCAGAATGGGCTGACTGGCTTGCCATCGCTCAATTCTCTTATAATACAAAGAAGCAGGCTTCTACTAAGAAAACCCCTTTTGAAGTCACACCGTCTTATGCTCCAAGAATGGGCTTCGAGCAACACGTGTCTAAGGCACCAGCTGCTGATGACTTTGCCGAAGAAATGGCCAAGACTCTAAAGGATACAGAAGCCAATTTATTAGAAGCTCAGAAGTGAATGAAAGTGCAAGCTGATAAGCACAGATCAGTTGCCCCTGAATACGTCATTGAGGATAGGGTTTGGCTCAGCACAAGTAATCTGCACCTGCCAAGAGCTTCACGTAAATTAACCGAACGATGGATCGGTCCCTATGAGGTCACCAAATTGGTTGGCTCTAATGCGTTGACGCTTAAGCTACCAAAATCTATGCATATTCACCCTACGGTTAATATTTCACGGGTCAAGCCTTACAAAGAGCGCTTGCCTGGGCAACCGGTTATTGCCCCTGGACCCATTGAAGTTACTGAGGGTCGTGATGAAGAATACGAAGTAGATTATGTGGTTGAATCTCGAAAGAAAGGGAACCACCTCGAATACTTAGTCCACTGGAAGGGCTACACAGACGAAGATAGAACGTGGGAACCCGCTGGTAATTTGGCCAATGCTTCCGATGCGGTTGCAGCCTTTCATCGGGCAAATCCCTCAGCTCCTCGTAAGCTACGAATGGCTTACTTGGATTTCCTATCATTATTCCAGCCGTTTGAAAATCTGACGGTCTCTATGTCATGCGACACTCCCTTTGATCGCCTGGAAGTCGATCCTTAGGAGGGGGGTAGTGTTATGATATGTATTTTTCCTCTATTTTTCTCTATTTTTCTTTCTTTAGCGCCTAGCGTGCTTGTACTCAATGACTTAGAACGTCTAAGTCTTTTCCTAATCATGTGACTGGTCACGTGACATGATATGTGCAACTTGCTTGCACGCGACATGGACATACCCCTATGTCACATCTTCACGGACTCACAGGCTTTCATAGCCTTATGCCTCACCATTACCGTATGTTTCCCATTTCCCCTATTTCATATTTAATAGGCTGTCACACATCATGGAATCCTCACCGATTTCATATGTGATCGTGGCAGCACATGTTATCCTCACTTTATGATTCTCTTCCATTTTACATGTGTTTCCCTCATGTTATGATTCTTTTTCATTCCATGGCTATGCTTGATGCATGCCTGGAACGTATGTCTTTCATAGTATCGATTAGATCTAGTGTACACATGGACAAACACTAGTAGAGTATATAAGAGTCAATGAAGCGACCAGAGAACTCCATCGAATCCTCTTGGGTTATACTCTTTCAGCCCCTCTGAATCAGAGCAACCTCAGTTCAAATATCTTCAGTACGCACTCAAGTACAATGTGAGCCGCTGATTGTTTCATTCTCCGCTACATCAAAAGCACTCTGGACTACTCCCTCGTGTATGCTCCTGATCCTCACTCGACTGAACTCTTCACTACCTTCTCAGATGCTGATCATGGTGGGTGCAAGGACACTGGTCGCTCTACTGGTGCATATCTCATCAAAATGGGAACTGGAGCTGTTTTCTGGATGTCCAAGCTACAACCCATTGTAGCGCTGTCTACCACGGAGGCGGAGTACATGGCTGCTGTAGAGGCTGGCAAGGAGATGGTCTGGTTGCACAAACTGCTGTACGAGATAGGCTTCTCTGTGGTTTTGCCATCTGTGCTCCACATGGACAACCAATCTGCAATTCAGGTAGCCAAGCATCCAGAGCATCATGGATGCATGAAGCAGCTGGATTTGTACTGGTACTGGTTGCGTGATGAGGTGAACAGAGGTGTGATTGCACCGCAATTTGTGCCAACTACAGAGATGCCTGCTGACCTGCTCACCAAACCTTTCGCTCGAGTGAAGGTTCAGCAATTCTGCAGCATGATGGGACTGGTGCGATCTGGGGGGAGTTGAGATTGGGAGAGGTGTGGAATCAGGTGGGAGTGTTAGCTGAGGTGATCTCACACCTCTAAAGCGGTCATTCCTAATCCATAAGTTGTCCATTCACTTCCTCCTTCAAGTATTATACTATACTCACTACCTACTTGCTTTCCATCAAGTTTCTAGACTTTCCTGTCTTTGTTTCAGCTTTCTACACAAGCAGATCTTGTACTTAGGATGCTTCTAGCCTCAGTGGCTGATTGTTTACCTTTGTTTACCTAGATGCACACTTAGACTCCAGAGTCCACTGTTCCTATTCTTTGGTTACTCACAGTGGACTCTAGGTACTATACTCTGATTTCTCTATCAATGTATATTGGTTACTCACAGTGGACTCTAGTTCCAGCTCTCCTGAAGCTCCCTGAGTCAATCCAACAAGTGGCTAGTCCGCTTCTTCAAGTCCTAGCTTGAACACAATTCGCATCTCAAGTCATGCATGAATTAGGAAAATTCTTAGAAATTGAGCTTAAGCTCTCCACAGCTTTTCACCCACAAACAGATGAGCAAATAGAACGAATGAACCAGGTATTACAGGAATATATCCATCTCTTCACCATTGAAAAGTCATATGATTAGTCTGATTGGCTAGTGCTGGCGTAATTTTCATATAATAACAAGCACCAGGATTTGCTTGGAAAATCTCCTTTCGAAGTAACTCGATCCTACAGACCAAGGATGGGTGTTGAACCACTTCAGTCCAAGGTCCCTGCAGCTGAGGATCTCACTTCCAGTATAGAGAAAACACTCGAGCAGGCTCGTAAAAACCTACAGAAAGTGCAAGCTGCTATAAAAAGAACAGCCGATCAACATAGATCTGAGTCACCTCCTTATCAGATCAGTGATAAAGTGTGACTTAGTACTTCTAATTTAAAACTTCCTCAACCTTCCCAGAAGTTTACTAAACAATGGCTTGGTCCATATAAAATTACAAAGCTGGTCGTCTTGAATGCTATTGAACTTTATTTACCTTCCATGATGTACATTCATCCAGTTGTGAATATCAGCTACATCAAACCTTATAAAGAGCAATTGCCCAGTCAACCGACACAACAACCTAGTCCGCTGATTGTTATGGAAGAGGGTGATCAGGAATATGAGGTTGATTATATCATTGACTCTCGCTTGCAAGGTCGCCGCCTCGAGTTCTTAGTTCACTGGATTGATTATTCTGACAAGGAGCGTACTTGGGAGTCTGAGGCTAACCTAAGTAATGCTCACGATGCTATTCGTGATTTCTATCATCGCCACCCTTCTGCTCCCAGGAAATTGCAAATAGTACAGCTGCAATTCGACTCTTTATTTGCTCCCTATGTTAATTATTGCTGTGACTTCCAAAGTTGATTCCTAGAAGGGGGGTAGTGTTACAGGGTGTAATTTTTCCTCTATTTTTCTCTATTTTCTTCCTCTTTTGTGGTTATATGACTTACCATCACATGCTTATTTAATCATGTGACTAGATCACATGACTCAGAATCACATGACTAAGGCCTAGACCAGCCTAGAACACTCTTATCTAGATCTACCTAGAATGGTCTGGACCATGATATTATCTAACATCATATGGAATGTCGTGGAATGTTGTGAAACATTCCGATGATATCATTTATTTGTTCTATACAAACAGTGTAATAGTATATATATTGCAATGTCAACACCCAGAGACCTTAGCTTGATTCTCTTGGGGCTATCCATCCATGAGCGTGCCTAAATCCTTTCCTTCATCATCTTACTTATCGATGAGAGTATAGTCATCACTACCCTCACAAACCTTTTACGTCTTCAAGTCAGACGTTAACTGGTTTGTTTTCTCAAGTCTTAGTTTTTGGTGTTTGACATTGCAAGAGCTAGAAGCCACCGCTCATCTCACCATCTAGAAAAAAGAAGATGGCAAATATAGCAGAAGTGACAACCTTGGGTTTGGAGATCATGAAAACAGCTAGTATAGCTAAGGAGATCATATCTAACTCCTTAATCAACCACATTCATGCTTATTTTATGTCCAAGCCTAAGCCCAATGGAAACCATTCCATCATCATTGACTCCAGAGCAACCTCCCATATGACCCTATATCATACATGGTTTTCCAGATACTGTCCACTTGTTCCACCATGTCCTATATCTTTTGAAGACAACTCCTTTGTTTCTGCTGTTGGAATTGGAAGCATCACATTGAACTCTGTCATCTCTCGCTGGAGATTCAAAATCATACTCAGTGATATTCTTTTTATTCCAGACCTATAACTGTCTTTTATCTCCGTCCCTCAGCTTGCAAAAGCTGGACTTTCTACTATCTTCCCTAGAAACTCTGTGCACTGTTATATTCATCATGGAGAACAACTTGTCATGACCAGAATATATAGAGGTCTATATCACCCTTTTATGATACCACAGCATAGTTCAAAATCTACAAATGCAGCCATTAACATAAATCTCTTGCAATAGAGATTAGGTCATATTTTCATAGATCAGATCTAACACATGGTTCAATAAGGACACACTCACCAGAGTTCTGTGAATCATGTATACTGGAGAAAATAAGAAACTCCCTTTCAAATCCTCAGATAAACCTTGTGCATCACATTCTCTCTAAATTGTATACATTGATGTCAGAGGTCCAATTACTCCTATGTCTTAGGAAGGTCACTGATACTGGCTAGTCATCGTTGGTGATTTCTCCCATTTTCCATGACTATACTTTATGAAACACAAAAGCAAAGCTCTGAATATTTAAAAGCAGTGGAAGTCTGACATCTCCATATTTTTTTGGACTAACATTGGAGAAGAGAAGTTCAGTCCTAATCATATGGAGTTCCTTTGGAGTGATGAAGGAGGAGAATATATGAATTATACATTCTGAACCCAACTTTGGACAGATGAAGTTTTCTATGAGACATCTATAGACACACTAGAATAAAATGGACTTGTAGAGCACATGAATTAAACTCTTAGTATACTGATAAATACAATGTTAGAAGGGTCTAAACTGCTCAAATCCTTCTGGAGAGATGCCATAACTACTGCAGCATATGTTATAGTTAGCAGTCCTTTGTCTGTCATTGCTGGACAAACTCCATATGAAGTTCTATTCAAATATCAAATGGATTTAACCTTTTTTCAATCATTTGAATGTTCTGCCTATGCCTTTATTTGAAAGGAGCACTATGAAGGAAAGTTCCAAGCACATGGATGAAAGGCCATCATGCTTGGATATATGTATAGATAAAAGGCCTACAAGCTTCTTGATATCAAATGATGCATGGTCTTCTTCAGTTGGCATGTTAGATTTAATGAAACTGGACACATTGATGTGAATGAATTCTCTTCTTGGAACACTGACACTTCTGAGGTTCAGTAGAAGGGACTAATATATAAATATGCTCATCAGCCAGAGCACCACATCCTGAAGGAGAAAGAATCTGATCTTCTACCTTCAGATATTCTAGGTCTAGTGGGAGCTACACTATATCCACAAATACAACCTCTAGAAACTCCAAACCCTGCCCTGGCTATTTTGGAGCAAATCCATCTATTCTAGACTCTAATCCACCTTGTCTCTTATCTTCTATTCATCCAGCTCTAAATTTGACATAGTAAAACAACTCAGTGCTCATATATTGAATGAAGAGCATACTAAGGCTATTTACAAGGACAAGACAGATATTCAAGCACTATGAGCTCTGAGGGAAAGATCAATGGGGCCTCTGATCACTCTATTGGATCCTTATATATTACATAGGGGTTTACATCTATTTACCCCTAATCTACCAATATGAGAAATATATATATCAGATATGCATCAAACATGGCCATGGAATAGAAAGGAATCATAACACAAGGAAACTATGTGTATGAAAGTAGAAGCATAACATGAGAAAAACAATGCTGCCATGATCATACATAAGATTAGTGTAGACACCATGAGGTGTGGTAGTTATTAACTATCAAATAACAAGAAAATGAAGAACATATGTAGTAGGTAAGCTATAGATCTAGAAGAATCTGTGCATATGCGAAGAATGAGCATAGGGGCTAGTCCTTGCACCACACAATCAAATCATATGTACCAAGTCACATGCACCAGATCACATGATTAGATAAAAACTTAGACATTTCTAAGTCAAAAGAACTAGTGCTCAAGGGCACTAATGCTTGAATAAATAAAATAAATAGAAAGAAAAAGCAAATAAATAGGGGGAAAATGTATATTGAGACGAAACTCACTGCTAGCACTCAAGGCACTTTTCTTTTATCTTATCTTATGTTATTGGTTGGCACTAATCTTATCTGTTAGCGCTAATCTTATCAGGTGGCTAGGTAAGCCTAGACTTCGATCTAGTCTTATAATCTAGACTAGAGTCTAGGGGGGTACCATATATAGGTGGAGATTCCCTTATGTAGTATCTAGTGTGCTTACCTTAGAGGAGCATGGGCTTTGGTCCATGCGCACTATCTAGAGTATATAAGTAGCACTGTTCCCCATGTATCTCTCTAGTCCAATATATTCATGGTTACACCAGTAAAGCCCTGGCCCTTGGTGCTAGATAGGGTGGTGTGACTTAACAGGTTTGGTGGAACTCCATGTGTGGCCTACAACAGTGGTCACACCCTTTTAGTTTGGTTTGTTTCTCTTCGTGTTCTGCTAGATGCGTAACACATATCGTAATATGTAGTACTAGAGAATATTGTCCAGCCAATAGGTCCAAGGACTACCAGTGTGCATTGGATGAAGAGGCTATATGTAAAACAGAAGAAGGACTACAGGAGGTTCTAGATACTGCAAAAAATGTGAAAAATGTGAAAAATATAGAGCATATTTCTATAATGTTAGAGGAGTTACTGAAAAATGGAACTGCCTTTGCAGGGGCTGTGAGCACAGGACTACTACATGATGACCTCCAAGCATACTTCATAAGGCCTATACACATCCAAATAGAGAAAGATGAAAATCTGCACTCGAGAAAGAACTTCTAAGTCTTAATTCCAATCATGTCTATGAAACCATATCTATTCCAATTGGAGTTACCACAATCTTCAAGTCTAAGGGAAGACAGAGCAAAAGCAAAGCCGTTTGCATGGATGCATGGAAGTGGCCTGCATACAAACGTGCTGTATGAGGCAGATTCTGGATCACGAAGGAAACATACCCTTTTAGAAGATACAGGCCCATCATCGCATTACAATGGGTTTCATGATTATACAGATCTCTCAGAGGATCTGTTAGATACCGGGGCACCATGCATCACCTGTGTGGTCGTTGTTAGAATCGCTCAAAGATACCACTAACACCATCTCCCCTCCGCAGTCACAGACCTTCAGAGTGAGCGAGAGCTAGATCGTGCACATGGAGAACGAGTCCGCCGAGACCTATAAGCAGAATACTGTCAACAACCAAGTTGAATCTCAAGTCAAGCCAACTTAAATGCCCGTCACATTTTACGTTGGCGCGTAATCACTTGCGAAGAAATATAACTTCGTCGTGATGTCGCGCCGGAGATGGTACCATACGTCAAACGGAAGCTGAAAGGGTGGATATGCCTACAGTGTCGTTCACTCAAAATAGGCAACTCTACTATAGACAACAACAAAATTGTAATTACACCTCCAATATTGCATCTTTTTACATTTCAACTACATAGATGTACTCTAATGCAGCAGGGGGTGGGGGCTATCAGAATAAATTTTCAAAAATCGGCCATCCTGGCTCGAAGTCGACCCAGAAAGTGAACTTGAGGCGGAGTTTGTCGGAGTTTCCATATTTGTCGATCGGAGTTACTCGTTTTGGAAATCGGCATGACGGCGCGAGCTCCGACTCCGCGTTCAATTGACCAGCACACCAACGCTCATCATCACCGCTGGACCACAGCGGCGGTGAGACTTGTACTTTTTGACGGCGTATTCTACTTGACGTGTATTGAGTCCTTTCCTGTAAAAATGTCAGCTTGATTAGTGAAAAAAGTTGAATTACATACCTGTAAGCATCCATATAGCGCCAACTTTTACGAAAAAAAGCACGGATGGTCTTGACTGGGCAGGCATCCAGGATTTCTGGCACAAGGCGCCTTGCAGTGAGAAATGTGCCGTCAGCAACAATGCGGAAGCCTGCGGTGATGTTGCGGTGATCAGACTCATCAGCGTAACGCTAACACTGCACCAGAAACTCACGCGCTTTCACCCACCCCCAGTACATCTCGATGGGATTGAGTTCGCAATGGAACTTTGGCAAGAACCAGCACTTGTGGCCCGCTTCCTCGATGATCATCTGAATGAGTGGTTTTTCGTCCTTAAAATCCTGCTGGTGTGACAGCATTTTCCGCATACAGCAGTCTTTCCTGGTGGACTCCTGGACAATGTCAGTGTGGGTCTCGAGAGGTTCGTCGCCCCCTTCTGCCGCCGCCTGTGCCTCACGATGCAATTTCTCTTGCGCTTCTCGTGAGAGCTTGCAGAATTGACACTCCCCTACCACCTTGCCTCCATTCGCTGCACGCAGCACCGGAATGAGGCCACGCTCCTCCAAAATGCGTGACATACCCTTCGCTTGGCCACGAAACTCGTAATCAGGGTGTCCGTGTGGGAGGTCTTTTGGAAAGACCATCGTCTGGGGCCTTCCACGGAGCGACGGGTCAGGATTATCCATTGATATGTACGTGTCGTGCATCAAGCGCTGTTTTCCGCCGGGCCTAACGTTCATTTCTTTTGCATTCAATGCATCCTTGGCGAAAGCACCGTGTGCCGATGATTGATCGAAGACAAACTCGGCAACAGCGTTAGGATACATATACTCAAAGATCGGTATCGAGCGCTTGACCTTTACGACCATGATGAGCAATGATCTTCATGTGAAAAGCGGCGTACCTGTTCAACAAGCTTATCATTCGTCCAGAAGCCGTCGTGGTTCTTTCCGGGGTAGATGATCTCTCGTGCATTGGTGCACTTGAGCTGTTGATCTTTGTGTAAGTTAGCGTGCTCTTGCAGTTGTGCTTCTGACAATGCGAGACGCCCAGTCTGCTCGACGATGAAGTCCGACACATGGATTGCCCGTCCTTGACCTTTCTTCCGCAGTGGCATCTTGCCATCACGGACATATACACGACGACGCAAGTCATTGGCACGAATAATCATTTCGTCGTGCATCAATGGTACGTGAAGCCTTTCACCAGGGGATAAATTAGGTTCGATTGGCTCAAGATCAGCATCTTCATAGGTACGACGCAGCCTGGTAGCAAATTAATGGGTTGCGTGGCGTTTTGGTGGAGGAAAGTGTTTACCTGTCGAACTGAGCAAACTTGCTCAAAAAATCATTGCGGTAGGCAACAACATCCTCTCGTTCATGTCCATCAACGTAGACTCCTTTTCTGACCTCCTTTAGCTCGTAACCAAGCTTTGCCAACCAGTGGCATGCAGTCCCCTCCGATATCTTCTGTCCACCAGCATCAAGGCCCAATGATGGGATAATTACGTCGTTTACCTGCTTCATTAAAAGGAGTGGTGTGATCTGGCGCATGCTTGTAAGCATGAATCAGTTCGATGGAGATTGTCACTCACTTCACCATTTGCAAGCACCGTAAGGTATCGTCGCACGGCCTGTGCAATCCGCTCATTATTTAGGAGTGATGGGTGCGCGTGATGCTTTCCTTTACTAGCAGGTGGCAGCGTTCAAAAGCGGTCAATATATCTGTAGAGTGAGCGGATCTTTCGGGCCATATAGGGTCCCTTTCCAACAGATACTGCGACGGTATGGCTTGCTTTACACATGGGTGCCTTGATTCGAGGGTTTTGCTGATATTTTGCCCACAGTTCAATGAACTGTTTGACCGAGTTCAAGTAAAATAACGAGGTGAATGATTTGAACTTCTTGGTGTCGACAATAAGCTTCTTGATGGTTTCCATAGCCGACACTGACTCTACCGTGTCATCTTCATCATCCTCTGTCATGTCGAGAAATGATGTCGCAGTAGGTATTTCACCCTCGACATGTTGCATGCCGTCCTCCGCTAATGATAGTGTCATGCCAGTAATCACTGGACTGGGAGACAGAGCGTTGGACATGAACAGTGGGGACCCATCTCCACTTGAAATTGGAGGAGTTGAACTGGAACGAGAAGGGGGTGTTGAGTCCTGATGGTCCGGGGCGATAGATGGCTGTACGCTTGGTTCGCGATCCTTGGTGGGCGCTGAGGGCTTCGGCATAAAGAATGACGTGATTTTCATGTTATTCCTTGCACCATGCTGTAGCTCCCTTTGTCGAAGGTAAGTTCGTGTTCGTCCAGTCCCGGTATAAGATGGCATTGCATATTTTGGCAGCTTTGCTGGCTTTGGACCCTATGGAGCACTCTAAGCCATAGCAAAGGGCATTCATGATATACCCATTACTCACCAAGCTCATGATATTTGCCCAAAATCTATGTGCGGATATAGCTGCCTGGCGAGCACAGTGTTCAATGTAATCCCCTGTTTCTTCGGCTTCAAACTGTGCAAGGGCTTCTTTTCTTTTCTCGCCAGTGCAGATAATGTCACTGTCTGACTCCTCTCCACTTTCATCAGAATCACCATCATCCACTGATCCCTCTTCAACCTCTGAGTTATCCAGGAGACTGAATGACATGTCATTGCTCGAGTTGGCCTCCGAGTCGGTTCCATCAGAGTCCACGGTATCAGAAGGTTCGTAGGTTGGATCAATGGTGACATCCAGGAGGTCCTCGATAAGACCACTATTGAAGAGCTTGACTCCAGAGGCATGTTGGCGCCTTGCCTGTCTCTGTCTTTTTGATGGACGGGCCATATCTGCTGGTCTAGCCTATGATATGTTTTTTTCCTCACAAAAGTGAACAATTACATAATCAGGGGTAATTTCCAAAATGCAGAATTACGCTAATTAGACCTATATTTCCTATCAAAATTTTCATCTGAGGACTTTGCGACCAAAGACAAGCCCGGCCGAGAGGTGCTGGGTCTTAGTGAAAGACACTGTATGATGGTATTTTACAAATGTCGTATTCAATCACATACGAAATTTTCAATGGCTTGCATTCCCTCAAACTCTGGATGGCGAGCCACAGCAACATGGAAAACATCGCGCGATATTTGTGGGGGATGAGCGACGTTGTCCCCAAGCGCGCGGATCGTCGACCTAGCTTCTACCACCAACTTCATCCCAGGTCCTGACTTGACAAATGCTTGTGCTCGCTCGTCAAGTTGAACATGTTGCTGGTTGAGGAGAGAATGAGCTTTCTTCAGTCTGTCAGAGAGTTCCTCGCTAGGTCCGAGAGCTCTGCGCCAAAGTATTGAAGCGTCATATCGGCTCGTTGCCACAGACGTGGCCAATGCAAGGTTTTCCTGGGCAACGGTGAGCATGTGGCGCAATCGGACGCGATCAAGAGCCTCTGTGTCCTGTTGTGCAGTGCATTAGACAGTGGTCATGAAAGTAGCAAGTGGGTTGGTGACAAACCTTGGACACAAGCCAACGACTGGCATCAGCAAGATGTGCTTGGAGATTATGGTTCTCGGATTTCACGGATGCCAGTTCCTTTCGGACAGCACTGACATCGATTTCTAGTCTTTGCCGCTCCATAGTCTCCTTGCGCAACATTTCCTCAAACTTGATCCTGTCTTTAGCGCGTGCTTGATCTGCCCGATCGCGCGCTTGGTCTACCCGTTCGCGTGCTTGTTCTGCCCGGTCGCGCGCTTTTTCTGCCTGGACGCGTGCACCATCTGCCTGGGCACGCGCTTGTTCTGCCTGGACACGTGCATCATGTGCCTGCTGCAACCTTTTCTCAAATTTTCCGACAGTCTTCTCGAACTTTGCCAAATCTCTTTCCCTCGCTTTCTCGAACGCTACCCTCTCAGTCTTGATGGCCCCACGGATCATTTCTTGAATTGCTTCTACGTCCAGTTGCCTTTGACGGTTGGTTTGGTCGTTCAAAGGGCTCTGCAGCATGTACGGACGATAGATGGCATCTCCATCAATAGGTGCAGATAGCGGTGAGTGAGCAATGGCAACTATGGGATCTTCGTCGTCATAAATTTGCCCGATCTGCCGCGCATCGTCCTGCTTGTCGATGAAGTGGTTAAACCCATGTTGCGCTGGTGGATATATAAGACGGAATGTGTGTCAGCGAGATAACTGGCAATATAATGGTACAGTTTACCAGATGCAAACTGTATGGATGAAGGGTCGGGGTGTAGATACTTCGTGGAGTCCGGGCGACCTGAGGAGGTCCAATGATTCGCTACTTGTGCTTTGGCCTTTCGATGCACTGTTTCACGAACAGTCTGGAGGGTGTCGTTGGACTTGACCTGAACCATCACCCCAGTAGAGCGTTCGACGAAGTATACAACAACTAGTTTAGGATCGCCTGAAGAAGTGGAAGTCGAAACTTTGTTAGCACTCATTATTTCTTGGATGAGAGAGTTTTTTCTAGCGGCTCACAGAACGATATCTTGAAATCTTCCTGCCAATCGTGCTTTCTTATCGATCGTGGGGCGCAACGTTGTAGCCTACATACACGCACAAGACAAGTTGTAGGTCCAGTATTTCAGCTCCGCGCACACTTCCGAGTTGAGCTGTTCCACCTTGATGTGAGTACTTGTGAAATGACAGCACTGGCTTCTTCAGTCTCGCGTACACGACAATGGGCTGCTTGGACATTCGCCTCGTCGTCTGCGCCATGTCGCGTTCCCAATTCATTGCCAATGAGACTGGCTAACCGACCGTACTCATCGTTCCGCCAGAGTACCCCGACAGGATCACGGGATAGAGCGGCGGTTGGGGTGAGCCTTCCACTTTTCGCGTTCGACGTGCCCTCTGATCAGTGCGAACAGGTTTTCACGCCAAAAGCAGCTGCCGTCTTCGTAGCAACTGGCGTCGGTCTGTTCTACTATTTCCAGTACGAGAAGCGGAAACTGCAGGAGAAAAAACGTCCGTCTTCCCCCTACACTGCTTCACCAGCTTACATTTCAGCGTTACAGAAAAAGAGCTTGAATCTCGTTCTGTTGGACGAGCCCAAGTCGGCGGTCCATTCGCACTCACTACGCACGACAACAAGCCATTCTCCGACAAGGACCTGTTGGGCAAATGGAACTTTGTGTATTTTGGATTCACAAACTGTCCTGACATCTGTCCGGCCGAGTTGGACAAAATCGGGACGGTGATGAATTCGCTGGGTGGGCGCACTTCTATTCCTTCTCAAACCTGGTCGCTCACCGCCATATCATTCGTTGCAGAGCAAGAATATGGGCAAATATTCCAGCCCATATTCATCTCTGTCGACCCCGCGCGAGACACTATCCTTCAGCTGAAACGCTACCTCACCGACTTCCATCCGCGTATCGTAGGGCTAATGGGTGATTATGCGACCACCAAGGCTGTCTGCAAAGCCTATCGGGTCTATTTCTCTACACCACCTAACGCAGATCCCAAGGGCGACTACCTTGTCGATCATTCCATCTTCGTGTATCTCATGGATCCAAATGGACAGTTCGTGGAGGCATTTGGTCAGAGTAGTAAGCCAGACGAAGTGGTTGAGAGGGTGAAGAGGGAGATAGCAGAGTACGAGAAGGAAACGGGCAGAAAAGGGTAGTGGACCATGGGATGATTGGCGGGGCGGACATGTTAGAATATCTTACCATCTACACTTTAAAGTCATGCAATTTCACCACTCAAACGAAACAACAAAAGATATCCGCAGGTGCCGTCCATTCTATTGGGAGAAGGACCCGAGTCGCCAATCTATGCATCCTCAAGCTCCTCGGCTTGCTGCAACTTGAGCTTTGACATTTTCTTCATCCGCCGCATCATGCTGTAGGTTGGTGATCGTCAGAATGTTGCTTGTCGTCAATCCCGCGCTTCGTACTTACTCGTCGTACTGGCACCTGCGACGCGACGGGTGAGCGAGTCAGCAGAGACTCAGGGAAGGAGACTTACTTTTCGTATCCGTGCCGTTCATTCTCGCATTCCCAAGGCAAATAATACGACTGTCTCCTGCAGGTATTTAATGGTATCAATAGTCTGCGGACGTCACTTGGATTAGTTACCTCAAGGAACAAAACCAGTGATAACTCACGCAGAGCATTGGTCCCTCCATGCAGTGGGAACTTTGGCGGCTTTGAGCTCCTCCTGCGATGCGGTGTACGTGGTGGTCATTGTATGGAATGGTCTGCTCGATGAACGTCGTTGGAGAAGGACGGGAACAGTGGCTGTGCTACTCAACCGGGATTGGCAACCAAGAACGATACGACCTCGCCGACATTACAATTTCACAAAAAACAGTTACCAGTCTAACACAATCTACTATGCTCCTAGGGTATCTCAAGTTGAAGACCCAAAGTAAGAGCCCAGCTTACCTACCCCTGCACCCACAGCAGCACCCACGGTACCCATAATTGCTTTGAATGTTCCAGGAGGGAAGGCAAGTTTCATCCCAGCACGCTGCAGGAACGCGAACCAACTGCCCTCCTTCACAGCTGCGCCCCAGAAAAGGCGCTGCATCCCTGCAGCTGTTGATCCTGCAGCACAATGGAATATTTAAAGTGCTGCAGACTGGAATTGATGCGAATGTCATACCTTTAAGTGGTCCTGCAGGCCCAAACCCAAAAAGTGAAAGGAACGGTCGAAGGAGCCATTCCTCTGGAATGAGCATAGCAAAGACACTGAACACCAGCATGTCAAAGAGCATGGGGTGCTGTTCGATCAAGTCTCCTTTATGAACAAAAAGCAAAGGCATGGTCGTCGATGTATGCATACAAATTGACTGGAGACTTACCGATTGTGACTACAAGGGCTTGAGTATGGTTTCTGATCACCGTAGAGTGATCCGAGATGACTGCTTCGTCAACTCCGTGGTGCACTCCCAGATTCACGATTGCAAGCTGCACTTCGTCCAGGACGTATGAAACCTTCGCCGTACGTTCCGCATGGCTCGGTGCCTCGTCCGTCGGAGGGAATGCTTCCATCAAGTCATCCATGATAGTTGCAAACACCACCCCTAGATTTTCGGAAACTTCATGCAAGCTGATGTTGTGCCCTTCCAAGGTGCTACGCAGTGCAGCGGTTCGGTTCACAAGTTGCTCCATTGAAGCCCTGACCTCACCAAACTTGCCAGAGTGATGTAATTCCTCCGCCTGACGGAGCATTTCCCGTCCCAAGTTCTCTACATTAGAACCCAGGATTCGAAGATGGTCCCAAATGTTGGAGGCCGCTATGGTCACTAAAATTAGGTAATCACTGACATGGGGGGAAAGAAACTTACGGGACACCTCTTCATTAGAGGACGGACTTGGTGGCGCTTTAACAGTGTCAGCGTGTCCGCTGGAGTCTCACTGTGAAATAAAAGCACTTACGTCTGGCCTGCTCAGAAACTGACCTGCCAGTAAATAAAGGTACACCGTATAACAGCGGGTAGGCAACTTACCATCACGGGCGCTCAATTGCCCACCACCTTGCACGTCGGCTGTAGTGAGTGCGGACACCATGTTATTAACGTCGGGAAAAATGAAGAGGCTCGTAAAAAACAGAGCAACGCGCATTATATATCGCGACACGAATTTACGGATCGAAAGCGAGTTTGGTTCAGGAAGAAGTTGGAGAAGAAGGCGGCCTTTCCTTTCTGACTGTACGAATATATCGTATCCTGCGTGTATATATCGTAAGCATTGGCCTTGGTCTTCGTTATTGCTACAGGATTTCGCTTCGTACTTGGTTGGAAATGTTTCCGCGACGGCATCCTTTGAACTCCGCGCACTCAGTTCAACGGCTGAAGCTGGGTGTAATTCACAGCGGGTCGAGGGACTAGAGCACACGACGTGCCTGCGAACGACAACCGCAGACTGAAGCTAAAGCTCGTCGATGAAGATAAAACTCAGAGGAATGGCAGAGGACGCCTGGAAGCCAGATCTCAATACGGTGCGCCGCGAGAAGTCGAGAGAAACTAGGACAAATGAATGCTAGCCGCAATCTCCAGAAGTACGCGAAAAAAATGGTGACTACTGTTTCTTCTGTTCGTCCTTGTCTTGCTTCATGCTCATCTCGATAGCTCGTGTAATTGCTTCTTCCTCGTCCATATCTTCATCGCCGGCACCCTCCGTCATATCCACGTCCCGTTGCTCCGACATGGCAAGTGCTTGTTGTAGCATGACCTCCTCATCTGCGTCAATATCAGCAGCATCATCTGCATGTTCAACGGGTGCAGCGGAAGCGCTGGCTGCTTGCCGTGCCTGCTCTTCGGCAGCTTGTCGTGCTTGTTCTTCCTCCATAGACATACGTAGGGCCTGCATTGGGAAAATAAGTCGCTGGACTCCGAATCCATGGTTTGGGTATGCGTACCATCGCAAGTTCTGGGTCCAGACTTGGATCAACACCGAACTCAAAGTTGTTTGCGCCGGCAGAACTCGATGGAGCTCCCGCAGCGCCCATCGCCTCAGGTGGTATGCCACGATCTTCCGACAGTATTGGCGACGAAAGTATCATGTCTGAAAGTAAATGTGGCCCTGGTGGTACCGACACTAAATGTCTAAATTGATGATGTGTTAGCCAGGTTACGCTAATCGACAGCGGATGCATGCTTACGAGTTGTCTCCACTGGAGGCGTTCTCGACAAAGGCCCTCAGTACACTTGATTCGCCTTCTTCGATGCCATCTCCAAAAGAAATAAAATCAACAGCGACGTTGTTTTTCTTTAGCTTCTTCGCCAGCTTGACCATCTCCCGCTCATCCGCGCCAGCACCTTGTAGAGGCGATCCAACAAAAACTATTATGCGTTGTCGAAGGTTCTTATTTTCCCGGTGCTTGAGTGCTAGTTGCGCGATATTCACAGCGGTTGGGATGTCTATTGATCCTCCGAGCTTCGTTGAAGCAGTGTGGAGACCCTGGACTATCTGTCCTAGCTCTTTCGAATGCGTCACTAGCACTTCCGGGCTGTTGGACGTCAATGAGCACGTATGGAGCGATCGCACGAGAGATAGCTCACCCTTTGTTGGCCATTGTCATCACACCGACCGTGTTTTCAGGATTGGAGTCGATCTTTGTCTGGACGATGGTGTTCACAGCGTCCGACTGCGCTTGGAAACGCGTTGGCACATAGTCGCCGTTTCGCATGTACTCGGAGTTGTCGACTACGAGCATTGTAGCTTCGAGAGGCATCTTGCACGACTATGCTCAAGGAAATGAAAGATATTGACCAGGCTGACGCGTCTGGCGCAGAGCTTTGTTTGGCTATGACCCTAACCCCATGTCACGCTAAACCTTAACCCTAAAGATCCCACCCTCCACCTCGTTAACTTCCACTGTGCTTGTGGATTCAGGTTTACGAGTACGTACCGCTGTTGCTTCATGGACTAATGCTTGATGAATTTGAAACATTCTATCCCATCGGCTCTTGTCTTGTAGCAATATCCGCCCACGAGTAACGACGCGCAGACGCTTCTCCTGATAGAGGAAATCACGGAACTTTCCAAACCTCATTGTGCAGCAACCCTGCCTCGTTTCCAAGATCCAAGCAGCGCCTTCGTCTCATCTCACGTGCTGTGGAGCGACCTCAAGAGCCGTTATATTTAAGCATCAAGTTGATGGGACTTGCAGTTTGCACTGAGTGACCTCTTTCTCCTTAACCACCACATCTCCAGCGACGCTTCGTAATTCATCACAGTCATGGGTCGTTTCTCTCAGTTTGACGAGGCAAGTCACGAGCCCTTGTTCGGACTGGCAGTCTGAGATAATAGGACCATCTGTTGTAGGATTCTTACCGCCTTCCTGAAGGCATGAAACGGATCGCATACGATGCAGATAGTCAGCGCTATACCTTCCGCGATCGACTCGGACAGCTATACCAGGGCGCACCAGGGGAGGAATACGGTATGCTAAAGCCTGTCTCAGCCCCACTCCCGCCACGCCGTAGCGTCACTATCACAGGTGAGTTCATGAACGCTATCACACCTGTGGCTGTATAATAACTAACGACGTGCCAAAAGAGCGCCGTGATCCCGCATTACGCACGTGGTCCAAACGACCAGCAAAGACGTTCGACGACATCCTCCCCCCAGACTATATTACCTCTGCAGAATCCGGTGTCCCTTCTCAATCACAGAACGTGATCGTGGAAGGATTATTAGCGAGTGAGAAACTCGCACAGGCAGCGATACCAAAGGTTCAAGGGGTCGTCGATCTAATGAGACGTCACACTTACAAGACGTCGGTTCGGCGCACGAGCTCCACCGACGAGAGCAGACGCCTACTGGAGGATGAGAAACAGAGCTTGGAAGGGAACGACGATGTGAAAGCCAAGAGGCTGTATCGATCAAGGTCGGAAGCTCAGCCTTCACGCAATCTAAGAAAAAAACGATATGGCGGGGAAAGCCGTTGAAAGATCAATGATGTGCAATACACTTTTAGGCATGTATATTTCAGGTTTCATTCACAGGTTGTTTGTTGTGCGCTTTGAGACTTGACTACGATCACATCACGCAGCCATGGACATGGATACGTACTTGCGGACTTTGGTGGATACGCAGGACTGAGGAATTGCTTCGGATGAAAGACACTTCTCTTCATAGTAAACGTATTACAGCAGGCAAAAGAATCCAAAAAATTAGCCGAGACCCATAGGAGCAACAGAAGGACAAGCGAGAGTCGACCTTTCCGGACAAACGAAGAGCGCCAGGATTGAGATACGGAACCATCACGAGGGAGTAACCAGGTTATCCGTGAGCTTTCTCCTGATCCGAAATTTCTTCCTTGCTCTTAGCACCAAAGGAAAACAACCTGAGTAGCCGGCCAGCACGACTCGGACTTGGGTGCATCGAAAGGGGCCGGAGAGGACCTTGGACAGGCGCAAGCTTTGGATCGGCAGTGATTGCAGCAACGCGGTCATGCGAGAGGGATTTAGCATTAGAAGACTGAGGGCTGTGAGGTGCCCCGGCCTGAGGTGGGTTGTCTTCCGGGTTGATTCTTGTATGTGGATCAGGAAAGTCGGTTGCTGGCGTCGATATGACAGATGACCGAGAAGAAACGGGGTGCGTGGGCGAAACAAGAGTGACTGGGTAGGATTCCGAAGCAGGAATCTAGTGACACTTGGAGATGAAGTATGTTGCTATGGGATATGGAATGGTGCGCACCTTTGGTTCTGTCGCCTGTTCTGAACGAAGGCTCGGCCTTTGATTGCCAAAATTGAGAGTGAGGCGAGAACCATCTGAGAAGTAAAAATGACAGGACCTCTGGGATCGTACCCAGAACTTTACGCAACAAATGCGACTATCAAAGACTTACTCATAAACTTTGCTACCCCACGGTCAGGAGGTATTGACGGGTCGTCCTCTTCAACTGGTTTCCTACACACAACTAGATAGCGGTAGAGACTATAAGATGCCAATAATGCGAGACACAGACAGAGAAGGACAAGGAGTGCAGCAGGGACGAAAGCTCTGTGACCATTTGGACTTGCTGAGGATGATGGGGTCGCCGAAGGTAGCACGTTGGGCTGTGCGCTAGGGGGCGTCGTAGCTAATTCGGTTGCTTGAGGAGCCATCGTAGTGCGAGTCAGAGACCGGGGGGGGGGGGGTCAGTCGGGAGATCTTTCTTCTTGGACGAGTGATATCTCGACGTGGGTTGATAGAAACCCTGCAAGTGGACGGCGTGGCTAAGAGGCTGACGTGGATGAAAACGAAGCGAAACTGCTAGCCGCCGTCCACGGTTTGAATCGAAATGTCGCCTACCCGTCCGCAGAAGGCAAAACGTGCTCACCTCACCTTATGCCAGGAGAGAAAACGGTTGGATCTAGAGAGCTTTCGGGATATCGCAACCGCACCTGCCAGGAGTCCTCCATCATCAGACGGACAACAACCCAGCTGTCATTATTTTCCTAATGCAAAGAGTTTATTAGCTCGAAACAGCGAGTTAATAGCACGAAGCAGATCAGTGTCAGAATCGCTCCGCTTTCTGTATCTGGTCGGATCGTCAGTAATACTAAGACTATTTGACAATGTCAAACGTTCTGAATTCGGAACAATTACGTAATATACTGTAACTGTTTCTATAATTTTACTTATATGAACATTATTTGTGGGCTAGTCAAGTGGGTACAAGGACAAACTTGAGCGCAGTTTCTGTTACTCCATGTGTTCGTAGTTATGGATAGTTACCAGCTGTCGGGGGAAGATATTGAAACGCAGCGGGTTGCCGAAATTATATTACGTAAATTTTCCATAAACTGATGAATGGGATCAATTGAAATGTTGCTCACTGACAGTAGTGACCGAGGAGTTGCGAACGGCACAGCTGCAAGAGGGGATTCACAGCATTGCACCCGCGTCTTTCTCGACATATATAATGCCATGGCAAACGTAAGAGAGAACCTTCCTCCGCTACAGTCTTCACTCACATTACTTTCATGACGTTCGCTCCTCTCAAACCTTTCAACGACTGGCCCAATGATGCTGGGGTGTGTGGTTGCGCATTTCATGACATCGAAGAAAATAATAACTTGGCATAGTTCGATGTCATGTATGAGGAGCGCGTCCCTGTCGAGCTCAATGTCTCCGGAACTATCCCTTCCTATGTTTCCGGAACGTTGTACAGAACTGGACCAGGGGGATACCAAGTGCAGTCGGAGAAGGGCACTACTTTCTCTGTCGACCACTGGTTTGATGGTTTTTCGCAGACCCACCGTTTCCAGGTCATCCAATCTGGCTCATCTACACGAGTTTTATACAACTCTCGCCGGAGCGTCGATCCACTGATAGAATCCATCCGCAAGACCGGAAATATGTCCGGCGTCCACTTCGGACAAAAGCGCGATCCATGCATCAGTTTTTTCAAGAAAGTGATGTGCATGTTCTTCCCAGAACCTAGCCCACCTCAGGACCAAGCCAATATCGGTGTCACGTTGTCCGTGAACCCACCTGGTCTTAGCAAGATCGGCGAGAATAAGGAAAAGGATGGCCATGCTTCTGGAATCCAGTGCCTTTGGGCCAAGACTGATGCCGCTGGCCTTCGTAAAATTGACCCTGAGACACTGGAGCCGTTAGGTCTTGCGTCCCAGGCTGTTCTTCACCCCGAGCTCACCGGCAGATTGTCCGCTGCTCATGCCAAGTCCGACCCCACCACAGGCGATGTGTTTAACTACAACCTCACTCCTGGACGTCCACAGGTCTATAAAATATTCCGCGTGTCTGCAACCACGGGGGAAACCGATATTTTGGCCACCATCACGGACGCACCTGCTGCGTATCTTCATTCTTCGTTGATCACGCAGAACTACTTCATTCTCTGTGTCTGGAGCGGTCACTACTCGTGGGGAGGCGCCAAGATTTTGTGGGAGATGAATATGCTCGATGCTATTGGCTCCTTTGATCCGAAGAAGAAAGCGTTCTGGTATGTCATTGACCGCAAACACGGAAAGGGGGTTGTTGCGAAATACGAGTGCGAACCCTTCTTTTGCTTCCATACCATCAATGCCTGGGAAGAACCGTCACCCACGAATCCCTCGCAGACGGACATCGTTGCCGACCTTTCGATATACAAGAATCTCGACGTCATCAAACGATTCTATTATAACAATATCAAGTCTACCTCTCCAGGTTCGCTCAACTATGTAGATGGCAAGGGCAAGGACTGCGAGGTTTTCCTCCGCCGCTGGCGACTTCCGTCAGTCGACACCCCCAGTCCCTCAGCGCATCGCGAAGCCCTTACCGTCCACACTGCTGAGCACAATCACTCCTGCGACCTTCCCGTCATCAACCCCCGTTTCCTCACCAAGCCAGCACGATACATTTATGGTGTCTGTGACAGGGGCATGAGTACCTTCTTTGACGGTATTGTCAAATATGATACGGAAACCCGCACTCCGACATATTGGTCTGTTCAGGGCCATAACCCTAGCGAACCTATCTTTGTCCCCGACCCGCGAGGTGCAGTCGAGGATGACGGTGTGCTGTTGAGTGTCGTTCTGGATGGTCGCTCGGAGAAGAGCTATTTGCTTGTGCTGGATGCGAAGACTATGAAGGAGGTAGGCCGGGCAAGCATGGAGTGTGCTGTTGGTTTCGGCTTCCATGGTGCATATCAGCCGGAGTCTCTCCCCGGTCCGGGCACAGATATTTAAATGGGTGGAGGCAGCAGTTCATTTCTGGAGCCTGCTTGGACAATATGTTCCATCCTCGTCTGGACTTTGCATTTTGGATGTGCACGAGGGCGGTCGTCTATACGTTTGGTCCGATTGCTATATAAACGATCTATTTGATGCAAGTAGCTTACAGGAACAATATAGCTTTCAAGTCCCCCCGAAAAGAACAGCTCGTGTGAGCAGCCTAGGGGTATGAGTATGCAAACACCTTCAAGGTCCCTCACAAGAATGGCCTCCCACTCGTCACCAGTAGACCATCGCGACAAAAGGATTCGGTCTCGAGAAACAGACAGTCGTAGATTAATGAGATAGAAGTAGACCACAACTTCGCTCGATCGGCGTGTTGACATGTAATTTACTTCCGAAACGAGTCTGGTATGATTTCAAATGTGAGAGGTGTAGTCTCAGGATGGTCATCGGCGATAGCTCGGGGATCCAGCATAAGTTTGAGCGCTCGTCGTTGACATTCGATGGTAGGCGTGATAAGGTTGATTACAGTAGGATTCCTTCCAGGAGTCTTGCGGAGCGGTATACATCGATGGAGCGAAAACCAGCGGCGCAGCGTAAACACAGTTGGGTGGCCCGCCAAGACGAACATGGTTCGGATATGTTGGCTAGATTATGCACACAATGCAAGAATCAGCAATTGACCAGCTGCTCTGGAAGCTCTGTCTTACAAAATTCGCGCTGACGTGCAACTCACATAGGACTGGAACGCATGGCATGCCCAGGATCAGTACGAATTTGTCATCGGCCGGCAGCTTGAAGTGCATCGCAGCAGGGGAAGCAAATATCTTCGTTGGCGCGGCAGCCACGAGCACGGTTGTCGTGTGCAAAGCACCTACAATGGTTGTGCTGTCCTGGGGAGTCACCGACCCTCTCTTCTTGTGTCGTGCACGACACAGCGACCAGAATGCCGGGGTAGGGGCCGGCTCCTGTGTTTGAATTGTTTTCCTTCGTCTTGCTTTCACCGCTGCACGATGGCGCAATGCTACCCCGATGGCCAACGCAGCCATCAAAGTCAGACAAAGCGCGAGAATGACCATCGACCCTACGGATACTGGATGAGTCTGTTCTACCGGCTTGGCGTCCGTGTCGCTAGGTGCCATGATGCTGGAGCTGTGATGGTGGCTGTAGATCTGTAGTCTTCATGTCGGACAGCCCACAAGTCTAGGACACACAGGGAGGCTGACCTTGCACGCTTCTTGAGCGCTTGCGTGTAATCTTACTTCATGATTCCACAAAGAACCGCAAAAAGCACTCCGGCGTGTAAATCACGGATGGAACCTCCGCTACACAAAGGAAGATACCTCTGGCGCTCTGGTGCGCGTGCATAGGAAATGCGTGGGCACCGCAGTTCGCAGTGCCCGCTTCTCATCACGACAACCTATGGTGGGAATGATCCTCATCATTCAATATTCAACCACTTAGCTTCCAGACGCGCGTCCACTTACGAATATTATGCACCATTAGGAGACTTGTAGAGATCCAAGTGCAAACGAGGTGGTGATTGAATGCTAACTTCACTTGAGCTCGTTCACAGCGGTGAACTTGGACTTGGGTCATTCGCAGTCGCCAAGTTCTGGTCGCAGACTGTGGACGCAGCCGCCATCAGCCATCGATGCGCAGTCACTCGCAGTAGCGGTGACAAATTATTTAATATGTGGCTATTCATAACCGGCTGTTGTATATTTTACTGACAAGCCCTACACAACAACTGTGCTTTCAACTATCATCTCTCAACCATCTTTCCTGCCAAACTCCTCTTTTAACAATGTCGATGGAAGAAGAAGTTGCCGCACTGGTCATCGACAATGGCTCTGGAATGTGCAAGGCCGGCTGTAGGTTTTTTATTCTTCACTAGGTTTGTCAAACATTCACGATAACGCCGCCTCAGTCGCCGGTGACGATGCTCCCCGTGCGGTCTTCCCGTGAGTTGTGCTACTACAATGTCTTTCCAAACCGGTCTCATCGATTCGTCAATAGCTCCATCGTCGGTCGACCCCGTCACCAGGGTGTGATGGTTGGTATGGGCCAAAAGGACTCTTACGTTGGGTAAGTGATCTCGACATCCTAACGCTACAAGTGCCTCATGGAGAATTCTTAGTGATGAAGCTCAATCCAAGCGTGGTATCCTCACCCTGAAGTACCCGATCGAGCACGGTATCGTCACTAACTGGGATGACATGGAAAAGATCTGGCACCACACATTCTACAATGAACTTCGTGTCGCCCCAGAGGAACACCCCGTCTTGCTCACGGAGGCCCCTCTTAACCCCAAGGCTAACCGCGAAAAGATGACGCAGATCATGTTCGAGACCTTCAATGCCCCTGCCTTCTACGTCGCTATCCAGGCCGTCCTGTCCTTGTATGCTTCAGGTCGTACGACCGGTATTGTCATGGACTCCGGTGATGGTGTCACACACACTGTTCCTATCTACGAGGGTTTCTCCCTTCCACATGCCATCCTCCGTCTTGACCTCGCTGGCCGTGACTTGACCGACTACTTGATCAAGAACTTGACAGAACGCGGTTACTCTTTCACGACCACTGCGGAGCGTGAAATTGTTCGGGATATCAAGGAGAAGCTTTGCTACGTTGCCCTTGACTTTGAGCAGGAACTCCAGACCGCTGCCCAGTCGTCAGCCCTTGAAAAGAACTATGAACTTCCTGACGGTCAGGTAATCACCATCGGCAATGAACGGTGAGTGCTTGCATTGGATGAACAACGTCATAGCTGACAATGACTAATAGTTTCCGTGCACCCGAAGCGCTCTTCCAGCCTTCATTCCTTGGTCTTGAAGCGGCCGGTATTCACGAGACGACGTAAGTGTCCTGAGATAGATTTAATATTTCCTGCCTTACCACCATCGGTCCAGATACAACTCGATCTTCAAGTGCGATCTTGATATTCGTCGTGACTTGTACGGAAACGTTGTCCTTTCTGGCGGTACCACTATGTTCCCTGGTATTGCCGACCGTATGCAGAAGGAATTGACTTCGCTTTCGCCCTCGAGTATGAAGGTTTGTTTTTCATCCGACTGTCGTTTACGGCTTTCAGCTGACTATGCTATACAGGTGAAGATCGTCGCTCCTCCTGAGCGGAAATACTCGGTCTGGATTGGTGGCTCTATTCTTGCTTCACTAAGTACCTTCCAAAACTTGTGGTGCTCCAAGCAAGAGTACGATGAGTCTGGCCCTGGCATCGTTCACCGCAGTACGTTGCTATTGCTACCACTTGAGCTCCTACTCATCATTAACTCTTTTCAGAGTGCTTCTAAACGCAAATTGTAGTAGTCAAATGAATACGTGTTTTGTGATGGTGTTCTCCATTAACTTTGTTATCTTCGTTACGTTTGCCCGCCGTAATGGCCATGACTTCTCCCTTGTCATAATAACGCGGATTGATCATGATGAACCAGGAGGTCTGCGCTGGTGCTTTCAGGCGTGCGCAAATATTTATGACTGGTTCTTACAAATGGCGACTGATTCGCGTCCAGTTTTCTTCACCCACATAACGTGCATATGAACCCGACATGTGTACAATGGGTGGAGCCACATACCAAGTACAATTGGTAGTAGTGGTAAGAGCTACACGGAGAGCTTCCCTGAGGCTACTTATGCCATGATACCAGCTTGGCCTTGAACTTACGAATGGTACGACGTGCTGTGCATCGCTGACGACTTGCCTAAACAGTTTTGCATGGTCCTCCCACCCAGCTCAACGCTCAAGGCCGTTGGGACGGACCACAGCGCAAGTGAGCCGCATTGGTTTTAGTGCACGGGCACGCCACGGGTCTTAATGGCGCTGCGTGTAGTCATGGGCTAAACCAAGCGAGACATCCTCCCATGACCTGCCTCCGAGCCCTCAATCCGAAAAGGTTTGTGTGTATGTAACGACTTTAGCACTTGAGCGCCAGCTATTAAAGGGGCCCTGGCAAATGTGAGTGCTGGACCACCCTGCAGTCCATCCATAATGACGTGGTCATTTTCTCCATTAGTCGTTTTACAATCGCTGATGTTGCTCTGCCTCCGAGCATCATCATCATATGGCTCGCCAGTCAGTGCATCGGGGTTCATCGTCGACCTTGGTTATGCACGATACCAAGGGTCTTTCAACACGTCGACGAACACCACCAGTTTCTTGGGAATCCGTTACGCTGCTCCTCCAGTTGGTTCGTTGAATACATTTGATGTATCGCCAGGGGATGCTGAGTTGATGTCCATTGTAGGTCAGCTGCGATGGGCTGCACCACATGCACCATCCTCAATACCTGATGTTCAACTAGCTACTGAGCAGCCGAGTGAATGCTATCAAGCACCAATGGGCATTGCTGCAATCAATCCGCTCAGGAACACCTCGATGTGGAAACGTTCCGTAACCACGTCAGAGGATTGTTTGTTCCTCAAGTGCGTGTAGTTCCCACGTTGCGAACATCGGACGGGCTGATTGAAGTGCATCTAGCGTGTATGTTCCTGGGGACCAAATCTTACCCCATACTTTTGGCGGTCTTCCCGTGATCGTCTGGATTCACGGAGGAGGGTACGGTTCAGTTCATTCAGAAGAGGTCGAGTTTTTTGACATTTACAACTCGCAGATATGTAGGCGGCGCTGCGAGCATGTATAACGGCGCCGATTTGATTGTGGACTCCAATCATGGAGTCATAGTGGTTATCATCCAGTATCGGCTTGGTTTATTTGGTATGTTTACCAAGTCCTTCCTGAATCAAGTCATCTTAAGCGAGCTATATGTAGGTTTCTTACCTGGCGAAGCGGTCAAGCAGGGCGGTGCACTGAATGCCGGTCTTCGTAAGTTTCTCCTCCGACCCAGGTGCATGGACAGCAGGTGACTGACGCCACACTACCAGTTGATCAAAACTATGCTCTTCAGTGGATACAGTCTCACGTCAGTCTAAGTTACAACGTTCCATCTGTGTGGATTGCTGATCCTAAGACATGTCCTATAGATTGCCACCTTTGGTGGCGATCCCACTCAAGTCACCATATGGGGTGAATCAGCAGGTTCGGCGAGCTGTCATTGTTTGTACGCAAAGCGCTTTTGATAGAGCCTTGATTTCACAGGGGCTGGTTCCGTTTTGCAGCACCTTGTCGCTCATGGTGGTAACACACAGCCTCCATTGTTCAGAGCTGCAATGACTAGCTCAACATTCTTACCATCTCAATATGATTACAATGATTCCGTTCCTGAGGTGAGGTTCCGCGTCTTCGTTCTACTGTCACTAAGTAAGGAACGTGGTCTAGCTCCTTTATAGCGAAGTAGTTAACGGAACGGGGTTGGTCTTATCTGTGTTTCTAACCTTTCTAGCAGACTTATCCGGGCTTACGTAGGTGTGGCGCGAGCTCTGATACTTTGTCCTGCCTTCGGGATGCAGATGTTAGTGCTTTAGAAACGCTCAACTACAACATCAACCTGGCGGGGTTCTATGGAACTTTCGTCTTCGTTCCTGTTGTGGATGGGACTTTCATCATCGAGCGTCCCACGGTTACTTTGAGCAAAGGACACCTGAACGGGGTAAGGCCATGGGCATTGAGTTTGATATAATCGCTGAAAGGCCATGTAGGAAGCCCTTCTTGCTGTGACCAATGCGAACGAGGGCACAGAGTTCGTGAATCAGTCGATGACCCTTGATATTTCGGAATATATCCTTCAATTGTTTCCCAATCTTCAGCGTTCGCAAGCCGCTTTGGCGACACCTTTGTATCAGCATCTCGGAACAAATGTGGAACAAGCTAATCTTGCAGCGGGAGAATGTAAGAGAGCACTTGCAGCGTGAAAGAGACCGAGTGCAATTGATGGCCCGTAGCATTCCTGGTCTGCCCGACTTACTACCTCCTTGAGGCTTTCAATGGCAATGCTTGGAAGGTGAGTGAGTTGTTGTCCGGACACATCACGTTCATGAGTATATATGGATGCAGGGTGAATTCGCTATACCACCCGCACTCCACGCGTTTGATCTCGCGTACTACTTTACGTCGTAAGTTCCTTCCTTCGTCCGATGGCCGCATGAACCAAACCCTCGTTTAGTTTTGGGCCGCCTTATCAGAACCAAGACTTCATCACTGCTTTTTCAAACGGGTTTATGGCACTAGCGGTGGCGATGGACCCAAACGCTAGGTTAAACGACGGCGACATCACTCCTGCGTGGGACACTTGGGGTTCAGAATATGCAGAAATGGTATTCAACAAGACGGTGTCTGACGTACCGGATATATATGCCCATCCAACGGATAGTGCGTTGCTAGATCGATGCAGGTAAGATCAGGGATGAGTCGCTTTTTATGGGTGCTGACCGTCTCTAAGGTACTGGCGCAGCGTTACTGCATGGACGGCGCAGTAAATTGATTCTGGCTTGCTAGAGAAGCAACACCGTAACTCGGACAACTAGGGGCGAGTTGGGCATATGTGGGGTATGAGGCCCAATGCGCGAAATAGGGCATGCAAATATGTTTTCCGGCAGCGAACCTCGAGGATAAAGAAATACTTGGGTATACCTGTTCCTATGTTGTTTATTCGAAGCGCCGTGCTTCTCGCAGGGCTTTCAGTTCTCATACGCACAACAGAACAGTAGTGGAAGGCCCGCTAAAGAAGTAAGTCGGCAAGTGCCCGACGTTTCAATGAGTAGACAGTAAAACCCTGATCACCTCACCGAAATTGGCCCATGCGGTTACAAGCGGTCGGTGATGGGGAAGTTGATCTGGGTCTTCGCTCATCAAAAAAAAAATCGGAGGCGAAAGGAGATTCCCGGTCACCTCGCAGGAACAACCGTCTTTTCCGGTGGTTCTAGTGGGGGGTTGTTAAAGGTCCACCAACGTGACACTGCGACTAAGCTGGCTGTCCTCTAGCTTACGCACTGCGGAGTGCTTCGTCCATTGTGCTTGAAAAACGTTGGATAACGGCTTGGAAAGGTTGGGTGCTGAGCAGCAGTCTACCTGGCGTCACCGAAGGTCCTCGCATCATTAAACATCGGAGACGCCACCTCCAGAGATGAGGTCAAAGATGGGTTACCTGGTTGCTTTTGACGTTAACAGTGCAACTCATATAAATCTTTCATAGATCGAGGTCGTGGAAGTCACCGGCTATTTTGCCACTGACCTGTTAATTTTTCATGGTGCCACTTTGCCATTCGATGAAAGGAATTGCCGAGGAGAATGCGTCTCTCGATCACGGCGTATGAAAGTCCGTTGCAGAGCAGGTCTAGAGTCCTTGATTTCATTGAAACCGGGGCATCCTGGCCGTAGCAATTGAAGGTCAATTCGACTGGTTCGCGAACGTGATTTGATGCGGTATGACTGCTTTGAATTAAAACCACTAGGATGTGTTCATGGGCATTCCTGTTAGGTTCTAGCATCCGGACTCGACCGTTCTCATATCTGAGTGAAGAAGGATTTTCTGGGCTTGAACACGTTCGATGGCACGAGATATGAGACCGGTACAATCTTCAGGGTTTTGCTGCAGTGGTAAGAAGTACCTGTGAACGTGACCATCATTCGAAGCTGTATCGGCATTTACAGCAACCCCATCTCTTGCTGGCAGACCGGTCGATACGATGGGCTGGTTTTCGAAGCATCGAGTCAGGGGCAATTAGCATATTGTGGTCGCGATGTGAATCCATATAAAGGAAAAATGAGGCGGTCATCGCCAAGGCCAATGGTCGAGATGGCTGTCAGGTTGTAAGAGTCTGCCAGAGAAGTCTGAGGAGGTCTGAGTACTTGGATCACCTTGAAGATCACGATTAGTCACCGCCACAAATCAACGATTCACCAGTGCCCGGCTTCTGATTCAACGTAAGCCCTCAGGCCTCAGGCCTCAGCACTGAGTCGTTCTTGGAGCCGGTGCAAGTGCGACGTTCAGACGTGTCGCCTCGGCGACTGAGCTGGCAGGCTGTGAGAGCTGCGGCCGTGCCGCGGACTGCCGCTGATCTCTTTGGACCGGCTATTATTGCTCTTGTCATTGGGCAACGGTTGCGGCGCGCAGGGTTCATTCGGTGGTTTGTCGACCGGGTATAGCTCCCACTGGCACAACCCACGACCGTGTATCCCCGCAGTCGAAATCAGATTTTCACTGACTGAATACCACTCTGTCAGTGGGGGCCGCGGAAGTGTTGCGGAAATGTGCGTGCCTCGACTTTTGATATTGTTCTCCTAACTGGTATATATATAAGTCTCAACTTTGCGGCTGCCAGGCCCCTCTGTCCGCCATCAGAATCCGGCTTTCAACATGGAACTCCCTCCAGGCATCGTATATCTCGCCTACAACCTCCACCGCATTCTGCTGCCTCCTGCTGTGACGTATGCAGGAGTACGCGTCTGCTCCCTCATCTTCGACTCATCGGTTCCACGCTGGCTTCAGATAGTGCTCTACCTCTTGTCTCTTCCGTTGGCTTTGACTTGCAACGTATTTTACACCGAGTTAAGAGACAGGCGTCAGGCAGCACTTCAAGGCGCAGTCCTTGCCCCGCGCGTGGCAAGCAAGTGGCCCGGTGGCCTCGATACCCTCCGGAGCCTCAGGGATGTCCGCAACAGCAATTACATGGGTGCGCGAGATCCGATTTGCCTTCCTGCTGACTTGCACACCATTGGTATAGGCGAACGGGTCGAAAAATGGTGCGAAACGCACGGCCGAACCATCAACGTCAGGGTTCTTTTTTCCAACAGAGTCAGTTCCCGCTGTAGGATCACATCGTAGATCTCTCGCTGACAAGGGCGTAGATTATGACAACGGAGCCTGAGTACATCAAGGCTATCCTCGCGACGAAGTTTACCTCTTTCGATAAAGGTATGCCAGCGTGCCTGCGACATGTGGATCGATGATATCTTAGGGGCGACGCCAGGACCATTCTTCTGGGACCAGGTCAACTCCTTGCTTGGAACCGGTGTATTCAATTCAGACGGTAGGCGATCTTTCTTCCCCTTGAACGCTTTCGGCTTGTTCAACTCGCCATGAACAGGTGACATTTGGAAGTGCGTTTTCCAGTTCAAGCACTCGCTCCTCACCGCACGCTTAGCCTCCTGTGCATCATAGATTTCACCGTTCGATGACCCGCCCCTTCTTCAGCAAAGACCGAATCAGTCACTTTGACATTTTTGAAAAACATGCAGAGGATGCTATAGCGCAGTTAAAAGCGAGACTCCGGGAAGGGTATCCCGTGGATTTTCAGGTGCGTCCGATGAGGATTTCGACTGATGATACGTGTTGCTCACGTGGTGCAGGATGCGATTTCTCGATTCACCCTGGATTCCGCTTCAGAATTCCTGTTCGGGAAGGACGTTTGCTCACTTTCTGCTGGTCTAGTGTACCCTCCGAACTCCCCTCTCTCTAAGACCGTTGCATTCGAGAACCACCCTGCCAATGTTTTCGCGCACGCATTCCTTGAAGCTCAAATCGCGACTTCCCACAGAGGGCGCTTTGGACCAGCTTGGCGTCTGGGCGAATTTTGGAGTGATCGGGTGAAGAAGCATATGGATGTCTGTTACAGGTTCATAGACCCTATACTGAAGGAGGCCTTGGCGAAGAAGAAGTCCATGAAACAGGCGGGCCTGATTTCTGATGAACCGTCAAAGGACATTGAGGTAGTGGAAGGCGAAACACTGCTGGAACATCTAGTCAACTATACCGAAGGTGACCAGGTCTTTCTGTTTGCACAAATTCCTGTCATCTCAACTGTTTACAGATCCCATTGTGATCAGAGATGAAATCCTTAACATCATGATCGCGGGTCGTGACACGGTGTGTAATCTTTACAGACTCGTAGATTCTTTTGAAATGCTCATCGAGATGGATGATATAGACTGCAGGCACCTTGTCGTTCGTTGTTTACATGCTCTCTCAGCATCCTGATGTTCTTCGTCGGCTTCGTGAAGAAATTTCAGGCAAAGTGGGGAGCTCGAGGAGACCTACTTACGAAGATATGCGCGAGATGAAGTACCTCAGGGCAGTTATCAATGGTAGGACGCTCCGTTCTTTTCTCCAAGAATACTTTTTCGAATATCGATTTCAGAAACCCTTCGTCTGTACCCTCCCGTGTAAGTCCTCTCTTGTAATGATGTCAAGTGGCAAGGAGAGTTGACTAAAGAACGTTTCAGCCCGTTCAATGTTAGGTTTGTCCTCTTGCCCCTGTCAATGCATGATCCTCGTCGACTCATGTAAATCAGGACGAGCGTAGAACCTGCCGTTTGGCCGGGTATCAACGGCGGCAAGCCGATCTATATCCCTGCGAACACTCGGTTAGGTTTGGCGGCGCCCATTTCAGAGACGAAAACTCATTTGTTCTAATTTTGCAGCGCGTCATATTCAGTCTTCCTCATGCACCGCAGGAAGGATCTGTGGGGGCCCGATGGTAAGCACAACATGCTTTTTTGGGGTGCTCCGCATTTACCCCACCTGATCGCAGCGGACGTCTTTGACCCGGATCGGTTCCTTGATGAGCGACTCCACAAGTACCTGACGCCCAACCCATTCATTTTCGTGCCGTTTAACGCAGGACCAAGAATATGTCTGGGTCAACAGGTAAAACAAATATTACGTGTTTCTGTTATTCTCGTTCTGCTAACCACTGGCCATAGTTTGCATATAACGAAGTGTCGTTCTTCCTTGTCCGACTCTTGCAAACATTCTCATCGGTTTCTTTGGCTACGGACGTACAAACGCCTCCGCCGTCGGAGTGGGCGAAAGGCAGTGGCCGTAAGACGGTTGAAAAGGTGATCATCAAAGGCCACCTGACAATGTACGCTCAGGCAAGTATAACCCGTCGTCTGTCTGCCGCGTAGGGAGCTCACTGGTCATATCAGGACGGGGTATGGGTGAGGATGGAAGAGGCAAGCCATGTGGAAGTGGTTTGACCGAGTCGATTTATGATATGTACATAATACCACCATGGTGGTTGATTCCTATGCCAACGTTGCATACAAGTCTTGACGTGGATGTGTACCCGTCCAGACCTGTGCCATCGTACATAGTACGTTGTAATTGCTTTCTTATTAGTACTTATAATCGCGAACTCGGATTTCGGAGCGGACTGGCAACGTATCTTGCCGGATTACGCTCATCACTTTACCCACCGACCTCAGCAGGGAGGAATTGAGCGCAGTTGCTGTTGCGATAGTAGTAGAACACACGTTCTTGGAAGTGACCAGATGTAAGTGAGACAATTTAGGACACCCGGGGTCAAAAACCCCGAGTTTGCTTTTGGAAGTGGCCGCTCCGGGTTTCTTCCCGGCGAGACCAGTACAGTAGCACGAAACATTTTGCACGTACGCGTTGTGGGCAAACATTGCAAATAGAAAAATTCCAGAAATGGGTGCATGGAAAATGGACGCTGGAGTCTCTCTCAGACCCTCCGTCGTCCAGAAAAATGACAAGTCTCCCTCCTGGACTCGTCGCACTCGTCCGCATTCTCCCCAGATTGCTATTGCCTCCTGCAGCAGCGTATCTCAGTCTCCAGGCGTGCTGTCTTTTCGATTTTCTAAAATTCCCTGGTCCGCTGCGCACACTGATCTACATTGGATCTGTACCAGTAACGTTCACCGTATATGTGCTTTATGCCTGGTACAGGGACGGGCGACAAGCTGCGCTCAGAGGTGCTGTCCTTCCACCTCAAATGGCCCATGAACGGCTGGGTGCGCTTGACAAGCTTGCTGCTCTAATGCGGAACTTCAGAAGCGGTTATCTAGGTGAGATTGTCCGCTGTTTTTGTATTTCGTATACAACACGGTGGCGAACAACTGTATTTATTCAGCGGAATTCTTCGAGATTGAATGCGAAAAAAATGGTCAGACCATGAACATGCGGATTTTGTGCGAGAATAGGGTAAGGTCCTGAACTGTTTTTCGCGGCATCACCAGCACCTCAGGTTTTCTGTTCAGGTGTTCACGACGGAGCCCGAGTATATCAAGGTGAGAGGCTCGCCTCCTTCGATTACCCCCTCACGGCAAAAAATAACATCAGGCGATGCTTGTTACTCAATTCAACTCATTCGCCAAAGGTACCATAGTCCCTCGGCATTTACTCGCGGAGGTTGATGTACCTGTGTAGGTGACCTCCTGCGGGATCAATTGCACTCTTCTCTGGGGACAGGAGTCTTTAACTCTGATGGTACGTTCATTATAGATGACTCATCCATAGCTGATCAGGTTGGCTTTCAGGTGACGTTTGGAGGTGTGCACTTGCACACATCCTGGTTCTGTCTTCGCTCATAGGTTCTTGATCCACCTAGGTTCCATCGCTCGATGTCACGCCCCTTCTTCAGTAAAGATCGTGTCATCGATTTTGAGAACTTTGAGAAACACGCCGAGGATGCGGTCAACCAGACGAAGGCCCGTCTTCGGGAAGGGTATCCCATAGATTTTCAGGATATGGTTTCCCGATTCACGCTGGATTCTGCTACGACTTTCCTATTCGGCAAGGACGTTTGCTCCCTTTCCGCTGGACTTGTCTATCCACCGTCATCACCTCTTTCCAAAGACCCAAAAATAACCAATCACCCTGCCAACCTCTTTGCAGATGCCTTTGCAGCAGCATTGATTGCCTCTGCAACCCGTGCCCACTTTGGACACCTGTGGCGCCTCATCGGAGGTGAATTTTGGGAAGATCGTGTCCAGAAGCATATGCGGGTTTGCTTTGAATTCATAGACCCTCTTCTCCAACATGCCCTGGCAAAGAAGGAGGCCTTAAAGAGCCGCGGCGCGCTTGGGGACGAAAAAGGCAACATGGAGGCTCAAGAGCGCGAGAGTTTGTTGGAGCATCTTGTGAAGTACACAGATGGTATGATCTGCGTTCTTCGAGTGCGGCTCAAGGTCTCATTCCTTGTAAGACCGCAAGGTGCTCAGAGACGAGTCGCTGAATATCATGATCGCCGGGCGAGACACTGTATGAGAGGTTTCAGGTCGAGTTACTCGTGTTTTAACCACTTGCTCAGACCGCGGCAACCTTGACCTTTGCCATCTATATGCTATCGCAACATCCGGATGTTCTGGCCCGCTTACGGGAAGAGATCCTCACCAAACTTGGCAGCTCCCGAAGACCAACACATGACGATATGAAGGACATGAAATATCTGCGTGCCGTGATCAATGGTGCGTGTGAAGAGAATCATCGAGGCGATGGCTGACTCGTGTCGATGGTGGCACGTCAGAGACACTCCGTCTGTACCCGCCGGTGTAAGCTGCATCCCCTTCCTCCAAGAGAATTTCACTGATCCAGGCAGCCTTTCCTAGACCACTCAATGTCAGGTAAGGTGATTGTCATAAATGTGCTTTCTTGCCTCATATTGCTGCAGGACGAGCACTGAGGGCACCGTTTGGCCGCCGGTGAACGATGGAAGCTCGTTCTATATCCCTCCAGGCACCAGGTAAGGACGACTGGATTTGCTGCGATCCGTGACCTAAACTGGCGCGAAGTACGGCGTATTCTGTGTTTCTGATGCAGCGGAGGAAGGATTTATGGGGGCCCGACGGTGAAATTTCTAGCAAATCCGCAACGAATCTAGCCGCGCTAATCCCCAGTCTCTTGGCTGATAGCCGATATATTCGATCCAGACAGGTTTATCGATGAACGTCTCCATAAATATTTGACGCCCAACCCCTTTATTTTCCTACCGTTTAATGCCGGTCCTAGGATCTGCCTGGGGCAACAGGTTTGAGCTCTGATGATATCTTGACGTTGGACGCTGATGAATCTCTGGTATCAGTTTGCATACAATGAAGTCTCGTACTTCCTCATTCGCTTACTGCAGTCGTTCTCTTCTGTTTCTCTTGACATGGAAACGCAGCACATGCCTCCTGCGGATTGGGCGCAAGCGAAAGGACGCAAGGCCGTTGAAAAGGTCGTTATGAGATCACACTTGACCATGTACGTTGAGGTACGTATACAAGCCTGTAGGAACATCAGAGGTCGTCCCTGATCATTCATAGAACGGGCTGTGGGTCAAGATGACCGAGGCCTGTGATGCTGAATCCGCCTAAGCTGAGAATGCCTATTTCCTCATTATCTTAACATTATCCAACTGTGCTCTGTGATATCTTCGTGTTGTTCTTGGTTTACTCCCGAAAATGTACCACTTGCCAATGTATCCAGGATGCTTGCTGCTGTTTAACAATGACCAAGGCGGGTGAAAATGCTGCTCGAACGACAGGTAGATTACCGCCAGTCTCTCCGCGCGACGACCAACATCTAGGTGTGCATCTATGCGTCGGCGACGCTACCATTCCCTAAACCCTCCGGAAGGTTCCATGGACCGGCGTCGCTCAAAGAACAACCACCCGGGCACTGACACTTCCCACCGAACTCTGCAGGTAGATTCTCCGCAGGGATCTGTGCCAAAAGCTTATCCTTGTAAGCCCCGCTCCTCAAAATATCGATCTTGGCGACAGTCACTTCATCCAGCCAAGGCTTGATAATCATCCAAACGGCAGAGAAAGCCCATGGTGCATTGATGATGTAAAACTTGCCCATGCACTCTGGATACCGATCCTGCCCGATACGAGCCGTCTGAAGGACGTAATCTCTTACATTGTAAAAGTTGGTGAGGGAAACGCCTTCGAGGTCGAGGATGGTGCACGATGTTTCGACGGGGTAACCGACGGCTTTGGAGCATGCGGGGAGACGTTCTGAGAGGAATTTTTCGTATTCTAGGACAAATCGTTTGAGTTGGCGTTCTTGACTTGTGACTTTGTAGAGAGCGTCGATGTTGAGTTTGCCTAGACGTTCGATGTATATCGGTCGACCGTCCTATGTGAAAGTATACGAGGGAGTAGTGGTTGAGCAAAGAGAGTGAACGGAGTACTGATTGTAAATCACCTTGTCCATATTGTGATAGTACTGGGGGTAGAGCTCATCTACCTTCTCCTTCTCCGGGAATTCAAAGTTCCTGTCAACATGATATCACGAAATTGCACGCAGCGCTAGCAAGGAAAGACACGTACTTGACAATGTCATCCACCCCAAAGTCTTTTCTCCACTGCTCAGCGTTCAACAGCATGAGTTTCGCAGCTGCGACATCAAACTTGCGTGCTCGTAAGAATCTGATAGAGATGGTGTGTCAACGATGTTCATACGTCCATCTCAATCCACCCATCCGTCCGGCTTATCGCGAGGGAACCCGCAAACGCTACGCCCCCCCCAATCGATGGAGTGCCACGGAAGCGTGATGAAGTGACATACCTAAGCAAAGTGGCATCATCCATCCTCTCTGGAACGAAATGGCCCTCGTCTTGTAATTGTTTCTTAAGCGTATCGAGCGCATGTTGTTGGGTCACTGTCAAGTTGCCCAGCCGTCCGGGCAAGGGTTTGTAGTTTGGGTTGGTGACACCCTCCGGCATGGGGCTTGCGCTTGCGTGCTGTTGTGGGGTGGTGGTCATGGTTAAGAAGGAAGATGCGAAAGGGATATGGGATTAGAAAAGTCGGATGAAACGTGATGGTGTTGGTGCAACTTTCGCCACTCCTTATTACTCGAAAGTGGCTGACGCGACGCAGCCACGTCTCCACTTGGTCTCGTGCTCTCAATTCGAAACACACCACATCCGTTCAGACACAAAAGGTTTCTCTGACATGATTCATACAGCAGTGGTATTGGGTGGGGGAAAAAGTATCGCATCATTATTTCCAGAGCCCAGAAACACGAGTTGAGTCGTGAATCTAATGCGAGGGGGCTTGGGCTTTTTCCATCTACTAATAGTACAAGATGCGGCTCAACAACAAATGGTACGGAGCAACGCAGGTTGAAATGCAATGAGTGCAAATGTAGATGCAGGTGCGGAAGCGGGGGATTGGGTAATATGCGAATGGACCAATAGATGGTTTTTTTTTTTGGTTGTTTCATGGAATACACCAAATATAAAAGCACGGATCCGGAACCCACGAGCGAAACAAGTTACAGTTTTAGGAGCAGAGAATGAACGTGCGAACGAGCGAGCGACGTGGCGAGTCGATGGTCGTCGAGCAGGTTAAACGATGTCCCAGAGTTCCTCGAGAGCACAACAAAACTTCGAAAAGGGGATATACGTCAAGGGATCTCACAGCCAAGCTTAACCACGTACCTTCCCACATGCAACGGAAGCACTGAGTGGGTAATCACTGATACTGATCTTCTCATCCACGACGTGATCAGCAAAGTCGTCTCGGCCCCGAGCCATAGCACCAACAAAGACAGCAATAGAATGTGTCTCGGGCAAGGTCGGCAGATATTTTGATAGTCTGACAGTCGGAGCGTCGCCGGAAAGTGCTGTTGGAAGGAGCATTTAATATCGTCTGCGCTACTGTGCAGCGAGTACTTACTCAATTTGATCGTGTTGACGGGCAGATGGTCCGTGACAGGGTTCTACGCGTCAAGTGAGTGGCGACTCGAGAGGAAGCAACGTGACTGCGTACCTTGATTACTTTCAATAGCTTCTCTGGTCCATTGACTCCACGGATGGAAAGTTTGTGAAGGAGTTGGACTAGTACGCGATAAGCCATGAGAAATGAAGAGACCAAGACTGGGATTGCATACCCATCAAGCCACTGAATCGCTTGAATGTCCGCGGTATTCTTACATGGGGATTAACCTCGATGAGAACGCCTTTTGCAGTGTGAATGTACACCTGTAATAGCCCTGCCTTGTTAAGAGGCGAATCCAGTAGGGTCAAGAGACACTGGAGATAAGACGTGAGATAGTTGCACTGGCAGAGTATGTCAGCGGTGACTGACCTGATGCGTGATGTCTGGACGAGCATCGGCAATGTCCCTACCGGTTTTCGCGAGGATGCCTTGATGATCGTCGCAGTTCAAGAGGGTGTACTTGACATCACCCTCGCGACCGCCTTTACCCTTTCCTCCACTGGACACTCTGTATGCCTCCAAACACGCTTGTTCCAAAATGACAAACAGCCGTCGTTGTGACGAGGCACTACCACCTCTTGGTACGCGAGCTTGAACGGGTAGCATGGATGGGTTGGCAGGCTGAGGCAATGGATTGCTAGAGGTTGCAGCAGCCATTTTTCGTGCTTTTGAAGACGGAAGAGGCCGTGTTGGTCTTTCTGGGCTGGCGTCGTCGTTTGGAAGGTAGTAAGCTGGATCGATCTGCATGGTCTCCTTGTCGGAGACTTCCGAATCCGATTCTGAGTTTGCTCTGCGACGTTGCTGAGGGCGTTCGTCAACTGGGGTTGATTTTGGTCGTGGTGGGGGCGTGATGGTTGATTCAAGGTCTTGTTGAGCTTTCAAGAGCCTTACCCCGTTGAGGGCTGGTGCTGCTGTTGAGCCGGAATGGCGACGACGACGAACCGACATAGCGTCTATCGAGAGGGACATGTTGCTCTAGTAGTTGAGACAAGAAATACAAGGAGCGACGGGGAGAAGATGGTGAAAGAGAAGAGGAGGGAAGATGCAAGGATTGTCTCGTATGCGAGACCCGTATGTAAGTACGTTTCACTTCGCAATTGCTACCCCAGCTAGGGTCAAAATTTTCCCAAGGCACAGGTGGAGATCTCACACAATCGTACGCAAATAGGCATAGATCACATTTTTACAAGGTTGCAAGAACTTCGTAGTCGAGCTTAAAGACATGCGTTCACACCAAGAACGCGTATTCTTGAGAATGGCGAAGAAAGATGAATGGGAGTGGGAAGAGCGACAGCATCCGGGGGTAGTCCTGGCACTGGCAAGTTTACGTCGACATCTTGCTCGTGTAATAGCCGACGGTCACGATGTGAAGTGACGCAAGGAAAGAAGAACAAGCTTCGTGATGCCAACGTACCCCATAATGACCTGCCACACTTGGTGGATATACTTGGGACGGCCAGCGAGATTAACAGGGCGAAAGAATAGATATATTCTATCAGATAGCGGATCGACGACGAGAAGATGCCTGCAGGCTGATCAGCAGATGATATAAATCTAAATTGACTTGCCCATAACTTCGTCTTCTTTGCGGGGCTTACAGCACAAGACGTCTTCCAAGTCCCAATAGGATGTAAGCTGGACACTCGATCCTTGAGATATTGAATACATCGATAACCCTGGCACGGACTATCCCGGCTTTGGGAAGACATGACAACGGATCCATCATACACAGCCAATGATACCCAGCGCGCGCTGCCCATAAAGGATGATGGGTGAAAAAGCATCAAGAACTCCCTGGGCATAGCACGGTCAATGGCAGTATCACGAAAGGAGGTACACACCGTGCTCAGCGTCCAGCATAGACGTCAGAATGAGTTGGCAACCCCCAATTGAGAGGAGGTCGGGAGTCGGCGTGCCAGTCGAAACTTGGACTCGTCAAACTTCGGAAAAAGAACAGGTCGTCTATAGTATAAACGGAGCTGGACCCCGCCGGCTGTACCACACCGGCGCAATGTACAGCCAGCTCTTCGTGTCTAGACGAAGCCGGAGCCATCGTCGTATTATGTTCACCGTTCCGATTCGGAGCCATCGATTTTCATGTCCAACGAGATCGACTCTTGGTATATCGTTATTAGCTCCCGTCTGCTGTATACTTGATGAGGTCGTCAAACAGGATATATTCATCGTCCTCGACTTGGCCAAGTGTCCACACCGAATGTTTCCTTTTCTTTTTGGCTCCCGGTTTTCCCCAATGTCCGGGTAGCGATCCATGTGTGGAACGTCCAATAATCTGATGCAGGATGTCTACTCAGGCCATAGTGACCGTCTCTCCTTGCTGGTGTCTTTGACAAGCAGGGACCGGTGACGCTGGCGACGCTGTTGTAGTCTTTCTGACCTCTCCCCGGCCTCACGGACAGGCCTGTCGCCATTCTCTGATGCATATTACACCACCTGCCTGCTGCAGACGGCGAGATACGATAATTGAGTAGGCATGCAGGTACCCCTAGTATATGTCTCTCCTCGAGGCTGGTGGTCGCCCTCAGCGTACGCGGAGTTCAAACCACACTGTCGCGGTATTGGCTCTTTGATCATGGGTAAAGTCACTGGCAACGAGGTAGTCTCAAGGCATGCAAACACGAGGCCAGTTTGAAGATGCACAAAAATTCGAACGCAGCTTGAAGCACCTACATAGAAATAGGAAGGACCAACGTTCAAACCACCTCAGTTTCAACTTGAAGACTAGTTCATTGCCCTAAGCTTGTCACAGTATGCGCATTCTTCTGCTTTTCTCGAGTCTCCTTTTTTTCGCTGCTACGGTCTTGCATGGGGCCACCGCTCGTGCCACAGACGACGTGGATGCTGGCCCACTGGCAGACGCTATGAGTCGTGATGGTAGGTTTGACAGTACGAACTCCCCGTCCTGCAGTTTCTCACTTGATGATGCAGTTTCCGAGGACCATAAGTGTCAGTCATTTCTTGGACAATACTTGCAGAGAGTCGATGCTGACATCTATGACCCATCAAGCACCCATCACCGTCCCATTCTTTGTTGAACAGGTGACCGGTGAGCTTTACTTCTCTCCAACATCGATCTACGTTGGATTTTAAACGCGACGACAGAAGAGTACCAGCCTGTATTCCTTCGATGGAAACTTGCGATCGAGGATTTACTTTCCCGAAGCCAGCCTCTGGTCAATTTTTGGGATCACGCTCGAACGCTCGGGGCTGCTTTAGAGCACTTCGTGCGAGAAATGCTTCGTCAAGCGGGGGATATCTACCACACCGACAAATTTGATGAGGTCAGGGTGTCAATGGAAAAGCTTGTCAATGGCACCGCCGTGCTTCGTGCCACCCTTGAGTTGCACAATGTCACTGCAGATGCTCTGTCAGAAGAACTGCAGGACATTTTTCAGGTTATCTTAGACGAATTGCAGGAAGCCTTTCCTAGCCCTGAGAAAGCGCCGAGTCATGACCAACGTAAGGTTATCGTCGCTCACGTCCTGGACAGAGTCGAGATTGCTCTCATGGATCTCGGGGTGCGCCACGGAGTTGATGAACAAGTCATCAGAGGCCATTTCAGTGTCATTAGACGCCCTATTGAGGCAATTACAGTCACAGTTGGTACGTTGCCAAAAGTTTTGCATACCAGGTCGGTGACCCTTCGTTTTCGTTGAAAAGGAGACTTGAGTGAACAGCATCCCGACCTCGTGGCTATGTTGATGTTCTCTGTCGCAGTAATGCTTATTCCCGAGTACTGGCTTCTTAGGCCATTCCTTTCAATTTTCGGTTTCGGGCCTACGGGACCTGTTAAAGGTATGTCGTTCTCGTCGCTGACTCACGATCCTTTCGAAGACCCCGTCCCCGTACAGGATCGGCGGCCGCCTGGATGCAGCGGCGCTTCTGGGGTGCAGCCGTGAAAAAGGGTAGCTGGTTCTCATTCCTTCAGTGGGCTGGAATGAAATCGAGTTTCACTGTTGGGGTGTGGAAAAAAATTATCGTAGGAGTTGGAGTTGGTGCTGGTGTCGCATTCGGTGCTCTGCGCTCCTGTTTCGGAAGTTGAGAGACGCTCAAGGCTCCCTGTGTTTGCAGCGCCAGTCTTCGCGCTCCTGTAAAAAGCTTGGATGATTGTATGTCAAGTCATGCGACGATTCATGAACGACAGCTAGTTTACGACGGTGGTCAACATGTCAAAGTGCCAGCAATCACCAAATCGGACGAACAGGAAAGTGCTCAAGGACCCGGGAGACGCGGCTCCACGTCACCGTTCAACAATTCGCCAATCCCTAAGAACGTCCTCCCATGCGTGTTCTTCAGCTTCCTCATCACCACCTTGGTCATCGCCACCCCATGGTCCGCTGAAGGATATTTGCGAGGGTGGACGCAGCGGTCGTACGACCAGCTTCTTGTCGGTTAGGTCTACTTTGAGAGCTACGACCTCAGCAAGCGTCAGTAGATATTCTGGGGTAAACGTCGTAGGGTTTATGCCAAGGACCTATGAATAAGGGCCATCATCACATCCATCGGGAAGTAGTAGTCATACAGGGAGATGATATGCACTGTTAGTATAGTCTAAGACACTGACGAGAAGGCTGACCTTGTATGCGACGATGCGGTTGGGGATAGCTTGTTCCTCAGTAATCCTTGGTAGATCGGACCAGTTTTGGTTCGCGAACAACTCCAGTGCTTCGGGGTCAAGTTCCGACGCGTAAGTCTTCGCTGTGGAATCTTCATCCTGTTTCGAGCCCGGGTCGGCTTCGTCGCCATAATCAAGTAATACATCCCCATTCCTGTCGTCTTCCCCCTCTCCGACGCCTACGTCGGCATGGCCATGATATCCGTAGTCCCCGCACGATTTTTCATATTCAGCAAAGTTACTCTTCTGCTTCTTCTTCGACCGCCGCAGTCCAGCTTCAACGTCTATACTCGTCACAAAGAGGTTTGTTGGAAGGGAAGGACGTGATGAGGGTGGCACAAGGGGTGGCAATGTACGTTGTACTGATGCTGAACTCTCAGGTGCTTGAGGGATTTGAGGAATTGGAGTTGCCGAGGTAGAGGCCTCGTTTTCTAGGTCGCTGAATATAATCTTTGGAGGAAGAGGTTTATTCATCAATGCGCGGAAGTTTTTCGCCTTGTTTTTGTTCCGAAGGGAGAGGGAGGGAAGGGCGGCTACATCGGCACTCGTGTAGGAGTTCGTGGCCGGCGCATCCCATGAAACTGACTGTGCCTCATGCTCCTCCGGTGGATTGTCAACGCCGTCTAAAGCAGTAGCATTCGCTCCAGATGCACGTCCTTCTGTGGAAGCGGCGGCTTCGCGTTCGTGTTGCCGCTTGATCCTTTTACGTAGATTTCGAGCACGGGTCTGAGGTTTACCAAAGCCTGGGGGAACGAAAGAGGCCCTGCAGATGATATGTTCTAGGGCAATCAGGCATGTAACAGCTGGGTATGACTCACGTTTTCATGGAGGCGTCCGTTGTAGGAGGTTTTCGAAAGTTCTGTGGGACCTTCGCTGTGTATGGAGGCCGCGTTTGTGCTTGTACTTGTTTGGGTCGTTTCGACGAGGATGGTGTCGTGCGCGATGGGGATGGTTCTGATTCTGATTCTGATTCTGACTCTGAATCTGAGTCCGAGTCCAGGTCCGTCAACTCTGAGTCTGACTCTGAAGAACCACTTGATGAAGCGCTTGAGGATGATGAAGACGTGGAGCTTTCGGACTCTGAGCTTGTGGAAGATATAGAACCGCGTCTTTTTCGTTTTCTGGACGGAATATTGGCTGGTAAGGTGCCAGCTTTGCGTGCAACCGCGTCGAATGCCGCTTTCAATTCCCTGGACTCGCGGTTTGCATTTGCCTCATCGCGTTTGGTGGTGTTCTGCGGCACCCTGATTCGTTCGATACTGTCCATGTATTAGCCCCGAATATATGCATCTCAAGTTCCGCAGCGGCCGTGATGAATCCAGACAAATACTCACAGGACTAAATCCCCATCCCTTATCACACTCAATTCACACTCATCCAGGAGCTCGTACTCGTCAATCAAAAGGCGAAACGCAGACGGAGAGAAGGGGCGGAGGGCGGGAATAGAGGCACATAGTTTGCGCTTCAGAGTCTGAACCGTTGGTTCAGGCTCAGTTTGGGGTAAGGAGGAACCTGGATCTGCTTTGGAGGCGATAGGAAACCAGGCTTTGAGAGGTGGAAGGGGAGGGTTGGTGGAGATTTTGATTCGCATGGTATGTACTTTGTAGGCAAGGCGGGTCAGCTGGCAGCTTATTCGACGAAGTTTTGTCGAAAACTACTCCGGCTCGACGCGATACTGGGTAACGCAAGCTGTCTCGACTCTCGAGCGCCGTTCGAGTTCGGTTTCACTATACCCACACTAGCTGACTTCGCCTCTGCGTAGTACTTGGAATCCTGTAAAACATGAACGATATGAGCAGCTTGTCCTTTAGAAACACCCAAGTACTTACCCCGCGTCAATGTGTCACGGAGAAAGTTAGGGAGAGTTTCGTAGTAGCATCAGTTTCGCACGGGTACTTTATGCCTTGCCTCGAGCCACGTCGGCTCAAAACCGCACTTTCGTTTCTTAACCATCATCAACAAACCCTCGTTGACACCGCCCGTCGCAAGCTGACTTGGTGCAGGGTTACCTTGTGAGCGAGCATGGCGAACTACCATTACGATGAGGCCGGCAACATGGCTGCGTACTTTGTCATTTCAGTGCTGGCAATAGTGCTTGTGCCATTGACTTTGGCGGCTGCGGCTGGACTTGTTTCAAGTGAGTACATGTCTTTTTTTTTTTTGCCCTTGAATGTTTTCCCCTTGCGGCTGTGTACCGGGCTCGTACCTCAGGTGTATACGCGCAGCAATTGTGTTGTATGGATCCGCCGCGTGCATTCTCCTCAATACTACATGGTACTAATGTTTGAATAGAACGACCAGAAGATATAACCAAGGGGTGTCAATGCAAGCCTTGCATTGAGAGAAGAAAACAGATCATAGCAAAAAACACGGGGTCTCTGTTCCGCCCCAAACTGACAAAGAAGTGGGTCGGGTCGGGCTCCCGGCCTTCTCATTCCGCTCGTACCACTGTCAACTGTACTGATGACTGCAAATTTCGGCTTACAGGACAATGTTCATCCTTGCCGGTTGGTCCATCGTCGCTTTCCTGGCATTCAAGGCGTCAGGCGTGGATAACGAGAACAAGATATATAATCCATTCGAGATTCTGGGCATTGCTACTGTGGGTGTCATAATATTCTTTCCTTTCCCGGGATGTAATAACTTTGAACATGCAGGGTGCGACGGAAAAGGAGATCAAGTCGCATTTCAAGAAACTGTCCAAGCTCTAGTGAGTTTTTGCCCCGGGGATGTTTAGGACGTGACGACCCTAATTTCTCATCTGGTTACAAACTCAAGTCATCCGGACAAAGTACGACCCACTGTGAACGAGACAGTCGAAGACATTGCCAATCGATTCGTGGGTATCACGAAGGCGTACAAGGCGTGAGCAGAAAGGAACCCTGGTTACTTCATATCGCTGGACTGAACGCTTTTTGTAGCCTCACAGACGAAACTATTCGTCGAAACCTCGAGCTCTATGGCCATCCCGATGGTCGACAGGAAATGTCTATGGGTATCGCGCTCCCGTCGTGGATAATTGAAGGTAAAAACAACATCTGGGTGCTTGGGTTCTATGGGCTTCTCGTGGGGGGTGTACTACCCGGTATGGTCGGTCGTTGGTGGTTCGGCAGCAGAGGTCGTACCAAGGAGGGCGTCGAAGCCCGGACGGCGGAGGGTTTCTGGAAAGGTGTTGATGAGGGGAGTGGTATCGAGCAGATTGTCAAAGTGCTTGGGAGCGCGTTTAAGTACGAGACGACGGGCAAGGGCAGCGCAGACTTGACATACATGGACGCTGCGATCGAGGAGAACATGAAAGGAGAATGGAGAGATCTCAAGAACGCCGTCGCAACCGGCGCAGGCGGGGAGAAGGCGGTACGAGCTTTGACGCTTTTATATGCTCACTTTTGGAGGTTGGATCTTGGATCGAGGGCTTTGGAACACGGTCGGTCTTACTTCTGTCTTCAGGTTGTGTCTGATGGGTATGAGTCAGAACAATCATCCGTCCTCTCACAAGCTCCCATGTTGCTGAATGCACTCCTAAACATCACAGCTGTTCGAAACTGGCTAACCCCAACGCTAGCTGTCATGCGCCTGCATGCATACATCACTCAGGCCTTGGTACCAGGAAAGTCTGTTCCACCACAGGCACAGCTTCCTGGGTTTGATGCCACTGTCTCGGCTGCGGGGAAGCAGGACCTAGCGGCGTTCGTGGAGGACCTGAAAGAGCGCGGGGATGACCGTGCAGATGAGGCGAAGAAGGCGCTTCAAAGCTGGGCCTCGCTGGAAGTTGTTGATGTGACCTTCAAGGGTGCGTGTTGAGCCATATTATTCAGCGCTCTTCTGACTTTTGACCGCTTCTATCAAGTGATCGGTGAACGAGTAGTGACGCCATCCTCGCTCGTGGTGTTGCTCGTGAAGGTACGCGTGAGAGAACCCTATGTGTTTATCGATGCGGAGGATACGCCGGTAAAGAATACCGCGAAGGATGATGAGCTCGATGAGAAATTCCTACATAGCAAGCGGGACGCGGAAGAGCCGGCAGGGGACAGCGAATGGGCACATACACCTTACTGGCCTGGGGTGCGTATACACTGTCGTTCGCAGCGAACATAGTTTACATGCTTTTTAGCTTCGCAAGGCGAGTTGGTGGGTCGTTCTCGCGGACGACAAATCCAACAGGATCGTTGTTCCACCGCTGAGAATAACCGACGTTCCTCGATCTGATCCCTCAAAAGAACGTAATTACAGGTGCTATAAACTACAGTTCCAGGCGCCGCCCAACGTCGGATTGTTCACGTGGAAGGTGTACTTTGTGAGTGATACGATGGTCGGAGAGGAAGGATGCAGAGATATTTCGGTGGGTCTTGCACTCTTGAATTCTCGACCTTGGGCTTGACGGACGTGGTGCAGCTAAAGATCGACGACGTTTCGGCACTCAATGCCGAGGAGCAGACTGCCGAGGACGAAATCTCTGATCCCGAGGAGGACACGTTGGCCGGTCAGATGGCAGCCATGCGCGGAGGTCCTGTTAAGAGAACGACGGTGGAGGATGAGGATAGCGAAGATGAGAGTTCGACCGACGACGACGAAGACGAGAGGGCGGGTGATAGTTCGGATAGTGATTAGTTCTACCTAATTGCAATTTCATTTGCCATCATCGTGATGACTTGGTCTTGCGTCTGCGCTCGGCCGTAGGAGAAATACGGTGAGGCAGACCCGGGATTTCCCGGATTATCATTTTCAGTTTTAATGCGGCGCGTACGTTTCTTGTGCGAGTCTGCGACCATGATCCCAAAGGTCGCGAACCATCTTCTCCTGCACACTTCCCGTGCAGTCACACTCGTTCAGAACCAGTCTGGGGCCCTTCGAAATGTTCTGCAGTCTGGCCCTGCGACTTCGACCGTGCCATGGGGCTCAGGTGCAGGCTCTTCGTGGGGCGGCACTGGCGCTGGTCCCGGCGGCGCAAAATTCAGCGCAGGGAACAAATTCTACAGCGGATACACAGTACGTCTGTCTTTCCGACGTCCACCTGCTCTAACCAGTTTGCCCAGGGTCCCGGTCGCGCTATAACTCAAGCTAATGCGTCCACAGCGCAGGACGGAGCTGAATCAAAAGACGACGACAAGGATGAACCAACCCCCGCATTCGTCGCGCCTCGCCCCTCATCCTCTGGACCTGCGCGCTCCCTTCATAGACGCCATTCTTTGTCTCTTCCTGCCAACGCACATAGCCAAGAACAGCCGACTGCCGCAGGGGTGCTGCAGACTGTCCAGAAACACGGTCCCGCAGTGTCTCGAACGCTCTTGAGTAAGAGATACAACTACCTCCTCGAGAGTGGTGGCGTCATTCCCAGCCTGGGGACGTACGTTCGTATGATAGTCGGCCTGACTGACCGTGATCAGGAAGTTCAGAAAACGCTGCGGTCTATTGAAAATCGCTCGAAGCGTTCGCGTCTATGGACCCCGAATAATGAAACACTCGCCTCAGAGGCAGAGAAGAAAAGGGAGGCGCTCCTTTCCGAAGAAAACTTTCAGACAGCGATGAAGCTCTTCGACGCCGCATGCATGTCTGTTTCTTCTTCTGCGCCGAACGAGCCTCAAGTCCCCATTGCATCCCAATTCCCCCTCAGTGTGTACCATGGCCTTCTGCGCTCTTGTGCATACCACGCATCCATCGAGGCTGCCATCCGTGTATACTCCCACCTCGAGGCTAGGATACGTTCTTCATCTCCCGACCCTCAAACATCCTCGGAAGTGACCTCGCATCAAACCACCTCTGCCACTGTTCCTATCAAACTATCCACAGTTGTCCTCTATCACCTCTTGAGCACGTACGTTAATGCGGGTGATCTCGCGGGGGCCAAAGAAGTCTTTTCAGAGTACCAGGAACTATCTGCAAAGGGCGAAGTTTCATACTGGGAACCTGAAGTCAAGATCCAGACTGACATGTGGAACAAGATGATGGAAGCTCATTTCAAAGTCGGTCAACCTGTCGGTGCATTGCGTCTTCTGGAGCAGATGTTGGATGCTGGCGCCAAAGGTAGGACGACAATACTTATTTGCTTGCGCCTCGCAACCCATCACTGATTCTGGATCCCATGCAGGTGAACACGACGCTGCCGACGCGCAGGTCCCAAGTCCAAGCGCTTCGACATTTACGACGATCCTCAACGGTTTCTGCAACCCTTCTCCCCCCGTCAAGCCCGACGTCTCAACTGCTCTCTCTTGGTTTGATCGTCTCCTTCTCCAACCCACCCGTCCCCGCGACCCGTACGATCCCGTAGACAACCCAACTCGCCCAGATCAATCCTCTTGGAACGTCATCCTGGAAGCACTCTCGCGCTCGGTGCTTGAGAATGATATACACATGAAAGATCTCAACAGGCTTTTCGACGTCTTCGTGGAACGTGCATCTGAGGATGGTCTCGACATCAAAGCTGTGCACCAACTGATGGTTCTACACGCGAATGCTCTGTACCTCGAGAAGCTTACACAGCATCAGGGTCAAGAGGACGTGCAAGAACGAGCCCTGGCATCGTTACATTTTATCGTCAGACATTTTCCTAAGGCTACCGGTGATCCCTCTCGCTCGCTTCCAGCGCCATTCTTCGTGGCTAACACTCTTGCACGCACTTTTCCCTACTTCGTGAAGTATGGGATGATAGAGGAAGGTTGGGGCCTTGCAGAGGCATTGGTGGCATACGAGCAGATAATTCTCGAGAGGACGCCCGAGCGAGAGAATGCCCTCCCCAAATTTGCCAAGGGAGCAATTACGAGGATTGCGCCTGTTGTGTTGGAAGCGATCGCGCCATTAGATGGGACAGACCCCGCTGCACTATCACAAGCTCTCCGCGTCGTGCGACTCGTTGACCGCTTAGGCAGCCTCACGCCGACTATGGCGGCGCGCCTTCTCCACTTTTACTTGACAGCTCCTGCCGCAGCCAGAAAGGAGTTGGGAACCGCTGATACCGAGCTCGTTCTGGTGTGCGCTGCCGCCTTACCTGCGGCATACTCCAGCGACCCTTCTCAGGACTGTGCATACACCTCGCTGCCCGCGCTCCTCCAGACTATGCACGACAGCTTTGTTTGGATTAATGGTGTATCTAGCAGGGTCAAACTGGCGGTCTCTGGTCTGCTATATGCTAGCTTCAGTGATGGCGAGCTCGCCAAGTTATTTTCCGGTCTGAATATCTCGCTTCGTGGCCTCCAGCTCTCGCACATCCCACTTAAGGAAGGACAGGCCCAGGGCCAACGTATTACTACCCTATCCCCCCCTCAGACTCCCCCACCTGAAATATCTCCTCCTCCTGCCATTAGAGTGGACGCTGAAATAAGTCGCCATATTGATGAATGGTTCCCCTCACATCCAACCCTTACCGTGAACGATGCTTATATCCGCCTTCAAGAAGCTATTTCTTCGAAGTCTCCCCTGTATCCCCATCCAACCACCTTGGGTCGGCTCATCAACGGCCTGGGACGCGTGCATGATTTACCTTCTGCCCGCTCTGTCTATGCCATTGCTCAACAGGTTATCTTCTCCCCTTTCCTCTCCCAAAATCCCGTTTGGCAATCGCAGGCATGGTTCCAGATCGAGGACCAGATGATTATCGCGCATGCTCACGCTGGGGACATGAACGTTGCGTTTTCCCATCGAGATAGGATCACCGCCGCTGGTGGCGTACCCTCACCTGATGCCTATGGCTCGCTGATCGAGTGTGTGAAGGATACGACTGATGATACTTCCAATGCCATGAACCTCTTTACGGAATGTCAAATGCTCGGAACGAAGCCTAACGTGTACCTCTACAACACTATGATATCAAAACTCGCAAAGGCCCGCAAGGCTGATTTTGCATTGGAGCTCTTCCAACAGATGAAAAGCTCTTTGCGTCCTTCGTCTATCACATACGGTGCTGTCATTTCCGCATGTGCTAGGGTCGGGGATGTCCAGGCCGCTGAAAGGCTGTTCGAAGAGATGGCAAGTCAATCTAACTTCAAGCCCCGGATCCCCCCTTACAATACGATGATGCAAATGTACACCCATACAAAACCGGACAGGGAGAGGGTGCTGGCTTACTATGAGAAAATGAAGCAAGCGAATATTCGCCCTTCAGCACACACTTACAAGGTAAGGTTGCTTACATCTCTCTCATAGTTCAGTCTGAAGTCAGTCGTCCGGTAGCTCCTTATCGATGCCTATGGAACCATTGAACCCATTGAAGTTGGCGCGATGGAGGCCGTCTTCAACGAGGTCCGGGAGAGTCCTAATGTCAAGCTGCTGGGCAGCCATTGGGCAGCCGTTATCAACGCATATGGTTGTGTGCTCAAAGACCTGGGCACCGCCATCAGCATCTTCGACTCTATCGCGACCGACCCCGCGTCGAAGGCCGCTGCCCTCCCAGATGCTGTCACATACGAGTCGTTGATCAACGTCCTAGTAACGCACAAGAGGATGGACCTTGCACAAAAGTACTTCGCGCAACTTCAAACAACAGGTGTACATATGACGGCCTACATCGCCAACTTGTTGATCAAGGGCCACGCAGCATCCGGTAACATTGACGAGTCTCGAGGGATATTCGAAAGTTTGGCGGATCCACCAAGTGGTGTTGCTGCACCTAACAATCACGTCCCTCACGATTCGTCCCCGGCATCTTCTGTCCAGACCGAAAGTTCAGTTTCGTACCGAGAGGTGAGCTTTTAGAAATGGGGGATCATGTCGCGTCACTAACGTCTACACGTAGCCATCAACTTGGGAGGCAATGTTCCGCGCGGAGCTTGGTAACGGTGACCGTGATCGTGCGGTTGCTCTTCTTGAACGGCTAGAACAACGGTACTCCATTGGATCCCCTCCGTCCGAGTGCATGTATTAATCGCGATTCCACAGACAATTCCCACCCGCTGTCTACAACCGGATACGAGGCATCATGCTCGACGATTCTGTTTCACCGTGGTCGCAATCGCCGAGAGAGTCATCGCCGTCTCCTTCATGATTCTCATCCGACTATTCAGCACTTTTAGCTGCTTCGCATTTTTGACATAGATTATTCACGCATACACTCACTCGCGCAATATTTAAAAGGTACTGGAAAAGACTGACGAAGGCCAAGGGGGTTGCCTCGTCGAAGGGGAAAAAGTACTCAGTTACTTACATACATACTCAATACTTTTGCGATATCCTGCAGACTCTGTACATCAGCTTATTCTTGTATCATACCGTCGCCACTATTGTTTTTAGAATGACTGGCGGTCTTAGATCAGTTTGATCCAAGGACCATGCGTCACGAACAGTTTGCCTCCATAAATTTCAGCCGTGTGTCATCTGCGTGTGCTCTATTCGCGTTGAAATTGCATCGATCCTTGGATGCAGAATGCAAAGACCGAATTCATTTTATATGAAACAATGTATATATATATTAATCTAAACGGTCAACCTTTGCATTCCGCTGTTCTGTCTGTAGATCTGAGAAATCGTCCGACAATACCTTCTTGATTGCCGCAAATACAGTAGCAAAAAAAGCCACCACGAATAGAACAGAAATGTAGGGGTGTGTCGCTATTGTCTCTTCCAGCCCGACAAGACTTGAGTTGAAGGACTGAAATATGCCAGCCGATCGGTTCAACGCCATATACGGGATGCAGACGACTGCAGCTTACCTTGACTACACGCTCAAGTATGTTCTCTGAGCTTCTTGGCTGGATGGAGCCACGGAAGATACCTTCAAGGGCCAAAGAGATGCTGACAGACGTCAGCTTGATGCGCTGACCAGATCCGTCTTCATTATAATACACCAGGCGCTGTACAAAGCACGTCAGCCAATAAAGTCCGTCGAATGCTCACCCCCATGCTACGTCACTCACCCCGTGGTCAGCAATTACAACCTCAGGTTCAATGCTCGCTTTGATCCCATACATATTCTTCATCCACTTTCCCCATTTGTCCCCATCCATCCACGTAAACACCACATCCCTCCGCGCATCATAGCTCTGGCTCTGTGTCCGCAAACGCCACTTTTTTCCGATGTCGCTCAGTTTCTCCGCGACTGTGGCTTGTGCTCCCTTGGGCGTGGCAACGATGACTACGAGGGGCTGGTTGGGTGCGTTCATGACTTGCTGGAACACGTCGCGTGAGAGCTCCAGGGCCGTTGGAAGGCGGTTGGCGTAGAGCCATTTTGACATCGCGTCCGGGGACTGGGTAGAAGGATAAAACACGGAGGTGGGTTCCTTGGCGTCATTGTCTTTGAAAGCAAGGAGCACGGGAGATGAGCTTGAGGAAATCTTGTATCGTGAGAAGAGGTCCTGCGACGAAGATACAAAAACAGGCGGTGAACCAAAAAGACGCTGTGCATCCTTCCCGACCTCGTTCTGCACACTTCACGTTAGCTGGGTGATAATTGAATTTTGAATTTCGCACTAACGACTATCCGATGATCCGCGGGTGCGTGCAGAAGAAGGTAAAAGACTGGGTTTTCGCGAACTGTCTGCTCAAATTCGGAGGCCTCTATTACCTGCATGGTTCTGCCTTGCATAAGTGGAGAGCGTGATTGAGTTTCAAAGACAACTCACGGGTTTGCAGCCTTATCTGTGAATGAGATAAGTTGCTCATACTTTCTGCCGCCAGTATACTCTGTCTTTGCGCTATGAGCATAATAGAACATCATTGGGTAGCCAGTAACGCCCTGGCTGGTACAAAGTGACTTGTGTTCGTCGCAATTTACCTCTGCGATGTTTAGTTTGTGCTGCATATGTCGAGCAAGTTGAACCCAAGTCGGTGCTAACTTCTTGCAATGGCCACACCTGCTCAATATTATTTAGCATGCATTACATGACTTCGAGTGGGTCGTGATACCAAGGTGCAAAGAACTTGATGAATGCTGGGCCTTGGGAGATGAAACTGTCAAAGTTTTGCACGTCGAGGGAGACGACTTCTCCAGCGGGATTTGGTTCGGTACGTGGTGTTTGGACATGTAGAGGGTTGGTAGTCGGTATTGGTGTGGGTGATGATGCCGGCTCATCTTCCTGAGTATGAATAGCTGCTAAGGTGGATGTGCCAGTTGCTTCAGCATGGGCTACAAGATAGTCGACCAGAATTTCGAACTCTCTATCCTTGTTGAAGGTCTCCAGAAAGTCCCCGTTGCGATATAGATTCATTTGCGGATAGCCGGTGACACCATTCTCGGTGCATAGGTCTAGAGATTTTAAGCACACACTACTTGGATAGGCAGGGCGTGACAGACCTCCATTGAGTGCGCAGTTCACTTGCGCAAGGTGTATGCCAGGGTCTGCCTTATTCTCAAAGTGCTCAACGACCTCATTCCACGTAGGCTCGAAATTGCGGCAATGACGGCAGTACGGCGAGAAGTGTTCTATGAACCTGTAGGTTATAACCGTTGAGGAGGCAACAGAGCCGTGTGTGCTAGCCACGCCTACCATACTCCTTCCGCGATTGTCTCCTTGAAGTTCTGGGGGGTAAGAACCTTTGAGGCCACCGGAGCCGCAGTTGCTTGAAGGCTGAGGATGGCAAACAAGAACGGCAAAGGCGAAGGCAGGCTAGCAAGAAATTGTAACGCTTTCATGGACGACGGCTGCGTAGAGGGGTAGGCGCCAGTTGTAAGTACTAAAGGTGTGGGAAACTACTACGTATGTGTAACCTTCTTCAATTCACGCTAGCACTACGGACATGGAACAGTATCGATATCCTCAGTTCAGACTATCAGTCGTTTACGCCGCCAAATTCACTGCGGTAACTAATGCCTCGCAGATCAGATCCCGTATAGTCAGAGCGGCGTCGATGGTTGGTTCCGAGGGTGATGCAGAACGGGAGGCAGTCAACTTTGCCGTTGTCAACGCAAAGCTTGTCAGTTCGTCGTCCTGTTCCTGACAGACCGCCGGGTTCATGAATAACAAACCAAAGATCACGAGCCCATTACATCTTCAGACCGCAATTTACCAGGCCTTAATGGCGGAATCACAGGGTGGGTTGCGAACAAAGACAATTCATTCCGAGATCATATGGGCCCTCAACCCCACCAATAATGTGAGCAATCCTCTTTACATCTGCAGAGGGAATGTTGACCCCATCAATCAGATCTCGGAAGCCATCAGACGGTATGGAGTGTCGGAGACATCGACCGATCTCATTGTTGTGCATGTTGCAACATCAGACGTGTCCAATGTAGAGCAAAGAATATCCAGTCTCGTACAAGGGACGATGGTACCCATGAGCACACTACCTCAAACCACCGACTGGTCGTCCGTGAGGAAGGTGAATTATCCGACTCATTCTGCGCTGTCATCCTAATGCTTCCATCAGTACTATAAACTAGATACAGAACCGGCTATGCAGGGATTGGTGGGCAATACCGTCAAAGACAGGGCCGTCCTCGATAACGTCGTTGTAAGCTCTGTGGCAATGAAAAGCGTCATGGCGTAGGCCGCCTTACTCTTCGTACCGACTCATCGGGGTTCTGGAAAAAGGGCTGGCCTGGCGACTGTCCTCCATCGTCAGCCTCCGCAGAAGATCGTGACTCTAATCGAATGCAGATCTCACTTTTTTCAGCGTAGATATTGTCAGCCTCATGCGGATGACACTGACGCGGTAAGAGCTATAAAAACCAGCCAAGCAGGGTCTCCTCAGTCAGTTTTCATTGTCTTGCCATGTCTCCCATCGCCGCTTTGCTTGCGCCCACTTCCACTCTTTCTACCACCTCTCCTTCTCTTACGGCTGCATTGTATAGTCCGCCTAATGGTGGAGGAACCTCGGGAATGAACTTGCACGTCCTGTCCACCGGCGGTATCTTCCTCTTTGCAGCCACGATTATCTCCTTTGCCGGCTACTTCTATCATGCCAAACGCCGATCCAAGACAAACAGTGGTACCCTGCACAACATGTTCGTTCCTCATGTTCGCAGCTGGAGATCATCACCTTCGACCCACACCACGAGTGATCCGGACGGTGCCTCTTGTGTGACGCCTTCGGCGGAGGGTAGCAGTCAGACTGAGTGCCTTACTGGTGGACGACTTGGCCACGTCGCTATCAACGTGGAACATCCACTGGTCACGGGTACAGGATCTACTGAAACCTTCTCCATGGGCATCTCAGAGGTAACCGTTACCGGAGGTCTTGACGTTCAGGTAGAATAGATCAACCGTTGAGCTGAGTGTGTTGTCAAACTGACTTGTCACGGTTCCAGTCTGTCGGCGACCCGGGAACCGGGACCACCAAGACCTTGCTGGACACTATCCGCGAGGAAGACGAGGAAGACGAGGCGCCTGCATTTATCGACGAGGTATGTCGACCGATCATTTCTCAACGCTGACCAGCTGAGACCATGCGCAGGCAAGCCAAGGCACTCTGACTGCAACTTTTCCTCTCTCTGAGTGCAAGGCCAGGATGGCGGAATATAACCAGTCTAGCACTGGAGTAGATGTTGTCTCTTCATTCTTCGATATCGGCGACGAGGACGACGATGCAAAGAGTGAAGCTGCGTCAGAGTATTCCACCGACTCTGCAAGTCCCGAGCACCATTCCTCTTTCCTCGGCGCTCCACTCATCACCTTGACTGAGGCGCCCTATATTCACGTTCCAATGTACGACGTCCCGGCGAAGAGTTTCGATTTTAATATCAAACTTATCGGGGCGACGATCCGCGACGGATCATTCCTCACTAACCCAGATCTTCTCGATGACTGGTTTCCGCCGCAGACGTTCGTAGCATCACCCGATCCTGCACCGTCTCCGCCTACCTCCGCCGACCCTATTGTGTCATCCACATCCTCTTGCGCTCGCCGCTATGGTATGGCTGACATGTCCGAGTTTGCTGAAGCTTTATCGACTGTCGAAGAGAACAGGATTGATTCTTCGGAGTTCATCGAAGATGCAAGGGCTTTGTCACTTCTAGCTTACGATCTTCGCAACAGCCAGCAGCTTGAAGTCGCGAAGTACACCGAGACATTCACCGTTGGCACATGTCGATCGGCGTGTGAGCCCAAATTGGATATGATTGAAGAGGACGAGGAGGAAGAGGCAGAGGCAACGGTATCGAATCACGAAGGCGCCGATGCTCTTGACTTTCCGAGCGCCGTGACGATGACGGACTCAGCCCCTAACCGGGCGGAGGAACTCTACGTACCACCCTGCAGCGAGTCAGAATCAGACGCACGTAGTAATCTCGCATACAGCACTTGCGCGGAGAGCGTCGAGGAACTGGAGAGCTTGTTGGATAGCCTGTCAGAGAGCGAGGTCGAGTTTCCGGCGGCGGTCAAGCCGGAAATGGATACCATGTTCAAGATCTTGCAAGCCTTCAGGGATGAACAGTTCGAATGGTCTCCGCGCAGTTTCACTTCTGACAGCGAGGACGGCGAAGATAGCGACGATGACAAGGTTCAAACGGAAGTCGCAGCGGTGCCTGCTACTCCACCGGGGCGATGCAGGTCCACGTTCAAATCGTCCCATACGAGCAGCGAGTCTGAAAGCGACGAGGAAGTAGTTATCATGCCTGTTACTCCTCCCACTAGCTCGCTTGTACGCCCAACTTCTCCGTTGATGATCAGGAAACGGAGCGACTCCCAGACGTTTCACGGCTTGGGTGGGGACGAGGAGCAGATTCTACCGCTCACAAGGCTGGTTCCGAAGAAGCCATTCATCCGCGGTCACCGCCACACGCGCTCTGTGTTCGAACTTCCGGTCATTATCGCCGAGTGAAGATGCCGACGCAACTACCACACCCACGCCATATACCCTTTTCTTCTCAAATTTCGACACCAACTGCAGTCACTCATTTAATGCCACTATTCTCAAGTCTCCTTCGGTTCGAACCCATTTTCTTTCCAGCTATCGTCGTTCGTTTGCGATCACTGCCAAGTACCACCTCCCGTTCTCCTTCCTCAACCATCGTCAGGGTATCGTTCACCTTGTCTTCTAGTTTATTCTGCACTAATGATCGTTTGCACAGCAGTAGTCAACCAACTTCCCCAGCACCAGCAGCATATCGTTTTGGGCTGCGGCTTTTCTATTGCCGCGCCGCGCTTTGGTCAACTGCACGGTTTGGGTTCCTTTCCACGCCCTCATAGCTCACCTGGAGTATCTTCAAAGCAATGTCTGTTTTCGACTCTGGCAAGTACCCATGTCAATTGTCGTTCATCGGCTCAGGACATATCGACTCGGCTTTACGAACAAGACTGGAAAGCTCGAGATGTTCTTCGACGACATACGAAAGCAGGAGACTCCGGGGAGTGATTCCGCATGCTCCTTTCTACCTCATTTCGACAAACATTTCCTTGGCGTGTCGGCAACCCTTTCTGTCTGCAGATGGAACACCGTGCTCCTTAACTTTGCGCACACTTAGAGTGGACGCGTTGTTCTGTGGTACAACTCACTGCATGTCCACCTATCATTTTATCTTATTTGTCTTTACTCAGTGTGTTGGCGCATTTGAATTTTATAAGTCTTTTTTTTGGGAGAAAGTACATACCTTACCTTGTTTACAAGGTCACTACGTTTGAATATTGTGGCGGAACCTCAGTAAAAATCGGCTATGAGCCTATGACGGGATTTCCTAGTCTGCATCTCTTTGTAGCCCTGTGAGTGGAGTGCAGCATTTCGACGGAATTTTATGCTCCGATGACAGTGCCGGACAGGCGGCATCATCGCCGTGTCTTGCCGTGAAAGTAAATTATGGCGTCACAAATGCACATTTATTTTCACCGCGTTTGTTCCTGCGCACCCCGCATTTATTCCTGCACATCCCGCATTTATTCCTGCGCATCCCGCATTATACTTTGCACACCCGATCTTTGCCCTGCGCGTTTGTCTGTGATTCACGTTATTCATGAACATTCCCGACCCATTTACCTCCTGTACATCAAAGTTTGTCTGTATAGTATATATGTTCGAGTAGATATTTGCAATACCATCACATCCAAAGTCATTGCAAAGGGGTGGAATGCTTGAATCTGGGACACCATGTTGACCGTTGAAGTAGGGAATCACGCTGCAATCACACACGGTACATAAAACGGAAAGACCATGGGATCGCATAGTTTGTTACGTGTTGTACTAAAGACAATACGACCACAGTTGATTAGGGATTGAGGGGCAATGTAGATGAATATCAAGGGGAAGAGGGAGAAAGGGTGAGTGGATGTGATACAATCAGTGGCTCACATGATAGGAGTGTGTACTGAAATAAGTTGAACTGAGATTGCTCTGTAGCTGAGATGCTGAAGGAGGAAGACTCAGGAGGATTCGATGGGAATCCCCTGGTCGCTGTATTGGTCCTTATATACTGTATAGGAGTTTGTCCATATTTACACTAGATCTAACCGATAATATGAAGGGCATGAAGAATAGGCATGCATCAAGCATTGCCATGGAATAGAAAGGAAGTAAAACATGAGGGAGACACATGTAGAATGGAAGAGATTCATAAACAGGAGGTAAACATGTGCTGCCATGATCATACATGAGATCGGTGAGGATTCCATGATGTGTGGCAGCCTATTAAATATCAAATAGGGGAAATGAGAAACATATGGTAAAGGTGAGGCATAAGGCTATGAAAGCCTGTGAGTTCGTGAAGATGTGACATAGGGGCTAGGTCCATGTCGCATGCAAGCTAGTTGTACATATCATGTCACATGACCAGTCATGTGATTAGAGAAAAAGACTTAGACGTTTCTAAGTCGTTGAGCATAAGCACGCTAGGCGCTAAAGGAAGAAAAATAGAGAAAAATAGAGGAAAAAAATACATATCGTAACAGGATGGACATTAAGAAGGGAGTGAAGGTCAAATGAGCGCTCTATTACGTAGTGGTAATCCCATGCATTTATTACAGCAGGTGCACTGGGATCATCGGATGGGAGTTGCTTACGAAGCCAAATATCATTTTGACTGACGGTGACAAATGCGGGTGCAGGGGAGACATGTGAGAAAGCATGCATCATGCGAGTTGGAATAGTTGCTAAAGGGAGCGATCTAATTGGCTTGGTGACTGACTGACTAGATAAAATATGAATACTGACAGAAGATATCCAATTTCATGGACTGGGTAGATCCACCAGCATTAGCAGCCAGCTCTGAGCTTGAGCTAGCCTCCAGCATAGGTTTGAAGAGGAGGATGGCTCGTGCTGTAGCTGAACATGGACTATAAATTTCAAAACAGATATGAGAATAAGTCAGGCAAACTCACAATCCTTGATCTTCTTCATCACCGCTTGTGTGCTATTTGATAGAGAACTGGAGATCGGTGAAAGCATGACATGTTGCCTCTTCTTTCCTGGAGTATGAGCGATTAACCTTCAATCAGACTACAGAGTCTCAAACTTACTTGGTTTATGAGGCGTTTAAAGCAGAGCTTTGTTCTTTCCTTTCATGTCAGCATGCTGAGTTGGTAATGTCTTGAGATCAAGGCCAGTGAATGAGCTTGAAAGCTTGTCATCAATGTCGTCATTCTCGTCTTCGAGTTCAGTGACATTCTCAACTGGATCTAGATCAAGTGTAGTCGTGCAATCATCAAGTTCTGAATCAGAGCCAGCAATGATTGGCTGTGTGTTCCAGGACTCATAGACCTCGTCTGGCACATGGTTCCTCGTGACTTGATAGCATTCGAGTTGAAAGGTCGACAAGGAATTTATCATGAGAAAATGTTGCAAGGACTCAAAATGACTTTATATACCAAACCACAGACAGCTATCTGCAACGCTAGCTTTATCCCGGCCTTTATGTTAATAGAGGTCTCGGCCAGTTGGAAAACGAGACTCAACAACACTAAGTACATGGTTATTGCGTGTCAAAAGTTGGAACCATGACAGCATGTCGCCAGACTTGTCAACCTGCTCATGGAGACCATGTGTGCGAATGAAAGTCCAGGCACCGGAGAACCAACGCTGAACTTCAGCCTCGACTTTAGCCTTCGTCCAGCTAGAGTTTAGGGAAAAGCCATCATCAGAATAGCAACCTCGATTCTTCATCTTCATCAAGTCTTTGGAACCTAGAACCTGTGAAGTTCGAAGCATACCAGCTTTCTATATAAGGAATAGGACATTACTATGTAACTCTGCCATATTGTAAAGCTCAGGCCTTACCCTTACACCATCAGTCAACATACCGATCGAACTTACACAAAAAGTGGAACCGGACATCTGTGAATGTGGTGGTTGTGATTTGGAGGGCTGAGAAGATGACGAAGTGCCTTTGCGTCCCTATTGAGAGGTTGAATATTGTCATTGAGAATAGATAAATTTACTTACCCTTTGAGCACAACAAATGGACTAGGGCCACATGCCAACTTTTGATAACCAGTAGCCTTACTGCTATCAGAAAATGAGGAGAGCGCTTCTTCACGGGCAGCGGTGAGCAGTGGATTTCCCTCCTTACTTACAGACTGCCTTTGAGATCTACCAGCAATGCGAGCGAATATTTCCTGGACTTTACGTCTAGAGCTTTCTGCACCTTCTGCATTTGCCTCCTCTTCTTCATCGGAAGTACCATTGGAAACACCTTGGATGTCTTTATTGCAGTTGGAGCGCCTGAAACTGTCTCCAGGTTTCAAATTCTGGCAAAGAAGTTTGCAGCAGCAGTCTTGCTGAGATGACTGGGTCAAGTTGCGAGCCCGAGTCATCGAAATCATGATCAGCAAAGTGTGGGTGAAAGCCCAAAATTGAATGAAGGATCACAAATCAGCAAAACAACTACAATGGTTACAATTGATACCCAATGCTTATATACATTGTATTTAATCATCTCTATCTGAAAAATACAACATTGCCATCAAAGCCTGACACCAGAGGCGTGCACGATTATATCATATCAGATCAGCCAGTGATACGTGAAGGTCTTTTAATTCCTGTCTACCTATGTGAATGATTTCATATGTAGGATAATGACCGTCCTCCCATTCCTCAGTCCTCAATCCGAAATTGTCAGGAGTAATATTACGCACGATGAGTTCGTGCAGCATTGTGTAAAATACATCCTCTGAATTCTGATCGATGAATGGATCAATCGCAGATAAGACACATACTGCCTCATGGCGGGCCTGTTGCATTTGTTGAGCAGCAATATCCTGTATAACAAAATCTTCATCCTCGTTCTCTGGATGCCCAGCTCTAGTTTGACGAGCCTGACGCATGAGCTGAGGACTGTCAACATCATAGTATTTGTTGATTATGTCAGGATGAACATTTTCGTAGTCATCACAATATATGCCAAATTGTAGTTACCTGAGAAAACGCATATCCTATGTGTATTATCATAAAATGATGGCAAGATGTGACGAGTAAAAACTCATGCTTACCTGTGGGCTTTTATTGTTTGTGTCTGGACCACTGACGGGATGGCAATTCCACTCGTGTTAAAAGTCATGGCAGTCACAGTTGATGTCGTCAAGAAAAAGCATGTATAGCAGCCATATATGATGTGGGTTATGTACATCCAACATATACTGATTCTCGAGTCGGATAAAAAAAGCACACCAGCAGCGAGCAAACTGGGTACCGATTTCAACCCACAAGTGTTCAATGCAAGTGTTGCGTGTAGACCTTATATGTTTAGTTAGGCATGTAGGATAGATATATGAGAAGTTCCTTTACGATCCCCACATGAATGATGCTCGACGTGGACCATTTCACATTATTACATATGTTGCGACATCAATATTCTCACCACCATAATTGCCCCACACACGAGAAGGCATGCCATATTTATCCACTGCTTGCTTGAACAGATCGAGGACTGTAACGGCATGATTGCTATTGTTGGCCTGTAATGCAGTTACCTGGTAATTAAAATATTTTAGCCCAGAAGTTGACTGGTAAGAGCTAATGGCAATCACCATTCTACAATACCCGTCGATGATTCTGTGAATGACTATTCCCCATCGTATGAGCTTATAGTGACCGTCAAGATGTCATAATATATTTGGACGTTTGACATGATATTTTCGCCTATGTTTGACTTGACGATCTCATATAATCTGGCCTAAGTGATTGATTCGATGAAGTGCTTGAGTAACACAGCGATACTGTACACGGATACCATGTCTTCACAGGAAGCCAACGATATATCTTATTCCTGAATCTGGACGTATCCTCTTGAAAGACGCAATGAGATCGTCAAGATCTGCATTACTAATTTGTGTATACCGTTTGACAATACCATGACACTTTATGTACAGGTGTAGGGTGTTTTGATGTAATCCCAACATGTTTGCAAGTTCAGTGTGCTTGATCTGGTGGAAGTCTGACACAGCTTCCTTCAGGAAATCGAGATCGATTGATTTTTGAGGGTGACCTTGTTGGCCAGTCTTGATAACCATTATCGGCTGGGGAAATTTGACGTTACTCTTAGGCCTACATACACAATTTGTAGATCAAGAAATATGAACCAATTAAAGCATTATGAATCTTACTGGTTACGAATGTTTTCATGAAAATTCAATAACCAATAGCATAAACTTCCAAGGAGCATAGTGGCATCTCTCAGCCATTTCCATAGTTGGCAACCTGCAGGCTCATCCTCAATAGCCTCAAGAAGTGATAGGGCATCATAAGCAATAGCGTCGTGATGGAAAGCAAGTTGAAGAGGGTCGGCATCTTCTTGATTGGAGACTCGAAAAACATGCCTATAGATGTTTGATACTGTATCGTGCACAACAAAAAAGTTTGTAGGCCATTCAGAGCCAGTGATTTCAGGAAATTGGGGGAAGATTTCAGATAGGATGGATATAATACTTGTACAGTGCGAACAGAGTCTACGCAAAGTAGGGCTGTGCTTGAACCATCCATTTGTTTATATAAGCAAGCCTTAATAGCGCATGTTTTGTTCTTCATCTACCATCATAAAGACTGCCATTGCAAACGCCAAAATGACAAGTTGTTCTACTGTGCATGGACCAACTCTGCGTTGTCACCCCAAGTACTACTTTCTTGATGCAAGTCATGTCATCCAGGTAAGTATTTTCGTCTATCAGTGACTTTTTGCTTGAAATCATCCAGGTTGAAGATACACTTTACCAGCTCTACCCCTTCATCCTCTGCAACCATTCGGACTTCTTTGCAGATATGTTTCTTGCTCCTCATGAGACCAGCCTTCGTACAATGATTGGAAATACTGGACAGGATGATCTACTTGTGAGCTTTCAACATCCAAATGGTGATGGAAAAAGTGACACCTCTCCCATGTTCCTCCCCGACCTGTCAACAGCCACATTTGACATGTTCGTGGAGTACTATTTTGGAGAGTGAATTGCAATTTTGATCACAAAGGTGGCTGATGTACTCAATGGACAGAAAGCCCACGACCTAACAATCAATATTCCAATGACGAGCTCAAGGCATTCCTTAGGTTATGTGATAGATTCTTGACTGTGGATACAAGACAGTTTGTCATCAATCAGATAGACACGCTCAAACACTACTTTCACCCAGCTGAGCTCATTGACATCGCTAGGAACTACCACATCCCAAAGCTATTCCACCATGCGTTTTCAGAGCTTATGGAGATACCAATTACTTTGATTACTAGACAGGATCACGAGCTGATGGGCATCCCTGTTTTCATTACCTTGGTATATGCCAAGGCAGCTCTTGAACAGCACTGGAGGATTGTAGCAGCAGAAGAACTACCTATCCTGTAGCATGCAAGTGAGCGCCAAGATCCCATCTCTTGTACCAATGATTGGCATGCTATTTGGTGGAACGGCATGGGTCGCTTTTTACTCGATGGACGAAATCCCCAGCCGTTCGATGATGCCATCAAATGGTTCAGGGAGATGAATTTCGGGCGCGTCAATGAAAAGTGCAAGGCACATATGTTGAGGATTATCAACGAAGGACTTGCATTTAGAGTAGTTGATACCTTTCTTGCCGATATTTGTGATGACCTAGTTGGTTTACTCAGGATCTAGTAGATGCTACTACTATTACTACTATCGAGCTGCTTCATGACCTCCGAATCGTTAAAAATATAGAATGTCACAAAGATACACAGTGGTAGGTTACTGACGTAAGTTTTTGATTTGGGTGATGACTACATCATGGATAGTGCTTTCCATCAGATATCTCTAGCTAAGAGAGCCGAGCAAACCAGAGGTATCAGACATGCCTCCCACATCCAATATGAAAACATGTCAGGTAGTCCATCGATCTACCTCCTCGTTGTCATCTCTTTTAGATCAGTTGCCCTATTTTTCTGGAACTGTGGCATGCCCCTCCACTGCAGCTACTTCTCCAATCTCTACCAATTTCATTACAGATCCCTTGAAATTGAACAGAGATGTCTCACCTTCTCCAAAGCAGACTTTTTATCCTGAGGATTTCTCCCCAGTAAAGACTAGTGAGTATCTTATTACCTGGTGTGGCCTGACAAGTTTTAACACCCTTCTGATTCAAGCGAGATGCAAGAATATCATCAAAGTCTGCCACAAGAGCAAATCCTCAGAATTCCTTATGGTAAGTACTTTTCTCAATGGTGCTATCCTTAATATTAAGGGAAATAAGTACAAGGATGTATCTGCCAGCAACTTTGCCTATATTATAAACACTGTAGAAATCAATGAGTCACACAAAGCGAAGTAAGTGCCACTAATAACCGCCAAACACTCGCTGCTTACTTCCTCAAGGTAAACACCGTCTTACTATGACTATGCCCTGTTCTGCCCATGAAATCCTCATTTCTTGCCTAGATGCCTTCCTCTTGTCTGCGATCAAGATGATACCATTTGATATTGATCGTGTACTGCTCTCAGTATATGCCAACCTGTGCCTGTAAAGCCAACATTTCTGTCGATCCTGATCTTCAGTTACGACTTTCATTTGTCTCTAGCATTCCTGCACTCGTCAAAGCGTGTTCGCTTTGGATTTCTGAGGTGGAATTCTTACAATCTGAGAAAGCAATATTGGAGAAGTACGCAACATCAACTACCTTGGTGTGGTAGGCTCTCTGATGTATCTTGCCACTACTACTTGTCTAGATATTGCATTTGCTGTTGGACTCTTTGCTCGTTTCAACTCTAATCCTGGCATAGTGCACTGGAACGCAGTCAAACACCTTCTCCGCTACATCAAGGGCACTCTGGACTACTCTCTGGTGTATGCTTCTGATTCTCACTTGACTGAACTCTTTACTACCTTCTCAGATGCTGACCATGGTGGCTGCAAGGACACTGGCCACTCTACTGGTGTATATCTCATCAAAATGGGAACTGGAGCTGTTTCCTGGATGTCGAAGCTACAACCCATTGTAGTGCTGTCTACCACGGAGGCAGAGTACATGGCTGCTGTACAGGCTGGCAAGGAGATGGTTTAGTTGTGCAAACTGCTGCACGAGATGGGCTTCTCTGTGGCTTTGCCATCTGTGCTCCGCATGGACAACCAATCTGCAATTCAGGTAGCCAAGTATCCAGAGCATCATGGATGCATGAAGCAGCTGGATTTGCACTGGTACTGGTTGCATGATGAGGTGGACAGAGGTATGATTGTACTGCAATTTGTGCCAACTACAGAGATGCCTGCTGACCTGCTGACCAAACCTTTGGCTCGAGTGAAGGTGTAGCAATTCTGCAGCGTGATGGGACTGGTACAATCCGGGGGGAGTTGAGATTAGGAGAGGTGTGGAATCAGGGGGGAGTGCTAGCTGAGGTGATCTCACACCTCAAAAGTGGACATTCCTAATCCATAAGTTGTCCATTCACTTCCTCCTTCATGTCTTATACTATACTCACTATCTACTTGCTTTCCATCAAGTTTCTAGACTTTCCTGTCTTTGTTTCAGCTTCCTACACAAGCAGATCTTGTACTTAGGACGCTTCTAGCCTTAGTGGCTGATTGTTTACCATTATTTACCTAGATGTGCACTTAGACTCTAGAGTCCACTGTTCCTATTCTTTGGTTACTCACAGTGGACTCTAGATACTATACTCTGATTTCTCTGTCAATGTATATTGGTTACTCACAGTGGACTCTAGTCCAGCTTTCCTGAAGGTCCCTGAGTTGATCCAACAAGTAGCTAGTCCGCTTTATCAAGTCCTAGCTTGAACACCATATCCATCAATGATGACAGGACTGAGAGCAAGACACTGATAACGCTCTGCAATCCAGCTTTCTTCATCTATTGTCGCATGTTTTCGCACTCTACATGTGCAGTGAGACGAGTGGCGACACTGGGCTCTCGCAACGTCGAACACCAAAATGAAGTCGGAGAAAACAAATCAGTTATAGTTTGACCTGAAGACTTGAGCGTGGAGTTAGAACTCTTCAACGACGAGGGAAGTAGAGGGGAAGAACTTAGGCATGCTCGTAGACAAGTAGTCCCAAGAGAACTAAGCTAGGGTCTTTGAGCAATGGCATTCGAATATATATACAGTTACAATGTTTATATCAGACAAATAATTAGTAAGGAGGAATGTTTCACAACATTCCATGGTGTTCCATATGACGTCATGATGATGTCATGGTCCAGACCATTCTAGGTGTATCTAGATATAGAATGTTCTAAGCAAGTCTAGGCCTAGTCACATGATATCTAAATATATGTCCTTGTTGCACATGAGCAAAGTCACATGATCAAGTCACATGATCTGGTCACATGAATAAATAAGCACGTGATGTAAGTCACATGATCATAAAGAGAGAGAAAAATAGAGGAAAATAAAGGAAAAATTATACTCTGTAACATACAGGCAGTATCTCTTTCAGATGTGTGGCAGGACAGATGTTCCCTGATGATGATCATACAGACAAAAATGATCCACGGTGAGTCGGTGATTAACTTACGCAAAGTCCTGGGTCGACTGGAGTGGTGACAGGCTTGCAGTCAGCCATGCCATAGCGCTCGAGTAAGTGTAAGCAGTACTGGCGCTGAGAGAGAGAGATAGAGCGCTTGGAGCGGTCCAGGGAGATCTGGATGCCTAGGAGCTGAGTGGTAGGGCCTAGGTCATGCAATTTAAAGTGTTTGGACAGCTCAGAGATGGAGTCCTGGATAGCCTTTGGAGATTTGAAGGCAAAGGTCATATCGTCCATAAAGACAGGCAGGATAATGCAGACGTCACCTCGAGTGTAGACATAGATGGCTGCATCAGAGTAGGTCTGGGTGAAGCCAAGGGACTTGAGTACAGTGCGCATTTTGCGATTCTAGCAGTTGCCTCCTTGTTTTGTGCCATAGATCAACTTGCTGAGCTTGCTGACAAGAGTCTTGGGGTTACCCTCTGCAAATCCCTCAGGCTGCTCCATGTAGACATCACAGTCCATCTCCCCATTGAGGGAGGCATGAGAGATGTCAACAGAATGAAGATGAAGGTCATGAAGCACAGACAGAGCAAGGATGACACGAATGGTGGGCATACACACTGTAGGGGCTGTTAGCTGAGGTGATCTCACACCTCTAAAGCGGTCATTCCTAATCCATAAGTTGTCCATTCACTTCCTCCTTCATGTCTTATACTATACTCACTACCTACTTGCTTTCCATCAAGTTTCTAGACTTTCCTGTCTTTGTTTCAGCTTCCTACACAAGCAGATCTTGTACTTAGGACGCTTCTAGCCTTAGTGGCTGATTGTTTACCATTATTTACCTAGATGTGCACTTAGACTCCAGAGTCCACTGTTCCTATTCTTTGGTTACTCACAGTGGACTCTAGGTACTATACTCTGATTTCTCTGTCAATGTATAATAGTTACTCACAGTGGACTCTAGCCCAGCTCTCCTGAAGCTCCCTGAGTCGATCCAACAAGTGGCTAGTCCGCTTCTTCAAGTTCCAGCTTGAACACCAAGAGGGACAGTCGATGACCAGCCAGTCTGCTTTTCAATGTCACATAAAGCCTGGTGAAGTGCATGTATGCTTGAATACGAATGATGAAGCTTGAGGGCCATCTCTTCAAGTGACTCATTGGATGGCAATGCACCCTTGATAGCAAGATCTTTGAAATATTTAAATATGTCTTCTTACTTGAGATGGACTCTAAACACATGATTTAATAAGTGTATCCTATTGCCACTATATCGAAAACATACTGCCAACAATCTAACATGCGAACTTCAAGCACCAAATATAATAGCTCCAAGTTGTTCAAGCTGGAACTTGAAGAAGTGGACTAGCTACTTGTTGGATCGACTCAGGGAGCTTCAGGAGAGCTGGGCTAGAGTCCACTGTGAGTAACCAAAGAATAGGAACACTGGACTCTAGAGTCTAAGTGCGCATCTAGGTAAATAATGGTAAACAATCAGCCACTAAGGCTAGAAGCATCCTAAGTATAAGATCTGAAACATTCAGCGGCTCACATTCTGTGGAGGGCATACTGAGGTTATTCGACTTAGAGCTTATAGGGGTTCAGAGAGGCTGAACGATAAAACCCAAGAGGATTCGATGGAGTCCTCTGGTCGCTCCATTGAATCTTATATACTCTACTAGTGTTTGTCCATGTATACACTAGATCTAACCGATACTATGAAAGACATATGTTCCAGGCATGCATCAAGCATAGCCATGGAATGGAAAGGAATCATAACATGAGGGAAACATATGTAGAATGAAAGAAGAAGCATAAAGTGAGGATAACATGTGCTGCCACGATCACACATTAGATCGGTGAGGATCCCATGATGTGTGGCAGCCTATTAAATATGAAATAGAAGAAATGGGAAACATACGGTAATGGTGAGGCATAAGGCCATGAAAGCCTGTGAGTCCGTGAAGATGTGACATAGGGGTTATGTCCGTGTCGTGTGCAAGCTAGTTGCACATATCACATCACGTGACCAGTCACGTGATCTGGAAAAAGACTTAGACGTTTCTAAGTCGTTTAGTACAAGCGCGCTAGGCGCTAAAGAAAGAAAAATAGAGAAAAAGAGAGGAAAAATACATATCGTAACAAGATCTGCTTGTGTAGGAAGCTGAAACAAAGACAGGAAAGTCTAGAAACTTGATGGAAAGCAAGTAGGTAGTGAGTATAGTATAAAACTTGAAGGAGGAAGTGAATGGACGACTTATGGATTAGAAATGACCGCTTTAGAGGTGTGAGATCACCTCAGCTAACAGTATTCATTAGGTGAGCTTCATCAACCGCCATCATTACAAGCCGTTCTGAAAATAGCTTCTAATTTATGAGGCTCTCAAACCCCTTCGACTTGAGCTGCTCTGGTGACAAAAGCAGCATTGTGGTTCCGCTTCGTACCTCCCTGTACAGGTCCCGACCTTCCTTCCGTGCAGCCTGTAGAGTGTCTGCATTAATCACGACTACAGTGAGTTTTGCATTGCTCATTTTCTCCGCCTATTAGACATCAGCTAAGTCGGCATACATGCTTATAGTGAGGACATTGGTCATACCATCTCTTCCTCTAGAGCTTTCGTTGAGTATACAATGATCATAGCAGGGTCTTTTGAAAAGAAGACATCTCCGAGGGTATGCAGGTGTGTTGAAAGGTATGTGATGATACACATCAGTCGAATGAACATATCTGTCTTCCCATAACCCGTAGTAATAGTTAATAGCACATCATGTCTGTCGAGCAGGTGTCCAATTGCTTCTAACTGAAAATCATGGGTATCAGATGGCATCAACCTACAAAGTATGTGACAACAGGTACGCTGGCCATCTTCAGATGCGAACGCAATGTGTCCTGGTGCGTTCGAGCTCATTGCTCATGCGTGGTATTCTCTTAATGACGCAACAGTCAATGCGACCACATTATTTGATACAATTTACTATAGCGTCACAAATGCACATTTATTTTCACTGCATTTGTTCCTGCGCATTCTGCATTTATTTTGCACATCCTTATGGCATGATATTTGCACACACATATTATCAGTGCCGCGTTTTTGCCAGAGTTAGTTAGGTATGTCGTTACACAGGTGCAACCACGCCATGCCATGCCCTCACTTGTCAGAATATATGAGCAAACTTCATATTTATTAGTTTTCACCTGCCAAAGGTATACACATACAAAGCTATGAAACACGCCTGTAGCTACTTTCAGCTCGGACCACTACTGGATCGTGTTCCCTGTCCCTCCATCTATCTGTCTACCTATTCTCGACATTTCTGGCGCATTCCTGAGCTCACTGTCTGCCTCTTACTCCACATTTACCCTATCACTATGTCCTCAGAGCATACTCCTTATATCAAACCTCTCAATGCCACCAACTACCACACCTGGAGTGAGGAGATGAAGGCCCTCCTTTGCTCCAAGGGTCTCTGGAGGCTTGTGGATGGCAAGAAGACACGTCCTAGTGTGCCCTGAGACGAGCAGGACAAGTGGGATGCAAAGCAGGATAAGGCTGCAGGTGAACTCATGTTAAGCTTGGAGCCTGATCAGAGAGTACACATTAGGGCCTACCAGGACGATCTGACTGCTGCATGGAAGGCCCTGGCATTGCTCTACGTCCAACAGAAGCCTGGCACGCGTTTTCTCGCCTATGACCAGTTCTTCAGCATCCGGAAGGAGGAGAATGAGTCTCTGACTGTCCTGACTGCTAGAGTTGAGCAGGCCATGTCCAGAATCAAGGAGCTGCGTCCATCAGACTTCTCTCTCGACCATTTGGATGATGAGCTGACTTGCATGACCCTCATTCATGCTCTGGGCGACGATTACCAGCATTTCACCTCTTCCTTGATGCTTTTGTCCACTCTGAACAAGGAGGTAGTCAAATCTGCATTCATTGCTGAACAGATGCACAGGGAACCTCGTGCCAGTGCCTCCATGGCCGACTCTGCGCTTGCCACTGCTTCTAGACGCTGCAACTGCGACTCCAACACCCCTTGCACCTTCTGTGACTACACTGGACACTGTGAACACATGTGCCACTCCAGACAACGTGTCAAGGACACTCTCAAGGCCAACCGCTCCTCCAAGCGCAGAAGTAAAATCTGGAATGCGAATCAAGGCCAGGGATCCGGCCCTGGCACTCCTGCTTCAACCTCCAGCTCCCTTCCTACCTCTGTCTCTGCCAATGCAGGTGCTGCTGCGCTCCACACCCTCCAGGAAGTCACTGAGAGTGCAGGAAATGCAAGTCTTTGTTCTAGTGATCCCTCTGACCCTCTGTGCCCCCTCCAACTCGATGCTGACACTGATTGGAATGCAGACACTGGGGCCACTTCTCATATGACGCCCCATTGCCACTGGTTGCACAACTATTCGTCTCAGCGCCTACCAATCAAGCTGGCCGACAACACCCTCGTCTATTCTGCTGGTGTTGGGTCTGTGGTCTTTAATCCAATCATTGATGGTAGGGGCACTAGAGCAGTAGAGTTCACTCGAGTACTGCACGTTCTTGCTCTTCGTAACAATCTCCTCTCAGTCTTGTATCTCACTCGTCAGTCTGGCTTTGTTGTCAATATAGATTCCGCTTGTATGGTCTTCTCTCGTCCTCCTGGCCCTCCGCTTTTTGTGGCCACCATCAACAACAACAACGCTGCCTTCCTGGATGGTTCTACTGTGCCTTTGCCTCACTTTGCCTCTCCTGCTTCGACTGTACCCCTCAATTTGTCCCTTTGGCATTGTAGGCTTGCACACCACCACAGACGTCAAGATGCTCTATGACCGCAATTTGGTCACTGGCATGGAGCTGGATGTCAAGACTCTGCTCGATCCCATCTGCGAGTCATGTCTGGCTGGTAAGATGCATGCCAACCCATTCCCTAGCACGGAATGGCGCGCCTCTCGCCCCTTAGAGCTCGTGCACACTGATGTACATCAGCTACCCTACAGGACATTCTCTGGCCACCGCTTTTGGGTGACATTCATAGACGATTACTCCAGATATCGCTTTGTGATCCCCATCAAGGCCAAGTCCGACGTCTTTGATGCGTTCAAGCAGTTCAAGGCCTATGCTGAGAACCAGAGTGAGCGCAAAATCAAGACATTGAGAGATGACAAGGGTGGTGAGTACATGAGCACCTCCATGCTAGACTTTACTACTCAGAGCGGCATTGAGCGTCAGCACACTGTCCGCGCTCGTCCACAGCAGAATGGTGTAGCTGAGGCTAATCGTGTGCTGGCAGAACACATTACTGCCATGTTGGACGAGTCTGGCCTTGCTATGGCCTTCTGGGGTGAGGCACTTGCTGCTCTTGTCCACGTCTGGAATCGCTGCCCCACTGATGCAGTGGATGGAGCTACACCTTATGAGCTGTGGCATGGCAGGAAACCAGATGTCTCTCATCTTAGGGTATGGGGCTGCACTGCTTATGTGCACGTTCAGAAGGATAAGCATCTACTGCTGACTGCTCATATGGAGAAATGCGTGTTTATTGGCTACCCACAGAGTTACAAGGGCTCGAAGTTCTACAACCCCACCTCCAAGCGCACCGTCATCTCAGAACGTGCGGATTTCGATGAACGCCATTTCCTTGCTTCCAAGAAGCCTTCTCTTGTCTCTGGTGCGCTTCCTCCCCTTGCCACCAACCCTGCTGACTCTTCTCTTGTCCCTGGCACCACCTGGGACAACTCTGATGCTGATGGGCCTGATTCTGTGCATGCTCCAGCTCAGAGGGGGGAGGATGATCCACCAGCAGCGCCCACTGTACCTGTTGTGAACCCAGACGACCTAGCTCTGCCTGTGGACGACCCTGGTGTTCCGGACATTGATCCAGAGCCTGCTCAGCCTCAGAATGAGTTGCCTGATGATGCTCCAGCCACTCCACCAGCTCCTGCTGCTGTCCTACCTGCCCCAGCTCTGCCTAGTCCCATTGGCATTGGTGCCAGACTGCCTGCTAGAGAAAGGCGACCTCCACATGAGTGGTGGAAGCTGAGTATAGCACAGTTAGAGGATAAGGTGGATGATGAGGAGGAGGATGCTGACATGGCCCTCTCGAGTGCAGCTGTCGAGCCCAGGACTTATGCAGAGGCAATGCATTGACCAGATGCAGAGCAGTGGCGCACAGCAGCCCTAGAGGAGCTTGCAGCACACAAGAGCAATGGGACTTGGCAGTTGGTCGAAAGGCCAAGAGACCACAAGGTCATTGGTTCGAGGTGGGTGTTCAAAGTCAAGCGGAATGCTGATGGCTCTGTAGACCGCTACAAGGGATGCCTTGTGGCCAAGGGCTACAACCAGAGGCCCGGCTTTGACTACTTGGAGATATTTGCCCCTACAGTGCGTATGCCCACCATTCGTGTTGTCCTTGCTCTATCTGCGCTTCATGATCTTCATCTTCACTCTGTTGACATCTCTCATGCCTACCTCAATGGGGAAATGGACTGTGATGTCTACATGGAGCAGCCTGAGGGATTTGCAGAGGGTAATCCCAAGACTCTTGTCTGCAAACTCAGCAAGTCCATCTATGGCACAAAACAAGGAGGCAATCGCTGGAATCGCAAAATGCGCACTGTGCTCGAGTCCCTTGACTTTACCCAGACCTACTCTGATGCAGCCATCTATGTCTACACTCGAGGTGATGTCCGCATTATCCTGCCTGTCTTTGTGGACGATATGACCTTTGCCTCCAAATCTCTCAAGGCCATCCAGGACTCCATCTCCGAGCTATCCAAACACTTCAAATTGCGCGACCTAGGCCCTACCACTCAGCTCCTAGGTATCCAGATCTCCCGGGACTGCTCCAAGCACTCTATCTCTCTCTCTCAGCGCCAGTACTGCCTAGACTTACTCGAGCGCTATGGCATGGCTGACTGCAAGCCTGTCACCACTCCAGTCGACCCAGGACTTCGTCTATCACGTGATCAGTGTCCTCAGAACGTGCAGGAAGCTGCCCAGATGTGCAACATCGACTACCTTGGTGTGGTAGGCTCTCTGATGTATCTTGCCACCACTACTCGTCCAGATATTACATTTGCTGTTGGACTCTTTGCTCGTTTCAACTCTAATCCTGGCATAGCGCACTGGAACGCAGTCAAACACCTTCTCCGCTACATCAAGGGCACTCTGGACTACTCCCTTGTGTATGCTCCTGATCCTCACTCGACTGAACTCTTCACTACCTTCTCAGATGCTGATCATGGTGGCTGCAAGGACACTGGTCGCTCTACTGGTGCATATCTCATCAAGATGGGAACTGGAGCTGTTTCCTGGATGTCCAAGCTGCAACCCATTGTAGCACTGTCTACCACGGAAGCGGAGTACATGGCTGCTGTAGAGGCTGGGAAGGAGATGGTCTGGTTGCGCAAACTGCTGCACGAGATGGGCTTCTCTGTGGCTTTGCCATCTGTGCTCCGCATGGACAACCAGTCTGCAATTCAGGTAGCCAAGCATCCAGAGCATCATGGACGCATGAAGCAGCTGGATTTGCGCTGGTACTGGTTGCGTGATGAGGTGGACAGAGGTGTGATTGCACCGCAATTTGTGCCGACTATAGAGATGCCTGCTGACCTGCTGACCAAACCTTTGGCTCGAGTCAAGGTTCAGCAATTCTGCAGCATGATGGGACTGGTGCGATCCGGGGGGAGTTGAGATTGGGAGAGGTGTGGAATCAGGGGGGAGTGTTAGCTGAGGTGATTTCACACCTCTAAAGCGGTCATTCCTAATCCATAAGTTGTCCATTTACTTCCTCCTTCATGTCTTATACTATACTCACTACCTAATTGCTTTCCATCAAGTTTCTAGACTTTCCTGTCTTTGTTTCAGCTTCCTACACAAGCAGATCTTATACTTAGGACGCTTCTAGCCTTAGTGGCTGATTGTTTACCTTTGGTTACCTAGATGCGCACTTAGACTCCAGAGTCCACTGTTCCTATTCTTTGGTTACTCACAGTGGACTCTAGGTACTATACTCTGATTTCTCTGTCAATATATATTGGTTACTCACAGTGGACTCTAGTCCAGCTCTCCTGAAGCTCCCTGAGTGGATCCAACAAGTGGCTAGTCCGCTTTATCAAGTCCTAGCTTGAACAGATCATCCTCGGGTATACGTGGTTGAAGAAACACAATCCTGAAATAGATTAGGCCAAGGGTGAAGTAAAGATGACACGATGTCCCAGAAGTTGCCATCTATTAAAGGAAAAGAGTATATTCCCTCGTGTTCTAGAAAAAGAAGAAGAAAAGGCTGCTTATCATGCCTACACTATATGAGCTAGCATTGAAGCACCTAAGAAAATAGAAAAGACGATTAAAGAGATGGTGCCTAGCGTATACCATCAGTACTACAGACAGTTCTCAAAAGGAGAATCTGAACGCATGCCAATTAGAAAACTGTGGAATCATGCAATCGACTTGAAAGATACATTCATTCCTAAGAAAGGAAGAATGATTCCCCTCTTAGTAGAAGAGCAGAAAGAAGTTTCTAGCTTTATTGATGAACAACTGAGGAAGGGTTACATATGACCTTCAAAGTCTCCACAAACCTCTCCTGTTTTCTTTGTGCCAAAGAAGGAAGGCACTAAATGCATGGTTCAAGATTATTGCTATCTAAATGAGTACACTGTCAAGAATAATTATCTGCTCCCGCTAATCTCCCAATTAGTGGATAAGCTCAAAGGAGCTAAGTTATTTACGAAGATGGATCTATGATGGGGATACAACAACATTTGCATCAAGGAAGGCGATGAGTGAAAAGCTGCCTTCATATGCTTCCGTGGTGCCTATGAACCCCTTGTTATATATTTTGGGTTATGCAATTCACCTGCCACATTCCAAGCAATGATAAATGAAATCTTTGCCAATGTAGATGACATAGTGATGGTCTATATTGATGACCTACTCATATTTACCCAAACCAATAATGTCAAGGAGTACGAAAGGATCGTTAAGGAAGTCCGATGTCAATTGGAAGAAAATGACTTATTTATCAAACCAGAGAAATGTAACTTTATGGTACCAGAAGTTGAATTCCTCGGTATGATAGTCAGCCGAGATGGAATTAAGATGGATGACTCCAAGGTTAAGGCTATTCTGGAATGACCAGCACTGAAGAATGTGAAAGGAGTTAGGAGTTTCCTTGGACTTGCCAATTTCTACTGAAGGTTCATCCAAGACTATGCCCAAGTGGCTAGGCCCCTGAACGATTTGACAAAGAAGGATACACCTTTCATGTGGAAAGAAGCACAACAAGAAGCATTTGATATGTTAAAGAAGAAATTTATATCCGCTCCTATTCTTTCCTTTCCTGATGAAGACAGTCACTTCCATCTTAAATGTGATGCCTCTGACTTTGCAACAGGTGAAGTCTTATCTATTGAAAAAGATGGCTTATGGCACCCAGTTACCTATGTCTTATGCTCCATGACCCCCGAAGAGAGGAATTATTCTATTGCTGATAAAGAGATGCTCAGCATGATTCAGACTCTCGAAGCATAGAGATACTATGTAGAAGGTGCCAAGTATGAGTTTGAAATCTGGAATGATCACAAGAATCTCCAGTACTTCATGAAGGCACAAGATCTTAACTATTGTCAAGTGCGATGGGCACAATATTTATCTAGGTTCAACTTTAAACTCATCCACAAAGCTGGAACCTCGATGAAAAAAGCCGATGCCTTATCTAGAAGAGAAGATCACATGATCAGCATTGAGGATGACAATAAAGGAGTAATCATAATGATGCCGGAGAAGATTAGAGTGACTATCTTGATCTCCGATGAAGGTGATAAGATCAAACAACAGGTTCTTGATGCTACATATAAGCTGAAAGAATCGAAAGTCAAGAAGAGATGTGAGAAGTTCTACATCTGTGAAGAAAGAGATGGAATTCTCTGATGAAAAGAATCACATGTATGTGCCTGACGATGAAGGTCTATGGTAATCTATTATCATGTTACATCACAACACTCCAGTCGCTGGACATCTAGGAGTTGAGAAGACGATAGATCTGCTACAGTGCAGCTATTTTTGGCCTCTGATGTTACAACAGGTCAAAGATTATGTTTTCCGTTGCAATAGATGCACACATATGAAAGGGAGCAATCAACCTCCCACTGGAAAATTACATCCCTTGAAAGTTCCAACTACCCCTTGGAAAGACGTATCAGCAGATTTCACTACAGATCTGCCTGATTCCAATGGATTTGACTCCATTCTTGTAGTGATAGATAGAAGTCGTTTCATGTTTAAAAACCACGACAGCCCTTGACACGGCTCGTCTATATTTACAACACATGTGGAAGGCACATGACCTACTCCACACTATTATATCTGATCATGGACCGCAATTTGCTGTGGAAGTAATGCGTGCATTGTGCAAATGATTAGGTATTACCCCTAAATTATCCACTGCACATCATCCGCAGACAAATGGTCAGATGGAAAGAATGAACAGGGACTTAGAACAGTACCTTCATTTGTTCTGTGCAGAAAAGAAAGCAGAATGGACTGACTAGCTTGCCATTGCTCAATTCTCTTACAATGCAAAGAAGCAGGCTTCTATGAAAAAAACCCCTTTTAAAGTCACACAGTCATATGCTCCAAGAATGGGCTTCAAGCAATACGTGTCTAAGGCACCAGCTGCTGATGACTTTGCCGAAGAAATGGCCAAGACTCTAAAGGATGCAGTAGCTAATCTATTAGAAGCTCAGAAGTGAATGAAAGCGCAAGCTGATAGGCACAGATCAGATGCCCTTGAATACGTCATTGGAGATAGAGTCTGGCTCAACACAAGTAACCTGTGTCTGCCAAGAGCTTCACATAAATTAACCAAACAATGGATCAGTCCCTATGAGATCACTCAATTGGTTGGCTCTAATGCATTGATGCTTAAGCTACCAAAGTCTATGTTGAATATGTGGTCAAATCTCAGAAAAGGGGTAACCACCTCGAGTACTTAGTCCACTGAAAGGGCTATACTGATGAAGATAGAACGTAGGAACCCACTGGCAATCTGGCCAATGCTTCCAATGCAGTTGTAGCCTTTCATCGGGCAAATCCCTTGGCTCCTTCTAAGCTATGAATGGCTTACTTGGATTATTTCAGCCTTTTGATAACTTAACCATCCTTTCCAAACGTGACACTCCCTTTGATCATCTGAAAGTCAATCCTTAGGAGGGGGGTAGTGTTATGATACACATTTTCCCTTTCTATTTCCTTTTTCTTTCTATTTATTCTGATTTATTAAGCCTTTAGCAGCTAGCACACTTACTTTCAAGACTTGGAAATATCTAAGTCTCCTTCCTATGCATGTGACTAGTTGTGTGACTTGACACATATGATTAGATCATATGATACAAGGACTAGCTCCTATGTCATCTCTTCACAGACTCACAGGCTTTCATAGCCTTATGCCTCATCTTTCCTGTATGTTTTTCATCTCTGTTATTTCATATTTAATAGGCTGCCACACCTCATAGCCTACACACCATCTTAATGTGGCAGCACATGTTCTCCTCACACTTATGCTTCGCCTTTCGCCTCTCAGCCCCTCTAAAGCTCAGAGCAACCTCAGTCCTACTTCTCAGTACACACTCATAACCAATGTGAGCTGCTGACTATATCAGTTATGGGGTTAGATGCCATGAATAGTGATCCTTGGTTATCTCCATGGACAGGTATGGCTTTCAAGTTATAGCCTAACTCTTGGAGTACAGAATGAATCCATACTACTTGGCAGCTGCAATTGGAGAGCACCATATGTTTAGGCTTCAGTAGATGAGAGGGCAAGTTTTTTGTGCATGCAATGCCTAGCTGAATATATCATCAGCAAACCTTAAAAAGTAGCTGATAATTCATTTATGTGATATAGGGTCTGAGGTCCAACCGGAATCGGTGTATGCTATGATGCTAAGTCCAGAGGAACCATCATATATAAGAGAGTATTTGTTGGTATCAAGTAAGTAGGTACAATGTGCCATAACAATACTAGGCTACATGGGAATTCTCCAAGACTCATTTCATCAGCACCCCGAGAGGCTGCAGGGGATAGTGACAATAACACTGCACCAGTGGGAAGGGCTAGACCTAACTCACCACAGTTTCCTCTACCAGAGGATGAACCAGGACGTCCTCAGATACCAGAGGTATAAGAGGACACTTCCATTGCTCCTTGTACTGTTAGCTGAGATGATCTCACACCTCTAAAACTATCATTCCTAATTCATAAGTCGTCCATTCACTTCCTTCTTCATGTCTTATACTATACTCACTACCTACTTGCTTTCCATCAAGTTTCTAGACTTTCCTGTCTTTGTTTCAGCTTCCTACACAAGCAGATCTTGTACTTAGAACGCTTCTAGCCTTAGTGGCTGATTGTTTACCTTTATTTATGTAGATGCACACTTAGACTCCAGAGTCCACTATTCCTATTCTTTGGTTACTCACAGTGGACTCTAGTCCAGCTCTCCTGAAGCTCCCTTAGTCGATCCAACAAGTGGCTAGTCCGCTTTATCAAGTTCCAGCTTGAACAGGTTATGAGCCCTGCATTCTAGCCGCTTATCACACACCATCGGTCCACAATCGTGCCCTGATTCCTATCCCAATCGATTCAGCGACCTCCAAATCCCTAGTCCACTGTTTTTCAGTCCATCTGCTTCATCTGATCTCCTCTGATCTCTCTGTCCGCATTTTTGTTTTCACACTGTAACATCTTGACTTTCTACCCTCTCCCTTGGCTCAACCACTTCACCATCGGTCCAGCACTGTTCACCATCGCATTCTACGACCTTGATTACCCCGGAGCACCAGTTTCAAGCAGTTTCATTGAGGGGATCAGTCTTGAGATCAAAGAGATACTTTTGAGCCCTTAGTGCGCACATATACTCTCTTTCTGCTGTCATTGCTCAACAACCACCTATCCAATCATCTTGGCTGTTGTCCCCATCATATTCTACACCCTCTACTGTCCCTGAGCGCGCCCACTCGCCTCTACATTGACCGTGTCCTCGCTGTTCAATGGCCTTGTCTTTTTGGAGCCCCTAAACACCAACATCGACCCATATCTCCACATCCTACCTATCACTTCAGCTCGGACCACTACTGGATCGTGTTCCCTGTCCCTCCATCTATCTGTCTACCTATTCTCGACATTTCCGGTGCATTCCTGAGCTCACTGTCTGCCTCTTACTCTGCATTTACCCTATCACTATGTCCTCAGAGCATACTCCTCATATCAAACCTCTCAATGCCACCAACTATCACATCTGGAGTGAGGAGATGAAGGCCCTCCTTCGCTCCAAGGGTCTCTGGAGGCTGGTGGATGGCAAGGAGACACGTCCTAGTGCACCCAGAGATGAGCAGGACAAGTGGAATGCAAAGCAGGATAAGGCTGCAGGTGAACTCATGTTAAGCTTGGAGCCTGATCAGAGAGTACACATTAGGGCCTACCAGGACGATCTGACTGCTGCATGGAAGGCCCTGGCATTGCTCTACGTCCAACAGAAGCCTGGCACGCGTTTTCTCGCCTATGACCAGTTCTTCAGCATCCGGAAGGAGGAGAATGAGTCTCTGACTGTCCTGACTGCTAGAGTTGAGCAGGCCATGTCCAGAATCAAGGAGCTGCGTCCATCAGACTTCTCTCTGAAACAATCAGCGGCTCACATAATGGAGTGCGTACTGAAATGAGGTATAACCGAGGTTGCTCTTAGGATGGGAGGCTGAAGGAGTAATATACCCAAGAGGATTCGATGGAGTCCTATGGTCGCTGCATTGGTTCTTATATACTAAACTACTGTTTGTACATGTATTGTTCGGATCTATCGATAAAATGGAAAACATAAGGGACAGGCATGCATCAAGCATTGCCATGGAATGGAAGGGAATTATAACATGAGGAATACATGTGTGAAATGGAAGGAGAAGCATAAAGTGAGGATAACATGTGCTGCCACGATCACATATGAGATCGGTGAGGATTCCATGATGTGTGGCAGCCTATTAAATATGAAATAGAGGAAATGAGAAACATACGGTAACAGTGAGGCATAAGGCTATGAGAGCCCGTGAGTCCGTGAAGATGTGGCATAGGGGCTAGGTCCATGTCGCATGCAAGCAAGTTGCACATATCATGTCACGTGACCAGTCACGTGATTGGAAAAAAGACTTAGACGTTTCTAAATCGTTGAGTATAAGCACGCTAGGCGCTAAAGAAAGAAAAAGAGAGAAAAAGAGAGGAAAAATACATATCGTAACACTCTCTCAACGATTTGGATAATGAGCTGACTTGCATGACCCTCATTCATGCTCTGGGCGATGATTATCAGCATTTCACCTCTTCCTTGATGCTTTTGTCCACTCTGAACAAGGAGGTAGTCAAATCTGCATTCATTGCTGAACAGATGCACAGGGAACCTCGTGCTAGTGCCTCCATGGCTGACTCTGCACTTGCCACCGCTTCTAGACGCTGCAACTATGACTCCAATGCTCCTTGTACCTTCTGTGACTACACTGGACACTGTGAACACATGTGCCACTCCAGACAACGTGCCAAGGATACTCTCAAGGCCAACCGCTCCTCCAAGCATAGAAGTAAAACCCGGAATGCCAATCAAGCCCAGGGATCTGGCCCTGGCACTCCTACTTCGACCTCCAGCTTCCTTCCTACCTCTGTCTCTGCCAATGCAGGTGCTGCTGTACTTCACACCCTCCAGGAAGTTACTGAGAGTGTAGGAAATGCAAGTCTTCATTCTAGTGATCCCCTCTGACCCTCTGTGCCCCCTCCAACTCGATGCTGACACTGATTGGAATGCAGATACTGGGGCCACTTCTCATATGACACCTCATCACCACTGGTTGTGCAACTATTCATCTCAGCGCATACCAATCAAGCTGGCTGACAACACCCTAGTCTATTCTACTGGTGTTGGGTCTGTGGTCTTTAATCCAATCATTGATGATAGGGGCACTAGAGCGGTAGAGTTCACTCGCGTACTGCATGTTCCTGACCTTTGCAACAATCTCCTCTCAGTCTTGTATCTCACTCGTCACTCTGGCTTTGTTGTCAATATAGATTCTGTTCAAGCTGGAACTTGATAAAGCAGACTAGCCACTTGTTGGAAAGCAAGTAGATAGTAAGTAAGTATAAGACTTGAAGGAGGAAGTGAATGGACGACTTATGGATTAGGAATGACCACTTTTGAGGTGTGAGATCACCTCAGCTAACATCTAGGTATGTTTAATATGATTTAGGTTAGAAGACTATATAGGCCAAAGCATAGTCTTGAAATTCTATCCTTCAAGCCAGTTCTTCATCTTTTTTCAAGTATACTTGGGGTCATTGTCTTACTAAAAGATAATATCAGGTGGATCAAGACCATAATACTACAGAGTATTCAGTAGTTCATTCTTCAAAATCTGAAGATATAGGTCTTCATCCATCCTACCATCAATCTTAGCAGTATAGCCAACTCCCTGTCAAGTGATATACCCTCACATCATCAGTGAACCACCATCAAACTTCACTGTGCCCTTTATTAGTCTATTACTAAGCCCCTTACCTGTCTTTTTCTACATCCATTTGCATTCATCTAACTATAGGTAATTGATTTTAGTTTCATCAGATTATACTACCTTATTTCAATCCTCTATAGTCCAATCTTTATGAGCATATATAAAGTCTAAATGAGCCTTGTGATATTTAGTTAAGAGAAGAGATCGTTCAAACTTGACTACACCCTTCATACCAGTCTTCTTCAAGTGCTAGTACACTGTAGTAGCAGAGAGAGGTTGGTTGATGATATTGGTAAGTCCCTTGGTCATCTAAACAGCATTCTCTGTTTTGTCAGACGAGATGAGATAAATAGCATGATATATATTAGTAGAGAAAAGCTTAGTTGAACAACCTCCAGCAGCCTTCTAAAGCTCAGAATGCTCTTTAGAGTGAAGTCTAGAGATAGTGGGCACATGAAGACCATTGGTAGCAGCAACAGAATGAGCAGGTTGTCCAGCCAGTGACAGTATATTATGTGCATGTGTAGGAGTGACTACTAGATTAGATGAAAAGAGACCCCAAAGACAGAAGACAGAGAGAGGCATGCAACTTCTAGTAGAGGACAATGGGAACAATAAATGAAACAATATAGGGGCAGGGTGGCCTCTGATGACATGGACATCCAAATAGCATACTTCTGAGACTGAAAACAAACAAGAGCATAACAAGCAATAACAAAGGTAAAACAGGAATAGGAGATGAGGTAGAGAGCTTGTCAGGGCTTTTAGTTAGTTGAGGGAACTGCAAATTTCCCACAGGAGGACTATCAATTTGTAGGTAAGTCCAATCTGACCTTCTATCATCTTCTGATATAGCATCTCTGTCAAAAATATGACCATCAGTCTGAACACTATGCAGATTGATGGTCCTAGATTTGTAGTCCCAAGCCTCTCATTATGTTATGCTCGACTCATGTGCTGTTAGCCTCTGGAATTGTCCTCTCTCCTTCTTCTCACTACCACCTTCTCTTTTCTACTCCACTGTCCATGACTGCTGAGCATCAAGAATGACCAATGCTAATATCAACAATATGGTCCATATTTCTATCTGTCAACGTCTGATTGGACACCAATGCTCATTGCTAGTATAGGTGGCCTCGTCTTCCTCATTTTATCCTTAATATATATAGCACCAATGCATGCCCAACAATGGATATCAAAGGACTATAGAAGGTAAGGTTGCCCTAGCCATAGCTTATGGTGTCAGAATCTTGAACTTCATTGATACTGTATAGGCCTTCACTCTTGTTAAGGAGCATATCTTGCTCATGTTACTCACACTGCAAGGCTGCTATGAGGGCAGCCCTCTTTTATGTCCTACATCACCTATGTTGATGTCAGGTATATATCCTCCATGGGCCTTATTGTTGTATGGACACTATAGCTGTCAAATTCGATCCCTCTGAGTGTTTTCCAAAGTTTTGATGTGGAAAATTAATCAGTATAGGAAGTGAAAAGTGTAGGAACACGGAAAGTTGAAGGGGTGGGACTTTGGCTTCAGCTCACACGCTGTGCCCTTGCATGAGTTTAGTCCTATATTTCAGAGGTGTAGAGAGCAGAGGGAGAATTAAGGAGAGAGAGAGAGACTTAGGAAAATATCGAGAGGGTGATTTAGATGATATTCAAACTAGAAAAAGTACATGTATGCTCTGCCCCTTATATACTGCAAGGGAAAGTCTATCAGAATTATTCTAAGTCAAAATCCTATTGTAAGCCTAAGCAATATAATGAAGGAATGGGTAGGATGAGTCAGGAAGCACAGGAAATGAGTCAGAAAAGAAGATAGATGAGTCAGAAAGGTATGAATATATAATAGAAAACATGTAATGTAGTGAGAGGATCATATGGTATGCGACTTGCAAGTAAGACAGAGCTAGATAGCATGGTTTCCGATTGGGTGATCTTTGCTCCAACGTTTCTGATTATTTTCTGCTGATACATGTAGTTGGAAAAGTTGGAGTTAGTCGGAAAGTGTGCAGAGAGATGGAAAATGTGTGGAAACAGGTTGTGTGTATAGAAACCAGGCAGAAAAGACTTGTGTTTTTGCATGGAATATGACAGTAGCTGACCACATGCACTTGTCTAGCATCTAGTTCCAACAGTGTCAGCAACAGAAGTAGCAGCATGTGCATCCATAGAGCAGAATGAACCTAGCTCTGCATATGTTCTTTTTCCATGTTGTGACCCTGGTGTGACAACCAATTTGACTTATCTTCTATTATAATAGCCTCTCGTCCTGTAAGCAAGTGAAGAAAGAATGTCTATGTCTATGACTACTGGATGGTCAAGCCCACCTGCCCTATTCTCAATGTACTCAATATATCTTGATATGAGGTAAGCTTTTTCATCTCATCTCACTGTATATTTCAACTGACAGTAATGCTTGAGATTCTCTTTCATGTAGGTATCAGATGAGATAGAGATAGAACTTGCCTTGATGAACTGTCATAGTGTTATTGATGTTATGCTCATGGATCATAGTGATATGTTTGAATTCAGGGTACAAACTATCCTTTGCAAATGAGCACTAACCCTTGCCTCACTGCTACATCCCTTAGCTTGACCCTTGACAAGAAAAAGATCAATGTCTATATAATCAACCATATCCACTACTATCTCACACCTCATCTGATGGCTGAGGACTTTGTTCTCATGGCTGTCCTGTTAGCTGAGGTGATCTCACACCTCTACAGTGGTCATTTCTAATCCATAAGTCGTCCATTCACTTCCTCCTTCAAGTCTTATACTATACTCACTACCTACTTGCTTTCCATCAAGTTTCTAGACTTTCCTGTCTTTGTTTCAGCTTCCTACACAAGCAGATCTTGTACTTGGGACGCTTCTAGCCTTAGTGGCTGATTGTTTACCTTTATTTATCTAGATGCACACTTAGACTCCAGAGTCCACTATTCCTATTCTTTGGTTATTCACAGTGGACTCTAGGTACTATACTCTGATTTCTCTATCAATATATATTGGTTACTCACAGTGGACTCTAGTCCAGCTCTCCTGAAGCTCCCTGAGTTGATCCAACAAGTGGCTAGTCCGCTTCATCAAGTCCTAGCTTGAACATGTCCTATGTGAGGGTGACTATGATGAGGTACGTCATTCTTTTTTATTACATTATAGTCACCTCAGGAGACAGCATATAGAATGACTTGAAAGACTGGTGGAACAATGTTCGACACCATCTCATCAGTGATCCGACTCAGCAAATTAGTTGTTGACACTCGAAGCTTATTAGCAATGTCACAAACATCTTCCTCAAGAAGGGTGCTATGACATCATATGTCTATCCTACTATTACTCCTTTGATTGTCCTTTTCTGCTGTTCGAGACTTATAGGCATCTAACATCACTGCTCTCAGTGCACTTATATAATACAGTAGCAGCTTGACTGAAATGATCCACAGCACCTCCTCAATATCTTCATACAACATGTCTGATCTGTGATTATCATGTAGGAAATTCTTTGAGACCTCAAGGTGACAATAGCTATATCATTGATCCCATGTCAACTGTTCATCATACCATGCTCATGTACTAAGCAAGTCATTGATGACCTCGAAGATGTTAATATTCAAGTGTCCATAGTCATCCTCAGTATTGATATACTTGCTTCACGCCACTCAGTTTAAAAGGTCCTCAAGGATGACACACAAGTATAGGGTCCTCTCTATATCTAGATCTCACAGCTAGTATATGTGATACAATCAGCGGCTCACATCGTTTATGAGTGCGTACTGAAGCGTAGTCAAACTGAAGTTGTTCTCTTAGCAGAGTAGCTGAAGGAGAAAACCCAAGAGGATTCAATGGAGTCCTCTGATTGCTGCATTGGTTCTTATATACCATACATCTGTTTGTACATGTAGGGTTCTTATCTACTGATAAGGTGGAAAAACATGAGGAGCAGACGTGCATTAAGCATCGCCATGGAATGGAAGAGAATCATAACATGAGGAATACATGTATAGAATGGAAGGAGAAGCATGGAATGAGGATAACATGTGCTGCCACATTAAAACGGTGTGTACGCCATGAGGTGTGGCAGCTTATTAAATATGAAATAGCGGAAATGAGAAACATACGGTAAAGGGGAGGCATGAGGCTATGAAAGCCTATGAGTCCGTGAAGAGGTGACATAGGGGTTGTCCATGTCGTGTGCAAGCAAGTTGCACATATCATGTCACGTGACCAGTCACGTGATTAGAGAAAAGACTTAGATGTTTCTAAGTCATTGAGCATAGGCACGCTAGGCACTAAAGGAAGAAAAATAAAGAAAAATAGAGGAAAAATACATATTGTAACACTACCCCCCTCCTAAGGATCAACTTCCAGGCGATCAAAGGGAGTGTCATGGTCGGAAGGAACAGTTAAATTAGTGAAAGGCTGAAATAATAATAGGAAATCCAAGTAAGCCATGCGTAGCTTACAAGGAGCTGAGGGATGTGCCCGATGAAAGGCTGCGACCGCATCGGAAGCATTGGCCAAATTACCAGCGGGTTTCCACGTTCTATCTTCATCCGTATAGCCCCTCCAGTGGACTAAGTACTCGAGGCGGTTCCCTTTCTTTCGAGATTCAACCACATAGTCTACCTCGTATTCTTCATCACGACTCTCAGTGACTTCAATGGGTCCAGGGGCAATAACCGGTTGCCCAGGTAAGGGCTCTTTGTAAGGCTTGACCTGTGAAATATTAACCGTAGGGTGAATACACATAGACTTTGGCAGCTTAAGCATCAACGCATTAGAGCCAACCAATTTGGTGACCTCATAGGGACCGATCCATCGTTCGGTTAATTTACGTGAAGCTCGTGGCAGGCGCAGATTACTTGTGCTGAGCCAGACCCTATCCCCAATGATATATCCAGGGGCATCTGATCTGTGCTTATCAGCTTGCGCTTTCATTCGCTTCTGAGCATCTAATAAATTAGCTTCGGCATCTTTCAAAGTCTTGGCCATTTCTTCGGCAAAGTCATCAGCAGCTGGTGCCTTAGACATATGTTGCTCGAAGCCCATCCTTGGAGCATAAGACCGTGTGACTTCAAAAGGGGTCTTCTTTGTAGAAGCCTGCTTCTTTGTATTGTAAGAGAATTGAGCAATGGCAAGCCAGTCAGCCCATTTTCTGCACAGAATAAACGAAGGTACTGTTCCAAGTCCCTGTTCATCTGTTCCGTCTGGCCATCTGTCTGCGGATGATATGCAGTTGATAATTTAGGGGTTATACCTAATCACTTGCATAATGCACGCATTACTTCCACGGCAAATTGCGGTCCACGATCAGATATAATAGTGCGGGGTAGGCCATGTGCCTTCCACACATTGGTTAAATATAGATGAGCTGTGTCAAGGGCTGTCGTTGTCTTTAGACATGGAATGAATTTGACTTCTTTGGAGAACCTGTCCATCATCACGAGGATGGAGTTGAATCCATTTGAATCAGGCAGATCCGTAATGAAGTCTGCTGATACGTCTTCCCAAGGTGTAGTTGGAACTTCCAAGGGATGTAGTTTTCCAGCGGGAGGCTGATTGCTCCCTTTCATTCGTGCACATCTATCGCAACAGGAAACATAGTCTTTGACCTGTTGTGACATCAAAGGCCAAGTATAGCTGTGTTGCAGCAAGTCTATTGTCTTCTCAACTCCTGAGTGTCCGGCAACTGGAGTGTCATGGTGTAGCGTAATAATTGATTGCCATAGACCTTTGTCGTCAGGCACATACATTCTCATCTTTTCATCATAGAGAATTCCATCACTGTCATCATGAATGTGGAACTTCTCATGTAACTTCTGGACTTCTGATTCTTTCAGCTTGTACATAGCATCAAGAACCTGTTGTTTGATCTTATCGCCTTCATCGGAGATCAAGATGGTCGCCCTAATCTTCTCCGGCGTTAATATGGTTACTCCTTTATTGTCATCCTCGATACCGATCATGTGATCTTCTCGTCTAGATAAGGCATCGGCTTTTCCCATTGAGGTTCCAGCTTTGTGGATGAGTTTAAAGTTAAACCTAGATAAATATTGTGCCCATCGCGCTTGGCGATGGTTAAGATCTTGTACCTTCATGAAATACTAGAGATTCTTGTGATCATTCCAGATTTCAAATTCATACTTGGCACCTTCTAAATAATGTCTCCATGCTTCGAGAGCCTGAATCATGCTGAGCATTTCTTTATCAGCGATAGGATAATTCCTCTCTTCAGGAGTCATGGATCATGAGGCGTAGGCAACTGGGTGCCATAAGCCATCCTTCTCAATAGATAAGACTCCGCCTGTTGCAAAGTCTGATGCATCACATTCAAGACGGAAGCGACTTTCTTCATCTGGATAGGAGAGTATAGGAGCGGACGTAAACTTCTTCTTTAGCATATCAAATGCTTCTTGTTGTGCTTCTTTCCACACGAAAGGTGTATCCTTCTTTGTTAGATCATTTAAGGGTCTAGCCACTTGGGCATAGCCTTGGATGAACCTTCGGTAGAAATTGGCGAGTCCGAGGAAACTCCTAACTCCTTTCACATTCTTCGGCGCAGGCCATTCTAGAATAGCCTTAACCTTGGAGTCGTCCATCTTAATTCCATCTCGGCTAACTATCATGCCGAGGAATTCAACTTCTGGTATCGTGAAGGTACACTTCTCTGGTTTGATAAATAAATCGTTTTCTTCCAATCGACGTAGGACTTTTTTAACGATCTTTTCGTGTTCCTTGACATCATCAGTTTTGGTGAATATTAATAGGTCATCAATATAGACCATCACTACGTCATCCATATCGGCAAAGATTTCGTTCATCATTGCTTGGAACGTGGCGGGTGAATTGCATAACCCGAAAAACATCACGAGGGGTTCATAGGCACTGCGGAAGCATATAAAGGCAGCTTTCCACTCATCGCCTTCCTTGATGCAAATGTTGTTATATCCCCATCATAGATCCATCTTCGTAAATAACTTAGCTCCTTTTAGCTTATCCACTAATTGGGAAATCAGCAGGAGCGGATAATTATTCTTGACGGTGTGCTCGTTTAGATAACGATAATCTTGAACCATGCATTTAGTGCCTTCCTTCTTTGGCACAAAGAAAACAGGGGAGGTTTGTGGAGATTTTGATGGTCGTATGTATCCCTTCCTCAGTTGTTCATCAATGAAGCTAGAAACTTCTTTCTGTTCTTCTACTGAGAGGGGGATCATTCTTCCTTTCTTTGGAATGAATGTATCCTTCAAGTCAATTGTGTGGTCCCATGGTTTCCTGATTGGCATGTGTTCAGATTCTCCTTTTGAGAACCGTCCGTAATATTGATGGTATGTACTAGGCACCATCTCTTCAATCGTCTTTTCTATTTTCTTAGGCGCTTCAATGCTAGCTCGTATAGCGTAGGTATGATAAGCAGCCTCTTCTTCTTCTTTTTCTAGAACACGAAGGAAAACACTTTTCTCTCTTAATAGATGGCAACTTCTGGGGCATCGTGTCATCTTTACTTCACCCTTTGCCCAATCTATTTCAGGATTGTGCTTCTTCAACCACATATACCCGAGGATGATCTGATTACGTCCTAGATCCGTAACCTCTGCAGTAACGCATTCCCTGTGTCCTTCATAATCTATAATTAGCTCGGTGGAGTGTGTAACATTTCCAGCCGAGTTCTTGGATCCACCAACATTAAATACGGGAATAGGGTTGTGTAAGAGAGTGAGTGGTAGCTTTTGGCTTGTGGCCCACTTCTTGTCAATGAAAATAACGTTAGCGCCGCAATCAAGTAGTGCGTCAGCAGCAACGTAAGCCTTCTTATCATGGGAGGATGCAACTTTGATCTTCATTAAGATCTCCTTCTTCATGTTGAGCGTTCTCAAGAAAAATCCATCTGGGATTTCTTCATCTGACATATTTTTTTGGGTTTTTGGTGAAACTGAATTAAGTACCGGTTTGAAGCCCTGGCCAAGCCCCTTCACAGAAGAGGACCCAGTTTGGCATTGTGAAAAAGAAACATCATCCAACTCATCCATGCTTTCCCTAGGTTCTTCAACCTCAAGGACGGAGAAGCAGTTTGATAAATAATCATTGAATGTGACCGCACGAACACCCAGTTCGTTCATGCGGCACGACCTTTTCCCTTATCATGGACATCTTTCATGTCCCAGAAATATGCCCTCATTTCATCGAAGGACATGTTGCGGATAGCCGCAAAAGGATCGTTGCCATGTGGGGCTTCCCTTTTGGGCTCTTCTCTTGTTGGTTCGACGACTCGCACTTGGCGGCTGCCGCGGCATTCTTTCTTGTGTTTGCCCCCTAGTCATTTGTAAGAGGAACATTGAACTCTTGGCTTGGGGCAGTTCTTCACCCCATGTGGTCCACCACAATTGTAACATGAAAGTTTTGATGACGATCCACATTGGGCAGCGTCAATCTGCATTGCATTAGAGTCGCCACGTGCTTGAGAAGTTCTTCGGGTAGTGACACCCATGATGAAATCAAGGGACTCTTGGGCGGTCCCGACACGCCTAATTTCAGCAATGTATTCGGCTACCTTTGCCTTACGTTTGCCTTCTTTGAATATTTGAGCAATAATGCTCCTTCTGACGTTATTTTCCAGCATAAAGATAGCATGCGATTCATCCATCGCAGCTTGCTGGTAAAGCGCTTCGAATTTGACAATAAAATTGTCCGTTGACATTTTGTTTTGTAGCAGCCCCTTTAGCTGACTATGTGTCCAATCCACTTGATTGGTGGAATGGAAGAGACCTTCAATCTCCGCCACCATCAAGGCCCATGTGTACGTATCCCCTTTAATGATCCGCGTTTGAGCAAAGGGACCTGCTTTTGGCCCTTTCAAATGGGAGAGGACGGCCAGGACTGCCTCATGTGAGCCCGGCGTGATTGCGTGTGAGTTGATGTTTAATCAAGCCTACATCTTGGCCCACCACTCTTTAAACTTTGCTTTTGACCCATCATATTCACCTGGGTCATTGAACACTTCAATTTTCTTCGAGTACGCTCCCCCCATACCCGTCGAAGTTGAGGCTGAGCCTCCTGCAGTACCTGCCCTTTCAAGAGCGGCGATCCTATTGTTGAGCTGGTTTATGATCTGGCTCTGATCGAACATGCCCTGCCTAGCAGCGGCAATTTTGTCATCCCATTGTGCGTTGGGATCATCCAAGATGTCAAAGACGGCTTGCAACATTGTGATTCAAGAAAATTTGTATGTAAAGATTTAAACGAAGTATTGTAACTCTTGATCGTAGATCAAGGGGTCGTGTGTAAGTATATGGGGGCGGCGCCTTACTTCTTTAAGGACGCGGCGAGGACGTAGACATGGATGTAAGAAGTCGGAGAGAAATTCTTCAAAGTAATTCCGATGGACGTATGCGGGATCAACGGGAAAATAAGTGCGTCTTGCCCGACATGGGCATGGTGTGGGGAATGGGGTAGGAGTACGGTACCTAGCCCTAACTTCTTCTTCTCTTCTTGGACCCTCTCCTTCTTCAATGAGTCCTGTCTCTACCTGACGTATGTACTCGTCGACGAGCACATGTGGGACAAAGAGCCGATTGATAAAGTTCGGCAACTGGGGGTAGGCGGCTGGCGGTGCGTCGTTCGGGTCTACCGAAGTCGAGCGCAAAGGGGGTGGAGATGACTGAGTAGGGACAAGGGTGACCTGGTTCTCTTCTGCTTCTGTAGCGAGTGAGTTGATTCCGAGTTCTTCTTCGAACCACTCCTCCTGCTCTGCCCATTGCTCTGCTATTAGCAACGTCGAGTGCTCGACGGACGAGGTAGGATACTCTCCGCACTCCTCTTCGTAAGAGGCGGGGTATATGGGCATAGATCTGTGAGACAACACTGGCCGGTGTCACTGAGCATCAGTCCGTGAGCGATACTTCAAATACTTCAAGAACGTTTACTTGTTGCTTGCGGTGGTCTTGACCGGCAAGCATCGCGAACAAGGTCAGTTAGATAATGATCGAATCCTAATGATACAATCAGCGGCTCACATCGTTTATGAGTGCATACTGAAGCGTAGTCAAACTGAAGTTGTTCTCTTAGCAGAGTAGCTGAAGGAGAAAACCCAAGAGGATTCAATGGAGTCCTCTGGTTGCTGCATTGGTTCTTATATACCATACATCTGTTTGTACATGTAGGGTTCTTATCTACTGATAAGGTGGGAAAACATGAGGAGCAGGCGTGCATCAAGCATAATGGAAGAGAATCATAACATAAGGAATACATGTGTAGAATGGAAGGAGAAGCATGGAATGAGGATAACATGTGCTGCCACATTAAAACGGTGTGTACGCCATGAGGTGTGGCAGCTTATTAAATATGAAATAGCGGAAATGAGAAACATACGGTAAAGGGGAGGCATGAGGCTATGAAAGCCTATGAGTCCATGAAGAGGTGACATAGGGGTTGTCCATGTCACATGCAAGCAAGTTGCACATATCATGTCACGTGACCAGTCACATGATTAGAGAAAAGACTTAGATGTTTCTAAGTCGTTGAGCATAGGTGCACTAGGCACTAAAGGAAGAAAAATAAAGAAAAATAGAGGAAAAATACATATCATAACAGTATGCACTTAGACCAGTCTTACCAGTCATGAATCATGCTCCTTAAGCCTTTCACTGTTGTCTGCTAGAATATCCATCAAGGTGGAGTGTCTGCTATTGTATAATGCAATGTTCCTACTTACTATTCTTCTTATAGTGCCCTCAACTTCCAGGTCCATCTTTCATCACCCTTGAAGACCAACCTATTTAAAACTCCTGAGTGGAAGAAGTGTTAACTGAGGTGACTTCATACCTCTAAAGCGGTCATTTCTAATCCATAATTCATTCATTCACTTCCTCCTTCATGTTTTATACTATACTTACTATCTACTTATTTTCCATCAAGTTTCTAGACTTTCCTGTCTTTGTTTTAGCTTCCTACACAAGTAGATCTTGTACTTGGACGCTTCTAGCCTTAGTGGCTGATTGTTTACCATTACTTACCTAGATGCACACTTAGACTCCAGAGTCCACTGTTCCTATTCTTTGGTTACTCACAGTAGACTCTAGGTACTATACTCTGATTTCTCTGTCAATGTATATTGGTTACTCACAGTGGACTCTAGTTCAGCTCTCCTGAAGCTCTCTGAGTCGATCCAACAAGTGGCTAGTCTACTTTATCAAGTCCTAGCTTGAACAAAACATGTGCTACCATGATTATATATCGTTATATGTCAAGTGGAATAAAACGGAGAAACAAATCAAATAAGAAGGCAATGGCCACTGTCGTATACTATCATAGAGTCCACTAGACTCATTAAGTCCCATCAACCCTTTGTAGCAATGAAGGCCAGAGCTTATGAAGATGGAACCATAAACATATTGAACTGAGAAAAGTATAGGGGAACTATAACTACTTATATATCACTAGAAAGCTCACACAGACCATTATAATAGGAAGAACAGTCTAGCTACATAATAATTAATCCCATACTTAAGCCTAGACTACCCAGTCACCAAAGATAAGATAGGACATAGATAAGATAAACACCTATCTGATAAAATAAGCACCACTCTTCTCTAATAAGGTAAGTAAAAGAATGAACAAAATGAGTGCTAGAACAAGCACTAGTGATACAGTCATCTCATACATGAGATTGGTGAGAACATTATAAGGTGTGGTAGCATTAAATGTTAAAATAAAAAGGAAATGAAAAACATATATATGAAGCATAGAATAGATCTAGAATGATCTATTCATATATGAAGAAAGACATAGAGGTTAGTCCTTGCATCATATGAGTCGATTGTATAGACCAAGTCATATGCACTAGATCACATGATTAGACTAAGACTTAGACATTTCTAAGTCAAAGACTTTAGTGCTTGAGGGCACTAATACTTGAATAAATAAAATAAATAGAAAGAAAATGCAAATAAATAGGAGGGAAATGCATATCATAATAGCACAACAATAAACAATTTGATAAGAAGGATCACTGCACTAGAAAAAGCCAGTGGATCAGCATTGATGTTGAAATGACTTCAGTGCTCATATATTGATAAAGACATATTAAGGTTGTTCTGCTAGACAAATATCAGCTATTCTAAAGTAGAGCTCTGGAGGAAAGACTGAGAGTGTTGGAGCCAAACATTTATCATGATACATTATATAATCTCATAATTTTCCATCTGTCATAGAACATAGACATACCTTAGTGACTTCCATCGAGCTCACTGAAGTAAGATACTATTTATCCCTACTTAGTCTACTTGTACTGACATATCATAGTGGTCTTATCTATTATACATTATGAGTTCCAACACTCAGTAACTTATAAAATTCAAAGCATGCTTGCATCACTCATCTAGAATGTCCAATGTACTTAAAGATGAACAAATTCACATTCTCACACTAAAGGCTGATGGCAGCAATTGGCTGACCTACAAAGATAGAGTTGAGTAGGTCATAGAGGTGAAAGGGTTAATCAAAACCAGAGGATTCTCAAGATGACAAAGAAGTCTCATATTCTCCAGATGAGACTCATATAAGGGCACAGTGCATGAGCTAAAGCCAAAGTTCTAACCTCTTCAGTTCACTTTCTTTTCTTCTTGTACCTTTGTTCTCACCTTTGCTTCTTTGGAGAACTCAAAATATAGCCCAGAAGATTCAGACTTAACAGTGTATTCGAACTTATACTTGTACAAGTTTATTTTCTATGGTCATGCACACTACCTGTGAACATACTACCCTTAATTTCTGAAGAGCTGGTGTCCTAAAGACTGCCTTTGATAGTGCTTGAAGAATTAGTTCACAACCTTTTTTCAGTCTCTCTGCTTATTGTTGTTCTCCTCACTCTACTATCTAAGTTTCTTCTGCATCTGACTTTATAGATACTACTCATCCTTCAGAAAATATACCATATTGGGATTCCTTCTCTCTATCTTGTAGAGATCTGTCTGATGATCCAGATGATAATTTCCAGGGTGACAATCCTCTCTTGAACAATGAACTACTCTTTCTGGAGAACAATGATGATCTAGATTCTGACAACCCCGATGATTCTGATCCTGGTAACAATGATGACAATGATACTAACTCTAGTCACAACAATGTTCCACTAGGCTATAAGTCTCTCACAGATCTTACTAGGACTATTCGCCAACTCAGTTGTGCTACCAGAGAATACATTGAAAATGCTAGAAGTAAAGGCCTGAAGACGAAAGTTAGAGAGCCTGACCCTTTTGATGGAACTGATTCTTGAAAGTTATGCCCTTTTCTTGTTCAGTATGAGCTTAATTTCTAGGCTTGCTTGAAGGCATATTGGAACAACCATGCTAAGGTCATCTTCACACAATTATACCTCAAGGGAGTCACTCTGGAGTATTTTGAGCCAGATCTACTTAGATTGGAAGCTCCAGAAGACTGTCTGCTCTGGACAGACAACTATCAATAGTTTATATATGAGCTCATCATAAACTCTGCTTTATTAGACATTCTAATGTCATAGAATGCTTGTATGTCCCTGTGAATTTTAGTCCTTATGATGTTGTAGCAGATGCTGAGGCTCAACTAGAGCATCTCTAGATGTGCAATGGTCAATGCACTATCAAGTACTTTATAGAGTGAAACCATTTTACTTGTCAAGTTTGTGATTGGGGGGATGGTGCTTTGCACCGAAACTTCTACCATAGACTTCTGGATAGGATCAAGGATGAAATCTCTCATATTGGAAAACTGAAAGGCATCTACAAGCTTCGAGAACTGGCACAGAGCATCGACCATTGCTACTAGAAGCAAAAGGATGAGATTGCTCATGCCAGTAAGCCCTCTAACTTGAACAATTCTTTCAAGTCATCTAGTAACTAGTCCTCCTCTTCCAACAAGTCCACTATATAATCGTCATCTTCATCCTTCAACAACAAAACCAAGTCATCCATGTCTACTACCACTTCCACTCCCTCTATCTCTAAACTGCTGACTACTTCTATCACTAGCAAGTTGGGCAAAGATAGAAAGTTACTTCTGGAGGAGTGGGAACACTATCTTCACTTCAACCTCTGCCTCTTCTGTGGTTGTGATGGTCACACCACTAACAACTGTCTCAAATATATCTCTTGTGCTACTAAGGCCTGTGCTACAAATACTTTTGCTGCTTTGAAAACTAAGCCTAAAAATGCACAAAAGGCAAAAAATTAGAGAGCAGCTCTCAGGACTTCACATGGCCTGGGTGTTGCATTGAACCAGACTGTGCTATCAAGGTTCATCTTAGTTCATCCACTCTTTTTGACCTTCATTCTTTCACTCCTCTCATTTCCTTGGACTCTTATAACATTATATCCTCTTTTTTAGTACTCCTAGATTCTAGCTCCTTCCACTGCTTTATTGACCCTACTTTTGTTGTCAAACACAATCTTTCTGTTTTTTCAGTTTCTTCTATCCAACTTCAACTTTTCAATGGAATTTGCAATGCTATCATTACTCAAGCAATAGATCTTTCCGTGAATTTTACCTCTGATGATGTTATCCCTGCTACCTTCTATGTCACCTCATTGGACTCCTCTTGTTGTCTAGTTCTCGAGCTCAACTAGCTCATCTACTACAATCCATTCATTGACTGAGTATTAGGTAGTATAACTTTTCAAACTATGTTTCAAGTAGTACCAACCCAGACATCTACTCCAAAAACTCTTTCCTTACTGGAACTTCTGCCTCTATCTCCTCTGACTCCTCCATCACCTCTCATCGACTGGTCATATTTCCTTGGACTACCAGCTTTATACATCTTTTTTGTCAATGTCATTGTTTTCATATGTGCTTGTAAGATGGAAGGATCTGTGCAATTCACTTTTCACCTCAGACCCAAAGATATGAAGCTATACTCTGCCAACGTCGAAAAAGAAGACATAAATCTTGACAATGTTCCTTCAGACTATCATAACTTTTCTGATGTCTTTAGCAAGGGGCGCACAATGATCTTGCCACCTCATTGGAATTTTGACCTCAACATCAAGTTGAAGAAAGGGATTATACTATCTCTGGACATCATCTATTTGCTTTTTCCTCCCAAGTTGGAAGCTCTTCACAAGTTTCTGAATGAGCACCTTAATTATAGCCTCATTTAACCCTTCTCCTCTACCTATGCCTTCTCTGTTCTCTTCATCAAGAAGAAGAATGGTTCTCTTTGTCTCGTGTCGGTTTTCGAGGACTCAACAAGATTACTAAGAAAGACCACTACTATTATGTGGATTGAACTCAAAGAGCAATCACAAACAAAAGTCGTCATGAATTAGCCTTTTACAGAGGCATGAACTGATTAATAAGCAAACCACTCAAGAGTGGACTCAAAGTCTCAGGTAATAGCCCACAAGAGTTGAGAAAGAAAGAAGCTTGATTCTGCATAGAACTAGCTTAGAGTAAAACTACTAGTACATGTCCTTTATATATATATTATAATGGTGCATGGACCATCAAGGAGTATTTGTGCATAGACCATCAAGAAAGTAAAAGAAAGGACTGTTACTTGATTGAGGGTTCAGAATAAAATAGATAAGTAACAAGAAAGGAATGAAGTTCTCATAGACAGTACCACACATAACAACTACTCACTTTCCCTTATTTCTAACCTCTTAGATTCCCCTAGTTGAGTAAAAGTATATACCAAGCTTGATCTCTGAATGACTTCTCATCTCATCCAGATATCATTCAGAGACGAGTGGAAGACTGCTTTCTACACTTGCTATGTGAGACAATCACATTATTAGCACCCAGTTTAGTGCTCTATTTTCTCTTGTGATCTTATCTTATCAATGGCACTTATCTTATCTAGTGAGCGCTCATCTAATCTTTCTTTTATCTTATCACAGGTTGCTGGGTAAGTCTAGACTCAGGCCTAGACCTATAACCTAGAGTATGGGTTAAGAGTTCTTATCCTTATGATAAGGGATTACTTTATATAGTACTTAGTATTGTTCTCCTACTATAGGACCAGACTAGAAGCTGGTGATCTGTGCACAATAACTAAGGTATATAAGTAGTTATGATTCCCTATACTGTTTCTCCAGTTCAATATATTTATGGTTTCACCAGTAAAGCCTTTGGCCTCTATTGCTAGATAGAGGTGGTGAGACTTAACAGGTCTAGCAGACTCCATGATGGATTACAACAGTGTCCATTGCCTTCTTGTTTGGTTTGTTTTTCTGTTCTGTTCTACTCTACATGTAACACTATGGCTCCTTTGAATAGTTGGTCATATCTGAAGGCCTCACTAATGCTCTTACTGCCTTCCAGTGATTTGTCAATTACATCTTTGTAGATATGCTCAATGTCTGCGTGGTGGTCTATCTCACCAACATTTTCATCTACTCTTCTGACATGGCCTTGTATAAGCAACATATCTGCAAAGTTCTCTGATATCTCTGGAAACATGGTCTCTATGCTAAACTGGAGAAATGTGAGTTCCACTTTCCTTTATTTCTGATCTCTTAGACTTCCTAGCCAAGTGAAGGTTTATACAAGCTTGATCTTCAAATAGCTTACCACCTCATCTAGATATTGCTTGAAGATGAGTGAAAGAGTATTTCCACACTTACTATGACTGAGACGTTCGTGTCGCTAGCGCTCAAGGCGCTTCACTTTTATTCTTTTTTCTTTTATCTTATCTTATAGAATGGTGCTTATCTTATCAGTGAGCGCTCATCTTATCTTATCTTATCTGGTAGCTAGGTGGTCTAGAACCAAGCTAGACTTATGACCCAGAGTTACGGGTCTAGGGTTATACCTTATTAGTACAGGATTTCCTTATATAGTACTTAGTGTGCTCACCTCAGAGGGGCACGGATCATGGTCCGTGCGCACTATCTAGGGTATATAAGTAGTCGTTCCTCCCTGTCATATTTCCTTAGTTCAATATACTTGTGGTTCTACCTTCACAAGCCCTTGGCCTTAGCTGCTATCATAAGGGTTGGTAGGACTTAACGGGTCTAGCGGACTCCGAGTGGCCTGCGTCAGTGGTCATCTCCCTTTTAGTTGGTTTGTTTTCGTTGTTGTTCCGCTCAACGCATAACAATGACTCCTTTGAATGGTTGATCATATCTGAAGGTCTCACTAATGCTCCTGCCACCTTCTAGCAGTTTGTCAATCACATCTTTATGGACATACTTGATGTCTGTATGGTGATCTATCTCAACAATATCCTTATTTACTCTTTCAATATAGCCTTATATAAAGAACATGTCCAATGAAGTCCTCCAATGTCTTTGGAAGTATGATCTCTATGCTAAGCTGGAGAAATACAAGTTTCATATAGCTCTGTCCAAGCTATCCATGACTGGCCTGAGCTCCAAAAAGTCAAGAACATCCAATCCTTTTTGAGTTTTGCAAACTTCTATCGATCACAACTATTCAGATATTGTAGTTTTAATTATGTATCTTATTCAGAAAGATGCTCCTTGGAATTTTTTCAACATCTGTTATACCACTTTTGACAATCTCAAAGAAGCCTTTACTGCTGCATCTATTTTGGTTTATTGGGTCCTTGATGTGCCTATGACTGTGGAACCTAATGCCTCTAACTATGCTATTCAGAAATTCTGTCCATTTTCTCTTTTGATAGTCAAATTCATCCTGTTGCATTCTACTCTCGCATGCTCACTACCTCTAAACTCAACTACAATACACATGATAAAGAACTTCTCGTTATTTATGAAGCTTTCTGCTATTAGCACCACTATCTTGAAGGTTCCAGAATGTCCATTGATGTTGTTACTGACTACAAGAATCTCAAATACTTCTCTACTTCTAAGGTCCTGACTGGCTGACAGGCATAGTAGTCAAAGTACCTTTTTTAGATTAATCTAGTTATATATTTCTGTCCTGGAAGGCTCGAAGCTAAACCAGATGCATTGATTAGATGATAGGATGTCTACACTAAAGAGAGAGATAGGGATTATACTCATGCTAACCTATAGAATCTTTGCCCTATTTTCACTTAGGAACAGCTTACTTTGTCCCCTAAAGCTATCATACTGGAAACACCTGTTTTGCACATCTCATTTCTCCTTGACATTGAGCAACTCTATAACAATATCCTTTCTGTCCTTCTTTCTGATCTCATTGCTTTTTCATTTCTTTTCAGTTCTTCTAATTCTCATTGACCACTTGACACTCTTAATTTCCTATGTCAAGACAATAGAACCTATGTCCTTGAAGCAAATGACCTCCATCTCCATATTCTCCAAAATCATCATGACCACCTTCTTTCTAGACATTTTGGGCAAAATTGCATCCTAGAACTCATTCAGCATGACTACATCCAGCCAGGTATTAGGATGTTTGTCAAAGACTATGTCAAATCATGTACTATCTGTGCTCACATCAAAGTCCCTTGTTATTGTCCTATGATCTTCTTAAATAGCTTTAGATATCGAAAAGCCATGGAACTCTATTTCAATGGATTTCATAAAGCAATTACCCTCATTGGGAAACTTCACTATTATCCTAGTGATTGCTGATCGCCTTTCCAAGCAAGCCATTTTCATCCCTACTTATAACACTATCATATCTCTTGAACTTGCCAAATTATTTCTTATTCACATCTTCTCTAAATATGGTGTTCTTTTACATATCACTTCTGACCACAGTTTCGAATTTGTCTTCCATTTCTTTTATTCACTCAGAAAGACTCTCAACATACACCTGCATTTTATCTCAGGATATCATCTAGAAGAAGATAAACAGATAAAGCATGTCAACTAGACTCTAGAATTGTTACGGGGTATAATTTTTCCTTTATTTTTCTCTACATTTTCTCTCTCTTTTCGTGGTCACGTGACTCACATCATGTGCTTACTTACTCATGTGACTAGATCATGTGCAGTGAGGACTTATATTTAGATATCACGTGACTAGGCCTGGACCTGCCTAGAACACATTCTATACCTAGATATACCTAGACCAGTCTGGACCGTGACATCATTATGACATCATATGGAATATCATGGAATGTTATGGAGCATTCTGACTTACTAATTATTTGTTCCATACAAACATAAGCAGCGTATATAGTCTACAATACCAACACCCTAGAGTCCCAGCTTGGTTCTCTTGGGGCTATTCGTCCACGAGTGTGCTAAGAAATCCCCTACTTATTGCACCCTTTGTTGACGAGCTCAAGTCAACTCTTACTCTTCACTCATCCCATGTCTTCAAGTCAGATGTAAACTGATTTGTTTTCTCATCTTTGTTCTTGTGTTTGACACTGTGAGAGCCTAGCGCCACCGCTTGTCTCACTAAAACCAAGCTACCTACTCTCCTGGCATCGGACACTACTCATGTCACTAGCTGTTTATTACATCATTCCTCTTCACTGTGCATTACTGTGCCTTTCTGTTTTCATTAGTCCCTGGCTGTTGAGGTACAGGAAGGGCATTGTGCTATTACTCATGCTATCATATTGTAATTTTTCATCAAATAGTAATCCTTTATATGACTCGAGCTATCACTACGACCCAAACAATCAAGTTACTACATTGTTTCCCTCATCATACACTAGCTTACTGGCTAGCTTTATTAAACCATCTTTGAGATTTCTGTCTGTATAGAACGTACTTTCAAGTACAAGGCGATAGATAAGTTTAATGATGAAGATTCCATTGTTGCTATGTCCATTGCCTCCACAGCTGAATCTGGTTAGTCATCTACTCACAAATGTCACATGCTAGCCATGTCTATCACACTTGTAAGTGTCAAGGATGAACTCACAACCAATCATCTATGAGTCAACTAGCTAGTTCATTAGCCTCATCAGGCACAACACAGAAGAACAGTACTGTCACTATATTTATTTCTGTCGAAAGAGATCACCTCTTAGCAAAAGACATGGTTACCATCATGAACGTTTTTTACAAGGACATATATGTATTGCATTGATATATATATAAGTTGCTTGCAGCAGATAATATAGACCCTGCTGTTCGTCATGAGTGGTTGAATATGAGACTTGCAAAGTGAGAGAGGCACGTGTATGAGAGTCACAAGGATCAGTACTCTGATGTACTACTATGCTATGTTTGTCCAACTGTTGTACTTTACTATGTTTTTTTTTTTCTTTTATCCAATAGTACTAGTATAATAAGTTTCATTATCTAATATTGAAAAAAAAGCTATATAACAAGTGCATCAACAATCCATCTTCTACATTGACATTCTGCAATACAGCTGATCTATAAATCATTTGCAAGTTTATCACATATCTACTTCATCTGCTCTCATTCCACATTTGTTGGAATCCTACTTGCTAGGATCCCAAAGTTACACCATAGCAGAGGAATGACATATGATATATATGCCATCGATTGCATCAATCACATTGTTGAAAATTTGGGATTACTCAAGGTTTCAGGAGGAGTTGGATCATTAGCACTAGTAGGTAAGTGTACATATTTGTTATAGAGATCAGGATGTGAGAATGTGTAAAGCATTTTTTTGAATCACACCATCAATCCTCTTTTTTTTTTTTTTTAAAAATGTCACATACTTTGAGATTATGTCATTTGACCACTGAAAATGCTCTCCAACATGCTTAGTTGATAGACCGGTGATGCAAGTATATAGAAAAATGCCAAGCTACTCTTCAAGAGTGACATGCTTTGAATGTATGTGACCAGCATACCAAGCTCAGTGACAAGCTAATGTGATAAGCTAATGGAAGACATGTTTATAAATGTCTAACTCTATATAAATCTATTCAGGATGATCATGTAGAAGTTCCAACATTGAGCTAACACCAATAAGAATAGAGATATGATAGGGAGTAGGGCAAAAGATAAAGTAGAATTTGACAAAGTTGGTGCTGCTGGTGTACAATGAGCTCAGTAGCTTCATCCAATATATCTGAGGTATCATAAAGGTCAGTATAATCCTCTTTATCAGCTTCTATGATCTCTATATCAGACTCATCCTCTAGAAGACCATCACTATTGTTGAGGTATATGCTATTGCTAATCAGTGAATACAATAAGATCGCAACATCCACCAACCTTCACTTAATTTCAAGCTCAATTTGAACATACTTATCATGTGAGCTAGACAGCATCAACTTATTGCCCATGCTTTCTGACTAAGATGATCATGTCACTAGCATCCGGTTAAGCACTTTATTTTTCATTTTTGCTTTTATCTTATCTTATCAGGATGGCACTTATCTAATCAGTAGGTGTTTATCTTATCTCATCTTATCAGTGGCTGGATAAGTCTAGATCATCTAGGCTCTGATCTAAACCTACAATCTAGAATATGGGGTTAAGGGTATTCTCCTTTAGGTATGAGTTTACTTTATATAGCTAGAGTGTTCTTCCTACTATAGGGCTGGACATGGTCTGTGCAAGCCATCTAGTGATATATAAGTAGCTATGATTTCTATACCTATTTCCTCAGTTCAATATATTTGTAGTTCCACCAGTAATACCATCCTGCCTTCATTGCTAGATAGAGGTGGTGGGACTTAACAGGTCTATCAGACTCTGTGATGACCTACATCAGTGATTATTGTCTTTTATTTTGGTTTGTTTTTTCATATTGTTTCACTCAATGCATAACACTGACTATGGTTTGGATTCCTGTACAGGCTTTAATTATTTACTTCCACTGATTTTTCAATTAGTGAACAAGCTTAAAGAAGCTAAATTATTTATGAAGATTGATCTATGATGGAGCTACAATAATGTTCACATCAAGAAAGGTGATGAATAGAAAGCTATCACTGTATGCTTCTGCAGTACCTATCAACTTCTAGTTATGTATTTTAGACTATTCAATTCATCTATTATATTCCAAGGAATGATGAATGAAATCTTTGCCAATATGGATGATATAGTAGTGGTTTATATTGATGACTTATTGATATTCATAAAAACCAGTCCTGTATCGATTGGAAGAAAATGATTTATTTATCAAACCAAAAAAGTATACCTTCATAGTCTGAGAAGTTGAATTTCTTGATATGATGGTCAGCCAAGATAGAATTAAGATAGATGACTCGAAAGTTAAGGCTATTCTAAAGTGGCCTATGTCAAAGAATATAAAAGAAGTTAGGAGTTTCCTTAGACTTACTAATTTCTATCAAAGGTTCATTGAAGTCTATGTCCAAGTGGCTAGATTTCTCAACAACCTAATGAAAAAAGATGCACTCTTTATGTGGAAAGAAGCACAGCAGAATATATTTAACATGCTTAAGAAGAAATTTATATCTACCCCTATTCTTGCATTTTCAGATAAAAATAGTTACTTCTATCTTGAATATGATGCATCAGATTTTATAACAGATGGAGTTTTATCTATTGAAAACAATAACAAATGACATCCAGTTATCTATGCTTCATAATCCATGATTCTTAAAGAGAGGAATTATCCTATTGCTGATAAAGAGATGCTCAGCATGATCCAGGCTCTCAAAGAATAGAGATACTATTTAGAAGATGTCAAGTATAAATTTAAAATCTGGAATGATTACAAGAATCTCCAGTATTTTATAATGACATAGGATTTTAACTGTTATCAAGTACAACAGACACAGTATTTATCTAGATTTAACTTTAAGCTAATCCACAAAGCTGAAGCCTCAATGGAAAAAGCAGATATCTTATCTAGAAGAGAAGATCATATGATTGACATCAAAAACAACAATAAAAGAATCATGGTGATCATATCAGAGAAGATTAGAGTGACCATTTTGATCTTCAATAAAGGCAATAAGACTAAACAATAGATTCTTGATGCTACATACAAGCTAAAAGAATCAGAAGTTAAGAAGATATATGAGAAGTTTCATATATATAAAGAAAGAGATGATATCATTTATAACAAAAAAGATTAGATATATATACATACCTGACAATGATGGTCTATGATAATCAATTATTGTTTTATACTATGACACTTTAGTTGCTGGACATCCAGAAGTAGAGAAGATAATAGATCTACTGCAGTATAGCTAATTTTGATCTCTAACATCATATCAGATTAAAGATTATATTTTCCATTGCAATAGATGTGCATGTATAAAAGGGGGTAACCAATCTTCTACTGGAGGATTATATCCCTTGGAAGTGCCAAACATATCTTAGGAAAATATATTGTATTAGCGGATTTTACCATAGATCTGCATAGGTTCTCCAAAGAAGTTAAATTCATTCTATACTTAAAGACAATGAAAGCCCTTGATACAACTTGTCTATATATATAACACATACTATATGAAAGGCACATGGCCTATCCCAAATAATCATATCTGATCACAGACCACAATTCACTGTGGAAGTAATGTACACTCTATGTCATTGATTAGGTATTATGCCAAAGTTATTCACTATACATCATCTGCAGATAGATGGTCAGATGGAAAGAATGGATAGAGATCTAGAGCAATATCTCCATTTATTCTATATAGAAAAGAAAGCAGAATATGCTGGTTGGCTTGCCATCACCTAATTCTCTTATAAATAATACAAAGAAGCAGCCTTTTATTAAGAAGACCTCTTTTAAAGTCATATAGTCATATGTATGCTCCAAGAATAGACTTCAAGCAACATGTGTTTAAGGCACTAACTACTGATGACTTTGTCAAAGAAATGACTAAGACTTTGGAGAAGACTAAAAATAATTTGCTTGATGCTTAAAAGCATATGAAGGTTCAAGCTGATAAGCACAGATCTGATGTCCTAAATATGATGTCAAAGATAGAAGTCTGGCTTAGCACAAGTAATTTTCACTTGTCATAGGTCAGTCATAAATTAATTGAAAGATGGATTAGTCCTTATGAGATTATCAAATTGATAGAAACTAATGCATTGACACTAAAATTCCTCAAATCTATGTGTATTCATCCTAAAGTTAATATTTCATGGGTCAAGCCTTACAAAGGGTGCTTGTCTAGGCAACCAGTTATTGACCCTGGACTCATCGAAATAACTGAGAGCAGGGAAGAAGAATATCAAGTAGATTATGTGGACAAATCTCAAAAAAGTAATAATTGACTTGAATATCTAGTCCACTGGAGGGGCTATATAAATGAAGATAGAACATGGGAATTGTGGTATGTTTCATGCACCATATTAATATTAGTTAGTGCAACAGTTTTGGAGCTCACTGTATGTTTCCCCTTTACATATGCATGGATCATTCTAGACTTATTCCATGCCCTCTACATGTTTTTCATTTCCTTATTTAATGCTGCCACACCTCATGGTGTCCTCACCAATCTCATATATATATAATCATGGCAGCATATGTTTACCTTCTATCTATGCTTTCCTTTTATTCTACACATGTTTCCCTCATGTTTTACTTCTCTTTCATTTCATGGCTATGCTTGATGTATGCCTAATACATATGTTTTTCATCTTATCAGTAGATTAGGGGTAAATAGATGCAAACCCCTATGTAGCATATAAAGCCTCAATGAAGCAACCAGGGACTCCAGTTAAGACCTCTTGGTCTTCTCCTCAGAACTCTTCCTTTAGAGTGGTCTGTCCTCTCTCCCAAGTCAAGTGAACAACCTCAGCTAGTACACTCTCCTTTATTATGTGAGCACTGAGTGTTTCCACAATGGCATTCATTGTTGATGAATACATTGTCTACTCCTCATCAACTGAGTTATGATACAATTGGCCATCACCTGGTATGCATAGTCAACTCAGCAGGGTTTCAAAGGCCAAGTAGACATTATGGACTGTCCCTAACAGCATCTAGCAACACTAAAACTCTTCCCCTTCAACCAAAATAATCTTCATCTTCCATCCCTTAAGATCATCATCCATCTCCTCATCTGCCCATCTAAAATCCTCATCTATAGCTCCCCCTGCTTTGATGAACCCACCTTCACCTACCACTAGTGTTGAAAGCTGAGGACCAGATGAAGGTGACCTATGCCACTGATTATTTAGACCCTCCACACCACCTATGATATCAACATAATCATTTTCTTGGATTCTTTTTCGAAGTGCAAATTCAGCTTCATCTTCCTGCATATCCAATATGTAGATCAGAACAGTGCATGTTTTAAGAAAAAAGCAGCATGTCATAGAGGAAGCATGGCCTTTAGAAAATTGGAAGGCAAGTAAAACAAGAGAAAGAGGTCTCACAATCATTGGAAAAGACTACTCACCAAATCAAATTCTCCCTCCCCCTCCTCATACCACACATTTTCATCCACTTCTTCAAATCCACCTGCAAAAGCACCCCAACGCTCTGGTGAGGGACAATGCCAGATAAGAACAGAACCTTGGTTTGTGGTTGAGGCAAGGCATGGTGAGTGGGGATGCCACTGATAAGCAGAGGTGAAAAAACCGACAAAGTTAAATCCGTGAAGGATAAATGATCATACATACATGCACGTCAACAAGCGGCTCCTTCCCACCGTCTAGTGCACTCGCAAACTGCCCATCATTAGAGATATCCCAAATATAGATCTTGTGTGTCGCTGGGTCTGCAGCACCTGTTTCGTACATGCGAATGAGTAGTTCATATGCATGCAAGTGGGAATGTACGGGCACAAAATTTGACAGCGCGTCGCAGATGAAGAGAGAACAGTTGAGAGCAGAAGAGCCTCGGAATGAGGCATGAATGCCACTTACCTCCTGCCAACCACTCGCCGTCCGGACTATACGACATTGCGTGCCAGGCAACTCTAGAAATGGGATCATTGAACCTGTGTGTCGGTTCAAGCTCCACTTCCAATATCTGCATTTGCGACGCATGACCGCTCAACCCATGTCCTGAAGCTGGGCGATCATTTGTAGCGCTAGCAGAACACCTATCAAATGTGTAGGACGCCAAGGGGTTATCTGCGGAGATCGAAGTCTCATTAACACCTGGACCGCGTGAGGACCACGTAGATTGGGAAGGCGGTGAAGGATAGGCAGGAAGAGTGAACTGGCGAATGGTGCGGTCTGAGGAGTTGGTTGCAAGCCGGCTATGCGCCGTGCGATGTATCAGTGTATAAGTGTGGATATATGAGAGGATGAAGATTGTACTTATTACCCACAGAAAGTAAAGCTGGAGGAAAGTAGCGCATACTTACCGACCACCCTTGGCAAACTCGAGTCCCTTGATAATTCCTGCTCCTGCGATACGGTGTCTTGCTACGAGCTGCGGTACAACTTAGTCAGCGGGTTTGATTCCGGTCGCTCAGACATTGGTTCGAAGGCCCAAATAAGAAGCAGTAATATACGGAAGGATGAAAGATATAAAATATGATGAATACTCACACTTTTGGTTCGTACATTAAATACCTCCAGCGTCCCTGCAGAGGTCCCTATGAAGACATACCGGCCCGTGGGGTCGAACCGGGCGGTTGTCATTATTGGGCTATAGTGCGTCCAAATGAGTAACAGCGAGCAAAACAGGAGTCGCACAATTTGGCAACCATGGCAGTTGGACGTGTAGCGAATCGATGAGCTGCATCCTAGGACTCGTCAACAAGATATCACATACCGCGCCCTCTCGTCGTCCTCGTCATTCTCATACAACTCAAATCGTCCCTTATGCGAAGTACGCATGTCAACTACATATGCCTCGCCAGTACTGAGGAGGGCCATTATAATGCGGCTGACGCCCGCGACAAGGTTAAAAAACAACTACCGCTTCGCTATCCGAAAACCCACCTATTCCTGGGGTGAAAGCTCGCAGTGACGACAGGTGCGTCGAATCGAATGGTTGCATGTCTGCGAGGCGGATCAGAAGGCGAAGCAAGGTCCCATAGAATTATGTTCCAATCCTTTGAAGCCGTCAGGACGTAGCGGGAATGGCGTGACCAGCTACACATCGTGAGCACAAGGTCTGGCCAGCGAGAAGATATTGAACGTACTCAACGGCAGTGATGGCCTTCACGTGGCCTTCACACCATCTGACGATCGCTCGGGTGTCAAGATCCCAAATGACAGCTGAACCATCCCCGCGTGCAGCCGCCAGGAACGAGCCAGAAGGGTCGAAACGAGCAAACGAAGCGCCTGAGACGAGCGACGTTTGCACGGTTGTGGGGTGGGTAATTGTGAAGGGGTCTGTGGGTAACATATGTGAGCGGAATGCGTAGGATAGAAGAGAAGTCGCGTACTAAGAAGAGATGCATTCATGGCGAGAGTGGTGGTGGTTAGTACATAACCGTAACCGCTCAAGCATGGCGTGCCACAACGTTGATGACCTCGACCATTAAGCTACTCGACTCGCTCGCTGTCCCATCTGCTTTTTCGCGCCATGAGACAATAACAGACCGAGGTGTCCTCGATGACCTCTACACCTGGAAAACGAAATCACTAACCGTGTTAGCAAGCTTGAGCGTGTTGGACATCTGTTCACTCGAGCTAACAGAACAAGCCCATCTTGTTCGTGTTCTTGCACCACTGACTGCCACCGCCGAATGGACGTCTCCCGATTCACGCAGGATTGCAACGGGTACTTGGCTTACCTATGTTTGTTTTCTCTCGAACTAATACTGTCCTATAAGCACTCCTCCTCAAGCTCACTCCCATACATTCTCTCATTACTCACACCCTCGCCCACGTTGTCAAGCCTCTTTTTGCCCCGTCACCACATCCACGCCTCCACACTTCGACTGCGCGTGTACTCACACGCCCTGCCGATACACAGGACGCATATCATTACCAGCCATGGAAGGAACATCCAGGGCTTGAGGAAGTCATAAGGTACTGTCTGCTCAACATCGAGGTATGTATTCCTGCAGGGTCACAACCAAGTGTTTCTGACCATTGCTAGCCTTCTGCATATGATTCAACGTGGCCCCTTCTCCTTCCGCCTGTGATGTCCTTCCTGGACGATTATCAGGTCCCTTTCAAGGTCCTTGGAGTGCGTCTGGTGTCGGACATGCTGGCTCGCGTGCCGCCGGACTTACTCATTCGTACTGGCGTGGATGCGTTGCTATTCACGGTGCGTAGTTTCATCTTCTTCTCTTTAGTATTCATGTGCATATCCTTCTGACAGTCCCTTACGAATGCATTTAATTACCTCCGCGATCCTTCTACACCGGAACTCTTACGCGTGACAGTCCCAACAACCTTGCAGCTCATCGACATCACCACTCCGTCCTCCTCTCACACCTGTTCTATTGCTTCCCGGGCCTCTCTGGGAAGCCAAGCCGTCTATCAAACCAACACTAAGGCTCTTGCCACCCGCTTCACTCGTCTCTCTACACTCCTATCGTCTTTCCTCCTTGGAACTGTTATCATGTATACGCCGACCGTTCTCCCGCCAAATCCAGTCAACGTTTCTGCAGACCCGCTTACCGAATCCGGAACCTCCACGACTGGTCCCGACGAATATGCGCCTTCAGACATACCAGAATGCACAATTACCCAAGCGTCCACGCACAAACAAGACATGCGGGCGCCAAACCCCACACTTGTCGCAGCTGCCCAAACTCTACCCTCTGTTTTCACTGCACTCGGTATTGGAGGCGCGCGCTTCCTCAAGGGAATAATGCCCGTATTGGCCGAGTGGCTTACTCTGCCCATTCCCATCCCTGTCTGCATCTCCGATCAATCTTCTGACAGCAACACCGTGCTTGCATATTCTCAAGGCTCGTGTACGAGTGCATATGCACTGCACCTGGCCTCTCTATCCTCCCTTTCCGTCCTCATGCAAACTTGTGCCGTCCGTATGGGAAGATGGGCGCCGACGGTCGTGGATGCGATCTCCCGGTGTTGGGTTGGGTGTTTTGATGCCCATAGCGAAAGTCAAAGGTCACATGGACCAAGCGAGACTTGTGCTGCACGAGATCGAGGAGATATAAAGGCATTCAAGTTCTTACGGACGCGATTGAGGGAAATGGCCATCGCATTGGCGGATGTATGTCCTAGCGTCGTCGTGGTAAGTGGCTGTCCTATCCGAATTCTCTGTTGCTTGTACTTTCCGGAAGCACGATCTGAAACTCCCACCTTGTCATTCTTAAAACTTTTTACAGAACGAGTACTTGCGCCTTCTGGAGTTTGACCAAGTTTTGTTCGGCGGACTTGTCGGCGGCATTGGCGCACCCAGTAAAGACGGAGGACATCCTGGCTATACCGCCGATACCAACAAAGATAAATGCAAAAGTACGGACGAGGCAAACGCGTGTCATACATAAATTTGCTCACCTGGATTGTATTCATGTCCATTAAGGACGACCACACCAGTGCGTCCGTTGCCGCACAAATTTGATCTCTGGATCAAGCAATGCTGCAGCCTCCATACATGACGTTAATGCCACCTCCAATGATGTGTCGCGACTTCGTTGTTACGCAGGCACAAACCACCTTCGATCTATTTCCGCAACAATAATGACAGGTGAGACTACGCAGCGGGGGGGGGAATGACTAGCACTTGTCTAGAATTGACTGGAGTATCACGTCCGGTACAACGGGGAGGCCGAAGATGAGGGTGCCCACATCAACGTCGTCTAGGTAGACGAGACAGATGCCTGCAAGCTTATGTCGATTATATGCGCGTGGAATTGGTCGCTTCTCTCAGGAGAGCTCTGTACTGCTGGATTTTCTCGACGCGGTAAGTGTTTTCTACCCATCCATACTCCGCTGCAACCTAAATCGTAGATACGCTTGATCTTGGGAAAGGACCAAGAAACAAACATTTCCCTCTTACAGGCGCCCCACACCAGACTTGCCGTAGAACTAGACGTCTTTTCACCAGTCTCACCTTTGTGATGTCAAAAATGATGCATTGCTCTATAGGGTCTATCATTTTTCCGTCTATTGGGGGTGGTGGTGTGGGTTCTATTTCGCAGCCTCTTCCATCTGCTGTCTCCATCTCTTCTGAGTGTCGATAATTTCTCTAAAGATATTGTATTTCGCATCGAGAATCTTTTTCACCTTTGGCGATGCTGCTGGAGCGATGAGGGTGCCAGGGAGGGTCATCTCGACCTGTTGTTGTTAGTTGGATCAATTCACCTGATCCTGATCGGAGAAAATCTATCAACGCACCATAACCTTCCACATCTCTTCTCCTCTCTTGATCCCCTCCGCCGCAATCCGCCCCAACATGGCAGCGCCTAGCACAACGGCCTCGGAGTACGAAGCAGGAAGCACAACCGGTACTGCACATGTGTCCGCAAAAAGCTGCATAAGAACAGTATTGCGTGCTTGTCCACCGGAGAGATAGAGAGATGTAATGTCGTGTCCGGCGATGTTGAGAGACTCGATGATGTGCCTGGTTTGGAGGGCTATACCCTCGAGCGTCAGGTAGTACTTGCGAGAAAGGTCAGAGAGTGATGCGTCCTGAATGAGAAATCAGTGACGACGTAAGGGAAGAAGGAATCGGAAGTAGACGTACAAGCTCGAGTCCGATAATAGCACCTCGCATGCGAGGATCTGCGATAGGTGACCTGTTCCCTGCCATGGAGTAAGGGAAGAGCAAATAAAGAAAGAAAACAATCTTTCTTACCGTGGAAGTCGGGATAGAAGTGTATATCCTTGGTCAATTCGGCGTATGTCTCGACATCGTTCTCTCTGCGAAGTTTCTCGAGGACTTCAAGAAGGACTAAAGAAATATGTTTAGTTCAAGGGACCTCCTTTCCGTCACAACAAATGGTGCATGACAATGGCCGACCTTGATGAATGTTCTTCTGTTCTTTCTTAGCTCGCTCTTGTAGCTCGGGATACGCGGTGTGCGTTGTGATGACGAAGTCGATTAGCTGGCCTGTAGATGACTGGCCACCTTCATTCATCCACCAGCCCGGAAATGCTGCGTCCTGGTATTTATGGGGTCAACAGGTCGGAAATTGTACGAGATTTGGCATCACCCTATACGGTCCCCAAACACCATTCACGAATACACCTTCCTTGCTCTGAATGAATCGTCGAAAAGATCAGCTACGAAGCGGTGGAGGAAAATTATTAACGGACTTGGACGAGGTGACAAGTGCTTGTGCCAGCAACGGCGGCCAAGCGGTGCCGGGACTCGTCCAGTGATGGGAAACTTGAAATATTTCCATTCTCTGTATACCGTGCACCAACGGTACCCATCCATCCCGCATAACTGTCATAAAGATAAATGAGCACGCCAGCCCGAGAGTCGACATATCTGCTCACGCGTCAATAAGCCCGCTTCCGACAGCAGTGCCTTCCAGAAGCCCAAGCTGCTCGGACGCTTCCTTTGTGAGGCCCTTCCCAACCGGGGTTCCGGCAGCCTGAACACGGCCCTTGGCTGCGCCCAACTGTCTCCATTCCCCGCCATCGATGAGCTCTGCGAGCCCAATCTGGGTGAAGAAATCCTCCTGCCAGCCTTTATCTGGAACAAAGGAGCACTTGCAAGTAGTCGAGCAGAAGGAGCGGGTATTGAAGCCTGTACATTTGTAGGTGAAGAAATCGGGGAGATCAAAGAATTGACAACGGGAGAAGAGGGAAGGATCCATGTTTTTCTTCAGCCAAAGAATTTTAGGAACCTCCATTTCGAGCTTTGTGCCTGTTAGAAGAGGGACAACGGGGCGGACGGGATGGGGACGTACACTCATGGTTCCGCCGACATAGTTGAGAACAATGGACCCAGTTGAATTGATGAGCTCTGCTTCCCTCTCAGCTCTATGGTCTGCCCACAAAATAATGTTCCTGTCCCCCGTCTTCCCGATATCCTTCCCCTTGGTTATTGTGACAGGGCTTCCCTCAAAGTCCGTGACGGCGAGGGAGCACGTCGCGTCAAATCCAATGCCTTTGACGGAGCTCGGATGCACTCCAGATGAGGACAGAACATTCTTGACTGCGGTACAGATCTTGGACCAGATGTCGTTGGTCGATTGTTCAAAGATGCGGTGATCGTGATCATCGCGCCAAGTCGTGGTGTCTTGTGTGCTGGAAGCTATGATACGACCGTTGGCAGCGACGAGACAAGCACGCGCGGAGCCAGTACCAATGTCGACACCGATGTAGTACTGAGAGTCTTGGGTCATTACTTCTGGAGGAGGTGGGGTGGATGGGGTGGAGATGATGAGGGTAAGAGAAGAAATGAGGACATGGGGTGATATGGGGCTCCACATTCCCTCGCCCTAAGCAGCCACAACGCCAACATTTCCCAGAAGATCCCAGCTGCAAAGGCCGTGTGGCAGGTATAGACAGTCACCGGTTCACATCTGAGAGTCTAGCAGTTGCGTTGCTCGTCGGCGAACACGATATGTACATTCAAACGAGCTCAGCTAGCAACATACTCTTGAGTAAGAACCACCATCATCATCATGTCGATAACACGCCCAATCGTCTTTATGGACATCAACATCGGGGAAACACCAGCGGGAAGAATCAAGATGGAGCTTTTCAGTGACATTGTACCGAAGTATGGCCCATCTACTTATTTCGCTTCCAAGAAACCTGACTGGGAATTGACCAGGACTGCCGAGAACTTTAGGCAGCTTTGCACTGGTGAATGCAGGTGACCGGAAGACCCATGACTCGGGGATACTTTCTGACCAGAGCAAGGAAACGATAGACGCGATTCTCGACCACAAGGCTACAAGAATGCTACCTTCCACAGGTAAGTGTCGCCAGCACTTCTCGATCAGTTCTCCACCAACTCATGAGAACAGAGTGTACGTACACAGGATATGTACCTACCGCCTGTCTCTGATGAATTACCATACGCCTTTCAGAGTGCCAAATTTCATGTGTCAGGGTATGTCATCCATCCGCGAGAGTGACGCCGTTGTCAACACAGCTACAGGTGGTGACTTCCTGAATGCCGATGGCACTGGATCGTTCTCGATATACGGGAAGAACTTTCCAGTGAGTTTACACGATCTCTTACTAAGGTGAGATAGTGATTGACTGGCCGCAGGACGAGAACTTTCTTGAGAAACACACTGGACCAGGACTCCTCTCAATGGTATGTCGTACGTCCCCGGACAATACCCATATCCTCACCTCTACAGGCAAACTCTGGTCCAAACACAAACGGTTGCCAGGTATTTTACCTTTGTTATTGTGGCGCTCGCATAACACTGTTGACATGATTCAAGTTCTTTATAACAACAGCCAAGTGTGACTTTCTGGACGGGAAGCACGTTGTCTTTGGAAGGGTGATCGACGGCATGCTTACCCTTCGGAAGATTGAAAATGTCCCTACAGGTCCCAATAACAGGCCAAAGTTGGTCGTAAAGATTACTGGTGAGTGCTGATATGTCTTTCGTTATTGGTGACTGAAGTACCCTTCATAGAGTGCGGTGAGATGTGAGCTGCAAAAACTTGACGTGGAATATTGTTGACACTCGAGTTCCGTGAACCTGCTTCCGATGTGCATATGTACTGTATAAAATGCACATCCTTCAGGGAACGTAAAGCAGGAGAAGTACATAGGTCGTATCAAGAAGTGACCCGAATAACTTGCAGTTATCACCTCCGGGATGAATTTTGCAGTCGAACACCCCATGGCTACAGATGTTAAAATTCATCACGGGATTCTGTCCGGCGTCTCACAGCTTAAACCAAAGTTTCCAAAAATAAGAACGAGTCGCCTTAAGCATCTGAGGAGGACCAGTCCCAAGCATAATTTTGCAGTGGATGAATACATATGGGCTTATGAACGAGTATATGGAAGGGGAGCATGACTGGTGCTCTAGTCCGACGCAGTTGTTAGCCGAGCTGCACGAAGGAATTCGCCAAGATCAGTAAAAATGATGCTTGCCCAATCCACCAGCATGCAAAGACACTCACTGTAAATGAGCTGACCAGAATGGTGCACGATGCGCTTGATCAAGCCCTCCTTTTCCAAATGTCTGATGGCAACACGCGCCAAGCTTCCATTGACCTTCAGCCGCTCAATGAGAATGCTTTGGCTAACAAAGCGCCATGTAGGCACTTCCTTCATGATACGGTCATATGTGGCCTTGTCGCAGACGACGGAGTGCTGGGCCTTGTCCTTAACCTTTCCCTTCGACCACTTCTTCTTCTTGGCAGCCTTTCCGCCGGACGATGGGGGTGGTGCTTTTGCTTTGGCCTGTCAGAGATCGTGAGCAGTGTCGTTATCTAAAGGACTTGCAAAGCATCCAGCCGGCTACGGTGCATAATTTGCTAACAGGCATCTCGGAGGTCGCATCTCCATGATGGGCTACAACGGAAGAACTGAAGACTCACCATGTTGTCGGGGCCTCGTTGTCGTCGGTGTCGTTGAAGGTCGCGACACTCGACAACTCGCTTCCAGTCCTTCGGCAAATGCCGCATTTCCAAGTTCCGCTTCAATACGTGATTATGTAACGAACGCAGGTCCAATGACACGTATTGACTGAGCGCGTTCACAACTTGTTGTGTAGTGCAGATGGTTCCCTGGCTGTTGCTGACACTTTCCCTACCCGCCCTTGCAGTGCTTGACAAAACGCACGGTGTCCACCCCTCCCTTCTCACCAGATATGTTCCTACGACGTCGGGGACACGCCAGACTTGGAAATGCTTGGACGGTTCAAAGGAGATTCCGTGGAACGCAGTGAACGATGATTATTGTGACTGCGCCGATGGAAGTGACGAGCCAGGTGTGTCCATACATTACTAGACAGTTGAACGAGTATTTGACAATATGTAGGTACCAGTGCATGTCCAAACAGCACATTTTATTGCAAGAACGTAGGACACCTCGGTGCAACAATTCTGAGCTCACGCGTAAACGATGGGCTTTGTGGTAGGTCATCTTTTTGAGGTAGGACGACGCGGCGTTGACAGGAGGCTAGAGCCTGAATGTTGTGACGGCTCGGATGAAGTGCCGGGTGTTTGTCAGAATAGATGCAAGGAAGTTGGAGAGATTCACCGCAAAAAGGTGGAAGCAGAACATAAACTGCGGCGGACGGTAAGCAACCTCCTGTTCACTGCCATTGAGTGGACGGTCATGGTACGAACATCTCAGGGATCGAAAATACGCGCTAGCTATATTGCTTTCGCACATAAGGAGAAGAAGCGTCTGCAGGGGCTCATCGCTGACCTTGAAGCCGAAGTTGCCTCAAGAGAGCAAGAGGTGGAGAGATTAAGAGGTTTCCTTCTTCGTTAGCCAGCATGGCAAGTGTATTGATGAACCGCTTTCTCAGATATTGCAGAACGTGCCGAATCCCTTTCTTCTGCTGATCTGGAACGCAAGAAACAATCACGTATGGGTACCCTCTCTCACCGTGTTGTCCAATACTCATCCCTACTTCCTGTACAGCGCTTTACCAGTCGCTCCTTACCCATCACACTGCACTAAAATCTCTCAGGAAACAACATAAGAAGCATTTAGAGCGAGAAAAAGCACTTGGCGACATCCTTGATTCCCTTCGCACAGGATATAATCCAAACTACCAAGACATGGCTGTTCTGGAGGCAGTACGTGGATGGGAGCAACTTGCCGGTCTCCCGCATATCAACAACGTAAGGAAAGCGGAAGACGGCGCTGACGATGCACAAGCCAAGTCCAAGATGCAGGAAGAAGAGGAGGAGGGCCTTTGGAATGCAGCACAGATTAACAAGGAACTGGATCGGCTGCTGAAAACCGAGCACGTCTCGTTGCTCCTGGAACATGATAAACTAGTGGGAGATGCTGCCACCCAATCAATACGTAAGTTGGAGGTTTCTGAGATTAACAAACTGAGTGATTTACAATCTGACTGTAGTTTTTGACGTGGCTTCGTATCTCCCTGACTCTCTGGTTTCATCTTATATGGCCTTGCGCGACTCCGTTACCTCTTTGCTGCGCGCGGTCGGCATTGGAGCCGTCTCTGATAGTTCAGCAGGTGCTTCAACACCGATTTATTCGGAGTGTTCTCCCTTAACTCTCACTTGCAGAATCAAATCGTGCCCGTCAAGCACTTTCCGATGTTGAGCACAGTCTTAAACTCACCCGTGATGAACACCAGACTGCTCGAGAAGACCTCTCGGACTTGTTCGATCCCACCGGCTTTGGCTCCGAAGGGGAGTGGAAGAAACTCGATGGACTCTGTCTGCAGAAAGACACCGGAGAGTCAGTCGCTTTTGCTTGACAAGGATCAACCTACTGACAAATCATTGTAAAGGTACACCTACGAGGTATGTCTGTTCGAAGAAGCTCGACAAAAACCAAACCAGGGTGGCGCAACGTTTAGTCTCGGGTAAGTTGAGCCCTTACAAGGGCCCTGTCGATTAGCGCATTTATGATTCACCTTTCTCTAGTAAATTTACCTCATGGAATCAACTTGCGCAACCAGGAGAGCTTGAATATTACACGAAACAGCGTTACACTCAGGGCACGAAATGCTGGAACGGTCCCCAGCGCAGTGTAGAGGTAAATATCTACCACTCATAGCGCTGCCATTGAGCTGATCTCTTCCCATCCTCACCATCTTCTAATTGGTAGCTCATCCTCGCATGTGGCACTGAAAACACACTTCTTTCTGTTGCAGAATTGGAGAAGTGCGAATATCAGATCACCGGAACATCCCCTGCTCTGTGTCGTCCATTGGAGGACGATAACCGGAAAGACGAACTGTAGACGTACAAGGAGTTAGACTGGTGACCAGTCCATCTATGAGGCAAGTAGACGGACTGAAATTTGGTTGTGGTGCAAAGGGAGTAAGCGGCACTGCGAAAAAAACGCGGACTATGTTTCGAAAAAAACGCGGACTATGTTAGCCACGGATGAGTTTAAATTCGTGTTAGATCCGTATGATATTCTAGCAAGGTTCGTATAGACCTAGGATTTCAAACGATTGGTCACATGTAACACAGATCCTGTGTTCATTCGACATAGGTTTGTCGCTCATCCGTTGTGTCTATGATCAGATCTAGAGCAGTAGACCCAATTAACGATTGCTTAACAGTATTAATTGATATCATTTTAATTTAATCACATTCCCTATCGTGGGTAATCATGTAGCTATAGCTAGCAGCTGCCCCGCATGTGCTGCAGCTCGAATTGCCTTCGAATTCTGCATTCATGCTCAATGTGCTCAATGCACAACAACGAGTAACCATCACATATATTGCAATTTGAGCTACATAACCAACAATGATGGAATTGGGGCAAGAAAACGACCTGTCTTCATACAACAACCTGCTGTACTTGTCTCTATGTCAACCGATGTTGCAAGGCTGAACACTGCTATTCTTGCCAACAAGAAGCTTGAAACAGATTTTTCAGACTTCAAAGACCTAGCTGAAAAGAAGATTTAGATTCTCTACAATGAAAACAAGGTTCTGAAAGCTGAAATAGCACACCTGAAAGTAGAGCAAAATGACATGAGTGAATGCCTAAGTTGACTTGAAGCACAGATTGGCATAGTGTACATTGATGGTGATGGCAATGGAAACATGGAGGTAGATGTGGAGGGACATGGCAGTGAAATGACTGGACAAGCAAGTATGATGAAGGCAGAGGGTGTGCAGTGGCAGGCAAATAACAAGGCCTTGAAATCAAAGGTGTTCAGAGTGATAAAATTCAATAGCTTTCTAGATTGTGTTAGTGCCATTCCGGAGTATTCCGGAGTTTCCAGAGCACAGAAAACTTGTCCCATAAACCTAGAAACACTTCCAGGGTGTGCAGTGACTTGGAGTCAATGGAAAAGGCTTCGGAATTCATAACATTGTGGGCAAGGCCACAAATAAGTACTGTTGATATGTATGGTGGCATGACAAAGCAATGAAAAATTTGAGGAGTGTCAAGTGTGGATATTGTATTTGGAGAGATCTTCAAATTTGAGTCATATGAAGCTAGCCTGCTCACACAGAAAAGATGAAAAGATGTGATGACGGATAGTGAGAGAAGATCTAACTCTAGGATTTCTTGATAAAAGTATAGATCATGGACACTGAAGTATCATTGAAATGTCAGATGTGTGTGACAAACTTCACATGGTGAACTAGATAGCCACTTTCAAGTTTACATCACATAAAAAAAGGTAATGATGTGCACATGGCACTCCACATTTGAAGAATGCATGCAAGAGTCAGTATCTCCAGTTTAAATCTGCTGTTTCTCTGACCAATTATCAAGACGAGTGTATGTGTAGTATTTCATGTTTGAAGAATGCAAGGAAGGGCCAGTATCTTCCTTTAAATATGACATTTCTCTGCTCAATTGTCAAGTAGGAACCCCAGCCTCGATGTCAAGTTCAAAGACCAGAAACCTGGGGAGTATCTACCATGTAAGCTTCTAGTTTTATGTTCAGATACCGAGGTTAGCATTCCATTCTCAGATGTTTCATTCAAGTTGCGATTGACATTGCAACTTCAGTCCTCATTTATAAGCTCATGCCCGCCAACAACTTTTTGGATATTGCACTGACAGTGCAGCACAGCTCAGCCCATGTCAGCATGTACACAATTCATGCAATTTGTGCGATGTTTACAATCATTGACAACAGCTATTTACCTCTTATACCACCCTCATATACCATTCTGATCATCATGCGTCTGCACGGTCATTGATTATCCCCTGATCATCAGTTCTGTTAGTCCCCTCGTCAGTCTTGTGAGACACTTTGGCAGGTTGAGGGTACGTACTTGGTTCAGAGACAAGACAATCTGATGTTTGCTGGGTAATGTATCACTTTTGTATGGGCAAATAGTGAAGTGACTGATTACATCTGATGCCCTAATGATGTGCTCCTCCAGGAGAAACTCATTATAGCAGATGTGAGCCTTGAGCAAAGGGAATACACAGTATGGATCGTGGTGGGTTTGACTATCAGTGAGTTCTTGAAACTGGTGTATAATATAAAAAAACTCGGTCTTTGTCTTATTATCCAACTTATGAGTGTGAACAAAGATCTTGATAATCTGTCCTGCTTGTGGAAAGGTGTCTGTCTTTATAACAAACAGAATAAGACTGTTTCCAGTGTGGCAAGCAGATGTTGAAAAACAAACACCCTTCTACTTGATCTCTGTCTGATATGCTATGAATGAATTGATGATTGTTACGTGTAGCTTTACCATGGGAACTCTTTTCCTCTTCCATGCTTTCCTTTTCATGCTTTACCCATTTTTATCTAATGATCTCGATTCAGTAGTGGTCTCATTTTTCATCTTTCTTGATGGTCCGTGCACATAGATCTTTCCATGGTCCGTGCACCAATTACTTACATATATAAAGGACGTGTACATTAGTATTTACTCTAAGCTAGTTCTACGCAGAATATAGCTTATTCTCCTCTGAATTCTTGTGTGCGATTGCACAAGTCCTTGAACCCACTCCAGAGTGGTTCGCTCGAACGAACAGTTAGCAGCTCTGTAAAAGCTTGGACGACTTTGTTCGCGATTGCACCTCGAGTTCAATCCGTGTAACAAAAGAACTAGCTTCCATATCGTCCTCACTCATCGTAGTGCCAGGACTTTATTCAAGTTAGTATCAACGACGATCTCTTGCTCCAAAACTGGTTCCAGCCCGTGAGGACAAGACGACGATATCTGCAACAACATCATTGATGGACGACAGGAGCTAGGGCAAACTCCAGTAAATACTCTTGACCACGCTTCCCTCAAGGAAACCGATACATGTGGCCTCTTCAAGGCACGCCACTGACATGAGGCCTAGTGTTACGATATGTATTTTTCCTCTATTTTTCTCTATTTTTCTTTCTTTAGCGCCTAGCGCGCTTGTACTCAACGACTTAGAAACGTCTAAGTCTTTTTTCAAATCATGTGACTGGTCACGTGACGTGATATGTGCAACTAGCTTGCACTCGGCATGGACACAACTCCTATGTCACACCTTCACGGACTCACAGGCTTTAATAGCCTCATGCCACACCTTATGGCGTACACACTGTTTTAATGTGGCAGCACATGTTATGCTTCCACTTCCATTTTACACATGTTCTCCTCATGTTATGGTTCTTCTTCCATTCCATGGCGATGCTTGATGCACGCCTCCTCCATATGTTTTCCCATCTTATCAGTAGATAAGGACACTACATGTACAAATAGATGTATGGTATATAAGGATCAATGGAGCGACCAGAGGACTCCATCGAATCCTCTTGGGTTTTTCTCATTCAGCCTCTCTGAATCAGTATAACTCCTAGTCGAATAACCTCAGTACGCACTCCAGCGCAATGTGAGCCGCTGAATGTTTCACCTAGGATCTCATCCTACTCTCACCCGGAGTCTATTACTCCTGAACAAAGAAGAACCGGAAAGCAATGTGCTGAAGAAGCATCGGAACTTCCTTCCAGATCCCCGACACCTGAATCTTCGGAACATATCTCTGAGATATCCGAGGAAGATACTCCCTATTCGGCAGTAACCCTTACTTCCTTTACTCATTGATCACCATCTCCCATCATGTTGACTTCTACCCCTGCTGAAATCAAGATTGGAGCTCCCACACACTTTGATGGAAGCCCAGATGATGCTAGAAGATGGCTAGCCTTTGTCGGGGCATATTTTACATTGAATCACAAGATCTATGACACTGATACCAAGAAGATCATCGCCGCTTTGGTGTATATGACGAAAGGATCTGCTGCATCTTGGGCACAGATCAGATATGATGAAGCTGACATTACCTCTTTTTATGTGATATAAACTTGAAAGTAGCTACCCAGTTCATCACATGAAGTTTGTCACACACACCTGATGTTTCAATGACACTCTAGTGTCCGTGATTCATACTTTTATTGAGAAATTCTAGAGTTAGATCTTCTCTTGCTATCTGTCATCACGTCTTCTCATTTTTTCTGTGCAAGCAGGCTGGCTTCATATGACTCAAATTTGAAGATCTCTCCAGATATAGTATCCATACTTGATGCTCCTCAAATTTTTCATTGCTTTGTCACACCATCATACATATCAATAGTACTTATTTGTGGTCTTGCTCACAGTGGAAGATTGGCTTGTTTTATTTTGGATACACTCTACCATATATTTCCTTTCCCATATCAACACTTCCAATGCTCCCCACATCTTTCCAGATCTAAAACTATGGTATGAGCTTGTCTTCACCTATATATAAGACTCTTTCCAGCTTTCTGAGCACCTCAGTCGTTCCTACACTTTGGACAGCGGCTGAGTCCGGATATGTACTGTCTGTCTTAGATTTTGTCACAGAGTATATTACATTCTTTATGATACTTGTGCAGTGTTGAATCTTCTTCAGGACTTGATGGCAAAAAGCTTCAAAGTGCTCATGGGGGTGCAGAAGCTCAATGGGCAACACTTACTAGGATATCCAATGGGTATTGGTGAGGGTATGGTAAACTGGTCAAAGGATTTGCTATGTTTCAACTGGCAAGTTGGCAAGCAACATGTTACAATATACATTTTCCCCTATTTATTTTCTTTTTCTTTCTATTTATTCTAACTTATTAAGTCTTAAGCACTAGTACGCCTGTACCCAAGACTTAGAAACATCTAAGTCTCTTTTCCTACTCACGTGACTTGGCATGTATGACTAGATTGTATACCACAAGGACTAGCTTCTATGTCACATCTTCATGGACTCACAGGCTTTCATAGTCTTATGCCTTACTTTTACTGTATGTTTCTCATTTCTGCTATTTCATATTTAATAGGCTGCCACACCTCATGACCTACACACTGTATTAATGTGGCAGCACATGTTTTTCTCATGATATGCTTCTTCTTCCATTTTACCTTATGTTTAGCTTCTCTTCCATTTCATGGCTATGCTTGATGCATGTCTGCTACATATGTTTTCCATTTCATCGGGTAGATCTGCTAGATATATGGACAAACAACTGTAGAGTATATAAAGGGTAAATGCAGTAACCAGGAGATTCCCTATTGAATCCTCCTGAGTCATTTCTCAGCAGTTCCAACGCTTGAGCAACCACAGTAGCCCATTCAGTATGCACTCCCTTCAATGTGAGCTGCTGAATATATCACAAGGTGAGCCTGTGAACTCAAATGATCAGCAAAAAGTTGTCACACACATATAGAAGATAGGTGCACAAATTGACTCGACAAAAGCAATGCTTGAATCTATTATCCCTGATCAAATGGAAAAAGCAGTTCAAGCAAAATACATGAGGATGGCAGTAGAGTATTGAAATGTGGATAAGAAATGCAGATGTGCTGAAGAAGATGATGACTTAGATGATGAAGTCAAGATAGTTGAAGGTGAGCTGGATTGTGCACATATGAATTCCCATGTTTAGTTTGGTGAGAGGCACATCCCTCATTGACAATTCCTAAGTTGAGAACAGTATTTTTAGGAACTTGATGTACAAAAACACAAATGGACCTCAGTTGATTGTGATGTGAAGTGAAAGGATCCAAATCATAATATCACATTCATTCTAAATGCAATGTTGGATGATGAGGATGATCCACATCACATTCCTGAAGAAGCTTGTGCCTATATTATGAGAGAGCCAGAGTGGCAACACCCTCAGGTCAATCTCTATACATAATATTTTTGGATACTAACTATATTTGACCTATAGCTCTTTGAATTGTTCACATCTATTGATACCATCAAATATCCTCATCCTGATCAAGTCAAGTTAGCTGAAACAACTCTGAGACTACACATCAAGTGCTTGGTCCTGGGGTCGCTTGCGCTTCACATAATCCAGTCCATAGTCAGACCGACTCTATGACATAGAGCTCTGAAGGAAAGGATACAAGAGTCTTAGAGGGTGAATGATAAAACCCAAGAGGATTCGATGGAGTCCTCTGGTCGCTCCATTGATCCTTATATATCATACATCTGTTTGTACATGTATTGTCCTTATCTACTGATAAGGTGGGAAAACATATGGAGGAGGCGTGCATCAAGCATCGCCATGAAATGGAAGAAGAACCATAACATGAGGAAAACATGCGTAGAATGGAAGTAGAAGCATAACATGTGCTGCCACATTAAAACAGTGTGTACACCATGAGGTGTGGCAGCTTATTAAATATGAAATAACGGAAATGAAAAACATACGGTAAGTGTGAGGCATAAGGCTATTAAAGCCTGTGAGTCCGTGAAGGTGTGACATAGGGGTTGTCCGTGTCGCGTGCAAGCTAGTTGCACATATCACGTCACGTGACCTGTCACGTGAGTAGGAAAAAGACTTAGACGTTTCTAAGTCGTGAGTATAAGCACGCTAGGCGCTAAAGAAAGAAAAATAGAGAAAAGAAAAGAAAAAGAAAGAAAAATACATATCGTAACATTAGCAAAGACATGTAAGATAGAGCTCTTTCAGTTTTGACCAAGCTTACCTCAGCCAGAAGACCTGTGATAGGGTGTGATGGATAAGCCTTATCACCATAGGTAGCAACTAAAAAGAAAAGTCACAGCAGGATATGTGCTCTGCTCTGAGGTTGATATGACTGAAGAGATAGTAATACTAATACTAGTTAAAAGGAAGACAATAGAATGTATGTATTAGATCATGCAATATGATGGTCGTCTAGATCCTTGAAGATGCTATTTTGAAGAACTCAATGATCTTGATATTTCTTGTTGGCCCATGTAGCTTGCTTGCTATTCAATCCTCGCTGATAAGCATTAAGAAATTTGAGCGATTTTCAAAGCTGTGATAAGTTGTAATATTCCATCAGACATGAATGCAAGCACATCAACTAATGTTAGCTGTTTATCACTGTATACACTCAATTGGAACAGCATTCAATGCCTTATAAACATTTGCCTCCATTTCCTCATCCTTCTTTGTGAGCAGATACTGTTATGAGATATACTTTTTCCTTTATTTTTCTCTTTTTTTCTCTCTTTTTTTTGTGATCACGTGCTTATATAATCATGTGACTAGAGCATGTGACTTGATCATGTGACTGTGCTCACATGTGACAAGGACTTATATTTAGATATCACATGACTAGGCCTAGGCTCGCCTAGAACATTCTACACCTAGACTTATCTAGAATGGTCTAGACCATGACATCATCACAACATCATATGGAACATTGTGAAATGTTGTGGAACATTGTGAAATGTTGTGGAACATTGTGAAATGTTGTGGAACATTGTGAAATGTTGTGGAACATTGTGAAATGTTGTGGAACATTGTGAAATGTTGTGGAACATTGTGAAATGTTGTGGAACATTCCTACTTACTAATTATTTGTCTGGTACAAACATTGTAACTGTATATATACTCGAATGTTATAGCCCAGAGACCCTAGCTTGGTTTTCTTGGGACTACCCATCTATGAGCATGCCTAAGTTTCTTCCTCCTAATCGTGCCCTTTGTCGACGAGCTCAAGTCAACTCTTGTTCTTACCTTGTTCCATGCCTTCAAGTTAGGTGTTAACTGATTTGTTTTCTCGGTCTTAGTTCTTTGTGTTCAACGTTGCGAGAGCCAAGTGCCGCCGCTCATCCCAGATACAGGTGATACAACTGTTTGGCATATTTCCAACACTGTTCAATAAAGTTCAGTTTACAATGGAACTTTAGAAGAATGATGACTTGGAAGCCTTTCTCTAAGCATAGTGTCTCCAGTAGCATCAGCACATTGATGAAGTCTGGCTGGTTGAATAGGATATGCTAGCAGCAGTAGTCAGTTACCCCTTCACTCTTACACTATGCTTTCAACTTGTCTACACTGAAACCCCTCTCTTTTAGGAATACTGTCATTTCCCTCAGAGGAAAATAAAGTGGCTGTGCACTCCCATCTACAAAGTGAGCATCTATTATATATATCTTCTTCCTGAGAATGTTTCCTTCAGATCTACACATCAGCTTTCCTACTGAGTCCACCACTGTCTTTTCAACTCTCCACTCCTTGATTTCTTTTGACATGTGTCATGCAGATAATACATTGTCTGCTCGTTTAAGGTGAGTTGGTGCATTGTTGAAAATAAGAACATGGTCTGAGTCTACATAATATTTCTCCAGAAGATCCATTGTATAGGAAGCCTGGTCAAGGATGTCATGATTTATAAACCAGTCATCTTGTGCCTTTTCCATTCGGAAAATGACACAAGCTGTCTCCTTTTCATCAGATGAGCAGTACCATCCTCAATCTATAGAGACAAAGTCTGAGACCATGATTGAGATACCTTCATCTTTTCATCACAGATCGAACCTAGTATCAAGTTATTTCTAGCCTGAATGCCACCAGTCATTTGTGTAGAATGTGACCTTATCTTGAAACCATTCTTCAACTGGTCATACTCCTTTAGACAAGGTGGTCTCTGATGTAAGTCTGTCTTTTGTCTACTGTTGTAGTTGGACTCATTTGCAATTATTGTAGAGATGAATGTGCTCTGACGGTAGTCGATGACATAAGCATGCTCATGATCATCTACATATTGACCCCAGAAGTCACAATGTCAGCAGTAACTAAGCTAGTGTATCTAGCACTTTGCAGTGGTGATTGATATTGCTGATCCCAAGCCAAAGCACTTCTGAATATCCTGATTAGAGAGATATTAAACAAGATCAGCAGCCTTGATATATTTGCCCACAGATTATAGGTGGATATGAAGTTCAAGTGCTAATTCTTCATTGTTAAGCTTTGACAGTTCAACATTCCATATAGATAAAATGAAAGATCATCCTAATCGAGGATGAATGCTTTTGCTCAAGACTGCAACTATCATATATAGTATGGGTCTTTTTCATATACATGTACAGCTGTAAGAGAGGCTGACATCCAGCAAGATAAGGTGGGTTTTCCTTGTGCTTTAGAAACTTTTGTCTGATCAACAAATGTCCAAAGAAGCATTCAGATGTGTTCTAGGCATTCCTGGAGCACAGAGGAGAAAACAATGCTCACAAGTACCCTTGTCCTCCTTTTCTCCATGGCTATAACAACAATTTGATGTCTGTTAGTGCTTTTTTCCCATCATCTTGAGTCAAAGGTAGCTGCAAGGTATCATACCAGGTGTATGCAGGTTCCATTGCATATTCATGGTCACCTCATCTGAACTGAAGTCTCCATGATCTTCTTCATCCCACTCACTGCCAGCGTCACTATCTGATTCATGGTCAAGATATATATCTGAGCTATCACTACTTGAGCCATCAGCCTGAATCTCTGACTGATTTATCCTAGCAATTTGTGTTCAAGCTAGGACTTGATAAAGTGGACTAGCCACTTGTTGGATTGACTCAGGGAGCTTCAGGAGAGCTGGGACTAGAGTCCACTGTGAGTAACCAAAGAATAGCAACAGTGGACTCTGGAGTCTAAGTGTAAATAAAGGTAAACAATCAGCTACTAAGGCTAGAAGCCCCTAAGTACAAGATCTACTTATGTAGGAAGCTGAAACAAAGACAGGAAAGTCTAGAAACTTGATGGAAAGCAAGTAGGTAAAAAGTATAGTATAAGACTTGAAGGAGAAAGTGAATGGACAACTTATGGATTAGAAATGACCACTTTAGAGGTGTGAAATCACCTCAGCTAACAGTTTGAATAGGAGGCTTGAATATGTTTGCATCACTTTGCTGAATGTTGTCAAGGTGAAGGCTCAAAGGCAGAGCCTGAAAGTTTGCAATTCTTTCCAGTGCAATATTATCCATTACTGACATTGTGTTAGAGACAATATTGTCTACTTGGAGAGGCTTGGAAGGACTCGATCATGGTATATTCAATCCCATCAGTCTGTCTGAAATCTGCATGCTTGAGTCAGTGAGGGTTCTTGACCTTCAAACATAGGATAAGCTCATATTCTCATCATTTCTTTGAAGCCTACTCATGTTCCTTGATTTTGCATATTCTTTAAGGTTGTTCAGACTATTCTGTGTACTTTGTGATTACCTGGGCATTTTTTTTGGATGAGCAGAAGAGTTAATAAAGTGACCAGTCACTAGTCCACTAGTTTAATTTCTGATGACTCCTCTCTGACATCCTTCAAAAATACTAAGGATATTCAACAAGTATATGCTTAAATTTTCTATGACCTGGGAAATCTGCCAGACCATCTTGTTTAGACATCTCAGATTTCTGATTTTTGTTATCTCTTTGTATGATTTACCTTAGTATTTACATCAAGAATGTAATGCTCATAGCAGAGTATGCTTATATAACTTTAGTTAATCTAAATGGGTCCTATCTTATTTGTTCAGCAGACAAAAAGGTGAGACTGCCACCTTCAGCAAGATCTCTGGCTACATGAGTTCAAAGCTGAATGGTCAAGTCAGAATTGCTTAAGTAAAACCCTGAGTGGATTACATCTGATCAAGTTGCATTCAATGGAGTTGCATGGGGAGAAGAAGAACCAAAAGAACTTATGAAGAATAGAAAAGGCAAGGGAAGAGCAGTTGAGGCAGATAATATGAAGAAGGTGGTTGTACATACAGTAAGCATAAAGTGGAGGAAAAAGAAGGACCATTGAAAAATCTTGCGAAAACAGCACAGAACAAAATTGACTAACTTCTTGGAGGGGTAGATGAGCTGTTGAGTAAAAGACAAAGTATAGCAAGACAAGTAAGAAGCTACTTGCTTTCACAACATCAACACTACAACTTTGTTTGAGAAAACAAATCAGTTAGAGTCTGACTTGAAGGCTTGGGATAATGCGAAGAGTAAGTATCAATTATACTCTCGATGTTGAGGGAAATGATGAGGAAGGACTTAAGTTCACTTGTAGATGGGTAGCCCCAAGAGAACCAAGTTAAGATCTCTGGGTGTTGACATTTCAATATATATACTAGTACAATGTTTGTATCAAACAAATAATTAGTAATGAAAATGTTTCACAACATTCCACAAAGTTTCATATGATATCATAGTGATGTCATGGTCCAGACTGGTCTAGGTGTGTCTAAATCTAGAATGTTCTAGGTGAGTCTAGGCCTAGTCATGTGATAACTAAATAAAAGAGTCCTCGTTGCACGTGATCTAGTCACATGAGTAAATAAGCATGTGATATATAAGTCACATGACCAAGAAAAGAGGAAGAAAAATAGTGAAAAATAAGTGAAAATTTATGGAAAAATTATACCCCATAACACTACCCTTCTTCTAGGAATCGACTTCCAGGAAGCAGAGGTAACAGAGCAATAATTAACATAGGGGGCAAATAATGAGTCAAATTACAACTGAACCATGCATAATTTCCTGGAAGCAGAAGGGTGATAATGATAGAAATTGTGAATAGAATCGTGAGCATTATCCAGGTTAGCCTCAGGCTCCCAAGTACGCTTCTCTTGTTGGAATAACCAACCCAGTGAACCAAGAATTCAAGGTGATGACCTTGCAAGTGAGAGTCAACAATGTAATCAATCTTGTATTCCTGATCACCCTCTTTGGTAATAATGACTAGACTGAGTTGTTGCACCGGTTGACTAGGCAAGTGCTCTTTATAACATTTGATGCAACTAATATTCACAACTGGATGAATGCACATTGTGAATAGGAGGTGAAGTTCAACAGCATTAGAGCCAACCAGCTTTGTAATTTCATATGGGCCAAGTCATCATTCAGTAAACTTCTGGGAAGGTCAAGGAAGTTTTAAGTTAGAAGTACTAAGCCACACTTTATCACTGATCTGATAAGGAGGTGGCTGTGATCTATGACAATCAGCTTTTTTTTTCATAGTGGCTTGCACTTTCTCTAGGTTTTTACAAGCCTGCTTGAGTGTTTTCTTCATATTAGCAATGAGATCCTCAGTTGCAGAGACCTTAGACTGGAGTGGTTTAACATCCATCCTTGGTTTGTAGGAACGAGTAACCTCAAAAGGAGATTTGCCAAGTGAATCCTGTCACTTGTTATTATATGAGAATTATGCCAGTGCTAGTCAATCAGACCAATCATATGGCTTTTCAGCAATGAAAAGATGGATATATTCTTATAATATCTGGTTCATCCATTCAGTTTGCTTATCTTTTGTAGGTGGAAAGCAGTGAAGAGCTTAAGCTCAATCTCTAAGAATTTTCCTAATTCGTACATGACCTGAGACATGAATTGTAGATCATGGTCTGAAATGATAGTTGTGGGAAGACTATGATGCTTCCTTGGTTATATAAATATTCATCAAATGTTACTATATGAACACCCAGTTCATTCATGCAGTATGGCCTTTTCCCTTATCATGGGCATCCTTCATGTCTCAGAAATAAGCTTTCATTTTGTCATAGTTCATGTGTCATATAGCCACCAAAGGATCCTGATCACGTGCAGCTTCTCTTTTGAGCTCTTCTCTTGGTTGCTTGATAATGCACATGTTGTAGCCACCAGCACATTCCTTCTTATATTTGCCCCCAAGTCATTTGCAAGAGGGGCACTGAACATATAGTTTGGGGCAGTTTTTTATCCTGTGATTTCCACTACAATTGTAGTAGAATAATTTAGATGATGATCCATACTGGATGGCATCAATCTGCATGACATTTGGGTCATGTGACGTAATTCTTCAGTTGATAGTGTCCATTATGAAATCAAGGGCTTCTTGTGTAGCCCCAATACATTGTACTTCTTTGATGTAATCTCTCAATTTAGAGGATCATTTTCCTCTCAGAAGATCTATGCAATAATGACTCGTTGGACATTAGTTTCTAAAATTGAGATGGCATGTGATTCATCAATCACTGTCTGCTGGTATAACATTTCATATTTGACGATAAAATCATCAGTAGACATCTTGTCCTGTGAAAGACTTTTTAATTGACTGTGGGCCCAGTCAACCTAGTTGGTAGTGTGGAATAGTCCTTCAACATGCACAACTAATTCAGCCCACATGTAAGCTAATCCTTTAATGATGTGAGTTTGGACAAAAGGTCTAGCCTTAGCCCCCTTTAATCATGATAGTACTGCCAGAACTGCCTCATGGAATCCTAGAGTGATGACATGTACATTGAGGTCAAGCCAAGCTCTCATCTTGGTGTTCTAGGGTGTGATTTTACCCAAAGTATCTGAATGGAGGAAGGGGAGATGATTTCAAAGAATGTAGAGATGAAAGTCATTTGCTTTGAGGACATAGATTCTATTGTCTTGACACAGGAAATCAAGACTATCGAGTGATCAACAAGGATTGGAAGAACCAGAAAGAAGCAGAGAAGTGATAGAGTCAGAAAGAAGGGCAGAAAGGATGTCATTATAGAGCTACTTAGTGTCAAGAAGAAATGAGGCATGTAGAATAGGTGTTTCTAGGATGGTAGCCCTAAGGGACAGAGCAAGCTGTTTCTGGATAAAAATAGGGCGAAGATTCTGCAGATTAGTGTAAACATAGTCCCTATCCCCCTCTTTAGTGTAGACATCTCATCATCTAGTCAATACATCTGGTTTAGCTCTGAGCCTTCTGGAATGGAAACAGATAACTAGATTGAACTGGAAGAGGTACTCTGACCATCACGCACTATCACACCTGGCAACAAGTCAGGACCTTAGAGGTAGAGAAGTACTTGAGATTCTTATGATCAGTGATAACATCAACAAGCATTCCAGAACCTTCAAGGTAGTGGCACCAATAGCAAAAGACTTCATGAATGGCGAGAAGCTCTTTATCATGGATGTCATAGTTGAGTTCAGGGGTGATGAGTGTGTGAGAGTAGAAAGTGATAGGGTGGATTTGATCATTGAAGGAGGGAATAAATAGAGGAAAAATGCATATTGTAACACACATACTCATTGCAACTTTGTCATCTGTGAAGCACAGGACACCAGACACTAGTATTGTACACATTGCAGATGGGACATCAAATGTCCAAGATACAACAGATTAGAAAACACCAATAACCTTTGGAAAGTTGTGTGGCCATCATAACTACAAGCCTATCACCTCGAGGATGTGCCTTTTCAGTTCAATGGTTCTCGCCAACTTCACATTGAACTCTACTATCTCTCCATCACTCTGGTTGCGAGTAGATCTGAGTAGTGTTTGAGTACTGAGTACTAATACTTGTTCGCCGTGCTCATGTGATTTGTCAAGATCTGAAAGCCTGATATGTAGACGAGAACAGGTTTGCATGCCATACGAAATTTCTCTTCGAACGTCACAGCCATGAATATTGCGCATGCAATGCGGTGCCTGACAACGAGTTGAAAAGGCGACCAAAGTGCGATGACCACCATCGTTAGTGAGTTAACACCATGATCCTCTCCCTATCCTCCGAGTCTGTTCGCAACACCATCATAACCAATGAAAGTGGTCAAGTCCTGTACAAAACTGTCACACCATTTAAATTCGGAAGCCGGACGACCACCGTCTACAAGATCAAATCCAATGCCAACCCAACCGATATGCAAGACCAGTTTGAGGTGATGGCAGAGATAGAATGGCATACGTTTGAATCATCCAAGTTCCGCATAAATGGTCAGGAGGTGTTGACCAAGGAATTCATCCCTCGACACGGGGTGACGGGTCGGTCAGTTCACAGTTTGATTCTTTGAGTAATGACGCTTACTGACCATGTTCTACAGCAAGCGTACATTCACCGGACCAGATGGCCGGCCATACCGTTGGGACATGCACGTCAGGGTGGTCACTGTACGTCCCACCAAGACATGACGTCTTCAAATGCTGAGTTTCACTTTGCAGTTGTCGACGGATGATGGTTCGCGAACCAAGATGGCAAGATCACACAGAAGAAGTCTTGGGATTATCGGACCTAAAAGAGAGCCAGGCCTGGATGTTCATCCCAGCGTCATGCCCATCTTGGACATGGTTATTCTCACTTTCATCTACGTTGAGAAGATTCGCATGGATAAAGAGAGAAACGCACGTAGGGGTAACGGAGGAGGTCCATGAGTCGTCGGCAAAACACAATCAGTTGTCTGGGTGGTCCTGAAAGCCTCTGCAATGCAGTCACTTTGTGCAAAGTTTGAGGAAAACTTTGACTTACGATCATTATAATGGATGTACATGATACCGCTGTAATCGTAGATACGTTAGCGATGCTGCAATCATTGGGATGAAGAGATAGAGGACACATGAACGTTCTAGTGTTTCTCACTTCACAGCGTCCAAAGTGGTAGGAAACCGTGCACGCAAGTAATCGCGAGACAGAAGGAGAAAAAGGCTCGTTTTCACGTACGCCACGATGACTATTGAGGGTAGCGACAGTCTGCAAGCATTGTTTTTGACAACATCGGAGATGCGAACTCCAACCAGAAGGATGTTACCCCAGTGGACTCGCGTCGGACGCACATTGCCGAGGTTGCTAAATGACGCATGTTGGTCAATCCAGCTATTTTGAAAGCTGCACCATCAAGCAACATGGATGGTATCTTGATCTCGGGTGGCGCCAGCGAGCCACTTGGAGGCATGTACAAATTCACGCATCCGTACTTTGTGGTCTGCATAGCCCGCAAACGTTTCCTCAGTCAATTGGACACTTCGCAACATGCCGAAAGGTTGCGCAATGCCAGCTGGCAGAGGCGCGAGATAAATCGGGACCTGTCCATTAAAAACGCGCATGGAGTACCGGATTTGAAGATCTTCACAGCTACCCACGTCGCCAACAGAAAGGAAAAAAAAAAAAAGAAAAATAAGTATGAGCGAGTGCTGGTCGGTGTGACAGACGCGTGTCACGTTGAATATTCCCATGGTGTATATTCTCACGGGCAGTCTGATTTCGTTTCATGAAGATTGCCGCAGAGCACTAAGTTTCTTCACATCCATCATGCTCGCTCTCGTCCATCCAGTGCACACATCAGAACATAGAAATATCGATAGAACAATCGAAAGAAACGTGTCAGGTCTATCCACACTTCCCATCTCTGCCTCATCGTCGTCCGCAGCCCGCTCGAGGAGGTCTTCACAACGAAAACCCGCAGGTCCTGCTGGGTCTCTCCATTCTTCGTCCTCATCACATTGTCTAGCATCAAAAACACCTTCTACCACATCAGCTGTGGCCTACGACTCTCTTTCAGTTCCGCCAAATGCCGCCCCACCATGCTACAACATTTTTTACCCCTCATCTACCAGTCAAGTGGCGTCCGCTCCTGATGACCCTTCAATATACGCACCTCCTTCCCGGCTGCCCCAGGTTGGATCGTCAACTGCTCCCTCGTCCGTGGACATCCATTCATACGCACCAGCCGAGCTCCTTAAACTCCTGGCGTCCCTCCTCACCCAAATCGCGTCGACGAACGATGCTCTCTCGGCTGCCGATCAAGTTGCGAGTGCTATCCCGAATTTATCTTATCCAGGTCCAACGGACGAGGCCACACGCACACCTTTCTGGCAGTCCCTTACCTCGGCATCACGCTCCTCCCTCTCCAATCCCACTTCCGCGCTCACCTTCCATGCACGCAACATTCCGACTATCGCACTGGATGCTTACCTTTTACGGATACTCAAGTACTGTCCAACCACGAATGAGGTCTTCCTCGCTCTCCTTGTCTACTTCGACCGTATGTCTCGCCTCGCCTCGGAAGCCACCGGTCGCACCTTTGTCATCGACTCGTACAATGTCCATAGGTTGGTTATCGCCGGTGTAACAGTCGCCAGCAAATTTTTTAGCGACGTCTTTTACACCAACTCCCGGTATGCCAAGGTAAGTGCATATTTTGGGTCAACATGCTTGCGGCGGTCTCCATTCCTCCAAACCGGATGATGCTCACGACATCTGTGGCGCAGGTTGGAGGCCTACCCCAATCGGAGCTAAACCAACTCGAGCTCCAATTCCTTTTGCTCAATGACTTCCGGCTGGTCATATCACCCGACGAGATGCAAAAGTATGCAGAGCAGCTCGTCCTTTTCTCCCAATCGCAATCACAGGGTCCATCATCGCCTTCATCCTCAAATGCAACCGCCTTATCTCACCCACCACCCGCACAGCAGCGTCCTTCACCTTCCTATTCCTCTTCCTCCACTTCATCAGCCGGTCCCCGTGCAATGGGTGCTATCGATGCATATGGCGGAGCTGTGGCGCCTGACAGGACGCCAAGCATGCGAGCTATGCGAACACGGGATGATGATGCTAGCAGTATCCTGAGCGAAACAGACACAGAAACCGAGACAGAAGGCGGTGATACGACAGATGATGAACCGACGATACGACCGCCAAACTCTGGGAGTTCGTGTTGCGGCGACAGTGAGGATATGCGAGGCGAAGGAGAGTTTCGGGCGGATGGTATACGGGATGAAACCGAAGAGGCCACGTATCGACACGATAAAGACAGAGATAGAGGGGACGCCACCCCCGAGCCGAGTGCACAACGGCGTGCCAGAGAGGTCAGCGATGATATTGGGATGAAAAGTCCATAGGGCCCGATGACTGCTCCCTAGGACCATGTGGTTTTCCTCTTCCTTTCACAAATCTGACTTGGATTCCAGCGATTTCCCCCCCTTTTCGCCTCAGTTCACCTGGTTTAATAACGTGAATATGTTTGTAGCCCATAATGTCTGGGACATCACCGTACCGCATACATCCCATTACCTACCGGTCAAACAACACAAGCAGATATCGTACAAGTAGTATTTATACCTCCTAAGTAGCGAATTTTCAAGATGCGAGGCTTTATAAATTTGTGGGAGTACTAGGAACATGCTTGAGCGGATTTAACTACAGGTAAGTACTCTTATCACTTCCCTAAGCAAGCAATAGTATACGTAGTGTGGTGACTAGATAATACGCAGTACTATCTACGATTGCTACCTTGGTGTCAGTTGATAGATATCTAATATACATAGGGGACCAGTCGGTATTTCACCCTCGCGGCCCACCGCTCCCACTCATCTCCAAATGTGACTTTCATCATTTCATCTTCCTCCGGAGCTCTTGCCGCCGCCATTACGACGCACACCATAAACAACACCCACCATACCCAGAACACTGTCGGAGCCCCAGGTATATGAAGCACACCTGATTCCCTTAACCATGATCCTTTGGTACCGTGGGCAAGAAGCATGCCGACGGGGTGAAGCAAGAGGGCGGAGTAGCTCGGGTGCCTGACGAATGCATAAGGTCCCCCAGTAGCGAGCTTGTGGCCCTTGCGTATGCTCAGATAAAACGTGAAGAATGGCCCTAACGTGCGGTAGCACGATGCGCGCAAGATTCCGGCCAACACGACCAGAGCCAATCCGAACTGGGAGACAAGCGTCATGGGGACATGCATGCTCTCGAGTTGTCGAACAAAATCATTCGTTGCTCGGGACGGGATATAGGGTGCGAGAGCAGTGGCAGTCATGAACAACGACAAAATCCAGTATGCAGGCTAACGTCCCAGTTATTCATTGACCATCGGACTGACATGTGAAACTCAACATACCTTCATCGCCTGGAATGAGTATAATATTGCGGTGATAGTGATTTCGCGTTTGACCTTTTCATTGTCCTTTGCTGTAGCCGGTGCCGTTAGTGTGACGTGGAACCCTAAGGCAGCGCATAAAATCAACGGGACTTCGACAAGTAACATGGTAAATAGACGCCGGACTGACCCATGTCTCTCTACCTTTTAAACGAGGAAAGAGATCCTGTGCAAAGAAATTGTAAGGGTAATCACGTAAAGTATGAACCGAAGTTGGCATGGGCAAACCCCTCCCCCTCCCCACAGGTGGCCGTCATGGTTGTTGACTTGCAGCGCATACCCTACTTGCCAAATAAGAAAATGGTTCGCCAGCGACTAGTCTCTCCTAGGAAAGAATGAACGTATGGGAGGATAGTCCTTCTATGATGGCTAGCGACAATTGGACTTTCTCAAGCCGACTTACCATCTTGCAGTGGTACACGGCGTCCGAATCGAGATTTGTCCCTTGCAGTTCTAAAAAGAGGCGACTGTTCTTTTTTGTTATGCCCTTTGTCTGCTAAGGGGTGACCGCGATGGACGGGCAATCGGACACATACGCAAGCGGCGAATGAAGTTCAACGAACTCCCTTGGACATGCGGTGACAGCGGAAGGTGGTTATATCAGATCGATGATCTACTGTAGGACCCACAGAACAATAATAGAAGATCTTGACCAAAGACTGCTAGGACCTGGGTCAACAAGTTACGAGCGCTTGTACCCAGCCTGGCTCACCTTCACCGTAGCGATGAAGGTTCGAACATACCACGTTGTCCGCAAGTTTGCTGGGTTCAGGATGTGGCACTTGAAGCTGCGCGTGTCGGATTCGAGCTTAGAACGCATGAGAGGTCAAGCCACACAGGTCCCCGTCCAGACGATTTTACTCCAACTTTGTTAACCCGGCTTACCATTCAATTTGCAGGTCAAGGAAAGATGCATGGTCGTGTGCATATATATGCAATATATGCAAAGTGCATACAGGGGGCTTTTTGAGGCAAGGTGGGTGCTCGTGAGGCATAGCAGGTAACATGTAAAAAACAGTAGTAATGCATATCCCGATCGCTTAAACTTCCTTGACCTTGACTGTACCGCGCAACAGACCAGTCTGTAAACAGATGAAGGAAAAATGAGTGATGAAGGAGAAACAAATACGCGCACGTACCCGACGAGCAGCAATGAGACCAGCTTTTTGTCCAGGAACAGCGGAGCGAGCGATCGTCGAAGCTTTACCGATGTGTTGGTGGTTACCACCTCCGTGAGGGTGGTCAACGGGGTTCATAGCAACACCACGAGTTCTCGGCCAGCTAAAAAAGGAAAAGTAGGTGAGCAGGGATCAAACCAAGAACCGGAATACCCAATGCATACCTGTTGCGCTTGGCCTTGAACTTGTAGTATGCACGACCAGCCTTGAGCAAAGGCTTGTCGATACGTCCACCACCAGCGACGATCCCAACAGTAGCGCGTGAGCTGCCCGAAACAGTTTTCTTCGCTCCACTAGGCAACCGAATGCGGGATTTGTTGTCCTCAGCCGAGTGACCGATGACAGTAGCGTAGTTACCCGATGTACGAGCGAGTGCACCACGGTCACCGACTTTTTCCTCGACGTTGCAGACGATGGTACCTTCTGGGCACTGGCTTACGGGGAGGACGTTGCCGACGGTGAGAGCGGCCTTCTTGCCGCAGTAAACGAAGGCACCGGTGTGAAGGCCCTCGGTGGCGACGAAGGTTTCTTGGCGGAGCTTGTAGCGGTAAGGATCACGGAAGACGACGCGGGCGAGAGGAGCACCGCTAATATTGGCGGGTTAGGGAGGGACGGAAGAAATCGAAAGGTTGGATCAGGGTACGGGCTTACCGGCCAGGATCGTGGATGATTTCTTTGACTATACCCCGGATGTAGCCATTGCGCTCAGCGTAGTCGAGGGCACGAAGTTTAGCGGGGGCCTTGTTGTGGTGGGTGTGTGCCTTGAACTAACGGACAGAAAGACGGAAAGATTCAGCTGCTCGAATGCAGTCCTGGACAGAGAGACGTACGATAGCGTGCGAACGCCTTTGTGCCCTGATAACCCGACCCATGTTTTATCTGCAAGAAGGACTGTAAGTCAATTTGTCCGAGAGGATTTGGAGAACGGTTAGGATATCTGGATGAGACGCAACTCATCCACCGGCCAAGACCATCGCCATCGACATAGATTTCGCTCGGAATGGCAGGAATGTGTCGTAGGAATGTCCTGGCCATATAAAATGTGTTGAATCGGGGGCACACTCACCTTCTTTTGTCTTGAGGACTGTTGCTGGCGTTGAGCGTCGATGGTATCAGTTGGGCTTCACGGTATCTGAGCGCCGCCACAATATTCGGCAATTTCCGTTGTAATTGGATGTCCTTTTTTGGAACTCACGATTCGAACGGAATGGTGTTGGAGCTGCACAGTGCCGGAAGCAGGTAACCAATGCAGGCTTTGATTGCGTGGTCCTCATACTCCATATCCTTAGGGTCTACAAGGGTGGATTGGGACTTGGAGGGAGATGTCGAATGGCGTGGCTGTGCGGGGTATGCCGGATTTAGAGCGAGGAGTCGCACGGGGTTGGTATGTTGGCAGCCTGCAGGCGTCGAGGGCAACGTTTTTGATATCGACAAGTGCCTGTTTTTGCGCAGGGAATCTGCTAACTACTTGGCTAACTCAGGCTAACTCTCGGAGGTTTCCTTGCGAACAGGCCAGCTAACGGCAGTCATCGAATTTCATTTTCCACGTCGAATATTTTCCGCATTTCCGGTAATTTCTGTCGCGCCTTTTTCGCTGGCAACTTCCGTCGACAACCGTTCTCTCCTGTCTGCCTGGGGACATGATCCATCTCGATCGGAATCACCATGACCTTGACCACAACCAGCACTCAAATCTAATCTTGCAGGACGATCACCCCCAACCCCACTTCGTCTGGGACGACGACGACTCAAACTCTTACTTCCACGACGCTGCACTCACCGACTCCCTTCTCGGCCCCCTCGACGCCCACCACGACGCCCACCAAGACCATCACGACCGAAAGGATCGCCCTCGCTCTCCCCAGCACCCCCCTCACGACGTACACGACGACAAGAGCTCTTCTCTCTCTCCAGCGCCAGAGTCAACAACCTCCCCCAAACACGACTCAAGGAATTCCCCCCAGCAGCAGCCAAACGGGTCTATAGAACCCACAGCAGTCAAGCTCGACGTGGACACACCCGCCGACGGCATCCTCACTCCCCTCACCGACCTCTCACCAGCACCAGAGCCTGACGATAGTACAGACGTAGACAAGAAGGAGGATGCAGACGAAGAACATCTAAACGAGCAGTCCCGCGTCAGCCCCGCTAGCCAGGATGAAAAGCCAGCAGTCTCAGACAAACCCACGGACCAAATGCAGAAAGGCCCTCATATGAATGGCATGTCCTCCCCTTCGCGGTCCGGCGGTGGCTCTCCAGTCAGACAATTCTCGGCATCCGCGACGTTTCAGAATCCCTCCTCAGGGCAATTACCGTCACATTTCAACGAAAAGCCTACATTCGCGGCTCACTCACATTCAAGAGTCCCATCAGGCGATTTCTTCACGTCATCCGTTCTCTCCTCTTCTGGTGGCCCCTTGGCAGGCGCAGGACATGCTCGCAGTGATTCAAAGGTCGTCAGGATCTTGGAACTCAATGCCGAGCTCCTCAAGTACGCATATACCTTGCCTAACGTTGAACCGATTGATGATCATCGTATTTTTAGAGTTTGCCTAGAATTCCAGCTTCGTGGTGTACCAGTCGCGGAACCGAGGTTTCAGCAGTGCGTTCTACTCTCTAGATTTCTTCATTTTCATTAATCCTCGGCAGATATGCCTCGCGCTTGCAGACGAATCTTACCTGGCTGGCCGCGTGTGCGGATCAACGACACCACGTATGACGTCTCAATTAATTGTCACTCAGCATTCTGACGACTCTTTCCCACCAGAACCCTAACATGGCCTTGCCAATTATGGATCCACCTCTAGCAGTCGAATTCGCTGCTATGGACCGAATACATCATCTCTATGCTGACCTCCCTACAATATTTGCAAAAGAGATCGCCCGAAGGCAGCTCAACAATTCTCAACATGCATCACCGACAGCACCCTCTGCCATGCCCAATGGAACGCTCAAGCGTAATCGACCGGATGATGGACCAGATCTCGCTAGTAAAAGACAGAACATCGGTGATAATAAGCTGCAGTCCATGCAGCCTCCCGCTGTCCCTTCCATATCATTATCAGGCGCCGGATCGCGTACAAGTCCTTCCAGTTCCTTTGCTACTCCAAACACCAACTTCGCGGTACCAAACTCACATGGCATGCCACAAAGCCCACGTGTATCCAGTCCCGCGATGCCCCCACCATCAGGCGCACCTTCGTTACCGTTTGGGGCTACGGAAGCGTCAATAGCTGCTAGTTCGCGTGCGCGGGCACGTGAGATGCAGATGCAGCAGTTGAGACAGACGCCGCACATGCCGCAGATGCAAAACGCACGACACATGACGCCGTCATCGACATCACCTCAGACCCCACAAGGCGTCGGCGGTGTTCCTGGTGGACAGCAGCAGTCGGCGATCGCACCATCTCCACAGCAGCTTATGCAGATTCTGCAGAATCCAGCCCATCCATTGATGCAGTACATGATTCAGCAAATGCCCTCATTTACGTCGCTTCCTCCACAGCAGCAGATGCAGAAGTTGCAAGCGCTTCAGGTATGTTCATTTGACGCGGAATGGTCGCAGTTACTAATTAGGTGAGTAGAATGCTTTAAATGCGCAAAGGCAGCAGCAGCAACAGCAAAATTCTGCTCAGCAACGGAATCCTCAAATGTCAAGCATGCCGCAGAATCCGCCTATGGCAATGGCCATGTCCAATGGTACGATGACAGGAGGCGGTGGACCAAGCCCAGTGTCGCCCTTGGCTCAACAATCGCCTGTTATGTCTCAATCCCAAATGTCTTCCCAATCGCCTCAGAACGGCATGTTCCCTTTCAACCAAGGCCAGACAAGCAGTAACCCCGGGATGGACCCACGTCTCGTAGGGCCTAATTTCATGTCGCAGATGTCAGGGAATATGACTGCGAACCAGCAGAGACAACTCATGTTCATGCAGCAACAACAACAGCTTCGGAATGGGAACATGAACATGAGCGTCTCTGCAGCCCCAATGACACCACAGCAACAAGGGTATGCGATGACGCAGAGGATGACGGCGGGGGCAGGGCCCTCGCAACAACCTGGCGGGTCACCAATGTCAGCGCCGGCAGGCGATACGTTCCCTGTGCTACGCTCAAATTCGACGATTCCGGGCATTGCGCGAAGTGCACGGTCGCCGTCGGATGGGGCTCATTCGCCGATGACGCCACGAGCACCGTCGAGACTTTCGCAGCAGCCACAAATGCCGGCTAACGATTACCAACAGGTAACGCTGCACCATGCCCAATCAACCATGCCCCAGAATGCAGCCCCGTTCAATCCACAGGTCCAGAATCACTGGCCGCAGAATGGTCAACAGCCGATGCAACAGCAGATGGGTATCGGCGGTGGGCAGATGAATGGGTATTCCATGAGTCCGCCAAATAGCGCCGGGGCTGGAAGTGGTTTCTTTGGTGGTGCACCTTCGCCTTCGAGTCAAAACTGGCAGCAGGGGATGACAGGAAGCTATCCGTACGGTCAGGCATCGATGGGCCAGCAGCGTTCACAAACAGAACAGGTTCGTCCAACGCACTTGTCAGGGACGCCTGCTCCTCAAAATATGGGTCCCATGGGGGACAACTCCGGCAACGGGGAGTACGATATATTTAACTACAACGGTCTATAATCTCCCTTTCTTTTCTCGGATGCTCATTTACTTCATGGTGTTTTTTCGCCTCTTCGGTTTCCAACTGCTTCGTTGTTAACTATCGCCTGGTGGGTTTTCCTATCTTATACGCGTTTGTCTTCACTTCTGTTGTTTGCCCTGCCGGTTTATATCTGCTGTCCACGATGGTTCGCTTTTCCCCTTCCCCGCCCCCATGCATGAGAACGAACTCACCACTGTCGATTGTCTTTGTTTGATGGGCACTCACATGTATACAAATCCACGAATCGCAATTCGACTCTGACACGGCAAAAAGCTATCGCTGCTGTACATACGGTACTTATACCTGTGCATAGGCTGGCATGTTTATGACCGATGTCTATCTGTAATTTTGTATGCAATGACCCCGATGAATATAATGTGCGGATCCCGAGTGTACATCCGATACGACCGTCGTTCAGACAAATGCAGCTGCGAGCGAGCGCTCGTCTCATGATCACTGGGAACATTATTATCACTGGACAGCAGAGATAAATCCATCAGCCTGATATCCCAAGAGTGTCACACCGAGCCAGGAAAGTCGACACGATGGTGTTTACGAGACTGTCGACACAAGAAAAGGAGGCCTTCTTCGGGTTACTTGATGAGTGAGTCCTCTCTGCCATATTGCCGTCCGTCTTAGGAGCCATTCGACAACGTTACCTCCTCTGATCGCTCAAATGCGCTGACTTCTTTTACCCAGGTACTTCCAATCAAGACCAGAGCTCTTTGGTAGCGGGAGCGACGACTCGGAGGCTCCGGGTCGCGCTGGAGGAGGCGGAAGCAGCACGATATCAACAGGAAGTGCAGTATCGGCTGTACAGCGAGCATTAACTGCGAATCCGGAAATGACGTCCAAGGCCGTATCATCGGGACTGGCTAGATCGAATAATCCGTATGCTTCTGCAGCTGCAGTGCGTCTTAGCCCTACCTCATTGGCATACGACGATGCTCCATGCTGATAACTCCGTCGGGCGGTATAGACCAATCCGGAGGTTTCCAACTCGGTTGGCCGCGTCGCTGCGGCGTCACTGGCCTTCTCTGGAGGGGGAGGGGGAGGAAATGCTCCAACGAAAGCCTCACCACCGCCCGTTTTACCACGGAGAACGTCTACTAGCATGAGCACGAGTTCATCCAACGAACGTGTCTCTACTTCATCTCCCAGTTCTGAGATCGATAAATTAGTCACCAAGAAAGTGCGCCTTCCCCCTCATCGTATTCTTGCATATGAGAGATGAATTATCAACATACGATTCCAGACGAGTGTTTTCTCCTCCTTGAAAAAAAACCCAACACCTCCCATGGCACCTATCCCGCCTGCGTTCTCTGCTCCAAAGAACACTTTTGGACCTCCGCCCGTACGTAGAGCACCATCGGATAGTACTGCCTCTGCTGCTCCTGCTTCTACACCTGCTCCGTCGTTCCCCAGACGACAGGTACCTCCCGCTGCTCCACAACACGAGGTAGAAGAAGTGCGAGGGGAATGGGCTGAGGTGTTGTATGACTATACCGGGGAGGTACGTCTGACTCGATAGCTAACACACGTCTGCGTGGACTGTTCCCTCTCTCCAACGAATCTGATTATGAATGCTTGCGTATAGGACCCTGGTGATTTGACGATACAAGCTGGAAGTCGAGTGTTGGTGACGGACAAGTCCTCAGACGATTGGTGCGTGTTTTCTGTGCTCCTATTACCGTGGTCGGTTCTGCTCATATTTTACTCGATAATAGGTGGACTGGTCAGATAGAGGGACAAGGTAGGGGGGGATTATTCCCGGCGTCTTACGTTAAACTTCTGTAGCCCTCGTCTCTTTCCCCCCCTGTCTTTGTGGATTTACGAGCCTCCAGCGACGGGACATTTACGTACGTGCCGACATGTTCATTTGACTGCCAAGTGTCGGTTTCTTGACCCGAGTTAGGCAAGAACATTTCATCACGAATAGTGCATTACATTGTTATAGTGATGTATTACATCCGTGTTTCCAAGCGTTCGAGGCATCGCATTAGTCCAATCCAGGGTGACAACAGAGATATAATACGTAGTCGTTACAGAACGAGACTGGCAGGCAGGTGTCCTTATAGATCGCACCGCTGAGAGAGGAGGGATTGTTCATCGGGTATTATCGTGTATAGATGAAGGTCTCCGGGATAGAGATGAATTGAACGAGTGTCCGCGAGCACGATGGGATAGAGATGTAAGATGAAATGATCGTCCAGTGCGAGAAAGAGAGGAAGAGTTTGAATAGGCAAGAGAGAGATCTTAACATCTAGTCGAAATCGCGTCTTCGTCGTCCCAAAGAAGGAACATTAGACTTCAAGGTTCCCAGCAGCTCGGAAGATTGCAGATCGAGAGTGCACCAACCGTCGGAATGCGCTCTGCCCATGGCCAGGAGGTTGATGTTCCATAGGCTCGACGATGCCAACCGCTGGAGGTGCCAATGCTTGCTTCGCTCCTTGGACCGAGTATATAGGATTACCCGTTTTATCCTTGTCCTGTGCTTTAGTCGCCACGCTCCACATACGACTCAGGAATCCGTTCGCAGACATGCTGACGCTCTCTTTGATGCGAACAGAACCACCAGTAGGATCCAAGGCCTTATTGTGCAATCCTGTGGACGTCCCGTATACGTACGAACTTACACGCTTACCAGACGCACCAGTACGGTTGACGACCCTGATCGAACACGACTCTGGCATGACGGGACTCTTGTTCTCCTGGCTTCCTGGAGACGAATCGCCGCTTGCTTTGACAGTCGCCGTCGACCTGATCGAGGACGTATCTGACACCTTCCGGCCTTCGCGATAAACGTGGGCTGGGAGAGGTCGCAGAGCAAGCCGCTTCTTGAGCAAATCCATTTTTTCACCATCGGCTTCGTCTTCTGAACCACTGACCGAATCGTATGAGGATCCCGTGTCCTCGGTCAAGGAGCCCACGTCAGAGTCGGTCGCAACCAAGCTTTCGGAACTCTGTTTCCTGGACATCGGAGAGGGTGCAACTGGCGGCGGTGGACGGCTACCAAGGTTGTGCAGAGAACTCAAACGATTGTTGGAGATGCGTCTTGCTATCCCTCGTACCGTCGAGACGATAGAAGAAGCTGTCGCAACGGGCGGATGAGCGACAACCTCGTAAGGTGGCGTCGGCGGCACCTGCGCCTGGGCCCTTGCCTTGCCTGCTTGTGAGACCTTTTCGACCGCGGCGGCTCTTGCCTCTTGCTGTTGAGGGGTCGGCGGGTCATACGTTCGGATGGGCATGAACGGCGCAAAATGCTTACACGCCTCTCGCTCGTCAAATCTCAGATCGTAATCTAGCAAGAAGAGCAGCTGCTTCTCCATGAGATTGATTTCTGCGAGATCAAAGCACGCGCCGTAAGCTGCCCAGTGCTTATTTTTGGGAGACGAGTCGTTGAGGTACTTGGCCGCTACGATCAACGTCGCCATGAACACACGGTGCCTCGTGCAAGGCATACCTATTTAAGGGGGACATCAGAAACAGTAAACAGGGATATGGACGACGAACCCTTGGCCATCGCTGGGAGCTTCAAACGCAGGCGGTGGAGATAAATTAGCGTAGTAAGTAAGGTGGGCACCTGCACGTTTGATTTGGTGATCAGACGAACAATGAAGCTCTCCAGGCTAGGAAGCGGGGGAGAGGCAAAGGAGTCGGGGGCGTGTTGATCAGGGAATGTAGACTTGTGAGGAGTCTGGGGCGGGGTCGGCAAGGTGACTGGGTCCGCGGGCTGCTCATCAACCAGGATGACCTGCGCCGCCTGTAGTGCGATGTAGTTGACCATGTCCATGGTGACACTTTTACGCATCAGGTCAACGAAATCTGGATGGTGAAGGGACCTGGGAAGGAGAGAAGCGGGATGAAGACGGTCGACGGACATTTTTGAAGGGAGTGGATTGATAGAGATTGTCGTTGGGTGCCCGGCGAGGGGCGTCTGCTAGTGAAATGAAGCAAAGGAAAAGACGAGCGGGGAGTTCGTTGCGGGACTGCCTTTTAACGTGCAGAACCGCACAAACAACAACACAGCGCGACGCGCCGAGGTCACGGGACTGGAAAATCAACCCGCCCAAGCAGGTGAAATTTCGCAAGTGCAAGTCTCAGGGGGTCTTTTGCCCTGCTGCAGAACAGCGGATGTGGGTAGGAAGGGAAATAGGTGCATTTGCAGCTTCCCCGGTCTTTTATGCTCCTCGTTTCAAGTAGGACTGGGTCTGGTGGGTCAGAATGAGATGTTAGTTCAAGTGTGCGACGATGACTTGGACCGTTATACATTTCCATTTAGTCTGCTTGGAGAATTGCGGGTGGACGTCTCGAAATTTGGAAACGAGGCCCAAGTCATCAGTGAACGCGGTCAACGTGTCTTCTCCCATGTTCTTCCGTTCTGACCACCAACTTGGTTTGTTCCAGCCAGAAGACGGGCGTTAAAGAGGACCCTGGGTTGGTTTCCTCGCCTCAGCTGTTGTGGACGTCTTCAGATGCTTTCTTTGTCCGATTGGATCACAACACTTTCGCTTGTTTTTGGTGGATGCTGCAGGTACAGTGTGCACGAAGTCTCGAATGTCGGAAGTGACTGACCCAGTCCCAGCAATGCAATCACTCTGGAACGTATCACGTCCGACTACCCTCACTCTGGAGTCTTGGTCACCTTTTTTCAATTCCTCATAGTCACCCTCTACGGGCTCCCCAGTCAATTCACGCTTCACGGACCGGACAAGGAAGTTCAGGCGAATGGCAGCCATAAGCATACGGTCGCCCGCAGGAGATGCATTCCTCGACTGAAGAAGCGCAGAGTTCCACTTCTGCCTTATTTTCTTCAGGTTGCACTCTTTTTCGTCCTATCCACCCTCAACAATGCTGCGTTCGCGTACCATATACCAATGACGGTGCACATCGTCTTCCGCAGCGGCGGGATGATCATCAACATGTTCCTAGGGTGGATGTTTGCGAAGAAACGGTGCGTAAGAAGCGTATGCCGAAGCTTGTGGTACTCATTCATCCTCTCAAGGTATACCCCTAGACAGATCGTATCGGTCATCGTCGTCACGGTTGGCATCGTGTTAACCACACTGTCTGCATCGAAACCAAAATCCCAAGCTAGCATCCACATAACCGACGTGTCTCTGTATACTCAAGGAATACTTATCCTCACTCTCGCACTCATACTCTCCGGTTTCCTCGGGCTCATTCAAGACTGGGTATTCACTCAGTACATCAAGCCATCCCAATCCCAATCCACCTCAGACACGTTCTCACAATCCTCCTGGCAAGAAAATATGTTTTACCTTCACTCACTCGCCTTGCCTTTGTTCTATTTCTCCAAAGAGAATATAACAAACGAGCTGGCACGTATGAGCACCAGTCCACACGTGTCAACCCCGTTCCGCGTGATGTTGCATACGCCATTACCGGGCATGCCCTCCATGTTCATGTACCTTCTCATGAACACTGCTACGCAACTCTTGTGCGTTATTGGTGTGAACAGGCTCACGGGACGCGTTTCCTCGCTCACCGTAACGCTCATCTTAACTGTCCGTAAGGCGGTGTCTCTGTTATTGAGCGTCGCGATATATGGAGGTCAGGGGAGCGCGAAGATGTGGGCTGGGGCATCACTGGTTTTTATTGGGACTATTGGGTACTCGATAGGCAGTCGCAGGGAACAGACCGAGCAAATAAAGGACAAAACGGAATGATTTTGGGGTTGGACACTGCATGCATAAATTATCTGTCCATACAATCGCAAAACTCTAGACCATATTGAGCACGACGAAAAACTTGCTAGTATTATAGACAGTGATGACACGCGACATCGTTTGCAAGGTAGGAAGAGAGACTTTGAAGAGCAGTAATACTTAGACATCCTGTCCCGTAGCAAGATCCCACGTCTTCTTCATGAGCTCAGCAGCAGGATTTGTGGAACCCTCGATCTTGACAAAACCCACAGTGCTGAGTGTTGTCGCGTAGTTTCGGAGATATGGCGAATACTACATAATGATGGATCCTGTGTCAGTTGCATTTTTTTCGGAAGGAAGATGGCGACGCACCATACGACAAAAATGCCTGTACCATCCCCATGTCTCCCATGTCTTCCATTCATCGTCAGTCCACGACGCACGTTTCCCCCAAGACTGCTCAGTAATGACGGTTTGTCCATGCGGATTTTGGTGAAGGTCGTGTGGGGAGGGTACGAGGCACGAGACAAAGCCCTCGATTGTCTGTGCGAGTGCACCTTTTTGTTCACGAGTAAGACTCGTGAATGCTTTCAGAGCCGTAGTTAACTGAGGGCTCTCGACAGCGGCAGAATCATCTACACAAAATCCAGTCAGACGTCGAGCCATCAATGGTGAGCACGGTACCTTGCTTAAGAGGCTTTACTTCCCCGTCGACTTCCATGCTTGCCACATCGGCTCCACCACTCGCTTTCACCCTCGCAATACTGTCATCTTGTTCCTTCCTTAATGCAGCCACCTTCTTCCTTGCCAGCGTCACCCTTCCATTTGCTTTATCCAATGCAGCCTTCAACAAATCCCACTCGAACGCGCCTAGGGTGATCGGCCCAGTTTCGCTTGTAGCGGCATTCCAAAACGTCCATGTGACGACATCAGAGGGATCCACGACTTGATACTGCATGAGTTTATCAAACACGATATTCACCATCTGTCTATTCCGCCTCCAGAACGTCGCAGCGGCGTTCAGAACGTCTCGTTTCGCTTCCGTATCGCCCTGCGGCGCGAGCCCACGGAGAAGAGGCAGGTACCGTTCAATAGCATTGAGGAGGTGGGAGAAAGACCGGGATCCTATGGAAAGCAGGGATTGCGTCGCAAGAGAGCGGATAACAGCATCGGTATGGGCATAAGTAGAGGAAATTTCGAGGGTTGTCTTGAGAGTATCTAGGTGAGAAATCACCTCTTCAGCCTTTGAACGACCGCGAAGGAGATCGAGAACAGATTGGGTTGCGTCATGGTAGGGGTTTGCTGCAGGTAAGAGGGTTAGAAGTGAGACGGTCACACGTTGGGAGGGCAAGTGGACTCACATGGGTCTTCATACTCAAATTCGGGTCCTGGTGCTTGATCACAGATGACGGTGACATCGGTCTGCATAGGCTCGGGAAGAGTCTTGAGAACGCGGTCATGGTACGACAACCGTATCTCAAACTCGAGCGCCAGCCGCACAAATGAACGCTTTGGGTGATGGTCCGTAAGCGCCAAGTCAGGTACCCTATCCAACATCGATAAGCAGCGTCGCGCGGAATGCAAGTTCAGCGCTCACCATTCCTTCCATACCCACTGAAACCCAAAGTTACTCATATGGACGGCGAACCATTCAGCAAAACGTCGAGCAATCTCGACGTCCAGCCCATCTGCAAGTGCGGCGTACAACTTTCGTATGGACTTGCCGACTGCTGGACCAACGGTCGACGGCGAGAGCTTGCAAAGCTCAGTGATGAGAGCGACATGGTATATTGCTTTTTGCTCGGATTCAGGGAGAAGGAAGAGCGAGCCAAGAATTACCTTGCCACGAGTAACCGATGGAATCAGCATAGTCAAAAGGTATAAGAGCCACACTTGTTTACCTCGATAACAGTGCTCTCCAGTTGCCAATTCTTAGCTCCCGGATCTTCCTCTCCGGGGGGCACCGCAGATCTGGTTTTAAATGTCCCCGGCACACACCACTTGGGGTACTCGAGAAGGAGCCTCGCACATTCCTTTCTGTTGACTTCGAAAATGTCAATCGTATCGAGGATGTTGGATCGAATGAGGAAGCCTGCAATAGTTGAAGGATCTGGGGTGACCTACACGCCCGATCCAGGTCAGAAAGGGGCTGAGTATGCATGTCAAAGAACGAAAGTATTGCACCGTATTGTCAAAAAGTTGGAAGAAACACTCAGGCCATTCTTCCTTCTTCACTTGAGCATCTTCGCCCGCATCAGTTGCCAGTCCGTCAAGTTCGATGACTTCAGGCGGAACGAGGATTGAGGGAAGTTCAAATGGAGATGACACGGTAGGGTCGAGATCTGGGTATTCGAGGTAAGGCAGAGGAAAGCTGCCCAACGCGTCCAAGAAATCAGAGGCATCGAGAGCTTTGAGCACTGTAAGGGCACTGTCAAGAAGCTAAATTTTTTTCAATAGGAGACAACTAGGAGCGTATGGGTTGAAGGAGCGAACCTCGTCTACATTCTCAGAGTCTGTGGTAGCAGAGTGAAGAGATGTCATGGGCTGCACGAGAATCTTCGAAAATGTGATAGATTCGTTGTATGTCTGAATAGCTTTGATGATCTCGGTCGTGTTTGGTGATGAACTCTTCTTGATTACCGTACCAGCCTGGACCGCGAGGGTGAGATCAGAGGACAGACCCGGGTATTACAAGAAGACGAACGATCATCAACCCTTCGGCGGCACACAAGGCTGCGTTACTGCCTCGCCCATACGAAACACCAAACTCATCAAGCACTGTTGCAAACGATTGAAGGAGTGCCGACATAGACTCTATGGAAATGACTTGCGCCACCATGAGGTGAGCGAAGAGATGAATCTAGGATACATTAGTTGAGAAAGCTAGTCGATGCGCGAAAGAACTTACACAGAGCCGGATGTCACGCCAGGCAAGTTTGTCGAGGTACCCTTGGAAACCCTTCCAAAAATCCTCGAGGACTTGTTTACCCAGGGAGACAGCAAACGACGGACCCGCACCCTCCATGTCTGGTGAACCAGGATCGTGCAAAAGGCGAAGAAGCGCAGCATAATATGGTATTTTGTACGGTTGCTCGGTAACACTGGATTGTGGTGTTAAGAATGTAAAAACGTGAACTAGGGTGTATACGCTCACCCTAGTCGAATGCCCTCCGATACGGCAGGTATCATTAGAGGGCCTTCACGAATCTGCTTTGCGATCCGGGGCACTTCTTGGACTGGGTCCTACATGTCCGTTAGTATATGCAGGGCAGACGAAAGCCGTCGACTCACCACTTCTCCGAGTTTTATGATAGCATTTTTCAGGATCTGTTCTGGAGAATCGTATATTTCTCGACGGCGTTCGGAATGATCGAAGTCTTCTGTCGTTGGATATTTATTCGAACGGATTCCGAGCCAAGTTTGTCGGGCGGTAAGACCTCACCTCTGTCTCTCTGCCGTCTTTTGTGACCACCACGGTAAGGTCTTTCGTAGCTCATTGTCTCAACCAGTAGAAGAGAATTTTTCTTTTTCTTTTCTCTTGCTGTCGCTGCAGTCGACCGCGAACTTGCAGTAAGGTTTCCAAGGTTCGATTGAAGGGTCCGGCGCCTAGCCGGTCTTGGGGGGAAGGTCACGTGCAGGCGCGCTGGGGTCTCCGTCTGCTGGATCTTAGCAAGCAATGAGGACGTTGATCTTGTACAGCGAGCTCACCGTGGTCGACGACGTTGGCGAAGCAGAACGGTATAGAACATGAACGGACTAATTGGACTCAACTCACTTACGCGCACTACCATATCTCCAACATGCTGGAAACGACTAACGCACTCGTATCTTCGTTCTTCTGGCCAGAGTTATCCGTCTATTCTATTCTACACTTCCTCGACGCGCTCAGCACGACGGAGTACACCTGACACTCGATTTCTCTCGTCAACCACCTCCCAGACTATCGACATCCCGAAAGCACGAACTCTACTCCTGACGTCACCGACTGAGAAGGATCTTGAAGAACAGGAACTCGCCGTCGACTTGATACCCCAAGAGCAAATACAATTGACCATCACTGATCGAGCTGCCGAGGTATGTTTACTCGTAATTGTCAGGTTGTGATTCGAGTCTATTTGGTATTCGCAGCAACTCAGAAAGGTGTCTACACGGGAGAGTAATCCCCGTGCGGCACTACGGATTGCCGTCGAGTCTGGAGGATGCCACGGATACCAGTACAAGATGGAACTTGCAACGGAGCGCAGTTCGGAAGATTAGTACGCTGTCCATCACACGCGGAGAGAAATAATTTCGAATCTGACCACGTTTCACAGTCATCTCACTCATCCAGAAGTTCGGCCGTCGAACCTATACATTGACGCAGTTTCATTGTCCATGATCAATGGCTCTACCATCGACTATGCCACGGAGCTTATTGGAAGTTCTTTTCGAGTAGCCGCAAATCCGCAGGCGAAGGGTGGCTGTGGATGTGGTATTAGCTGGGAGATGAAGGAATAGGTACATTTGCTGGAACCCATAGATTCACCAACCCTAACTCAGTGTCATTTTTGTGAGTTTTAGTCTGGGACACGGCCTGTCTGAAGGCTTACTCTGACAAGGCCGCTTGTCATTCTTCAGACGTCATACACTTGCGTGCAAGCTTTCATCAGCATCCTCTGACCAAGAGGGCACGCTGGATTGCGCTTGCTAGTGCGTTTGCCACACGGTTCCAGTGACTACCATTACTAGGAACATGAAGAATAACATACGAGCTTCATTACTGATCCAGCTCCTCACAACGTCAAGAGTCAACAGAATATATTGAGTGGAACGAAAGACTGTCTGCCAAGTTCACACCCGATCGACGCGGATCTTTGACTTCGACTCTTTGGTCTGCCTGCGGGAGACTAGTACTCCTGCGGCGAGAACTCGAAAAAGTCAGTGGTTGGGCATTGCAGATAAATAGTGCAATAGTCTACAGCAAGAGTTACATTATTTCGACTGTTATGGCTCCATGTAGAACACGATCGCCCTACACGGGAATGAGTAGATGCATCGAGACAATTTGGCATCGTACCCATGTACTATTTGATCTCTCTAGTCTCGCCGGTCTCGGTCTCTTCGACTGCGACTTTCGCGACCGCTGTCTGCATCTTCGCGGTCCCTCCGCCTCGTGCGATCTCGTTCCGAGTTGTAGCCCCTCTCCTTCCTCCTGTCCTCAAAATTGCGATCACGTTCCCGTTCCCGTCGACTATCCCTATCCCAGTCACCACGGTCTTTGCGCTGATCACGGTCACGATCTCTGCCCTCCGTCCGCCTTTTTCTATTCTCATAATCGCGGTTATCGTCCCTTCGCCGGTCACGGTCATCGTAACGACTCCTGTCTCTATCTGCAGAACGTCGGTCTCCTTCCCTTCGGTCGGGTGATCTCGAGGCTCTCCTGGATGTCGAACCGGATGCGCTCCCGCCCGTTTGTTCCCTCTTGTTTTCCTTCTTCACGACAGGGACGTATCGCTTTTCTTGTCCTTTCTTTACCTTCCCGCTCCCATCGTCATCTGGCTCCCGCTCTTTCGCGCCAATACCTAACAACGCAGGGCGTGCTTGAGGTACATACGGCTCGATGAGACCATTCTTCTTCCCTTTTGCTGATTTCGATGCTACAGTCCCCTCTGTCCATCCCATTCCGCGCAGCATTGCCACTCCAAACGACGAGATTGGGACACGCGCGTAATCTTCTACTGTTGCGGCATCCGGCAGAGCTTCTACATCTTGCTGAAATGCATCGGTTTCCGACACTGCAGGCGGTATGATGTCGACGCTAGTGGCAGTAGAAGTTTCGTTGTCTCCCGCGAGGATAGCTCTCAAGGCTTTCTCATCCTCCGTTTCTTCGACTTGCATTTTCACGTCATCTGCAGACGAGACAGTCGTGACCGCATTTTGTTCCACGTAGACATTTTGCTCTTCTACTTCGACCTTGACCCCTTTAGTAACCTGTAGCCCAGCAAGCTGTGGGCCAGAGTTGATCGTATCTCTCGTTCCGAGACCTCCAACACTCCCGTCTGCACCAGTTGACGTGCGAGCGGAGTCGGGAACGAAGGATGGTGTAGTACGTGACGTGTAGGAGTGCATGCGAGACGCAGCACGTCGCTTACGAGCAGCCTCACGCCAATCGGGATTTGACTTGGAGGGGATGACGAAGGGTGTCTCGGGCGCCTTCTTTTTCTTCTCGTGCAGACTGAGCGCCCACAAGAGGAGGACGACCATTGATTGTATTATATGTAAGAACTTTAGTTAGCTCAATCTTACAATACTGTGATACAACATCGAAAATAACGCACCGCTGGACGCCGAACTGGTCAAAGCCAGTCACAAGCTCATCTTCTGCTGCCTCATCGTCCTCGTCGCTTGAAGCAGTGTCATCTCTGCGAAGAACTAGTCCGTCTTCATCTGAGTCCTCTCGTGAGCTGAACGTCCTGGGTGAGCCAGCAAGCGGGCTTCCAGTGGCCGAGCCATTGTTTGATGCGAGATGGCGAGGAAGAGCTGGGACCTTGAACTGTTCCCCTGATTCTGGACCAGAGGATGGAGGACGAGATACAGGCGTTGGACGACGAACTGTGAACGAGACCTTTGCTGGAGGCATAGACATGTCGACGTCGTACTCGAAGAAAACTGGGAAAGCTCACCAGCAAGCGGTGAGCACTGGTGTGGGTCACGTGGTCAGCGGAGGAGATTTCCTTTTTAGTCGGCCGGCTGCAACACCTGCAACTTGGAGACTCACAGCACCAATACCACTGTCGTCCGTCAATTTTCTGGCAGGGAACGTGAAGGTCGCAAATTGTTCGTCAGCCATTTGTGAAGGCTGGTAGGTGTCGTTTGTTTTCATCCACAAAAATTGGTTGACACGAATTTTAGACATGCGGAGCACATGCAATGGGCTTCATCGACAGTAGCTCGTAGCATCGTCAAACAGACGTGGTGCCATCGTCCGCTGGTCCTGTCTTTTTGCCCGGCCGCCTCTCTCAGGTCGCGTGCTAGCTTAAATCTACCTTCACGGTCCATTTCCTCTACCTCCCGTATACCTTCACCTCAACCGTCTCTCAAACCTAGACCATCATTACATCCAGAGGATGGGTTTCACAATGGAACAACCAAACAAGTTCCTCATCCTCAAACAACACAACCCTCCTCCGTTATTCTTTTATCTCAACTATCGGAAAAGTCTCAACTCTTGCCCTGGTCGCAACCTCCAGACTTGTCGCTGCCTTCAGAGAAGTCATGTTTTCCGTATCCGCCATTTCCTCCCGTTGAATCATCGCTCCCCGCTTCTCGACTTGCCATTGTTGCAGCCGAGTCTGTTCGCCATCTGTGCAGCGTCGGCGCTGTAGGGGAGGCCCACTACGTCGTCAAGTCCCTGCAGTACTCTGCGTTTCCGGATATCAAGAAAGTGGAAATTCACAAGCTACCGTTGCTACCCAGTTGGGATTTTGTCCCCATTAAATTTGACAAGACAATTTCTCCAACCCTCGCAGCCCACACTCTCTTGCACCACTACATCCGTAACGAGTCCCCTCTGCAGGCGTATACTGTTGCAGACAAATTGATAAGCGGTGGTATGAAAATTCGCCCCAAAACACTTGATATCATCGCAGAAAGGCTCTTGAATGCACCACCCACGATCCTCTCCGCACTCAAAGACAGGAGCAAGACTATGTTCCGCCGAACATACCGGCTCCGTGGTGACATCGTCATCGAAGAAGACGCAGTGAAGGACGATCGTATTCGCTTTGCCCTTGCTCTCTTTGCAAAAGCCCAGGAAAATAATGTGCGCGCCTCCGACCGCTCGCTGCAACGGATTATCTTCTTCGCCTTGCTGCATGGCGAAATCATATTTGGGTCAATGTTCTTTGTCCTCCTTATCAAGTCCTACGAAAATCACTTGCAGGCGGCCCAGCAGGCCAATGCGCAGATGGTGGATCAGGGGGCTTGTCAGGGAACCGCGTCTCCTGAGTTGCGCAGTCGTTGGCAGGAGCTTGTCGCCGAATCTTTACGACCGCCACCGAAGCGCATAATGAGCTCGATTCTACAAATGTGCGAACAGGAAATTATGCGCGAGCCACAATCTCAGGAATCCGAGGCACGAAGGACAGAGACGCTTCAGGCTCTGGCTAACTTAGCTAGCCTCATACAGAACCGATCCTTGCCCTACTCAGACATATCCTCCTTGCTGCGGGTGCTCTACTCGTGTCCAAAACTACCTCATGAGGTTGTAATTGTCGAGAAGGACAAGCAGCGGCGGTTGAATGCGCACAGATACTTCCATCAGGTGATTCTCCGCCTCATTAAGCATCTTCCGACAAAGAATGCCAAAGATCCACCTGATAAACTGGGAACCTCTCCATTACACGCCATGCCTCCCCTGTCACGCGAGACGTACAATTCGCTGATCCACTATGCCCTTCGCCACCGCCTGTCTGTCAGGCTTGCCGAGGAGATTGTGCACCACATGCAGCAAGTTCGCTTGCCCAACCTGCAACCCGATGTTGCCACGTACAACATCTTCATACGGTCCGGGACGTTACTGAGACGGAATGACATAGCGTGTTCCGCGCTTCAAGAACTACGCAAGTTGAAGCAGAACCGTAATCACGGCATCATGGTAACATCGAGCCCAGATTCCAAGTCCACGTCTCGACATGGATCAAAGGAGAAACTTACATCTGATGATGTTTCTCGACTTCTCACTCTACGGCGGACATCCACGCCAATCGCCGCCGACGCATTCACGCTCACTAGCTATATCCTCCATCTCACATCAACAGGCCAACCCCATATCGTCGCCCGAGTTCTCTTCCACGTTCTTCCCGAGCTGTCGATCATTGACCACCCATCGTGGGGCAACGTCCCACATGGACAGCGTGCAGCATTGATGCGACGTACATGCCAACAACATCTTAATCGAGCAGCCACCCTTGGCCCACACTTCTTCACTGCCGTCCTCAACGCGCTGGTGAAGTCGGGAAATACTGGTCTCGCAGAACGTGTGTGGCTCCTTGCTAAGCAGGCGGAGAGGGCTAGCTGGTCTACGCGTCGCGGATCCAGAAATGATACAGGCAAGGAGGGCTGGTGTTTACCCGTACACGCGTACACGATCATGCTCCAGTTATATGGATCAGAGGCACGGAAGGGTCTACTGATCCGCAAAGGGCAGGGACGTGCCCCGAACCCACAAGGAGACGACCGGTGGTTTCCGCATCCTCACTCCAAGCAGAGGGTGACAGGGTGGGCCTCGTATGTCCTCGCAAGATCAGAGACCGAGCGGAGATATCGCACGAAGAGATCCCTTCAGCTACGCATGGGAACAGCATTATATCGTTCCATGTTCCGTGCAGCGCGGAATGTTTACGACTGCCTGACGCGGCTCGGGTCACCCACGAACTTGCAGAAATACCATCTTCAGCCTGATGCACGGTTCTTCAAGGCTGCGCTGGATCTCTATGGACGACAGTCATGCACGATCAAACGCGCGTCGCGGACCTCGCCTTCGTATTGGAGACAGAAGGAAAGGGCGGCGAGGATGCAGTACTCGAGGCATGGACTAATCAAGACTAAGTGGAATCCGTTCTTGAAGCGCATCGTGGTAGAGATGACAAGTGCTGGGTATGCACTGCCAAAGGCGTTCAGAAGGATGTTTGTGGGGAGCTGGTACTACGGATCAATACGTGAGCACAGTCGGCCGCTGCTGAACCACCAGCCACTCGGTTTCCCGTTACCTCGGCAGAAGTTCCTCCCTCACAGTCTGGAGACGATCAAGACGCGAGGACTTCCTGTTCGACGTTCCCAATGGAAAGAGATAGGACGGAGGTGGAAACATCGAAGGCGTAGACGGAAACCACGACGGACACCGTGATGGGGTGAAAAGTATGGTACTGATGTATAATAGGCTAGAGAATGATGAGCACAATTCGACAACCATCCACTGATTAGTCTGTATCTGGGAATCTGCGGAACGACATGATCATCATTGTCCTTGTCGTCTCCTTTGGTTTCCACTCCTTTGCAATGTCGCCAAGTCCCTGCGTAACTTGGTGAGCCCGCATCTGCATTGCTCTCATTCCGGGGCCCCTGTCACCCTTCGAGGCAAAGACGATATCAACTCTGTGCCCTTTATCGAGGAGCGTCCGTGCCTTGGCAAGTTTGTGCTGCAAGTCACCGGGTGCAACCGTCCACGACAATTGGATCTCTTTCGCTGCATGACCTTTCTTCAATCCCTCCTTGTGTGCCTTCTTCTGCTCCTTGTACCTCGCAACCGCCTCTCTTCTATCTGATACACGTACAATTGGCTCCGGAGTCTCTGAGACAAGCTCAACCAGCGATTTCTTGAGGTCGAGAGAGGCGAGCAAGTCAGACAATGATTGGGTGGTGGGGGATAACTTGTTGTTGGAGTCCACGATACGGACGCGTTTATAAGGGATTTTTGCGTTTATGAGCGAGCTTTGAGCGCGTGAGAGGGTGCCACGGAGGAACGAGCGAATAACGTGTACTCTGTGCGCACACGGAGGGGGAAAGTAGTGTGGACACGCAAATGCGCGAAAGGTAGACGACAGAGGTATCATGAGTTAACCTGCACAAACCGATTTAAATAATTTATTGCAGGATCCCATGGTGTACTCACCACCGACCTCAGCACCGCAAGGAACCTAAAGGGTTTGCAATGTCAATCCACTGACACGCGGAAGCGGCTGTTTGTTGCTGTTATTTTCAGAGGCCTCTGCACAACAAGCACAAACATATCCGTCTATTTAGCTTCGCAATTATTTTCCGTTGAGGAATCCGCCGCCCATAATTCTCTTTGTAGAGGTGAGTACCATTTTATAACACGACAGGCCTTTCTTTGTTACATCTTCGGCATGATGATATCTTCATTTTACACTCTACGAGCGTGGGGATTAACCATCCAGTCTCTCCGTCGCCCAGCATGTAGACTCGTCTTGAGGATGCATGCAGATACGGGTGCAGGAGTAGGCGCTTCTGCGCAATGACATGTGTGGTTATAGTTATTTGACCGACGAGGCATCTTTCTTGTTTTGTTTTGCATGTGTCCCCGGTCTTACGTTCAGTACTTTGCAGGGTTTGGCTTTCACTGCACTGCGATCGCCGATCCAGCACCAGGTGAGCAATATTCGTCCGACTCCTTTTCCCTCGCTGCTGTTGGTGGGATGAAGAAAATACATCTTGAGCGTGGGGGGACATCATGTTCCCAGTCTCTCCTTTGTGTTGCTCGCCACCTCGTCTTGAGGCAACGGGCAAATAAGCGGGGGGGTAGGCGTTCTATGCTGTGAAGGCAATTGATGTTATAGTTATTTTGACCGACAGCCCCATTATCTGTTCCGCGTGTTCTTCCTGCAAGATCGCTGACGACTTCTGCCTCCAGATATCCGACCAAGAATGAAAGAGAATGGAGCTGCGAGCTGGTATTGAGATCGTAGTGTACAATGATATCCGTACATAATCTATGCGTAACAAAAATCGAGACTAGGCAAAACGAGTACGATAATTTTCAAAAACACGTCCCATATCACGTGCAAACTTCGAGCAAGTAGAGTTGATTCTACGTACTCACGACGAACTAATATGCGACAGTCCGGTCTTGCCGTCGTGCAGCGCTCGTCCTGAATAGCCATGCGAGATTCTCATACACCACGAAGGTGACACATGTCCCTGGGAGGACGCGCACGAGGTTGGTGCCCAGGCCGCGATAGAAACCCTTGATGCCTTCGCCTTGCCATGTGCGTTGGACTGTAGTTATGATATTTGGGTATATGTGTGACGTGGCGTTATTCTAGAATTGAAGGTGGAAAGGGTTGTGACAGAAGACGTGAGTGGTGACGGAGAGCTTACCTGTATTCGCGAACGAACAACTTGATATGGATAGGTTATCGCAAGCGCGAATAACTTGCTCCCACCCGACATAATGGAATAAGATGTATTAGACTGTTACGACAAATCATAATAAGTGATAAGGAACGAGGACATGGACGTACAAGTTTGTCGTCCTCTGGTGTCATAACTCGTCCAGTTTTAGCGAACTGCCTGCGCTTTCGTTCGAAGCCCCATTGCTTCATTTTTTCATAGGCCATGAACTGAACGGCGCCGTTGCTGACTCCGACAAGGGCCAGTAACGTTCCCTTCCACAAACCGCCGAATCCTTCTGTCCGCCAGATGGATGTAAGTCCATCTAATAAAAACACTTGCGTATCAAGCACGGAATACCCAGTAGCGGGAGATGAGCTTACGCGATAGTCCTCTGTATGAAGTTGGTGAGTCTGCGCGCGTGGTGAACATCCGTACTTTGACAACCCATATCGGATTGGTCGCGATAGCAGTCACTGCACCTGCGCATAAGCAAGACGTCAGTAATGGAAGGCTCGGTGAGGAGACGGGAATGCGAACTTGCTTGTGCGGAACAGAGGAGGTATGCTCCAGCAGACATGCGGAAGTTTGGGTCGTCCCCGGACGTGCGTTTCTTCAACATGTTGTAACTGTCCGTATGGCCGGTGAGTGACCCCGCATATCCCGGTGGAAAAGAGTGGACGGAAACGCGTACAAGAGAAAGTACAGGCCCCAACTAGAGGCGTTGCCTGCGATGTTTGGTCCTACCCCACGGTAGAGCCCCCTCCAACCTTCCTGAACCTTTATATCTTTGAGAGAGGTCCATATTTGCTTCCCGATGCCGCCTTGAGGATTGGTAGTCGATACTTGGAATTTGACCTTGAGCAGGTCAAGGGGGTGCATGCAAAGTACTGCAACGACGCCCGCGCCGATTCCAGCTACCGCATGGTCCTGTGAGACGTTCAGTACTATTCTGACGTGTTTAATGAGCGTATTTACCAAGGCGGCTGTTGGAAAGAAGCTTGGCTGCTGTTTGCTAGTCATGCAACCGGAGTGAGTTACAAACTGGAGTCAGGCTTTCCCGACCTGCGCGAAATATAACATGACCTAAGTAACCGAGTCACTACAGTAAATGATCCTCATCCGCTACTTCCATGTCTGTAATTCTTGCGAATGCGCTACATAAGGCGAGCAAGTACCAGCGACTGCCGCAGGCTTTTTGATTCTGCCTAGCGCCTTCGATTGACTGCTTTGCACCGGCAAAATTTCAAGACATCAACGATGCACAAAGCAATATTCCTGATACTCATGACCCTCATCTCTGCAAATTATGAAGGGCCTACTATTTCTCGTAGGTACCATCGATGGCATCTTTTTCAGGTTACGATAGGCTGTCGGTAGTCTCTCCTAAGCAGACAGTAGCTCCTTCTCATTGTCGTTCGCACCCGAGATGATGACAGCACCAACATGGGCCCACACATGCCAGCATCGATATATTCTCGTCGAGCGTCTCGCACTTTGACGGACCTATCCACATGTTGTATACTCGCGTTCTTTTGTTCGCACATGTGGTCGATGGCCGACGTACCTAACCTGAAGCTGTACTTCCTCGGGCGGCTACGGTGCAATCCCATCCCCATATATAATCGAGAAGACGTGGGACCTCTCGAATTCATCTTATCTGCCGACTTGCTTTCCCAGCGCGGACTTGACCTTTTGCGTTCACCACGACACGAGTTTTACGAGTTTTCATCTCTTTTTGGCTCATTGTCGGTCCTTTTCCCCTGCCGGCTTTACTTGTTGTTGCCAAGTCCCAAGGGAGTCGATATGCGATTCGCGTCTCTCGTCATATGCGTTCTAGGTGTCATAGGAAGTGCTAAAGCCGCGAGGCTCGAGCCCTTTCTTACTCACCGCATTCGGGCTCTAACCGATGCGACGATCGGGAAGAGACAGGCATCAACCACAGTGCCTTCGCAGTGCACGTCTACCTGCGATCCTGTCAACAACGAAGTCAATGCAGTAAGTCCCTCTCGCCGTAGAATTACATCCAAGATACGATCCATTGATCGCGTAGGGATGCCCAGTCACTGCGTGCTGCACGCCCTCATTCGAGACAGCGTACTATAATTGTCTCGAGTGTGTCGGAGTGGCGTTGAATGCGACAGACTACAGCACGGCGCAGCAATATCTCAATGGTATCTAGGGACTGGATTTTCTGAGCACACTCGGACTGACGCCCGTGACAGAGCTCTGGGTAACATGCGAAGACATGGGATACGACCTTCCCGAGCTTGCACTTCCAGGGCAGTCCACGGGTACAGCTCCAACAATTACGGCCACGGCCACGGCTCCTCTTGTACAGCCTCCTGCGTCTACATCGTCGACCTCTGCGTTGACGAGCACAGGGACGTTTAGTTCCACCGCCACTCCAAGCCCGACGTCCACGCCGACGAATACAGCAACGAAAATTGGTGGTGGGGTGTGGCATGCGAAACCGTGGGCCATTGTAGGTGTTGTGCTGGGTGCGGGCATATTGATTTGATGAATGGAAAAGTATTAATACAAGCGCGATGTTGGATGGTCTGGATTTGGTGTAAAGGGACACTTTTCGTTCTCTTGGACTATCTGGCCTTGTCGTTTATTGTGTCATTCGATATGTATTGGGTGACTGGGTGACTTTCCGCAGGCTAAATTCCATTAGATTAAAATAAAGTGGAATAGATTTTGGCCCAATCTGGCAGGCAGCCGCGATGCCGAACTTCATCTCGGAGAGATTTCAAATTGACCTGTCAACCATACCCTCGAATAAACCTTAATCTAAAGAGGGGGTCCCACCCCCTTTCACAGATTTTGTAGCCCAGAATAAACCCGATTTGGACAACTACGCCGATGATATTTGCTTACATCATCAACCCTCTACACCGCGTGAACACGATGCACAACGCTGACCACCAATACTGCACACGCCGTTCATGTCGACGACGGCGTCAAATCATCCAATATCTCCCCACTCGACAAGGCACCCAATTTCGACCGCTGTTCCACATGGTATACAAGGCGCGGCACCCAATTTTCCATCGCCAATGCATCCTTGCTCTAACATCAAGGTCCCCGCTACTGGAAATTCACGGTTCCGGTCGATTTTGACAAGCTCTCCATCGCAAGTTCACTCTTATGGTGCTTTCTTTGTTCTGTGAATGCTGTTATTGATACGTTTCCACCGTTTGCAATGGAGGACACTGCCGGATGATAAGTAGCGCTCACAATGGTCACCGTATAAATCAGCGCAGTGGAACAAGCTCGTACGTCCAACATCTAATTTCTTTCAGTACTTTCATAGATCTTCTCTTCCAGTATGCTCAATCCTAGTCAATCAACCACTACTCCCACCGAGTCAGATGGTATCAATCCCGGTCTCCGATATGATGACGCAGGCAATGCGTACACCTACAGCGCCAATGGAACTTGGGTGCCGCACTGCGGCTTTGCGCAAGTAAGTTGCGTTGATCCTGAGCTAGGATTGTTACTCACAGTTCGAAGACAGTACCAGTTCATGGAACGACTCAAGAGTCTGCCTTGCATACGTCACAATGGTCTTTGAAGACTCCCGCTAATTTTTCAGCAGACACTTCTATCTTACAGGCAACTCCACTCGACGGGGCTCATTGTCAGATCGACCCTATTCTCATTCCACTACCGCCATCTCGTGATGACGAGCTCTCCAACCCTTGTGCCATCGCTCAAGCGCAAGGCCATTTCCCTGCGTTAAAGGTTGCCGGTTCTCGTCGCAAAGGTGGAGAACCTTCGGGCCACAAGGGAAAAGGCAAGGAGAATGTGCCACCTGGTCTTCCTCCGAAGATGCGAAAGCGTCCTCGGACTCTAGACATCGACGATGACGATGAGCAGCCAAAGATGAAGCGTGGCCGTCCAGTTGGTGCAGGTAATTATTCAAGTGCTGATACGTCTGCATTACTCGACTGTGTCGAGGAAGAACTGCCTCTCGGACAGTGTGGTTGGCAGGCAGTCACGACTAAGTACAACCGCTGGGCGCTGAAGACGGGGCGTCCTGAGCGTAAGGTTACATCCCTCGAAACGAAATTTAAACAGGTACGTGGCCCGTAATGTGGGTTGGGGTAAAGTTGACATTATGCTAACATGGTGTTAGCTCGTCAAAACCACAAAGCCTACTGGCGATGGCATCTGTCCTCCAGAGGTTACTCGTGCCCATCACATTGATGGACTAATCAATGAACGAGCTGGAACACGTGATTTGGGTGACAGCGACTTTGACGGAGGGGTGGATAACGAGAAGGATGCTGGTCCTAGTGAGGAGGATGAAGACGATGGAGACGAGACTGTCAAACCTGCTCATCACTCTGCAGTGGCACGATCTACCCGCATGGAAGCTCCAGTGACTCGCCGTACAGTACGAGGAGCTGCGGCATCTGAACTTATGGCACGGATCTCAAATGCCTTTGATCCCTCTGTTCAGAAGGCCCGTGACGAGGAACGCACAAACCGCTCACTTGCTAACACGCAATATCTTACGCTAGCCCAACAGCTTCGTGATTCACAGGCAAGGAATGACAAGCTACATGGTCAACTCTTTGACCTCCGCAACCGCCTGTACGAGACTCAGCGTGCTTGCAATCGTGCTGAGATGAGGCTAGAAATGATGAAAATGGCGTCATGCTCACGATCAGCAGGTCGTGGACGTCAACCTCGGTCTCCGAAGTGGGAAATGTACCACAACATGCTGAAGCAGAAGCGTCTTAGCTACGAGTGGTTTCCTGACGGAGGTGGCTCGATGTCTTGGCACTCAGATGATGGTGGTGAGGAGAATTCTGACGGAGTCAGGAATGTTTCTGGTAGGTTCATCAGTCAAGCCCATGAATACAACTGATATTTTATCATAGGACTGAAGAATGATAATGGAAGTCACTTCGAACATACTCCAGAACTTTGATCATGAACAAGCTGATATAGCTACTCATACTCCAAAGTTACATGATAACGAGAAACGCGATCTTTTTGTCGTTGGTCTGAAAATAACATGTTTTCGAATCCTGTCCAAATCTCGACATCTTCAGCAGTTTCCCGCCAATGCTGCATGTACACCGTATGAATCTGATTTATTCCCACCTTCAGCAGACGCATATTGTGTAAGCGCAAGCAAATCTCAATGAGATCTCCTCTTACATCATTGTTATCTGCTTCCAAAGGGATACGAAGCCGTCCAAAGGATCCCTGAATGGCTCGCATCCCCCATTCAGCAGTCTGCCGGTATGATAGCAATTCACGGTTGAATGCCATTGCTTCTGCAATCTCGTCTGCAGTTCCCATGACACGTTGTCCATCTTTTAAGGGGGCATGAATCCGACCATTGATTTCTGCTGTACCACGCGGGAATGCAGTGTCCGCAACAAGATAGTAGCCTGGGAGTGTCTTTGCCCGAAGCATTGCGTATATTGGTTGTGCAACCCGAGAGTCATGCCAACTCCCAGGGGCATTTGTTCGTGCTGCAATTATGATGCCTATAGTACGTGTTCAGTATATAGTATACTCCTCACGCCATAGCTATACCTTGGGATGAAAAAACTAGGACAGAACTTATGAAGTGCTCCGAGAGCCATCCATTGAAAGTCGCATTTTCAATTTCAGCATCATCAGATGTCTGCACAGGAAGTTTCAATCCATCAATACTCCCGAATGCGCCATGAAGTCGTGGATGTCGTTGCGTGATGAGATCCGTGAGCACATTGAAATCTTCATGGCGTGGCCATTGTATTTTGGCTTCCGGAATATCTTTGAGGGTGGATAGGAGGATTTCAAGACCAAATGTAATGTAACGAGACACTGTAGATGGAATGATGGCGAAAATTTGTTGTAGGCTGATCTCGCGCATAGTCGAGTTGAGGTAATGAAGCACGAGACCAAGTGCACCAGCTGCATCCAAACTTCGTCGACCAGGCCGTGGATCGCCAGCGATGTTGGTATCAGTGCGGGGGATAGGTGTTAGATACCACTTTTCTGCAAACCCAGCAGCTAGTAGGTATCTGAATGTTTGTACATCAAATCCCATTGTCGTGATGAAGGCACGGTCACTTTGACTTTCATACAGTGCTTGCCACGGAGTCTCAGCACGAGGATTTGGGAGCAGCTGGGGACGACATAGATAGATGCGGTGTTGATTTCGAGTTGCAATGCGATTCTGGCTTCCGATTTCGATGCCAACAACAACAGTAGCAGCCAACAGCGCTGCATTATATTCATCGTCCTCCAATAGGTCTTCTTCTTCACCGTCAGTGGCAGAGATTGAGCGTTCAATGTCGTCGTCTGGCCCCATCAACGCAGAATAGTTTATTCTTAGGGCCTACGGTTTATTCACTGGAATAAACCGTAGGCCCTAAGAATAAACTATTCTGCGTTGATGGGGCCAGACGACGACATTGAACGCTCAATCTCTGCCACTGACGGTGAAGAAGAAGACCTATTGGAGGACGATGAATATAATGCAGCGCTGTTGGCTGCTACTGTTGTTGTTGGCATCGAAATCGGAAGCCAGAATCGCATTGCAACTCGAAATCAACACCGCATCTATCTATGTCGTCCCCAGCTGCTCCCAAATCCTCGTGCTGAGACTCCGTGGCAAGCACTGTATGAAAGTCAAAGTGACCGTGCCTTCATCACGACAATGGGATTTGATGTACAAACATTCAGATACCTACTAGCTGCTGGGTTTGCAGAAAAGTGGTATCTAACACCTATCCCCCGCACTGATACCAACATCGCTGGCGATCCACGGCCTGGTCGACGAAGTTTGGATGCAGCTGGTGCACTTGGTCTCGTGCTTCATTACCTCAACTCGACTATGCGCGAGATCAGCCTACAACAAATTTTCGCCATCATTCCATCTACAGTGTCTCGTTACATTACATTTGGTCTTGAAATCCTCCTATCCACCCTCAAAGATATTCCGGAAGCCAAAATACAATGGCCACGCCATGAAGATTTCAATGTGCTCACGGATCTCATCACGCAACGACATCCACGACTTCATGGCGCATTCGGGAGTATTGATGGATTGAAACTTCCTGTGCAGACATCTGATGATGCTGAAATTGAAAATGCGACTTTCAATGGATGGCTCTCGGAGCACTTCATAAGTTCTGTCCTAGTTTTTTCATCCCAAGGTATAGCTATGGCGTGAGGAGTATACTATATACTGAACACGTACTATAGGCATCATAATTGCAGCACGAACAAATGCCCCTGGGAGTTGGCATGACTCTCGGGTTGCACAACCAATATACGCAATGCTTCGGGCAAAGACACTCCCAGGCTACTATCTTGTTGCGGACACTGCATTCCCGCGTGGTACAGCAGAAATCAATGGTCGGATTCATGCCCCCTTAAAAGATGGACAACGTGTCATGGGAACTGCAGACGAGATTGCAGAAGCAATGGCATTCAACCGTGAATTGCTATCATACCGGCAGACTGCTGAATGGGGGATGCGAGCCATTCAGGGATCCTTTGGACGGCTTCGTATCCCTTTGGAAGCAGATAACAATGATGTAAGAGGAGATCTCATTGAGATTTGCTTGCGCTTACACAATATGCGTCTGCTGAAGGTGGGAATAAATCAGATTCATACGGTGTACATGCAGCATTGGCGGGAAACTGCTGAAGATGTCGAGATTTGGACAGGATTCGAAAACATGTTATTTTCAGACCAACGACAAAAAGATCGCGTTTCTCGTTATCATGTAACTTTGGAGTATGAGTAGCTATATCAGCTTGTTCATGATCAAAGTTCTGGAGTATGTTCGAAGTGACTTCCATTATCATTCTTCAGTCCTATGATAAAATATCAGTTGTATTCATGGGCTTGACTGATGAACCTACCAGAAACATTCCTGACTCCGTCAGAATTCTCCTCACCACCATCATCTGAGTGCCAAGACATCGAGCCACCTCCGTCAGGAAACCACTCGTAGCTAAGACGCTTCTGCTTCAGCATGTTGTGGTACATTTCCCACTTCGGAGACCGAGGTTGACGTCCACGACCTGCTGATCGTGAGCATGACGCCATTTTCATCATTTCTAGCCTCATCTCAGCACGATTGCAAGCACGCTGAGTCTCGTACAGGCGGTTGCGGAGGTCAAAGAGTTGACCATGTAGCTTGTCATTCCTTGCCTGTGAATCACGAAGCTGTTGGGCTAGCGTAAGATATTGCGTGTTAGCAAGTGAGCGGTTTGTGCGTTCCTCGTCACGGGCCTTCTGAACAGAGGGATCAAAGGCATTTGAGATCCGTGCCATAAGTTCAGATGCCGCAGCTCCTCGTACTGTACGGCGAGTCACTGGAGCTTCCATGCGGGTAGATCGTGCCACTGCAGAGTGATGAGCAGGTTTGACAGTCTCGTCTCCATCGTCTTCATCCTCCTCACTAGGACCAGCATCCTTCTCGTTATCCACCCCTCCGTCAAAGTCGCTGTCACCCAAATCACGTGTTCCAGCTCGTTCATTGATTAGTCCATCAATGTGATGGGCACGAGTAACCTCTGGAGGACAGATGCCATCGCCAGTAGGCTTTGTGGTTTTGACGAGCTAACACCATGTTAGCATAATGTCAACTTTACCCCAACCCACATTACGGGCCACGTACCTGTTTAAATTTCGTTTCGAGGGATGTAACCTTACGCTCAGGACGCCCCGTCTTCAGCGCCCAGCGGTTGTACTTAGTCGTGACTGCCTGCCAACCACACTGTCCGAGAGGCAGTTCTTCCTCGACACAGTCGAGTAATGCAGACGTATCAGCACTTGAATAATTACCTGCACCAACTGGACGGCCACGCTTCATCTTTGGCTGCTCATCGTCATCGTCGATGTCTAGAGTCCGAGGACGCTTTCGCATCTTCGGAGGAAGACCAGGTGGCACATTCTCCTTGCCTTTTCCCTTGTGGCCCGAAGGTTCTCCACCTTTGCGACGAGAACCGGCAACCTTTAACGCAGGGAAATGGCCTTGCGCTTGAGCGATGGCACAAGGGTTGGAGAGCTCGTCATCACGAGATGGCGGTAGTGGAATGAGAATAGGGTCGATCTGACAATGAGCCCCGTCGAGTGGAGTTGCCTGTAAGATAGAAGTGTCTGCTGAAAAATTAGCGGGAGTCTTCAAAGACCATTGTGACGTATGCAAGGCAGACTCTTGAGTCGTTCCATGAACTGGTACTGTCTTCGAACTGTGAGTAACAATCCTAGCTCAGGATCAACGCAACTTACTTGCGCAAAGCCGCAGTGCGGCACCCAAGTTCCATTGGCGCTGTAGGTGTACGCATTGCCTGCGTCATCATATCGGAGACCGGGATTGATACCATCTGACTCGGTGGGAGTAGTGGTTGATTGACTAGGATTGAGCATACTGGAAGAGAAGATCTATGAAAGTACTGAAAGAAATTAGATGTTGGACGTACGAGCTTGTTCCACTGCGCTGATTTATACGGTGACCATTGTGAGCGCTACTTATCATCCGGCAGTGTCCTCCATTGCAAACGGTGGAAACGTATCAATAACAGCATTCACAGAACAAAGAAAGCACCATAAGAGTGAACTTGCGATGGAGAGCTTGTCAAAATCGACCGGAACCGTGAATTTCCAGTAGCGGGGACCTTGATGTTAGAGCAAGGATGCATTGGCGATGGAAAATTGGGTGCCGCGCCTTGTATACCATGTGGAACAGCGGTCGAAATTGGGTGCCTTGTCGAGTGGGGAGATATTGGATGATTTGACGCCGTCGTCGACATGAACGGCGTGTGCAGTATTGGTGGTCAGCGTTGTGCATCGTGTTCACGCGGTGTAGAGGGTTGATGATGTAAGCAAATATCATCGGCGTAGTTGTCCAAATCGGGTTTATTCTGGGCTACAAAATCTGTGAAAGGGGGTGGGACCCCCTCTTTAGATTAAGGTTTATTCGAGGGTATGGTTGACAGGTCAATTTGAAATCTCTCCGAGATGAAGTTCGGCATCGCGGCTGCCTGCCAGATTGGGCCAAAATCTATTCCACTTTATTTTAATCTAATGGAATTTAGCCTGCGGAAAGTCACCCATTCTCCGAATTCATGGATCGTGGAATCACGATTGCCAGTCTCAACTGCCGATGCTGTAAGAATCATTCCAAAATTTTTGGACGTGCCATTTTTGTGACCCCCAAGTATCTTGTCCTTCGAGAACTGGAAGTGGGTCGATGGTGAACGCATGAATTTCTTGTCATCTCCGCCTGCCATGGAACTTCTCGCGGGCTTTAACACCCCGCCGTGCTTCTTCCTCTTTGAGTTTTGTATCAAGCCCGTTCCAGATGTTACGGGCGTGTTTTTCTGCATGCTGTAGTATACACGAGAAGTCAGTTTCCTCATACGTCGAAAGAAAGGGTAATAAGGGGTAAGGCGGACGGTGCATATAATAGTATCATGCCAACCCTGACTTGGCTTGAGTGGACTGACTAACCTTCATCAACCCTTTTATCTGTTCCACGGTAGCGGTTCCCCCACCCACTAGTCGACATGTTTGCAAGACCGGCTTCCCACCAGGGAAGGCATGCATGAAATGCATTCGAAGTGGGACAGAAGTTTCTTCTTGCAGTGTCGCGTCGAGGAAATACATACTAGGAAGCTTCAATGCAGGAACAAGGCAATCGGTGTTAACGACCCCCGGAATGTTTACAATGACGCAAAATGTGGCCAGACGAACGAGAGGGACGTACCAAGTTGAGGGTCACGCAGACAGGCCAAGCATTCCTCCCGTCCAAGGGTTCCCCCTCATCCCAATAATCTGTGAGCTCGAAATCCGTCACACGGTTCACGTCCCTCGTTTCCAACAAGCCACTGTCGACGCCTCCGGCTCGTTGATCATCCACGTCCATTTTTTCGGGATCTCGTTCCTTTTTAACGCCGTTTCTTTCTGGAGCACGATATTCGACACCCCTAGTCCGGGGTACCTTTGTATCCCACAACGCTGCTCGACACGCGAACATAAGACAATCGACGACGTTTCCCCCGTCTGCGAACACGATCGCGTCAAGTCGTGCCACCCATGCCTTCTTACCGGGTAGAATGACGAGATTGGGAGGTCGTAGTGAGGGATGTGAAAGCACGCTCCCCAGTAGAGTAGACAGGTCCGATTGAAGATCATCCAGTGCAGGGGAAGACATCGACGGATATGCGGCAGGAGAACTATGAAGTTTTAAAAGATATCCAAATTCAGATAAAAATGCGCGAATGGAGGGGGGACATGAGGAGCACACCAAGAGACCGTGCAGACGACCTTTCCACCCTCTTCCTGCTCGCCCACGCCGTCGACCTCGAGTTTTACAGCAGCGACGACTTCTGTGCTGCCAGCTGCCCCGGATGCTCCTTCGGTGTCACCACCTCGATTTGAGCCAGAGCGGCCAATGCAAACTTTCGCACTGCCATTCGCCAACGGTGCAACGCCGGTCTCGAGTGCAATAAGCCTAAAGTCCTCTGGGCCACGCCCGTCCTGGCGTAGAGGCGGGTCGGAGAGAAGGGAAGACTGGATATAAGCTTTCTCTGCCTTGGAAAGGGAGGTCATTGAGCTGGGTAAGTTGATGCCGCGACCTGAGAGTCGATATTAAAGGCAACCTGGTGCAGAACATAGCATGAAGTTCTAGTAGCAACGACTAATGCAATTTGTGCTACCGTAGAGAAGGCCTAAGGGCAACTTAAGACTGTAGCTTGACTGGTCACGATAAAGTGTAAATATTGAATACGTGCTCATCGTCGAGGACAGTGACAAGGACTTGCAGCAATGCCACGTGAATTTCACAGGTAACCTGAAGCACACATCCGGGGTCAGCTGCTAAATATCATGTTCACTTTGCAAGTGGAAGCGGTTGGCGCAACTTTTAACACTGACTTCCACAATGTCCCCAAGGCCGTTGAAGGAGTTTACGCTGGATGAGGTTGCCCAGGTGTGTTTGAATGCGTAGATCGTTTCGTCTCCTGTCTGAACTCTGCAGCACAATAAAGAGGGCGACTTGGCGAGTTCCAACGCCGACTTCGCGGTGCTTGCTCAAACTCATGTGCTTGACAGTGGATCGTCGTTGATGCCAAGGTGTACGATCTCTCTCGTTTCGCAAACCTCCATCCTGGAGGTCCAGACGTTCTATTTGCCGAGGGTGTCGGTAAGTTCACTGTAAATTTCTACTGGGAACTCCCTCACCTTATGCTTCATTTGCTCAGCCGGGAAAGATGCGACGCAGGTCTTCTTTGGCCTCCATCGTCAAGAAGTCCTACACCGTCCACAATATGGTCGCCTCCAAGTAGGCACCATCCGTGGCCAACAGGAACTTATCAGGCCTCCCGCACCCGGCGCCCTCTCGTCGGTTCCGTATGCCGAACCGTTGTGGCTCACTCAGGGATTCCACAACCCGTACTATAATGACGATCACAGGCGCTTCCACAAGGCTGTCCGGGCGTTCTTCATGCAACAAGTCTATCCAGAGGCGGTGCGCTGCGAGGAGAATGGAAAGCGGATATCCCAGGTGGTGGTGGATAAACTGAGGTGCGTAGCATCATCAAGTTAGCGAGAGTGGCGACCATTACATGCTGCTCCAGCGAGTTGAACTTCTTGGCAATGCGTCTTGGCCCCGGAAAACATCTCAAAGGACTCACGCTGATGGGTGGACTTGTGAAGCCCGAGGAATATGACTACTTCCACGAGGTATGCCTCTCTGCATATCTGATAGGCCATCACCATAATCTCCTCGATCAGTTAATCCTCAACACAGAACTTGCTCGTTTCGGTACACGCGGTTTCGTCGACGGGCTTTTAAACGGCGGAGTGATTGCTCTTCCTCCCATTCTTAACTTCGGCAGCCCTGAACAAATCACCGCATTCGTTCCCGACATACTGGCAGGCAAGAAATATATTGCCCTCGCGATCACAGAGGCCTTTGCCGGGAGCGATGTTGCTAGTGTGCAGACCACGGCAGTGAAAGAAGGGGATGAGTGGGTTGTCACTGGCACAAAGAAGTACGTTCTGGGGGCAGCAGCAGGAGAGGATGGAGGCGATGCGGGGTGCTGACTCTTTCACCAGATGGATAACAAATGGAACGTTTGCAGACTACTTCACGACACTCTGTCAAACCGAGGTACGTTGTGCCTCTCTCCTGACTTCTTTCTCGAACGTATCAACGTATTATTAGTCCGGCCCTGTTGTTCTCGTCGTCCCCCGTTCCGAACAAGTCTCAACGAAACCCGTCAAGACATCCTATTCCGCGACAGCAGGGACTGCCTTTGTCACCTTCTCCCGTGCACGGGTGCCCATCTCGTCGCATACGCTCGGACGCGTCGGGCAAGGTCTACAAGTCATACTGAGTAACTTCAATCACGAACGCTGGATGGTGGCTGCTACTAGTTTAGGCGCGCAGAGGGTGATTGTCGAGGAGTGCTTGAAGTAAGGCCGTTGCACACAGTTTAGCTCCGTGCTAATGCATCTTTTTCCGTCCGCGCACTAATGAACAGGTGGACGAACCAGCGCATAGCGTTCAAGAAGCCACTCAACTCGCAAGCTGTGATACGAGCTAAACTGGCACTTATGATCGAGCGCGTGGAGGCGTGTCAAGCGTGGATGGAGAGCATCACGCATCAGATGAATCATGTGCGTTCTTCTCATTTCATAGACTGCTGTGGCGCACCAACGTATCACTATCCTTTACTTGTAGATGTCCTATGCTGAACAGTCGGACAAGCTGGCGGGGCCCATCGCCTTGTTGAAACAGTCAGTTTTATCTTCCTTCATATGCTGTGACTCGTTGCTAATGACCACATAGATTCATCTCCCGAGCAGGTCGCGAGACTGCAGAAGATGCAACACAGATATTTGGTGGTCGCGGGGTCACGGTTGGAGGAATGGGGAAAATCATTGAGAATGTACGTTTGACAGCGAGATCCCGCCGCTTTCGATGATGCTAATATTTAATCACAGTACCACCGTACATCGCCTTTCGATGCCATTCTCGCAGGTGCCGAAGACGTGTTGGGGGACCTTGGAGTTCGCCAAGCGATCAGGAAAATACCCAAGGATGCGCGGTTGTGAGAACGAGCATCAAGGTCGAGAGATGGTTGATTCAGTATTCTTGGATATGCAGGATTCCAAGGGGGTGTGCCATTGCAGGTTATGTGCACACTTATGTGTTCATATGTTTTGGTGCTTGATCATGCTAACAAGAAGAATGTTCGTCAGAAATTCTGATCGGTGGCGCTGCCATTTCTGCCGCAGGTTCCATGTTCATATTTCGGCTTGTGTTTGTGCTGTGACCGCCTCTTCCATTCTCTCCGCAGCAGCTTCCCAGACGTGCGTTTCTTTCTGTGTCAGATGGATCAGCAACGCTATTGAAATGGGCGACGGCGTACTGGAATGCAGCCGTGGAGTGCGGACATACTTGTCTAAGTTAGCTTGCGCTTCTGAAACGAATACACTCTGCCTTCATGCCTGCTAAAGGTTGCGACCCCTTCTCGAGGTGAAATCCCCATCTAATCCCCACAATGTCGCATCTTGGACGAAGGTGATAGTGCGACAACCTTTTGTGATTTTGCCAGCTAACTTCCCAGAAGCCCGCAAGGTTCACCCGTGACAACTCAAAGAACTCCCCTCCCTTCCACGTTACGAGACACGCTAGTCCTTTCTTCTCCCTACTTTTCTCGCTGATGAGATTTTTTCAATTCGTCAAGTCTCCACACTGAGTCATCGATGTCGTCGTCCGAATACGGGCTAACGTGATTTGATTCCACAATGACAAGCGATAGTTCTATTGCAGCGTGGATGAGTTTTCAGGTATGTCTGTGTTTGCGAGCATCAAATCGAAATGCACAGGCGTGTTCTCTGCATGCAATGCAGACACAGAGCTGTCACTCTGTCCAGACGTATACAGGTCTCCTTTGGGTCCAATCTCGAGACGGGTTCCTGTCCTGAACTTTGCTCTCGTAGGACCCACTTCATTTCCTACGAGGTCGGAGAACTCTGGTGAGCGTCTTGCGTAGAGCGGATGCTTTGCATAACAGATGCCTATACTATCGCCGCCGATTGGAGCAGTTTCGTGGGGTGGCGGTCATGCGGCACTTCCCGTCGAGAGAAGTCTGGGAAGTACCGTTCAGCGTCGTTCTCGGTACAATATCGGGACGACCTCTATAATGGAGCAGAGGGGATATAAACCCCCCTGCAACTTGACTCCAAACCTCCAAACAGCATCTAACGCAATGCCTCTGGAACCAGGAACCTACACTATCACGTCTCCTGCTCTGAAGAATTGGGAGGTGGTTTCCCGTCACAGGGTTGAAGATCATTCCCTTCTTCCCAAGAGAGTCTTGGCCATCCCCCCAAGCGTCGCCTCGTCGTTGAAAGTAATGTGTTGCCATTTGCGTCCATGGAACTCACATCTGGAACTTTTGAGCAGTGGAAAGTCGAGTGTGTCGGCGAGGACCGCTACAAGCTCAGCATCGGCGGTCACACCGCAGCGTTGGATGACAAGCTCTATGCAGTGCTCTTACCTGAGCCCCCCGCGGAAGAATGGAAGATAACATACGTAGAGCGGGCAGCGAAAGGTTACATGTGAGTTTAACGCTGAGAAAAGTGTGCAAGTAAATCCGACTGACTGGTCGAGATCAGCATCACAAGTACATCTAGTGGCAAAGGATGGGTGATACCATCTGATGACAATGAAATTCCGCAGGTATGATCAAATCCACCGTTGAAATGTCATCACTCAGGTAACGTTCGTGGCTAGATTGAAGTTCGTACGCTCATCGTGGGGCCGTCCTTCCCGCCAACTTACCCCACGGGCGAGATTTTCACGTTCACAAAGGTGCCAGACAGCGAAGAATGATCACTGATATAGCAATTGTGCGTTTTCGAGAAATGTACGAATATCGTGTTTTGTATGAACTAGTCGACGAGAGATAACGTCCTCGAACATTTTTTTACCGTGTTTCGGTGCTTGGGATCCTCATAAGAAAATTGGTGAGAATAGTTTGGTATGTCTAGGTAATACTATGTCACATTTCCTGCCTGCCTGAGGCTGCCATAAATTTCCGCCGCAGATTCTATGTGTATATTTCGCTTGTGTTTATGCCGTGTCCACTGCCCATCTCTTCTCTTCTCCCCACAGCAGCTTCTCTGACGTGAAGAATACCTTTTACTGCCTGGGTGAATAAAAGGTTCGTGACGATGTACTGTCTTGAGTCAGAATACACCCTACTCTCGGCCATGCCACCTGTGTATCCTTCTAACTAGTAGTCATGACTGCTTCTCGAGGTGGGATCTCCATTTAATCCCTACCATGTCCCGTCTTGGACCGAGTGATATAATGCGACAAACCCCTGTGATTCCACCAGCACCCTTCCAGGTTCACTGACATGACAACTCGAAGAACTCCCCTCCGGACACGAGTGGAGTAGAGAAGGTACAAATGCCTTCCTTCCTCTTATATTGGTCTGCCTAGGGGTGACTAGGAATAACAGTGCGTAACACTGGTCCTTTCTTCTCTTTGTCGCTAACGGGAATTTTTCGGTCCATCGATATTGTTGTCCTAGTAGGCTGAAGCGCCGTAATGGCAAGCACTGTGGATGAGCTTTCAGGTATGTTTGTATTTGCGAGCGTCGAATCGAAATGCACAGTGACAAGGGCGTTCTCCTAAAGTTTGCTTTCGTATCGGACAACGTCGGTAAAGGTCTTGTGTGCTTTGGATAACAGATGCCTATACAATCGCCGTCGATCAGAGCAGCTTTGCGGGGTGGCGATCATGCAGAACTTCTCCAAGAGAAGTTTGAGAAGTACCATTCAGCATCCGTCTCGGTACAATATCTGGAAGACCGGGTATATATTACCCCCTGCAACTCCACTCAGCACAAACTGCATCCAACTGGCCATTGAACCAGGATTCTACGTCATCACCCTCCCCTTCTCAAGGAAGAGGACAGGATCGTCCGTCACGCGTTCAAAGATAGGTCACTTTTACCCAAGAGAGTATTGGCCATCTCCTTCACCTCTACGTCGACGTACAAGATACTGTAACATCATGCATATGGAATTGACCTCTCTAACTTTTGAGCAGTGGGGAGTCAAGTCCGTGGGCCGGGATCATTACAAGCTCATCGTTGGCAATGCTCACACGAGGACGCTGGATGGCAAGCTCTTTGCAGTACTCTTATCTGAGCTTCCCGCGGAAGGATGCAAGATAACCTACGAAGATGGATGAGAGGGTTACACATGAGTAATAGCGAGAGAGATGTTCAAGTAGACACCGACTGACTGATCGTGTTAGCATCACACATGCCACTGTACCGAGAGAAGGATGGTTGTTGGCACCTGACTGTGAAGGTTCCCAGGTGTGTTCAGATTTTCATGGGATGTACAGATTGTGTTTCGTATGAAGTAGGTTGACGAAAACCATGACAACAATGGGTACCGTCGTGTTTTCTTGGTGAATTGTTAACCTAGTCTGATGGCTGAAGCTGTGGGGCATGCATGCAAGTGAACGTTAATGGTAGGACATGGATATATTCTTTCAAGTTTCAAATTGTTAGCTACAGAGTACCCGTGAAGGGGCAAAGTACGCACATATAAAGTTACTACCTCAAAGAACATATAAACAATGTAAATACAAATAATTGAAGTTCACGCAGCACATCAAGTTGTTGGAGCGTCCATTCTCGCCTGAGCGTTGCTCAAAGCTACGAAAGACAATTAAAGTCAGTGCAAATAGGTGTTGCGAGATGTTTTCAGAGACGTACCCTGAACAAAAAGCTGAGCTGTAAGTGCGTGCGTCAGCAAGTGTCTCTTCTCATCAACAAAAAAAACACACTCACATCTGCTGGAGTTAACCGACCCATGGCCTGCAGAGAGGACGTCACCATAAGTAGCAATCACCACGATTAAGGCTCAAGTCTGACGTACCGATTCGTCGGTGGATAGTGTTGCATCCACCATCGCCGACTTCTTCTCTTGGAGCTGGTGGCGGATAAGCCGATGGGTCGACAAGAGAGCGAATAAAGCGAACCTGTATGATCCGGCTTTCGATACTATCCTCCACGACGAGCTTGATCGCCTGTATAGGCCTATGTTGGCCAAGTCGGTGAATGCGATCCATAGCTTCTACATAGGACTTCAGTAGGAGCCATCATGAACAGGCTATCCGCGCCTACGATATTCAACGGCAGGGTTCCACCAGCTATCCATCAGGTACACGCGAGAGGCTTCCGTCAAGTTGAGAGCGACACCGCCTGCTTTCAGAGAAACAAGGAAAACAGTGACGCCGACATTGTTCACTGGTGGAGATTCAGTACGTTGTGGGATGGACCAGGGCATTTTGGCAGGATCTTACTGAAATGTTGGATGGTCGCGTCACGAGCCTGAGGCGACATCGTTCCCTCCAGTCGACAAATCTAAAATGGTGCATAAGTGCATAAGAACAAAGCAATATATCATGTCCTATATCGAACCCTCACCTGGAAGCCAGCCTTCTGCAACCTAAATGCAATCAAATCCAAAAAGTTGACAAATTGACTGAACACGATGCTCTTAGTCGTGGAGTCCTGCGCACGCAGGTTTGACAATTCCTCGATAAGAGCTTCGATTTTTGTAGACGAGCGCCAGGTATCGAGATTGAGTCTTCCAAGGATGCCTTGGCGTGCGACGGGGAGGTTGGACTCGAGCTCGAGGGCCGGTGCTTCTAAATCAATGGTGAGCGCAAGATGGCAAACCGGACACTGAGGCTGAACGGGTAAACGTCAGATGTGCCATATCAAGCAAACGCATCTTAGACGTACGTTGACGTCCCCAACAGTGCTTAAATATTGCTTGATACATTCCCTATCGAATATGTGGTGACATTTGGCTTGAATAGCGTCCTCTGCGACATCATTGCAGAGTCTGCAGACCGTGGTTTCGTCAAGTTCTTCGGTGCCGAGGAATTGGTTTCCATTGCTTTTGCTGCGGAGGACGAGATCGGGGTGGCATGCCATTTGACGCATACGAGTAAGTCTAGAAATGTCCATTGAGCGTTAACGAGCCCCCGAGTGGGAACTATTCAGACGCACAAGCTGAAGATGTTGGAATAATCTAGAGAGGATTACCAAACTCAGACATAGATCTTGTGCGAAAATAAGCTAGAACTTACTGTTAAGAACAGTGCCCGCGTCAACGTATGTGCTAAACTGGCGCTTAGCATCAGAAAAGAGGGACAGATACAACTCTTTCTCTTCAGGACTGAAGTAGTCCCTACGGACGATGACAGTTCTTGGAGGCAGTCCAAGATCATCCGCACGCTCAATCTGACACGAACTGAGCTTCTAGACAGGGGTTGCATTGGAACTCCAATACCTTGGTTCGTCTGAGCATCACACGGTCCAACAAGATTCTCAACTTCTTAAATGCCGTCTTGCCAGGCCCATCCATGCCGTGCTTTTGAATTGGCGTGAGGATTTCATTATTCCAGAAACAGGTCTAAAAGTGCCAAAAGTGAGCGAGACGCAAGATGTATGAAAGGAAAACGATGACGTACGTGTTGCATCGGACTGTGACCACAATCTGCCAGATGTACTTGAGCATCGTTTAGACCTTCTTAGGCCCTGGTTAACGTACCGTCACAAGTCCTCTTGTCGGAAAACTTCCAGTGCAAACTCCTGCAATCACATTGCTTGCCTTTGCCCGAATTTGTCAGCAGAAGGGAAAGAGCGACTAGATGGAACTCACAAAAGTAATATGAAAAGGGATCGCCTCCGAGAAAACGAATCAAGCTGTATAGTTCTCCGACACGATTTTGAAGCGGGGTGCCCGACAAACACCACCGGTAGTTGCTCTCTAGTTCGAAACATGCTTTGGCGGTGTTGGTGGTGCGTTCTTTGATGTTATGCGCTTCATCGAGCTGGACAAGCAAATGCTCAGCTACGTTTCGTCTCTTAGAGAAATACGTACGACGATTCGGTTCCATTTAATTTGGTGTAGTGGAGAAGGTTCTTTAACAATGAGTCCTTTACGCTTGAATCCACTTCGTTGCTTCCTGAAGCAACTCTCCAATACAGAATAGCTTGTGAGTATCTGGATCTTCAATGAGAAAGGGAGCCCGCCAGTCCGCGTAGACCGGAGTGGACGTACCACGTCATACTTCTCTAACGCCTTGTAGTTTGCGATACGGGATGCGCCATGCCAGACGAGGACATTCATATTCTCCGTGTGCGCATTGATCTCGTTTCGCCATTGCATGATGGCGACCGTGGGTCTATTACGATTACGTCGGTGAGAGTGATCAAGACATACATAGATAGAACACGCACGCAATGACGAGGTTGGGTCGCCTCAAGTCGGACACGAACAGAGAGATCATTTGGATAGTCTTTCCCATACTAAAGGAATGACGCGATCAGACCATGTCCAAATGTCGTCGGATCCACTTACCCCATCTCGTCCTATCCGTGTCATTTATGATATCAATCAAAGGAAAGATGCATATGCATGAAAACTTACTGCTAGCATGCCTCCCTGCCATTGGCCAGCCTCCTGCTTGCGCATCCACGAGAGTGACTCCTGCTGAAACGGCAACAGCGTGACTTTCAGGCCAGCAGGTTGCTCAGCTCTGTCGGGAACATGAATAGGAATGTTCGCTTTCACATCGCCCCATACATCCTTCAGGTCAGGATGATGTTTTTTCAGGGCAAGACTGGCTTTTTCGGACTGTGCAGTAATATTAAAAACCGCATTGATCCACGATTGGAAAACGGTCACCGATGTCAGACGACGGCCTAACTCTTTGGCAAGAGCACGTTCTTCTGCCTTAGCCGCGCTCCTATCCCGGCGCTGTTGGCGGCGTCGCTCGACTCTCTCAGCCCACGTCAATTGTTCGACGTGTCTGTGTTTGACGTCTTTCTTGACCGTAGCCTTTTCCTTCCCTTTACCCTTGGACTTTGCAAGCGGCTCCTCGTCTAATGACTCCAGTGCTGATAATTCCGACTGCGAGTGCAACACAGACGCAATATCGAACTCTTGATCGTTTTGAAAAGCTTTATTTTTTTCTTTACCTTTACCTTTGCCTCCGCCTCTTCCTTTTCCTTTGGATAGGCGCCGCTGAACTGCAGCCCCGCGTTTTACAGCGGTAGTTGGGGTGGATGCAAATGAGGACCTGGTATTCCTAGACGACGAGCCAACACCTGCAGCATCCGCGGCCTCGGACCGCACCGTCTGGAGAGATAACTCGATGGCAGCGGTCATCATGAGTGCTTCATTTTTCTCTTCTTCTTCAGAGTCGGGAACAGCTTCCGAGTCGCTTGCGCGGGTGTTGTGGCGCAAGGGAACATCATCCTCAGATATCTCGAATTCGGAGCCGCTGTCCTCCGATTCATCGTATTCAAGCTCGTCTTCGGACAAAAACTGCTCGTCATCTTCGGGTGGAGATGTGGCAACCGCCTTTTTCTTGCCCTTTCCATTGCTCTTAGCAAAAGGGGTTGATGCACTCTACAAATGATTGATTTTGACTTAGTTTACGCTTGCCACGTGAGCTTGGAAGAGTCTCGCCTTTGACTTTGCGGGTATCTCGACAAACGCAGTTCTTGAAACGACTCTTCGTTTCGTGGGCAGGGGGGAACCTTCCGCGTCAACCGCTGCGCGCTTTCTGGTATTCCTAGTGACCACGGGCGCTGGGACAGCTGTTGCCTTTGTGGTGCATTCCTCGATATCGGAAGTTTGCGGCGTTTCTGGCTCCACAGAATTCTCGTTGCTGATCAGAGGAGAAACTGAAGTGGCTGGTGTTGCTGTGGTCGTTGTCGTCGAAGCCCTTGCATCATGAGCATTTCTTCGCGTTTGTACCATGATTTTCTTTTCGAATCGGGCGATGCTCGCTGCTGGGATGCGCAGACACGGACGATTGGGGAGTATCAGGGAGCAGTCAAAAAATATGCTGAGACGCGTTCTGCCCTCATTAAATTGAGTGGCGTGTCAACCGCGAGAAATAGAACACGTGATCACGTGAAATTCCGTAAGTTTGCCACAGGCGCGACAAGGCAGCTGTGGACAAGACGTTGAGATCGAGATATCGAAGTTCGAGGCAGCTACCGAAGCATGTGAGTAGTCAAGGACCACCAGCAGTGTTTTGAAAAGAAAGCAAACTCTACATTTATCTTCTCAGGTTACAGGTCAATGATCTCGATCGCCGTTTGAAACTGAGTGGGAGCCACAATAATAGTGTTGATGAGCTGACTCATTCAAATATGCAAACAGATATTTGACTCGTGATGTGTGATGGCTCCGTGCACAGCTAATCGCCGCAGCCCATGATCAAGCCCGCCCGACAAGCGCAATCCACCCTATCTCAAGATCCAAAACCTGAAAACGAATGGAGGTTAAAGAATCAATAGTCGACGATGAAATCGCTTGGCAATATAGCTACACGCGAAAAATCGAATCCCCCCCCCCAAAATATGCACATATGAACGCGATGATAATGAACCTACAAATGTCAAATGTCAAAATGCGAAGATACGTCGATGCTTACAGACAGAGCCGGACCACCCCGTCGCACGTCCCACCAAAGTTAGCGTTGACCACCTCCATGCAAAGGGTGAGATATACCACCCCTAGATCCTGATAGTGCTTCTTGTGCAAACCTCCTCGCCAATTCGTTCGAATTCATCGGCCCAGTCTGGGGATATATCGTAGTGTCACGACCGTACGTGACAGGTGGCTGCATCTTGCTATAGCTAGCCGCGTGTCGCGTCGGTGGAGGAAGACACGATGCATTACCCATATCGGGCGATCCTTTGGAAGGTCGCGCCTGCGGGTGAAGATTTTGTCGTTGGTGAGATGGAAAAGTCCCCTCATCGCCTGTCACTGTTCCAAGAAGGAGAGGACGTGAAGCGTACTGTTTCTGCATGTTGAATCCTGTTGGTTGTGGTCGACCGAGCTCGGATCTAGTGGAAGGTCCAACTGCAGCAGCAGCTACGCCACGCGGCTCATCCCGGGGACGCGCCGGGATGGCTGTGTCTACTAGAGCCTGTTGCGCACCAGCCGCGTGAAAAGCGGGAGTGCGGCTCTGATACGGACTACTCGTCCCCTGAGCCCCTATTGCTGCTCTTTCAGCACTCCTGCATTGGCGCGCTTCCTGCAAGTCATGTTCAGCGCCAGGACTGTACGGCGGCGGGGCTGCTGAGATATCCGTGAAATGGGAAGTTTCCGAAGAATGTAAAACGTTTCCGTCACGGGGTTCTGATGATACGTTTTCCCCTACAATTGCTTCTTCGTACTCTGGCCGCGCAGCGGATGCGATTCGTGAGGTGGTTTCTCCCATCAAGTTGGCCATAGTGTGGGTGAGGCTGTTGGGATCACTCACTCCATCTGCTACATCTGCAGACCGTGCAGATGGCCCATAAGTAGTTCGAGAGTCTCGATCCAATCCGACCCCAATTTGGGGCGAATCACTTTCGCTACATGGGAGTTATTAGGGGAGTAGGAATTGAGTTTCTAACAATACGTTACCTTCGCATTTCTGCTAAGGCCAAAACACTTGCGTGCCTGGCTTGATCGACGGGGTGGTTAGAATATGCACCAAGGCTCAGCAGCGGATCATGAGTAGGATTGTTGTGCGCGGAACGCGAAGACAAAGCAGAGGGAGTTCGTGACGGACCGCGTACAGCGCCCTGAGCGGAAAACGAAGATGGAAACCTCATGTCATATGAAGGTACTATTTGCTGAGGATTCATTGGAGGCGACATATATGTTCTCTCTGGGACTGAGGGCGTCAAGGAGCCGGATGCAGAAGATCCAGCGGACCCTACATCCAGATCCGTGAACATAGCTGGTACCTTGACATCCATGGCTTGATTATTCGAACCAGCAGATGCTAGCGAAGATATAGCTCGGGATGAATCACCTGACGATCCATCACGAACTGCGGTCGACAATGGTGTCCCGGGTCGTGCGATGGACGATGGACCACTTGGTACAGCTGTACTAACTGTTGGCTGTATTTCGTCGAAAGACGGTGGGGGCTGCGTCTCATCGACGAGAGAATAAAGTGGAACAACCTCATGGCTCGCCTCTTGCGGTGAAATTGCGTGAACAGGTTCGGAATGAGTGAGGTTGAGAGAGGACTGAGGAGCTGCGGGAGTAATTGCCGGACCGACCATGCTACGGGATGCCTCACGTACATCGAACGGCGGCGGCGAAGTCGGAGGGGGTTCCACCACAGGGGCCTGTGCGAACAGAGAAGGTCGACGAGATCGCGCACCGTCAGTTGGTGTATGCAATGAAGACGATTCTGGCGCCGGTGGTTCACAAGATGCAGATGGTGGGAGAAATAGTGGTATTGGAGGTTCAAACACGTCTGGAGAATCGTGATCTAAGCGAGGACGGACAGGATTAATGGTCTGCGCAGGAACTGTCTGTATTTGCCAAGAGGTGACTGCAGGATCGCAAGGCTGTATGTCACGCCTCAAGGAGCTCTGGAGTTGTGATACCGAAGGCAGGGCGTAAGCAGACGGAGAAGGTGAATGTGGTGCAGGGATAGGCGCAGTTGATGTTCGTGAATCAGACACGGCCGACGGAGGACGCCTCAGCCCTGGCTCGGTGCGCGTAGGGTTCCCGTATCGCGACACACCACTGTTGTAGAAATCGGCGGCATTGAAAGTCTGGGCAGCTTCTCGTTGCGAGTCTGGCGACGTAGGTGACCGGGACTCTCTGCGATGTTGAGGCTCATAAATAGATCGCAAGGGACCACTGGCGGTTATGGCGGGAGCTGCGATGGGCCGTTCTACCGACAAAATGGATGGATTCGTCAGGGATCTGTTGGCCACGGCACTCGCGTATAACCGTTGAGCAAAAGAAGCTCTCCGATCAGCATTAGGGCTGGGGTTGGTCACCGGTAAGGACGGGGATGTGTGCGGCTGGGTCCTTCTCTCTGGTTGACTCCGTTCAATGGTGTACTGGAGGGTGCGATCAACGACTTGCCCGGTCTTGACGGCACGTACATATGCCTGGGCAGGCGTTATCACGCCAGATGCACCACTCAGATCATCTCCACCAGAGCGGACTGACGTGCGGTCGGAAGCAGAATCTGGGATCGCAGTGCTGGCAGACACCAATCAGTCAAATGGCGGATACAACACCAAAGCACTCACCAGCCACGACCGCGCTGAACTTGCCAGCTGGAATTAGAGTCGGAGGGACTTGCACCATCAAAATAGCTCATACGCAACGAATGATTGGTGTATAAAATCAAAGATGTCAAATGGAAAGGGGAGACGACACGACGAAGCCGGTGATGGTCCTCCTAGTACTACGGAGTGCACAGACCGAATGCGGTGTCGTTCCCTCAACATTTGCAATTGTCACAGCTAACGAGGATGACCCCCTGAGTCACCTCGACAGTCGTAAAGTTATGAGACCCACTCCGGGTGTAGCAAGTGGTACATACACAAACTCTGTAGTTGGCCGATTCAGATGCTCAAGGAAACCATACTCTCTGGTAAAAGGATATCTAGACCGTGTCCAAGACGCGGCCCAGATCTACAGATCGATGGAAGAAAGGGAAAAAGAAAAAGAAAAAGGCGACAAACAGAAGTCCTGAAACTCCGTTCCGAACGCGGTGATACGAATCACCAGCCGCCATCATCATAATATGGTTGGTTGTCGTCGAAACCATCCTGGAAGCCTACAAGCAAAGCGAATCGGAGGGACCGGGAGAGCAAGCATAAATCAGACACTAACCTTCCTCGTACGCCTCTTCCCTCACATTATCTTCGTGAGACTCGAAGGCATCCATAAGCAAAGCACCGCCTACGAGACCTGCACCACCTGTGCTGCAAAGTCAGCCATGACCGGGCCAGATGAAATCGAGCACGAACCAGCCAAAAGGGCTGTTCCGATTCCAGGTCGCTTCTTGTTAGGAGCCTGCTGCTGCTGCACGTACACAGGCTGCTGTTGTCCACCACCGCCAAAGAAGCCTGGCAGGTCACGTAAATGGAGGCACAGTGGAGGCTTAAATAGGAAATGCCGAAACGCACCTCTACCCTCAGGAGGGTAAGGACCTTGCTGGTAACCACTTCCAGGAGGGGCATAAGAACCGCCACCCATGAATCCTCCAGAAGGAGCATTGTTGTAATTTGGAGGAGGGCTTGCGTAGCCCTGGGGTGCACCATATGAAGGCTGGTAACCCTGATTATATCCACCGTATTCCTGAGCGGGAGGGTAGCCACCTGGCCCACCGCCGTAAGGAGAGCGGTTGTAGCCACGATCTGGGGGAGGAGGGCCAGGAGGAGGAGCAAATCCCTGCGGCATCGGGCCCAGTGGGTGTTCCCAGGACGAACGAGGGGGTTGCTCGCGCGTGTATACATAGAACCTGTGAAAGTCGTTCAGCCTTGGATCGATCGTACATGAATCAAGACAGCACACCATTGCCTATACCTACGGATCGTATGCTGTCAGTATCGGGAGCTTGATAGTGAGGTGGCAATACGCACTCCCAGTTGTACTGTTGTATCCAGCCAGAGGGGAGTTCCCTCGTATCTGGGTTGAGCGGAGGTGAAGACATGTGTGGAGCTAGATCGTAGACTGGAAGACGAAGGAGATATGGAAAGGATGAAGTCGGCGGTTACTTGGTTCTTTATATCTGCAAAGTAGCAGGCGTACACATGATTTGTGATTTGTGGACACTGCTTTGCTGTGGTTTGCGCTGCGGGCCGAGTACTTACTACTAACAACACCACGTATACATGTTAAGAGTCGAGCGAGCAGGACGTGCGGGGTGGACAAACGACGAAGACGAAGCCTAGGGATTGAAGAAACCAACGAATACGTAGTATCGTAGAAGAATAATGATCCTGAGATCTGTATAGTACCGCGAAAACATTTACGTAAATATGGACCTACGCTCGATGAAAAGGGTGTATAGACTCCAACGTTCACTTTCTCTTTTCAGATTTTTTGGACTTTTTGGATGGACGCTTGTCCTCCTCGGAGGATGATTCTTCTTCAGACGACTCCTCAACCTCCTCCTCAGACTTGGCACCTGACTTTTCGTCACTGGAGGCCCCGGAACCCGACTCGGCGTCGGACTCTTCACTCGACGAATCGACAGTGGGAGCAGATTTGGGAGTCACCTTTGCAGCCTTCTGCACAATCTTCTGATGAGCAGGCGGTCCAAACAAATAAAAGAGGCTTACGGCGAGAGCAGCTTTCTTCACTGGCTTTTCAGCTACCTCGACCGTCTTTTTGACTTTCTTACTTGGCCCCTCATCCGCGGCGAGATTATGTTGGGCATTATATTTCGCCAAGTCAATTTCGTGGGTCTTCTTTGCATCGTTCACTTTGTCAAAGTAAGGCTGATGCCGAATAAACGGGTCAACCGGGGTCCACACGTAAAACCGCGAGCCAACTTGCCTGCTTCTTCTCAATGGGAAGAGCATTCCACTGCTTGGAAATGAGTCCCATAAGGTCCTTGTACTGAAGATCGGGGTGCTGTTCGCGAACAGCATTGCGAATGTCATTCTGGAACATAATGTACGCGGAAGGAGGAGCCTTAGGGGCATTAGGATCCTTGGGTTTCTTCTCGCGTTTCCTCTTTTTGCCTCCCTCATCCGCGACGTCAGTCACGGCCAACTTGCGTTTTCTAGAAGGGGCAGGAGCCGCGTCGACGACCGCGTGCAGAGTTTGGACAAGCTCTGGGTCATCAAGTGGCACCTTAGCGACTACCTTGGCAAGAGCGTCCGCAAATGTGCTGAACTTGCGCATCGCGTCAGCCGCGGTTGAGAGCTTTGTGATGAACTAGAGATAGGAGGAAGATGAAGCAGACACTCGATGCCACGACGCGACTACGAACCTGAGATCTAGTTGTCTCCACGTCTGGAGCCTCTTCTTTGGATGGCTTTGCGGCCATGGGGGAGAAAGAACGACGGGACGCGTTTTTGAAGTAGGGTGCGGAAGGAAGACAAGAGCGAAGTGTGAAAAATCAACTAATATTGTTGATGCTTGTAAGCAGTTATAAGCTTTTGTTTGTTGATGGCTATTAGGTTTGTTATATTGAAACCCAACTAGCCATCAGGTAAGCATTTGTTAAACGAATCCTTATCAACCAACTGTGCGTGCACAAGTTGCAGAAGCGAATAATAATTTGGACAGTTGGTGTACTTACCCGATACTAGACAACAAAGACGGCCAATTCAAAGAGGTGGATGCAAGAAGAACAGCCCATGGGGCAGCCTGCAGCCTTTTAGCAGTCGCTATCACGAATCAAGGTCGACCCATGTTTGACAGATTGTGAGACCGTACAAAGACCTGGCCATGCAAGGGCTTGAAATATTGGCGTGTCATATCTTGGGTTTAACTGGGGACGATGGAGCCTTCAGAAAGAGCTTCGCACCGCTTCCCGTTGGCAGATTCATGCCGTTCCGCCGATGGTGCAATTCAAACGCCGATTTGGGCGGCGACGAAAGCGCCATTACAACACCAATTCTCCCGGTGGCCAATGCGCTTTGACCCTCAGCACCATCACAGAGACAGAACTCGCAGGCGGTTGAGCGTGGCGATCTATTGAACGCCCTGCGAAAGGTGATAAAAGGCTGGTATACCGTCTGCGTTTCTTCTCTGCTTTCCTGCGTCTCGTTTGCACAGAAATAAGCCGTTTAGTGTTGCCCAATAACGCTTGAGAACCAGGGAGCGGCAGAAAAAAAAAAAAGAAAAGGATAATATGTACTCGAATGCGCCAGACCAATGGCCGCAGAATGTCACCGACGCCCAGCATGGCCATGTCGACGGCAGAACGCTGCCAAACGACCGACCAACGCCCGCTGGAGGAGAGTCCGCTGCTGCATCCGAACCTGCGCAGCAAAGCTTGGATCTGAGCGACTTTGGTTTGGGTGACATACCGGGTAAGCATTTTCCTAAGCGCCCACGAACGTCGAGGATTCCTCGCTGGCACGCGACGTTTTTGCAAGTTGAGCGCCGTTATTGACGTTGGCTTCAACAGGGCCATCGACGGCGACACCTCTGCCAACTTCTACCCAGCCCTACTATGCTCATCCATATCAAAGCTACTTCGTCACGACAGTTTCTGCTCCCTACAACCCATTGGGCTACGGAACAATGTCATGGGCGAATCAGCCATTACCGCTTTCGAGCTACTCGACACTCAATGGCGCAACAACCACGTCCTTGTCTACATCGCAGCCCTCTACTTCCCAGCAACAAGGGTCACCCCCACCCACACTATCTGCTCAACCCCAAATGATGATCGAGTGAGTTGTCTACATCGTGCAAGCTTGTGATGATTTATGGCTACGAGCAGCCCCGCCCTGACGACGATGAACGGCGCCGATGCCAACCAGCAGTACTCGCACAGTTCAGACCACGTTGGCCAACAGAATCAGCCGCGGCAACAACCACAACAAGCATTTCAATATCAGCAGCCTACATTATCCATTAATCCGTCTTATGTTCTTCCCTCGCATTTTTATTCGCATTCACAACAGCATCAGCATCCACAAGCCACGCTCTCTCCTCATGTTCTTCATTCCCCCTCAAACACAATGATTGGTTCTTCCCTGTCCTCATTTTATTCGCCGTCTACGTCATCTTCGACGGGCACCTCCACAACAGCATCCGTCAACCCCCAGGCCCGAAAGGACAAATTCTCGGCCGACATTCGGCCGCTCCTACAGCCAAATGCGTTCACGGGCGCAGGCGCAGTCAATTCCCTTGTGAGCCACATCGATGACTATGGATCACAAGATATCGACGCGGCCCTGCGGCTGGATATTTTGACAAAAATCAGAGACTACGCTGGTAACCATTACTTTCGAGCGTGGTTGGAGAATCAGACTGCGATGGATATCACTCGTGAATGGCTGAAAGCTGGTCTTACGGCTAAAAGCGATAACCTCCTAGTTGAAACGATCATGCCATTACTTCATGTCAGTTCGACCCCCCTCGTGGAAGCATGAGTATAGCCTAATATGTCTATGCAGATCGTGGATAGGTTGCCCATGTCGCTCGACGCTTTAAAGGCTTCAAAGTTGGGCAAACTCGTCGTCAAATTGGTCAAGGAAACTCCAGCACCAGGTGAGCATGCCGCTTCAGAGTCCCTACTTTCTTTTGCGTCCAATTGGGATATATATACACCCCACACCTGCATTGAAACTCGTCTGCTGTATTACATCTAAGCCCAATATTTCCATGTATCTAACAACGATTCGTTTTGGTGGCGTCCGATTTTGCAGCGATCAAGGATATGGCGTCGAATTTAGAACGCAAGTGGCGCCAGATGGTCGAAAACGCGACGAAACAAGTAGAAAACAACCAACCGGAGGGTGGGTCACGTCAGTTTATTTTCTTGAACCATAGACGCTGAAGCAACTTCAGATACCAAGGTGAAGAAACGGAAGCCCAGTGAACAGCCTACTGCTAAACCACCGCCTGCGAAGAAGGCTGCCGTGACGCCTGCATCTTCATCAAAAACGACTGTCAAGAAAGAGGCCAAACCCGTTACACCTGCCGTCAAGGACTCGAGATCTGATTCGTCGTTCTTTTCTGCTCCAAAGCCCAAACCGAAGCTTCCGAGTTTCAAGAAAGCTCCGGCACTTAGCAAGAAGGATCCGGACAGCAATGTTGCACAGCCATCCTCGATCGATCCTTTCCAGGAGGCTCTGAAGTCTATGGGTAAAGGACGTAAAGAGTCTCCCGCCGTGTCTACTCCACCTCCGGCCCCATCGGTCGGCACTGCTCCTACAGCTAGTAATACCACCGGTAAGACAAAGAGAAAGTCGGTGACGTGGGCACCTGACGGCCAGCTGGAGTCTATCCGGCTGATCGAATGTGCTGTCTACGATGACGATCCCGTAGATGTCAGCGTCCTGCTTTATCTTCATCTGTACAGTACATTGATGTCGCGTGTTCTGTGCTCGTTCAATAGGTTATACATACTGCTCACAGTCTTCGCGATCTTGATCGAGGAGAGGGGGCTGCATTACATGCACATCTATTCGAGGAACTCATTGACTGGACGGACCCAATGAGTGAGTTTTCGAAATCACGATGATCTTGCTCAAAGTCTGACTCGAATGCCACCTTCAGCCATCGATATCCCGATAGATATTGATTTGACGCAACGCGGTCAAGCAAGTATAGAGAAGACGACTCAAGAGGAGCGAGAACAGACTGCATTAGGTGCTCTATATATGACACCGGCGCAAATACCTGATAACCCAGGCGAGCCTGCGGTGACGATTCCTGAGGAGGAGGTTGATGTAGGCGTGAAGATGATGACGGTTGGGCCAGAATGCGATCTTATCTTCTGGAGCGAAGGTGGCATGTTCCAGGCTCCGCAGGTGTCTGTTGCAGACCTTGTGGGGCAACTTACGGCCGGTGGGATGGGTCAGGACGCGAACGGTGCATCGACGGACGTGTCTGGTGGGATGTCTCTCGGCTTCGACCCGAGTGTTTTGTCCTCCATCCCCCCCGAGCAGATGCAGCAGTTGATGCAGCAGGCTCAGGCGCTACTCAGTCAGGGTCAGCCTGGTGTCCAGCCCCCTTACGGTGGCATGGATCAAAACTGGAACTCGAATCCATATCCCGATTCGGGACAGCAATACAGTGACGATGCCAGCGCTCGGGGACGATGGACTGCTGACAGGGGACGAGGTCGCGGACGTGGACGTGGCCGGGGGAGAGGAGATGAAGGATCGTATAGAAGTAGTAAACGAAAACCATGCAGTTTCTTTGCAGAAGGAAGGCGAGCATCAGTCATACCCAGTTGTGAGACGCAAAACTGATGAAACTACAATAACAGATGCAGATACGGTGATCAATGCGACTTCAGCCATGAAGCCATCTATTAGCTTGATTCTACAGCATTCACAGGTTATTCTCGCGCGTTTTATAGTATCTCAATGGGCCATGCATGTTTCTGGACGGTTGACAGAATATAATGTGGCTGTGTACAGCCTTGCGTGTATTCAGAATTTCAACAAGTCTTTCAAGGACTCTGCTATTCATCCAATCGTCTTGCCATCCAGAATAGTTGAGCGTAGTGGTACAGAAAGCTATGTATAAATAACGCGACTTCAACAAAGCACCCGAGCAACCTGGCTGAAATCCGAGCAGTAGCTTACAGCCTGCAAAGATGGGAGAAAAAAATGATGCAGCAGCCAAAGCGGGCGCGGCTAGTAAAAGCCATGAATGGACAGTACTCCAAACACCGATATAAACATATATCCATCAGCCAGCACCAACTGATCGTCAGCCGTTCCGCTTTTGCTTGCGAGTTCTTTTTGATTGTGGTTCAGCGTTGGCGGTTATCGGCGAGTTGGAATCGTTGGGCTTGCGTTTGAGTGATGCCGGGGCCATCGATGGCGTGGATGTCAGTCCCGCCTGCGAAGGAGCGGGAGGCTGATTAGGCGCAGGGGGAGCGGGGCCGGAGGTGGGGGGCTTACTCTGCTTTGGGGGGACTTCAGCAGAGGGCGGGGCATTTTGAGGCGAGCTGCCGGATACAGGGTGCGTTGGAGCAGTCATAGGCGACATGCCTGAGTATAGCGTCGACGTTGGTGTGCCGTAGCCCTGAAAAGCCCCAGGACCATTGACAGGAATTGGCCCCATATGGTGGGGGTTATGAGATCCGTCTCGGAGTTTCTTTGCAAGCTCCGTGAGGGCATCTACGCCAAAAACTTAATCAGACTAACTGTTCACATGTAGTCGAAACTAGTATAGCTACCCATCGGTCCCAATTTTGTTTCATTCGCAAAGGCAATCAAGTCCGTCATCTGACTTACAGACTCGGCCAACTGCAAAACGGAATCTTGTTCGTAACGCAGGGCCATGTTGACAGGTCGATCACATACCTCCAAACATCGCATCGTGGCTTGCGGGATGCCGAAAGCATTGACAGGTTCGCCTGGTATTGATGCACTGTCAATCGATATTCGCGGTTCATCCCATTGTTGTCTATCCTCCTCTGGTCGCTGGCTGCCCGGCGCACCATTTGGGCTGGGTGTGGCCGCATTGCGCACTCGAGGAGTCTTGGGCGAATCCATCGTTCGAGTGCCCATAATAGATTCTATGGCGATGGACTTTTCATGAGTGCTCGCATCGAACTGAAGATTCTCGAATTTGAGGGTGAAGGGCGGTTGCCCGGGTATGGGATTGGTTTGCGGAATTATGACAACGTGGACAGTGAGAGGCCCACGTAGCGTGACTGTGTATCCGTTCGCATACTTGTATGTCCAGACAGCGCTCACGCACTCGACCATGCCGTGTTGTTGCGAGAGTAATCGCTCTCGCGCGCCGTCTAATGATAGAGTCATCGACTTGACACCAGATTGTGTCGTTACCAGAAAAAACCGCGGTAATATAGGAACGCCGATCTCTGTCCATCGGATATTAAGAACCCCCGATATATAGAGTGATGAGGACGTGACACTACGTACCAAAAGGCTTGGCCTCAGCCCTTTGGTTATCCTTCCATAAGGTGATCTTCATAATGGCGCCAGGCGTAAAGTAGGTGTCAACTAAAGATGTCCAAAAAGACAGTTGTTGTTTCTGTGAAGGTAGAATTAATAAAAACCTTGATGAAACCAGGGTGAAAACTTACTTTTGGACTCTCGCTGGAAAGAACTCCACTAAATTGTAATAAACGGATGACACCCTGTCCGAGCCCAACGGGCATGGCCATCCTGCTCGTATAAAATCAGGACGGCGATCTCGTGTGGGATATTAGAAAAGTGTCGCTCACACAGGAGGCCTAGGTATAACAGACGGCGGAGGTTGAGATGTACTCCCTTCTGCCGAAGCTACATTAGTGGGTGGTGGTACATTAGTTGTTGACCCCTGGGGTGGGCGGGGTGCTATAGGTTGCTGCACCGACGGCGATTGTCGTTGCTGATGAGGTGATGTTTGAGGTTGGGTATGAGGTGTTATTCGTGTGGAAGGAAGAAGCCCAGATGAAGGGGGAAGTTGCGATTGAGAGCTCCGGGGAGTATGTGATGGTCCTGGTTGTGATGGTGGTCGTCCTGGTGGTCCCTGAGGTTGGGACTGCGGTCGCTGTGGTTGCTGCTGCACATGCGCAGCCATTGGATCCGACTGATGAGGAGAGTGCTGATGTGGTTGTATTTGCCGGGGTATAGAGTTAGTGTGCGCAGTAGCACCGGGATGTGATGGTGGACGAGTGGGTGGCGGATTGCCTTGTGATGGAAGGACATATTGAGCTCCAAAGTTATCATTTTGTTGAAGCTGCTCGAATTGTTGGGCTGGGGTAGGTTGGAACGACGGACGAACGGATGAATTGGACGAATTAGGAGGTCCCTCACCCATGGATTGTGGCATTTCGAGAGCGTCATTTTGTGGGATTGGAGGGACGAACGGAAATGAAGGATTGTTATTTGGTATTCGATTCGATCCCGGTACCATGTTCGAAGGAAATTGATGATTCGGAATGCCCATGAATGCATTGTCGCCGTGACTCATTGTTCGACTAGCCGGTTGAGACGATCCAGGCGTCCCCATCATCATGTTGGCAGCAGGATGTTGTTGGGGATGACCGACGGGGCGGGGAGAGGACGATGTTAATGAGGGCGTGTGGTGCGGATGTGGTACAGATTGTGGGAAAGAATTTTGGGGAATTGACTGCTGAAGACCACCTTGGGGCATCCCTGACGGCTGCGAGAGACTATTCATCAACTGAGCAGATGGAGCTCTGAGGGAGTTCTGTGGCACACCACCGGCGTTCCCTTGCCGACCCATCAAATCTGGGGACATTGATCCTGGCATCGAGGCTGGCATGCGAGGCATCATGGGCTGCTGAGCAGCCTGGCGCATGTGAGGGGGTATGTTGACTTGTGGGTTCATGGCCATGTTGACACCGTTGACGACTTGTTGACCTGGATGCATGGAGGGGACATGGCCGACAGACTGGTTTATTCCCTGAGGATGGGACTGAACACGGCGAACTTGTACACCGTTTGCGCCTGGCTGCATCATGTTTGCAGAGAAACCCATGGCTTGGAGGGGGGTATGTCCGAGACTGGCCATATGAGACATATTTGCGGCAGCGGTGGATGCGTTGATCTGCGGGTTCTGGCCCTGCTGCATGGCGTTCTGCTGGCGCCTATCAAGGGACATCTGATGCCTAGCGGCGGCCTGGAGGGCATTCGCATTATTCTGAGCACCGCCCCCGAGAAGACCCATTGGAGGGTTATTGGCGTTCTGCATGAGGGCCACGTGATTCGGAGGTTGCTGCTGCTGTACGGGCTGCTGCTGACCGGGGAGAAAGTGAGGGGGGGGATTCATTTGCACTTGGGAGAGCTGTGGCATGCTCTGCTGCCGAATCATGTCGGCTTGGGGACGATTCATCTAGCCAGACGCTGGCGAGTGCGGCGAAAAAAAGCGAGCCTGATACCGGAGCAAAAGATGCTCGGTGAGGGGGGGAGTACGGGGGGAGAAAATGGTTGAAGGAAAGGAGAGAAGCTTCCTTTCGAGACGTTGTGGTAGAAGATCGGCGAGACTTGACAGTGGACTCGCGGATAGTAGAACAACAACAACCTGACGAACGATAAGTTAGTACTAGTCGATGGTAATTTCTGGAGTACTTGGAGACTGTGGCTGGCTGCAGACGTCGGAGAGCAACGTCGAGGAGAGCAACGTCGAGCCAAAGCGAACGCCAAAGTTGTTCGTGAATCTACGACGCCAGCGGCAGCACGCTCACACGCACACTTCGAATTGCCACGTGGCTGGGCAGTACACAACCGCTCGTTCCAAATCCAGAAAATTTCAAGCAACGGAAACAAAAAAACCACAGCACATCAGCCAAGGCCGCCAACATTTGGACTAGCACAAATGGTCCGCCAGTTCAAGTACCACGAGCAGAAGCTGCTCAAAAAAGTCGATTTCCTCAATGTACGTCTCCAGTCTGTGCGACAGCCATCCGCTGACCCCGCCAGCAGTGGAAGCAGGATGCCAACCTGCGCGAGATCAAGGTCATCCGCAGGTACCACATACAGGACAGAGAAGACTACCACAAGTACAGCAGTCTCTCCTGGCAGCCTTTGCCAAGCTGAGCATTGCCATCCAGATACAATAAACTTTGCGGCTCGCTCAGATCGTTTGCACACCGCATCTCCATGCTGCCACCCCAGGATCCCTTCCGCAGCAAGATGGAGGGCCAGCTTCTCTCCAAGTTGTACGACATGGGCGTTCTCAACTCCCAAGCCAAGCTGAGTGATGTCGATAACAAACTCACCGTCGCCGCATTTTGTCGCCGCCGGCTTGCCGTCTTCATGTGCATGAGCAAAATGGCAGAAACCGTCAGCGCAGTATGCTTCCTGGCTGTGTTCCTTCTCAGCCGTCACACTCACACGCTCCCTCAGGCCGCAAAATTCATCGAGCAGGGCCATGTCCGTGTTGGTCCAAATACCATCACTGACCCTGCCTTCCTCGTCACGAGGTATGCTCTCGCTGATCTCATTTCCTCTCGCTTTCTCATCGTGCCTACAGACACATGGAGGACTTTGTCACTTGGGTTGACACATCCAAACTGAAGAGGACGATCATGACGTACAACGATGAGGTGAGCCATAGCTTTGCGGAGAGGCCCATCCTTAGCTGACTGATCTTGCGAAGCTTGATGACTTTGATCTGCTATGAGTGCTGGATATAGACCGTTAACACTCTACTGATATGCTGAACTCGGCACCGGGAGCTGTCATGAGAACGCAACTCGCGACTTACGTCCCCATCACGCCGTTGACCACGGTTCTGCACCGGGTGAAGTCAGGCGTTTGCGACACCACCTCTAAAGCTGCCGTTCATTGAGGGCTGCACGACTCGGATCTATCTACGCCATGTCATGTAGCTTCACGAGCCTAGTTGAATTGGAGTAGTTGAAAGTAGTTTCGGACACCCACGGTCATGAATGTGATTACCACGCGACTTGCCGTGATCATGAACGCCAGCATCCGGTAACGCGTCCAACCCAAGTCCACACACACATTTTCTCAGTTATACTCTAACCCTCCTTTGCATTTCGTTTCTTACACCTTTCTTTTACTGAACACTTCAGGACTGGTGCTTTTGGCGGACCAGAAATTGCCGTAACGATGGCGGAAGCGGGAGACGGCAACATCAAGGTGGTCGTGCGATGTAGGCCTCTCAACAGTCGCGGTATGCCCTCGTCCAGTCTGCTCTGCGAGCAATCAGATGATATTCTCCCTTTCGTTCTCTCTTCGAATCCGCCATGCAGAGCTCGCACGAGGCGCCAAGATGCTCATTCGCATGCAAGGCAACCAGACGTTCCTGGATCCTCCCGAGCAGGGCTCTTCGCAAGATACGAAACGAGCGACTGAGCGGAAAACCATGGCATTTAGCTTTGACAAGAGCTATTGGTCTGCGGGACCGCGTGACGAGCCGGGGTATTGTTCCCAACAGACTTTGTACGACGACCTTGGGAAGGAGCTGTTAGACCACGGGTTCTCGGGATTCAATGCGTGTATTTTGGCTTGTAAGTCATCCCTTTTTCCGACCTAGCGCTATTCAAGCTTAACGTTGTCTGGGTGGTAGACGGTCAGACTGGTGAGTAGGGTTGCTTGAGACATCGGCCACCGTTAACCTGCCATCCTTCTGCAGGATCTGGTAAATCATATAGGTACTTCTCCGACTCCCTTCAATACCCCTATCTAACACTGACAATATTTGACTTTACAGTATGATGGGATGTGCGTCCATCCACTTCACGACTCACCGCCACACTGACAATCTCTCAAGATGGACCGGACAAAGGAATTATACCTTTAACGTGCTCGGAGTTGTTTGTACGCGTGGAACAGAAGAAGGAGGGTGATCCCAATATCAGTTTTACAGTGGAGGTGTCCTATATCGAGGTGCGTACACTTCCTTCCTCGGGCGTATATGCCTCTTGTGTCGCCGTAATGTATGATGCTTGACGACGTGTAGATATATAACGAGAAGGTGCGCGACCTTCTAAACCCCAAGAATACGGGCAACCTTCGCGTTCGAGAGCACCCGAGTCTGGGTCCCTATGTCGAGGACTTGTCGAAGCTCGTCGTCAGCAGCTATGATGAGATGATGACACTCATGGACGAAGGGAACAAGGCGCGCACTGTGGCTGCCACGAATATGAACGAGACGTAGGTCGCAGGGCTCCGTTCTCAGTGCGCCACGTGCTAATTGACTATGGTACTTCAGGTCCTCACGGTCGCATGCAGTATTTACGCTGCTATTGACTATGAAGAGACATGACGTAGACACGAATTTGGATACAGAGAAGGTCTCTCGAATTAGGTCCGCCCAATTTCTTCTGCGAACGTGATTTCAGGTTAATTAAGAGATATAGTCTGGTCGATTTGGCGGGTTCCGAGCGAGCTAACTCGACAGGTGCCACTGGCCAGCGTTTGAAGGAAGGTGCAAATATCAACAAGTCGCTGACAACCTTGGGTAAAGTTATCTCTGCACTTGCGCTTGCAAGTCAGGACGGAGGCAAGAAAGGCAAGAAGAGCAAGGCAGAGGAGTTTATCCCTTATCGTGACTCGGTGAGACATCAGCCCTAGTATAATCTGGTGTACGCAAGTTCATGTTCGCCAAATGGTAGGTCCTCACATGGCTGCTCAAAGACAGTTTGGGTGGAAACTCGAAGACAGCGATGATAGCTGCCATATCGCCGGCTGACTATGAAGAGACGCTGAGTACGCTGCGCTATGCCGATCAAGCGAAGAAGATCAAGAACAAGGCTGTCGTGAACGAGGACCCGAACGCGAAGCTGGTGCGCGAACTCAAGGAAGAGCTCGAGCTGCTCAGAGGTGGGTAGAAAGGGTTATGGATGTCGGTTTTGTGTCTGAGACGGCTGATCCCATAATTAGCACGCGTTGCGTCTTCGAGTGGAGAGGACACCTTTGACCCCAAGGTGCCACCAGAGAAGCAAAAGGTTACGTACCAGACTAAGGACGGGAAGATCAAGACGGTCACAAAAGCCGAGCTGCAGGAACAGATGGAGACGAGCGAGAAGCTTATGCAGAGCTTGAACGAGACGTGGGAGCAGAAGCTAGCGCGGACACAAGAGGTGCAGAAGGAGCGAGAGAAGGCATTGGAAGAGCTAGGTATTACTGTAGAGAAAAATCTTGTGGGTGTACACACACCCAAGAAGGTAAGGTTCGTTCGGATGGAAGTGGTGGAAGGCTGACTTGTGTTGTAGATGCCTCACTTGGTGAACCTGGTTAGTACTGTGCTTCATTGGTACGCGAAGGGTTCCTGAACAAGTATCTTCTATCATTGTTTAGAACGAGGGTGAGCAATCTGGACTATGCAATTATCTGGTTGATAAATTTGTGTCTCAGATCCGTTGATGAGCGAATGCCTGATTTATCAACTCAAACCCGGACGAACTTTGGTATGTAGTCAAACGCTTGTTGGTTCAATCATCGCTCAACACGCAATCCAGGTTGGACGCCTCGATAGTGACAAACAAGCGGCTATCCGACTTAGTGGAGACAATATCCTCGAAGAACACTGTGTGTTCGAGAATAATGATGACAAGGTTATCCTACATGCTATGCCTGATAGTGTGACGGTAAGGCTCATGTCAATCCCCCCTGTACACTCTTGATGTTGTTGAAAATAGTTCCTGAACGGAAAGCAAATTGAACCTGGCCAAGTAAGCAAACACTATCTTCGGAGCAATCCTGTAACACTCATTTCCGTAGCCCTACAAACTACGTTCAGGATATCGCATCATCCTCGGTGAGTAGACTAACAAACGCTCCGCGTACCACACTGCTTACCGTGATGTGATTAGGGGAGCACCACGTTTTCAGATTCAACAATCCCGAGGAAGTTCGGAAACAACGTGATCGAGCAACTGCTCGGTCTAACATGCACCTCAGCATTTCAGCTGGAGACCTCGAGGGAGGTGAAGCTGTTACACCATCCACTCGCCCTCCCTCCAGAGCGTCCTCTGCCGACGAAGCTGACGTCGACTGGAACTTCGCGAAACGCGAAGCTGCCCTAGCGCGGCTAGGGTTGGACCCTACTCTGGATAACCTTCCTGACGAGGAGATTAACAAGCTATTCGAGCGAATCACGAAGGTCAAGTCTATGCGAGACCACAACCATAAGTCGAGGCCGGAAAGCAGTCTCAGTCAACGTGATGATGTCTGGAGCGAATGGGGCCGACCTTTCTCTAGCGACGCAACGACGGACGACACCAGCGTCGACGCGGGACTAGCCAATGGGAGTCCTGACATGGACGGATCACTCAAGGATGTTCAGCATCAGCTAGAGTCGCGCTTGCAGGCTATTTCTGAGTCAAGCGAAGCGGAGGATTTGAAGGTAGAGAAGGACCACATGGAACATCAGCTGAAGATGGTTCAGCAACGGCTCAAGCGTCTCATCAACGCGAGAGCTCACGGAGAGTCTGAGGATGACTTTGTGGGTTTTGAGCCCGTCATCTATACAGCGAAGCAATTGCGCCTAATACGCAAAGTCCTTGACAAGTGGAGGGCGCATCAATCGTTTTCCATGGCAGAGACCGTACTTTCCAATGCTGTTCTTGCAAAAGAGGCAACAATCATAAGGTATGGGAGGCGCCATCCCTCAGAGACCGCCGGTGCTAATTCTGTTTCGACGTCCAGCAAAGAGCTAGGTAAAGACGTGTCATACAACTTCACAATCGCGTCCGGTGGATCGCTCGCGGCACCTACATCTGGAGTTGAAACTATCGGGAGTTTGGACGGGTTTGGCGACGTTGCGGACCCCCGACTTGCCTCGGCTACGCAACCCTCAGTTGCTATCAAGGTGCTTGACAAGAAGCACTGTGCCATATACACATGGTCACTTGACCGCCTGCAACAGCAGCTACAACGAATGCGCAACCTGACAACATACATCGACAGACCTTCGTACACGCAGCATTTCAGTTCCGACGAGCCATTCTATGATGCACCTCCTCCCCAGTTCTCCTTCATTGGCAATGCCCTCATCTCCCTTGCGCCTCTGTCCCGTCGTCTATCATCCTCATCCATTGTACCCATATTTTGCCGTTATACTGCTGAAGCCATCGGTTCTTGTAGGATTGACATCAAGATATCGAGCGTGATGCCAATGTCGTCGAAACATGGATCCGCCGCCTCTACTAGACCAGCCTCTCCTGCTCCATCCATACTCCCCACGGGCAGCAAGATTAGTTTCTTTTTGACGATTGATTCCGTCAAAGGACCGTCGTCCCACGATTTTGCAGCCCTCCACCTTCAGCTGCGCTTGTCTTCGTTCGTCGGTCCATCCCTCGCCAACGAGGAGGTATTTTCGACTTCCGTTCTTGATATGGAAACGTCTTCGTTGTCAGAACTCAAGTTTCGGCGAACGTTCTCGTTTGTGGCTTCTTCCAGGGTCATTGCATACTTGCGACAAGGATACGCTCCTGTAGAGTTCTTTGCAACGATAAAGCCAACGTACGTGGAACGTTTAGAGCGGTGGGACGAGATGCGTGAACTGCGCAACAACCTGCGACCGGCTTCCCCCGCAAGCCAAGATAGCTCTCCCACTGATACTCAATTGATGCGACGGTCCGAAACTGATTTCGTCCTGGAACAAGCACATGATGTCGCCGCCCGTATTCAGATACGAGAACTTGGCGGAGACGGTCAGTATATTGCAGTACCGGTCATTTCTCAGGGAAGTCTGGATCCGGGGGCGTTCTTCCTGCATCAAGGGTTACAACGTCGCATCTTCGTGGAACTCTCTTCTGATTCGGGTTCTCAACTGCCATGGACCGATGTGACAAAGATCCGCTTGGGAAACGTACGATTACTGGACCCAAAGGGTCGCATCCACGATTCTACCTCAAAAACAATGGTCACTCTCCCATTACTGGCGAATCAATCTGTCCAATTCAAGCCGGACGGCACAGGATCCTTAACGTCGGAAGCGCTGTGGGATTCCAGCATTCACGATTCGGTACTATTGAATCGCGTCACTACGAACCCGTACCGTGTTATTCTGCAGCTGAGCTGGTCAGTCGCAGTTGATACATGTAGAGAACCGGTACAGTTTTCGATGGATGTTGCGGTGACAATGCAGACGAGAGATGCTCGTCCGCCTAGTCGATTCCTCACCTTTCTGAGCACCGGCAAGATTCTCTCAAGAATGAACGCGATCTTCAAAGTTCGCCTCTCACCCCCTCTTACCCGTTCTCCTCAGGACCTCTGGCGTTTGGATACTTCCGAAAAATACGTCCGTGGGGAAGAAGCGCTGCAGATGTGGAAGCCTCGTGGGGTTTCAGTGGTAGAGGACTACAACCGCCTCGTTTTGACAGAACGAAGAGCCGCTGACGTCCAGGCAATTCGGGTAGTATTGGCTTCCTCGGCTTCTATGTCACGACCAGTTCAATCGGGATCCGCCGTATGGGGCTCTGATGCCTTACTGCAGAAAACCGTTAGTTTGTGGCAGAAACGGTTTGGACACGCAGGAGAGGCAAGTCATGAAACAATTCCGTGCTACTTATCTTACCCTTCCGTAATTTAGATTGTTCTGAGCCAGGTGCCAGTAGACGCACAGAAACCCCCTTTAGCTGGGAAAGCAGCCTCCACCACTAGGACACCTGTTGAGAGCGTGAAACTCAATTCCACGGTGACACTAGTACCTCGCAGGTTGGTAATCATGTTGAGATCTCGACTTTGTTGATGGTGACTATCTTTCCACAGTGACGGGCCGACCAAGAGAGGATATCTCCAGATTCTTACCGACGCGAGCCAGGATGAATGGGAAAAGCGGTGGTTCGTCTTGCGTCGGTAAGCTTATTTTTTGTTCTCAAGCCTCCAGAATGACTCATGCTCACCGTCGATTCAGACCCTATTTGCATATCTACACGAATTCGAATGAGCTAGAAGAAGTTGGGTTCATCAGTCTCAGCGGAATAAATATCGAATGCGATTCAAACAAGGAGGCGCTGCTTGGTGTGAGTTCGCCTTTGGCTAAACGGAACGTTGCTCATCACACTCCTATCAGAAACAATTCTGTTTTACGCTCTTTACCGCTGCAAACTCGCATGTGCTATCGGCGCCATCTCTCAAGGAGCTGCAATCATGGATATTAAAGCTAGATCCCACTGGTACCCTCTGTTAGGCTTCTACTTGACAAGGGATTGCAGATACCTCCAGTTCGTTGAGTCATTTTAATTTTATTGAGCTGATACTGTCGTCCACTATATACCATAGCCACAATTCAAATTATGTATGTCTGCTACTGGATGTTTTAACTGGATTTCGCTTGTTGAGTTGCGCTTCAAGTGCCTTCCTGTGTTTTCACACTGGACTCGACTCCAGATGCCAAAGACCGTCGATTGTCGAAGAATTATCTGCCGCTGTAAGCCACGGAACAGCGTCCCCGCGGCTTCCAGTACTAACTCGCCCTCGAGCTGTCTATTGCCGCGTAGTTCTATTTTTCCAACTTTCCTCCCACCAGAATCAAAGCTTTTGTGGGTATGAATTCATTGTCGCCGCATGCGTCGTGACGCTACCGTTGACAAGTTTGCCTTCCACTCAACTACCCCACGCTTAGGTGCCAGACTTCTTCGTCTCCTTGTCCAAATCGTTCTCGGTAATAGCATATGTACTCATGCGTCCCGCATGACCCTCGGCAGTCATATGTATTTGGAGCCCGTGGCGCCCGCCGTTTGTCCCTAGGACTTGGAGTCCGGCCCCGTGGACGCTGATGGCGATCTCGCTACGGCCACTCCAACCTTTGACCGTCAAGGTTACTTCACTCGGTCAGAACGCGAGTGCTAGACGCGAGTGGTGAGATCCACGTGAACGGTACGAACTGGTACGAGCTCTTCTTGAGCGCGCGGGTACGGCGAACACAAAACCGCTCAGGAACAGGACAAAGAAAATAGGACAACGTAAAGGTACGGACAAGTCAAGTACATAACAGATAGTCTGAAACCCAGGCCACGGACAAGACCGAAGGCTCCCAAAAAGAATTTCAACTGAAGATTTGCTGGTGAGTTACAACGTCAGTGACGGCTCGCGGTTCGGGTCCTCGCAAATTGCAAATGTTTCTGAAACGGCCGACAAGACCAAAGCTCATCTGTACTTTGTTGTGCGGATGAAACAGGCGCCTCAACCAAGTCAACTTTTTTGTATGCTAATGAACCGACGGCGAATTCGACTTTGTTCGCCAACTTGGCCGCTTGTCAGGTATGTGGTCATCATTCATGCAGCCCTCCCGTTCGCACTATAAAAAGATAAATTTTTGAAGGCAATTCTTTCCCAGGTCTTCTTTGCGGGATCCATAGCGGGATTTATAGGCATTGGGGGCTAATCTTTGGAATCCGGGGATAATTACCTCCGTTGGTCAACTACTCTCATGATGAACAATGAACGGCTGCAAGTCACTGGTGGAAAGCCCCCTGAGAGCAACACGCCTGAAGGTTGTGCTTCGGGCATGTAATAAAGCAACGGGTCCACGCGTGTACACTCCAAATCCTCGCAACCAAAGCGGCTTTCCGACCAGTCGCAGGTGACATATAATAAACTCATCTGGCTAGCGAATAATTCTCATGTTTTGAATAGGAACCCACCACGTCTGTTACTTTATGCTGCTGTACACACGATCCTTAAAGCACAGCAAGTTTTTAGAGTTCAAGGGTGAGCGCCTACCAAATTTTGATTTTTAACTTTCCCGACACGTTCAGGTCACAAACAACATGTCAAAAACGTTTTTGCTTGTTTTTTACGCGGTTCCGGGCGTTATATCACCGAAGCCCTGTGCTCATCGAGGGACTGCCACAACATAAGTATCTTTCGCGATAGGTCCAGCGAGTTTCCCCTCATATGAAATTTCCCCTGAATGGGCATAACATCAAGGCTTGGAGTTCTCGTTGTTGCCATGCCAAGCGTTGAATCTGCCATCTGTCAAGAGCGACTTTTGGTAGTACTGTAGTCCTTTTTTCCTTTCCCCAATAGCCGAAGTCTAATAGCCACATGTGGGATCAGCACTTCAGGAACACGTGCCATCCCAGCTCTCGACAGTGAGAGAAGTTACAAAGTATCATTTTTATTTTCGTGAGATAGATAATGAAACCCTGCGTTATGCGTGGTATAACGACAACGGTAATGAATGATAATACAAAAGCTTAAATACAGTACTGATATAAATCTCGAGACGGTATAAACATAGCGAAAAATAGGGCTACGACGAATATACGATGATATAGTGCTCCTTGCCTCTATTAGAGAAAGCGAATGCGAAGGTGTCTATGAGGTGTAGCTTTGTAGACGGACTTAAGTCGCATCCAATACCCAGAAAATCGATTAAGAACGAAGTAGTGTGAACGAAGTTGAGTGAACGAAGCGAGTGGAGAGGAACAGGGGAAGGGACGAGATGATTTAGTCGCACGAGGGTGGACAGTCATTCTGGATCATCGGCGGATCAGGAACACGGCTTTGACTAGCGAGTGAAGCAAGGACTTACTGGTCGTGTGAAGGTGAGCATGTGGCATGTAATGTACCCTTTGGCGAACCCAGCACCAGCATAGGCAAAGAGGTATTGCCATTTTCGTTTGAACGCTTCGTATTCGCTCGTATCGCGCAGGGCAGGGTAGTCCTTGATTATCAGATCTTGTCTGACATTGGCTTCAAGACGGCGGCCCCATTCCCGAAGGGTTCGTGGGTAGTCTAAAGGATGAGAAAAGGTTAACGGAAGCGACGAGGAAGGAGGGAAGATGGACGAACGGGCTGCGTGGTTCTCGACACCCTCGAGTGTGAATCTGCCTTCTGAGCCGGTATTGGCTGCTGTGATTAAAGCAGTTGCACTTGGTAAGCATGAGTTTGGCCACATGTAGCGGCGCATGAAGTCCTCAGGTCTGGCATTTATGTATAAGTGTGCGAAAGGACACCGGGATGAGCCAGAACATACTGATAGCCGGAGAATCGTGACTCTGGGAAAGTGGATGCGCTGACAACCACGGTCGCGTTTTGTGATTTCAATGCGAAGTCGATGAGTTTGAAGTATGTGTGATAGTACTTGGCGCCGACATGCTGCAAGTAGTAGGCGGCGATCAGAGGCCGTTGACACAGTGGTGAGTAAAGGTGTGACTCACTTCCAACATCTCAATGCTGACAAAAGCATCGAATGCCTTTTCGAATGAAGCAGGTATCTCGCGGTAATCCATGAGATGAACACGGATGCGGCCTTCTAGACCGGCCTCCTTGATCCGTTCCTCCGCTAGAGCTTTTTGTTCCTTGGACAAGGTCAACGTATCGACTTCACAGCCGAATGTTCTCGCGGCCTAATTCCACAGGGCGGTTATGAGTGATGTCGTTATGCTGGGAAATGACAATACCTCAATGGCCATGCCTCCCCAACCAGAACCGAATTCCAAGATCCGGTCGCCAGGCTTGACTCTGGCCTTGGTGAGAACATAGCGGATTTTGCGGAGCTGCGCAGCTTCCAAGTCGCCAGATGTTGGGCCAGTAACCAAATCACCTCGTACACCGCCCTCAGCTTCACTCCACAAAGCGCAAGAGTACATCATTTCCTTGCTTAGGAATGCCTGATGAAGGCTTGGTATCAGAACGGTGTCCCATGCCAACGGAGTCCAAATATACCTTGAAAAGTTCGTTGGATTGGTCATAGCTGGCGATGGCGTTCAAACGTGCTTTTGATCGCGTTTGGCCAAGGAACGCGTTTGAGAAACCGGAAATTGCCGAAGTCAATCTACTGACGGCAGAAGACAGTCCAACCATTCCAGACTCATTGTCGAGCCAGAGCTGTCATTCGTGGGTTACTCAGAAGGTGCAAGAAGTACTTGATCAAGGACTTACATCCATGACCGACTTGAGGCTGTTTACTTCGACATCACCTATCATGTAGGCTTCGCTGACTGGAGAAGGGTCAGAATGAATTGGAACGAGTAGCGGAGACATTGCGAGCTTACATCCAAGATCCTGAGAGCTGGGGGAAGATGAGCACACAAACAAGAAAGAAGGTGGAGATAAACTGACAAGAGAATGCGTGTCCAGAAGTCGGAGTTTGTGACTTTCATGTAGACCTCGTTGCAGCCCTTTGATCGGGAACCAAAATGGTGAACGCCTTCCGAGTCTGCGACGGTGAGATAGCCCCTGGTGATGGCTTTATCCAGCACAGCAAGAACGGAGGTGCGAGCTGTGTGATTTGGTGAGATGAAGGAGGAGGACGGGGATGAGGGGGACGTACCATAGGTGGTGAGGATCGACTTTGGACTGGGGAGGACGACGGATAGGGATGAGGGTGAGCGGTAGAAGTTTGAGGTGGAGGAGAAGGCGAGTGCTGATGATGAGGCAGCGTTCAACATGGCTGAGAGATGGCGGGGATGAGAGGCAGATTGGAGGATGTGGGATGGGGAGAGATGTCGAACGGAGGGGCCCCTTTATACCGGGGACGGCCCACGACCCTTTGTACATTTCAAACACGGATGAAAATTGTCGTGTAACGGGACAGCAAAAATAGAGGGTTGTTGGTCTGTTGGTGCTGTACGCCTCCGTGTCCGTGCAAGGGGATTCGCGGGAATTGGGAACAGGATCTGAGATCTGTGAATCTGACACACAGTCAAAGCATGAATTCATAATCATACTGTCGACGGGTCGTCGTTCGGTAGCAGTACGGAACGCAGGGCTTCATTGGTGAATTGGATCCGCTTTTCGCAAGCAAGGACATGTGGGCGAGAAAGATAAGTTGAAGACGGCCTGGACAATGTCACCGTGGAGGAGAACAGGCGACAAGAAGGAAGAGCCCGCCAGGAGCAACGGTGAGCCTGAATTGAAGCGAACGCATTAGCAGACCGTCAAGACTGCCGTTAACTCACCGTTGGACTCGTATTGGGCGCGAGTAGCCCGCTATTGACGCTGGGAACCCACTGACCCCCCACGTGGCATAGACACCCCCCTCCACCCCCCGCGACCCCCTCCTGCTGCTCCGTATGTCTGTCATGTCTCTGTCTGTCTCCATCGGTAAATTGACCTGTGATCTTTTGTATCGGGGCACAAAATGGAACTATAGGGTCGGGTATGTCTGTATGTTTTCTGACTCGTTCCCATCCAAAATCAGCCCAGTGAGTTTAAACTTTGTAAAGCTTATTCTTTCTTGCGATTCGGGACGATATGCGAACCCTGCGACGTAACAACGCACAGGACACGGCCCGCACGAGACACCCATCCTGAGTCTCACCGCTTCCGATCTGGCTCGTTTCCTATCCAGTTCACGTTACCGACAAGCCCAGGTCTGCTCAGCCTGCTCCGAATCGCGGCCTCCATCATCCTGTCCAGTGCCAATCTTGGCGCCCTGGATCAGTGCGTCTCCTTGATCAACTCGAACATCTGTCGCCTTGTCGTCGATGGCTTATATCACTCCTCGTTCGCCATCAGATTCACCACTTGTCACCCACAATTAATCTTGTCGCGACGGGCTTGGCTCTTTTGTCCTGTGAATCCCGGATGTTCTATACCAAAGTAACTGACGGAGAATGCAGCCAGAAACATTATTACAACACGTTCACCATTCGCTGTTTTTTGCTGGTTGCAGTCTATTGTTTCATCCCTGCAATACCTGGGCCTGCTCCACCCTAATCTTCATGACGGTCGGGTCTTGTCTCTCCATCAGCCCGTCCAGGAATGTACAATAATACCCGCCAGGGAAATTTAGGTTATGGCTTGAATGCACGTCGCTGAAACTCCTCCACCGCACTCACACAAGGGAGACCGCGTAAGGGCTCTCGCAGCCCTCAAGACGATTGATCTGCACGTTCTTGCTGTTTCGACTACACACTCGATGGCTGTTGCTGCAGGCTTGTTCGGGTACAATGGGCTTGGGACAACTCACAGCAGACTTGATAATTCACCGTCTTGTTCCGAGAACGTTCGTGACGGCAGCAGAACAGCGAGGCTGGCAGTGCAAAAGAGAGAAAGCTTAACAGTTGCTACTTAGTACTTAGCCCCGGTTGGATGTTTCAGCGCATGATATCATGTATGAGACTTGCTAACGTTCATTCAATGAATTCGAGCCAACAAGACACAAAAACTATTGTCTGCACACGACAACTCAGACACCCGATGTCATGTCAAGCGTATCTCCATTGTTCTACGGAGACTGTTTTACATCAATTCAGCCAGCTGTCTCGTGCATGCGACATGCTCCAGCTGGCAGACGGAGATCAGACAAGTCTGCTTTCTCTCACTCCTAACTAGCCCAAGCAACTTGAAACACTGCTCCTGTGTGGATGATCTCGTTCCTAGTCGAACGACTTCCCCGATGGCATTAATCTCTAACTGATCCCCCAGGAAGCTCTCTCACATGCCATATTCAGAGTCGTCGTATGAGCAACACGAGCAGAATGGCAAAGCGTGCAGGAAACGGTGCCACCCCCCCGCGTCGATGCACGTTGAAGGCAAACATTGTGCAAGTGAGGTGTACGACCGAAGGGCATCTTTGACTCATATCATATATGAGTTTCCCCCCGTCAACGTGAAGTCTTAATATCCGAGTCAGCCAGCTTATTAGCACCAGAAATTTATAGCGTCGAGTAGGCCTCGATAACCATGAGCGAATTGGAAGACGCCGTCACTCGATGGCCCAGATGGCGACTTTTTTGCGTTTTCGCAACGTGTTTTTGCATTCGCTACTTGCATGCATGTAAGTACATACATACTCGATATATCGCCCATCGTCTAGCGTTGCTTTCTGACCCTCCTTCGCACAGTATCTCGGAAGACTTGTGGTCTTCTGATGGCAAAAGAAAATTGCCAACTTGAAATCTGGTCGAGGGATCGATCTGTGCAGTACTCGATGCCAATCGAATTGCTCACACGTAGTCTGTGCCACGATGCGTTGCAACCCTCGAATCCCGAAAGAACGAAGGACAGAAAAAAAAAACTGGCGCCGCTGTCAACCATTACGTGTCCAGGCCAAGCGACATAGTTACATGTGCCAACGCCCACACTTGACAGCTGCAGTGAATCAGGTCCCTCCCTCAGAGCAACCTGATTTGGTTTCTCATACATACATGATATGTATGTAGCGTGAGCGCGAGACATTAATGGCGGCGATAGGTTGACATTGTTGTCGAAGATCCACATCGCGTGAGGTTCTCTGTTCCAGACCAATGCGCTTATTGGCAGGTATTGTCAGCCGGGTCATATGGCGTATATGAACATGATTCACTGGTTATCGGCTTTGTACATGTGAACACTTGGCTCGTCCGACATGGTAATTGCACAAGATACTATTTCAACCTGGGGCATCCTCTTGACAAGAACACCAGTACCCCCGTGCTGCGACGATGTTAATCGTGAACACGAGGCAATATTTGGCTTGACAAGGGCACTAATCGACGAATCGGGGTGCTCTTCTTTGACTCTGGGTGACCATTGGATAGTCCCCAATCACCTTTGATTGGTCTAGAGCTACCAACGAAGTTAGCCATGCTCCCTCAATCAGTGAAACAAGATAAATACCTCAAGATGACGCAGAAAGCTTCGTGAGGCCCCTGCTTGCAAGACCAGACGTTGTAGAGCTGTAGTAGATCCTGTGTGCAACGTCTTCGACGAGCCAATCAAGACCGGCAACTAGATTCTGGCCCGTGACTGCACTACAAGGCCAAATCCTCCAATGGTGCGATTTGATCCCTGGCAGGTCGAGTAACTAAGAACGGTAAATGAAGGTTAACATCGAACGGGCAGGACCCTGCACATACTTGGCTTATTTCCTTGTCTGTCATGGATCCCTGTATGTCTTGTTTATTGGCGAAGACGAGAAGCGATGCACCAGATAACCTCTACAGAGATATAAATCTTGGCGGGAAGAAGAAGAGATGGATGATGCTTTTTGACTCACGTCCTCGAGAAGGAGATTGTGCAACTCTTCCTTGCAGTCTTCAATCCGCATGCGATCTCCAGAGTCTACAACCCAGACAATGGCATCTGTTTGCTCGAAATAATTACGCCAGTATGGTCGAAGTGTTCTTTGACCTCCGACATCCCCTGGAGAAAGACAAGGCGAGTTGAGGGGGGGGGTTGTAATAAGTAACGTTTTGGAAGAAACAACATGCACACATGAACACGAGATACGAACAAATGTTGAGCGTGTAACTGGAAAGAAGTTTAGATCGGCGACGATAGGACGATCCATCACAGAACGCTGCCGTGTAAAGGCACTTTTGCCCAAACGATGTCGACGAATTGTCGGACACTCACTTTCTGTGTATGAAGGTCTTGATGTTGAACCCCAGAGTGGGGCTAATACTGGCGATGTTTTCTCCATTTATCTTCTTGAGGATGGTCGTTTTACCAGCATTGTCAAGACCACTGCAGGTCATAAATGGGCAGGTGAGGAGACCAAAGAAATCGGGTATAATCGCATGGAGGAAAATTTACAGGAAGAGAATACGCATTTCCTTCTCCTTCTGACGACTCTTTCGTATGATGGTGAGTAGGCCCATGTTGTGCAGAACGACAAGGTCGATGCTCGATGTCGTAGGGCAACTTGGACGGTTAACGTAGTACTTACAGCCTGCTTCAAGTCCGCGACTCCGTTGGCCGATTTTCAGTTGCCGAAAACAGCAGGACATGTAAGCCCCGGAATCGGCAGGTGTGTGTGCTGTACACAAGCCTTGCAAGCCCAGCGTTCGGAGACGAGTCCTTGACCCCATCCCAACTTACTCTAGAACACTTCTTTCCAACCACCAACACGACCGCCTGAAACGTACAGAATGGCTCCAAAAAACAAGGGAAAGAAAGGAAAGGGCGGCGGCGATGACGATTACTGGTATAGCTATCTCTTTTCTCTCCTCTTTATGATCGAGTCTCACAAACCGTCTCAACGTGATCAGGGAAAAGGCAGGCGTATCCGTCGCGAACAACCAACTTGCCACAGAGCAGATCGGTGGCTCGGATAATGATCATGCGCCCCCCAAGAGCAAGGCAGGAATGGGGTTCTCTGCGTTCAGTGCGTTACAGGAGGACGATGGCCCACCCGAGGTAGACGAGAACGAGGACTTTGGAGGGCTTATGGTACGCTCGTGTTTACCTTAGCTGGCGTGTTTCTGCTTAATAATGCTATAGTCTGCCATTAAAGCGACGGCAGCAAGGGGGAAAAAGGACAAGAAGAAGAAAAAGGTTGAGCAAAACTTTGATGACGAGCCTGTGGATGAGACCCCTACTCCGGTCGTGGACAATGGCCCTGTCGAGATGACCGCCGACGATCTTGCCGACGAAGAGTGGGGCCCGTCAAAGGATAAAGGTAAAAAGGGCAAAAAGGGCAAGGGAAAACAAGGGAAAACTCAAGACGAGGACGAGGAGGCTCCAAAAGGTGGTCGAGTTGTTCGCTGTGCTACTTTCATACTGATATTATATCTTAGCAGAACAACCGACGCCTGCACCTGCTGCTGAACAGACTCCCGAACCAAAAGATGCGGATGACGAAGACGCTGATACTGGTCCGACAATTTTGTCTAAGAAGGAGAAGGAAAAGCTGAAGAAAGAACGGGAAAAGGTTTGCTCTCCTCCTGTTGATGATCCACATACTCATGTCTTGCGCACAATGTCAAGGCAAAGAAGAAAGCACAAGCAGAGGCTAAGAAAACTGCCGCTGCTGCTGAGGCCCCACCACCTGCGACCCCTGTTATTCCAGCACCAGGACCAAAAGCTGAGAAAGAGGGTGATGGGGACGCCGATGCTGCGGATGCCGGAGGGTCCGGTGCGAAGAAAAAGAAGAAGAAGAAGGGCAAAAAAGACGAAGACTCAGAGGCACCAGCGCCGGCCCCTGCACTTGCACCTGCCGCGGGCAAGAAAAAGGGAGGTTTGAGTGCACTAAAGGCGATGATGGAAGAGAAAAAGAGGCTGGAAGAGGAGGCGAGGCGCAGAGAGGAAGAAGAGAGACGCCGAATTGAGGAAGAGGAGCGACGAGCAGAGGAAGAGGCTAAGAGAAAGGAGGAAGAGAAGCAGCGGAGGAAGGAGAAAGAAAAGGTATACAACAAAATGAATCGAGGTCGTCTGTATTGTACTCAAGCATCTTTGGCAGGCGAAGCGGGAGTTGGCGAAGAAGGAGGGTCGACTATTGACTAAGAAGCAGAAGGAGGAGAAGGCGGCCGCCGAGTTGCGTCGACAAGCCTTACTAGCGTCTGGCGTTCAAATCGAAGGTCTGCAGCAGCAAACATCGGGCAACGGGGCACCTACAGGTAAAAAGGTGGTGTATGGCAACCGAAAGAAGAAAGCTCCCACTGCGAAAGATTCCGCGCCTGCGTCTCCTGTTCCAGAATCAAGGCCTCTTACTCCGGAGACAGTCCCAGAGCCCTCCTCACCTTCCCCAGCTGTTGAAGAGCCCGCTGTCAAGGCTAACGATGTTAAGGATGATTGGGATGCCAGTAGCGAAGAAGAAACCGAGACGAGACCTGCCGAACCTTTTGTCAAGGACTCATGGGATGCATCGAGTGATGAGGAAGGTGTTCCACAGCCATCTCCTGCGAAGGTACCTGCGGCTCCTGCTAAATCATCCCCTACACCCGCCTCCCCTAAGCTTCCCGAACTCGTCACGAAACCTACTGGTTGGTTCTTACCATTGCTTACTGTAAACCCGATTATTCTAAACTTTTCCGCGCAGCAGCACCCCCCAATGGAGCTGTGAAGACTTCACAGCCGGTTGCTCCGGCACCCAGGCCACCAGCGCCCAAAGCGCAGGAAGAGTCCGAGGAGTCCGAATCTGAAGAGTCCTCATCAGAGGAGGACTCGGACGAAGATTCGGACGAAAGCAGCTTAGAAGAATCTGATGACGGCATGACGAAAGCACAACGCTTCGCTGCTCAAAGAAAAGCCGAGGCTGCAGAACGCAGAGCGAAAGCCCATGAGGCCGCACTGGCTGCGGGCAGCAAGGATAACCTGCGCAGTCCGATATGTTGTATTCTTGGTCACGTCGACACGGGTAAGACCAAGCTTCTGGACAAGGTCAGATCGTCTGTGAATTTCGTCATCCAACTATTGTTAATAGGTGATTACAGATCCGACAAACCAACGTACAAGAGGGTGAGGCAGGAGGTATTACGCAGCAGATCGGAGCAACATACTTCCCTGTTGATGCTATCAAAACGAAGACTGCCGTCCTTAATAAGGTCTGGCCCTGTCATCTCGCCGCATGGCCTTGTATTTGACGTGCAGCTCCTAGGACAATCAACAAGAATACAAAGTACCTGGCTTGCTGGTTATTGACACTCCAGGCCACGAATCCTTCACTAATTTGCGTAGTCGTGGAAGTTCTCTCTGCAACATTGCCATCCTTGTCGTCGACATTATGGTACGTCCATTTACTCGCGTAGTATTGAGGCTTTTTATACTTAATTTGAACTGTAGCACGGTCTGGAACAACAGACACTTGAATCCCTCCGTCTACTTAGGGATCGTAAGACGCCTTTCATCGTTGCATTGAACAAGGTAATTGTTCGCCGCATGATGCGCTTGCAGTTGCTGAAAACTACTAGATTGATCGAATGTATGGATGGGAGGCAACTCCTGACGGGGCGTTCCAGGAGTCACTCGCCAAACAGAAGAGGTCCGTTCAACGCGAGTTCGAGGATCGCGTCCAGAAGACCATCCTTGCCTTCGCCGAACAGGGTCTGAACGCCGTCTTGTATTATGAAAACAAGAATTTTGCCCGGAATGTCTCACTCGTCCCAACATCGGCTATCACTGGTGAAGGTGTTCCTGATATGATCATGCTTCTCGTCAACCTAACTCAACAACGTATGAGCGATCGCCTTATGTATTTATCCGAGCTGGAATGTACGGTTCTGGAGGTCAAGGTCATCGAGGGCCTCGGAACGACTATCGATGTGGTCCTTTCCAACGGTATCTTACGAGAAGGAGACAAAATTGTTGTTTGTGGTCTTAATGGGCCGATTGTTACTCAAGTCCGAGCTCTTCTAACGCCGCAGCCTTTGCGTGAGCTGCGTGTCAAGGTTCGTAAATGCGCGCGGTTTGCATGGTTCATCTCATTGACCTGAGGTTTTTGGCAGTCGGCGTACGTACACCACAAGGAAGTGAAAGCAGCGCTCGGTGTCAAGGTCGTCGCGCCTGATCTCGAGAAGGCTATTGCTGGATCGCGCCTTCTTGTCGTTGGACCCGACGATGATGAAGAGGACATGTTGGACGAAGTGATGTCAGATCTCACGTCCCTCCTGAACTCCATCGACAAGTCAGGACGAGGTGTCTGCGTGCAAGCTAGCACGCTAGGTTCGCTCGAAGCCCTTCTTGACTTCTTGAAAGTCAGCAAGATCCCTGTGTCTGGCATAAACATCGGCCCTGTCCACAAGAAGGATGTCATGCGTTGCGCTACGATGCTCGAAAAAGCTAAGGAGCTTGCGGTCATTCTCTGCTTCGATGTCCCGGTGGACAAAGACGCTGAGAAATTGGCAGAGGAAATGGGCATTCGGCTTTTCAAAGGTCTGTCAATGATGCTCGGAAGAAAAAGCGTGCCATGGCTAATATCCATCTAGCTGATATCATCTACCATTTGTTCGACGCATTTACCGCATATAATAACGAAATTATGGAGGCAAAACGGAGAGATGCCGCCCCTCAAGCCGTCTGGCCATGTCGATTGAAGACGATCGCCACATTCTGTAAACGTGACCCTATCATCTTGGGTGTCGATATCCTTGACGGGACCTTACGTGTTGGCACCCCCATATGTGTGGTGAAGGTGGACCCAACAACCCAAAAGAAGGAGATCATCGACTTGGGCAAGATGTAAGTGGCTTAATTGTTGACCTTGTGTGCCTGTGCATCAAGACGTTGTCCTGATCTCGTACACAGAACGTCGCTGGAAATTAATCATAAAGCATTCGATGTAGGTACCATCTGTCTCTACTGCTGCACTGACGAATATTCGCGCCTTCAGATTGTCAAGAAATCACAAGCTGGTGGAGGAGTTGCCGTGAAGATTGAGCATGCCGTATATCAATCTGCCAAAATGTTCGGACGCCACTTTGATGATAAGGACGAGCTCCTCAGTCACATTACGCGGCAGAGCATCGATGTTCTGAAGGTAAGGAATGTCTCTTGGGCGTCTGTTTGAAAGACTGATAGAGATTTTGTAGTCCTCATTCAAGGCCGATGTCTCCACTGAAGAGTGGTTACTGATCAAGGCATTGAAACCAGTATGTCGCCATCGATTTCTCGGTTCTTTTCTCACCACCGTCTGTTTATCGCTCAGCGACTAAATATCCAATGAACATGCACTGTCGGAGACCTGTCGTCGGAGCCGTAGTCGTGGACAGAGTTCTGCTGTCGGTGCATATGTGCACAGGCGAATGCGCATAGATGACTTTTCGTGTGATTTTCATCGGAGTTACATTCCCATCATCCAAATGTATTTATACCACTACCACCAGCGTTAAACTTGCAGCGCTTCTTACTCTCCTTCAGCATGTCTGCTTCATCCAGCTCAGTCGGACACAAGGTCGACAGCGAGCAAAACGCGTCCGTCGTGGACAGAGATGCATTACAATTGGTAATATGCCTCCAGGAGCAGGCTGATGGGAACACCTTTGCGGGACCATGACGCGCTTGGACATTACTGATAATCGGTAACGTCGATTTATAGTGGTGAACTGGACTGGGCTGCGGGTATCCCTGTATGCTGGATTTGAAGGGTACATGCATCGTCTGTCTGGACGGGTTCCGTGTCCCTCCAAACATTAGCATCGGGGATTGAGATCACACCGCTTGAACCTGATCAGCGCCCATACCTGCGTAGGGAAGCCCTCCAGTATCGCTCTGTTTCTAGCGCTCCCTCGGGAGCAAACGTCTACGTTACTGACGCACTCTTTTCTCCCTTTCAGAAAGAGCTCGGATACAAGCAGGTGCGTGAAGCAACTCACTGTATGTTTTCGCCTGTTGATGTTGGCATCGCAGCAATTGCATCGTAGTTGGCACCTTATCGAAAGCTTTGCCGCTAGTTTTGTATCTCTGAACTTCATTGGCGGTGTCCGGTATGCACCCGCACTTGCACCTTTCAGACAATAAATTGATGGAAGGCGTGTAGATCGTTCTTCTTCCTTGGTTTGTTAGCAGGGGGTCCCGCCGCAATATGGTAAATCCTTTGACAGTGATACCGAAGTCCCACCCTTAGCGATGCAATAGGTCATCCTACATTATCACGATGATCTTCATGTTCATCACCGCTGCAGTCCTAGCGGAAATCTGCTCTGCATTGCCACTGAGCGGTTCCATCTATGTATGGGCTGCTGAAAGTGCCGGCCCCAAGTATGCAAGATTCTTCGGCTTCCTTGTTGCTTGGTGGGCTTGCACAGCGTGGATGACATTCACAGCGAGCAACTGCCAGGTCAGGATTTCGAGTGCATTGTGCGACTATAACTGATTTGCCCTTGTAGACTACTGCTAACTATGTCGTCTCCCAGCTAGCTGTTTGGGACATCGACTTCCCGGGCGGCATCGGGAGCAGCAACGTTCAATGGCGTGCGTTCGTATGGGGTATCTCAGAACTGATGCTCTTGGTATCTGTGGCGATCAACTACCTTCCCCCGAAGGTCTACTCCGGGGTCTTCAAGTTTTCCGTCGGTCTGATGATGCTCGACTTTTTCTTGTGCCTCATCTGGCTTCCTATTGGTGTCTCAAAAACTTATGGTTTCCGTTCTGCTTCGGAAGTTTTCACCATGACTTGTTCGTCCATCAGAACGTTGAAGAAGCACATTTGATTTACGCTTTGACAGATAACGGCACCGGTGCCCCTGCTGGATGGAACTGGTTACTCTCCTTGTGCGTTCGATCGATCGTCCATTCAATTTTCTGATTGATCATTGACGGTTTGGTCCCTGCAGCTTGTTCACTGCTGGTACCTTGACAGGTTTTGATGCTTCGGGCCACATTGCCGAAGAGACGAAGAACGCCAGGTACGCCAGTCGTAGCATGACATCCTTAATCACACAGCATGTTCACGCGATTATTAGCGTGATTGCGGCAAAGGGTATCCTCTCTGGTGCTATTCTGACTGGTTGCTTTGCCTTTGTGACCATCATCTTGTTCTTGTTCTGCACTCCCGACCTCGATACTATCTTTGCGCTCGATGCCCCCCAACCATTTGTTCAAATCTATGCGCTTGCCCTGGGCAAGAAAGCCAGCATCTTCATGACGGTGATAGCTGTGCTCGGTCTCATCATGGTGGGTGTGATGCATTTTCAATTTGCCCTCTGATCCAACGGCATGCAGAATACCACCGTAGCCATCGTGGCCTCCTCGCGCCTTGTATTCGCTGTCGCACGCGATGGTGTCCTGCCGCTGTCCGGTTGGATTGGCAAAGTCGACTCCAAGGGCCAACCTCGCAACGCAATCACGGTCATCTACATCTTTGCTGCGGCTCTTCTCTGCACAATATTGCCCAGTCAAGTCGCATTTACGTCTCTAGTTTCGGCTGGCGCCGTCCCCACCATCGCAGCATATGCGCTCATTGCGTTGCTCCGTTTGATCATGACACCGAACCACTTCCAGTCTTCCCATTTCAGACTTGGGAAGTACGCGAAGCCGTTTTACATTTGCGCTGCTGCTTTCAATGGTCTCATTTTCGCTGTGCGTCGCCAGTACTTGCTTCATTGTCCACTCAATTGTTTATGGTGATAGGTTGATATCTCGCCGTTTGTGTTCCCTGTTACGGCCGAGACATTCAACTTCGTAAGTCCCTTTATTGCGATATCTAGCCATTTTCAGTGATGACTTGAATCGAAGGCTGTTGTCATTTTTGGGGCAATATCCATCTTTGCTTTCCTGAGCTGGTACTTCACTCCCGAGGAGAAGTGGCTGAGAAGGGATCAGATTCTCAAGGCCTTGCGGACAGCGGATCGCGAGGAGCACTGAGCGACATGAATTAGCGATGTGAGTTGAGGTTGTCTATGATATCCACATTATCCTAGAAAGGTTCTAGTCCTAGTTGTCCCTGACATGCTCCCTCTACGTCTACGATCTGAATAGAATTGGAATAAATATAATAAATATCAGCTTGATCATGAGCCAGTGAGGGAACGAGATGCGAACCTCCTTGGGCGCAGCTACGCTTAGGACCACGGGATGCTCCTTGCCCACCAAAACCTCGTCCTAAAGGGGGCTGTGAGTGACAATGTTAACGAGTCAACGGGAGACTTACCTCGATCCGAATACCCATGTTATGAAAGTGTTTTGGGAACTGCGGGGTTGGCGGTACGTAAATGCCTATGAGAAAGTATGAGCACATCCACCGAAGGTAACGTTAGCCTCGTACCTGGTTCTACGGTGATCACCATGCCGGCCTTCAAGCTATGATGCAATCGTCGTAAACAAGCACGTTCTCCGAAGGCGGTGATACTTACTACTCTCCGCGATCGAGGTGCGTCGACTCGTGTAAATCTGTGTATTTACTTCAGTGTTTTATTGCCGTAACAGCATCAGGTCATTGGCGCGGAACGACCGACTCACCGATACCAATCGGATGGCTGAGAAAGTGAGGGTACAGGACCCTCTCCAAGTCTCCGGTATGCAGTCCGAACCCGATCTGGTTGAGTTCGCGTCGGAGAAGATCGCACGACTTGCGGTGTAGATCGTGAAGGTTGAGTTCGGCGGATTCAGTGCAAAAAGAGATGAGTGCTTTTTGGGCCGTAAGCACGGCTGTGTAGAGGTCCTTCTGAGGTTCGGTGAAGGCGCCTGAGGCGGGGTATGTGCGTGCTGGAAAGAAAATGGGTTGGTTCAGTAGTTAGATTTTCGCTAGAGACGTGTTGCACTAACTAATGTCGGAGGCATAACCACTGTAGACGAAGGTTAGCCTGGACAATGGAACCAAACATATCACTGACTTGTATTCGCATCCAGCGTCGATGAGAATCATCTCACCGTCCTGCACAACTTGATTATTGGACGTATAGTGTATTATAAGTGCGTTCGGTCTGCAATGCTGGCGAGTCAGAACTTGATTGTGGGACGAAATTGGAAATCTCATACCCCGAGGCAACCACGGGTACATATGCTAAACGTTGAGACCCAGAGAGACAACAGAGATATTCAAAATGAGCTGCAATGGCACTTTCTGATATGCCTGGACGGGTGAACCGCATCGTCTGTTCGCGAGGACCCGGAATAATGAGTACCTCTACAGCAACAAGCAACTACCGACCTTTGCATGAGCACGCCCACTAATGTCAGCTGCAGCTCTCATCACCTGCTGTTCCCGCTCACTCTTGATGGCTCGGTGCTTCGATACCAATGGAGCAAGAGGCTTTCGGCGTGAAGACGATAGAGATTCTACGACGGTTTCGTACTCTGACCGGGGTTGGACTGGAGGCGAAAGGTACCGTAAAAGGGACTTGGCCGTTCGAGGACCGCGCTTTGACGATGCACTGGGTATATCAATGTAGACGTTGGAATATAAGCTAGCGAGCGCCTTTAACCGACTCGGAAAATCTTGTATTGACAAGGCGTCATCCGCTCTGAAAATGCTCAGAGCATCGTTAAAGCTTGTTCTATCCAACAATCAGTATATATGGGAGGTGATTGGTGATTATGAAGTACCTGGCACCTTCCCACTTTTCTTTTGCAGAATCTTTGCCGTTCGAGAACAAGGACATCCTATACCCGCGTGACGTGGAAGTCTTTTCTAGTGACAAGATTCAGAACAAATACAAAAATGACCGCTCTGCAATCTCACCGAGTATGACAGCCGCGTCTGGCTCCTCGAAGCCAGTGAGGTACCAGAAATCGGACGCCTGGCGGAATTTGTAGCTACGGTCGTGTCAAACGAAGGACGAGATAGTCGAGCAATGCAAGTGGACCTACAAAATGTCTTTCAAGGCATTAGATGAGTGCGGTGACGAGGGGTTGTCTTACGAACTTCCGCTCATGTACTTTATCGGTGCGGCCACGGAGACTACGATAGAATTGCTGGGCAAGCTGTCCATAAGCTCCCTGCGCCTCCGCTCATATTCCTCGAATGGCATTCCCGGAGTGAGTTCATGAGGGCTTACTACAAAGTGGTCATTGGAACATAGTCGTCATAACGGAGAGTGGCCCACTTACGGAGATGCGGGTGCGACTGGAAGATTGGTTGTCCGTAGTTTGACGGCTTTACATCGTTGTCGATGGCGACCTCGGTTGCAAACGTGCGTCGAGAACCAGATACGCGTCTGCACGGCGGATATCTGGCAGCAGTTCGCAGTAAAGGCTGCTGCAGCAGACGCAAGCAAGTGGACATGCCAGTTCCAATTAGCGAGATTACCGACGAATACTGAATTAATTTGTCAAGGCCTTGCCAAGTGCTTAGCACAATAAATAAATAAAATAAATGGTCCTCCGAAATCACGGGAATTTGCTTTGATACCTCGGACTGACTTTACGTTGGGGCTTTTGGCGCTGAGCATGGACTTGTCTCACCAACTGCTACATTCACTTCGACTTGCAGCTAATCATGGGCTATGATTGGGAAAGATACGGAAGACGAGGCGTAGACGTCGCCTCAGCAATGACTTCGCTCACTTTCTCTGCCATCAAAGGCACTACAAAGCTGGGGGTACATCTCTTCGAAATGGTCTCGTGAGCAGCTAACGTATCTTCATGACAACCCTTTCCAGTTCTCCTTCGTTCGCAACGTTGCATCCACCACAGTGGGTGCCACGGCTTCGGCCTTTGACCACACTGTGTTCGGTCGCAACGAGGTCACGGCCCCAGTGCTAGAAGGAGCTGTGTCTACTGCCATCAACTTTGCAGAAACCCTCACGCTTGCTCCGATCTTCCTTGGGGAATATATTTCGTCCGCGTCACTCCGCGCCGCTCATAGCTCCATTGACATACTTTCCGTCATATTTCCCGGAAGTAGTGAAGCTTCGTTTTCATTAGTGTCGTTCATTGACCTGGTCAAACGGGAATGGGACAATCCTACTCCACGAGGGAGCATACCAGAGAAAAAGTACGGGATAACCGAGGTTACGAGGGCACTGGTCGCTTGGGTCGCGCTTCAGGGGGTCACACAGGAATGGCACGAAAAACAGTGGTCGAGTTACCTCCGGGAGGTCAAGGTACACAACCCTTCGAATCGACACACACTTAGGCGTGTTCCTTCACGTGTTCGCGTCACTTCAGATGTCATATTTCCTGGTCATCGTGGCCAGCTTATATCCGCTGATATCGGTGAAGCGCCTTCTACTCCACACTCAAGACAACGATCTGCGAGTTTACTTTCACGAATCTCGCTCTCATCAATGTCTTCCTTGAGGTGGAAGGAGCAGAAAGAACAACAGCCAGAACTTCCACCCAAGTCGGTTGAGGATGTCAAGATGAATTTACGACGCCTTTCGAAAATGGTTCTCGCTGGATACGGTGGAGCCAGCCTGCTGTTCTTTGGAGTTTCACCATTGCTCACTTCACCGTCGAGACACGTGAAAGCTCCGACATCAAGTAACGTGAAGGAGGCGGAGGAGCTTGAGCTCGAAAGTGCCATCAATGCTGCGGAAGCTGAAGTCGACGATAAATCAGCTTCGTACCCAGAAAATCAGGAATATTCATGGTGGGATATATTGATGGGTAGGCACGACAAGGAGATTTTTGAGAGGTCGGTTCACGGTGACAGCCCGGGCGCCCACGACATTCAGGCTCGCGTTCGTGCGACAGCCGTCATAGGCGTTGAGCGACAGATGCCCAGATTTTGGGTCTTGACTGACCACGACAGACAACAGGTCGTCCTGGTTCTTCGAGGTGCGTGTTGGCAGAGATCGTCGCTCAGACGACGTTAGGGTTTAATTCAATTCTACGCTCCCAGGCACCATGTCCCTGAACGAATTGGCAGTCGACCTGACATGCGATCCCGTCGAATTTGAGCCTGCATCTAGTGTGCCGGGAGAAGAACGCCTTTATCCTGATGATATGGTACCGTTCCCAGGTTCAGGGAAGGAGCAGAATTGTATACGACCGTCGCGATTTTCCGTATCGACTGAAAAACATCCTGGATACCGTGTGCACGGCGGAATGCTTCGTATGGCGCGCGTGATGGGTGAGATCGGGAAACCCGTGCATCTTGCTGTGATGGATGCGTTGAAGCGTAATCCAGAATACGGTCCGTAAATCAGGCGGCCTCTACCATTGTGGGTGACTGACGATGCTTTTTCTTTGTTGGGTGGTCCAGAGCTGATCCTCTGTGGACATTCTCTTGGCGCTGGCGTGGCTACGCTCATAGCATTGGTAGGTCCCACCTTGGGCGAGGCGATGTATGACCGTATGTACTGAAACTTTTTTTTACTCTGTAAGATGTGGGCAGATCCAGCGACGTGCCTTACTGTTCCGTCCAGCGGCCTACCTGTCGATCGGCCGGTGTCGGTGTACTGCATTGCGCCTCCGTATGTTCATTCTGGCACCAACGTACTAATCGTCCATCGTGCTTATGACTTCTAGATGTCTTACCGATGCGGCATTGAGCCGTTTAGCCTCTAATTTAGTCGTCTCGTTCGTCCACTCAGACGACATCGTTTCGAGGCTATCATTAGGTTCTGTGCGGGACATCCGAAGTGCCGCGCTGATGCTCTGCGATGCAAACGAGAGGGACGGAGAAGGGTATTCCGTGGTCACGAACAGAACGAGGCGGTGGAAAGGTGGAAATGGCTCCCCGGAAGATCTTCCCTGGGTAAGTGATTCCCCTTGGTCTTTTCGCCCGTTCGTTCGCACTCCTAGAACGTTTTCAATTGATGCACCGTTTTCACATTTGCGGGGGCCGGGCGTACGTGGTATCAATACAGTTTCTGGCCATGCGGAGAACCCTTGAGGCCAACATGCAAATGGCAGATTTGTATCCGCCGGGTCGCGTGTTTTGGGCCAGGAGAGATGGGGATATGCCGCCTCCGCAGAGAACTGGAACTGCAGGTATGGAACCAGGACCTGGGAAGGCTGAGGACAAGATCAGGCTGTTCGAGGTACTGGATACCGAGAAAGTCTTTTCGCAGATTGTGTTTTCGAGAAACATGCTAGGGTAAGTGTGGACATTGCCGATGTTTTGCTTCCGCACAATTGCAATTCAACTGTATTGACATTGCTTTTCTTCCAGTGCCCACATGCCACATCGTTATGACCAGGTTCTGCACGAACTTCTGTGAATACCGCCGGATCACTTGGTGGAGTTTTGAAAGACGATACATAACATATAATACCCCCATCCGGATGGGCAGAATATGCTATCAAGTTATATACCGCAATGGCCGCCGCGCCTTTTTGAGATCTCTATCCATTGACTTTAATCAATTTGACCAGGAATCACTATTCCGCGGAAGATTGGAGAACGGGAGACCAGAGTCCAATTGATCTTGTGCACGTTTCTCGTTAGAGGTATTTTTCGCGGCTACGTTCGAGACGTTAAGGCGCGGTTCGCGAAGAAGCGGCCAATTTACCTCGAAATATGCTCAGCGCCCCCATGCCGGGGATGCATGTCCGCGACGGAGGCTCGCAATGGTAAAGGTTTGAACGTTTCACCTCGGCGCCGGTCAATATTACGGAACTGACGGTTTTGTTGTGAGGTCATCTTATACCGATGCGTTAATGCCGGCCGGTTGGGCGTGCAGCCCTTTGTGTACGTAGGACGGAGAATACCAGCTGCGCGATGTTGTCCGGTTCCGTGGCAATCGTGCGGTAGAGTAGTAAATTGTATCATCCCACCGCCATTATCACGCGCGGTTTACGATACGCCGCGCCCACGTCAGCGGTCATGGCTTACAATATGTTTGCGATTCGCTGGCAACTGATAATCATTTCCAACCAAAATGCGTCTTTAGACTTTGTGACATTTGCACTCACTCGGTCATTTTTGCCTATCTAAATGCCAATCAAGGTGTCCATTGATCTCGCGACGTTTGCCTCAGATTATATCAGTGGGCAAAAGTGACCTCAGGGATGGACACCAGCTGTGATTTTGAAGGTAGTGACCCCAGGACGGGTTCACAAACCAGTTTGATTTCGGCCTGAAAATCTTGACAACGACGAGGCTCCCCTGCTGGCTGATCTCGATTCTCTCAATCTCCACGGGCGGAGGAGAAAGAGGGAGTTAAAGGAAATAGATCCCGCCGGTGAGCACAACAGTCGTGATGTCAGGCTGTTCGCCTTCATTCATGGATGTTTTTTGGAATTCAAAACGACGTGGGATTGCCTAGGTCAATGTTGTTATGTAGCTCAGTGACTACTGGATCTAGATCAACGGGACTGCGTGGCGGCGGTTTTGGCCTGGTGTACATTGGAGACCAGGGTCACCAGCGAGTGGAACAAGGAGTATGATAGTGCCACGAAATGCATGACCAAGGACGGAAAGCACTGCGCAGTGTCGATGTGGCGTTCAAAAATCTGAACGTTCTCGCGAGGGAAATATGCAGTGCACGGTGAGGGTCACTTAGTCCTGATCTGATTGGTCTCTTGGTCGATACTTGATACCGCGACTCTCAAGCTCGGCCTCTACGTCTTCTGGTACTCGACCTTTGACCCGTACGGCGTACATTCCTCGCACGTATTTTGCTGGGAAAATTGGACGTCAGCGGACGCTGGAAAGGTGTTTATTACGAGTTTTTGACTTACCTGTTCTCTGCCAACGCGCCACCCAACTCGACTCAGTATCGACGACGGCAATGATGCCATCAAAATATGTCGTAGTGCACACGGCTATTCGGTCGGGGGATGCCTTCATCTGGTCCAGGCGTCAACATTGCTCTCAGAGTCGGGGGCAACCCGAAGGAGACGCACCTGCATGACTTCTTCGCAATTTGGGCAACCATTCTTTCGAAAGTCCATGGGATGTTGGATGATGGAGCATAATAGACATGCTCTGAGCTGTTTTGACTTTGCTTGTGAGGGAATGGTGGCCATGTTCTCGCCGTCCCAGTACAAGTCCTATACAAGTTAGTTACAAGAAGGTCATTACATAAGCCACACCAGCCTCTTCCTGCGACGCCGACACAACCAATATTGCCAGCGAGTATGGCTGCTAGGGCGATTTTACTGGCATTACTGCCCTTCACCGGTGTATTTTGTTTCTCAAACACTACGCCTTTTGTTGCTTGGTCGTCGAAGAGGTGTGTTGCTTCATGTCTTTACCAGCATGTAGTAGAGGCTGAAATGCAACCGTGGTCTAGCTCGGACTTGTTACGCAGTTTGTCACCTGGCACGCGCCCTCACCATAGCGCGCTCTTGCAAAGCATCATATCCAACGACGACATCTGCTCATACGATGCAGTCGTCGTAATTGAACAGCCAGGGGCAAGTCAACCTTTATGCGCTGTAACATTTACCAACCATTACACCCATGTCCAGCTCCACAGCTCAGATCTACGAACCCTGCAGCCGTCCTGCAGGCTCGCACGGATGATCAAGGATGCGCCTGCCTCTCGACAGCTTCCCCACGTCCAGCGTAGCCTCGGAAGTTCACCAGACGTATCAGGTCATCTTTCGAGTCGCTGTGGATCCGTGTTGATCGATGTTCGTCCGGGGTCGAGTGCTTGGAACCTGGAGGAAAGTAAGAAGCACGTTTTGCTCATGTCCATGCCCTCGATGGAGGGTTCTGCGAAGTACAGGAAGACCGTCATGGCTGAACACGGTTCGTATTCTCTTTAACACACAAGCGGCTCCCTCTCACGACTTCATCACTTTGCAGAGGCGCTCCTCTCCGGAGAACTCGAAAAAATTGCTGCATGGACCACCAATTATCTCGTCATTTATTCCGGATCACCACTCGCTCTAGAACGCCGCCAGTTCTCTCCACCTTCAGAGTTCGACTCTCCTCCTGAACCGGCTGGTGACTTTGCGAATGCGACGTCGGCGGTGGTCGCTCCTCAGGGTGGCATACTGCAGAACTACCAGCTGCTTACACCTGCATTGATCACGTCGCTCCTCGTCGTCTTCTTTATTTTGGTACCAGTGGTTATGCTCGGTATCATGACGCTCGCGAGCATACAGTCGCCGCTGCGGTTGGAGGCACCAAAGGGTTACAATGCTCAGGAGAAGAAGGTCCAGTAACAGTTTGAGCTGCAGGTGACAGTCGTTGTAATAACCTGTTGATATTGAATGTCAAGTGATATACGAGTACTGCAGGATCAGACATAAGACGGAAGATGCGGATTTGGTGGGAAGGAATACTGGTGAGAACGTCGACAGTGACCGTGGCCGGTCATGAGACTTGGAAGTGCATGTCGGTGCGGATGGCTAGCTTGAGACTACGTCTGTGCCAGAGAGAAGGGAGGAAGATGCATAGATTGGTCACTTCAGCAAGTGAGCGCTACTCGGAATGCAGTTCCTGCTGTTACTCGAGCGGTGAGTGAGTGCTTGAGCGCCAAAATATCAAGTGTGTGGTTAAATGCCTCTTCCAGTGTCATGTCTCCTTAAATGTACCCAATCCCTCTGCAGTGATTGGTTGCCTTTGATACTCGTGAGCCAGGTTTCACCGAAAATCTCATGACTGGAACTGTCAGCTACTACCCGCCAATCAGGACGCAGCTTGAACATCCCACGGGAGGATGATCCGGCGAGGGAGGACAGGGAACTCACTAGTAAGGCCGCCGAAATATGCACACTTGCTCATTCGCGCCTACTGGTTCAGGTTGTATGAATCTCACACTTGCGAGGAACGTTTAAGACACTGGCGGTAAACGTTTTCCAGGTTACCCAGCCCATGAATTCTGGAAGCTATTCACGAAGCCGCTGTCGCGTGCAGCATCGGAATGGGTAAGATAACATGCCACCAGCGAAGACGAGGCAGTACGTTTGCCGGAGAGTATTTCATTACTGCCTCGCAGCTACGTTTGCAACTATGGCGAGTGCAAACCTTCTCGGAAGTGTTCATTGCCTGGGTCACGGTGCGGCTTTGCTTGCCTGTGTTGGGCTGCTTGACTGCTCGCATTATAAGACTCACTTTCATGTGTTCCCGAAAGGTACCGGGCCGCCGCCCGCTGCGGCTCTGAGCACTCGCACGAGCATTCACATGGGCATAGTTCACACCCAGACGCGATGCTAGCCTTCTGCGACGTGCCAGCTAGTGGTATGCACCTCAGGGGCTTGCCCGGCTGTCGCAACCGGCGCTGAGGGGTTCGAGTGCGGCCGAAGGCAGTTACGAGACTAACCAGAGATGGCCTGGTGTGAAATGGTCACCTAATGATAGGGCTTCAACCGTCCCTGTCTCCACGCTATGTAGAAGGAATGAGAGGCTGGGAGCGACAGCTATGTGCAAGTCGATGGGAAGAGACGGGAACTGAAACGCGAATCTTTCCGCAGCGAATCGTATGCTGGCCCAAACTACTGGATAACGATGAGTTGTAGGGCTGCGTTCAGGCTGTGAGCAGCGAGTGGAAGGTGATCTGAGGTCTCTGAACGTCTCTAGGACGCCCAAAGACATCCAAGACGACGTCGAGGCCAGCGTTAGTGGACGAGTATCACGTGATCCAAAAGATGAAGGTGTCTGTGATAGTCAAATGATAGTGTCGACCCGAACACAGCAGTCGTAGGTAGGTCTTGGGAAGGCTTATAAGGCCTCTTTGCCCCAGCACACGTCTTAACTTCTCTTTCTTTCCTTCAATCCAGCTTTCCTCGTTCTCCAAAGAATCTCATCATGGGCGTCCTCGATATCGTACCAGTAAGTCGATCTAGCAGATCGTAGTCGAGGATGCACCTGATCGCACCTGACATTGACGACAAAAGGCAGGTGTCTTGACCGGTGACAATGTTCGCAAACTGTTCAACTATGCAAAAGAGAACAAGGTTTTATTTCATGACGTCCAGTCCGCCGGTGAACTGACCAACCTCCTGATTGCAGTTTGCCATCCCTGTGAGTTGCCTGACACGATCCGAGCGAACACTGAGGACTGATCGATGCTTTGGAATGCTAGGCCATAGTAAGCAGCTCTATCTCCACTGTTGCTCACTTTGAACGATCTAATTCCGCTAGAACGTTACATCTTCCTCCACTGCTAACGCTGTTTTGGAGGCTGCAAGGTCCTTTTCTTCCTCACATTCGTCGCCTTGCCAACACTCAACCTATGGCCCAGGGATATCAAATCGCCCATCATCCTTCAAGTCTCTCAGGGAGGGAGTGCATATTTCGCTGGAAAGGGTCTCGCAAACGGCGGACAACAGGCCTCCATCCTCGGAGCTATCGCAGCTGCCCACCATGTCCGGACAGTTGCAAAAGAATATGGAGTGTACGTGTCGCATATACCTCGAGTGATTTTTGAGCTTACCGCGGATGCTCTGCAGCCCCGTCGTTCTCCACAGCGATCATTGTGCGGAGAAGCTCCTGCCATGGTTTGATGGAATGCTAGCTGCAGACGAGGAGTACTTCAAGCAACATCAAGAACCTTTGTTCTCCTCCCACATGCTCGATCTTTCGGAAGAACCCAAAGAAGAGAACATCAAAACTTGCGTCAAATACTTCAAGCGCATGGCTCCTCTCGGTTTGTGGCTCGAAATGGAAATCGGCATCACTGGTGGAGAGGAAGACGGTGTTGACAACACCGGCGTCGATAACGCCGCGCTCTACACCCAACCGGAGGATATCTACGATGTCTATGCCGCACTAAGCGAAATCAGCCCTAATTTCAGTATTGCCGCTGCTTTCGGTAACGTGCACGGTGTCTACAAGCCTGGTAATGTCAAGTTGCAGCCCGCACTCCTCGGCAAGCACCAAGCATATACTAGCGCAAAGCTTGGGGGCGAGCCCAATCAACCTTTGTATGGATCTGTCTTGGTGGTAGGGAGCGTGATCGGCTCATTATGTACTAGGTACCTCGTCTTCCACGGAGGTTCTGGCTCAACCAAAGAAGAAATCAAGACGGCTGTCGAGAACGGCGTCGTGAAAATGAACGTCGACACTGGTAAGGCCCACCAGTAGGGCTGAATTCACGGAGCATCTGATGCTTTCTTGTTCCTGAACCAGACACCCAATTTGCTTACCTCTCTGGCATCAGGGTACATTAAGTTCACTCACAGGCTTCCCTTACAGTATCTTTCTGAACCCTCGTTCTGCAGGATTTCGTCGAAAAGAAGAAGGGTTACTTGCAAACTCAAGTCGGTAATCCCGAAGGTCCCGACAAGCCGAACAAGAAGGTTTGCTCGTCCTTCGCTTTGTACACTTCAGCGCCCTTATATCCTTCTATAGTTCTATGACCCCCGTGTATGGGTCCGTGAAGGTGAGAAGACACTCTCAGCGCGTGTCAAAGAAGCATGTACGGACTTGGGCAACGTTGGTAAGTATTTGTCCATTCCATCTGGGAATTATCATGTTTCTTATGTACCTCCCCCAGACCGTCTGTAAATCGCGCGAACATGTAAACTGTCGAGTTTGTAATGTTATTATAGAACCAACTGCGAAGTACCTATCCCTTGTTGTGAATACGAACTACTCTTGGCGTTATGTTGTCCCACTCCGTGAGTACTTAAGTGCTGACTGACATGTCTGTGGATATCGTCAACAATATAAAGCGGATTTGATGCACAATAACTACAGGTAAGGTAGGGATACATAACGTGATGCAAGAAAGAACATTAGACAGGAGTACTCTGGATCAAGGTAGAAGTGATTCGGAAAGGTAGATCGAGACAAAGCAATGAAAGAAACAAATCCAAGAACACATTGCACTGAAGAAACGAAGCTGTCTCTGATCACTCGGCATCTTCCTGCCTGAGCGCATCGTGCATCGTTTCAAGTGCAGCGAGGTGGAGAGGTAGGAGAGGGTATTCAACATGTCCATTTAATCTCGCTAGTACAGCGAGCTCGTGATAATTCCGTGTGATATCCTGATGTGTGACAGCGTCTGGGATGGTAAGTGACGAACCGGAGCATTTGCACGTGTGGAGGAGGTGGATATGAAGCGTGCAGTAAACTGGGTTGGGCCGGTTGGATGGTGAATGGACAAGGATGGTGGAGCTGACCGGTAGGATTGGCGCAGTTTCGGAGGGAGTGGTGCCTTCAATGTCTGGGACGAAAGAAGAGTCAGCCCATTGGCGGGCGGCTGGGGTGGGAAGAGGGATCCTGATGTTGGGGTATATAGCATAAGTTGTTGTCATAGTCACATCCACATAAATCGACTTCGTGACGTCCTTTCCAGGAGAACGTCGTAGAGTTGTTTGTTCTCCACTGTGAGGGGGCTGACGTGAGACGAGAGACCAGGAGACATTCCGGTCAACCGACAAAAGGATGACTTGAAAGGGAGGCAGGTCACGACAAAGTGGCATAGTGGCAGACAGGTGGTGTATCCAGGCTGAATGAGGATTAGTAGGAGAGAGTAAGAGAGAGCGCTGTACGTATGGCAAGGAAGTACAAACCGTCAAGTTCGTTCGATGACATCAAACCCAATTTAGATATCACCAAACGCCATTCCACGTTGGCCATCCGAGCAAATTGAACAGCAAAGTTCCAAACCTGCAACACAGCCGATGGCTCGACTTCGTCTTGAGTCAGCCAACTACCAACGTCGAAGGATTCGCCCCGTTGGTCGACACATGTCGCTAAGAGCCATTTTCCGCAAGACGAAAACTTGTAACCAACATGTAAAAGGGTGTGACGGTCCAAAACATCGAGCGTGCGCGACGGACCTGACTGATTGAATTCCACAGTCGCGCTGAGAGACCGAGCGAGAGTAAATGGTGGGTCTCGAAAGTACCCACGAGTCTCTTCTCCTGCGTCGAGAATTTTACGAGGCATTATGCGCTCAACAGGGCGAACAACACGCTGATACACGGAGAAGCAGAGGTTTTCGAAGTCAGCTAGTCCGACTGCAAGGTCGTTGGTTGTAATTAGCTGCTCGGGGATAAGCTGGAACAGAATGGGTGGTTCTGGTCGTGATTTCTGCAGTCGTTTAATTGTTGAAAGGATTTGTCGTAAGAGGGGGGAAGCCAACGTCAAGGCAAAGTCAGGGATCGCGATGTAGAAAACGAGGCTGGTCTGAGCCACAGGCAAAGCAGCAAGAAATGACACTTCAAGACCAATAATGAGGTGTGGTTGGTGTCGGTGACAATGCAAAACGTACCCAAAGATTTGCGCAATGAATCTAGGCGAAGACCCAAGATGCCGTCGGCGGAACAGATCATATGACTTCCAGCTATATGCGAGCCCAGCTGTCGCGCCTGTGTTTCCGTCAGAGTCAGAAAGACCATCACACCTCAAGGACGTACGCTGTATGTCGCAGACACCCTTTTCAGCCAATTCTCTGCTGATTGTTGTTTTGCCAGACCACTATCTTCAAAGAAAAGAAACGCAGTGATGTCCTTCTTTCCTCCCCAGGGCGTCAGACCTAGCTTCTCCCAGAAACGAAGTGATGATGGCAACACCTGGACGATGCAACCGCCCTTGCCTACCGAGAGCATCGGTGCTTCCAGCCGTTGAAGACACTCTGCTTCATTCCCTGTCGCTGCACCTTAAGCCGGCGAAGACAGTCAGTAAGACATACCAAAGGGGTAGAATTGCGTACCACTCCTAAAAATCTCTTGCAAGAGTACCGGACCATCGAGAGAGGGAACACTACCAATGATCTGGGCCAATGTTGAGACGTCTGCGGGCCAGACCTCCAGCAGCTTATGAGGTAAAGAATATCTTTTGCTGGCGCGCCATGCATCCGCAAAGGCCCTGTTTTCGACCACTTCCCGAGCAATCATACTTCCGGCTGCTTCGAGTGATTTTGATTTTTCGGACGCCACGCCCAGGGCAGCTGCTGGAGATACAGGAGTAGGCGCAGAAGTCGGGATGATGGGTATGGCCATAGGTGCCACTGCTGCACCGGGAGGACGTAGAGGCTTGCTGAGAGGGAGTAAATAGGGATGGTAGAATTGCATGTGCAACAAAACGGGGCCAAGTGGTAAGTATGCTGGAGGTGGAGTAGCAGCGCGAGATGGAGGAGCGGCGTCATCTCCATCCCCACCCTCCTCTTCCGACGCCAAATCAGATTGGCCCTCTTCAAGGTCATATACCACTGGGTAGTCCTGCTCCTCGTCGGACTGCAACCAGCTTGGACGTGACCGATGCCGGTGTCTGCGGAATCCTTGATCAAAACTCTTTCGTTTAATGCCAATTAACTTCCGCACGACACCAATACGGGGATCGGTGGCGGCGCTATATCTGACTTTCCAGCTGTTCATGCGAATAGGAGGCGAGGGGGTGGGTATGGGCTCTGTCCGATCTTCTTCATCGGGGGGACTAGGTAGTGCAAATTTCCCCATATCATATTTTGAGTCAGAAAGTCTGTGAGTAGAATCGAATGGTATTGGATCAAAGAAGTTTGACATGGAGGCACTGCTTGATGCTTCATGAATGAGTCTGACTTGTGGTGTTGCTGGCGTTCCGCCAGGTGAGGGGAGTAAGGGACCGGTCGTTGTCGAGACCATATCATGCGTATGATGATGCGGTTCAGAATATCGAGAAGTGAGCACGTCGACGTTTCCTGCATTGAAGGGCGAGGAATTATGGTGTCCGGGTGTGAATGCCACTCCTCCAGAAAATTGTCCGTCTCCAAATATTGACGGTGATAAACCCATGGGCGCTGGTCCCGCTGCTGGTGTCAGGCCCGACGAGTCTTCAAATGATGGGCCCATTGCAGCAGTGGCCCGGATGGTTGTAGATGGTCGGTCGAAGAAGTCAAAGTCATCTTCCGTAAACGTGAAACCATCTTCAAAGTCCATGTTCATCGGCCCTGTATTTTCGTTCCCACTCCCACCATTGGTTGTGACGGTGTCAACATTTAAGTCGAAGCCCATGGGATAGCCCATTCCGAGGTCCATGAACCCGTTGGTTGGTTGTGACCACGAGGAGTCCATGCTATCGAAGGGATCGAAAGCAGATTGTAATGAAGTGGAACCGGGCTCCGGTTGAGAGGATGGAGGTGGCGGCTCCGGTAGTGGAGCAATAGGAGTTACAGCCGAATCAATAGACTGAGTTGTGGACTTGCTATTAGTAGAGGGAGGTGAGGGATAAAAATTACTAATTGCAGCTGGGTTTACACTTGATGCAAGAGTTCCAGGGAGCTGAAGTGGGGTAACCGTAACAATCGGAGTAGCGCCCGGCGTCGTTGAGTGACCGACAGTGGGTGTAGGGGCGGTGGCAGCGGGAGCGGCGGTCGGAGGGGTTGCGACAGCCCTCGGAGATGCAGAAATCTGCGCATTTTCACGCTCGCGGCGAATACGTTCGCGTTCCTTTTCACGTTCCTTCGCTACTGACTCTACATACACGCCTACTTCCGAAGCAACAGAATCGACTTTTGACGACTTGGACAGGGTAAGGCCGCGGAATGCTCGGAGGGACTCCGACGTAGGTGAAGCACAAAGGCGGCGGGATATAGGACGACCGGCAAATGCAGATGTAGTTGAAGAGAGGTTGCCACTGTCGGTGGCCGCATTTAGAGCAACAGACATTGTCTGAGGCACCGGTGGTGGAGGCGAGGACTGCAGCTGAGCGGGTATATCGGGTAGATGGGAAAGAGGTCGTCGCGCATGGCTGGACTGAGATGCAGCCATGAATGATAGGCAGAGCCTGGAAGGCCAAATAATTGTCATTCCCTTATCCTCGCCCTGCTTGTTCTGTACCGCTAGCCATGCAATGATATAGGAGGGACCGCTCCCCTTATGGGTATTTAGTCGTGGACCTTTCTGCTTCTCAGTGTGCGCTTCGGTCGAGAGTGATTTCCAGTCGCCAGGCCCAAGGCCCATCAGAGACTCCTCGAACTGCGAAGTGACAGCCGAAGTAGGTCCATTATATGCTGATAAGTAGTAGGCCGGAACTCCAAACGGTAGGAGGGTAATTGGTGTACCAGCAGCCAATGGTAAGTTGATATCAAGAGGAAGGTAGTCCGTCGGTTGGAAATGAGAATATATCTCAAATTTAGAAAAGTTTAGATGGACTTCGAGCTGGCAAAACACAAGGGATCTACGACTGTGTCAGCGACCTTTCGTGCCAAATTATGGAAAAGATCTTACCGGAGCGTTGCAACGTGGAGCCAGTCAGCACTCCACTCATTTGAGGTGCGTGAGCAGGTGAGCAAGAATCCATTCATTAACCGTTGAGCCGAACTTCCAGCAGCCGCATCCTCAGAAGCCTTGACAATGTCGTCAATGAGGCGGTTCCGAACAGCTTCGATGAAGCGAGAATAGATTGTGCGCAGAGGCTTCCGTGGGAGTAACGTGGCTGATGAAGGACTAGCGGTGGACGGTTGAGTCGAATCCAGGCAAGCCGAACATGGTGAGAGTTGGTCTGCGCAAGCAGATGAACAAGGGTAGAGGCCTAGAGGACTGAATGAGGACGCTTCTGACACTGAAATACTTGTCAGCCATAAGATGGTGCAAGGACCAAACGGAAGATGAGATCAAGGGGAAGGTGGGTTCCACGGAGCCCGCCACAATAATCCATTAAAAGTGAAAAGAAAACCATCGTGTGCACCTACCAGCTAGTCCATCTATTGAAAGCGTCTTCAAGGCAGATATGGAAGCGTCGGTGCTCTCCGCAGAAGTGAGGGTGAACGCATATAGTGCAGAACAGTCCCCATCGACATAGACATGGGCCAGGACAGACTCCAAGAACGGTAAGGAGTTATTCCGCGATAATATACGTCTGCGACCGTATTCAAGGGCCTCGTATGCGAGGCCATTGGTCGCAGGAGCGTAAATGACATATGCCACCCGAGGATTGTCCGGCAGAGAGACTTGAGACGAAAGCAGTTTATCCGAGGCAGTCACCCTTGGTGATGACTGTGAAAAGCTAGATGCTACCGGGTGCGCTGAGGCATGGCCTTCGTGCTTGTGAGACATGCGAAGGCGAGGTGTACTACCTGGATCTCAGACTTGCCGGTCTAGCTATACCGAGCTGGCGGGAACTGCAAAGGGAAAGCAGGGGAGGCAGGACCAACGTCGACGTCGGCGAACAGCTGCAAGACAGGACGTCCTAGCTTTGGCGAAGGTCTTACTTTCAACCTCTTCCGGACCTACTTACAAGTTACTTTGCGACTCGGACTCATCGTTACGTGGACGGGGAAAATATTGAATTAATTTTGATATGAATTTAAACTAAACTTAACAAGCTAAAAAAGGATATAACAACTACATAATCTACAGCACTTGGGGTGGCCGCCACATTGACGCCAACTGGTGTTCTCCCCGCCTTTCTGGTATCATAAAGTTCTTCATAAAAATGCAACCTTCGTCCCGCCCAACCTCGAGTTCGACACGTCCAGCAGCTTCGCCCAATCCTAGATCTCAAGTAAATACCCAGACAAGGGTCTTAGACACTGCCCACGGTCGTATCCTTTGCATTGCAGACATTCGTGGCCGTCTTTCTGCCTTAAATGACCTCGCACGCGATGCCAACGCAAAAGCAATACTTCACACAGGGGATTTTGGTTTCTTCGGTGAGTTTTGTCCAGATTCTGGTTACGGCTTTTCGTTCAAACGCGCCATGCACAGAGAGTCACAGTCTCGAGAGAATCAGTGACCGCACCCTTCGCCACTTGACTATGTACTCTCCCCTCATCGCCACTGCCCAGCGAAATCATCTCCTTGCACCAGAAAATACCCCCGCGACCATCCGTTCAACTGTAGACATCTCTCTCATTTCCGAGTTTCCTCTCCTCCTGTCTGGTCAAATCAAGCTTCAAATCCCCGTGTTCACAGTTTGGGGCGCTTGCGAGGATGTAATCATTCTAGAAAATTTTCGCAATGGCCACTATGCCATTGACAATTTGCACGTGTTGGATGAAGCCACGACGCGTTGCCTCGATGTGGGAGGTGTGAAATTGCGGCTTCTCGGCCTCGGAGGCGCACTCGTACCGCACAAAATGTTTGACAATGGGGACGGAAATGCTACTATTGCAGGTGGTCAGGGTACCATGTGGACTACTGCCCTCCAGATTGGCGAGCTTGTCGATACAGCTCAACGGGTATTCGATCCCACAGAAACACGACTTCTCATTACACATGCAAGCCCTGGTCGGGAGGGTATCATCGCTCAACTTAGCCTCGTTCTCAAAGCTGACCTCACCATCTCCGCTGGCCTTCATTTTCGGTACGCTAGCTCATATAACGAGTTCAGTGTCCAGCATGACTTTGAGGGCTTTCGTCACAAGCTTCTTGTCGGAAAGGAAGGCTTTGACAGAGTCTGGGACAGTGTCAAGGCTCAAGTCGACACTGTCATCGATGAACACCAGCGTATCTTACTCGACAAGGCACTTTCAGTCATCGAAAAGATTCCTCCCGCTCCTGGCACGGTTCCGAACGCAACAGGAGAAGAACCTGCCTGGAAGAACTGCTGGAATTGGAATTTATGTGACGCTGCCTTCGGGTCACTCGTCTTGGACGTTAAAGAAGGCAGGATCAGCGCTGAACTGAAAAGCCAGGGTAAGTTCCCTGCCTGATTGAGCTAGTTAATTGTATTGAATACGATATATCTCGAAGGTTTTAATTACGCTTATCGTCGTACCGCGACTCCTAGCACGGTTGCACACACACCCGATTCCACCGCATCCTCATTGCCTCACGCCACTACGAACCCGCCTACCAAAGGACCCACTCCTGCTCCCGTCGAAAAGCCCGTATCGCCTCTACCTAAAGAGGTCAAGTCTCCACTGTCTACCATGTCTCCGATAGTATCGGGGAAGGAAACGCCAAAGGAAACTCCGTCAAGTCAACCTCAGTCCCAGACAAGGACAAACGGCACATCTGCTGGTCCACCTCCCGACAGAGCTGAGAGGGATAAACAGAAGAAGAAGGAGAAGAAGGAGAGAAAAGACAAAGAGCGTGCAGAACGAGAGGCGAAGGAAAAAGAGAAGGGGTGTTCGGAGGAGAAACCAGAGACCCCTGCTTTCTCTGTCGATCCCCAGCTATCACAAGAGAAGTCAGGCAAGGCGACGCCCGTCCCGGATGAAGTTGCAAAGGCACCCACGCCCGATGTACTTGAGACTGAACTGAAGTCGCCGACCACGGATAGTGCTGGCACGAGAACTCCAACCAGGCGACCAAGAACATCGTTTACACTTTTTGTCCGCTTGCAGGCACCAGCGAACGAGAGTGAACTACGCGGTTTCTTTGGCGGCGAACAGTCCGGGGTATGTATATTCCTGAAAGCATGTACATTACTGACAGTGCTGCAGATTACTCGTGTCATTTACCCCAACAATATGCATGGCCGCAATCAAAAATTGGCTTATGTTGATTTCGCGGACGATGAAGCCATGAAGGCAGGGTTGGAAAAGAATAATGAAGCACGTCGTCATCCTATTTGGCTACGTAGTTCTGACATGGCACTCGCAGAAAATCAATGACGCATCGGCTGAAGTCAAGATCGCAACTGACAGGGAAGACAGGGCAGACCGCGGCGGAGGCAGAGGAGGCTCCAGAGGCCGTGGTGGACGGGGCGGGTACGCTGCTCGAAACTTGGCAGCTGCTGGACTTACAAGGGGTTCACGTGTCAACGGAGAGGTGCGGGGATCAGGAGAAAACTCCAAGACTGCCGATGGTGCATGACACTACCGGTGAAAGGCAGTGACGAGTGGAGCAAAATTTTATGCTTTTTGACGACTCTTGATTTTTGATGAACCTCTTGAACGTTTTCTGAATCACCCTCTTTTTTTCTGTGGAACAAGTTTACTTTCGACCATGCTCGTCTTCGGTCTGGGTACTGTAAGCTGTTGCGACCTGAATAATGCTCCAACGGATTTTATGTTGTCCGCGTCGACACTCGAGAGTATGCCATCCCAGTGATTGGTTGCCGGCCCTTAAATGATCACGTGAATTATCAATGCCAAAAAATTCAAAAAAGTCGGATTACTGGTTGACAACTGAATCCATCGAAATCGTTCACGATGGCAAAGTCAGACAAGAAAGATACCGACAAGAAGAAAGCCAACAAGAAGTCAGTGTCAGTCAAAAAGGCGTCTGTCAAGGAAACGGAGCCGCCTGCCAGTGCAAAATCGACAGTGCCAGCCTCTTCTAAAGAGATATTGGCACGGGCTGCGGTGAGTGATTTGCTTGTCTTTCCGTGTATTTAACTGATAGTGACTTGGGTCAGAAATTGGCGAAAGGTAAGGCCCCTCCTAAAGCCAGCAGTCACGAGTCCAGTGACGAGTCCTCTGAATCATCCTCCGAGGACGAAAAACCTACAAAACCTGTTTCAAAGGTACTTACATATCCTCTCTGAGATGCGTTGCGCTAAGTTTCTCGCATCTTTAAGGTTGCACAAAAATCGAAGCAATCATCGTCAGAGTCCTCGGACAGTGAATCCTCGGAGTCAGATGATTCTTCATCTGCCAAAGTTCCCGTGAAGGCAAATGGCAAGGTAGCAACTTCCCCATTCCAATGCACTTATGATTTTGGCTCACTATCTTGCAGAAGAAGACTGCGTCTTCTGAAAGCGAGTCGTCGTCAGAGGATGAAGCCAGTGTAACTCAACCACCGGCTGGCTCAAGTTCATCCAGCTCAGAAAGTGACAGCGAGGAAGAGGAAGAGGAACCCAAAGCTGCCCAAATAAAAACGCCAGTCAAAGCACCTGCTTCGGACTCTGACAGCTCAAGCGATGAAAAACCCGCACCTACGATCGCACCGTCAAAGGCAAACAAAAACAAGATGCAAGAATCGTCTGATGAGGACGATTCCTCCAGTGAAGAGGAGACTACACCCAAATCAAACAGTGCTGCTCCACCGAAAACTTCCGTAGACAAGAAGGGATCTTCGTCTGAGGAATCGTCATCTGGTGATTCCTCGGATTCGGAGTCCAAGTCAGAATCGTCGAGCGGAGAAAGTGATAGTGACGAGGATGTCGAAATGAACGACGCTCCTCCTGCAAAAGGTTCGTTGGCAGTGAGGGGTTAATATAGGTCTTCATTCAATAGCATTACAGGCAACAAGCGCAAGGCTGATGTCGAAGCTGTCCCTCCTCCTAAAAAGGCTAAGCTTGCAAATGGTGATGCCAGTCCAACAGGAAGTGGCCAGGAGACAAAAAGTATCTTCGTTGGCAGACTATCCTGGAATGTCGACAATGATTGGCTCGCTCAAGAATTTTCGCCCTGTGGAGAAGTTGAATCTGCCCATGTGCAGATGGATCGTACCACCGGTCGCTCCCGTGGCTTCGGTTATGTTCATTTTAAGTCAACCGATGCCGTCGAAAAGGCTCTCGCCATGGAAGGAAAAGAGATTGACGGGCGCGCCATTCATATTGACCGAAGCAGTCCTCCTGACAAGAAAGCTGCCACCGAAAGGCGTGCTCAGGCCTTCGGCGACGGATCCAGTCCTCCTTCTACTGTCTTGTTCGTTGGCAATCTCAGTTTCGGTGTAAATGAGGATGGTCTGTGGGAGACGTTCGGAGAACACGGTGATGTTAAGAGCGTCCGCATACCCACAGACCGCGAGTCTGGCAAACCAAAGGGATTTGCGTATGTGGAGTTCAGCGACGTGGAGGCCGCTAAGAAGGCGCATCAAGCCCTAAAAGGCTACGAGTTGGACGGTCGGTCGATAAGGTTGGACTTTTCACAACCGAGAGATGGTACTGGTGGCCGTGGTGGTGCACAGGTGCGGTCCTTTCAAAAATGGTAGCTTCAGATTTTCTAACACATTGCAGGGTGGTCGGGGCGGTCGGGGCCGAGGAGGGTTCGGTGATCGTGGCCGCGGCGGTGGACGTGGTGGACGAGGGGCCCGTGGAGGCGACCGAGTCGGTCGGGGGGGAGGTAGAGGACGAGGTGGTTCGCGGAATGGGGGTATTGCAGCCTTCGAAGGTCAAAAAATCACCTTCGACTGATCGTGTATCGGATGCATCAGTTGGCTGCAACCTGATATTATTTACCCATACTTATGCCACTCTACTGACAAATTTCATCTTGGGTTATAATACATACCGCTGGACATTATGAGTGGCCCACACAACTTTCGACTTCTTCACCCAATATTGAATGGTGGATTGTAATGAGATCAATGTAAGATCGTCACTATTGTATCTTGCCTTGCTCAATGGCCTTCCTTATGGGATTCTGGCTTGGTTGTATAGCTCCCGTCTTTTCCATCCGATCTAAAAGTGAAAACAACTTCTCTGCCTCTTGTTCTTTCTCCTCCTCCGTCATATTATCAGGCTCACGTTCCCTCTCGATTGTCCCGGTAATCGGGTTGATGGGCAAACCAGCTGGGGTTGTAATTGGTCCTCCGGACGTCGAGCTCCCCATAGGTGCATCCGTGATACCTTTGTGGAAGAGTAAACCAGCAACGTTTCCGTACCCAACATACCTTATCAAGGTCTCCGCTAAAAATTATTTGCTCGTCAAGAGATAATACCGTGATAATACCAACTCGACTCACGATTGGAATCGAACATGGCGAAAAGCATCTCGCCAATGACGCTGTTTAACTGAGTGTAGCTCTTCAGTAAACGAAGGCAGCGACCCAACAAAGTCGGCTGTTGCTCCAGGGGCGTCGTCCGATCAATGTTGGCCGGAACAAACCAACTTCTTAATCTGAGCTTTGCATCCTCGTCTGCAAGACAGATTCGAGTGAGCAGTATTCCAAGTGGAGAAACATCGTCCAATGTGAAGTCATCCTCGCTTTTGCACCGGCTACTACGAACATCCTCGATATCGGGCTCCACTTCATCTGGCATGAAATGGGACAGCGTGATGTCTAGAAGTTCGTACGCGCGAGCGGCAGTATCCGGAGCGGTTGGTGTAGATGAACGTGAAGGGGATGAACGCGAATATGGCCGCCTTGCGGATAGAGCAGATAAAGCACGTTCAAGTGGCTTTGGTTTGGGCCCCTTAACGGGGACACGTGGCTGAGTTTCATGGGTGGGTGAGGCAGGGGATGAAGAGCTTGCAGATTCGGAAGGGGAAGAATGAGGCACCGAAGATGATGGCTGACTACCGAACCACATATGACGGGCAGTTGGTGATATCGGGATGGTGATCAGAGCATGGATTACGTGAGACAGGGGAGGAACCAGTGCGTTATGTGGGTCACGAGAGCGAAGCGGGATGTTGTGAAAAGCGCGAAGGAGGGGTGGCAACAGACTTTAAGAACAGCCGGAGCGTCGGTAACCACGGAAATTAGAAAACAAGTAGGACTGACCTGTCCAGCTGAGGACTCCAATGATCGCCCATTACTTTTTGATCGCTTCCGGCTACCTTAACATCGGGTGACTGAGCTTCGCAATGCACAAGCTGTGGGGGGCCATGAGTGATAGGCAAGGAAAATTACTTCTATGAGCCGAATGCCTACTTTAGGATAGTGGACGCAGAGATTGAAGGTCAACTTAAGCAAATCAGTCATCGGTGTTTTGACATCGTTTCCAGCAACCAGAGAGCTAACGAGCTCGTCCATCTTCATTGCTATGATGTCGACTGCCGTTCTCGAACCATCAACATTTTGGCGTTTGCATTCCACCAACCATTTAATGAATGATGCCGACGAGTAAATTGAAACAGTACAGAGAAAGAGAATTCTGGAGGCGAGGAAAATATATTCTGCGGATGTCGAGTTCTGGAGTGTATAAGGTAGCGAAGTTGCCAGGGAAACGAAACATCGCACCTGAAGCAAGTCAACGCACGCAGTTCCTCCACCAACGTCATTTCCAATCAAAGTCGTACGGGCAGACTCATTGAGAAGGATAGTGTTTGCGATACAGCGCAGTGCAGGATTCTCTGGTTCCTTCTCGAATTTCGGAGAGAGGTTCAACAAACAACGTAGGTTAGGAGGCGTAGCAAGGACCGTCGCAACTTCAGGTGCGTAGCCAAGGTCCTTGACTGCACGGATCGCTAGGTGAGCCTCTGACGCGCACGTCTTCTCAGCAACTTGCAACGCAAATGGGTGATTGCCGTACCGTCTTCCAATAACCGCGAGATGCTCTTGTCGGCCCTAAGGTCATCGAGTATTGATTGGGCCAGGGTTTTCTTGACCTCAATGTCAAGTGTAGCGTCTTTAGGGTCAGAAGATTCAGGCTCGTGAGTGAAGGCTGCGGTATAGGCACATACCGTGGATCGCCGCAAATATTCGTAGTACTTCTTCACGTGGCGAGCGTGAGTTCAAGGACGCATAATCATCCGCAAGGGATCTTGTCTTTTCCATGGCGTGGACGCTACGATAGTCTAGGGTATTAGAGAATTTCTGTTATACGGACCATGAAAGGTTACTGGACGCACAGCCAGGATAGATACCCAACTTATGTGTTTGGCTATTGCCCCGAATCTTAACAAGAACAAACAGCGGTAAACAAATGACTGCTAGTACTCTGGTACTTATACGGTGGTCTCAAACAAACATGCATCCGTCCCTTCGCTGGTCTTCTGCAAGAGCACATAAACCACTCATAAAATTCATAGGAAAACGTGTCTGGCCGTCGTGTAAGGTGTTCCAGACGATCTACGCATGGGTACTAAACCGTCTCTTGCAACAGCCGCTGGACCCTCCCACCCGCATCCCGCCGCACCACCGGAATACCGGAAATCGTTTTCTGAGATGGTCCCGAAATCGTCGCCGTCTAGTGGTCCATTTTCTGGTGAACAGCCAGCGTTCCAGGACTTTTGGGATGCGCCCTCGCGTTTCTGGAGACCAAAGTACAGGGAATTGGAGGAGGTAGAGATTGATGCGGTCTTGGTGCGTGAACAAGCACATATTTAAAGGAGACGCTGACCCTTGGAAACAGAGTGGGGGTGCTTCACTTCACTAATCTGAGCATACAACTCACAACTGTAACGCGATCCGAGTTTCATAGCCTGGGTCACCAGTGATGTACCCGTGCACTGCGCAAAGAAGCGTCATTATACATGGTCAACATCAGTCTTTTTCTGCGTATGCTAGTAGGTGTTGCTCGACTTCCGCTACGTCCATCACACGCCATAGACCCCTTGTTTTCGGATTCTCCTCATCTGCCGTGGAGACAATGCCGATCTCTATTTCCCCTGGCTTGTAGTCGGTCGCATGAACTGTCGACATAGCTTCTATGGCGATCTAGAAAAACTTAGACCTGGAGAAACGGAACGTGGGATGGATCATACCTCGATTACGTCTGCACGGGTTAGCTTTCTGCCTGCAGCAGCTGCATCATCGGCTCCCCTGCCACCATCAAACTTCTTCCACTTCTTTTCTAGATGGTTCATAGCCTCTTGCTGCTTCTGACCTGCCGCGGTTGCGTGGAAACCGACAAAATATCCAGCAGGATCGAGCTTAAAACATTGAGGTCCGAATTCGGGGTCGATGCCGATCAAAATCATTGCTGACCACGAGTACGAATCTGAACACCACATATTCAGGGTAAAAGGAACACTTACAAATACCAAGAGGTCGCATCGCCGCACGTTGGGTATAGACTTGGTTGATATTCGCCAAACGTCGCGCCAACGCATCGGGGGTAATTTCGTAACCGTACTTGTATCTCCACTCTGCGGCCTCCTGTTGAGCTCGGAGGACTTGGGCTTTAGCATCAGCTGAACCGTGATTATGAGCAAATTAACAGAACAATTCCGCATACTTCCTACCGATGAGACCCGTCATGACGCATCCGATGCTTGGTGTTATGCTGAATAGATGTGTAACAGAAGATGCATCAATGAGTTTGTCCTTCACCACCATAAGTATTCGCTTTGCCAGAAGGAATGACAACTCACCGGTACTTTCTTCTGCGTTATGACAACGGAGGTGTCCTTTCCTCTAACCGAGACCGCCGTGTGCCCCGAACCAGAGATAGCCTTGAAGGCATACTCTGACAACCATAAATTCATGTCAATGCACGGACAGCTGTGGACGTGGCTTACCAACTTGATACAACCGGCCCTCGGGAGAAAATACAGTAAGATACCTGCAAAACGTCAAAAACCATACGCTCCAGGTAACAAATTGCGATGAACCTGTCGTAAGATGTTCTTGACATTGTTTAGTGGAGAGGCAAGACGCGACGCGCAAGTGCAGTAGGATTCGTCACGCCATCACATGGCGTGACTGAGCATACTCGGCGTGACTGAGCTAATATGTATGTTGCGTCCAGAGGCTTGCTAGGTTGTTGGTCCTTCAATATCATGAAGGAATCTGTCTCCACACAAGCGCCAAAAGTCATGTCAGTACGGCCTTCATTGATGCGGCGTCACTTGCTAACATGGACACAGCAAGCAGCTGCAGTTCAGCCTTTTGAATGCCCAAGATACTGTCAAGTTATCCGAGTTCCAAGTCACACATCGCGATCTCTACACGCCAGCTGATCGGTTACCAGTCAAGGATGGTGTGCTGGACCGACGTCTCGTGAGTAATGATTACTGCACAACCAGGTCAGTTCTCACCGGTATCTGCACAGGGCACAACTGAAAAGAGCGCATTCTGTGAGACATGCGGTCTCTCCTCCGTGGACTGTGTAGGACACTATGCGTACATCAAGTTAGTCGTCCCAGTCTTCCATATAGGATATTTCAAACATACTATCGCCATTCTACAATCCATATGCAAGGTGTGCACCAATTTGTTTCCCATCTACTCACCCCAACTTCATCTCTTAGACCTGTGCGAGGGTATTACTAGAGGAGCCAGATCGACGAGCTTATCTAAAGCGCTTTCGTCGACCTAACCTAGAAAATATCCACCGTCAAGCTCTATGCAAAACTGTCAACACCATCGCTCGAAAGGTGGTGTACTGCCCATATTGCTCTGCCACAAATGGTGCTGTCAAAAAAGTCGGCGCCTTGAAGATCATACACGACAAGTTTCGCGCCAAGAAGACTGCCGATGAAATGGAAAAGTGGAAGCGCACTTTCGCACCCGCCGTTGAAGCGCAGAAAGAACTTGGAATGTATCTTAATAAAGCTGTGCACGAAGACCTCAATCCATTGAAAACGCTGGATCTTTTCAAGAGAATATCTGACGAAGTACTTCTATAACTATTTTCTTGCCATTATTCCTCATAATGCACCTTCAGGACTGTGAATTGCTTGGACTACGACCCGAGTTTGGTAGACCAGAAGAATATATCTGGCAGTACATATCTGTTCCCCCCGTTTGCATCAGGCCATCTGTGGCGCAAGATGGCGCTTCAAATGAAGATGATCTCACCGTCAAACTGACAGAAATTGTATTCACCAACGCTCTTATTAAGCAAGGTCTCTCAAAAGGTGCCCCGACGGCCCAGTTTATGGTAAGCCTCACGGACGAAGGAGATAGCTTATAACCAAATTGTCTCCAGGAACACTGGGAATTTCTACAGCTCTCTGTCGCCATGTATATCAATTCCGAACTGCCCGGTGTACCTTCACAAGCCGGACAGAAGCCGATGAGAGGTTTCGTTCAGCGACTGAAAGGAAAGCAGGGTCGGTTCCGTGGCAATCTTTCAGGGAAACGTGTTGATTTCTCCGGACGTACTGTCATCTCTCCTGATCCTAATTTGCGCATCGACGAAGTGGCCGTTCCGGAGCGAGTTTCCAAAATATTAACATACCCAGAGCGAGTTACGTCTCATAACATCGAGAGTCTTCGCCAGGCCGTGCGAAATGGCTGCGACATTCATCCCGGTGCGAATTATGTTACCGCGGGCAGCAGTGGTTTCAAGAAGTTCTTGAAGTTTGGAAATCGCAACGCCATCGCAGACAGCTTGAGGATCGGCGACACAGTCGAGCGACATATCATCAATGGCGATATTGTGCTATTCAATCGTCAGCCAAGTCTACATAAGGTCGATGCTCAATTGCACGCAGAAATCTTGGCTAACTTTTCCGTGCTGTAGCTTTCTATTATGTGTCATCGAGTACGAGTGCGACCTTGGCGGTCATTCCGACTGAACGAATGTGTGTGCGGTCCTTATAACGCTGATTTCGACGGTGACGAAATGAACCTACGTACGTCGGATCAAATACCTCCAGATCACCTTGCGTTTACATTTCTACAGATGTACCACAAACAGAGGAGGCGAGGACCGAAGCACTGGAGCTCATGAGCGTCAAGCAGAACCTTGTCACACCACGAAACGGAGAGCCGGTCATCGCGGCGATCCAAGATTTCATCACTGCATCCTATCTGATCTCGAAACGTGACACATTTTTTGACCGTCGACAATTCACCCAGATTTGTTGTTATTTCGCGGATGCCAACCTGCAGATCGACATCCCCCCGCCAACGATCTGGAAACCTGTGCAGCTATGGACGGGAAAACAGATCTTCAATGTCCTCATGCGACCCAACAAACAGACTAAGGTGTTCGTAAACGTTGAATCCAAGTGTAACAGGCTCGACGATCCCAAGGCAGATTACTATGCTATGACACCTCTTCCTGACCTCTCACCCAACGACGGCTACTTAGTTATCGTCAACAGCGAGATCATGTGCGGTGTCATGGACAAGGCGACTGTCGGTGGCGGGAAGAAAAAGTCAATTTTCGGTGTGATCATGCGCGATTATGGACCACACGAAGCAGCGGCTGCTATGAATCGTGTCGCCAAGCTATGTGCTCGATGGCTAGGTCAGTTGATTGTGAGATCGACCAGCTGGTTTTTGTGGCTGACGACCTTCGATAGCCAACTACGGTTTCTCTCTTGGCATCAACGACGTCATTCCGGGTCCAAATCTCAAAGCTCGGAAGGAAGACATGGTCGAAAAGGCATATGCTGAATGTGTCGACCTTATTGCCAAGGCAAAGAAGGGATTACTGGAAAACAAACCAGGATGCAATCAAGAGCAAACCCTGGAAGCACTTATTTCTTCTGTCCTCTCCAAGGTCCGTGACGAGGTCGGCAAGATATGCATGATGGAATTGAGTCGACACAATGCGCCTCTAATCATGGCAACCTGTGGTTCGAAAGGTTAGAAGGATGCATCATTCTAACTTCTTGATCCGTAACCCTTAGATCTCGCTAGGTTCCGTTATCAACGTCTCGCAGATGGTTGCTTGTGTCGGCCAGCAGATTATTTCCGGTAAACGTGTGCCGGATGGTTTCCAGGATCGTTCACTACCACATTTCCCGAAGAAGTCCAGGGAGCCACCTTCCAAGGGTTTCGTCCGAAACAGCTTCTTTAGTGGGCTTCTTCCCACCGAATTCCTGTTCCACGCAATTTCCGGGCGTGAAGGTCTGGTTGACACAGCAGTCAAGACCGCCGAAACTGGGTACATGCAGCGGCGCCTGATGAAAGCTCTGGAGGATCTCACAACACAGTATGACTTGTCCGTTCGTAACTCCACTGGCGGAGTCGTGCAATTTAGGTACGGAGATGATGGGCTTGATCCCGCCTGTCTGGAAGGTGATGCCCAACCGATCGAGTTCGAGCGGTCATGGAAACACGCTCTGGTATGCTTTCTCAACTGTCCCTTCCACTGCAATTAACTCGCCGAGTGAAGTCGATTGGTGGAAGAGTAGGACGTCCGCTGTTACCATTCGAGATTCTCGAGGTTGTAGATCGTGAATTAGCCACGAAGAAATTCACAAGCGAATGTACTGCAGCCTACATTGCCACCATTCGTGGCTTCATCACTGACAACGTTGCCCATCATCTGGGAAAGATGCGGAAGGCTCGCGGCATGTTTGAAGCCCTGGAGCGTTATGATGAATGGGACGTCGATACCGATCTATCCATGGGGGCGCCAGGTAGGTCTACGTGCTTCAGACTTGAACTTTCATGGTTCTAACTGTACAGCTAGAGGCTGAAAGAGCAGTGGTCGATAATATGGCCAAAGTGACGGAAGCTCAGTTGCTTTGTTTTCTGCGTTTATGCTGGGTAAAATACGTGAAGGCGAGGATCGAGCCAGGTGAGATTGGTCGCATCATGACCGTCTTACCACGACTAACCAGTTACAGGTTCTACCGTTGGCGCAGTCGGTGCACAATCGATTGGTGAGCCAGGCACGCAAATGACGCTGAAAACCTTCCACTTTGCTGGTGTCGCTTCCATGAATGTTACTCTGGGAGTTCCGCGCATCAAGGAGATCATCAACGCTGCCAAGCTCATCAGCACACCCATCATTAGCTGTAAACTTGTCACGTCCGACAGTGAACCTTCAGCACGGATTGTCAAAGGTAGACTGGAAAAGACGCACCTTGGTGATGTATAGGTTCCGTCTCGTTCTTCGGTGTTCCCGACTGACTGATTCTACGAAGATCGCTGCAGTATTAGAGGAGGCGTGGGCGCCAGAGTACACTTACATTGGTGTCATCGTAGATATGGATGCCATCAAAAAGCTGCAGGTCAGTTCATTTTTATCTCAATAGGATTCCGATCATGTGTTTTCCAAGCTTGAAATGACTCTGGACGATGTCAAGTGGGGCATCGTGAACGCGAAGAAACTCAAGGTAAAACAAGAGGTGAGTGGAATGTCGTCCTTGATCCCAACATCAGGCTCAATCCACATGAAGTCGATCACAGTAATACCCCGCAGGAACCGATTGCGCATCTATGTTGATGGCCCAGATAAATACTACCGCCTGCGTGAGCTCAAACGCTTACTTTCAGACGTCGTTGTAAAGGTGCCTCCATGGTTGAGAGAGTGCTTTTCGCTTTATTGATCTTAACTATAGGGAGTCCCTACTATTGAACGCGCGATCATCAACATCAAAGATAAGGACGACTCCAAGGGCAAAAAAGGGGACAAGGAGTTACTGGTAGAAGGCTACGGTCTGCAGAAAGTCATGGTTACAGAGGGTAATTGCTTTCTTCTTCGCACACACCATTGTTCTCACAGCAGCGCGTAGGTATTGTCGGTGAACACACAACATCAAATCATGTCATCGAAACTGCTCAGGTGTTAGGTATCGAAGCAGCAAGAAGAACGATCGTTAACGAAATCCAGTTCACCATGTCAAGTCACGGCATGAGTATTGACCCTCGTCATGTTATGCTTCTTGGAGATGTGATGACTTACAAGGTGAGAAGGCACGCGAATCTATGCGACCTGCGACTAAAACTAAGCTCAGGGCGAGGTATTGGGAATCACTCGCTTTGGTGTGGCCAAGATGAAGGACAGCGTGATGATGCTCGCTTCGTTTGAGAAAACTACGGATCACTTATTTGACGCTGCTGCTTTCGGAAAGATAGACAGTATTGCTGGTGTCTCGGAGAGCATTATCATGGGAAATGCTGCTGCAAATTGTGGCACATCAATGTACGTGTTATTGCTCCAGCTTGATGCTTTCTCTAATGTTACTTGTAGGCCCGCTTTATACCTACCACCTCCATTCATCAGCAAGCCACGAAAGTTATTGTTCGAAGGTGCACTATGATGTCCACAATCCTCGTTCCAGTAGCCTCCCGTATGTATGGAATATGTTATTACTCATTGGCATATCATGTTGCTTTTGTAACGTCAGCCGCTTTACGTATAAGCTGTAAGAGGCTGCAAGTCAGTACCGTATTATGTACTCATGCTCTTGTAATAACTGTTACCTTTAATCCTTGCTCATCTCTGCGCGGCGACCCTCCTCGGTACTCGCTCAGTGATCTACTCGTTGGAGCCTACCCTCACTCGTGGATTTCCTTGATGAAAAATGCTGCCGTTGGCCAGCATTTGTTTTCAGGTAATTCAGATGGAAGGAGTGAAATGTAGCTAACCCCTTTCGACAGGTGCATTGTCAGGGCTAGCTGGGGCGGTATTTCTTCAGCCTCGTATGTTTCTAGTAAGGGAGTCAGTTAATGTTGGAGACACTCATTTCTGTCAGTTGATTTGCTGAAAACTCGGATTCAACAAGGGGACGCCGCGTCTGGTTATCGGTGAGTTCTTTGTCGCTCGTCCGGCCTCCACTGAATCATGTTTTCGCAGGAACACAGCAGTAATATGGCGCACTACCCAGGATATCATCAAACACGATGGTATGAAGGGTCTATGGCGAGGCACAACTGCGACTCTGATGCGGTAACATAGCACCCGTTCTCATATGCTGTTGTACCGACTACGTTTTGAAGGAATATTCCGGGCGTAGCTCTGTACATGACAAGCCTCACCCACCTACGCTCGATAATGGCGACAACCCCATACTTCTCCATTCAACAAACCACTCATAGTCAAGACGGCACGAAATCTGTTTTGCCAAAACTCACCAGCCAGGGTAACCTTCTCGCTGGTGCGACCGCCAGGGTTGGTGTGGGCTTCTTCTTGAATCCCTTTTCCGTCGTGAAGGCACGCTTTGAGGTCCGTTGTCCATCCAGAGCTTTCTTCATTCAGATAATGAAATGTATGTTCACTCTAGAGCGAGCTTTACGCCTACAAGAGCTTGACCAGTTCTCTTGCATCAATCGCCCGCATGGGTCCATCCGAACTATTGCGTGGTTTTGTGGCTTCATCTTTACGTGACGCACCATATGCTGGACTCTTTGTCGTGATCTACGAGGCGGTGAAGCGGGAATCGAGCAAGTTTAGCGACCTTTATTTCCTTGAGTGCGCAGTGACACGTTTCCTTGCAGCATATTTCGCACCTAGCGCATATGCAGCAACAATCCATAGCTTCTCTGCTGCTTCGGCAGGTGCTATTGCGACGATGGCTACTCACCCCTTCGATGTGATAAAGGTTGGAAATGCTTTCATCTCAGTACATTCGTTCTCCTGATGGATTCCAGACCAAAATGCAGGTACGCTCTGAAGAGCGGTATCGAGGATTTATATCCACGGTAGTTAGAACCTGGCAGGTAAGTGGCTGGCAGCGAATGGCCGTGCATATTTGAAACATTGGTGTAGCAACGAGGCGTCGTGGGCTTCTTTGACGGCGCGTCTCTCCGATTGTCACGCAAGATCCTAAGCTCAGTCATCGGATGGGCAGTCTTCGAAGGTGTCCTTCTCCTCATGCAGAAACCGTGACAATGTGGACATGATGATACCAATACAGCGCCTTGGTCGATCTACGAGTATTCCTTCTGAATGAATTTGGCAATGGTTTGCAGCTGAATATTGGATGTCCCTTCGTAGATTGCTCCCTGCAAACTGCACTCAGTATCCATAGCTTTAAGAAGGGTGAAACTTACGATCTTGGAATCCCTCCAATACTTTTCTATCCCCGTTTCCCGAGTGAACCCAACGCCTCCAGCCCATTCAATTGCTTGTCCGGAAACTCTCTGTGCGATCACGCTTGCCCAATATTTTGCCATAGCCGCCTCCTTGGTAAAACTCTTCCCTTCCTCCTTTCTCCTGGCAGCATTGTAGGTCAATAGGCGCGCCGACTCTATCTCAACCGCCGCTTGAGCAATTTGGAACGCCATGCCCTGGAACGTGCCGACTGGCTGACCAAACTGACTACGTGAATAGGTATACGGGACAGCTTTGTCGAATGCGCCTTGCGCTAGACCAAGCATCTGGGCTGCGATGCCTATGCGGCCTTCGTTCAGGATTTCAATGGCAATTTTGTAACCTTTCCCCTCGCCGCCGATGACATTTTCCGCTGGTATTCGCAGGTCGTCGAAGTTTAAAGTGCATGTCGAAGAAGCTCGAATCCCCAATTTTTCCTCTTTCTTCGCTATTTGAATACCCATGTCCTTTGTCGCAATGAAGCAAGTAATCCCCTTGTATCCCTTACTGGGATCCACCTGTCGGACTCATTAGACGAAAGTAACAACTCAGAAGTGAAAACCGACGTTTGCAAAGATAAGGAAAATTTCGGCTTCATAGGAGTTTGTTATCCACATTTTCGATCCGTTTATTAGCCAGAAATCGCCATCCTTCTTTGCTCGCGTCTGCAGTGCAAATGCATCCGAACCAGAAGAAGGCTCTGACAAGCAGAAAGAACCAAGCTGGACGAAGACATTTAGCATTCCATTAAAGGTCTAACCCGAATACGGCACCTTTGAGTCTGAAAGTTGTGGAAGCCACTTGTCTTGCTGCTCTTTCGTGCCGTAGGTTCGCAAAATAGTATTGACAAGGGTGTTGTGCACGTCACACATCACCGACACCGACGGATCCACTTTCGCCAGTTCTTCTATAGCTATTATTGCTGAAGTGAACGAGGACTCGGCGCCACCGTGTTCAGTACTTGTTTCAATGCCCATGAGCTGCATGAAATATGACCTTAGTGGCAACTATGATATGAATGCATTGGGGGATGCTGACTCCTTGCTCGAAGAGGCCCTTGATGATCTCGGGCTTCATGCTCTCTTTCTCGTCCATCTCGCGGACTTTCGGTCCAACTACTTCCGTAGCGAAACGCTTGACTGCAATCCCTCACGGTTGGACTTCATTCAGCAATGCAGAGAACACAGTCGTTCGTACCCGATTCACGTAGCATCTCTTCCTCCTCCGTGAACGTGTCGAGAGAATTCAGAGTGCGGCCTTCTGTCATGCATGCACTAGATGAGGTGAATGTTCTGGACACCATTGAGCAAGAAACGGTCAGTGTGGAGCGGTCGCTATACCTAGCAGGGACTGGAATGATACAGCTAGCCCTCAGGGCTCTTGCAGAACGAGCACTAGCAGCGCGCAACATGATAGCGTGTAACGAGAATAGAGATGAGGTCGGTTCGACCCCACATGGCCGTGGTTAAGCAATATAAAGGGGATATTCAAATCACATGACAACAAGTAGTAGCACAATCATCATCTGAATTTCTCCCGGTTTTCTACCACACACTAACCGGCAGACACTGCGCTAGACATGGAGAACGAGTTCGACGTTATAGTACTTGGGACTGGATTGATTGAATCCATCACTGCCGCGTAGCATATCTTCCCATCATAGAGGAGCGCATACTGATTTCTTTTCCCCCAGTGCCCTGGCAAAGGCTGGTCTCAAGGTAGTTCACATCGACCCTAACTCATACTACGGAGGGGATGAGGCAACATTGACGCTGGACGAATTGTCTCAGTGGGCCGATGCACAGAGCTCGCCCTTGGAAGGCGGTTTTCGAGGTGTCCAGTATCACGTCGAGTCGCGATCGTCACACATCCCGCCAAACCCGAAGCAGTATTCAATCTCGTTGTCACCGTCTGTTATCCCTTCAGTTGGCCCTTTCATCTCCTCTCTGATATCATCAGGCGTTGCCCGATACGGGTCTTATAAGCTTCTTGGACCGGTTCTTCTATATCACGGCGGTCAATTTAAAAACGTACCGCAGAACAAGGAGACCGTCTTTCAAGACCGGAATATCACGTTAATCGAGAAACGGCGCCTCATGCGCTTTCTAATGTTTGCCTCTGGAGATTTCGAAACTAGTCCCGAGATTCAAGGAAAAGAAAGCGTCCCATTCAACGAGTTTCTTCGCCAGACATTTTCGCTGAGCGAGGATACTGCTCGAGTTGTCACGTTTGCGCTCGCTTATTGCAGCTCGGTTGAAGGTGAGCTGTCCACTGCGTTGCATTCGTCTGGTGACTGTTCAGTGTGACTGTAGAACCAACATTTAGTGCTTTAAACCGTGTCCGTAGTTGTCTGCGATCTACAGGGCGTTATGGTTCATCACCATTCCTTGTTGGCTACTACGGCGGCACAGGAGAGGTCATCCAAGGATTTTGTCGCGCCTCAGCCGTCAATGGAGGTGTCTACATTTTAGGTCGACAAATTTCAAACATTATTGTCGACGAGACATCCCCTGAGGGTAACGAGCAACATCGTTACAGCGTGCAACTCGATGGCTTTCCCGACCCACTTCGCTCATCATATTTGCTGTCGTCACCATCTCATATCCCCGAACACATTCTATCGCAAACTGTTCCCGTTTGTCTTGGCGCATCATATCCAAGTCCGTACCATGTACGATCTATAGCGCGATGCATTGCAGTAGTCGATGGTGTCATAACACCACCTCATACAAATGGGAACTCCACTTTGTCGCGCAGTGATGGAGAGTCCGACTCCTTTCTAGTTGTATTTCCACCCGGATCACTAGAGGGGGGTTCACTCGAATCATGTGTACATGTCTTGACCACTGGTCAGGGGACATTGTCTGCTCCCGAAGGAAAAAGTATGATGTTTGATGATGCTAGTTTGATTTACTGACATTATAACCATTTACAACAGGTATCATGTACTTCTCGATGCCTCAGCTTGATCATCAGAAGTCCTCGAAGGATCTCCTCCTCCCCTACTTGCAGTTGATGCTTTCTACTGCATCAACAGTCATAAATCCAATGTTTACAATGTTTTATATGCAACACTTTCCATCAAAGGATCAATCCATATCAAGAATTTATCATTCCAATCTCCTAATATTTCCATTGCTGCAATCAGATATCTCTCTATCTGTTGATCAAGCTGCAAAAGTTGCAGAAAATGCATTTTGGCACATTTTCAACTCTGCAAAATTGGATCCTTCAGATAGAGGGCTTTGGTTCAATAATAACTCCATAGATGTTAATGATGATGAATCAGAGTGGTAGGATGTTCTGTTTTTGGTTGAGCATTAGTTGTATTACTGTTAGAATATAGTTTGAATGGATTACACAGTTTGTAGACATAAATCATTTATCAAAAAGTTGTCACTATGGTTTTTTGACACAAATTCATAGATGTATAATGATGTCATAATAACGTAATATATTACATGATGTGATTATATAATCTATAAATAAAAGTTGCATTAACTGACCTGTAGATTAGACCCTTAAACCTTAAAAGCCAAACCACTCTATAATCTGATTGGCTGCTTTGCTTCATTTGGTAGTCCATAGACCTTGGTCTGCCTTGAGGTGTACTACATGTTCAAAAATGGTCTCCTGCCTCTCTCTCCCTTTCCCCCTCTTTCCTGCTATATCTTTGTAACAATCACTATTTCTACAGTTCTGTGCTGACTACCAGATAAGCAAACACTATTCTACTCTATATTGGCTATAGCTGATTAATTCTACAGTCAACTAGTATCCATTTTTCATTTCAGGAGTAAGTTATTTATGTTCTGTCCATTTTTTGTATCACAATGGTATAAATAAATTAACTGATTTGTTGTACATTTAGGGCTGACTTTCATTGGCTTATTTGGGGCCAATTGTTGAGAGTTTTTTGTGTGCTCCAGTACTGTGCAATTTGGTAGTTGAGAGAATCCCATATATCAAAATGAAACATGTTTGGTTTGTACAGTGACTCCTAAATTGAGGGAGTTCATCTGTATATTCCATAGTCAAGTCCTACTTTTCTGGCCTCCCTTATGGGGTTTATTAGTTGCTAGTTTTTCGAATGGTCATGAAAACACTAAGTGTTGTCATTTAGAAATGCAAAGGAGAAAGGCAGAAGAGTTAGAAAATGGACTTAGTGTTATTTAAGATATGACATATACTGTAGATGTGAAAATAAAGGTTTCCACCCTTGTAAGGAAATCTAACTATACTAAGTAAGTGATACAATCAGCGGCTCACATTGCGGTGGAGTGCGTACTGAAGCGTGGTCAAACTGAGGTTGTTCTCTTAGCAGAGTAGCTGAAGGAGAAATACCCAAGAGGATTCGATGGGAATTCCCTGGTCGCTGTATTGGCCCTTATATACTGTACAGGGGTTTGTCCATATTTACACTAGATCTAACTGATAATATGAAAGGCATGAAGAACAGGCATGCATCAAGCATTGCCATGAAATGGAAAAGAAGTAAAACATGAGGGATACACATGTAGAATGGAAGAGAATCATAAACGGGAGGTAAACATGTGCTGCCACGATCATACATGAGATCGGTGAGGATTCCATGATGTGTGGCAGCCTATTAAATATCAAATAGGGGAAATGAGAAACATACGGTAGAGGTGAGGCATAAGTCTGTGAGTCCGTGAAGATGTGACATAGGGGTTGTCCATGTCGCGTGCAAGCAAGTTGCACATATCATGTCACGTGATTAGAGAAAAGACTTAGACATTTCTAAGTCATTGAGTACAAGCGTGCTAGGCGCTAAAGAAAGAAAAATAGAGAAAAATAGAGGGAAAAACACATATCGTAACAGTAAGCCCATAATTCAGTGATGTTATAACCCTATACTCTATTGTCTAGAACCTATAGTCTTTCAACCTAGGCACTCCACTAGACTAAAACTAGTACTTAGAACAACAATGATATATCATGATGTCATGGATCTAGAATGAATGTCAAAGGTCCATGAGTCATGTGATCAATAAAATAAGTCTGAAAGAAAAAGAAAAAGAAAATAAAAAGTACTATGTGAGTGCTAAGAGATATGATCGTCACATCAGCACCATAACATTATCTATGATGCCAGAGATCTAGAATAAGTGTGAGGAGGTCCATGGGTCATGTGACCTAATAAGATAAGATCAGGAGATAAGACAAGCACCTCCTAATAAGATAAGTGCTACTTTAATGCTGAAAAAAGACCAAGAGAACTAAACTGGAGTCCTCTAGTCATTGAATTCCAGCTTATATATCATACAGAAATTTGTACATATTTATATCTAATCTATAGATTGTTATGCACTGTGAAATATGAATGAAAACAAACTATCACAAAGAAAGAATAACTAGACACTTATTAAGTCTCACCAACCCCATATATGTTACACGTCGAGTGGAACATAATGGAAAAACAAACCAAACTAAAAGAGAAGACTAGACACTATCATAGTCCAACATGGAGTCCGTTAGACTGTTAAGTCACACCACCCTATCTAGCAGCTAAGGTTAGGGCTTTATCGGTGTAACCATGAATATATTGAACTAAGGAACTACGACAGGGAAAGGTAGCTACTTATATACCCTAGATACCGTGCACGGACCATGGCCCATGCCCCTCTGAGGTGAGCGAGCTAAGTACTATATAAGTCAGTCCCTGTACAAGTAAGATAATACCCTTAACCTGTATTCTAGGTTGTAAGGCTAGACCAAAGTCTAGAACTTATCCAGCCACCTGATAAGATAACAAGTGTGATAAGATTAGTGCCAATCCAATAAGATAAGATAAGGAAAAATAGAAGCGCCTTGAGCACTAGTGACACAATCGTCTCAGTATACATAGCAGCTATGGCCTGGACTTATTAAGGTGAAACCACAAGTATATTAGAACTAAGGAATACAAGGTCAAATTATACTACTTATATACTATAAATATGAGAATAGAAGTTTCCACCTTCATGAGGAAATCTAACTATAGTAGGTAAGTCCATTATTCTATGATGTCATACTCTATACTCCAAAGTCCAGACAATTAATAGTTATGAGTCTAGATGTCATCTAGACTAGTCCAGCACAATGACATTATTCAATGATATCAGAGATGAGATAAAGGAAAGATAATGTTCAATAAGATAAGCACCTCTTATCTGATATGATCAAGCTCATAAGTCAAAAGTAAAAGAAAAAAAAAACAAAGTGAGCAGTGAGATGATTGCATCACTTAGTGCTCAAGGCACTTCTCATTTTTGTTATCTTATCAGGATGGTGCTAATCTTATCATTAGTGCTTATCATATCCTTTCATTTATCTTATCAGGTGGCTGGGTAAGTTCTAGACTTCAATCTAGCCTTACAACCTAGAATATGGGTTGAGGGCATTACCTTACTAGTACAGGGATTTACTTGTATCATACTTAGCTTGCTCACCTCAGAGGGGCATGGGCCATAGTCCGTGCATGGTATCTAGGATATATAAGTAGCTACCTTTCCCTGTTGTAGTTCTCCAGTTCAATATATTTGTGGTTACACTAGTAAAGCCCTGGCCTTAGCTGCTAGATAGAGTGGTGTGACTTAACGGTCTAGTGGACTCCATCTTGGACTATAATAGTGTCTAGTCTTCCCCTTTAGTTTGGTTTGTTTTTCCGTTCTGTTCTGCTCAATGCATAACAAGTAGTACAAAAGGTGTTAAGTGATGTGATCATCACATAGATAAAATAAAGAACATATGGTAAAGGTATGAACAATATAATGTAACACTGTCAATTAACACAGCTGTAGAATGAAAGGAAAGTAATACATGAGAGAAACATAAGGAGAATGGAAGAGAAGCATAAACATGAGCATAACATGTGCTGCCATGATCATACATGAGATCAATATGGACTCCATGTGTGACAGCATTAAATATCAAATAGAAGAAATTGTGAAACATCTGTAAAAAGCATGTTGTGAAAGGATAAGAGTCTCTGCATATGTGAAGGAGTGAGATGGTGAACATAGGGGTTTGTTACAATACGCATTTTTCCCTATTTATTTTCTTTTTCTTTCTATTTATTCTAATTTATTAAGCCTTTAGCACCTAGCATGCTTACTCTCAAGACTTAGAAATGTCTAAGTCTCATTCCTATTCATGTGACAGGTCACATGACTTGATCCATACGACCTAGATTGTATGATGCAAGGACTAGCCCCTATGCTATCTCTTCATGGACTCACAGGCTCTCATAACCTTATGCCTCACCTCCTATGTATGTTTTCCATTACATAGCTATTTGATATTTAATAGCTGCCACACATCATGTCGTGGCAGCACATGTTTACCTCCTGTACATGCTTCTACTTCCATTCTACACATGTTCTCCTCATGTTATCCTTCTCTTCCATTACATGGCTATGCTTGATGCATGCCTAGTACATATGTTTTCCATTTTATCAGTAGATCTGGACACTACATGTACAAACCCCTGTATAGTATATAAAGGATGTATGCAGTGACCAGGGGATTCCCTATCGAATCCTCCTGAGTCTTTCCTCTCAGCCCCTCCATAAGCTTAGAGCAACCTCAGTGTCAAGCTTCAGTACGCACTCATCGATAATGTGAGCCGCTGACCGTATCAGGGGTTGATATGATAAAATAAGAGACTTCATAATTTGAGATTATCTCAAGTCCTATAGATGTAGTAGAGGCACTAAATAAATGGCGAAAAATAGAGAAAAATTGCATGTCATAACAACTTGTGACATTGGTCCTGGAAGTCTAATTGATATTGATTATATAAGTAGATAAACTCCACAGCAACATGTCCATTTACATAAGGGTTTGTTTATTATTATTTTGACTCAATGTTTTCACTATATATAACACATGATGATAAATAGTGGTTCTGACTCATCAATAAATAATAACAAACAAATAAACAATGTACATATAAATATCAACTCATAGGTCTCTTTATCCACATTTTTTCTTTCCTACTATTCAGTATTCTTCCAATAGGTAATCAGGTTGATACTCTTTGTCTCACAGCTATCTATCTTCCTTTACAGGCCCAATAGACCTTCAGGCTTCTACATCAAAACTGGTAACATAATTCAGTTGCAATTAGAAGCTCAGTGATATATTGATGTAAGTCTATTACATTCTTTCAAATTTGATACTAAAATAAAATCATAAAATGTACATAGTATCTTGCTTTGTCTTACACTATTGTTATGGTTGAATCCATGACTTCAGGCTGGTCATTCTCACCATCAGCATCTTTTCCTTGTAAGTTTCTTTGATTCTAAGTTGTGCTCTTTTCAATAGCTTGATCAAAATAATAGATGCATCTTCATCCCAGTTTTCCATGGAGCTTGGCAGTGATGCTCCCACTCCATCATTGGACTCCTTCACTTCATCACACCACTTCAGTGTCATTGGAGCAGCAAATTTTGGGAAAGTTCACTTAGACAATAAGCCCCATCAGTCACCACGCTTTCCACTACCTGACCTCCCTTCATGGACAGCACTGAAGACATCTGAAGATAATGATGATGATGGCTGCTCTGTCCACTCCTTCCATTCAGATCATGAACACTCTGCGGCTGCAATGTCAACTTTACACACTAGTAATACGGAATTCCACCGTGACACAGCCACAGCACCGGTGAAGGATTCCGCTGTTGATGTCTCGGTGTCCAAGTCATCCAGCCACACAAATGTGAAGAAAGCTCGCTTTGACGGTGTCCTCATTGTTTCTCGGCTGCCACGTCGCCGCAAGCACTCTTCTGCTGTTGTTGTCTCAAGCCAACCTCCTACGGCAGCAGAGTCTAGATTTAGCTTGGTCGACGCGCTACAAAGGACGTTTGACGCCAACCGGCATCCTGAAGGTGCAGCAACCGCTCATTTGATCAACAAGAAAGATGTATCCGCCGCCCCGCAGACAGATGCCGAGAGCGGGACCGAGCCCGAAGACGAGTCGGGATATCTACGTCCGAATACTCTGCTTGCACCTGCCCGCTCCCCTGGGAAGCGACGGCTCACGCGAAATTCCGCATCAGCCCTCTTCACCGGTAAATCTTCCGCTTCTGCCTCTACGTCCGATGGAGCTACACCAGTTCCGCAACCTGCGTCAGTGCGCGGAAGACAGACAAAGCCAATCTCGTATGGCGGGAATGCGGCCCTTGTTGATGCTGCTCTTGGAACGCGTCTTGCGCATATTAAATGGGATGCCATTCCAAAGCTCGACATACCCGAGGAAGCTGTGGGCGATGTGGACGCGACAGAGGATGGTGGCGAGGGTGGTCTCGTCATGACCGTGGAGAAAGCAAACAGAAGCGGCGTACTGAGTACAGTACGGGGCCGGCCAATGCTGGCGGTTCCACGCAGAGCTACACCCTCCGGGGCGTGGACTCCCTACCAGTCCCGCCACAGCAAATTCAGGCAAAGGCTCAATCTTTTATTCGGCGACGATGCCACCGTGCGCGTCGATAAAGGCGCACGGCCACGAGCGGTAAGGGACTACATATTATATGATCGTCATGCGAGCTGATATGCTACACCCTGTGCAGCCATTTAGCAGTTTAGCTACGCCGGATGTATTTAGTCGGGCCTCTTCTCCCTGTCCCAGTACCTCGTCTGCGGCCTCTTTCGTATCTGCAAGCGGTACGAGCTCCACCACAGAGCCTACGAGTCAGTCGCCCGAATCTCGTAACCCTCCTTCGCCTCCAAATGTCTCTTCCAAACGACAACTGTCGCAAGATCTGAACGAAAGCGGTCCGGCTACCAAGATACTGAAAATTGAGATTGACGAGCAGCGCATGAATGAGTGGAACCTCGCCGTGCAGCGTCTCGTCAAAGGAAAAGTGCGCGTGACTGAAGAGGTATGGCATTCTCCTTTGCGGTTGCTTAAGTGGTAACCCAGTTCTGTGTACAGACGTTGGAAGGATTGAGCTCGATACTTGCAGAAATAGAATCCATCAAGGACCACTTAGGCACACACAAAACAACGGTTTGTTGTGGCCCCATCCATCACTTCATCCCACCGCTTACAACGCTGCACAGACCACCGAGTTGCTCCAGAACATCAGACAGCTTTCGCAACTTCAAGAAATACCCTTTGGTGACGTGAACCACTTGCGCCGACGTGCTAAAAGGCTCGTTGACGCATGAACATGCTTAAACATAGACAATGGATAATACCCATTATCGCTCTGCAACCCTTTCCCTTAAGTGCAGTACAGGTTTTTTCAACTTTTTCTTGGCTAGTCCAGTTTCTATAATTTTGTCACTCGACAGGCTGACGTAGTTTATCCGTGGTAGCCTCGAAAATGCACTTGAATTAACAGATCGATGGTTTACTTGCCCACACAAAAGGAAGCAAAGATTGCTCCAAGCACCTCTTCAGTGCTGACACCCTGACCCGACACCGCCCCGATCGCACGAGCAGCATAGCGTAGGGATTCTGCAGCAATATCAATATGTGACAACGCTGTGCAACAAAACGAAACATATAAGAAAGCAGCACATGAGTTGTATATTAAATGACTCACGGAACGACGTGAATTCTTCCAAGTGTTTGACAGCAGACTCCAGGTAATCTCTGTGGCGAGCTTCTGTGATAAGCGGAGAGTCTTCCAGTGTCATGGCATCGGAATATCTAGAATTACTTTCAACGCAGAAGTAGATAGATCTCAATGCTGAACGTACGCGCATCGTTCCTTGAGGATAGCAGCCAGACCATCCAAAAACACCTGGGTACCATCACCGTTACGCAAGCTGACTTTCCATATACTTGGGAGATCGACACGGGGCAGGGCGTGTGCTAGTGCTTGGCGAAGTTCATCTAACGTCAAATCCTCGACAAGGTCACATTTATTGAGTAAAAAACTTGTGTGATGTTTGAGGTGGTTTGCGACATCGTCTGGAATTTTCAACTCAAATTTGGTATTGGGTGCCCGGTTTACAATGTCTGCAAGGGAGAGCACGCAGATGGACACGTCTGCGTTATCAACTCTTAAGCAATGGCAGCTTCAGGGCATTGGTAAAAGCAAACAAAAATTCGAGCTCACGCGTCCTCGGCTCTTTCGACCCCGATTCTTTCCACTACATCCTCAGTTGTCCTCCGCATTCCCGCCGTGTCGTTCAACACCACAGGCAGGCCCCCAATGTCCAAAGTAAGGGTAAGCACATCCCGCGTCGTGCCGGGGATGGGAGAGATGATGGCAGCATCTCTTTGAGCTATGACACCCACGAAAACATTTCAGGATAAAATGGCTAATGATTTGCTGGAAAACAAACCTAGAAAGTTGAATAAGCTGCTCTTGCCAGCATTAGGTGGGCCGAAGATGGCCAGGCTAATGCCTGACCGCAGGATTTCCCCCCTGCGGTTATCAGAGAGGTGTGATCGGATTAATGCAATGATATTCCGTGCACGACTATGAGCTTTGAAACGAATTTGAAAACTTTTCCACAGGAGATGTACACGCTTAAATCACCTTCATCAAGCATTTCTATTTGTCCCAGTTCGTCGACGTCCTCGCCAAAGTCTATGAAACCTTCCACATACATCTGACAGTCCAGTATTTGTGCTCTAAGAGCATCAAAACGTGCACGTTGTAGACCCTGGTGCATCATGCTTAGATGAGTTTGTTGGCTGGCCCTGGTCATAGACAGGCGAACGATACCTACTGTAGCACCGTTTACAGCTACACGCCTCTGCGCATCCGTGTCGGCGTCGATAAGATCCCTCAGACCTTCTACCTGAGTCAAATCAAGTCGACCGCCTTCAAAAGCTCGACGAGTAAATTCCCCAGGTTGTGCTGGGCGACAGTACGGTAGCTTTGAGAGAGCATGAAGGACAGCTGACAACACAGCACGTCCTGAATGGATCTGAAGTTCGAGAACATCCTCTGTGGTGAATGATTTCGGGCCTGACACGCGCTTAAATTCAGCCAAGTTTTGAAGGAACGAGACGCATTGCTTACCTTTGAAAAACAGGACTAACCCGTCATCAAGTTTCTCCTTGGTGACCGGGTCAACGACGTCGCGTAGTTCAGCAACCCAGGGAACTGGTTGTTGCGCGGATCGAGAACGAACACCACGGGTAACAGCCTGCCATACTCTGAGAGCATCTGGTCCCGATATTCTGATTACCGCGACACCTCCCTTGCCGGCGGGAGTGGACAATGCATAAATCGTTCGCCTTTGAGCATCGGAGCGTACTGGTCCCCAGTCCGTGTCAAGGACAGCAGCTTGCTGGCTCGCAGAAGCCCGACAAGAAGCGTGAAGAAATCTCCGAGACAGGTAGTGGAGGCTATGCGACTTGGTCGAATTTCTATGTGGAAGCGTACCTCCAAACTTGAACGCAGATGTCACCAACAGATTTAGCGAACGTGATGGACCATCACGACGACGTTGTGCCAACTGGCTGAGGCTTGTACAGCTCTTCCATAGCCGCAACATATACCCCAAGTATGACGAGGACAAGAGACAGCTTGGTTCGCGACCTTTAATTTCTCACGGCTAGTACGAGTAACTTGCCCTTGTCTGCGCTGAAGATCAGTCACAGCTGCAGAAACCTCGAACAATCCCCGTATTCGACATCGACATCGGCGCACAGATCGTCCATTTCAACTCATCGTTGCCTTCAACCAAGTTAGATTGTCACCATGGGTCAAACACGTCTGTACCGGCACCGCATAATTGATCCACTGCTGACCCAGGCATGAACAGCATCGCAGTTCATGGAGGACATGCAAAGGCGGTCCAATTGTGCGTTCAAACATTCAATTCTCATCCTTATCCGAATAACTCGTCGGTCAAATAGTCACGTCCGCTGAGCTTGAACGCCTGAAGAAACGATTCATGAAGCTCGATAGGTGCACACCATTTCTTGTCATTGGTGCCACGGGAGGATTTACGGCTTTTGTGGTATCCGTAGTGATGGTTCAGGTTCGATAGACCGAGAAGAATTCTTGCAAATACCTCAAATCGCCACCAACCCCTTGGCGTCACGAATGATAGCCATTTTCGACGAAGAGTACGTGGTGTACCATTCGTTTTTTGCACAATAACTGATCGATATACGCATGGGTACCAGTGGCGGAGGGACAGTCGATTTCCAGGAGTTTGTTGGCGGCTTGAGCGCTTTCTCCAGTCGTGGCGGGAGAGAGGAAAAACTAAGATGTGCGTCACGGTTTACTTGTGTGCTCCTGGCCCAAACGATTGCACCGCAGTTGCATTCAAAGTGTACGATGTTGATCGCGATGGTTTCATCTCCAACGGAGAACTGTTCCTCGTGCTAAAAATGATGGTTGGGAACAATCTCAAAGTACGTCTGTTGCATGCCTGACGTCGTTGTTTCTCCCCATTCCGGTGTCTTATGTGTCATTTAGGATCAACAGCTACAACAGATCGTTGACAAGACGATTATGGAAGGCGACCTCGACCGAGATGGAAAACTCAGCTTTGAGGAGTTCGCCCAAATGGTTTCCAATACGGTGCTTCCCTTTTTGCTTGTCCGAGTCTTTGAGCTAACTCCTGGATAGGATATTGTGAAGCAAATGACACTAGAGGATCTGTTCTAGTCTACCTTTCGCACCGATCGGTTTTCGACCATACCCTCACCATTCGGATCATGCATGACAGCGCCTTATGGCCTGTATATACATCCATCAGCAAGCACCTGAAATTCCACTGTTGCACCTGTTGTAATACGTTACTGTTATTATCTCGTCTGTAGGTTAAAATTTGCATACCGCTGAATAGAATAAGCTTCAATATCATGGGGGGAGAATCGTCGTAAGTATATCGAAATGGACTATTGACATCTCATTCTTCCATAAGACACAGCTCCCTCCGAGGACAATTATTGACCGCTCATGCTTCACCTGTACACTGATATTACAATATGAGGGTGCTCTGATACAGACAGATTGAACGGTACCGTGTAGTTAAAATTATTCCGTTTACCCGAGCCTTCGTATTCCGAAGATGCAATGTCGTGCTCAGAAAATGGCAGAAGCCGGAGAACAGTCCACTCATGCGGTTCAAGTTGTTCGTTATGCAGCATAGGTATGAGGACCTTGCGCGACAACCCCACCGCATCCTATGTAGAGAGCATGCATTTCTACAGTTGCTAGCGTGAATGGCGGCATAGGTGAATATTTTGTTTTCTTAATTCATTCCCCGGGTGAAGAGAATGTTGTCTTCATAATTTGTCTCTCTCTTTAGATACGCTCTCCAAGTCTCGACACGAGACCTAATTGCAGACTTTCTGAGTAAATAAACGGACGCTTTGACCCATCGCGGCGACCGTGACCACTGACCAAGTGCCAGTAGCGAGATTGTCCTCCTGTATCGACGCAAGCAGTCTTGCCAAAGGCAACAACTCGCATATTCACGACTCGGATCACTACCTCCATCCATACTTAATTTTTTAACGGTGAACGGAAGCAAAACGTCAAGATCGCGGAGACCAAAAAGTACGTGTTTTGACAATCTTATTATTTTTGGCAAAGGATTCACTGGCAGAGTTTCTCTGATAGGCTCGCACAATTGAAGGAACTGCGCATCAACGGCGTCGCTCGCCGTCCAAGTGACCCCTTGGCTCACCCTGCACCATCGTCCATCAGAAGAAGAAGACGAAGAAAAAAACAGACGCGGCGGATATGAGTGGAGTGTTGGCAACTTGGTGGGTGCAGTGTGGTCGCGCAGTCGCCCGTCCACGTTTTTTTTTATGACTATCACTAAATCTGACATGGGCAGCGCCAAGGCGTCTTTTTAATTTTTCCCCCCCTTCTCTCGCATCGTCTAAACGGAGCAGTTCACCCGTTCACGATTCCTAGCGGTATGTACGAACTATCAATCGATGCTCAGTGCGTTAAGTAGACCCTATTAGCTCGAGCAACCGAGCAACCGATCCGAACATTGGCGTCGGTGGGTGTCCGTAGGTGTCAGAAGAGTCACGATTCGCATCCGCCTCGACACCGCGATGCGCCACCAACTGCGCAGAACGTAGCTCAAAAGTGACGTACGGACGTAACGATTCTTCTGCGCAATCTTCAGATCACTATCAACCAGGGTCGCGAACAAGGAATAGTTACTGCAAGCGAGAATTGAGGGGTACATAAGAAGTCAGAGATGTCAGGTCAACCTCGCCACCTTCCCCATAAGCCCACCTGCGACTATTCCAGACCGACCTCTTTGACCATGCTCGTATCCCTGCGCACTGTGACCTTCATCTCGTTGGCCTTTGTTGCCGCTTCCGCTGTCGCGCAATGTTCCAATGGAGGGCAATTCAAGTGCTGTTATCAAGCCGAATCCGTTCGTATTCGTTGGTTATATGTCACATCATAGTGACTGAACGCGATATCCCTCTTCCAGGGATCGAACCCCGATGAGATCACACTAGAACAAAATTATGGTGTAGACACACCAACAAACGAGAGTGAACTCGTGGGCGTTGGATGCAGCGACCCCAGCACGCCTGGCCAGTGCAGCAACGGCCTCATACCCTTGTGCTGCACGACGAACGAGGAGGTAAGCCAGAGATGTTCGCCAAGAAACATTCAGTCTGAGAACTTGAATGCCATATAGCATGACAGTTTCGGATGCCAGTCGGCTTAACTGTCGGTTCATGAGCGAGGGACAGGTGGTTTTCTCTGGGTCTTACAGTATTTGCCATTTGTTGGGTTTCCCTCAGGGAGGCTGGAGGAGGCGCGCGCCCTATTGCTAACCCTGGGTCTTAGTATGATTTTACCTTTGTAGTCATGGACTAGGACCACTCTTCCCACCGGAAATGAATTCCACTGCGAGAATAGAAGGCAAAGTTGATTAGAGTCCATCAAAGAAGTGAATGGGAAGATACATTGGAACTATATAAATTAATACCAGATGTAGTACAAGACATGGGTGAGATATGGTGAGCGACAATTCGCTAGAAACAGGCTATCTCTAAGGAGATAAGATGGCACTTGGAGGTCGACATCGCCAAACGACAGGAATAGTACACTCCGCAAGTAGCAAAATCCCGAGTATCGTCCCACTTGCAACGAGGTTAACTCTCCTGGGGGCCGAACGGAATTTTCCAATCTATGCCTTATTCCAAATTTTCACGTGCACCTCGAGACTGTGCCTCGTGATGAACGGAAACAGTGAGCGTGGCGCGGTATAGGGAAACCGTCACGGTTCCAGCGTGATGCCAGATGGCGGCGACTAGTTGACATGGTCGTACAACAAAAAGTGAGGGGCGCTGGCGGATAAATTTTGAGAAACAAAAATAAGTTACGAGTGGCACGTTCAGCCGTCCCACGAGGGGACATGGCAGTGCCCAACCAGGAACGGGGAGTGCGTGCTTGGCTGGCCGGTATGGCTGAAGAGTGAAGAGTGGGATTGCTGTGCAGATTGGGATACCTGTATATAAAAGGGGTCGGTGGATGTGAAAAGAGAAGGAGAGGACGAGTCGACGCAAGAAGTCGTGGTTGGTGTTGGAATTGATGTTGGAGGAGGGGCGGAAAGTGGCTTTGTGGATGCGTTGGTATGTGCATGGTATGAGGCCCACGGATAAGCACTTTGGAGAGATGGTGAGTCCGGTATTATCATGTCCTCTACCATACGCTCCTCGTCCATCTCGTCGAGGTCAGACCAGGGTTCGTCAACGCTTTGCCGCCGTGCGGAGGATATGCCACGTTTTCGAACATGCTCTACGTGCTCGTGGACCGAGTTTGGCCACGAGAACGTGGAAGCTGAAGAGGGAGTCCGGGCTGTAGGTGTCGTGCAGTGCTGGACGTGGCTAGGGTCGCGCCTGGAGGAGTTCAGGTTGACCTCCGGAGACTGGAAAAACGATGGGGACGAAAGCTGATTTGTGAATAATGTCTGGGCGAGCTGAGCCTGGAAGAAGGGCACATATGATAAGATGACTGCGGTTATTGGGTGTGATTGAGAGACATACCTGGAGAGCGGCGAGGTCGATGGCTTCCTGGCCGATGTGGTTTGTGGAGAGAGACGCTACGAGATCTTCGATGGAGACGCTCATCGTCGCGAAGAAGACGTCGTGGCCGTTCTGGTGCAGGAGCAGAGCCAACACAGACGCTCATATAAATCAACGCCAAAACACGTGCCAACAACCCCCCCTTTCAATGCCTCGTTCCGGTCCGTTCCCCGCAACCTCCGGATCTCTCCGGCAACGCGTCAAGGCACCTACAAGCCCGGCCCGCGACGTTCCGTAGAGACCGACCAGAGCGTCTCATGAGCAGAGTTCTTACCTCGGTTGAGTCGACGTCTAGATCTGTGGGCAGCGCAGAAGCGGATGGATTCTCATCCAAATCGTTTCTGGAGCGCCGCGTTCTGTACCCCGAGTGTGGGGGCAGTTCACGTGGAGGAGGCACATACTGCTCGAGGTTGTATGGCAGGTTTGTCGCCATCATGCCAAGCGATGAGCTCTTGACAGCCTGCGTGAATCAGTCACCCAAAACAAGACGTTGCAGACGTACTGCTGGCGTTGTCTGCGGGTCAGCCTGCATTTTATATCTGCAGTTTCAACAAGAGTGCAGTACTTACTACCAAGCCAGGCTTGCTTAGGCGATAAACGGTATGCACATTATGGGCAAGTATCCCCATGGAACAGCATCTGGTAGTGATTGACAACATACTGAATTCCTCAGCAGTAAGAATATCATACATTCATTGAACCACATTTCCTTCCTCCTGCGTATGGCCCTTCTACAGTAGCTTTTCCACAGATGACAGTGCCGTACTGACGACCAACTCAGGTTTCACATATGGAATCCAATGATCAACCCCATCCACCACAATCGCCTGGATTTGCGAGTGAGCAGGAATGCTCTCGACTGGACAGCTAGGAGAAAGCTTCGGATCCGCCGCCAAAATCGTCACAAATACATGGCCCGGAATCGTCTCCAAGAGCGAAGAAAACGACCATGGATCATTTTGCTGCCAGTCATAATTCGATACACCGGCCATCACGATCGATCAGAATTGTACATACCTTGCATATCTCTTGGACCACCTCCGACGTGCACATCTTGGCAGCGAATGCCCTCCCAATGATATCCTGGCGAGTCCATAAAGGATTCTCAGCCTCGAGTGTCTCGATCAGATTATCATTGTGGATCGCTTTTAGAGAGATATCTTCTATCATCGTCAGAATGTCGTTTGACAGCTCGAGTGGAGGATCGAGGAGGATGACGGACGTCCGTTTGGTGGGCGGCAAGAACGGCAGAAGAGCAACAGCGGTAATGGCCCCCAGAGAATGACCAATAATGCAATCGTACTCCGTCCCACCTGAAAAGTAGGATAGCAGATCCTTGGCCAGGGCTTGGCCACGCAAGTCACCGTCGCTCGTGAGCTGCCGATACCCATGGCCCGGTAGGTTTGGGGCCGTCACGAGATATCCTAGATGAATGTGCGATGAGATGTTAGATTCGGACTGAGGGGAGTGGTTTACCTGCCCCTGCAAGAGCTTGTGCTATTCCCTCCCACGTATGAGAGGCCATGGTGAGGCCATGTATCAGAAGTGCCCGTTTGGACGCGGTCGGCGATCCCCAATAGCTTCCTGAGGGTAAGGCTGTCATGGCAGTGAGCTCGCGGTTAGGGAATGGCGACAAGGAGGGCTTAAGTAGCCCAAGGGAGCGCCAGCTTATACATGTAAATGGGGCAGTGTACTATCTAACCCATATGATCCGTGTGATCACCTGAAACCCGAGTCGGGGATCCTTCTTCACCGCGCTTTGATATCTGTGCCGGGAACAGGGTACACAGTACTTGCCACAAGCGCCTCCGAAGGTCGGAAGGGTCGTTTCTCCCTTTCCCTTTCCCATAGCAGCTCTTCTCACAACGGTCAAGTTGAGCCTGAGGAGACGTGCCATTGGCATCCGAGTCAGTCGCGTCTTGCCTCCGCGAATGCAAAAGTTTGGGGTCACCGCGATTCGCACCGCGGCAACCGCTCACCTTTTGCCGAGAAAGATATTTCCAGTCCGATCCGCTTGTGTTGGCCTGTACGTATGAGACAGGCATTCTCCAGTGTTGTCTTACATTCCTAGAAAGACACCTGGGCACCTGCCTGGTGCACGACGCAATACGGCGCATCGGCGGGCGGGATACACTTGTCTTCGACTGAATCTATCCGAACGAAGGCATCGACAGTTTACGAGGTGCAGTCGTAGCGGTTGTTTGGCCTTGTGCGTTCAACGAGCGAAGAGGTTCCGAAAACCTGGCTGAAGTCGAAACCTTGCGTTCCCGACGGATGTCCCTATCCTGAAACACCGCACTTAGGGGTGTTTCAGGAATAGAACCCGTATAGCCTCGGGGAATATTTTGCGAGACTGGAGCCTTGCAACTTCATTTCCTCGGAACCCGGAATATTGATAAACCTTGAACATATGAGACATGGTAGATAATGTACAATTGAGTTGAGTGGGCGCTCGAGATCATAAGCTCGACTGAAAGAAGTACTTGGCTTTCTGCAAAGCACGAAATTTTAAGGATATTTCGACTATAAACGAATGTGAGCACGCAACCCCCGAGAGAAAAAGAATGTGACAGGAAAGAAACAAGAATCATGGAGTAGTATCACAAGAATCCTCAGCCGGGCTAAACACCGGCATATCGGGACGCGACTTTACACCACTGGACGGTATGAATGTCGACGGCTGGGTTAAGTTCGAGTACGGTGTCAATTCCATATGTGACACCGTGGTTGTATCGGAATGCACGGGGTCAAAGTATCGACGAAGATTCAGTAGCAGGCGCCCCCCAAGGAGCGAGGGGACGGCAACAGACCAACTACGAGCAAGTTCCAGTTTTACATTGCAGCCACAGCAGCGTAGCGACTCACGGCTGAATGATGCTGATGTAGTGTGGGAAGGCCCCCCAGATGACTGTTGCGGCCAGGAGCTCCAGGAAAACGCTTCGTTCAGGTGAGCGACAACGGCTTCCGGTGATATGAGGTAATACTCACGCGAAAAAGTAAAGCAAGCTTTCGCCGACGATCATGAGTGCAATGCTCGACTGTGATCAATAGATACAGACCTATCTCTTGCTAAAAGAACGGAAAGTTGAATCCGCCCTTGCGAGCGCATGGAAAGGTGGCTCTGCTCATGTATACTTCCAAGTGCCTTCTTCACAACAAGTGCGCAAAGAATCGGCTCAATAACGAGAGCTGGGGTCCACAAAATGGCTGAGAAGGGCAGTACACCTTCAAAAAAGCAACCGGTGGGGGTTGAAACGATCGGCACACCTGTGACTTGTGTTAGCCGGCTTCTAAACGACCGTAACACAAATATGACACACTAGCAACATCTGAGATCGTGACACCAATCAAAGCGGCCATACCTGCAGCCTCAGCGAGGCTGAGGGCAATGAGGAAGTACAGGATGGTGCGGGTTCGGCCAAAAATGGCCCAAACCTGACATGCGGTTAGTAACAACTTGCTGAATGAAAAGATGCAGTCGGACCCGAAGTTGGAGGATCGCTTGGGATGATAGTGAGTTGTGGGCTTTTTGAAGGAGGGCACACTCACCTTGCACAGATATGGTCATAACAACGGTGCTGACCACAGAATTAGATACAAAAACGCTTCAAACACATACTAGAACTCACAATACGTCATCCAGCAGAAGGTATATCATGCACCTGGCATATCGTTAAAGACCAAAGAATATCAGGTCAGATTTACGCACATCTGGAAGAGGATGAATCAATATTTTCAAACAGAGGGGGAGAGCCTTACATGGGATGAAACAATTCCGCTTGGTGTGAGTGGGACTGTAGATGATTAATTGATGGCCGACAGTTTAGACGTTCTTACCTACTGAGAACGAAGAGCAACCATATCAGGCCCACCCAAGCGTTCTGTATCGAATGAGACACAGTACTGGCCAGCGCTAATAAACTCACGAAAAAATAGAGATACGTGACCCAGCTCTTGCGCTTGGTCCAGACAAGATCGACCTAGAGACAATGAACAGTAAGAAGAATTCCGGCCCCGAGAACATGTGTTTACCTCATCTTCAAGAACGATGCCTACACGGAGGTCAATTAAGACTCTAGGTCATGCCTTTAGAGGCTGCTTACATCGTTCGTATATAAGAAGTCCGACTGCACCAGCGCGAGACTGTTTGCCGATGTTCACTTGTTGGAAGGTGGTCAGCAAATCAATGTGGAGCGGCAGGTGAACTCACAAGCATACTGGTCTGAAATGGGCACCAAAGGTGTCGACATTCTTCGACGATGTTGGAACGTTGGAAAAGCAGTTGAGTAAGACAGCACAAGAGGAAACGTTGGAGTAGGTGGCCTGGTCACATTGACCTGGTGTGAAGCTGTAATATAGGTTTTATGAGACCTGTGTTGTGCGCTCCCAGTACAGGCACGCTTGCAAAGGGTGGATGAACTGAGATGGGCTGGTAAAGGAAAGAGATGTGTGGCGACGCATATCGGAGTTGAACGTCTGTTGACCCTCCTCAGTTCAAGCGCAGGTCTTCTGACTGCTTTTGGTCCTCGACGCGGATCTTTTACAAGCCCCACCTGTTTGGCGCCAAATTCGGTCAGGCCGCTGAGGCAGTGGCACCTTCAATTGGCTTCCACACGGCCGGTCATAGCCAAAAGGGGGGTTTCTCTAGCCCGTCGCTGTTTACAAAAGTTTGTCACTTTCCATTTTGGATGCAAAAATTTTAAGGTTAAGATCATGCAAATTTCACACCCCCAGATTGGATCAAATTGGTCGTCCGCACGACAATGACAAGATTGCAAGTACAGTACGGACTGGCATTGAGCAGTCTCCAGGGCAGGTTGCTCAAGCTGCGAGTTATTGATTGACATGCGTTCCGATGCTCTGTAGCGATGTTCATAAGCCTCGTCTGTGGGATAAACAATTGCCACCAGTGTGTTGAAGGGCCAAAATATTCATGAGGTCCCACCGTGTTCAGATGTCGAAACGTGCTAATGTAATCCCATCAGCGAGCATACAAAATATTTCACTTTCACCCTTTACACCGTTCAACGCACAGCAAATGTACTAAACTGTTGCCTGTGCCCTGCACGATGTTATCCAGTCTTCTAAAACGAAGGAAGGCCTCATGAAGAGGCACAACGTGTCCAACCGCACCTGCGCGAGACCGCTTGCCAATGCTCACTTATCGAAAAGCGATTAGCGCGTGCCGACGATTGAAGGGTGGTCACTGATCAACCTGTCATGAAGATATAGTAGGAGTTTTACGAGGAAAGGCTAATATTGTAAGGGTGAAACGCATTGAGCTCGAGCCAGAATTGCGTGGGTCGCTTCTGACTTTCGATCGCTGATCCTTTTTTGCAAACGTACGGGCCGGTCGCAACTCAAAGCAGGCACCGATAGCCGAATAATCCGGGAGAGCGCGCTGAGTTGATTTTGCTCTGCAAATTTTTAAAGTTGAGATCCCAATTTTTAAATCGCCCGCATTTGACCAAGTCCAATGGGAGATCACGTTGAATATCAGATTGGTTATCCTACAATGCTGACAGGGAAGACCAGGGTGGGCCTTAGAGAGCCGCATCGATCCGATGAGTGGCAACAAGATACTCCAAGTCTCATCTATCCTTTTTTAGCCGAGTCTCTTCTTCACCTCCTCCGTAGCCAACTCTAGAGGTGGTATAACATGAGGTCCTGGTGTCGAAGGTCGGCTAGTATACACAGGAGGCTTGAGCTGCTTTTTCTGTAGCTTTTGCAAATATGCCGATCCTCCGCCGTAGAAGAAAATGTATGCCGGTCCCACGATCCAGAAGCCGTACCAACCGAGTCGTTGCCAGGCCTCCATCGAATCAGTATAGGTCAACAACATAAATGGCGTAGCCACGTAGTTGAGCAGCAATATTGACAAAAACGTGCCAAGAAAATCGTAGATGCGTTTCGTCACAGTTGTCGGAGCACCTGATGGTGGGAGGACCAATGGGCGGAAGCCAGCGCGACACATACGTGCTGCGGACGTGATAAACGCGCCAAATACGAACGTCAGATAGTATCCGGATGCGATGCCATGCTGAGATGTTGAACCTTCAACCCTTGGTCGCTCGTCCGAATGGGTCACTTACCCAGAATGCACTCGTCAAAAAAGTAAGCATGCTGCTGCGGAAGCCGGGTTTTCTGCCCTTGGGAGTTACGCGTTTGTAGATACACTCCCTGAGCCAGATATTCGTGTTGATGTTCCACGAATCGAGCAAGACTTTAAAGTTTGGAGGTAGCTCGATGTCACGAATCTTAACGTTCGTTGCCCCTTCCCAGAGTGACTCGCCTGAAGGGCCGAATCCCGTGAAGCCTAGACCAGTTTGAATACTTGCTCCCTGAGCGACTGTCATCAGTCAACATGGACATCCGAGGAAAACCCTTTCTACCTCTGTTAACGTCCAGACAGCGTAGTATTTGCAACGTTCAATGAAACCGCAAAACTGGAAAATAGCAATGCTGACGTCTATGAGTAAATATCTCTGGGGTGTTCAATGGGCCCAACTCACCGGTAAATGAGACCCTGGCTGAGGAACCACGGCGTGATGGCAACGCCAAAATAGAATGATGGATTTAGGACTACAAAGAGACCCAGGTACACCAGTCCCATAAACATCTTGAGATAGGCTACGCGCTTTCTGCCGTCGGGAACAGTTCTCTTTAAGGGTTTGTTTGGTTTGCCATCGGCAGACTTGAAGAGTGACTCATCCACAAGGGACATGTAGGACGCGTAGTCCAGATATGGTCCAACCAAGACACCTGGGAAATAGAATCTATACAAAAGCGAGGGTCACCAGGGGTTGATACCAGGGATAGCCGTTGACCTACGCAAAACCAAGAAATTCTAGCAACGTCGGGTATTTCGTGACACGTTTCTGTAATTGCCATTTGTCCAGATCCTGCATATTCCCATCAGTGGCATTCACGAAGCTCGGCGTAAGATCTCAAACCTCTTCGGATCTCCGACCATCCCAGACATTCCAAGCAAAAGTCGTAAGTTTCATTGTCAATACCATTTGTGGACCCGTGACTTCAAACGTTTCATAGCTCAAACCGTAGATGGCGCGTAATATATGGCTGTACAGTGATCAGTCAAGTAGTTCCTGCAAGGATCAACAGCACTTGGCGCACTTGATAGTGAGGTGTCCCATGACGAAACTGCGGTTGCGGTAGTTTAGCGATACAAGACAAGAAGGGAACACATAGACAGCTGCACTCACGCAAAAACAAACCATGGCATCCTGGGCCCATTGATGTTTGCCGCGAGGAAGTAAGTCCCAACAGTGCTACCCAGAAGCTGAACAGAACCCCATTGTAGGTTGAGAACAGGTATAAAGAAAAAGAACGAGACTAGTAGATTGAAGAGATGCTTGAAATTAGGGCGAGATGATGGTATCCTGATGAAGAGACTTCCGAGGGGATATGCAATAAGTAAACACCAGATGAGCTGCCGACCATGTCGACCACGTTTTGCGTTAGCCACAAGCCGCAAGAACAGGGGGACTGTACTCTACCTTGAGCTGGTCAACAGACGCTCCAACTGCAGACGCCAGAGGAAAAAAGAGAGCGTCCATTCAAGCAATTGCAGCGGTATGAACTTTGCAGGTTGTACTAGTAGACAACACCCAGAGGACTTGAAGTCATGGACAAAAATGTTCGCAAATGATTACCGGCGGGGAAGCTCGACAAAAATTCTCACGCTTCTAACACTAGCGGCTATGTACTGTACAAGTATGCAATCACACACCTAGTAGTACTAGCAATAAGTAGCACCCCTCACCACTGATCTAGAATCTTAATGCCCACAACCCGGAAATGCGTTTCGTTACCGTCCCCAAGGGTCGCCTACGTTCTTCCCATCGGAAGGCAACAGGTGTAGCCAGGTATGGGGGTGTGATTGAGTTTATACACCCTCTATGACGGAGTCAAAGTAAAGCTTTGTGCCATCATTTATGTTGGAGCCGCTCTCCAGATCTTTCATATTTATGTTGCTGTCCATAGATCCCGACATGACAGAAACAAAAGCAGTCTCCGTGGAGACAGCTTCAGTGGTCTCGAGGGCTACACTTGTGTGCGATGACCTCTTGTCAGCACTGTCTGCAAAAATACCACAGGATTGTCCATTGCCATTCAGAGATAACTCCCCGACATGTGAACGAGTGGCTTCTTTGTTTTCTTTCGTGTAAGCGGAGGTTGGCGACCATGAGCGGCGAATGATTATCCGGGCACGCGAGAGGGTATTTGTTGGTGAAGCCGGTCCTACTGGATTGCAGTCTTTGTGCTCCATAGAATGCTGTGGACGAGAAGAGCGCGACGCTGATTTGCATTTTTGAAGGCGTCGGCGGTAAGCCCGGCACTTTGAGAAAATCACTCTTAGTGCAAGAAGCGCAAGGATGCCAAGTATAGGACCCAGAATCACCGGTAATCGACTGATAAATAAATGTGAATCCGATTGCCTGACAATGTGTATTTTTCAGAATACTTACTTGTCAGGATACAATCCAGCGTTAGAGAACGCAGACGGAAGTGATGAGAGGGTGGCAGTATCAGCACTTTCCGAAGAGGTCAACGCATGGGCGACGGAATTGCACCGAGGCGAAGTGTACTGATTGTTTGTAGCGATGATGGGAGTGAGACTGCATATATATCATAGAGAGAAAAAATAACGCAGCCTGGCTGAGCATTAAATGTGCTCCTCACCTCGCCATGGCTGCCGTTTGCGGACCAGTCAGACTCTCAAGGGTAGAACTAGCGATCGACTCCTGCGGCGTCGTAGTTGTCTGTGCCAACAGTGTGCCACCCACGAGGCCGTTGGTAGCACGGCCGAGAGCAGACCTGTAAATGGATCTTCTATATGGTACATGTCTGCAAGGTGAGTCGATATGACGAGTGGCTGAAGGTATAAGAGAGTCGAGTATTGGGTTCTGAGACATCGTCAGTGACAAAGAGGTAGCTGTTTGGGAAAGATTGGCGTGCGGAAGGGACAGCTTGAGGGCGAAGGGGGTGGCGGAAGAGCGAACTGGATTGCCTGATGACGTGGTGGTCCCTGCAGCCGTCGGGTTGAATACGGGAGTGGGCTGGTAGGAGATCACTCCTGCAGGGCCAACATTCGTGACATATGCCAACGCGGGTGAATGTTGCATACAGGAGACCTCAAACTCGGACATGTCTTCAAATCCAAGGTGACTCTTGGTCCGCTAAAATCAGAATCAGATAGAGCGTTAGAAAAGAGAAGATTCCACTAATCTTCTCCTGAAGCCAGCAGTAAACCGCGCACGGTCTCTTTCACTAGGAGGTCCTGTATATATAACCAAGCTCGGGAACTAGGCGGTGAAAGCGCGAGAAGAGTGACAGAGTGATAAGAAACAGTACCATATGGAGCGTAGTTTCGCGAATACATGAATGAACGTGTGGAAGAAAGGCTCCTGGCAACATTGCTCCAACATACATATGTATGTATGCAGCAGCAGTCGTTTGGAGAGTGGTGGTTTTCCGGCCCGCGAAGGCATTGGATCAGAAAATTGCTTCCGCATACTAGAACGGGTTACTTCTACTTACCCTCCTTCAACTAGAAAGGCCGCATCGCGTACACAGGATAAAAATGAATTTAGTATCAAAGGGCGAACTGCACTGGGTCTCGACGCGCCACATAAATGTCCTTTCAATTGAAGAGACCTGCCGCAGGGAAAATGACCAAGAGACCAGTGAGGTTTAGACTCTTAAGGCAGATCGTTTTTCCACAAGAGAGGCAATCTACTTGCCACATTCCGACAGTGATAGCCACTCGTGTTGATACATTGCGAGTATTTCATAAATATAGGCGGATCAATTGAAAGAGCCTAGTTGCAAATAAACAACAATGAAAACAAATGAGTATGGTAGAACAGGAGAAGGAGTTCGTTGTCAAACGGGAAAACGGGCGGCGAAGAGCTTCTATCCATTTGGCTTTGACCCCTCGTATTCTATGAAACGTTTTAAGGCGCGGTCTGGGCCTCGTCTTTCAGCGATGCGCTGCTTGAGATAAGTCCTCAATAATAAAACTCCTTCGTTCATCATCGTCAACGGAATGCCAAAAAGAAGGGAGGTCAAAGGTAACGAGGTTCCAAATGGAGTGTTCAGATGCAGGGACGCCTGAATGGGGCGAGTGGTCTGGAGACTTGTAGAAATCGAAGTGTGGACGGTGACCAGCAAGGTGAGTCAATAGATGGCAGATAAGGACGAACAAGAGTAGGGAGATAATGATAGCTGTCCTGGCTTTACCCGGTAATTGTGACCAAAAGAGTGATGAATTGGCGATACGCTCGCGCAGTGAAGGTTTAGGAGGTGGTGACAAAAATGCAATGTAGTACTCTGGGGAGTCGAGTGCTGGAGAGGACGGAGTCACGATGATGGCTGGCAGAGGGGACTTTTCCGTGGCCACAGACAAGGAAAGATCTAGTGTATAGTAAGTGACACGTCCTAATCAACAACAGATTTCATCTCCTCACCCAATGGAGCAGGAATCAAGTGGTAATCAAACCGCTGCGGCAACCGATGTCGATGAATTCCTGGCCAATTCATGTAAGCACGAGCTCTTCAACGCTTTGCCGCTCTACGTACCACGAGGCATGTCGGGGAGAAGTTACGAATAGGAGTTCTTTGAAGGATTCAATAAAGATAGGGTATTTTATTCGGCTTCTTCAGATTTGAGAACCAGCTGCAGCGCGGTTCAAAAAATGATTGGTAAAGAAACGAGCGGAGAGTTAAACGAGTGTGGAGTTTCTGCGTCGAACGACGAAGGTCGCAGCGAACAGCAAAGTACGGCGACGTGGAGAGCGATGAAGATGGTGGAGAAAAATAAGGAACTAAATTGCGCAGCTGGGAGTGATTTACTAAATTAGTAGTGTAGTTGGCTGAGTGTGTGATCGGCAATCACCGAAGAACATATCTGAGATAGGAAAGCCTCCGCGAAGATAAATTCAAATTTGAGGTGGTAACTTCAAGAGCTTCGTTGTATGTCGCTCGATAGAATGTCACTCCTGCAGTCACCGTCTCTGAAAATAATCGACAAAGCTCTCGGTAACACCTCGCTACCTGGAAACAACTACGTGCTATCGCTGACAGCACTAGACAACCACTACGCCGCATCTGCTTCATCTCCGTCCAACCAGATACATCTTTTCGACAGAGCAAGCCTTCAGGCTGTACGAATCCTGAGCGGGCATGATATCGCAACGTCGCATCTGCGAACCATCAATGCATTGGGAATGTCCAGTCGCGCCATGTTGCTTTCCTCCGGAAAAGATGGCTGTGTGAAGGCATGGGACGAAAGAACGGGGACAACTAGCATAGAAAGTGCGTCTACATCATCCGACTCTGTATTGAACATTTAGTTTACAACTCAAAGAACCTAAACCATTGCAGTGGTGACTTCTGGCCGGCTACGACCACTTCTCTGCTGTGACGCCTCAAACAATGGCTTGACTGTCGCTGCAGGAACCGACCTCCAAAAGGAAGATGCATTCATTCTTTACTGGTTCGCAAGTTGCTCATACGGCGTTCAAAAAATGCTCACCTTTCACAAAGGGACCCTCGCAACCCAGCAGCTCCACTGCGCACTCATGGCTCAACCCACTCTGACGATATCACAGCCGTGCATTTTCTGAAATATGGACCATCACCGTCATCAAGGGACGTGCTATTCTCGACGTCGTCTGATGGGCTGATCTGCACATCCAACTCTTTGGAAGATGATGAAGACGAAGCTGTTTTGCATGTGGGTAATTGGGGCTGCAGTGTGTCCCAAGGTGGGTGGATATGTGATGCGCGAGGGACGCGTGTCTGGGCTGCAAGCGACATGGAGACATTCAGTTATTGGTCAACTGAGGTATCTTTCTGTTGCACGTTCTGGCCTTACGGATCTCATGTCATTTTACCAGCTCGATCGGATACAAGACATAGACATCCGGAATCCCTCACTGCATCATCATGGACATACCTGGGTAACCGACTACCTCATTACCTGCCACTCCACACCAAGGGCAGAAAGTGGACTCGGAGTTTTTGTCGGGTCTAACGAGTAAGTTGTTTCATTGTGGAAAGGAGGGTATTTCTCATGTCGCCATCCAGAGGAGATGTTGCTCTGATTAGTAGCAGGGATTTGTCGGATGCGTCAGTTGCATGGACTATACATTCCATTTGGACCACCGGCCACAACGGTGTCGTTCGCTCTATCCTCTGGGATGAAGAGGTATGTGTCTCTACATGACCATTCTTCCCAACCCATTTTTTCCCCATGACAGAATCGCGTACTTGTGACTGGTGGTGAAGATTCGAAGATCAACGCGTGGCATGTGCATGACATGTATGCTACGTCGAGCTCACAGATGGGAGATCAAAAGGGCGATGACATGGAACTTGATTCGCATGGTTTGAAAAGGGAGTGGGATGATAGCATGGATATCAGCGACATTGGTTCAGTAAGTTATTCTTACCCGCCAAAACTTGTTGACTGATGAAGGTCCAGGGAGGCAAGAGAGCAAGGCGGTAGTTGTCGATGACGGCCTGACTCAATGAAGTTATGATGACTGTGATTGAGTTAGTCGTGGACATTCTCGGGCGGACGGCCGCTCGAGACCCAGTTGACGTGGTACATCCAGTGTAAGACTGCTACTTCATATGCAAGGAAGTAAGAACCGATCCACTCATTGGAGGTGACAGCATATGCATAAATGAGGCGTACAAGTGCAGATGAAATATGGAATGATACGTTTCGTGGTAAAGCCCATAATGCATATAGCGAACCCCTTGACACGACCTGCCCTCTCCCTCCGACACACTGTCGGTTTTGTGGATCCCTTAGACCTTGAAGCCACGAGACTTTCGGCGACCACGGGCACGCTCGAACTGTGCAAGGCGTAGTCAGACATCTAACCATCTTATGCATCTAACTAAGCTTACTTTGCGGCCCTTGGAGATGGTGTATGGCTTCTTGTGTTTGTGAGGGCCCATACCGAAGTGTTTAACAGCCTCACGGGTATTCCTCTTGCCCCTCAACAATACAGTGTTCGAGCCAGTAGGAGCACGTAGCGCGAGCTGGTCCAAAGTGAGAGTCTCCCCACCTGCCTTGAGGATACGCTCCTTGGCGGCTTGGGTGAAACGGAGAGCAGCCACTGACAATTTCGGGATTTCAGTGAAACGAACATCATCTGTGACAGTTCCGACAGTCACAACGATCTTGGACGCGAGGTCGGGGGTAGCGGCAGTCTCCTTCACGATTCTTGATAGCGAAACCGGAGGACGGTTGATTTTAGAGAGGAAGAGACGGTGGAGAATTGCCTGTTAAATTACATCAGCCTCGATTCGATTCGCCTCATTTTATTTCCGCTCGACCTTGTTAAAATTTGAGTCGGTACGGCGCGCCAAGAATCGGTAGAGCTGAACAACAATGAGAAAGGAATTTGCGAAAACAATGATATGGACATACCTTGACGAGTAAGAGGAGATACGGATCCTCACTCTTCGGCGCCGTTCGCTGGGCCTTCTTGACGTGGTGAGCCTTGAGATCGATACCCTACACGACGGAGCAATTAGCACTGGATCTGGACATCGTCTGCGACGACGAGCTCACCATCTTGATGTTGCCGATGTGTGGTGTTTGGGTCTGTTGAGTGGCGGGAACGGGAGGCTTGTAAAACTGTACAGCAGCGAATATTAAGGTTCGAAGTTGCGGAATTTGAACTTCAGTCCCGCTTTAGAAGCAAACACGGACAAACTTCTTTTTCTAACTTCAACCGTCATGGTGCGTGTTCGCTGTATAGGGTGTCGAACAACAGTACTCAAATTTTTCTTCCAACGTCAAAGTCACAGTACGGCGACGCTGCAGCTCCTCCAGTCGATCCCTATTCTGATGCTTACAACGCTCCTGCCCCAGCTGCGTCGGAATCTCGTGATCGCGATGCGCCACCACCTCGGGGCCGTTCTCGCTCTCGCAGTCCGGCGCGCAGCAATGGCTACAGGAGTCCAGCTTACCGTCGCAAGTCTCCGCCTCCTAAGCGCCCATCCCATGCTCCCATCGTATGTTCAGTTTTTCCTGAAAATCACGGAAGGTCCTCATGAGGCAAAGCAGGCGCCCAATCCCTCAGCAGTTTTGGGTGTGTTCGGCTTAAGTATCAGAACTCAAGAACGCGATCTGGATGAGGAATTCAGTCGCTTTGGAAGAGTCGAAAAGGTCACCATTGTCTACGACCAGAGGGTAAGCGTGTCACTACACACGTTCCTTTCCAGCCCTTAACCCCGTGTGCCACAGTCCGACCGCTCACGTGGGTTCGGTTTTATTAAAATGTCAAGTGTCGAAGAAGCAACTCGTTGCATTCAAGAACTGAACGGCATCGTCAGTCTTTGTCTTACTCTGTTTGCCGCGGTTGGCTCTAATAGTAACCTAGGAACTCAATGGTCGCCGTATTCGAGTCGACTACTCGGTGACGGATCGCCCTCATGCACCCACTCCAGGTGAATACATGGGACACCGCCGCTCCCACAGGGATACATACTCGAGCCGTGACTACCGCGATTCTTACCGTGAATCTTACCGTGACCGTGACCGCGACCATCGTCGGCATGATCGGGACCGGGACCCTTACGGTCGCGACAGCCGTGATTGGCGTGACCGTGACAGACGTAGCCCTCCTCCACGCAGTGGACGTTACTCACCTGATTACAGGAGGCGCAGGAGTTACTCCAGAAGCCCACCCCGAGGTAGCAGCCCTCGCAAGGATTACGATGGTCCTTCAGGCAATGGAGCTTCTAGCTCCTCTAACGCTGAGAATGGTGGCCGTTGGTAAAACATCGATCATCATTTGTGCTTGTGCATGTTCTGTTTGTCTGTTTGGCAAGGGCAAGAGGTCAAGCTCGTGCAAGTGATTGAAGAGGTTCATGGCGGTCAAGGCCCACAGACTTCAAGTACGGCCAACTTTCTCGTTACTTCCTATCTTGAAGAAACCAGCGCGTGGTTCGATATATCACAGAAAAAAAAAATCAAGTCTCAAGTATACTTTGGTCATCGACTTTTTGCTTGTAATCCCTCCATTCCATGCCTTTCGTATCGCTCTACTACATTGTGTTACTCTATCAAGTACTGCTGAAGACCCGCGTGGCAAGTTTACGATGTGTCGGTAATACAAGCGTGCAGGGTGGCGAAACACACAAGTGGCGAAGTCCCAATGGCTAGGCCTCACCATGAACAATGAAATCCAAAGCCAGAAACGCACAACCTGGTACGCCTGTAGGTGTGGCGCGGTGCCAGCCTTTCATCTCGGGCGGCCTTGGGTTCACACCTCGAGGCCTGTTGACACTGCGGTCGACGCTGCCTTTGGTCCGAATATTATCTTACTTACGGGATTCAATTGGTGCTAAGCGATGCGATAACTTTGGACGCTACCGGAAGGCCGTGGTCATATTTTCGCCGAGCTACCCCATTCAGCAGGACAATGCTCCTCGGAGTTGCAGGCTCTAATGCAGAAAACTGGACATAGATCGTGGCAAATGCATGGGGCCTTTGTTTTCAACTTTGGTGGCCTTTTGTACATGCTACTACGCTCCTGTATTTCTGCCAAATACCATGATTATGTATGGACCAGTTGTGGATTCTAAACGTTTAACATGTCATCTAAACAAGTCCGTCCGAAACACGTGATAAACTAAAAGTAAAACACTGTAATGTCCATCAGCGCACGAGTCCTTTAACTACGGGTATAAGAAAAGAAAATAAAAAAAGTTCCGCTCAAGAAAATCAAGTGACCTAAACTGCAAATCGCATACCCAAGTGTTCGTGTTGGATGGCAGGAAATGGCTCGAGGCTAGAGGGCGGTCAGGAGGGCGGATCGAGTCTAACGCTTCAACCAGCAACTCTTGAAACAATTGTCCCCCCATGCTCTAGGCCTCCTCCAGGAATGAAAACGCCCGGTGTATTCTCAAAAGGGACAACCCTGCCTTGTAGTCCATCCTCTATGCCTTCTCCGCCGTCAAAGATAGCCGTCCTCTTTCCTTTATCCTTCCTGAGAGCACCAGGAAAATCCAGGGGACCAACGATAGGCTTGACATTGTCGTTCATCGCTACCCTCAGGATGGCCTTGAGCGTGTCGTGTATGTCGCCGCCTTCCCAATCAACATCGGACACGATGTTCACCCATGAATAGTTGACAGGGCGAGGCTTCAGTTTCAATTTCTTGTCTTTGGTCCGTCCGCAGTTGATTGTTTCCTGGTAACCACTATCCTCGAAAGAATGCTGATCTTTGGTCCCACCGATACGCAGAGCGCGAACGCCCGCGCGGAAGTTGTCCCCGGCTGTCGACACGACGCGATCTGGTGCGTCTCCGACTATAGTGGTGAACTGGGCATCGACGTCCTGGCGCGATGGGTCTCGCACTGGACGGCCAAGTAGCGATCTACCCACCTCCCATATCTCGCGCCCGCCGACCGTGTCAAAAATCGCGTCCAGTCGAACACGCGAACGCGATAGATACGACAACAAGGCCACGACGGAGTCTTGTTCGCAGTGGTACGGTGCAAGTGGCAGTGGAGCAAATGAGTATGGTGTCGTGAAGGCTTGATGATCAGCTGACGATGAGGGATATGAGCCTGATGAGAGATGTCCCGAGGAGAAAACATGCGAATATGGCGATGATATTGGCGAAGACGTTAGTGACCTCGAGAACGGTGATAGACTCGGAGAGGACGACGCCGAAGAACGAGGAAGATGGATGGAATGCGACGACAAAGTCGATGGCACTTCTGGAATGGAGGACCCAAATAGGGCAGAAAGAGGCAAAGACTCCACTGGCACAAACAATACCTCGTCGACACCCCATGCACGTAACCGCTCCTCGATTCTGCGCAAAACCCTTCGCTGTTTCTCCAGTTCTTTCTCTTCATCCTCGTCTTTCAGATCGTCAGCGGCCTCGGGCGTCGGTCCCGGCAACATAAACGGGACTGGTACATGAGCCCATACTGACCATCCCTGGCGAACAAGCATCTGCGCGGCAAGCGCACCTGGACCATCGTGGCCTCGAAGTACGAGTGCACGTGGGCGCACGTCGCCAGAGAAGTCTTTGGAAATAGAGCCACTATCCGGACCCTCGCTCGCCGCGAAACCAGCGCCAACGTTACCATGCGGGAACTGTGGATCGACGTCAGGAACGTCGTGTATGGACTGACCCATGGCCAGGGTGATTTGGTTAAAGGTGCGAACAGCACGGTACGCGGGAACCCCGCAAAGCGGAAGTAGAGCAAGTTCATTCACGGAAAGTTTGTTGTTCGACTGGGGACGTCGATCAAGTTCATCGTCAGAAAGAGCTACCCTGTCAATCGAATCATCGGAGAATGACGAGCCGAAAGGGCGAGGAGATCTTTCAGGCATGAAAGGATGAGGGATGCGGTGGATGCGATGGCGATCAACAAGTACAAACTCGGCCAATGCACCGCACTACCGACATCGTCAGAGTGAATCATTGAAAGGAAAAATACGCAGAACGGACCTTGTGTACACTCATGAGTCCGACAACCCAGTCGCCACGCTTGACCGTTTCCACACCAACTTCCCATCCGACCTCAAGAACACGTCCGACGAAGGAGCGACCGGGGATATGACCAACGGGCGCAATTCGCCTCCTTGCCTTGTCCTTATCTCCGTGCTTCGATCCCTTGGCCCCATACGGAGCGTTAGATTGCAACGAATCGGCAGAACGAGGACGATGGGTGCCAACAAGACAAGCATCTGTCCCGTCTAGGCCAACACCCCAGATCTGCACTAACACGGACCCGGCGCCCACGTAGACAGGAGGCTTGCGATACACCGTAAAACCAAGTGGGCTGTCGGAGTACTCCGAAGGATCCTTTCCCTCTTTAGCTGCGGACTTGCCTCTGTCCTTTGAGAACCAGTTCATGCCGAACAAGGATTTGCTCGCTTTCCTGCCTGATCTAGAGCCGCTTGCTATGCCACGAACGACTTCGATGCTCGCCATACTCGTTTGGGCGAGGCCAGCTCTAGTAAGATCAACCTTGTCTCCAAGCCCAAGTCCCACCCCTATACTCTCGCCCACAGTTGCGCTCGAACGTTGACCCTTATTGAGTCTCCATGGCCGCCTCGAGCCCTGAGCGCCGTCCGTAAAAGGTGATGTTGCCCGAGGCAACACCAGACTGGTAAAACCTTGCATTCCATTCGATGGAAGTGCATCTGGTGTCTCTGACATTGAAACATGTGCAGCTAGGGCGTCCAAGGCATTCACAGGGGCAGACGTGTATGGTGACTTGGTTGTCGAGCTCACAGCATGGGAAGTGGTGCTAAATGCTCGACGAGGGGGGGCCGAGGGGTTAAATAGTTCGGGAGACGAAGTGCTGCTGGTCGTGTAAACCTGGGATCGAAGAGATGACGGACGCTTAGGGGTGGTATTGCCAGGTTGTAACAATGAGGGTGATGACGAGCTGCGTTGGCCAGCGAGTCGCTGCGTTCTAAGAGATGAGGAAGGGTATGCCTCGGGAAAGTTTGATGAGCGCTCGAGACTATCATTTGACGAATGTGTATAAGAATGCGAGCGCTTGTGACCCATAATAGCCTCGGCGCCAGGGGCGGCTTCTGAGGAGTCTGGCTCCAAGTCTTCCTCCACTTCCAGCAGAACCGTCATGCCAACTATCGTCCTAGCAGAGGCTGTTTTGGCTTTGACGTGTGCCTTCGATTTGCCGGTGCGTGGCGGCGGATGTTGGGTAATGTGTCCATGGGCCGAAGGCGAGTTCCCAGGTAAGCTTCCCGGAGATGGCGAGCACGCGGACACGGGTAATGACGAGGCGGATCGGGATGCTAGCACGCTTAGTGCTGGGGGTGCACTTTGCCGCTTGGCCGCCTTGTTTTTCTGCCTTCCACTGGACCCTTGAGGTTCTGGTGCCACGAGCCAGCGAACGTCTTTGGCCCAGTCTTCATCAGTGTAGGTGACTGTGCGACTGTGAGGAATACTTTTTCTTCTCGAGTCGGTGACAGGAACCATGGTGACCGTAGGAGTCGTGTGGGCGGATTGTGACGTCGATGGGCGGACAAAATCAGGCGAAGGGAAGGAACCAAGAGATGCAGTCGATGAAGCAGCAGAAGTGGAGGGAGTAATGGAGGGGGTCTGGACCGGGGAATGCAACGGCGTTTGAGATTTAGAAAGAGGTGGAGAACAGCTCACTGGGGATGAAGAGTCGATTGGTGTCGTTGCTGGAGTGAAGAAGGTGTCGTGGGTGTCGTCCGGCGTGCCGTCTGTGGTTCGCAGACTAGGGTTGCGGTGTTCGGCGCGTTGCGAGTGTCCGCGGGTGTCGATTGGTGCTCCAGTGCCGGGTATGGCGATAGAGGAGGGAAAAACCACAGAAGCCGAAGCTGTGACGGGGTGGTCACTCTGAGTGAATACAAGATATAAACATCAGTGAAACGCGGACTGTATTGAGCGACGAACCTGGAAGAAATCACCGCTGCTTCCACGGCGGTCATTATTTGGTTGATGAGATTCTTGTGAATCCTCGCGGTTCAGCTGGGCCGCTACGCCAAGCGGCTCTTCCTTCGTGGAATGATACTCCCGTTCGCGCGATCGTTCTGTTGCCGTTGGAGATGCGGCATTAGTGGTCCTTGTGTATCGCTGGGAAGGTCTTCGCAGGACCTTTTGGACGAGCGTTGGCTTGACCATGAGCTATTTGGCGAGCTCTGGGCTGATCTGTGAACTCAGTCTGTCAACGATGCGGGCGGCATGAGCGGGTCTTTGACGACGTTCGCCAGCCGTCCACCGCGTTTTATAGCAGTCAGCCCAAATCCAAGCCTCCAGAATTTCCACGGACACGCCGACGTCATACATAATGGTCCTCTCTTCCGGACACTCCCGGTTATCTACGGCCCTTCCGGCCATCTTGGCCCAATCCGGACACCCCTCGCCGGCGCTTCCCATTCACTGCCGGCGCTGCAAAAGACACCGTGCGTTTCCGCTTGCTCGCGGGTGGCAACAGTTCCGGTGCCTCCTCCGAATCTTCTCCTTCCTCGTCCTCACCTCCGGATTCCTCACCAACGCTGCCGGTAGCACCTTCCCCTTCTGAGCTTGCAGCCTCGTCCCCATCTTTCTCATTTTCGTCTTCCTCTTCCTGGTCCTCATCTCCGTCGTCCTCATCTTCCTCAGCCCTGTTGCCATCTTCCTCCCATGGCTCCTCCATTTCAACGTCCCGCTTGTCTGCAGCACCCGCTTGTAATTTAACAAGCTTGACGTCCCCCGCTTTTCTCATTTCCTTTCTGTTCCTCAGCCTTAACAGTATCTCCTCGTCCGCAGCATCCGGTGATGAAGAAGTCGTGGCACCTCGTGGTACAGTGTACCTCACAAACTTTCCTGTACTCCAGTCCCGCAGCATTATGCGCGCGGCACCCGCGTGGTCGAGCACGCCTCTCTGTCGTGTCACTCGAAAATTGAGTTTGCGTGCTAATGGGGAAATGCCACGTTACCTTTTTGATCAATCCGCTCACCCGAGCCATTCCCGCAAGAAATCCATTCGGATCACCCTCGGCAAATGCAGGCAAGTTGTAGGCAAGCATCAGATCTTGCGTATCCGCGCGCGAAACAACGTGAGAAACTTCATGCGTACCATGTCAGGTCACGGGCAGCTCACGATCCTGTGCCACTTACCGGCGAATAATGGATCTTTCAGTCGGTCAATGCGACCTCTGCACTTCAGCATGATGTCCCGGGCTCGCATCTCCTCCATATCAGCCTCGTTGGAGACCTCTTGTCGCACATATTGCAGTCCGGGAGTATCCACAAACCTCACCTTCCGGCCCTCGTCGCCGGGTATGCTAGCCACAACTTCCTGGGCAGTCATCGTGGTGTAAGGTCGTTTTGCTGTTGATGAGTGTACATTGTATATTGACATCGCTTCTACACCGAGAAGCGAGTTGATGACGGCCGATTTTCCACACTTGCGTCCAAGATGAGTATATTGCATGTGACACCGTGCTAGAAAACCTACATTTGTTACTCCTGTGACAGCGACTACAAGCTCGTCGCTCTCCTTTGTTTTGGCAAAGTTTTCAAGGCGCGTCCATACAGCCGCGCGTCCCCACGCATCATCGGCGTAGCCTGTCTTTGCCTTTTTCGTGGGAGGTTCGAAAGGTGTCGGTGATGGCATGAAAGCAGTTGATACTCTGAACGGGAGTACATCGTATGTTGACCGTAAATGAACCAACCATTGGGCAAGAGATTCCCGTGGAACAGTGTCTGGAATCAAAGCGAAAGATGAGCACAGAAAAGAAAAAATGGACGACCTATCCACCAGCTTTGTTGACCAACAACAGAATCGCCTTCCCTGTCGCTTCCTTCATAAGACCCTCACTGATTCCAGCTTCTGGGTCTCGTGCGTCCACGATATGTAATAGGACATCAGCTTTTTGCAAGGCATCACGGAGTGTGGAAGGACCAGGAGAAACAGGCACCGCAGGCATTCGCTGCTTCTCGGTGCTGTTTTTGCTTGACAGCACGGACGACGCCGGGGCCTGTCTCAGCGACATGATCCCATCGAAGCCCTGCCCATCGTTGGCGTCAACGTCAATATAGTCAGCATTTTGCGTCGTTTCCAAGTCCTTGACGTCGATGCCTGCTGCGGCCGCTCGCTTCTCATCTTTGCGACGTTGCTTTTCTGCAGCAGCCTGCGTGAAAGTAGTGGGTAAGGACAGTTGTCAAGGCGGAAAGAACAAAAGGCTTACTTCACGGCGTTGTTCTGCAACTTCTGCAAGGATCTGATCTTTGTACGGAAAATTATTTGGGATACCAGGATCCTTCTTTGATTTCTTTTGGGTAACTGGACGTGAGGCATGAGTCCGGTCGTCTCGCTAGACGTGCCACCAAGATAGACGACGGCAATGTCAACACTCACTCTTTCCAGCCGCCTTGTCTTTCCGAGCCTGTTTTTTGGATTTTTTGTGGTGCTGAGACACTTTGTGTTTTATTTTCTCCCGCTGATGGGTGTTGACCCGTTTGGACGTCTCTAAGGTAGTGAGTAGTTCAGAGTGACATATGTCGACAACAAGGGCCCATGCGTACTTTTACGGATGCGAGGCATGCTGGTTTAGGTATACGATGATGAGGAGCGCGTTATTGAACCAATGTACAGAGTTGTTGTTTCGCTGACTGGCTATCAAACAGTCAGGGATTAGTCTCCTGCTTGAACGTTGCGATATACGGCTGATAAAAACCGAAGGCAGGATTCTGCGCTATACACTCCAGAAGAGCAAGTAGGAGCGAGTAGCAGATACTACTGGATTACTTTTCCTCAAGCGTAAATGTGCGATCCTCAAATCTTCATTCGCCGGCAACCAATGAGAAAGCCGACAGCGTGTGATCATCACTCCAACTCGTTTGGCCACGCAATAACACGTTTTATACATGAGATCGAAAAGACAGCACAATGCAGCTATCCTTCAGCCATCTCCACGTCTTGAGAACCACCACTCTCATCAAGTAATGTTTCTGCAGCACGACGGATGGTAGTAATTTTTTCTCGCATCACTGCGATTGCCTCCGGTAGCAAGCGCTCCGGCGGATAGAACCCCTCTGACTCGACATTAACTACGAAGATGTTCAGGATCTATCAGAAAACGCAGGGGTATGATTGCACTCACAAAGAAAGTGATCCCGAACCCGAGCGAGCTGGACGCATCCATCGAACTCAGGGTGTCGGTAAACTTCTCTGCTCATAGATTCAAACCGAGCATTTGTTCGATCTACACTAACTTTCTTGGTCCGTGGATCTACCCGGATAACGCCTGGTGAAAAACATTTCTGGAACTTTTCCGCAAGTTGAGGGGGCACCGGTTTTTCTGGGTTGAGAATTATCTCAGGTAATAAACGATATGATGCAGTCGCTATGAAAACTTGAGTTTGGAGAGCGCTACAGTACAGCGAGTATGAACTCACCAACAGGACTGAACTTGGCGTGGTCTTTCCCGACACCTTTGATGGCATGCAGCTCAGCGTCGATTTCTTGGCCAGGACGCAGCTTTGCTAACACAATATTCGGGTTGGCGGGAGTGGGTGGGCTGTCGGCCATAACGACAGCCTGCTCTCCCTGGGGTACCCATTCCAGTTGAGAAGACAGTACCTCCGAATTGATATACAGCTTTTGGGGGTCTGTCGTATCTTTTGGTGCATTTTTCCTACGTTCACAGCTTGCTCGTAACCGGAAGACGAGAGTGTTTCTGTCCGTTGCTTGAGCTTCTGGAGCTAAAAGGGAAACAAGTTGTAAAGGGGCATCCCATGTTTCGAGGAACAGAAATCTCTTACGGTTTGTGAATTCCAAGAGGGCTGGGTCGACGTTGATAGGAACCAGACCTATCCTGTGTGCGAGAACTTCATCCACTATGACAGAGGTGTTGTCCCAAAAGTAGGCACGCTCTATACATATCGTTGGAACCTATTCCCGTCAGATCTATACAACCTGGCAATCGAAATACGTACTTCTGCAATAAGTATTCGCCGAAATGCGTTCGCAATTGAAGCATCAACGCCAACTAGATCAAATTCTATAGAGCGATTCGAAAGGCGCTCTACCTTTACATCTAGTCTCTATCCTTGGGCTGCAATTAGTTTGCGATGAGGCAAGACCTGGACACTGGAGACAGACCTCTCTGAATTTGGCGAGATGCCAAGAGTGGTCTTCCGCGGGGTAGTGGCCGGGGTAATCTGTGCTAGACACATGCGAGACCCTTTCTGCGTGTATACCCACATGCCGCCTGGGATCAAAACCATTTGAAGATGCCATCGAGGATGCTAAGCTAAACGATCTCGATGATGGTTATGGTTATTGACGAAGAAAAATCGTGCACGTGACAAAAGTCGCGAGCGTAGCTGTGACGCGCTCAAATTATCGTGCCTTCGAAACTACCATCACCGAGGGCTCTTTGATCATCCCTCGGGGGCAAGTGGTAGTTGACTACCTCTACCGGTTGACCAGACTAGGTGAGAAAGCGCTGATTGTTCTCCTGTGAACATGTTTCATCACACAGAGATCCATGGAAAGCTGCCGCCGTTGTGGCCTTCAAGTTCTTAAATTCTATCTATGTGGGGAAACATGGGAGTTGCTCTTCATCTAAGCCCCGGTGGAAGCCATAGCGGCGTGGATTATGCCGCGTAACGCACGATACAGGTACTCGAGCGTAAGCTGAGCTAGCAATCATTTCCAGGAACCTCGCCTATATGTACTTTATCCGTGAAGCGGACGGGTTAGACTTGGCCTACAATCCTGTTATAGGTGAGGTAAGTCCGGCCGTTTTTGCCTATTACCGTCTTTCGATACCGGAAACACATGTGCCACGCAACATGATGTCCTGAAGTATTGCCGTTCAATCACCAAACCCCCCCCCCCGAACGCGGCACCGCGGCACAGAAAAAGGTTGACGCGTTATTGTCCGGTTTCCTGTCAAATACGTATCCAGACATTGCAAGGAAATAAAGTACGATACACCCCTCGATAAGCAGCTTGAACGGACAACTTTGTATCAGCGGAAAAGCTGAAGATTTTAAAGGTCGCACCAAGCAGCCAGCGGCTGCATTGTGAGGGCACAGAAAGGAAGAGGAGCGTAGAGAAATGACATTCCTGATCTAATAAATATGGAGGAGACTTGTATGGAGTACGACCCAGTGTCCAGCGCGCTCTCTTCGTGTTCCTTGCATCGAGACACCGTTATTTCTCGATATCACTGTTCTTGGCTGCACGAGGTACGGACAAGTGGATGGGCGGTGTGCTGTCCACTGATGTATAGTAAAAGCTAGTGATGCGATGACGATCGCCTTGTTCATCGGCTTGTGCGGTTACCTCTTGTTCGATTCTGTTGGAAGTGTAAAGTTGTGTTTCGTAAACCGCCCCTGATTGAGGGAAATCATTTACTTTGCGCTAAAGTTTATATGCGAGTTCCTCTGTGCAGGACTGGCGCGGATACGAAAGGGAAGAAAACGGGTAACGACCAGTGAACCTGCCACAACGGAAGGCTACAGGTAGTCCATCCCCCTTGTCAGTTGTTGATCCAAGAGGACGAACACTGCACTTGCCTTGTCGGGCTCGTCGCTCGTGGAGGTGAGGTTTTCCCATCTTACTGTAGTGTTCTTGCAGGCTATTCTTCGAGAATCCAGGTCGGCTCTGAAATATTCCAGCCTCTGCGCTGCGTGATCTAGGCGCATCTCGCAAGTGGACGAGAAAGCCCGATCGAAAGCTTTTTGGAAAGCGTCATCGTCAGGAGCCTCGTATAATGCAGAGAGGCGTGACTGGAGCCAGGGAGTCATAGAGTTTGTAGACATCGACGAGTGTCCTGCTCGTATTGCGACGACTTGAGGGTACTTATGAAAGGACTGGCGGAGCGCAGCTCTGGGCCAGCAACAATCTTTCGCATGTGACACCCCGCAGTAGTCTCCCCTAGGCAGACCAATATAACCCCGCCGCACTACGCTTCAGTTCGCAAAGCTGCGACGAATCTGAAAGTTTGAGAAAAGAAAACAGAGATGCATGTACAAAATGAGCAAATGCAAAGCAGAAGTACAAGCAGCACCTCTATATTAGCCAATGTTCTCCGCCTAGAAATACTCCCGAAGTCAATGATCCTACAGACCCTCCATCGCATCTCACCCGTTAGCTCAAGTCTCGTTCATCTCCTTTTCCTGACGGCAGCATGACAACCAGGCGAACCACATCATTGTACGCAGCTGTAGTACATCCTCCTTCCAAGCCATCGATTGATTCTGCTCTCTGAACTCCTTCGTAAGTTGTTCGCAGCGGGCAATATTTTCGGGGCTAACAAAGTCGACAGCGACTTTGATGCAGTCAGCGAGGTTGCACACCTAGTGAAAGCGGCGGTCAGCAAACACGTACAGTCCAAACAACCCACAAGCTCACTTGGTGGGCACACCCAGCTGGTATTAGTACCGCTTGCCCAGGTTTTTGATACACTCTATGACTCTTAATACCATAGACGTCGAAGAGTTCCTTTCTGAGGGCGCTGTCGAGGTAGAACTGTTGAGAATGGATAGGATCGTGTTGATGGGGCCCCTTGAACTTTCTGCGGAGGAAGTGCCGTAGCTTCTCTGCATCGCACGCACGGTATAGGTCCCACACAGCGCAGCCAGGTTTACCATCAGGCGTAGGGGATGCATAGGTCATAATGTTAATGGCATCTGCCATATCCATGTGCAGCCTTGTCGAGCCCTTGCTTCCTACTGACTCAAAGGATGCCATGGCATTGTACATTTTGGGACCTACTCTGACGTCAAACTCAATCTCAGCTGATCGTCAGAGTTGGCTTACCGAGATCCGGTGCAACGGTGTTACTCGGAAAGTGTGAAGCTATGTTCAATGCCCCATCGCGGCGGGCGTAATTTGGCACTGGCACCGCCCTACTGAAATCTTCAAAGAGTTCGGGGAATGCAGTCTTGAAGTCCGTTGAGGGAGGCCAATCCTACAACCCGAAATTAATTTCCATCACCTTCAAAACGAGCAAGTCGCTTGCCTTCAATTTCCAGCACTCCAATCTCCCATCATACTTTCCAAACCACGAGAAGAATTCACCAACTGTGACGCGTTTATTGACATCAGATTGACACTCAAGGATCAGGCAGCTTTGTGAGTTGTACTTCTGGAGGAAATACTCGGGTGTCCATTGAATACGGAATTTCGGTAAGATCCCTGTGACCACAATTGGATCTCCTTTACTCCAGAGAGGTCGGAAAACTTCTTCAGTCAAAGTTAAGTCCTCAACTGTGGTAGTGGGATGCGATGGTAACTCGTCGGGCTTATGAGAAGCAGCAGGCGCTGGCTGTGTTACTGAAGGTCCATTAGGCTGATCGGTCGCGGACGTTGAGGACACTATCGTTTCCACTCTTTGGCCATCACTAGTCTGCGACAGTGTCGCGTCGACTGCATCAGAAGTTTCCAAGCTGCCATTTGTAGGACGTGCATCGGAACTTCCGTTGTTTCCATTGGCAGCCTTGGTCGTGTCAGAATGCCCGGATTGAAGGACAGGGTCAATAGCTCCAATGACTGGCAGTGCATCAACGTCAGGCTGTGCCAACAGCACTTCCATGTCTTTAATAGCTTGAGCAAGCTCTGATTTGCAAAATCGCGACATTGGGGAGAAATCTTTCGCGTGATGTTCATTTCTGCGCGTGCACGAGAGGAAAAACGGGTTGCTATGAGCATGTTTCTCTCGTCGCGCTTGAAGAGCAGCGATTTCGGCCTGGGTTGCACCAGGCTTATCTTCAGTCAAATCTTTGACTTGTTCAAAGCACTCTGCGCATGCTTCACGGCCACACAATCGACACATCCAACTGCAGGAGAATATAGACGTCATGCAAGTGTCTGTGGATATGTTATTGGCTGAAACCTGCTTTATCATGCCAACGCAACCCACCGCATGTAGCACGAACTTCGCTCTCTCTTGTGCGGCGTATAATTTCGGGATAGGCAAGGTGCTCAAGCTCTTGACGAAGCGTGGGCAACAACGCTTTCGCAATCGTTCTCTAATGAAATGTAAGCTTCCTCGAGGCAGGCAGAAGATCAAAGCATACCTTCGTCCGCCGAATGTGTTGCTCAGTGAGAGGGACATTCCATTGAACAGGGAAATTCATGCTCGGGGAGTCCGGCCTCTGGTTCTCAACAAAACTAATACCCACGATATTTCGTTGGGCATCCTTGAGGAAGAATCGTATGCCTTGGAACCGACACGTGTCGCCGGCCCAGCGACGTGTACAAGATACACAACGCGGGAACTGTTCCGAGCGATATCGATTGGACATGCAGCGCGCAAATTGAAGCTCTGGATGAAGGGCAGAAGTTTCTGTGGGCTGGCTGCCATTGTCTGCATTGGCAACACGCAGATGGACTTCCTTGAGGTCAGACCGCGGTGGTAACCACACTCTAAAAACGCACCTTCACCGGCCTTTTCCTTTCCCTTGTCGGTCGGGGCAGGAGTATAGGAGACCGTCGGCATAAGTTGCGCTACACACCCATGAACACGCGATAGCACCTGCATGACATCCCACTGACCATTTTGGGCAGCAATTTGAGCCGCCTCGCTCCTTTTCTTGGCATTATAACCACGTTTTGAAGACGCTTGAACAGTATGAGGACGTGGGCGAATGTCAACGTTTGCGGGTCTTACCGTTTCCGTTCCCATCTACTGCCTTCGTTTTAGTCCTTGCTTTTTTCGATTTTTGAGAAGACGAATCCTCAACTTCCGTTGAGGGGCGCTTGGGTACCTGGGGCAGTGGCGGAGGATGGGGATACATCATAGCAGGAAATATTCCGGGTGGGTGATGCATTAATGCGCCCACTTCAAACATGGGAGGCCCTGGCATCGGGGCGGTAAACCGTGCGGCTATACGAACGGAGGCTCTTTCAGCGTTCTGGAAAGCTTAAGTTCGAGTACGATTCAGAAAGAGAGTAAAGGTCAGTCGAAAGTGATTAGCACTTACAAGAGTGATGATGCGGATGCATGGTGGATGGTTGTTGGTGATCTTGCGTATTCTGGTTGTATTGATCTATAGATGAGCACGTTAGTGGACATTATCGGTGTAGCTGGACGCGTAACTATTCTGAGGATAATCACCGGATATCGCTGCCAAAACGCGTCTTCAGAAGACCGCAATTATACGAACGCAATGTCTGCTTACCAGTTCGTTCATCCGAGTACATTGGCGCCACGCCAGGGGACCCATAGGGTACAGCAGCACCCTCGGGTTGTGACGGCCACACCCCAGATATTGCGTAGGTGCCGTGGTCAACCGGCCTTGCTACAGACTGTCTTTGAGTTATGTCCCCATTCATCTCGGCATATATGTGAGGTGGCATTGGATATGAGCGAGCCATAGCCGGACCGGCGTCAGGTCTGCGTTTCGGTACAGATTGATCGCCATTCACGGGTTCCCAACTGGCAGCACGAAGATGAAAGGAGGAGGCGGATTCCGGTTGTTGAGGATACGGGCCATGAGGTGGATGCTGAGGATTCTGATACTGAGAGACTGCTTGCGAGGACGAGAGACTAGGAAGCTGAGTTGCATGGGAGTATCCAGAAGAATCGCTTGATGGATTGAGAAGTTGGCTGATAGAAGTCCGTTTGTGGCTGTCGTGCATGCCGTTCATCGTTGCGGACGATGAGGAGAGACGTCGGGTGAGGCAGGCCAACGGAATGCACAGGCTTCTGTGCGAGAAACGAGTTCACTGCAGAGAAATGAGCAGCTGGGAGAGAGCGTCCAACTCGCGGAGTAACGCTGATGGCGGAGTAAACCTTATACCTTCGACTCCGACGATTCAATGCGCTCGCCGCTCGGCACACGCCCCGGCATCTTCGCGGCATCATTAGCCGCGAACCTCGAGTGCGACAACCAAGCACAAGCGATGATTCGTCGAGTTCTATGTGCTGGGCAATCATCCAGCAGCCAAAATCCAAAATCAAAGAGGCAACAAAATATATTTGCAAATGGTTGAACAGCGAGACAGTCGTGCGTTATCGAACTGATCACTGAGCGCCTTAAAACCCTCTCCCACTTGAGCTGATGTTTCTCATTTGGTAGAAGTCAGAATCATGTGACTTGCCGTGCATTGAGTACTACTACTAGTACTACGACCACACAACCGGATCAACATGTCTTGTGGTGAAATAGCACGTAAAATACCATCCGTTCTGTGAAATCGGATATCATCCACCATGCAAGAAAAACGAGGTAAACGTGGTCATAGCGGAGCGTGAATAATCCGTGACTGCGTGAACGAGCATGTTAAACTAGAATCAACGGCATCATGAACCCCCCCGAGAAAAAGAAAACCAAAAAAAGGACATAGCATGGCCATCCTACAGATATTTGCGGAGAAACTCGGCGACCTTCAGGGGTATGAGCGTAGGCCTAATCATCCAGACAAGTCTTCCGAAGGTCGCCCACCACCGTCAAGGCGTCCTGGGTGCGTGGTCAGCGCCTGCTGAAGCAGACGGGAGGTCATCTGCAGAACCGCCGCATGTGCGTTTTTCACGCTCTTTGGTTCCTGTGAAAATACGAGATCAACGACGTCTCACTATAGCCTCATCACTCACTACACACCTAACGACACAAGGCTGGAATCAGCAGTCGGCTGACCTCCTGACGATGATTGTTCCATGTCAGATTGGCCCACGTTGGCTGGTATGAGTATCAGCTCCTGTCGCCACCGAAGAAACCTGTGCATGTGCACCTAAACCCGACGACGCCCCGACTGCTGCATGCGCCTCATTAGCGACGAGCCAAGGGAAAAAAAGGAAGATACAATACTATCTGCTTCCTGGTTGTTGTTCCGGGCTCGACTGAAGGATGAGGGCATCACAGGTGTTGGATCTTCACCACGCCTTGCCAATGCTTCCAACTTCTCCAACGCCACCACGGGTACCGCTTCACCAGGCACCTCCGGCCTGCCCATCGACGATGATCGGCTAGGTGATTGGATAGGGGTTGTCCGCCCCTCAGGCACATGTAAGCGCCTGGCAACCATTTGCGCTTGTGCCGTCTGCTCCGTCGAGATTGTCTTTGCGACTTCAGGACGCAAGTCAGCCCACATCTGGAGTGCTTTGATCGAACCCCACTCGATTATCTTGTTGTTGAGCCATTGCAAGGACACCGGTTTCGTCAAGAAATCATTACACCCAGCTGCAAGCGCAGCAACTCGATCGCTTTGTAGTGACGACGCCGTTAGTGCGACAATGATCACGGAAGAACGATATTGGGAAGCTGAGGTACGTGACTCGGAAGATGGTGCATCAGAAGGCGTGCGGACACTACCATCAGACTGAGGGGTTGACGGACTATAGGCAGCAGCACTCAGGCTTTCGAGCTGTCGGATTTCCTTGGTCGCTTGTATGCCATCCATAACAGGCATTTGAATGTCCATCTAGAAATACATGAAACTGGTTATTGTCCAGACCAATGATAGGGCACCCACCAGAATGAGGTGAAAACCTCCGCTTCGCCATTTCTGCACCGCCTCCTCGCCGTTCTTTGCAACGTCGTACTTGATCTTCTTTTTCCTCATGAATGTCGACAAGATCGTCTGGTTAATGGGGTTGTCTGTTCACACATCAACGAAAAGTTGATAAATGCGGCTTGTGCCACTTACCATCAACGATGAGGACACTGATCGGCGGGATAATATTGGTGTCAGTCACTGCCTTACCTGCCTTGTTTGGGACAGCAGGCGGCGTGGATGGTTTCTGGTCGAGGGCTGCTCTCTTCGGTTGCCTCCTTGGAACGGCATTCGAAGGTGGATCAGCGCTGCTTGGTGATACAGGAGGCGAAGCTGTGCCCTTCCTAGCATCCACAGGGCTTCCTTTGCGTGATGAAGCGCCAGGCGACGTGACTGTAGCATCATCAGCTAGCACCGACGGTCCCTTGATCTTTCCCTTCGTAGTCGTTGGCATTTGAGAGTCAGGACCAACTGCGGCATCCTGGCGAATGGACAGAGTACCAGTAGCAACAGCGCTAGAATGTAGTGCGGCAAACGGAAGGGGTAGTTGAGTGGTATTTCTGTCCTCCCCGTGGGATGATCGGCGTGTTGCGGGCGTACGGAGCATGTCCGACGTTGGAACGAGGAATTGCGCCTTTTGCACCTCACCTGAACTACCGACTCCAGCCATTTTGGCCTTTGCTCTCGGCTGGAAGACTATGCCAGTGGGCTGGCCGTCCGGGCCAGGAATAACTAATCCAGAAGCAGCGGATGCGCCAAGCTTCACTGAGTCTGGGAAATATTCCGCGGTATCTGATATAGCAAGGGGAGACGGTGGGTGCAATCCTTGAGAATCGCCTTCCCTAGGAGTCTTGACGGATCGTTCAGAGTTTGAGCGAGCGGAATTCGCAGGGCGTGAAGAAGGAGATTTTGGACTGGGTTGACCAAGGTTGAAAAATGGTGAACTCTGTAAGCCCGGACTTGTTGGCGAAGTAGCTATAGGCGCAAACAGCGGATCAACAATAGGTTTCGTCATTGCGCTATGTAGAGCAGTCAAGAATCTTCTGGGCCCTGCAGGCTTCGGGATGATCATGACTTCTACGGGAGGCTGGAGGGATGCCGCATGTGTGGCCAGATCGCATTGAATGACGTCCTTGACAGTCTTGTAATTTGCCAGGCTGGTAAAGTAAACAAGGGTGCTTGCGGAGCTGTGTGGCGTGGTAGAACCATACCCGTGCGCTCTTGCTACCTGAGGAGATGACTTCGGTCTGTGATGAGACGCCAGCGATGGTCGTTTACGCGGATGAACGGCAAACAAAGGAGGCTGTTCCGCGCGGCCCTTCTGCATCCTTTCACGCAAAACGGCCACGTCATCATCTATGATAACAAACGACACGGGGGGACTTGAGCGAGGAGCGCCATTCGGTTGTGGGTTAGAATGCTCGCTATTGTGGGGAGAGTCCACGAGGCTCCATTGTCTCGGCTTCGCATGGGAGTTCACATTTATTCCTCGACCATTAGAAGAGGGGGAGACATTCTCGTTCCCGTCTGCCTCGGATTCCAACGACAAGTGACTAACGTCCAGACCCCACGCAGTCAAGTAGCTGGTCAGATGATGAGCAAACGAGCTGTTCGCACTTGCATGAAGCATTGCCTTCTTCCCTCGCAAAGTTTCTGAGAAGTGGGCAAGTTCCTCCAAAGACGGCTCTTTGGCTATGCGAGAACCACCAGGAAGTGGTGAGGTATATTCGGACACCGGAGCCGTTTTGCCATTGATAACACTGGAAGAACCACGTTGTAAGCGAAAGGCAATTTCGCAGGCGCGACCGTGGAAATTCCCTCGAACGGGCAGGCCGACATTCAACGATGTACCAGTACGCGAAAATAGCCGTCGCAGAAATGGAGAGTCGAAAATGGGGTCAGGTCGAGAAAACGGCAAATTGGAGTTCGAGGGCGTTGGCGTGTCGCTGCCTCCTTCCGAGTGTCTGAAGTGATGGGTTATCTCGAATGCACAAAGGACGTGCTTGTCTTCGGAAGCTGGAGAACCACCATTAGGCTGACCATTTTGGGTCGTTGGAGATTCGGAAACGCCCTCAGAACACGACCTAATCGACAGGCCCACATCAATGGAATCACCCGCCTCAGCGGTGTTCATTATTTGTCGGATAACCTCGAGGACTATTAGTAGGGGTAGTGTCTCTCAAGAATCACACTTACATGCGTCAGTGTGATTGATAGCGCCAGTTCTTCTCCAAGGACTGCGACATGTCTCAGGCTGACGTCCGCGTGGAAGAGCACAAGGTCAATGCTGAGTTGTGCTGCGCATCCACTCAATGCATCACCCACACCTTGAAGTAATTCTCCGATGTCGAAGTCGGAAACAGTGATTGGTGTGCACGAACTTTGACCTGAGCCGTCATTCCCAACCGTTGGCCAACCGCTTCCAGCGTCCACGCAAAGGTTTGACATGTTGGCGGACATGAAATTAAGATTCTTCATGGTGGTAAGAATGGCCGACATGCAGGACGTTGGAACCGACAAAGAGCAGGCCGAATAATGCTCTTTGGATGGGTCCAGCAATTGTGCCGGGGATATTTGAAGAAGTGTCTGGACGACCATTTGAACCGAGTCTGCAAGCTCTAATGATAGCTCGCGAAGGCTCGAAACGCTCGATGAAGTATGCAGAATGGACAACGCAGGAGGGTTTCCCTGATTTCTACAAGGATTCCGAAGGTGCTCCAGTTGGGAAGGTAGGGGCATAGAGAACGTGCGTAGAAGTCGAGGAATATCAGGGTCTCCGTCGTTGCAATGAGTTGCCAGCTGCTGTTGAAACTTCAAACGGTGATTGGGCGACATGTCATAATCATCAGACAATTCGGATGGAGGTGGCTTTTCATTTGAAGAAAGCTCTTTCTCCGAAAAGTCTGACTCCCCTTCGGAAGAGCTGAGCGTGACGGACCGGTCGACTGCATGTCCCAATGGTGTCTGCACCGAAGGCGGAGGCTCTGCTGGCCACGTCAGAGCGAACTTGCTAACGCCAACGACTTCGGGACTTGCTGCAGGTTCATCATGGGCCAGGACTACTGCAGCATGACGAGGAGCAAGGGCCTGTTTTGGCCCGCTCATGACAGGTTACAGCGCAGAATCGTTGAATGACGAACAGAATGCACGTTGACAAGTAGAAAGCCCAAGAACCAGAGCGATTAGTTGAATATAAGGATTCGGCCTCGCCGGGAGACGTTGGACGAATTTTAGGGTAAGGTATAGAAAAAGGAGGGAGGTGTTGGCCCTCGCTTTCACGTTTGTGGGATGCGGCATTCTGCCTTTTCAAGTCGTCACTTGTCACGCGTCCACTTATTAGCCGAAGATGAGCATCTCTTCGACCAACACATTCATAACGAACGACATGACAGCAATATAATACTAGTAATGGACTGTAAAGTAACGGATCAATAGGTCAACTCGACATCACCCTCAGCAACCAAGTCCATATCATGGTAGCTGACTTTCTTCCCCGCAGCAGCCCGGGGGTCTTCTTTGGCATCAGGCGGCGGCGGCGGCGGGGGTCCACCACCTGCACCTTGACGGCGACCACTCTTTCTAGGGTTACCGTCCTGGCTGCCAAGTGGAGCATCCATCGTCACAACAGGTTTAGCCGGGAGGCCGGCCCCGACAGGAAGTGTGACCTCCATTGGTTGGTCAAAGGCGACAGCATAACCACTAATCCGATCGCTCAAACGGCGGGCGGTCATCGCCTCTTCCCTCCGAGGGAGCGATGGGGCCGGGAATGAACCAGGTGGGTACTGATAACCGTAGTGGTCCCAGTATCCGTTGTTCATGTACGGTGGCGGTGGAGGGATGTACGCTCCGGGATGAGCCCCGTAAAAAGGATTCGGGCGACCGTATTCAGAAAGAGGGTACGCGTTTGGTGCCTGAATACCATACGCTTGTGGGGGCGCTTGGCTGCTGCCCGTAATGGGAGGTGGGTGGGTAAATGGCTGAATCCTGTGAGGATCGAGGGCAAAGTTGTTGAAATACGGAACCTGCGAAGGTGTCAATCACTCCAAGCCTTCCCTCGCAAAACATCGTCTTTACCTCATCAAGCTGCTTTACCAGCTCGGGGTGTTTGTTCGCGATGTGCTTCTCAACAAAAGACGTTGCCTTGAAGAGCTTCTGGCACGTTTTACACCTGAAGCGACCCTCGTCTTCTTGCTTGATAAATGGTTCCACTGCCTTGGCGAGCTCTCTGATATAGGAGTTAGACAGTGATCATGACGGCAGCATGATGCAGACGCACTCGTCGTAGCTCTTGCCGCCGTAATCACGCGGGTCCACACCATTTCTGTTAATTAACAGAGCTATCTTTGCATCGAACCATTCCAGCCAGCGTTCATCTGCATGCATCGCGGTGTGGTTAGCAATGAAAGCAAAAGCAGTATAAAGTCTGTACCATTTCTCTTCCAATCCCTGTTCTCAGCTGGTTTCGTTGTTGCGGCATCCTGTTCTTTCTCTTCGTCTTTTTCTTTCTTTTCCTTTTCAGCCTCGGCGGCTTTCACCTCCTCAAGTAGAGACTTTGACAAAGGCTTCCTCACGTGCTTCAAGCACTTACGCTGCAATTCTTCAAGGTGATCGGTAACAACAGCGCAATAGTAGCACGTGTGGAATGCTGCGCGCAGGTAGGCAATGTACAAATCCAGAGAAACCACAGCCTGGGAGGATAAGACTGCGAACCTTGCAAGTACAAATTCGACCCACCTTTTTAGCCTCCAAATACTTTTCATCCACACCCTGCTCACGCAAGTCCCCCATTATTTTGCTAATTCTCCGCTCTACAGCCTCCGATCCAACTTCCTTGGGCTCTGGATCAACCTCATTCTCCGCGTGCGTCTCCGTGATTTCTACGTCTTCAGCTTTTGCATCACCATTAGTTGCCATGTGGTCTTCGCCTGTAATGGACGCCGAGGGTTTGCGCAGCACGGTGTATTCCTCTTCCAAGATTGAAGCCAGAAGTTTCGCATTTGCAAGGTCCTTCTCAACACGGTCCGGCTTGCCAGCAATCTCAGGGACATAACGAACTCTGTTAACGAATGGTTTGGTGTTGTGCGCCACGTGTAATTTGAAACCTTCGATCTGGAGAAAAGATCCATTGAGTTTCCGGTATCAACTTCGAGCGAACACAACACACCTTTTTGTCTGTTAACTCAGCCATCACAGTAGTCATGTCGGCATCATCACGGAATCTGATCCAGCCTGCACGATAAAAATTGCGTTTCTGAAGCGGGTCTCCCAATGCTAGATACATGAAGCCAGAAATCTTGCTACAAGCCTACATGGCACAAGTCAGTAGCTTACATAGGAAAAAGAGTCCAAACCCACCTCTTCAAGCTTGAGGCGTCCAATGTCTGGTGGGATAGTACGGATCATGACCTGGTTGCTTTCAGGAAGGACAGAAATTTCTTCGCCACGGTTGTTTCGCTTGTTGTCGGTCGTCCCTTTCCCGTTTATCTCAACTCGACTGGCCTCATGGTCCCCAGCATCTTCCTCGCCATCCATGGCAAACTGAATGTCGTCATCTGCGGTATTCTTGGGTTCCCCGAGCGGCGCCATACTAGCATCTCCGGAAGAGGTAGTCTCTTTGGCCGGCTCCGAATCACGCTCGTCCAGATCAGGATCAAATCTTCCTTCCTCGAGGTCACTCAGAAATGTGTTCAATCGACCTCTCCATCCCTCCCTCCTGACCCGATGACGGAGTGCTATAAATTCAGGGGATGGATCATACTTTTCCGCAAACCACGGCGACTTCCTGTGGTGATCAAACATCGTTTGCAACTACAATACAGATACAACCATCCAGCGGAAAAATCAGTACCGGAAAAATACTCTGATTGGTAACAATAGATCACCGAAATGGTACTAACCTGAGTTGCGACGAATTCTTTCTTGTACTTCTCCCAGCGTGCGCGAATGCCATTACGAGGCTTAGAACCATCACCTGCTTCTTGCTCGGCAGCCTTATCCGCGTTGTCTTCCTCTACGGCCTGCTGCGGGAAGAAATACCTGAACCATTCGGCATACTGCTTCAACGTAGAGGGATGATCCATGGTGCGAGGGTCAGGGGGAGCTCTCCGTGAAGGCGGTGGGTAAGACACCGGAAACTGAGCCCGAGGCGGCGATCTATAGCTGTATGCGCGAGAATGAGCATCTAGAGAAATTAAGGTGAAGTGTTCAGACAGCGTCTCATGAATAGAATGAATGGACAATACCATGATCGTCGCCATAACGAGGACGAGGGTCGTATCGTTCTCTGTCGTAAGGCGACATCGAACGTCGGCGCTTCCTACCTAATAGAGAATGATTTAGATTCACCGACGCGTTGTCATGAATGGGTTCTTACTGTCGTCCAGTGGAGGACTGCGACTTCGCCCTCTTCGGCTGTATTCGTACGCGACGCGTTCTCTCTCGTAGTCCACCCACATTCTCTCCCTGTCATAATTATCCCATCCGGCGCGGTAGTCTTGACCATATGCAGAGTCGGGATGAGGCGGGCGCGCGCCATAATCGCCCCTCCCAGGTGAACGAGAACGAGAGCGCCGTGAAGGTGGATAAGCAGAAGCAGACCAAGAAGACATGAACGGTGTCTTAAGAGAAATGAAGAACTGGCAGAGAAATCAGAGACTTTATTCCATTGGATTTGAGAATAATGATAAGAGGATGTGGTTGAAGAGAGCTGAGCATTATGAGAGAATAAGACAGACCTCTTGGATCGCGACACTGCTATGCTTTTGAGGCTGGTCGTCAAAATGCGACCCAGCGTTGGCGAACAATGTGCGCGCGATGCAAGGACCGTTTCGGGCGAGACCTCTGTCTTTCTCCGTTTTCATTCTCCGACTGAATTTCGAACACCGACAACTACACCAGGGACTGGCCCGTGCACAACGCTAAAATATGTTGTCTAGTACATTATCCAACTGAGCAGCTTCAACGACCTTGGCCCGTTTCACTTGTTTTTCTGGAATGTCAGGATTGTCGTCGACACGTCGTTTGGGCTCTCGCTTGGGCGGCTCGATGGGTGCTTGGCCCCTCTCCTTCCGCTTCTCATTCCGCTTATCCAATATGCGAGCGAGCTCAACATTCTTAAGATACTCGCGCTGCTCTGACCGAGATTGAGAGAGCTCTACTCGCAGCTTGGCTGTGTGCACGGCGGCCTCGTGAGCTAGGAATTAGAATCAGCATGTAGTAACAGCCATCGTTGTATTCGGTCCCCACCGATTTGCTCTGTTAACATATTCCACTTGAACTTTGGAAGATATTTCATTGTCCAAACGTCATCGTGCCATCGACTGCCCTTCTTACCACCGATCGGCTGGGCGTTGAGCATCCCGGCGACGGACCGCGCAACCTTTTTGTCCTTGAACTCTACCCACCCCTCAGTAAAGTGAGGCTTCTTGGTCGTCGTGTATTTCCTTCTCAGATACGCACTCTTCGCATCTGACAGTGTCCTCAGCAAACCACCAGACATTAAGAGAAAGGGGAATTGCCTTCTTGCTGCAGATACACCCGTCCAACTTCTCCGTATTGAGACATCAGATGCCGCACCTTCGTAGGCCTCATTCCAGGGGGTATTCTTGAGATGTATACCACTCCGGTGCGTGCTTGTGCAGCATTGAACGCAGCAAGAGCCTCGGGAGTCAACGGCTTCACTACCTTTTCAGACGGCCCTGCGAAGCCTTCCTGATCCATGGCTTCATCGATGTCGGTACCTTGCTGTAAGGTCATGGACGTCGAGCCAGATTGTGAATGAAACATTGTCTACTAAGTTGATGTTGTAGACTGGCAGGGTCAACGAATTTGCACGATAAGTTATGTAAATATATAAATATATAAATATCGAACACCAGACTCGCTCAGCCGATAACTTAGATTGGCTTGGAATTGTGATTAATAGTTCTAACCGCTTTCTCGAGATGGTCGACGGCATCAAGTGTTGTCTAAAACGAAGAACATCGACAGTAAGTAGAGAATTGAACACGAATCGAACCCTTAAGTTTAAGGCCTTGATAATGATATGGGCCTATGGTAACGTCAGATAATCATTCCGACGTCGAATGTACGACCAGGCAAAAGGACAACGCTTGGATCTGGAAAATAAATCCTATTCAATGAACATTGGCATAGGTGAATTAAGAGAGTGGTGAGCACGACTTCGCAATAATATATCTCACACTATTGACAGGCTATCTGATGAAGCCGGTAAAATACAACCTGTCAGGACTTCATGAGAGTTGCACATCCCGATATGACAGCTACACGTACTAGTCCTTCTCGTTGAGAAAGGCGTCAAGTTCGTCATCAAGATCTTGTTGTGTCTTGCGCGGCCTAGGGGCCCGCCGATTCCTACGGCCTCGTCCTCCTTGACCATGTTCATCTTCCTCAACATGTCTCCACCTTGATTCACCGGGCCTGGCTTCCAGACCATCCCCTGGTTGCGACAAGGAGACGCGGTCCTTCAACTCGATACTATGCGTCTCCTGCGATGTGCGCTCTTGTAGAGCTCTGGCACCTCGTTCGATGCGGTCGGCGCGCATTTTTGAGGGTTGCGGGGAATAGGACAATCTCCTGTCCTTTCCCAAGAACACATCCAAGTCATCATCAACTTCATCCACCTGCGATCGATTTTCCCGTCGTCTCTTCTGGGGTCCATCTCCGTCCTTTCCTGCACTTTGCCCATACTTCTTGTAGAACTGACTCTCCTTCTTGGCGCCCTGCTTCTTCACATCGCTATTCTTTGCCCATCTCATCAGTATTGTACCTTTCAGCCCTTCTCCTTTCCCAAGACTCTGGTTTATCCTCTCTTCTGGTGGCCACAGAGTGATGGGGATGGACTTAGCGGTCATGAAACCGTCCATATCTACATCCTCGGAGGCGGACTTCTGCAGATATCGCAAAGCTGCGCGTGCCTCAGCCTTTGTCTCGAAAACTAGAATGCAGCTGTTGTCGTTGAGCCACTCGAGGGCCATGGGATGCGCTTGAAAGTGCGTGGCATATGCGAAAATGCGAGCAGTTGGAAGATGAGATATCGGTGTACCAGTGAGGAACAATGCATTTCCTCTCAACATGGTGTCTAGTTGTTCCGACGTTAAAGAATGATGCAAGCTGTTGTGAAATTTCGACTGACCTTCTTCCATATCAACATCGTCGTCCTCTTGCTCAGGACGCTTCCGCTTTACGCCGAGAAGACCTGCAGCATCAGGCTGCTGTCCTCGAACTCGAGATTTATATTCTATCAGCGCACCTTCGCCGTCCTTGCCTGCGCAGAGTCGGATATGAGATATACCTTGGTATTTCCAATGCGATTGAGAAGGGCAGCACGAGCTGGCTCTTCTGCTAGGACTTCACCCTCAAGGGGAACAGTGTCCTCATGAGACAGAGAAACCGTCTCCTCGAGCGAAGTGCCCTCTGGGAGGTTGTCCATGACTAGACGTGGGCTACAGGTTCAAGTTGCTATTGTGCTAATTTGATCCTTCGGTGGATGAGGTGTCACGTGACCTATTTTCCTTGGCTGAGAGACCAGCTCAGACTTCGAGTTTACACAACTGTAGCGATATGGCAGCTCAAGTCGACGAACCTGTCCCAAGTTCGAACAAGCGACATCGGAAGGATAAACGTGAGTATCACATAGCACTTCTCCGATATCTTTACAAGCTTTTATGTGATCAGCCTGGGATACGGATGACATCGACCAGTGAGTGTTTTGTGCTGCAGCTCTCGTCCAGAGCTTACTGTATCGCTTTTCCAGTGTGAGTGGGTACTTTGCCATTTGAACAAGCAACACAAGCGCTAAATGTAAAGTAGTGGAAGATCGACTCTTTCCTCCCAGCTGACAACAAAGGCGGCGTGTTTATGGAAGAATCCTCATTTGCGACGTTATTTCCTAAATACAGAGAGAAGTATTTAAGGGAAATGTGGAGTGCTGTCACTCGGGCGCTGGAACCACATGTGAGCTTGAATTACGTGCACTCTTGTCCATGTTGACGGAATTTACAGGGTATCGCGTGCACGCTGGATCTTGTGCATGGATCAATGTCCGTGCGCACGACGCGTAAAACCTATGACCCATATATCCTCCTGAAAGCTCGTGATATGATCAAACTTCTCGCACGAGGTGTCGCGATTACGCAAGCTGCGAAGGTCCTCCAGGACGACGTTGCTTGTGATATCATTAAGATCGGAAATCTTGTCCGAAACAAAGAGCGATTCGTGAAGCGAAGACAGCGTATAATTGGGCCAGATGGCAGCACTCTCAAGGTACCAGGTTCTTCGGCTCAAACCTTGCGGGATGCTCATGCGAGTGTTCACTACAGGCTATCGAGCTATTGACACAATGTTATGTTTTGGTGCAGGGAAATACCGTAAGTGTGATGGGACCGCACAAATCTTTGAAAGAGGTCCGACGTATCGTCTTGGATTGCATGAAAAATATTCATCCAATATATCGAATCAAAGTTGGTCCAATCATTCAAGTTCATATCTATCCCTTCTTAATCATTGTGCAGGAACTCATGATACGGAGAGAATTGGCTAAAGATCCTAAACTGGCCAACGAATCTTGGGACCGATTCCTACCTCGGTTTCGTAAGCGTCACCTCAAAACCTCGGAGAAGACCGCGAGGAAGAACGAGAGGCTTGCTCAGAAGGAAGCAGCACGGAAAGAAGCTGGCCTGGATGTCGAGGCCAACAAGAAGGAAAAGCCAATGAAGAAAGTATACACACCTTTCCCCCCGCCACAACAGCCTCGCAAGGTAATCAACGAATACTACCCATTTGAGGAATACCTCAATCCGTTCGTCTACAGGTCGATCTTCAGTTGGAATCGGGCGAATACTTTCTCAAGCCACACGAAAAGCAAGCACGAGAGGTGCAGCAACGGAAACAAAAGGTTCGCCCGATCGGCTCTTGTCATTGATGACACTCATGGACTGCGTGCAGCAAGCAGAAGCTACATCCAAACGCCGCGCAGAACGTGCAGAGGTGTTCGTTGCACCTATTGAGCAAGCAGCACCTGCTGTTGAGGAAAAGCGGAAGCGGAAGCAAGCTGAGCAGGAAGAGGACGGTCAAGAGAAGGCCAAGAAGAAAAAGAAGAAGGTTCGTTTTACCGGCGCCGGCTCTTCATAGTGGAATGCAAGCTATGGTACCACTGTCCATCCTGTGCGGCCTGGGCCTGAGCGGTCCTTTGTATTGTGCATCTTGTGTACTAGTTTCATTCTCCAGTGGTGGAATGCTTACTTCAGCACGTGTGTACAACGTCAATTGTAGTTTCCAAGACCAGCTAACTTCGCCTCTTGTTATCGAACCACTATGGCCTCTGCAGATACACAATGGATGCCTGTAACAGGGCGTCACAAAGTCGATATTGGCAGTTCACTTGGACGTGCTCTTAAAGCGCGCAAAGGCGTTGCCGCGTCGAAGCGCTCTAACCTCCCCGATCGTGACTTTTATTCGTTCCGGTGTATGTGTCGGACGTTGTGCAGTTTCAAGATTTATCAACCCAATTATCTCTAGACAACTTCAAGCCGGAATCCATCGACCCCGCCAAACATGGGTCCATTGAGGTCAAACGTGGCAAGGACACCACTTCGGTCACGGTAGAGCGACCCAGCACACAGGTGCGCCGCATGAGCAGGCTCGTTGGCGGGCAGGCAACTAAAGACACAGGACAGGCAGGCGAAAATCACCTTTTCAAGGGCACGGAACAACCTGTCAAGGAATACGATTGCGTACTCATCTACGATGAAGAGCTTGGTGCAAGTATCTACCTCACAAGCAAATACCCTGATATACTGATGATCTATACGGACCCGTAGACCTTCACGCTCGAGAAGATTGATGCGTTTATGAGTTTTAGCTACGAACGAAAAGTGCAAACTTCCAGAGCCTCCAATATTTCTCATGACGTGCCTTCCCGTGAGTATTTTACTTCTGCGAAAGCATGCTCTATGGCTGAGTTGCGGCATATCAGCTGTAGCATCTACCCTGACCTCAGCCAAAGACGATTTCGACCTGGAGAAAGAACTAGAGCGTGACTTATATGGGTTGGAGGATGCAGACGGAGAACCAGAAGACGACTTCGAAGAAGTTCTTGCCAGAGTAGAACCCCAAAAGGAGGAGGAAGAGGAGGAGGAGGAGGAGGAGGAACTGCCAATCGCAGCTCCAAAGGAATCACCGCCCGCTCCTCCGCCAGTCAAGCCAAAACCTGCTCGCGACGCTCCTCCCAAGAAGCAAGATGTTCCACCCAGACCAAAAGCTAAATCCAAGGAGATTTTGAAAAGCAAGAAAGAGCCTGAGGTCAGAGACGTCGTTGATTCAGACCTTGAGGAAGTGCTCGACTTTGGTGTTCCCGCGCGGCCAGCTAAACGTCAAAAGCCTTTACCGCCAACCCGATTAGCACTTCCAGACGCCTCCATTTCTGTTGTGTTACCTTCTTCCCGACCGCCCCAACCACAGACAGCGAAAGCTACCGAAGACTCCGAGTCAGAGGGTGACTGGTACCCGGTGGTAGAACCCGCTGCAGACAACGATGCCGAGGAAATAGATGTCGATGCATTTGGGCGGGAGATGGAATTACAGTTGGAGGGATCTGATGACGATATCCTCGCCGCTGCTATGTCTCCAGAACCAGCCCCACCAGAGCATGTTTCTGGGCGGCCAATATCACTGAACCAGTTTGCAGGTGGCCAACTTAGTGCAGACGAAGATAGTACTTCGTCAAGCGAGGACAGCGAGGACGACTGAGACCTGAGGCTGTTCTCTTTATGTCTGCATGGTTTTTGGACTCGTAGTTTAATTACATTAGACTCTTCGATAATACAATTTTTGGGCCTGCCAAATCCTGAAACCCTGACATATTCTAGTAGGGAGAAGAGTAAGATTCTGAAGCAGGAAGAGCCGATGCCAGAATGGCACTGGCTTCTGCTGGAGAGATGGTAGTGGTGAAGGAGTCCATCGAAATTATCCCTGCAGAAGTTCCCACAACAGGGGACGGTGTAACCGACATCGATGTTCCTTGGGTCCATCATAATAGTAGTGTACGACAGTAAAGATCAACCCACATACCTGCTGTCAGTGTCATTGTCGGTGGCGTCATGGATGAAGGGACAGCCGGTTGTACCGTGGATGATGTCGTGGCATTCCCAATAACGCCGTTGGGACCGGGTCGAACAAGGCCACCAATCCCGTCCGGCATATTGTCAATGAACACAAGGGCTGGGCCAGCAACCACTGCTTTTGAAGTCACATTTGATTCTGCCATCATCGCTTGTTCATTGTTGGTTATGAACACGAACATTGGGCCAGTGATATTCGCCGGGACGGCGCATTCGCAAATGGGTTGAGAGATGGAAGCGTTCACACCTCCCCCTGCAAATATCTGGCACGATAGTTGCTGATGGTGGCGTTTTTTTTTTTTTTTTTTTTCAAATTTGATCCGACTTTGAGTGGGCAGACAAGCTTACGTTTTCTGGAATCGTGCCATTGAGCACAGGTGAGCTGAATTCAAGCTTGGTTCCAGTTTGTAAGCAGTTGCTGTTTGTTACTGTGAGCGGAGGGTTGGCTAATGCAGTGAGATAAGCATGAAGCATCAAGATAGCTGTTTGAGAGTAGTATACCTGACAACCCTAGGTCGCAACCTGATATAAATGGCCCTGCGAGTGTGAGCACCTCTGCTGGTTGAAGAGCCACGTCAAACGGTTGAGGAATACTCGTTTGACCAGACAAGATGTTGAGGATACTTTGATGGCGTGCCTCAACCGTCATGATGCTACCAGCCGCAGTGACGAGTGAGGGGTTGCTTACGGCAGTTAGAGCACCAAGATAAGCGGCGACCCCAACGATCTCAAGAGCACGCGCTGTCGCCACCATGGTATTGACGTCCGTAAGCGCTGCAGAAAAATTAAAGGTGCAGCCAGATGTGACCTGGCCCCCGAGAGCGGTGATTGCAGACTGCCAGCGGAGAGATCGCGTCAGTCAACCTTTTTTCCGCTACAAACTGTTATCCAAACCTCCAGTGTGACATTATGGACGATCTCGTCACTGGCAATGACTTCGATTTGCTGAAGTGGAACTTCCGGAGAGACAAAACCTGCAGCCTGGAAGTCATACGCTTTGAATTTTGCAAGGGCTTGCAAGTAAAAAGTAGATTCTAGCTGCTCCAAAAGATTGGCGAATTCTGAGAAGACGATTTTGAAAGATCAGTTCGTTCATGAGCCCCAAGCTACTAGCAGCTTACTCAAAACTCCCAAATCCGAAGAAGCCGGCTTCATCGGGAGTGCATGCACAGCAGCACTGGCAAGGACTAAAGCAATGACAATGAACAAAAGCTGGCGACTAGACATCTTCAAGTTGTAGGGCTGCGAAGGAACAGAAAGTCGAATGGACGCAACCGCGTCGGGCTCTCAGGCAGCCCAAGTTAAAGAAAACCACTGGCAGCCGCGGTCAGAGAACTGTTCCTCATAACGTAGATGCTGCATCTTACCCGTAACCTAAACCTCGAAGGAGGAAGAGAAAGAAAGTGGTAGTTATGTTCATTGTTTTGTGAGGTCTTTTTATCCCGAGACAAGAATTCCGCCTCGATCACTGGTGTGCTGCTTTTGGAAGTCACAAATTTGTCGGGGGAAAGCGAGTCCGTCGCTATAGAGACAGAAAATATGCAGCACAATTGCACATGCAAGAGCGGATTTGACCCGTATTTGACCAGGCTGTAAGTCAGTACCGTATTATGTACTCAGTGCTCTTGTAATAAGTGTTACCTTTAATTTGCTGGACCTAATCTGGACAGCGTTCTGCGCAGTTGGTCGCGCGTCGCGGGGGATGCGAATCGAATCGTGACTCTTCTGACACCTACGGACGCCCACCGATGCCAATGTTTGGATCGGTGCCCTTGCGAAACGTCAGAAAGCGTTCTCAATTCAAGGACTACCAACATTCCTTCAAGATGGTCGTATTTCGACGGTTTCGCCTCTCCAGTGTGCAGCTTCCATGGCGACAACTCTTGGTCCAGGATACGGCTTTGCTATTGTGGATGCCAGGATCGGACTGCCGAAAGGTGTGTTTTCAGTATTGTCCGTATTGACCTTTGGTTCATGACGTTGTCAGTATTGGCCATCTATTTGAAGGGTGGCGGTCAAAATGCTAGGCACGCATGGACGGAGACCGTCACATATGTCTCGGCCATCTCATATCTTGCCCTCCAAGTCTTCGAGCAGCTAACAGGACAATTCTGTGCCATTCCTCGAGCTCTTGCTACTTCGGGCAAAATATGTCCACCTCAACATTGGAGTTTTTTGGGTCCTCGGGGGAAGGCATTCGCGGATTAATTAGGGTCCTGCAAGAGTCCGGCGATGTCATGGTTTCCATTTCGTTGCGATAAGAGTTCCATTACTGGTTCTCCCCGAGGCCAAGACATACTTAGCTTTACAGTCTTTTCCGATACCTGAGACGTAATGTAGAAAAACTACAAGCAAACGCGCTTTTCGTGTGATCATCAGCACAGACAAGACACGTACTATACAGTAACATTTGAGCATTGGGTGTTCGAATTCTAGATATCTCGTTGACCAAGCCACCTGGATACCATAGTAAACGCCTCCTTGGGTTTGTCATGGGGAACGTGAGGCAGGAGTTAGAATCGTTCGACAACAAAATATCGCAATTATGAATACTTATCATATGGCCCGCCCCAAACACGCTCGCAAATGTCAGTTTTCCGGCTTTCTTAGTCTCTCCAGCTTCCCTTCCATCGACCAGCCACGGTCTCCATTTTTCTTTGGAATATGCCTTCTGGCCTGTCCAGTCCAGTTTATCAACCCAGAGCTTGTTGGCGACCCAGTTGCACTGCCAATCGTATGTTCCAGCGTAGATCAAGACGCGCATGCCACGTTCAAGGAGCGCAGCGACGTAGTCTTGAGTGTGGTGCGCCCACTTGTCCAAGTGCGACACAAAATTCTTGCCAACTACGTCTGAACACAGGCTGAAGTTGCCCGGACTTTCAGCGCCAAGCATTGCGCGTGTACTAGGGCGATCTAGATACCCCCGAATTGCATCATCCTCTGGATAGCAAGAGTCCTGGGATTCACAGATCTAGAAACAATGAGTGCATCGTTCCACGGGTCAAATGACGGTAATAGCTCATTCGAGACAACACTAACCATTGAGATGTCGTAGACGTTGCGTCCTGGAGCCAAAGATTTTAGCTTCTGCCGTTGAAGACAATTAACAGCCTGACCGCTATCCCAGTAAGGTGTCCTAATCTGGTTGTCGCAAAATGCTACAGTAGCTCCACAGTTCATATGATCAAATTGATCGATACAGAATTTACGCATGGCGTCCTGGCATCTGGGCAACTGCAGAGGCATCAGTTTGATAGATGGTGAATAATGAAACTGCCCACCGCCGCCTTGATTTGAACGCAGTTGCTGATGCTTTGGAAAGGGGTCTCCAACGCCGCCGTACCACACTGGATTTCATAGAGCCCTTCGTACAACCTGTAATCCGAGCGTTTATGAAATGCAAGGCAGGAAGACTACGACTTACGTTGAGATGTCCGTGATACCATTGCCAATGAGAATGCTCTGCAGATTGATAGTGTCACGACCTTGAGCTTTTGCGACTTGATTTTGGTCATATATTTCGCTGGCGAACACAGGAAGATAACGCCCCTGACAAAATGATTCAATTGAACACATGTAGTGCATCAAAACAACGTATAGACGGACAGCATAAGACTCGCCTGAAAGGTGGAATGGACGGCCGGAAAATTCTTTGAAAGTCTCAAAAAAGATAGTCAGGAACGCATGAACGTTGCGAGCGGCGTCTTCGGTAGTTTCGACCGTTTCGCCAAAGTCAGCGTATGAGTACCCAACACCTACGCTGTGTGAATTATAAGAAAGATTGCCTGTTTGTCTTATGAGTGATCTTACGGCTGGTCGAGGAAAAAAATGTTGGCCTCGTTGTTCCATGAATAGGGATTCCAGGTAGTGCCGTTGGGTGAAGCCCCTGTGATGTCGATGCTACACGGTCCTGGAGAAAATAACGCGCGTCAACGTGGTGTTTCCAGCAGGTCGAGACCAAAATACCGAGTTCAAACAAAAGTCCGAGAGAAGACGAGCACCCAGGACCTTTGCTGGCTGAGATCAGAGCGACACAGCAGAAGCGGGCAACATTACCTCCGTTGATCCACATCATAACATCATCTTAAAGAAACTTGAGCATATGCTGCAATGTTAATGCACAACGTCCCACCTTTGGCCGGATCTCTTCGACTTTCAAAGAAATAGAAGAACATGTGCTTGGCTCCCGCGTCCACGTCCAGATAACCAGTGTAAGCTCTAATTATGGTCACAAAGCCGGTGCATCTAGCTAGATTATGAACTTACGAGACCGTTGAATCGCAGAAGTTTGACTTCTTGATGCGAACGGAGTGGTTAGGGAACCGAGGATGTGAAAGAGCCACGAAAGATTCCTCCGATTTTATCGACGATAGCTCCAAACTTTGGACTAGCGACCCAGAGTTCAGCGACGCGTAGTCATCGATCGCAGTGTTGCTAGTAAGGTGTTTTTGTATGGCGGCTTGGGAGACTGCTCCAAGGAGAGCCAACGACACAATCGTGTTGAGCAACATGTCAGATTGGGCTCAACGGCGAAGGGATTGAGCTCAATTCCAATGAAGGGCTTGTAATGAACCGTCAGCAGTGGGAGCAGACTCGCACAAGACCGTGCGTGGTTGCTCTCCGACCCATAAGACATGTCAATCAGGGGTTTCCTTTTTTGGTCTCTCACGTGCCACTTTACCACGGTCGAAAAATCTCGGAGTGTAGAGCATACTCGAGTTTAACGATATACTTACAGGTGTTTTCCTATCTGACACAATTCGCGATGCTGGTCCTGTACGAGACGGCGATGGGCTACTGCCTCTTCAAGCTAAGCGATAGCGCGAAACTTGACTCGGCCGATCTGTACAAGGACTTCGAGACACCCGAGAAAGCAAACAAATTGTGTGTCGATCTCTCGTTCACCCGTTTGGCGTGGTCGCACTTAATTCATGGCCTTTGTTGTAAAGACTCAAGCTCAAAGCGCTACATCGCTTTACGTCGACAGCGACCGCAGTCGAGGACCTCACAGCCGTGCAGGAGGGAAAGCTTGGGAAAGGCCTGAAGAAGTTTCTGACAGAAGAGGTCGTGGAGAAAGGCAAGGGCAAGGAGTCTTTGGTGGTCGTCGATCCGCGGTTAGGTCTGTGCATAATCTCGATCCTCACCTCGATTGTTTATGTCGATTGTAGCACATTCCATCTCAAAAAAGCTCAGCATCAAGGTTTCCGCACCCTCAGTACCAGACGACCACAGTGATCTATGGAGAGGTATTCGAAGTCAAATAGCAGCATTGCTAGATGGCCTCGACCCCAAAGACCTTGCAACCATGAGCTTGGGTCTAAGTCACTCGCTTTCTCGGTAACATCCTGGCATTTCTTCCCAATAGCATTGGTATTGAAACAAATCATCTCGTAGGTTCAAGCTCAAGTTTTCACCAAATAAAGTGGACACCATGATCGTCCAGGCTATTGCACTCCTTGATGATCTGGACAAGGAACTAAACATCTATGCTATGCGTGTAAAGGTGAGCTGTCCGCTTAGAGGTACTGTCAGTGTCTATAGTTCAGACTCCCAGGAATGGTATGGGTGGCATTTCCCTGAAATGGCCAAAATCATCTCGGACAACCTTGCATATGCGAAGGTTGTCCGCGCTATGGGTTTCCGCACTAACGCAGTCACGACATCTTTCGAGACGATTCTGCCTGAGGACCTGGAGGCCATACTAAAAGCTGCTGCCGAGATTTCAATGGGTACCGAAATCTCAGAAAGTGACATACAACACATACATGCTCTATGTGACCAAGTCATCTCAATATCTGCGTATCGTGCTCAGCTTGCCGAATATTTACGCAATCGCATGAGTGCCATCGCTCCCAACCTCACAGCACTCGTAGGCGATCTCGTTGGTGCAAGACTAATATCCCACGCTGGTAGCCTGTTGAACCTGGCTAAGCATCCGGCCAGTACTGTTCAGATCCTTGGAGCAGAAAAAGCGCTGTTTCGCGCATTGAAGACAAAACATGATACCCCAAAATATGGTTTGATTTATCACGTACGTTATCCCATGTGGAACGTTATCCCAGATTGATAGCAATACCACCAGGCTTCACTAATAGGTCAGGCCCCTCCGAAACTGAAGGGCAAGGCAAGTTCCTGTAGCTTGCTTACCGTCCTATAATGACAAGTAGCGCAGATGGCTCGAATGGTCGCCACGAAAGCTGCGCTGTCCATTCGTGTTGATGCCCTTACTGATGCAGATGGTAAATCGGAAGGAAGTGCACCTTCAGTAGGTCTCGAAAACAGGGCGAAACTCGAGTCTCGGTTGCGTGCACTGGAACTGCAGGGAGACATATCAGGTGCACGACGATTTGGAGATGACGGGAAGAAGCAGCAAAAATTCACGATGAAGGGCGACACGAAAACATACAATACAGCCGCCGACGCCGTTGACCTCGTACCGGCTCAACGAGAGCCACTAGTAGCGGCCGTGAAGGCCGTGTTAGATGTAAAAGAGGAGAAAAAGAAAGCCAAGGAAGAGCGGAAAGCAAAGCGAAGGACTGAGAAGGAAAAGGAGGTGGCAGAGCCAGATGCTGGAGACAAGATGGATGTTGACGGCGCAGAGTCGAAGGAAAGCAAGAAGGAGAAGAAGCGCAAGCGCAGAGAAAGCGAGGTGAACGGAGAGGCTGATGTCGGAGAATCCAAGGCACGTTCCGAGTGGTCATTCTCTTACATTACTGACCGACCTGCAGGAGGATGAGACTGAGGCTGAACGAAAGGCAAGGAAGAAGGCGCGCAAGGCGGAAAAGGCGGCGGCTGCTGCCACCCCAAACGGGGACTCCCCGAAGAAGAAGAAAAAGAAGAGCGAGGCATAGTCCATGTATGTCCTGCGCGGACGACAGATTTACGGATGGCGCGCGCGCTATTTCAGCTTGACTTGCTTGTTGCATACGTACAACTTGATCACGATATATCATCTCTGTATCGATGCTTGCCAGAGTCTCATCACAACCTTTGCCAATGGCAAAGAGTACCTTTGTATGTGTACGCGCCGACCCTGAAATTTCGGTTCAACGAATCGTATGATTCCGCTTACCCGCGTTGAGACGCTTCTTGTTCAGTACATAGCGTTGTCTGGCCATGTCCTGTGTACGACCAGTCATCATCGTGACGGGCGCCAACAGGTGAGGCCTTGACTCTCTTGAATGCGCCTCCACTAAGACATAATTGCTACAGCGGCGTTGGCTTTGGAATCTGCCACCGTCTGCTCTTACAGCTGTCCTCTCAGATTTGGGAAGACGGAAAACCAAAATACGCTTTCCACAATGTTTCCGACACGTCGGAAAATTTGCCAATGCTATGTGACGGCCTTACGCTGATCCTGGCCTGCAGGAGCAGAAAACGCGCTGAGGTTGCCCGAGACAAGCTCTACAGACTCGTGGACGAACACATTGAACGTCTCAAGAACTTGCCGGACTACGAAGGTCATGCTGAAGTCTTTCGGAAGAACCTGGACATCGTAGTTCACACCATAGACTTGGCGCATATCCGGAGCGTCTTCCGTTTTGCGGACGAGATCTCACAAACGTATGACAGTCCCTTTTTGTTTGACAAATTTTTGCTTTAACGCGGTAAATTCAGGTATCCATACGTGTCGCATCTCATTTGCAATGCGGGCGTGGCCTGCTTTCAGAGGATAGATTGGCCACTTGCTATTTGGTCTCTGTTCACCGGCTGGGTTGCAGCAGTCACGTACCCACGATATTTCGTGCAGACTTCTGGAGAGACGAGCGAAGATGGCCTCGGTTGGATATGGCAATGTAACGTTTTCGGCCACTATGTCCTCGTATGTCTTCCTCAATCCGACTTTATACCAACACACTGACGCTTGTTGCAAGTTCCGAGCCCTGGAGCCTTTGCTCGCCAAATACACGTCGTCTATGGGAGCAAGAGTACTTTGGGTTTCATCCCATGAGGCCAGCTCTAGGTTCTACGATCCAAAGGATTGGCAACTAGTCAAGTCTGAGCACTCTTACGAAAGCTCCAAGTACCAGATGAACTTGGTATCGCTTCATCTGGATCGGGAAGCAACTCGTAAGCACACAGTTGGTACGCCTGTTGTGAGACACTTCACGGTACTTCCTGGAGTTGCTGGCACCAATATTGCCAACGCACTACTTGGAGTAGTATCGTCAGTGTGCATGTTCTTGTCTTTTTACGTTGTGAGTAGTGATATTGCACGCCTCGCTTGTCGCTTCGCTAAAAGAGCATCAAAGGCTCGATTGTTGGGCTCAAGGTATCATCCTATTACCGCCTTCAAGGCGTCTATTTCCGCGGTACATCTCTCGCTCGTCCCTCTTGCTTTCCTGCCCACCATCACCCGGAACGCAGACCCAGAACTGTCAACCGATCCGTCAGAACCCATTGAAGTCGGTACTCTCTATATTTCAGAGACGGATATATGGGGCAGAGGTCACGTTGGCATATTGAAGCTATTCGAGTCCAAGTCGGAGGAACTTCAAGCACAAGAATTATTAGACAATTGCGACCGACTCTTGAAGGCTTTCTGTGATACTGAGGGGAGACCGTCACCCTCGGGCAAGTCCCAGTAGAGGAACGATAATCACCAAGATATCTTATTACCGCAATCTTGTCTCGTCAATAGTTTGATAAAGCTGGATTTTGAACAGAGCAACCAGTCGAGTGGATATACATCGCTGATACGTGATCAAAAGCGACAAGACGGCATCCGTGCCGTGCCAAACGATACATAGTCGCCAGAAAACCGTTGGATCATCGGGTTTCAGAGCGTTCAATAGAAATACAATGGACACCCGTTCATGACGATCCTGTAACGAGTCGATCCTGAGTCGACCATGTTCTCCCTGGTAGCGCTTCAATTAAACAGGAATTACATTCCTGAAGATTTACATACACTTTGCTGCCACGTCGGCTTTTGTAAACTGGTCGTAAAATTAGTGGGAACAATATGCTCGGCAGTGTTGACGATGCTCACCTTCGCCAAAGAAGAACTGCAGGTCAAATCATAATCATAGTGCGTATACTCTTCTCCACCGCCACAGCTAACATAGAATGTGTAACCATTACCACGGAAACCACGGCAGATAAACTGGGGACAACTTAAGCAACGATCACCATCCTCGATGCAGGAGGGTTGGGATTGCAGGCAACTCCCGCAGCGCTCGAGAATGCTGCCGTCGAGGACGTCCTGTTCGGTGTCCGTGTTCACTGGATATATCCTGCTCTTCCAAGCAGTCGTCGCAGGATCTCGTTGTGCCACAAACAGCACATTTGGCGATGTAGAAGCGGCTGGAGCAATATACGTGCACGTAACAGTCGCACCAAAGAAGGTCGCGCCGGCAACACTGCTGGCCACAGTCTGGGCATCGGATTATGGCTGCCTCGAGGCCGTTGGTTTCCAAGCACTGCTGACAGCACGCCGCATCAAAGGGATGGGCATGACAAGTCACCAAAGTCTCAACGGCGGCACCTTCACATTGCTTGTTGATCCAGACTGCTACCGAGTCGCAGTCGGTACAGGCCCGGAGCTAACCACTGCAGATCAAACAGCTAAAACAATGTCAACTAGCCTTGGATCATTAGTGAAACCATGAGTAATGAGCCTCTCGCGAAATGTCTATTATGTGCCAGCGTCAGTAAGCGTCCGAAATCAATTCAATGTAAAGCTTACATGTCCCTGGCGCACAACTTTGTCGGCATAGATTCGCAGTTTCTCTGCAATTGGTTGAAGTTTTTCAGGCACGACCCACCGAGTGGGAGGCTTTTCAGCAGAATCTTGGGCCATTATAGTCCTCAAATTCGCGCCAAGGTCGTGCAGACTCTTTAATCTTGTATGTAGCGGAAATCAAGAGCTGGCTTGACTCCCGGGCAGCGTCAACCGGTAAAAATATGAGAGCGGCCACGGTGCGAGATAAATCGGGCCAATTTGTATTGCGGGAGTGCTGTCTGTCCACACTTGACAGTCTTGCTTGGTTCGAAGGTTGTGCGCGGGTAGAGTAGGGCCCAAAGCGTATGGTGTCCTTGAAGCATAGTCGATGGGGCGCGACGATACCCGTGGTTGACATATCCGACAAAGAAGGGTACAAGCCACAAAACAAGTTGACGGAGCACATGAACATCACGTTAGTGCAAATAGTACAGTTGTAGAATGTGCAAACAGCACTGTCCACTGCGTTGACTACCTTGCCAACAAGGAGTAACCGCCACGGGCAACCGAGCCTCTGTCAAGACAGGAGTTTACCTGAATGTCCCCCCCTCCCTTTGGAAACCAAGTGGTCTGTTCATCAGCTTGGCAGGGGTGACTCGATAGTGACAGGAGTGATTTGCGACCGGAAAAGGGGTATAGTTCTTAGATTATCCGGTGCTGGCCCCATCGCATCCAACTTTCTACGTGCCCGATCAGTCTGATGCCATGTCCTCAATTAGTAGCCATTTTTACACCTAGCAAGTACACGTACTGTAACAGAGGTCGCCATGCCACGCTCCAAGCCCTCGAGGAGAGTGCACGCTTTGCAAAGCTCGTTACTTGACATATATCCGCATCGTTTGCATGTTTCTACAAAGTCTATGTAAACTCTTTCGCAGTTTTCAAATTATTCTCTAGCTTACGTTGTGATTTCTGGGCCGCTTTAACATCTTCTCTCACCTCGAATGCCTCGCCCGAGTGGATGATGTCAATAATGGCGCTGGGGCGAGCAGCTTCCAAATCCTTGAGAAAAGTCCGGGCATGACCACGATATGCATCAGGAGAGTAGATGCACTCCGTCGAGAAATAATCCAGTTTCTTAAAATAAGCGTACCTGTGGTACAATGAGCATGGAAGTAGTCTGCGGGATATGGCTCACATCACTATCTCTTTCTCGTATGCGTACTTGAATGGCTTCGACCTCCTGATAGTGTCCTCCCCTTGCGTGCAAATCAGAGTGCACCGTCCGAGGCGAGCAATATCCCCGCGCATGACTACAGTTACCAGTGAGTCAAAGGACATCCGCAAGTTCATACTACCCACTGTTCATCAGCACAGTTTCCGCGATGTCGTCCGCATTATGACCCGTCACGATATGATCAACGTTTAGAGCGGTGGCACCTCTGTCGAGCGCTTGCCGTCGGAATACACCACAGAATGTACAGTTATTCTTCTTGCCTATCTCCGAGACAATTGCATCCATTGTCCAGCCGTAAAGTTCTTCGTACGATAAAATTTTAAGGGGCATGTTGTATTGCTGTTGGTTGCGCTTTACAGTCTGTCAAAAAAGACGTTACTGAGACTCAATGTTGATGAGAAATATTTTGTATCAACCTCGAGTGAATCATCTCTATAGCCTGTAATTCCTTCGTCTATTGACAACAAATACAGGTCGAGGCCGTAGTTATACCGATCATTCAGAGTCTTCATGACGTAGGCTAACACGGTTGAGTCTACAGATGCCCGGAAAAACCGATTAATTGAAGAAACCAGGTATAAGAAAAGAACCGACAATCATACCTTTCCCTCCAGATGCACCTATAGCGACTCTGTCTCCGGGTTTGAACAATTTTGCTTCGGTGATCGTGTGGTGGACCTCCGTCTCGAAGACGAAGAAGAAGCACTCTCTGCATATTTGCTGACCCGTCTTAGGCCTCTTCAGGATTGCTTTTGCGCTATGACATAGTGCGCAAGACGTTGGAGCCATACGAGCAACAAACCAGCAAGTTGGAGGTAGGAGGCATGTAGATTAGATTAAGCGTAGAGCGATACTATGGGGTGCCAGTGGTCCCCGCCAGCTGGACTCCAAAGGTCTATGACATGCACTGTGTCTGCATAACTTGGATTTGTCGTCCTTCGTCTCAGATCGGTGATGCCTAGGGAACTTCGAAAACGCGGTAAAAAGAATAAGAAAGCGGGCGGCCAACCTGAGGATCAGGCAAAAGCTGCGCAGGATAATTACCAGAAATCTACCGGGGAGCCTTCCTGGATAATATCTGCACCTGAAGTGGACGAAACACCTCCGGACGCACCTTTCGGCTATGTTGACCCAGATGTGAAGGCGTACTTTCGCACTGTCGACGAACAAATACGAGCTTGGCAAGAGAATGAATCCCCCGCTGACAATGAGAACGAAGACCTGGATCCAAACGAAGGTGAGCACCTTTGACGCAATGCAGTCGTCCACATGGAGGTCCATTCCACCATATCCCACAGCCAAGCGCCTGTTTTTCATCGCCGCTCTCAATGAAATGTCGGGCAAAGAAAAGCAACTGGCCACGGATCCGGATTGTTCAGTCATACTCGAGCGCATGGCACATTCAATGGATGACTTTGTTCGGAGGGTATTCTTGGACAGTTTGAGTGGTTCGTGAGTGGTATATTCTCCTCCTTTTGGCGATGTCTCAGCCATCGTGGACAGATTTGAGCCGCTTCTCAGACATCGATTTGCCTCTCATGTATGCCAAACATTCTTCTCAATCGCGGCCACAACGGTTTCACGAGAGGTTTGTCTCTAATCTGGTTGTCTTGTCTTATGCCGGTTATTGAAAAGCATTCTGAAGACCCGGGGAATTTTACCTGACGTAACCATCTCTGAGGACAAGGGGGAACTCCGAACGTTGACCCAGTTGGTTCTGGACATTTGTGAGGTATAAGATCGGTTCACTTGTATGGTATTACAATTCACGATATTTGTAGGAACTCCGCCCTCATTTCACGTCGTTGATCATGGATCCCTTCGCATCGCACGTATTACGCTCTCTGCTTTTCTTGCTATGTCCAAACGTGCTCCCAGAAGACCAGGCGACTCAAAAGTTTGTGCGATCTAAAAAGAGCACGTCGTGGAAGGCAAAACAGGGCGCTATGAAATCTGTCTTTTCTGATGACAAAGGCAAGGACAGAGAGGTCCAGAAAGCTCTCATACCAAGTCATTTCTCTGACGCGGCAGCCGCGTTCTTGCGCATCCTCAGGCAAGAATTAAACGAAAATGAAATCAGGGCCCTGGCTGCCAATAAGGTGGCCAGCCCTCTTCTGCAGGTAGGTCTTTGCATGTAGCTGTGAGGTTGCTCGCTGAACTGCCCTTCCAAACAAAGTTGGTTCTAGAAGTTGAGGCGGACCAAGGTTATACGTCAACCCCTGGATCTATTATGGATCGCGTCTTGGTTGGAATGATAACTGCGTACCGTACGTGACCGTCTTATTTTATCTAGTCATTTTAGAATATCATGAATTCGCTACAGATGAAGACCCTGAGGCGACTCCTGAACCCTCTGATTACCTCGTCACTCTACTGCGGGATCCAACGTCCTCGCATTTGCTGGAAACACTGGTGTCACGTTGTCCTGAACAGATCTTCAACCTTCTTTGGTCAACGTATTTTCACAGAAAGCTGGCCCGACTTGCACTCCATCCCGTTGCAAACTTCGTCGTCGCTACGGCCTGCGAGCGATTGCACAGCAACCAACTCAGCGACACCCTCAAGGAGCTCTATTCTTCGTGGAAAAAGATGATCAGTAAGCTGGTCCCATATAGCTTTGAACATGTTTCACTGAACTTGGTAACAGAGTCATCCAGAACTAGAGTTTTGCGTACTTTGATAGACAGATCAGGTGCCCTTGGAGCCCATGAAAGTGATGTCTGCGAGGTTTGTTCGTACTCCAGAATGTCAAGATGTTGAGTGCCCATGCTTTTCTTTGCTAGGCTGTCTTCACAGCCCTCGAGCTTCCTGACTTGGAGAGACGGTCAAAGCTCGTGCCTTGCGCATTGGCCTTGAAGTCGCTACAGGTACTTTGATCAGTTCATACTATGTCATGAACTCATCCAAATCTTACAGGAATATATGGAAATGCTTTCCTCGCAGCAACTACCCCAGGATGTAGAGCACAAGAAAAAACCCGGTCGTAAAACTGAATCAGAGGACCCAAGGGAACCAAAAGTTCAAGGAGCCCTGATATTACAATCATTACTGAGGCTCGCTGAGCCTCACTGCTCGGTAGTGGTGGACAGGTGTGGTTCGGCTTTGTCGAGCCTCAGGTCTCGTCAACTCATCGCTCAACAGCATTGGCTCGCTTTCAGTGGAAGAACTCATCGTCATATCTCATCATCCGACAAGCTCGAGAGTCATAGACGTACTATTCGAGTCGCCGACGGTGTCATTCAAAGCAAAACGCCGACTTGTCATGTCTCTTATTGGACACTATCATACTCTTGTCGACGACAGGATAGGAAGTAGGATTGGCGACCGTTGCTGGACATTTGCTGATCCGTACTTGAGAGTGAGTGTGGAGGATGCTTCCTTTCATACTGGCCTAATTCTTTACCAGGAAAAGGTAGCTCGTTCTCTCATTCCTTATGAGCAATTCCTTGCAGCTTCTTTCTATGGCAAATTTTTTGCACGCAACCTCAACCTGTATCTCCTGCAACGGCGGCCTGAGGACTGGAAGACACTTCAGGCAGACAGCAAAGCAAGTACCTCAACGCCACAACCCACTACCGAGCAAGCGCCGTCCCAGCCATCTCCACAAAGAGCTGCAGCTCAACCCGGCTCTACTCCAACCGAGACACAAAAATCAAAACCATCCAAAAAACGCAGCGTACGTGAAGATGAAATCGACACGCTCTTCAACGCAGCATTGGGAACCAAAAAGAGAAGGGCTGCTGTTGCACCAGTCGCGTCTCACGAGGCAAGAGAGGTTATGGACAAGGAGTTGGGCGACGTTTTAGGCGCGATACGTGCTACACCAGGTGGGGAACGTGGACATGCAGCGAAGAAGCGGAAGCGATAGGGAAAGACTTGAAACTTGGGGGACATGGACCACTGTATAAAGTCTAGACTCCACGGTTCAAGGCAGGGAACTCGTCCGAAAGAAATGTTCCATTCCTTACGCCTCGTACGTTCACCGTTACCAAAGGGCTTCCCCTTCAAATGGGCTGAACACCCCGTTTCGCAACGGATTCCGGGAGAATGCATTACGTAGACGCGGTACAAATGCGTCCTTCGGGCATTGCAGTGCTCAAAGTGTTGGCAGGCCGAAGTTCTGCAGACCTGGAGAGCAAGCTGAGTATGTGAGAGCGGCGGTGTTGTTACGCAGTTTACTTTCGTTGATGGAACGATCCGAAGGGATCAAACAAGATAATGTGAATTCAAGAACGGAGAACCGTACGCCCCATCACCATGGGCCGCCGTGTCTTCGCAAAGACCCGAGACGCCTTGGTGGCTGGATTTGAGATAGCATATTTGTCTGCTTACCGTAAACACAACACATGAGACATGTTAATAGCCGAGCCCATGAAAATGTGTAGCAAGACTTGAGGGGGCTGAGGTGATGACGCCCCTGTTTTTCGACGGCGTACACATAGCAAGCTTGGTCGACAGGGGTACGGTGGGGAGAAAAAGGAGCGACGCGGCTTCACGACATGTCTACGTCAGCATCTGGTCTCGCCTCCCCTCTAGCTACCGAATTGATTAATTCTCGGCGAACTTCCGGGCCAATTTGAGCATGAGGATTGACCCGAATAACGTCGAGCAGTGCATCCTTCTGATCTGGCGTGAGATCAGGCGAATACCTACGAAGGGAGATGAGGGAATTGGTCGTTACATGTATGATGGCAAAGCCATACCTCTGGCAGAAGGAGAGAAGACTCTGATGCCATAGGACAGGTAGCTTTTCCGACTCTGCACGACTGCGTGCTTTGTACGTATTTGACAAGCGTATAAAATGGAAAACTAGCGCATCGACGACTTTGTATGGGAGCTGATACTTCTTGTCAATCAGCACCCGAATAAATAAGGAGTTGGGCCCTGTGCCAAGATAGGTTAGTGCCTTCTTGATGGAAAAACCCGACCATTCCCACCTGAGTAGTCCATTTCTGCTATCTGTAATAGCGCAGCTGCTGAATGCAGCACGGGAACTTTTTTCTTCGCGACCACCGAAGCGATAATCGCTGCTTCTCTAAGTGTACATCCATTCTGCAAAGGATTCAACGAAATCTGGGTTGGAGAGAATTCTCTGGACATACTTCAAGCATAGGGAATACTATTCCTTTGAAAAAGGCGCCGGGCTTGTACAACGCACGCTTAAGGCATTCGTAATACTGTACGTTGAGTTTCTTGTTCGTTTGTATATCTTCTCGTATTGCGTCTAGCAATACCACGGATAAGAATAGCTGTGCTTGGGGAGGTTTCATCGTGGACACGAATATTCTCGTCGCCGCCCGACAGGCATGAGGACTCCAATTTTCTGGTCGGGTAAGAGCTAATATGCGAGCCCAAGCAGGAAGCGATGGGATGACTTTAAAGAATTTTGGGAGGGGCCCTGATTTGTATCCATGAAGAAAGATGGCAAGTCTGATAGCCTGTTATTGCGTAATGGACATATAGATGGTCACAAGAGGCTTACTTTGAATACGATTCAACCAATCTAGGGTCAAGCCCAAGGGCCGGATCGGGACGTTCCTTGTCTGCGAGTTGGCATGAGAACACGTTCGATAGGGATACTAGTAGCTAACCTTGATGTGCTTTTTGAATAAGTGCGACGTTTCCAGACTGATCGCCGTCCAGCTTTGAAAATATAATGTCGGCCAATGTGCGCCGCTCTCCTGAGTTGTCAGGCAGGAGGGTATCGAGTGCTTGCATATCCCCTGAATCTAGTTGCTACTGGCCTGTTCAGAGTGACTCCGGACACTCGGCAGAAATTTGGTGGGACTCACGAACATCTCCTCTGCGTCCGCATTGTCGGACATTTCCCCCTCAGCATCATCGTCGCTTTCATCTTCGTCGGGTGCAGTCCGAGGCTGCAGCCTTCTGGCATCCACATCTGACTCTTCCCCGGCAAGATCGTCTGGCATCTCCAATTCATCTTGTTGATCGCGGGCGAGCTCGAATATTTTGCGCGAGGTTTTAGGATCAAGGATCACCTAGAAGAGTGTGAATGGCTGTCCGTGCTAGCTGAGACATCGATATGCACCTCGTCGTTGTCTTCTTCACCGATGCTTTTGCGCGCCTTTTTGCGTTTACCAGGCTGTGTGACACGACCGTATTTTGCTTGCACTTCATCCTCGTTGAGTTGAACGAGGAGGGGGTCATGTCTTTGCTTTGTAGATTTTTGCACTCGAGGCATGACCGGTCCAAGATTTCTGAAAATGATTATTTTTGAGGTGCTGAAGGGCTATGTCCAAAATGGGAGATCAACATTTACGTCCAGATTTAGAAGTGGCTGTGTTCTGATTGGACAGAGGGAGATGACTCTGTCGCTCTGTTTTGTTCTCCCCGCCAAGTTTGGACCGTTTAAAATCCCAGGATGCCGCCAAAACCAGCCCTGGTTCAGCCTGTGAGTTTTCTTCTGTTTCCGTTCTTCCTCCATCCACGTCCCCATGGCCCAACCGATCCTCCCTGCAGAACTGGTATTCCCCGTCATCCCTCGTCCACGTCGGTCTGACCGTCCTGCTCACAGATCCGCACCTTGGACAAGAACGGCAAAGAAATCAAGACAGTTGGCTTCCGGCGTTTCGGTTTCGACTGCGAGGTGCCCATCGATGTCCTTCGCTCACTCTATCTTCGACCACATTACATCGTTACCGCATCAAAAAGCCAAGTCTCAGAATCAGACGAAAAAGAGGAAATCGATCATGCACGTTTCACGCAGGGTCTCGCCGCCTACCAATCAAAGTCCATCTTCTATCCTGACATCCAGTCCATATCGTATACGACGCTTTCTCGGTTTCCCCCGGTAAAGCTGTTGCCTTCATCATCCAGAAAGCGGGTCCTTGTCACCGGTGGCGCTGGGTTTGTCGGCTCACATCTCGTCGATCGCCTCATGCTCCTGGGCCATGAAGTCACTGTCCTGGATAACTTCTTCACTGGCTCCAAAACAACCGTTAGCCATTGGGTCGGTCACCCAAACTTTGAGATGGTCCGCCATGACGTGGTCGAACCGTTCATGATTGAATGTGACCGTGAGTTCTGCAATAATCCTTTTCCTTGACATGTGCTCATGGGTGCTAGAAATTTATCACCTTGCTTGCCCTGCTTCTCCGCCCCATTATCAATTCAACGCCGTCAAAACTATAAAAACTTCCTTCATGGGAACACTCAACATGCTTGGCCTAGCAAAACGAACAAAGGCCAGATTCCTGATCAGCAGTACATCTGGTCTGCCCATTTCCTTTAACAATCTCCAGTCGCAGTACCTGACTGAGATACAGAGGTGTATGGTGATCCTGAGGTACACCCTCAACACGAAGACTAGTAAGGCATTCTTGGTTACCTTCAATAACTTCCTGATTTCCACATCAGCTGGGGCCATGTCAATCCGATCGGCCCTCGCGCTTGTTATGATGAAGGCAAGCGCGTTGCCGAAACTCTGACATATGGCTTCCACCGGCAAGATGGTGTGGACGTCCGCGTGGCGCGTATCTTCAATACATATGGTAAGTTGTACACTGCAATGTTCGGATGTCACCAGCTAACCGTTCATGACAGGACCGCGCAGTTAGTACTGCCGCACTCCCCCGTTTTGAAAACACTAATAATTACTCCGTGACAGTGAATCCCTACGACGGACGCGTCGTATCAAATTTCATCGTTCAAGCGCTCCGGGGTGAGGACATGACAGTATACGGTGACGGCAAGCAAACGCGCTCCTTCCAGTACATTCATGACTTGATCGATGGCTTGATTGCTCTCATGAACTCGAACGAGACACGCCCTGTGAACATTGGCAATGGTGACGAGTTCACCATTGGAGAGTTTGCGGAGCTCGTTCGCGAGGTTGTCGAGAAAGTGCAAATGGAGGATGGCGTGGCCGTTCCTCGACGGGTACAAATTGTTTACAAGCCTATGCCTACTGATGATCCCCAGAAAAGACGGCCGGACACATCGAGAGCGAAGGAGGCTCTGGATTGGCAACCGCGTTGGACCGTCCGCATGGGGTTGGAAGAGATGGTTCGTTACTACAAGGCAAAGATGGCGGAGGGAAGCATCTAAATTTTCCTTGGTTTTTGGTCCCGTCTCTGTTCTGGTTTTGCACGGAGTTAGGTATATGACATTGTATTGCATTTGGTTAACCAATTATCCACGATTCGGACTACATGTACATTGATGGTAAGTAGTGAATATAATGTGTTATAGCTGTCGACGAAGTAGATGATTTGTCTCCTGAAAATCGGTAGTGTCCGTACAAATAACGAGCGATGAGAGCAACGACAGAGAAAAGAACGACTAGGTAAACGAAAGAACACTTTTGCACGACAGTATTGTTCCTGGGGGACGACCAAGGGTCTTGGGGGAAGCTATCGCATACCTCTTTTGGGGTTCGAGAAAGAGCTGTTAACGCTGAGTCTAGATGGAGCACTCTTCATGACGACCTTCGCCATGGATCCTTTGATAACTTGTTTGTCGACGGAACTGGTGTTGAAGGTCGTCCTTCGCATACGACCGTCTTGGGCGATATCTTCAGTGACAAGATCGGTCCCGTTTGCAGTCAACGATCCCGACAAAACTCGCTCTGGTGACCTTTCGGTATTCAAACGGCGACCAGCACCTATACATCCACGCAGATGTAACGCGAGGGCATTTGGGGGGAGAAAAATAAGAGACGTACCAACATGACTGATGCCACGGTTATCGCCGTGAAACCAATGCAAATGTTTGCGCTCTGAATATCTAACGCCGATTAGTGAGCTCGGACGTTTTGTCCTCGATAAAAAGTCAAGTCACCCACTTTCGCATAGGTCGACCGTCCCTCCCAAGCGGACAATAGGCTTTGTCAACATTCTTTGCATATACTTTGAGGTTGACCAGTTGACTCTGTGCGACTTCTGGCGTCACGCAGGAAAATGAGAGCACAGACCGTGGATCCCGACGCGCAATGGAAGGATCACCGACGAGCTCGGATAGCGTTCGCAATGCAATTTTCGTGCGCTCTACGACCGGCAACGCTGGAGGCACCAAGTCCGATCGTGTAGGCAGCAGCTGGGCCAAAAATTCTGCGAAGACTCGATTGACCAAAGAAGCGCTCCCGGGGACGATTGACATGCACGCCTTCGCACCTTGGTACGCAGGTAGCGTCAATTTTGCTGTTATGGTGGACCACGAAACAGTCACAAACCTCTGATGACGTACAGTCGGGCGCCGCCTTGTACGTTGATGAGATCTTCCCTCAGTTTCTCGGCATAACATAGGGGTGCAACAGGACTAAACTCATTCTGAACAGTGTTTAAATCACGAAGAGACCCCAAAAAAATCTAGCACACCTGTATTATCAAAACCGGACAAGTGATGCTTGCGTACTCTTTCGCACTGAGAGGCGTCCGCTGGCGAACGAAGCACTAAGCCCAGTTGACCGCAAGAAAGTAGAAATCGCGTACATTCATCATGATGTTTACCATCTCAACTATTCGAAGTCTTCTTCCAGGAGGCGTCACCATCTCCCAGTACGCAATCAACTATTTCGAGTCTTTAGCGAGTGGCGTTCCGCATACGTGTGGCACGAACCTCGTCTTGCAGGTCAATATTGTCCGTCTGGATGAATCGTCGTGAACAGGTGCCCTCAGTTCCGAAACGGAGGCGCCCATACCTCGCCCGTCATAAAGGTGACGACCTCGTTGCCGGCGAGTTCAAAAGCGTCCAGGTCGGTAGCATAACACCAGAGTTGCAAGAGCTCGTCATACGCGTTGAAGACCCACTTAAGTCTTGAAAAAAATTTCGTGAGATTTAAGTATGATAGACAATGTGGTTAACAACGCGTACTCTGTTGGTGGGGGTACGTTGCATAGGGTGAGACTTGAGACGAGCTCCGGCCATCTGAAAATAGTGAGCGAGCGACATTAAACGACACCGAGAAACGTACAACGCGGTGAGCCTGAGAACACAATTTACAGATAAACATTCGAAGGCAAGAATGTGAGAAGGTGGTAAAAAGAGCGCCTGTCCAATATTAGAGTGGATGGGCGAGAAGTCGAGAATTCTGAATTAAAGAGACGCACCTGCATGGCCAATGCTAGATCGGCCGCATCTACATAACAGTCGTGGTATGGGCTGGGTCTACATCGCGAACGACCCATCGTGCGCTGGTCGAAAGCGACCAGGTTGTAGTGGGACGATAGCCTCGGGTCATCGAAGTGTCTGGAGAGCCAACTCGAGTCGAGGAAGAGTGGATGCAATATAATGACCGTCGGCTTTGCTGGGTCGAAGCTTCCAACGTTCCCGTATACAGTGTTTGTGATGTACCATATAGATATGTAGTCTCCGTTTGATGGTATATCGACGTATGGCATACGGGGCACGGCGAGTAAACCAGCGAACACGACGCCCACAAGTCTTATAGTTACTATGAAAAAGGGTATCCTGCACTAATAGACCCTACCATGACCCAACCCTGACATGAACACTGGCTCCATACGTCAAAAAGCTGATCAAAATTTTTTCACGGTTACTTCAACAGAACACTTCAACGAAATTGTCCGCCGGTAAGTCGGGTCCGCAATACTCCCCTCAATCACCCCAGTAGCCCTCACTTGCCTTGGCTTGTGCTGGTTCCATCGTGTGCTGTCCCGTGCGTGCATGGTCCACTCTCGGGCTCTAGAACCCTGATTAACGTCACGGCGTGGGCGTTCTATAATGACCGCACGGCAGTAAGCGAGATATTGCCCGCTTTCTCCAAGTCGAATCTTGACAGTGTTGACATGTTGGTGACACTTCCCCGCCGGGCGACTGCGATCTCGTCATCTCCGCTAAGCCTTGTCTCCCTCACGAGGCCTCACCTGGCTCTTTCCTGACTTCAACGGACAGCTGCCGTCCTGGTCATTTTGCCTGTTAGGTAGACCCCCCCTAGACATAGTACATTCGAGAAAAAAAAAGTTTCTTGCTTTACTTACATGCATGCACAAGATCAATAGCCTCGCCATTGTTCTCTCATGACCTATTGTACGCGACAATGAGCAACGCTAACGCCACGGCGAGCTTCTCACCGCATATCATGTACAGCAGTGCCGGACGCCGGGGCCGTACACCAGACCCTAAGCCTTGCACGCCGATGACGCGACCATCCATTTGGAGTACTCGGACCGCCAATCCAAAAGTCAAAAGAATACTTCCGGGAGACAATGGAGCCATCGAAAGCAACGATAACTTTGGATTGTTGCGAGGAACCAGAGAAGACAAAGCCCGCTCTTTCGCCTGAAAGAGTCATCAAGCGAAGGGCAGTCAGTGCCTAACTTTACCCTACAATCCCCTCTAAAACCTGTACCACCCTTCGTTGCTTCTGTAACGGCAAAAAGTACGTCCCCGTCAAGCCGTGATCAGTAACACAGTGCCAGCCGTCCTTACCTCGCAATGGGCCTGGGAATCCGTAGCGAACATGGTTGGTACTCCGAGGGATTCCAGTGCAATTTGTTGCTTTTGTGTAAGGGCGTCCCAAGCAAGTAGGACCCTTTGAGAGTCGAACCTCTGCAGTTCCTTGCGGTATGCATCATTCATCATCTGTACGATCATTGGTGAGACTGAGTTTTCAATGAAAAAGTTTCTCAGTATCGAACATCAGCCTCGTGCTTTGACAGCCCTGCTCCAATCAGACCAGCTCTGCAACAACGCATTAATGGAATGGGAATGAATTGAAAGATGACACGTAAAACTTACTTTGTACGAGCAATCTTCACCTTCTCCTCGTGTTTCTTCTGTATTGCGCTCCGTTCTTCCCATAACTGCCGCTCGAGATCCCTTTGCTCCTCCTGCAGCTGATAATACGTCAACTTCGTCAGCAAGGTACGATGGAGGGGCGAGGAACATACTCGAGCCACGGAAGCAACAAACTCGGGGCTCTCAGTCAACTGCGTCAAATGGGGTAAGGCCTGTTGAAACGACATAGACCGGGCATCCTGGACACGTTTATGCGATGATGGTGGTGGCCCTGCTGTGTTCACGGTCCGTGCAGGCCGCTGATCAGATTGAGATGCAAAGGGTGATTCCGATACGGATTTGTAATTTTGCCTAGACAACGTTGTATGCAACGACGGTTGCGAGGACTGTGACGTGTCACTGGAAGGGGCTGAATTCCATGCCGACGACTGCAGCTGGGAAAGCAGAGAAGCCACCGATGTTGACGGAGTGATACTGGTCGCGTGAAATGCTGGCGAGTCGGCCTGCCCACCTTGCGAACTCGAACTCTCGGGCACAACTGACGGTGAAGTCAACTCCTGTGCAGGTCGAGAAGGATCGGCGTCCATCGTTTCTTGCCATGCTTGTGACGATTTGAGTCGCTCGAGGAGAGCCTTTACGCCAGCCGGATCCTAGACCATTCCTCGTCAATATCGCATTTGATCTTCAAGACGGTTACTACGTACGTTGATGTTCGTGAAGCTCATTGCACTGCGCAGCAGTTTGTAGGCAGTGATTCGAGGCGTGTGCTGGATTGATTCGTGGAAGAAGCCTCGACAAAACGGATGGCCCTGCCCAGCCTGTTGTCCAAGTTGTTGTCGGAGCTTGGGCTCAAAGTTGACTTGTTTGCAACACGAGAGGGTTATGCAAATCCAGTGGTTCTGGACATCGACCCGAGTCAATCGAAGCCCTTCTGAGTTTAAGTAGGGCGGCTCAACTACGTATGGAAGAGAAGATACAAATGGAGGTTCTGCATCATGGAAGTTTCAACCAACTTAGGAACATGTGACCACATCAACTGTACTAAGTTTTGACCAAGTTGAAGCACACCTCGGACAGATTCAACTCGGGCTATTCCAAGGATCAGTTCACTGGCCTCCTCAACATTGGTTGTATCCAGACATAGGGAAACCGAACCTATTATCGCATTCAGGTATGTAACGTTGAGCTTGCCGAAGTCCCAAAAGACCCTGAGGTCTGAGGATTGGAAGCCGAATCACTGATTATAGTGTTGTGATCGTACGGTCAGGAGTGGATACTTATTGCGGGCAAGTTTATGACCGCCTACATCCCTGCACGCTTGAGTACAGGATGTTCTCAGGGTCCTGTAAGGTTCTGAGGATGTCAGCCATCCAGCCCTTTGCAGTATTATATCCACAGCTCGAACCGAAGGTTGTGGAGACAAGCATACTAATATGATCACCAGTCACTTTGGACGATGGCATTTGCGTTGATGTCAGCGGTCAGATCAACGGCGTAAACTTTGTCTGCCATGTTTTTGAAAATACGATAAGAGATCTGAGGGTTCTGAGACTGAAGTTGATATCGGGCGGTGGTGCCGAGAAATATGGCTGTAGGGGCATCGTGTCAACCCTCGATGTTTATCCGACACACCGCACGCCATGCTGGTGACCTAGAAGAACAGTTGAAAATCAAACCCTTGATCAACCTGAACAAACGCACCTGGTAGGATGTTGCTGAACATGCGTCAATGACAACGGTGCCTGCGCTAGCCTCCTGCGGTTTTGTGCCGCTGCTAGCATCTAAAAAAAAAAAAATAGCGTGCTCCTCAAATAGAGCACTGCCGACCACACTGGAAGAGGCAAAAGATACAGCCGGCGACGCAGAACGAGCACCCCCGGACAAGGCTAGGTGTGGAATAGTGTGAAATGGGGTCCCGACACTGACCCGACACACCCGAGATGGCACAGGATCCGGCAGAACCGCTCTGTCGGGACGTCCGAGCTGCGGACACAAAAAGTCTGTCCTGGGAAACCCCTGGAAACCCCTTGACTTGAGTTTGACGTGCCGGACAGAGCCTGAGTCAAGCCTTCGCTGATCGACCATCTCGCGAAGCGCCGTGGAGATGTGATACACCACATCCACGGCAACCACCAGCAACCACCTCGGACAAGGATGCCATCGTTCGACGGGCTTTCCTTGCTTTCAGTTTTGATTGCTGACTCGCCGGAAACCTGGATCTGGGTCATGTTGAGGTGGTATATCCAAGCGCGGATTGCAAGAGTTAAGAGGATTACAAAATGATGTCACCTACAACTGATTAGTATGACAGAGGTGATATGATGCCTAATTGGCAGCGACATGCAACAACGTCATGGCAGCAAACACGAGGTCCAACTCCTTTAGTCCTCATGCCGCATAACCATAAATTTAAAGCACTTTTTGTGAAGGCGGGGGTAGCACACAAAAGGAATTCGAAGAGACGCACGGAGGTTTGGTAAGACAGACTGTTAAGCAAGACCAAAGGCAGTATGTTTGCGCAACGACTTGGCTAGAAGAGGCGAGGTCGTGTCGTAAAGGCCACGATATGACCGGCGGACTTGTGCGCCACCCGCCTGCTGAAGCGGGGCGGGCCTGATCACGGTGTTCTGAGCGAGCATTGGAGCACAGAACGATCCTCACAAGCTGTGTTACCCTCCGACTCAGCCGCGATCCGGGCAGCCTGTCAGGGAGCATCCGGCATGACCTGGAAAGCAAGGGGCATCCTGAGGCCGAGGATGTGACGGATCCTGAGCATCGCAACCCGCCGCATCGTGTTTTGGACAGTGGAAATAAGCAAATCAAGCAGCCGCCACCTGCCAAAGTGATATCACACGGTCGATCTGTAAGGATTGACGCTCAGGTGTATTTGTTAGAGAACGAATGCCGTGTATGAGCAGGGACAGAAGCACGACGCAGAATGGAATTATACGTACGATGGAGGACGATGACTCTGTGAGAATCAGCTCGACGTTGGACGATCTTCCCGTTCAAATCCAAGTACGTTCGGCTGTGGGAGGGAAAAGGTCACGAATATGGCGGCCGAGTTACGGCAAAAACTATGACAATAAATATATGGACAATAAATAATTACCTTGCCATCTCAACTTTCCACGCTACCGGGCCTCTTTCTTTCTGCGACTTGCCTCACTGCTGCCATCGTCCTTCTCCCTTATTTCTTCTCTTCTCCTCATTCTCCCGTTTCTTGTCGGCCTGTTTAATTTCTGTAATCCTTCAGCTCGCATCTCCCCCGACATTCGCTTTCGTTTTTCTTTGCGATGCCTGCGGATCACCCCGACCAGCCAGCGCAAAGCTCTTCTCATATGATGAAGACCACGAAACGCGGGAGGCCTTACTTGAAGGTATTTTCCTTGATATTCCTCCAACACCGCGCATGCAACCGACCTTTCTTCCGCCAGGACACTCTCGATCTTTTCGCGACCCTCATCGTGTCTCTCCAACTGACAACGCACAAGCAATACTTCCGCATCTTCCCCCACTCATTCTCCACGTCGGTTCCGTGCCCTTTCCTCTATCGACTTACCTCTAACCTACCATCATAGTGACGAGGCAGCCCAGAACCTAGCATCCCTGAAATTTTCCCAGTCAAACCGCGGGCCGGATCCAAAAGATAAATCACGAATAGTGACGACCACCACAACGACCACCTTCTCCATGACTCGTGAAATGGCAAAGGCAATGTGCCAGCACTTTATGGATGCTCGTCTGATTGAGAATGCCGCCGATCAGGGCTCAAATCTATTCAAGGACCGGGGCACGTACGTCCTCACACCCAAGGGTCTCCATGTCCTCGAGCGCTTCATCTCGAAAAACGGCATCAACTCGGATCACTTGCAACCTGTCTTTGCTTCCCAACCCATCTGCATTAAGCTTCTGCACCTCGAGCGCCGATCTGCTGATGATGAGATCATCGTCACGCAATCCGTAATTACGGCGCTCTTTCGTCGATTCGTTGGACGCCAGGCAAATTATCTCTCTCAGAGTGCTGCTGGTCCCCAGGACCCCTTCCAGGAATACCACGAACGGTCGAAGGGTGTGCCACTGATGGATGTCCAGGAGAAGGCCCAGCCACTGCTTGGCAAGGCAACCATCGTTCACAAGTACTGCTTTTCTGCGGTCTGCGCACTGGAGTGGCTCTGCGATTTCACATCAGTCGTGGGCAGAGAAGAGGCAGCGGAGATGGCCGCTCAGTTTGTCCGCTTCGGTCTTATCACCCTCGTCAGTGACAAGAGGAAGAACAACGACTCTGCCATTATCTTTACTGTCCGTGGTTCTACTCCGAATGGGAACTCACCTGTCAGAGTAAGTCGTTGTCTTGGTCGTATCCCACAAATTAGCTCATCGTCTGACCCGTCCAGCCGCACGGAGAGTTCCGATGCACCGCGAAGGCTATCTATAGAATCACAGATGAGGGACGACGGGTGGCTCAGTGGGATGAGGCTACCGGTTCACCCAACAGTTCGATGACGAACTTTCATGATCGCTCCTCCCTTGAAAGTAGCACGCTCGAAGCAGTGCCAAAGTCCGGTCACGAGGCAGTTGTCAGCGCTGCAAATGCCAAAATTCACCGTCGCATATCCATGATGGAGAAGCTCAATACCGCTTACGAGGCCGGAGAGAAGAAGAGCGCCGTCAAGAGCAATACTGACCGCTTAAACTACATCTTGGAGGATCCTTCGTATCGTTCCCTCTTCCGTGACTTCTTGAAGGCCAACTTTTGCGAGGAGAATCTTTCTTTCTGGATGGACGTTGAGGATTTCAAGCGCAAGTTCAGCATCACATCAACTGCCCAGGCGAATGCTCCACCTCGATCTGGGAAGGCAACACCGGGGCAAGCAGCTATGGAAAAACATCACGAATCTCTCATCCAGACAGCTGTGCAAATCTACAACAAGTACCTTGCACCGTCAAGCCAGAACGAGCTAAATATTGACCACGGCCTTCGATTGGATCTCGCAAGTTACCTTGGCGAGGTCGTGACCAACTTGAACGGCAAAGCTTTTGATGGCCAGGTTGACGCCAGCCAAGCCAGTTCGTTCAATGCCACGCAGTTGCAGATGCTCATCAAACTCTACTCACGCATTCAAACCCACGTACTTCGTTTGATGGCGATGGATTCGTTACCAAAGGTGGGTTGCTATCGTCTTCTATGGCTCATGTTTTCATTTGTTCATGGCTTGTACAGTTTGTGAAAACGCAACGTTTTCTTGACGCTCGGCAGCATCTCGGGGAAGGGGACGCGAACAACGATGATGTCCTTTTCCTGACTAAGCCACCTGCCCCACCAGGTCTCAACGGTGAGGAGACAGGTGGCGCGTATATGACTGTATCTGCGAGAGCCAGCGAACGGGAACACAGGCAAAATCACCAGCTCCCTGGTTCTCCTAGCATCTCGTAAACTCTCGACCCGTCCATCATACGTTATTTTTACAGGAACTCTAGCTTGTTATGAACACACTGTCTGCCGATGCCGCGTCCGTGCATATTCAAAGTCGCAAGTTTCGGTCTCACAGCCATTATGCTCACTTTTCCACGCAATTTTCATTTCTCTAACCCGGGGGGTTTATCGTTCATACCTTCATCGCAGTAATTTTTGCCACCATCCAGTATAGTTTTCCTAGGCCCGCTTGTCATGCTTATATCACTGTTCCAGCGTCCGTCCTGTTCACTACTTTGCATCAAGACGATCCTCTCCTCTACCTTTCCATCCATTGGCGGTGTACAATCTACAACTTAATACATTACACATACCTACTCTTGCACAGGTGATATGTCTTAATCGATGGCTTGTTCCATAGGCACGAAGTCTTATCTATATTATCAATTAAAGACTTCATCACTGCTTGACATGCGCCGTCTGGCAGGACTGTCAGATGGCCTCAAGTTGGCACCATGGGAAGTGATACAAATTACTCCCGCTAACTCGACACGTTTCTGAAAGTTGCTCAGCGGACCGATTGTATTCCCAGACTCCACTCTATAGCAAGGCTGAGCAGTCATGTCGTGGATCTGGAACCCTAGTGGCGATGTAGCCAGACCAACACCGTCCGAACAGATGGTTCAGGACCCTTCTGACCCTGCCAGAAAGGTGGCAAAGAAGTCAGCGAACCAACCCTTCCTTGCGTGAGTGCACCTGTACTTGACGTGATTCTCATTCATTGCTCACCGAACATCACGTACAGTTACAAGCAGTTCAAGGAACGGCAGGAGCAAGAACACCAGGCTTGGTTAGAGCGCAAAAGGGAACGGCTCGAAAAGATGGCCCGAGGAGAAACAGTTGGACCGGAAGAACGTGATCCTACGGCGGAGGAAGAAGTCGGGCTGCTCGGTCTCCTCAAGTTCATTGTATACGTCCTGCTTGTAATCGCGCTGGCTGGCAAGTTCTTCACCGGTAGTTTCTTGTGGGAATACGATGGGAAATGGGCGAGATTAAAGACATATTGGCCGGTTGGACACCTTCACTCGTGTGCATTTGATGTGTTGTCACTCACGAAAGCCAAATTGCATCCAGGAATCTAGCGGTCGTCTGTTCTCGGAGTCTTACCTCGCAACGTTTGACGGGACGGACGAGAATAAGCCTTTATACTTGGCCGTACGTATCTCTTTTGGACATGGGCCTTGCCTGCGACTCATCGGACGGGGACGAATGCACGGCAGATTGATCACGACGTCTATGATGTCTCCAGTAACAGACGAACTTACGGCCCAGGGGGGCCATACCACCACATGTAATGCCAAAGGACTGTACTTTTCTCCGCGGTACGATGCTAAAAGAATCGCTGGACAGGGCCGGTCTTGACGCGGCAAGATCCTTTGCAACAGGGTGCTTTGCAACACACCGCACCCACGACTTGCGAGGGTTGACGCAGCAAGAGCTACAAGTGAGTGCCGTGGGTTGGACATAAGGCAGCGCGCTAACGAGCTTGATTTTTCTAAATCCGTAGAGCGTCGAGCACTGGAAGAAGTTCTTTGCGGACCACAAGGCCTACTTTAAAGTAGGAAAGGTCCTACATCCACCTATTGATCCGGCGAGCCCTGTTCCAGAGCCATGTGATCCCAAGAAGGCGAAAGCTGCTTACCCAGGGACGAACATGAAGCAGGACGAAAAAGCCGGGAACCCGCGACATTCGACAAATAGCGGTTCAGAACACGAGGAGTTATAGATTATATGCATGCTATTATAAAACTATTTGCGTCCAATGTCTATCATAGGCTAATGTATGCAACGTGGTGTCAGGAGTAGGCATGTGAGTGTGAACGTCCAAACCTCGAATATGACCGAAAATCGGAAGATGCTTCATATAATCTCATAATGGGTCATGTACGCATAGTGATCCTGAGGAGCCACCTCAAACGGATATACATTCACTGATGAAACACGCTGGATTAAGCACGGGATTGGCTGACAGCAATACAAGAGACTTGCCTGTGAGGGTGAGCCGTGTGTCATGAAGTAATTTCGCAAAATAGGAAAGTCGGCAATTGATCCGTTGACCATGGATGAGAATGGACTCTCGCGATACTTTGCAACGATAAGGTTGCCGCGCCATGCATTTGCCTCTCGAAAAGACCTTCCTTGAATTTCCCTGATGCACTTGTTGATTGGGAAGGGCATCCCGTCACGAGAGACTATCGGGTAGAATACGACATAGGGATTCGTGAACTTCTTGTTCATGCAGTCAAGTGCTTCGACAAGCTATGAACACGTTCTGGGGATCAGTGACATAGTTATCCAAAGGAGAAATCGTGCTCGACTCACATGGTAGTGCCACGCGCGGGGACCGAGACCCTCTGCAATGTAGTCCATATAGACTTCCGGGTGGGGCATCCGAGCAGGCAGAGCACTATGTGGCGCATGAGGGTCAGGCATGGACATCGGGCTCGTCATGAGCGGGACCATGTGAGGATTGCGACCATCAGATGGGAAGAGAAGAGCCTCGAAGGAAACTAGCTGATCCATTGCAAATCGCTAGGGTAGGATGTGCGCAAGAAGTGAACTTGGCAAGGATGATGAGAACAAACTAGGTGTGGACAAAGCTGTCGACCTCAGGCCTCAGCGATGTTATTGGGCACTTTGGCAGAACAAAGGATGCATTTTAAGACACCTTATATATGTCTGGACAACGAGGTCAGGGTGCACTGGAAGCAACGTTACGGGACCAAGGAGGAGTGACCAACATACCGGGACGCACGAGGCGGAAACCGATCAGTGAAACCATGATCCTGCTGGTAATCAGTTGCGTCAGCGCGCAAACTGAGGAGGTCGGTCAATCCAAACCGGATGGAGCTGTACAGAACGTAACGAGATTAGAAAGAGCGGAGTCTAGGTTGCACTCACCAGCAAGGCTTGCTGGCTTGCAAGAAGACGTTGGAGCCTCCATGATGTCTGTCCTGTGCAAAACTGACGCCGTCGGCCATCAAAATACGTTTATTGCGTCCTAATAAGCGCTTCAACGCTACGAGGCAGAACGCAGATCAAGCGATACCATATCGTCCATATCAGGAATCCTGCACGGAGGCGGCGGTCGTGAAAAAAAAAAAAAGCCCAGTTGGTCGTTCGGGACTTATCCAAAGTTCTTACTTAGCACGCTTGGAACATAAAGCAAGACTCACCGAGTCTGACTCAGAGATTGTAAATATTGACATAAAGGGCTCGCAGGTGGGTTTCGTTGTTTGGCGTCCATTCAGCCTGCTTGCCAGCCTCGCGGTGCGGTTTTGGGGTCGATCGCATGTTGCGAAGTCTTGGAATATTCTGCTGACAATAGTCAATTTGACAGCGCTCCGAATACGGTTTGGTCTCCTTCTAGCGACTCGCCGTGTGGATGCACCCGGTGTCCGTCTTCACATAGCGCTTTGGTGTATTAATTAACCAGTGTCCGAGAGGTTCATCCAAGCCCTGGGCAGGCCAACGCCGAATGAGCATGTTCTGGCATCGGTTTGAGAGCTTATAGGATCCGTGAGTTTTGTTCACTTGGAGTCATATTTTGCTGTTGCGTGGCCATCACTGAAATTGGCTAATGCCTGCACAGGTCTAGACCCATTGCGAGAAAGCAGGATTGTACCCGTCGTCGCTTCACATCGAGGATCTCTGGATATATGGCATCGAAGGACAGTCCGTCGCTTCGCCCGCAATTTGGCTGTGACGTTTGGTGAGCCTTGCTTCCACATGGACTTATGGTTATGCTCCGACGGTTTGAAAATAAAGAATGACCAGAACGTGCGTTTAAGGTTGGCTGGTGATGTCTCCAGCGGACTGTTTCACCTTGTCGTTTCCGCGCTGATTTGGTTTTGGTGACCAAGCGTGTTCCGCAGTCGTGGAGGACCAGGCCATTGGGCGCTCGATCTCTTCAATGGTGAGCGACAGTTTTTTTTGCTAACGAGCCGGCGATCGTGAATCATGCATCACGGCCTTAAGCACTATACGTCGGTCTTCTGAATCGAGCACGCCTCTGGCATCTGTATAGGTTAGAGGTGACACCTCGTTCTAGACGAGATGATGATGCCCCGCGAAGTTTGTAGATGATGACGTTGTGAGCGACTGCCTACACCGCTCTCCACTTGCCTGGACTTGACCTGACAAAAGCATCAAACTTCCTCGATGGATCCACCTCCCCGTAGATGTGCCGCCACACGCGATTGGATACTTCCTCGCGTCGCATGTCCGATGATTATCTCTCGCTTTTGCGCCTGTAATTTTGTCTGAGTCTCAAGGGGCAATGTAATCATCAAGTCTCACCTGTCCGACGTCCGTACAGTCAAATCACTAGCCCCCGTGATATATGTTGGTCTGCATGCAAGGTTACCTCAGATCGGGATGACATTACTGCATGTCTTCCAGGGTCTTGTTATCGCGTCATTGACCGGCGCAAGAATATTTCAGGAGGCGATGCGTGCAAGCTGTTGCAGGGTGGGCCCATACATACCAGCACAGGAATGCCCAGTGTCCTGCCGCGCGTACGACAGCTGATTGAGGGTAGTATACTACTACACTACTACCATCTACTACTACAAGCCTTGTTTTGATAACTTCCAGAAAAGGGAATCGTAGTTGGCTGGTTTTGACCGAGACTTGCGTCGACAGAATCGCCGAGCTACGACTTACAGTCTGGCTTTCATCACTGGCTACCGGTTCTCTCCGCGATGGCGACAGGTCGTATCCTGGTAGCTACCCAGCTCTCCTCCCTGTTCTCATCTTCCAGCGCCCCTTCGGTCGTCTTGCAAACTTCACGCCCAGACGTTGCTGTTTCTGCGCCTTTGACAGACGGAGATCTACATCCTGAACACGCGTCCTTCGCCTTCATCTCCCATTCTCAACATACGGGATCAATTCTCTTACGCGTCATCCACGGTGGTTTGATCGTAGAGCTTATTTCCCTATCAACCCAAGTTCCCCCAATCCGTCTTGTCTTTCCTGTCCCAATATTGCCTGCGCCGGCTGTGTTCGAATGCGGCGCGAAGGAACTCCACTTGTTGGCTGTGACGGTCACTGGGTCGCTCTATCGTCTGGTGTTGCCCATCGGTAATCTCGCCATTATGTGGCACGACCAAGTGGGCAGAAATTGGTGTAGGGAATATACCATCAAGAATGCTACACAGATCTCTGGCGCAGTTGTACATGTGCAGGATATTCAGTGCGTCGCTATTGGTTTACCAAATGGTTCGTTGCTTCGAATAGAGGCGGAACGCATTGGTGACGATAATTGGGATGGTACGTGCAATTACTGCGCATATAATCCTCACCTCAGTTATGTGCCATTCACAGACCTCTGGATAGAGACCCTCAGTCAGCCAACATCTTTTTTGGGCACGTTCACTTCTTACCTTCCAGGCCTCCACTCTGGAGCGCACGCTGCACCGGAGATCCTTTCTGTAGCCAGCGATCCCGAACCTACAGAGGTCGGCTACGTCTGGACCCTTTCTCGTGATCGCACACTTCGTCTATGGACGGAAAAGAGCGGCTGTGTGGCCTCGAAATCCCTTTCGAGTCCACCAATTGCCCAAGCCACCTCCTCAGGAGGCTCTAAATCCGATCTTCTTGCCCCCGAACCACGCAACCTTCTGCGCATCTGTTCCATTGGCCTCAATAATGAAAATAAAAGGACGTTTGCCATTACCTTCACGCCAACACCAGCCGATCCGCGGTCTGGCGGATATTTCCACGTCTTCGACTCATCTTCCGATCAATTGCGCGAACTCCGAATTGTGGCATGTTCCTCAACATCCCTCCACTGTCATCTACAAGATTTCATCGTGAAGGACGGCGTATTGTACACGTTGTGGGAACGTCAAGGCTCTTCAATGGTGGAGAGAATCAACCTCGGAGACGAGATTATTTCTGGAAATGCGGCATGGGAGACCGCTAATTATGGAGAAGAAACGGAGTTGACACCAGGATATGTTGAAGAGCTTCTGCTGTCGCCGGGTTCTTTGACTGACAAATTCATGAATGCCATCATGAGACCAGGCTTGTTCTCGCCGCTGACGATCCGCACAGCACTAGAACAGTACGTGGACGCATGCCTTTCCCTTCCTGGACCCCCACTACCAGAACTCACGGCTTCGTACCCCACCGTGCCGGAAAATATTGCCGCTGTGGTGGGTTGTACCGTCACTCTCGTGCGAGATCCGCACACTGGAGCTGCGCAACACGATCGTTACTGGAGTGCTCTCAGGCGGGACTGGGAAGGATTCGTTTCCCGTTGTCGTGAAGTCGAGCGTAGTGCGAGATGGCCACTTGCATTATGCGTCGGGGAAAATGGAGAGGACGTCATTCTAGTCGAACGGGAGCGCGTTGCAACTTTTGCAAAGGAGGACCTTGCAATTACTGTCCACCGACATCTTAGCGACTCGCTTGCGGTAGAATCTCACTTTGCTGTCCTCGACACCGTGTGGACACTTTGCGACAAGCTTGGGCAAGACCTTCTTCGAGCTCTGGAAAGCAATCTTGTCGATCTTCTGCACCAAGAGATTGCCTTCTCTATCGTCGACATTGTGGGAGACCAGGCGCAGCACCTGGATATCAAGAGCAGCCTGGACGAGGGCACGCAGAATTGGATTGTGGGAAGATTGCAAGAGGCCGAGGACTTGGACAGAGACATACGGATTATTCTCGACCTGGTTGCCGGCTTCGATCCAGGAGTCAAACGCGAGGAAGATGAGGTCGAATTACTTCTACCGTCTGCGCGACCCGAGTGGAGGATTGCACTATCAGCCACCTATGTCTCAGTCTCGGTACATGCTCGTTATGACATCTGCATTGCACTGATGGCTTTGCTCTTTTTCTTGGCCGAGGACCTCAGTGAATGGGACCCATCCTTATTAGAGGAGATCTTCGCTGTTTTTCGCGGGCTCGCTATACTGCGTTACATCGCGCGTCAGCCTGCGGTTGATCAGACTAGCGGTGACCGACCATCGGACGATGCTGCTACTACTGACGATGTCGTGATGCGTATGAGCAACATGCAGGTGTCTAGAAATCATGTTCAGTTCGCGCCCAATCTCTCTCTCTTGCACCGTTTGATGGCACGATCGGGGCAACGCGTTGATTTACCAAATTCAGCTCACCAGTTCCTCGATGCCACTGGTCTGCTCCAGTCTACATCTCCAGCACACGTAACCCACTTCGAGGTTCTGTTTTGCGAGCAACTCCGACGCCTGGGCTATTGTCAAGTATCCCGGGACACACTTGGATGGCTTCCAAGAACGCCTGCTGTCGCCTTTGTTACTTCCCTCCTGTGGATTAACCTTGGGCGTGCGGATGACGCTGCTCATATGCTGGAGAAGATTGCTGGTAGTTTCGGTACGCCAATCCGATTGCCCCTCAACTACGATCACTCACTTGGGGTAAAACAGGTCCTGATAGCGGCTTATCGTTTGAAGACGCTGAGGCCCTAGTGGCTGTTCTTCCAGGAAATGCTTTACTCGATTCGGAATTTGCTTTCTATCTCGAAGCATCCTCGATCTTCAGGACAAGTGGCTTGACGCAGCACGAAGTTGCTTTTCTGCGGCTTGCGCTGTCTGTAGCACCCCACAAAGTCGACACCGGTGATCTGTGGTATGGTCTCATTCGAGGCTACATAGATCTTGCTTTTTGGGAAGAAGCCTACGCCTCCATTATGGCAGCACCGTTTGACAGCGTGTAAGTCAGCCCACCAACACATTGAGATTAAGTTTCCTGCTCACGTCTATTTGCAAAAGGAGGAGGGACTGTGTGTCCCAGCTAGTATATCAGATGTGTGAAGAGAACGCAATTGAACAGCTGGTTTCACTCGATTTTGCTGGCATCGGCTCCGAAGTGGATGATGCCCTTGCGTTTAAAGCGCGCAATACCGATCCTCGTGCTCGGCCTTTTTACTCAAGAATATTGTACACGTGGTATACTCGTCGAGGGGACCATCGGAGCGGTGAGTTCTGGATGTTGGTATAACTCAGTAGTGGATTTGAACCCTGGATCTTTCAGCTGCGCGGACCATGTATCATCGGGCATGTAAATTGCAGGAGATCGCCGGTCAGCCTGCTGACGTGATTTCACTGATGGAGGACCGACTTGAATCGTATCTTCTCGCGATCAACTCACTATCACTCCTGGAACCCAAAAACGCATGGATGGTTGTTCAAGGTCCGTTGACAGACATCGGTGATTTAGAGGCAAGTCTGGGTATCCCATTTTAATATCCGTTGGTTACCGTGTCCATCAGCCTCGTAAACGGCGAAAACTAGCACGAAATCTGCCGGTTTTGACATCAAGCGGTAACTGTGAGATCATTGACCTACAAGACCTCCGATATGAGCAAGCCCTGCTATCCGCAAGGCTGCGTCTGATCCGACGAGATCCAGCATTACTTGCTGCTCCAGGTGGGTTTGGGGGACCAGAACGAAATTTTGAGTCAAGGATTCCGTTGCTCACTTTCACGTCATTAAAGATGCTCTGCTCTCGCCATCACTCACTATCCTGCGACTCGGGCAAGCTAACCAATTTGATTTGGCGATGTCAACGGCTCGTACCCTGAATGTCGACATGAGCGAGTTATTTGCAATGCTTGTTGGAAAATGCATGCGGTTGTCGCGAAACCCTGAAGCCGTTTTGTAAGGCGCTCATTTCTTCACTGAGAAAAACTCGTGTATCCGTGCTCATATTCATATACTCAACAGACAAGAAGACACCTCCGATTGGTTATTGACGGATAATGTTTCTTCCTGGCCTGGAACGCCAGCAGAGCGAGGATGGCGATACCTCAAGATCGCGTTGGAGCGACATGATAGCATGGAGACCGACTATCGGTACACCAAAGCGACTTTGGAGGCGATACTATCATACGATAGAGCCACGCCCCCACCACCATGGTTAATCCACTCCCTTGAGGTTCGTATCTCGGTTGTCGCTGCACAGGAATTGATTACTTACGTTTTTCTTGGTTAATTGTTTGTCTTGCCTCCTTCCGTTTGCACGCTTATTAGGATCATCACCATGAATACCTCATTAGGACGACCCTTCGATTTGACATCATTGAAAGTGCATTGGAGCACACGCTTTCACTAGTACGCAAGGTATGTGAGGCATTTTGAATTGTCGCAGCCCTCGTTAAACGCCAGGATGTGCTTTGTATTTCTCTTGGTCTTTTCATCACCCTCATGTGTTTCACAATCATACATGCAAACGTGCACACGATGCATATATCCACTAACCGGCACATCACATCCACAAAAAAAGGCTGAATCCAAGCTGTCGCGTTCCCCACCTAAAACCGCCTGTTCGACATGGCTCCCCTACACGCTCATCGACCAAGTCCTCGTCGCTGCGGCCGGACAAGAGAAGGAGCTGAGTGCGCGTGGACTGCGCCTTTGGAAGGAACTACAAACGGAAGTTAATAATCGGGTGAAACAGATGCAAAAGATGAGTCTGTTTTCGTCCAAGTGAAGGTCTTGTGGGTCATGCTAGGCCGTGGTGGGACGGGGGAGAAATTCAAATTGTAATATTTGAATGTTGGGAGGGGACCGGGCAAAAAAAAAAGTACATGTATATACAAACTTTGCTTGCTTCTAGTGCTGCGTATTCAAACGTACCAAATGATCGAAAATGATGACATCATCGTGTCCGCAAACATTCTGTGACAATGATCCACCAAGGTCGTATGTCTTCCGGTCATCTCGTGTATATGTTTTCCGCCCTCCGCAGCAGTCACTGCCAGCCTCAGGGTTCTGCAAACATCTTGGAATGTGTATGTACACCATGAGCAAACCGTATCGCCAGGGATTGGGTGGGCACCCGATGATATGATGATGATACAGTACGGGCCCACCCGCGATCGCGATCGGAACCACCGGGCAACAAGTTCGCCGTAGTGACGAACCTCACTGGAGGGGAGAAATATACGTGGATGTATACAAAACGGACAGTACACGATTAAAAAGAAAGAAATAGAAAGGGAAAGGAGACAAATGGTGGTGGTATGCGGTTATGCGTCGTGATGGGGTCCAGTTTGTTTTGGATGTGCGAGAGCGATTGGCAACGTTGCGTACGTGTGTGTGCTAGCGACCAGACCGAGAGCAAGCGGGAGAGAAAGAAGGAAAGGGGAAGGAGGAAAGCAAGAAAGAAAGGAAGAACAGCGAGAGACGACGTGAAGCCCCTTCCTCCACCCCGAGCACACATAAATATGTACATACAGCCCGTACAAATAACAAGAGAGGGGGAGGAAGGTCGCATCCCTATGGAAGACCTCAGCGGGGGAGAGGAGGGCCGAGGACAAAGGCCAAGGGCAGGAAATAAAAAGAGTCAACCAAAGACCACGACGACAACAACAAGACAAGCAAAGATTCCATCCATAAGATCCATCGAGCAAACAAAGCAAGATTCTCCACAATGATACCGTCTAGATTCCACGCATTCTTCCTGTCTTCTCATCTCTTCCCCGGTCCCACACACATCCCACCGTGGGCACTATCGATCCCCACCGGGCCGTTGCATCGCATCCAAAAACCTTACCCACTCGGCCTGGCTCAACGATGCACCCCACATCGTCTCATCCTCCACAGACGCCGGGTACGCATACGGATACCGTCCCGCCGGGCCGTTCGGATCACCCCCGCTAGCCATATTATACGGCTGCCGTGAATCCGCATACGAAGGCCGGTCTACATAGTGGTGCCGCGATGAAGACGAGGAACTTGTCGGCGGCGGCGGCGGCGCTGTACCTGTAGACGCAGGCGCAGGGGATGGGTCGGGGTAGGAGTGGGGATGTCGTGTAGGATATGAATCGGAATATGGAGGACCGCCTGCATTTGCTGTCGTCGTTGTCGTACGAGCATCCCCAGGGTACCCCGAGCCAGACGGACGCGTCGCATCGCTATATGAATGCCGCGTTGGGTCAGCAGCGTACCCTGACCGTGACGCATCCCCGTATATCGGTGGTGCTTGCCCCTGCGACGGTTGCGGCCCAGAAAGCGGATATGCTATAGGCGGTGACACAGATGGGTCCACCATTGCCGAGTTGGGCATACCTTGTGCAGGGGACACATGTGGTATCGAAGGCCGTGACGGTCCCGGTGCATACCCAACAAGCGAGGAAGAAGCTGCGTGGCCGGACGCAGGTCTCCCCGATGTCGTTCCATAGTCCACTGACCCTCGCGCACCATGCGGACTGCCAGAGTTGCCTGTTCCAGGTGAGCTCAAGTATCCTGGTGCGTTGGGAGAGTCGACTGCATTCATTCGCGGGTATTTCGGTGAGTCGTGATAGGGAAACGCCAGCGTCTTGACAAGGCTTAGCACACGCCCCTTTAACCGTTCTCGCTCCCTCTCATCCTCGCTCGCAAAGTCGGAGCTGTACAAGGGAGCCAGTGCACGCAAAATATCCAGTGCCTTGTCAGCGACAGGGGCACCGCGACTTAACTCCAAGGTGGCCAATGCCTTTTGGATATTTGCACGGAAAAGGGAGGCACCTGGTTGATCTGGATTCGCAATAAGTTGGAACGAGAAGAACATGGCAGCGCTGAACACGTGGAAAGGACCCCAACTCATGTGTCCTGGCACAGCCAACGATGCGTTTGCGAGAAAATCTGGACGAGCTTGGCCGACCAGTGTGATGAGCTTGTCAGCAGACCCGACGGCAATGTCGAGGGAGAGGGCATGTCGGTCTGCCTTGGGATCTTTATTGCCGGCATCTTTGGAGGCTTCTTTCTCGCCATCCTTGGGAACGATGTTACTGGTAAGGGATGAGGCATACGGGCGATGGAGTGTAAAACGAATATGATAGTAACTCGTGCGGATGATGACACTCTGTACGCCGAGTCGACGGGTGACGGTATCGGGGCTTGCGAGACTACGTGCTACTCTAAATTCGTCGAGATCGAGTTCCGGAGGAAGAGTCTCCATCCACTGTGTCAAGGCACGATCGTTGGCCTGCACGGTTTCGTATGTCACGGGCCGTAGGGACACTGCACTGTCCATGATGTCACCAAGGATATAGGCTAGCCGGAAAAGGGCGATATTGGGGAGATAAAGCCGTGGTTCTGAAGGGTGGTGGACAGGGTCGCTGGCAGCGGGTAAGTGGGTGTCGAAATGATGTGAGGCAATGGCGAGTGGGCGGCCAAACATGAACGCTTGCCATCTGTGGTAGCGGTAAGCTCACGATGAGATGAACAGGGATGACGAGCCTGATACCTTTCTAGAAGGATGGCATGCCACCACGCCCAACGGCGTCTCTCTGCCATTTCCTTTGACATGCGCCACTTGATTGGGTCACGATGGAGGCCCATTGCCATTCCGATACTGATGATTTCCCCCCGGACACTCCAAATTTCTTCGGAATCAGTTTTTTGGAGGGTAAGATAATGGCAGCGAATGAGTAAGCATTCGACGAGTTCGAGGCTGTACGTCTTGTGTTCAGCGCGATGCCTGTCCAGAGCCGAACGCATGATGTCGTAAAATTTGCGGCTGAGATCCTCGTGGGTTTCGCTGAGGTGAGCGATAAGGGGGTCGCCAGGGGGGAGGTAGTGTACGGCAATGGCCATGATCATGCAAACGGTAGCGAGGACGACGCGATCTGCATAAGCGCCAGTTTTGAAGCGAGACCAAGCGGAGAGGAAAGCGGGTTGGTTAACATGGCGGTATATCCAGTTACAGTATTCAAAGTAGTAGGAGATGAGGCCGTCGATTGTCTCGAGGGATGGCAAGAGGGCGATAAGGTCCCTGTCGTATTCATTGGACGTAATTTCGTCGGATAGCGAGTCTTCTTGGCTTGGATGACGATCGGCGTCTTCCGACTGTCTAGAGTCGTTCTGAGGAGGTGTTAGACGAGAGATGACAGACGACGGAAAAAAGGTACCATTGTGAGGTGAGTGACAGCAGAGGTAGCGCCTGCGTAGAGGCCGTGTTGGCCGTTGCTTCTGAGCATGATGCCGGGAGCATTGTCCTTGTCGAGTGAGTCGGAGTCGGCGGGTTCTCTCTTTGTATTTACGGGAGATGAAGACGAAGATGAGGGGTCGATGATGTTCCGCTTGAGATGTGAGGGGAGAGCGCCGTTTGAGGGACGATGGTTTGCGAGGACGTATGTTTCGAGGAGAGAGACGGAGTGTTTGAGGCGAGTGATTTCTTGCATTGGGTCGACGCGACTTGCGTTTCTGGAGGGAAGTGAGGAGACGAGCTGGATAGGGAAAGCATACTGACTGGTCATCTGGACGCATGTGCAGTTCGGACTCGTGTCCTCTTGCATCCTGGTAGCAAAGAGCAATTGTGCCTGCAAAAGGTGAGCGACGAGTCGGTATATTTTGAGGTAAACGGACCTCTGAGGACGCAACTGGAGCAGGGTCGATTTCTATAGCGGGGTCAGAGTCGGTGGACGAGATATGAGGGAAGAGGAGGACCTGTCGCATTTGAGTTTGCTGTTTCTGCATGGCTCGCAGTTGATGGCCTTGCGTGCACGTTTTGTCGGTGGACGGGGGTCTTGTTCGCCTGGAGGAGGGCTGGTGCGGGAGCGCACAGTGCCGGCGGCAGTGGATGAGCGGTGTTGCTTTTGGCGGGGGGCGGGGGCTGTTGAGGAGGACGGGTCGACCTGGTCGTCAGGCATGGCGACGACGAGGGAAAAGGCGAGGGCGGGGACGTGGGCGACGATGAGGACGATCAGAGGAGGAGAGGCGGAGGAGGAGAGAGCATCGGCGATGACGGACGGGAAGGCCGAGGAGAAAAAGAAAGTGCGAATAAGAGCTCGTCGCTGCTAACTCACCTTGGCGTAACCCTAACCACCCCGCAGGTACTACAACGGCATCCTCTTGAATTGCCGGTGCCAGTAGGCATCACGTGCCAGTCCACAACCAGACTCTATTCTAGCCATCTCGAGTATCCACATACGCACGCACAAGTCGTAACAAGATCAACGGTAGCACTACCCTCCCCCAATTCACACTACCATCAAGTCAAGTTGATAACCATACCCACGTGTACTTACGAAAACCCTCAGGGTCGGCGGGGAAGAAGCAGCAGAGACACCGCTTCAGCTTTGAGTGAAGGAACGGAAGGCTCCGAACGAGAAGCCTCAAGTCGTTTCGGTGCCAGCTCATCACACACATATTGCACCACTAGGGGCATCGTGTTAGGCCGAGTCGCGGCAAGCACCCAAGTATCGTATGCGGCAGGATCGCGCGATGCGAAAGTCGCGTTGTCTGTCGCCGGCGGCTCCCACCATCAAGCACGTCTCCAACTGCAACAAAGTAGTTGGAAACAGACTCAATATGTAGAAGTCGAGAAGGACCATCGTAACGTTGCGCAGATGCACCCCAGGTCCCCATACTCACCACGTATATAGTGCATGCAAAGAACACTCGCATGTTGTACTTGCATGCATCCGGGAGAACAGACAGACATACCAACGACGACTCTTCTCAGTACCAGCAATATGGCGAAGTCGAGCGAGCACGTCTAAATGCTTCCTCTCTTCTCCCGACACAATTCAAGTCGCTTCTCTCGGAGGCCGATGACGAAAACAAACACCAGACCACTTGTCATTTTTTTGCGTGGAAAGAGAATATATCCACATACGTGCAATTGAATTCATTCAGACGGAGATTGAGTCGAAATGCAATAACGAATAAATAACTAAATGTAGTCACACACCTTATGATCAACCCGTGATAGTGACAAGTGGACAGTTGTTGGAGTTGATGGAAGTATTCCAACGTCGGGGTCCTCTCCGTGACGCACATGAGCAATTCCGATTGGACAGCTATTTTCGTTTGATAGGGTTTAGTCAAACTCCGACGGTGCAGGATGGAAACATACCGTAGAATATCCTCGACCTCGACACAGAACAAACCAACCTTCTCCCGTTTTCTCCGCCGTGAATTCAATAATTTCAATAATAAATATGAATGTCAAACCTTGACAGTTGTGTCAAAAACCGCATTTTCTGCGCGTGGTGATTCTCCTTCAGGTCGTGACGGTGTTAACTATCATGTCCGTCTTTGCAACTCACCTAGCATAATATATTCTTCTTCGCCACAACTTATATTCGACGGCAAAGCCACAAGCTAACAAGCTGAAAAATGGTTTAGCACTCGGCGCCGAAACAACGAGAAAAAAAAAAAAAAGGCCACTGGTCGTTTATACGTACGCACCCAAAACTATAGTCGCACTCTCGTTCGGACATTCCGGTGAGGGGTAAAACGTTCCGCCACCGACGGCGCGGCATTGATACAACCGCCGCCGCCGCTTCGGTACAGTCTTCTTTCGACAGTGTAGTTTTGTGGGATACCTCCGAAAAGAAAGGAGAAACCGGAACGTTAATCGGTTTATTGGGTGAGGAGGAAGGCGCCCTTGAGGAAAAACGCGCACATACTAATCCAGAGACGCTCAAGTCTGACCATAGGCCACCTGGCTCATGCCAAATGCCAAATTTTATTTAATGAACGATCAATGATTGCACGTTGGAGTGATCACGTTTCGAGGCGGGCCATGTCGGGAGTCACAGGTTCAGACTCCGTCAAAGTTCTTCAAGATAATGAGGGAAATAAAAGGAAAATAAAATGCGGAAAGCACATGTTCCAGAGCTCGACCGAATGGACAGTCCAGCTTGTGACTGTCTGATAGGAGGCTTCCTGTACGATAAGGAATGGAAGGCCAGGTATGAAATCTTGGGATAAAACTCATCTGCATAAAGGGACAAGAATTTTCCCCAAACCTCGAGGGATTTGTGGGAGCCAGAAGCCTTGCTTCTCAAAGCCCGATTGAAGGTGAGGCTAAACATTCAGTATTCAGCGCTTACCCACGAAGCTGAACTACTTACCAACATGTCCATCCTTCTATTTCCGTAGACACGGTGCAGTGTCTTCGTGCCTAAGCGCGAGTGCGAAACAATGCCCGAGAGAGAAAACGAGGCGGTCGTTCTATCCCTATAGAGGTTCTAGATCGGAGTATTTGAACTGTTCATCGGCGTAGATCCCGTCTCCAGCCCAAATATCGCAAAGAAGCTCGTCCAAGGGACGCTCTAACGGAGCTGACTGACCCCGCCCCCGCCCGCCCGGAAAACTCCAGCGAAAAGGAAGATCTGAACGTGCACGAGCTTGTGTCCATTACCTGAACCAGAACGAAGATGGAAAGGCCGCAAGAGCAAAAGCGGCGACGGTGGCACCAAGTTAACACACGCGTTGTGGCTACTCGCCTGTGATCGCCGCTCCCCAAAGGTGCATAGTGGGTAAGGAAGACACCGCCAACAAGACATGTCGTTTACCGCCTTTAAAGCGCCACGCATGGACCAACTGGCCTCAAGCCATCACCGGCCGCCACCGCACCGACGTCGTCCTGAGACCTGAGCAAGTTTTGCAGAAGCCGGAAAACTGTTTGGCCTGAGTTCGACGGCAGGAGTTGGCAGACGCGAAGACCATCGACGGTCGATGATCGCTGAGCATGTATCAGCGTCGATAAAACTCTCAGTTGGTGACCTGAGCGCCAGTAGCCGTTGTGGACGAGCTTTCGCCAAATTCCCTTGAAAGTGGACAACCCTGTCGGATATATAGAACAGGATACATGTAGTTCGCTACAGGCTAGGCATCCATTATCACTAGCATACGTACCCTCTAACTGAAAGCATTATGTATCAGTAATTATTTGCGTGGACAACAGACAACGTCGGAGCAGTGCGCAATTGTAAATCATCCTCAAAAGTTCAGGACAACCAACCCCAAGACCCAACCCCAATCCACCAAGCACATACACCTTCGTTCAAGCATACAGACAGTTCCATTCCACGTTCGGAAGCGGACAGTCGCTCGTCCCTGGTCCAACGGCTCAGCGACAGCATACCCACGGCACAACATCCTCGACTCTTACCTGCATGTCGAAACGGGATCCCACCTGTCTTATGACCCCACCACATCGTCGGCGACCACTCGTCAATCAGGTTCGCAAGGGTCTGCACGTGTCCATACGCAGCAGGCTGTGGACCTTTGGGTCTGTGCAGAGCAACTATGGTGAAGCTCAGAGCAAACATAAAGAGGGACAGAGAGTAATTCAGAATCTACGCAAAGGATTAGGAGGCGGTTGTTTTCAAGAGACGCATTCGGGAGACATACCTGGAAGGGAAACATGCTCACTGCGATCGCAGTCAGATCCCCGTTTCTGCGGTACCAGCTAAATTGATCGCAAGTCCAAGCATCCAGTCTGGTTAATAAACTTGATTGAGAATAATGTGCGATAGACGGAGGGCTGTTGGGCTTACGTAGTAAAGGCTTTGCGACAAGGAGAGCGACATTCAAAGGACTCCCAAACACAGGCGCTAACGGGTGAGTCGACACAGTCGCCCCTGCCGACGTACTAGCCGCCCTCCATTGTCGTTCATCACGAATCACATTCGCAACGAGCTCAGAGCAGTGCAACGCCAATGTAAGAGGTCCCTGGATGAGTGCCATATTCACATAATACAACACCCAGTAGAACCAGTACACTCCCCCAGGCAGAGGAATAGAATACGCGATAACATGCGACCCGGCTCGAGGAAAGAATGACCATGACCTGAATGCTCTCGCCATGTTGCGATCGCTTATGTCCACGACGATGATGCCCCATGCAGCACAGCTGATGACCAGGACCCAGAGCATCAGAACGACCTTTCTGACACTTGGGTGTGCGCGCCACGCGGACGTTTGCTTTGCCAGTGGAACAGTAGGCGACGTCGAGTTGCTATCATGCACGCCGCGCATACATTGTCCAGGAACCGGGACGATCTGCGCGTGGTGCACAAGTGCCGCAGTAATGTCGAATGGTGATGAACTCCAAGTCAAGATATCCGTTGCTCGCATCCCAGCGAGGGCGATGACGGCCTGAAGGAGAATGGAGACACCCAAAACGATGAGTGGGACGTCGCTAACGCAAATCGCTATCCCTGACTCGGAAACATCATTGGACGAATCCATATCAACCGACAGAACAACGAGTAGGCTCGAACTATAGGACACGATCAAGAGGATCGCCATAAGCAAATTGAAAATAGTGCCGTTCGGATTGGCCCACCCGCTTGCAGCAGAGAGGAGTCGGAGGTTCGTGTTAAATCGCAGGCGGCGCTCAGATGCAAGCGCAGACCGTAAGGCAATACCGTGGACGAAACCAGTCACCTCCGTGCACGCCGTCACCATCAAATTGAGCCCCAAGATTATTAATTCCTTCTCCCAACCATGATTCAGGGAAACGATAACCACACCCGCTGTTAAAGCATCCTTGGACAGGAATATCATGACCCCTTCGAAGATGCAGAACCAGCTGAAGAGCACCGCAATGCCGACGCCCACGAAGCCAACATTGCGCGACAGATGGCTACGATCGTAGAATTCAGGACCGGCAATTGGCTTCGGCTTCAAGACTGATTCGAACTCGGTGTGCGAATAGTCTGCTGAAGGATTGGAGGTGGGGCGAGAGGACATTTTGTTGAAGTCGTGAGAGAGGTGTTGAAGCTGTGCATAGTCGTCGAGAGAGGCGACAAATCATGGCCGCTGACCATGGACGAGTGTCCCTGAGGTATCAATGAGTGCGCCTAACTGAGTCTTGGCGCAGGGCCTGGTTCCAGGCTTCGCTTCATGAGCCGCCCAAATTCAGGTTTTGCCATCAAGCAAGTTGAGAAACTCACCTGATGAGTCGACAAAGTCACTCGCACGCCCAGACAGCGCGGGTGCAGCAAATCAGTTCGAATGCAACCACACACCAAAGTATTGACGAAGAGTACAAGGCTAGGCGGACGTGAAAAGATCAGTTGCCGGGCACACCCAGGGGAGATAACGAAACCCTTGAAAACCCAGACTCACAGTTACCCCTTGAACACGTAGCTTCGGACCTGCACATATAGCCTATTCAGTCATCGCAGTGTCGTACCTACTGACCTCGAGGCACTCCATTACTCACCACATAGCCGGCTTTGAGTTGCCCAAATGGCTAAAGAAGAGAGGTGTTAATCAAGTCACCACGAAGGAGGACGCGTGTTTCCTAGTCAAGCAACGAGCAGCATTTCGTAGAAGGTGCAACAAATCAGTGACATTGGAAAGGACAATGCTCTGCAGTGGAGTCTGCAAACGTCGATAGGCATCATTGCCCTAATTTATACCCAACTTGCTAGATCGCGTCGCCATCTGTTCAGGACGTTTGGATGCTTTTCACAAAACACGGCTTCCTTGCGGCTCATAAGGAGATACCGCTAAGCAGTGAAACGTTGTGACCCCGTCCTGAACATGCACGTTATCACGGTTGAATGCCGGCGAATCAACAGCGGGTCAATCTGTGCAATTGTGCGACACCTGAGACCGAGATATCCCGTTGTTGTGTGGGGGCAGTTCATTGGTAGTTCGTTACCAGTGCAACGCCCGGATGGTTTGTATACATTTACAGGGCCTGTCATGACACGAACGATGTAGCCAGCGCCCGCTACCTGCGATGATACAAAATCAATGTCGTGTTACGTAGATGCTCTCAGCGACGGACCTTCTGGGCAGTAACATGCTCGTACCCCAAGGCTCATCAAGCAAAATGTTCACATCCTGAGATACTGCGTGACCTCGGCTCCTTCGACGTTTGGACCATAGGGTGGGCTATCCAGCGCGATAATATTCAATGCGCTTGCCTTTGTTTTCGTTCCATCGGTCGGGTCCGCGTGTACGTACTTTGTCAAGGAGCTGCGTACGGCAGCTCGCTTTTGTTAAGCCTTCCTGGGGACCTGTGCATGATCTCGTAGATCATATTCGACGAGCTCGCTATCGAGAAGGACGTCCTCATCGTGGGCGTCGATGTCGATTTTTCTGTACGACATAGTTGAGCAGAAGGTCAGCAAGTAACCAGCAAGTGATAAGACATGTCAAAAGTTTGGACGACTTGCCTGATCCTTTTCCGAAGTTTCGAGAAGGTTCCGCTGGTAGCCCTCCAACAACCCGGAGAGTATATAACTTGCAGACGAAAGGGTTGGCCAGAGAATTACTTTGACCATCCGTCTGGTAACATCTGGTGGACCGTCGACGCCACCGAGTTTGCTCACGACTTCTGTTGTACCACCTACGTGACTTTACGACTTGACCATGTCTGACGTGAGTACTCTACCCTTCTGGTCCTGTATCCGAGCGGTATTAACACAACCTCGCGCAGGCAAATGCTCTGAAAGACCAAGGCAACAAAGCTTTCGCGGCTAAGAATTACGACAAGGCAATCGAACTATTCACCGCCGCCATTGCCCTTGACCCATCCAACCACGTCCTCTTCTCGAACCGCAGCGCCGCAAAAGCGGGAAAGAAGCTCTGGAGTGCAGCGCTTGAAGATGCTGAGCAGGTCCGTGCTCGTCATGTCCGGATCGTCGTCGTTTGTTCGCTGATATGGGCGATCATTTCGATCTAGTGTGTGACTCTCAATCCGACTTGGGGAAAAGGTTATGCGCGGAAAGGTGCTGCACTTCATGGCTCAAGACGTTATGATGAAGCTATCGCTGCCTACGAAAAGGGTCTTGAGTACGAAGACAGTCCGGCTCTCCGCAAGGGTCTTCAGGAGGTGAAGGACGCCAAAGGTATGGCCTGAACGTTGGTCTAGACGTACCAAGTCTTACCAGTGCATGTTCAGGCAAGGGGGAAAGTGCAGTCCCCGACCTTGGACTTTCCAAGATCTTCTCGGACCCCAACCTTATCGGAAAGCTTGCAACCAACCCGCGTACGCAAAAGCACCTTGCTGACCCCTCATTCGTTCAGAAGGTCTGTCGCACCGCTACGCCGTCATGATTCTCTTATTCAACTCCTCTGCTCAGCTCCAAATGATGCAACAAAACCCCAAACTTGCGGAAAGGTAGGGTCGGTGGAGATACTTCCATATTCTCGCTGAGACCATCGTAAATAGCGCTCTTTCCTCGGACCCCCGAATGATTGACGTGCTGGGCGTCGCAATGGGTATTGACATCCAAGGCTTCTCTCGCGAAGAAGGCTCGAACGATCTCCCCCCTGGGTTCGAACAAAAGTCAGCTGCCCCTCCCCCGACTTCTCCCCCTCGCAACAGCTCGACGCCAGCAGCTTCGTCCTCGAAGAAAACTCCGACCCCTCCCCCACCGGCTCCCGAACCAGAGGACGTCGAGATGACTGAGGAAGAAACCGAGGAGGCGAAAGCCAAGGCAGACGCACTTGCTGCAAAGGCCAAGGGATCCGCGCACTACAAGGAACGACAATTCGACGAGGCTGCTGCTTGCTTCTCGCAAGCATGGGATCTCTGGCCCAATGACATCACATTCCTTACGAATCTCGGAGCCGTGTACTTCGAACAGGGCGAGTACGACAAGTGTATTGAAACGTGCGAAAAGGCAGTCGAAGAGGGCAGAGGCGTAAGTCACCTCGTATACGAGACCTAAACTGTATTAACACTAGTCTGTCAGCTTCGTGTCGATTTCAAACTACTCGCGAAAGCACTTGGCCGTATTGGAGCAGCCTACACGCAGAAAGGCGACTTCCCTTCTGCCAAAAAGTACTTCCAAAAGTCGCTCTCCGAACATCGAGACGCGGGAATCCTCGCCAAGCTTCAAGCTACCGAGAAAGCGATCGCGGAAGCCGAACGGCAGGCTTATATCGACCCCGCCAAGTCTGCTACTGCTCGCGAAGAGGGCAACGTTGCGTTCAAGAATGGTGATTTTGCGGGTGCTGTAAAGCTGTATACCGAAAGTATCAAGCGTGATCCTTTGGATGCCAGAGGGTACAACAACAGGGCTGCAGCGTACATGAAGCTTATGGCACTCGCTGAAGCTCTGAAAGATGCTGAGGAAGCTATTAAGGTGGATCCTACGTTCGGTATGCCTACCCTGTCCGCAAGTTGATTGCTTTCAGCTCACACTACCACAGTGAAGGCGTACATCCGTAAATCCAGCATCCAACACACCATGCGCGAGTATTCGAAAGCGCTAGAGACCTTGCAGGCTGCTACGACGGCTGACACGGCTAATGCCCATGCAGCCGAAATCCGTTCCCAGGAGCTCAAGTCTCAACAAGCGCTATTCTCCCAACGTGCTGGAGAGACCGAGGAGCAAACCCTTGAACGTGCAATGAAAGATCCAGACGTTGCTGTGCGTATTGGCGTGTCGTCCATCATTCTTTCACGGAAACTAACGAGATTGTCCAGGCTATCATGAGTGACCCCGTCATGCAACAGATTCTGCAACAAGCACAAAACAACCCAAGTGCTCTCCAAGACCATATGAAGAATCCCGTTATACGGGAGAAGATCATGAAGCTTGTCAACGCTGGAATAATCAGGACGCGGTGATCGAAGGGGAGAATGCATTGGATCATGGTCTGCGGCAGTTTCATTGTCATGTAAGGGGTATGGTACCACATCTACTGTTGTAGGAATAATACAGGTTGCCGCAATAGTTTGCATCTTTGTCCACAATGTTTGTCAGTACGCAACGTACCAAGTCATTGCAAATAAATGCCGTTCTGTTCTAGCCAGAGCTAAATGCTGGATTTTCCCAAGAGTAGTCCAAGAGCCCTCGATCCCTGAACAGATCCGTCACAGCGTTGACGCGTTCGTTCCAATCGGCTTCCTTCCCTAAAGCCCCCTCCTCAACTTCATACCACATTTGTGCGCTTTCATGCACGTCCTTGAGGGAGCTGAGACCCACGACGGTCGGTATTTTCGCTCTTCTTGCCCTCTCAAAAGCATACTCCAGCGCCAAGGTGGGCAACGCCGAATACCCTTCCTCATTCCCAGGCCATTCAGCACACCGCTCGACAGCTTCTTTGGCTGCCTTTTTGACATCCTCCGGCGCAGGATGCCATGCAGGCGGTTGAGGAGCGAGAAGCCCCATACTAAACGGTGACGCAGAAATGACCTGCTTTACCTTGGCACGCTCTAGAAACGCGGCTTTGAAGTTCTCAACTGTACGGTTCTGGAGGTTGAGGTGGCAATAAGACATGACAACATCCAGTGGTTTGCAGGGGCCACTGTGGAGTACGAGAATCGCCAACCGTAGTAGGGTGGGAAGAGGGTAGCCTATAAAACACGGTAGAAGGAGTGAGCTCGCATCTCCATCGACAATATCATGAGATGTACTTGCCACTGATGCCCACCCTCCTGATGATACCTTCATCTTTTAGCTTCATCAGCTCCGAGATCGCACCCAAAATCTCTGTATCCCCGTCTCCGTACGCGATAGCTTCCTGGCCCTCCGCCAGACCGTACGCCTCCTTCTCGGTATCCAGAGCCGATAAGTGGTTTCCCTGGGTCTTTGGCGCCTTGTTATAAGCGATGAACTCGACATCGTGGACATACACGGTATCGAGGTAGTCAGTATGTAGACGCGTGAGGCTGCGTTGGACACTGGCGCGGATGCCTTCAGGGGTGAGGTCAAAATCAGCGCGAGTGTTGCCATATCTCCCACATTTTGTGAGCTGCGATGAGCGTACAAGTTAGTGCAAGACGATGTATGGTGATCATATACTCATGCGGACCAACTGGTAGGATGATCTAGGGAATTCATTTTCCAGTGTCTTGAGTGCATTTCCTAAGATGATCTCGGAAGGACCGTAATATGGGGACGTATCGAAAGCGCGTATGCCATATCTAAAGTGAATCACTCAGTAGCGTATTGCGCTCGAGTCAAGTCCACATCACCTGAGTGCCAGCCTCGTAGTTCGGAGAGGTGTCACACCGCTGACTTGATCGTCGGTGTTGTAGAACGCAGAGAACGTCGCTGCGCCGAATATGACGGCGGGCAGCCCATATTCACCAAAGCTAGTAATCTGTTAATAGGAATCAGTGCGCCGACGAGACATCTCGGGGTATCTGATATTACTATGAGTTTGTCGGTCAGAGGTTTGTCTTCCGCCTCGTCTGGGATGTTCTCGAGAGGAGGGAGAGGATATACAGGCTGTGGGGCATCCAGACGTTCGACCATCGCGAACAAGCAACAGATCGAGTGCAATGTCGTGTCGGGTACAAGTAAGCAGACCACAGACGCCATCATGAGACTTGTCTGCGTCTGCATCTTATTCCGGTCCGTACGCGGTCCGCCCACCAAACGTATGAGGCAGAACAAGACACGTCCATGAAAGAAATATAAAAAAAATACTGCAATTGCAATGTACAAAACAGAAAAAACAACCGAGAATAGGTATGCCTTTCCGAGCTTGTGTCTAGTTATAGCTTGTCCCGGGTCCAGCTGCAAACACAGAGTCCGTCAGAACGCGACCAGTCGAACCAGAACTTGCACCAGCACAAACCTCTTGGCAAACCTCTTGTTCACGTCCATCATTTTGGTGTTTTCATCGGGCTGGACGTCATTCCAGGGCGTCGGGTTGCTCTTTGTCCAGACAACTGTCGCAGCTTTGAGACAATGCGTTCCGCGCATATCGCGAAGAAACTAACCAGTAGGCCCACGGGCAAGACGGGTCAAATACCAGGATGCACCACCGACAGCCAACCCTATGACCGCATAGCTGGATAGTCGTCAGCATCGTGAACATGACGACGTAAAGGTTTGGCTCACATTGGGATGGCCTAGAAGTAGAAAGTGCTAAGATCAAGAAACCCGCAGGTTGAAAGGATCGCATACCTCAATGGCAAACCAGTTTTTCATGAAAGCACTCGTCCTTTTTCCAGACATGGTGGATGGTCAACAGTGTCGGCCACAGATGAGACTCGGCGAGTGTCAACTTCACGTCTTTCCCACGCTCACATCCAGTCCGGAAACAACCGAGGTCTTACTACCACTGCGAGTTGGGTCTTGCACAAAACAAAGAGCATAGACATGTATTGAGGTATAAGAATATGAGCATGAACGACAAATGTCCTAAAGTGTTCTTCAAAAGTGCGTGATATAAATACAACGACAACCATGTTGGCGCATCATGACGAGAACCTCTCCATGGGCGACCACCGCAGGCGGTTGCAATACGATAGAATGAGACAAGCGGAGAGTAACAAAGATGTGACATATCGATCGGGAATGTCGGGACAAAAGACGAGGATGAAGCATACAAGCATACTTGGCAAGAGCGGGGTCTGGGAATGAGCATACGCTGCATAGACTGCGATAGGCGTCAGTCTTCCGCTGGATCGTCGAATCAGGTTACTCACGTCACAAGAAGACTTCGCCTACCCTGCAACCCTTGCAGGGACTAACCACGGAACATAGTCCATCCCCATATTCCCGTTCCAGGCTCAATCTGCTCCTCAACTTCTCCAATTGCTTGTCTTTTGAGACAAACTTCCGCTCAGTTGGCCGACCTGTGTCGACACCATGGTCAGACAATAGCGGATCGGACTCCGCCAAGTCAACACTCATGCTGCTCGGCACAATACACGACGAGACTGCAGCCGCACCCGGCGTCCACGAGAGGGGAATGTAATTTGACAGTTTTCGAAATGACAATCGTGCTGAGAGAGGGGATGACATAAAAAAAGACAATGATGTTGAAGGGGCTTCGCCACAAGGGTATTCACAAATGCTTGATCGTCCTGGTTCCAAAGCGGTCACCTCCGACGCGGCGGCACCATTTTCCGCGAGGGTGGTCGACATGGCATCGCTGGCTGTGAAGCGCAAGAGAAAAGTGAGTCAGGCGCACTCTGTGATAATGGGAGTTGGGGCTTAAATGTCGAACCATTTATCGCGCCTGGTTCACTCTGCCTCGAACGGAGTGGTGCAACTGTTGTCCGCTCCTTCGTAGGAGCGGAGTACTTTGAGGGCGAAGGTGAATTGACTGGCTGAGGGATGAAAGACAGTACACTGCCTCCTTGTTTAGAGGGTGGAGTGACAAATGAATTGCTGGAATAGTTGGTTGGTGCTGTGAAGCGACCACCACCTGCCTTGGATGGTGTAAAAGAGGTTGGTGGAGTCTTCGGAGAGAACGACCGTAACGACGTTGCACGAGGAATTGAAGAAGGCGTTGCGCTCCTGCTGCATGGTCGCGGACTGCCGTCAGACATTGGGGGAGAAGCTGTCATTGGAGGAGATATAGGTTCTATGATCTGGTCCTTGGTCGGACCGCATTGAGATGAACTGTCCACATCATCCTCAGAGGCATCGTCAGAAGGTGCAGGCTTTCTCGACACTGCACGGGTCGTAGACTGCGCGTCAGATGGAGGGATGCTGATATCGAGAGGGGGGGTGACGCAAATCTCGGGGGGCGTGATGCAGATCGTGGGCGGGGGATTGAAAGTGAATCGGATACCACCTTCGACTTGCTCGCCAACTAGCTCATCTTCGTCATCAGCGTCGCCATCCTCCTCATCCTCTTCGAGTACTACGTCAAGACTTCTGGACGAGGATGATTCGACAACGACGCCAACGTCGCAAGGGATGACAAATGGCGGCATATCGTGCTCGTCAACACAGTCAAAAGCAGAGGAGAACATGCCCTTGTTCATCTCATCAGAACCAAGAGGAGGGGTGGTGTCAGCGTCGTCCAAGCAACCAAAGAAGCGGTCAATCTCGTCGCGCTGCTCGACAGGCGCGACAGCCTGACCTCTAGGAAATGTCCATGTCTTGGACAATGAAGCGTGGCGAAAGTGAGCAAGCTTCGCGGAATTGGCAGTAGAACTCGAGCGGTTAACTTCGTCCGCAGGAGGTAGGATGTTTATCTTGACGTCAAGTTCGTCGCCGGACCCGACAGAAGAGCCGCCTGGGCTAGAGAAGCTGAGATCTGAGTCTTCCTCGTCCTCGTAACCAGCCAAACCATCTTCATCTCCTGAGTCTTCGTGGTCATCCTCCTCCGTGACTGCGTCCAATGTTGCCTTCACTTTTCCGAAGCTGTCGTCCGCAGATTCGACATCAGTCGTAGAGCTCTCAGAGTCGACGGATTGGAACCCAAGTCCACGGGGCCGGATCCCAATTGGTCTGGTAGGATACTTCTTCTCATGGTCGGTCACCGAATGCGGGATCGTTGGTGTATTCAAGAGACCAGCGGCATCCAACAGCTTTTCTAGTTCTTGCCTCCGAATGCACTCCTGTTCGAGAACAGCTCGAAGGCGCATACACTCGTCGACTGCACCATCGTTATCCTGGATACGTGCATTGAGTCTTGTCATTTCGTCCTTCAGTTCATCAAGCTCCCGAGTCAACTCGGCGTTATGTGCCAGCGATTGCTGAAGCACTTCAGTCTTCTCATCCATCGCCTTCTCCAACTTGGAGTTCTCCAATTCCAACAAGCCAAGTCGTGACCGTGCAACCCAGGCCTCCCGTCTCTCCACATCGATTCTTTTAGCGAGAATACCAGTTTGCTTATTGGCATCAGCAACACGCATCCTCCAGCCATCAACGTCCCTTTTCAGCTCATCGCGCTCGGCCTTAAGATCCGAGATCAACTGCAACATCTCGTCGCTTGGTTCTGAAGACGCCGTAGAGACTTCTGAAGCCGCATATGAATCACGGCGCGAGAAGGATGACGATCTGGATCGCAACGTGCGCTCCAGCTCATTAATACGAGCGAGGAGGACCTTGTGTGATCTAAATAAAAAATGCTGCTCTGCCGGGGTAAGAGGTTGTTCGACAAGGGTCGACTGGTCGCTTGAACTAGAAAACCGACGTTCGGTAGGCGTCATCTCGGGGGAGGGCAGGGCTACATCACGAGTAGAGTCGATGGAATGCTTGTACGAGATGCTGCTGCGTTTCCGTGTTCCAGCCTCGCCAAAGGGACTATTAGCATTGAAAGAATAGGAAGAGCGCCTTGAGCCGACACTGTCAGTGGAAGAGGACATGAAAGTCCGACGTTTCGTGGCGTTGCTGTGCGTAACATCGGCATTCGCCGACGATGCATCAAATTTGGGAGCCAGAGCAAGAGACTTCAAAACCTTGGGGCGAGGACTAGGAGTCTGGGTCGGCGTAGGCAGACTGCCAGGGGCCACAACACTACCTCGGACAAGCGCCAAAGGACGTAAATTGAGACTAGCAGGCCGGGGACGAGCAGGGGTCTTTGCGGGTAAGGGCTCCCCAGGTTCATTGCCCTCAATGGCTTCATCAAGAGGTAAACTTTCCTCCTCCTCCTCCTCCTCCTCCTCAACGAGAGTTCCCAGCTGGTCTTTCGAGGCAGACGTTGACCCAAACGTCTTCCCCAACGAGTCACGCTTGCCTACAAGGCTACTGATGCCATGGCCAGTCACGGCAGAGGCCGGAGGGAAAGACGGTTTCGACGCTAATGCCATTAATGGATTACGGGGGTCGTTAGAATGAAGGACACGACTCACGAAAATCAGATGTCCTCGGCACATCGGGAGACATGATATCAGGAATTTCTACCTTGGAGAAAGCAAGGTCCGGCTTTCCCTCAAGGGCCCAGAGTGCCCTGCGGCGTATAGAATCCTTGTCCCCCAAATTTATGTTATCATCCGAGTGTGCAGTGGGAAGATCAGGGAGTGAAACACCCATCAGCTCAGCCGACTCGCGGCGAGTTGAAACTGAAGAGCGGCGCCGGTGATGAGAACCAGGACGCTTTGAAGTGGAAGGATTGGAGAGTACGTTGGTATTCGCATCAACAGAAGACGGCATTGAGGGTGCAGAAACAGAAAGAGATAGAGTTGAGAGGGATGAAATGGAATTGTTTCGAGAGCGAGATCGTCCGTGTGAATGCTTGGAAAGGTTGTTGAGGCTTTGAGGGCGGGCGCCCCCACCCATCTTGAATGATTCAAACTAGACGACTGATAAGTGTGTATGATGGAAGCTTGTTGCCTGTGAGACCCACCCTCTGTTTGGCTGCCAATTCAGGGTCCTGGCCTTTGCTAGAAACGTCGCCGAGAGTAGGGTCCATGATCGTTCAGAGTTGTTACTGATATTTTTCTTAATGAATGAATGTACTATCTAGAAGAGAATGTGGGGTAAAGGAAAGGAAGGGACCGTACTAGTTGGCTGTCGAGTTGGCAAAGGTGATGGCAAGCAGGGAGAAACTCGAACTCGCAGCAAACAACTCACATACAACTACTTCAAACTCCGCTTACCGGCAGGAGATCACATATAATGTGCCATAATTTTTGCGAACCTATGCACAAAGCAATCAAGAAAGTGCTGCGGGGTAAGAACTAGTAAGAATGGGGGTGCAGACTTTGCTTCCGATATTTCACAGAGGATTTGTTTTTCTTTGAACTGTCGTTCGAAGTGTCTCGATGACATCCCAATTTAGCAAATCAGCGATAGCATGACCGGTGAGTCTTTGCTGCAAAGGGAGTCTGAGCGTACGTCAAGAGTGTACCCTGGGTGATACCCGTCTCGTGTTGTTGGCAGTGCGACCGTTCAAATTCACGTCCTCACTTGATATCCGTGATCTAACTTCTCGGGATCGTACGCAGAACAATGAATCAAATCGCGAAACTTGTTCCAGAACACACAGTGTTCTTCCTCTGTGATATGCAGACGCGTTTCCGTGAGCCTGATCACACGCCGTCGCCGCAAGGCAGTGTAGTTGACGTTTTTTTACATCGTTAGAGACCGCGATCTACGGCTTTGACGAGCTCGTCTTGACAACCAACAAGATGCTCAAGGTTGCGAAGGTACAGTAGGACCAGTACAGCTGAAGTGCAGTCTCAATTATCTCAACGCAATTTCCCATTAGATCTTGGGTGTGCTCGTCATAGTGACCGAGCAGAATCCAAAAGGTAGCTACTAGTATTACGCTCTAGTGACACTCGTTTTCATTCCACGTGCAGGCTTGGGGAGCACGGTATCGGATATCGATGTCGCATCGCTAGGGGACTTGCACCTGGCAACAGTTGAAAAATCGCTCTTCTCGATGATGACCCCTGAGGTCAAAGTGCTCTTGAGGGAACGACCCCAGGTTAAGTCGGTGGTGTTATTCGGAATTGAAGTGAGCGCCAACTCCAAATGTCTTGGTGGCACTAACGTGGCTATTAGTCACACGTCTGCGTATTACAATCTGCTCTGGATCTACTTCAAGACGGATATGAAGTCCATGTACTGGCGGATGCTGTCTCCAGCTGCAACAAAGAAGAGGTTCCGATTGCGCTTGCTCGGATCCGTCAGGCGGGCGGCTACATTACAACTAGCGAAAGCGCTGCATTTCAACTGCAACGTTAGTAGCGCCTCTTGATGACGTCCTGCTCTCCTGATGTGACTTTCCAGGTGAATCCGGGACGCCCCGATTCAAGCAACTTTCGACTGTCGTCAAAGAGGAAAAGGAAAACACAGCGCGAGCATCCCAGAAATTGTTGCAGTTCCGTAGTGCACTGTAGATTTCGTCGGGGACCCGTGGGAATGTCTACTAATCTGCTCTTGCACCAACGCCATTTAAGTTATAACTTATAAGACAAAGGATCCAGTCGCAGTTCCTCAACTCTGCTTGTTACTATCTCGAACCAGCGCAATGTTTGGGGGACTGTTTCACCTCGGTCTCGATGCTCTCCTCATCAGTGCATTTCTGGCTGGTGTCAGGCGGTCGACGGGTCTGACGTACGTTCACAATCGTATGGGTACAAATAAACTCCTCAGACTGTCGTTTGTTTAGTCCTGCTCTGTCCCAAGTCCCAAACAAGGACATCCGTCGTGAGTAGAACAATGCCTCCCTCACGGACAGCTCGAGCTAAGCATCCCAAAGAGCTTCTCAGATCATACCTTGAACTCGGTGCGTCGACTCCATTGCAGTTTACTTCGGGCAGTTCTCCTGACACCCGAAACAGGCGAGTACGCCTTTGACTTCGCCGTCGTGGTCTTTGGGGTATCATCAACCCCGTCCATCAATTTGATGCGCTCACTAACCATCAATAACAGAGATCTAGCTCATTCGAGCGGAAACCATAGACGCACGGTTGCACGCCCTCCCATTTTAGGTCGGGCTTTTCGTTATGACCGCTCGTACGATCCACTCGCGTCCATCGGCCTGCACTCAGTCATCCGTTTTGCACGATGCAAATATTGCATCAGCCTCATCACGTATCCCTTTGTAACATATCCGTTACCAGAACATTGCAATTATAATAATTCACGGTATGAAAGGCACAGAGCAAGTATATAGGCTGAGAGAAAGGCAGTGAAGTGCGAATTATCAATGTTGAGGCAAATCTCTCGTACATGCTCATCCGAGGAAGTTGAATACAAAGAAATGCAGGACGATGGAACCGAGGGCAAAGTCTGCGAATGCTCTGGGGAGTACAGGTTAGGACTCTACACATTCTTTGGAAGAATCCACAGACCGCTCTGGTGACACGTCTTTGAACTCTGTTCGGTTTTCGGGGTTGACTTGGGCACGAAGGGATGCGGTGAGGACAAATTGTCCTATTGAGCTACCAAACCTGTTGCCGGCCTAAGACAAAACATCATGTCAAAGGCAAAAAAAGGCATACCCAGCCAAGAAAGCGTTGAATGGAAAGTTGGTGACAAGGATGCAGTATACGAACTGCAAAACTCCAGAAAGAACGATGAAGGCCAAGAAGGCGTCTATGAGTTTAAGACGGTCGGGCGTCTGCTGCACGTACGACTTCCATAACGTCGATACCGCAGATGTTTCAGAGGATGCCGACGACTTTGAGGCTTTAGAGCCAGCCATTTTGAGCTGCAGTGAAAGCGACGTGGAGGATGCTCGACCAAAAGGGATTGCCCAAATAGAGGTAACCGGCAACCAACAAGGAAACCGCGTCGCGTTCAGAAAAAATCAAGTCTTGCCGTGGTCCACATCCTGACTTGGGGGTAGAACGACCTTCGTTACTCTTCTATTCTCAATCACTTCTGTCTGGGATGTCGATGGGGCCCGCAGGGATACGTCTCACGTCGTCACGGTCAACCGTTCTCGCGGCGCCAAAAAGTATCAAATGTGCCCGACACCAGTGGGTCAGAAGACACTACCACACCCGCAAGCAGCTCCCATATGCAACTGAGGATGGCCTCGGGGATTTTATGTCTCCCCGAACTCTCAAAATGGTGGCAGAAGAATACCAACAAGGTCTTCTTCACCGGTTAAATGATTACTGCCGTGGTAAGTGCCCTACTTGTTTTCAACACCTCTGCAAACGCTTATGAAGGAATCTAGATGTCGACGACAAGCGCAAAACGGTAGCTCAGATTGTTCTTGACTCTGCCATGTCTCAGGACAGAGCAATGATGTTCAAGTATGCCAGTCATGCCCTGAACAATAGTTTCTTTCTGCACTCCCTGGTACGTTCCCCTGCGTTGTGCAAGTCGCATTCGGTCTCAAAATCTGTGCAGAGGCCACCAAAAGTCGGTGGTGAAGATGTTCTCGACAAGTCCGCATTAGGACCAGCAATTCGCAGGCAATTCGGAAGTTTCGACTCGCTGAGATCTCAGTTTTCAGCAGCCGTAACTGGCATGTCGGGAACAGGATACGTGTGGTTCGTAACAGACGCGAAACAAAGGCTTGCATTCGTGCCCACCTTCGCGGCTGGCACACTTCTCATCCGGTCGCGTTCCGGCACAGTCGATCCCATCTTGTCTCCTGTGTTAGGAGAGATTTTGGGGACCGCACCTGATACTAAAGCTGAGACTGCAACTGCCACTGGGACTGCCGCTGAGATCAAGCCCAAGGCGGAAGAGAATGGCCAAACTGAGGGGACGCCCCGTTCAGGGCACAAGAACCCTGCCGAATCACCCTCCTCAGCGCTTGGCAGCAATCCCACCTCACCGGTGTCCGGTATCTCGCACGATCCCCCTCTTCATCCCTCGTTGCCCTCGCGCACGCTCCATACCTCGGCCGTTCGCGCAGACGAATTCTGGGGCTCGAACCAGCTCGCGCGCTCTGTTTACGATCCTGCTCCAAGCTCATTCCCTTCAATGCCATCGCCCAACGACCTACATGACTTCAAGTCTCTTGGAGAGTACATCTATCCGTTGTTCTGCATCAGTGTGCATGAACACTGCTGGCTGCTTGACCATGGAATTTGGGGCAAGAACCAATATCTGAAGGAGTTTTGGAAGGTACTGGATTGGGAGAGGGTAGCGAAGAAGTTTGATGAGTTTTCTGCGCGCTAAAGTGCATCTCGCGGAATTACTTGTGGTTCTCTTGCGGGAAATACGACGATCCATCGTATAATCCGCCGCGCCATTTACTTAGAATTACATCGTAATATCATACGGCCTAGCATTTCACCACTCGCGGTCGACCCATTGCGTACTGAAGGCGAAGTTCAAATTACTACCATCTCCACTCAATTGAACCGCAGCTCTGCATCCGCACCCCCTTGTACATCTTATACGATTCACTGGACAGCTTGACTTGGTCAACTTTGAGTGGCGAAAAGCTGTGTGATGGCAATTCGAAATGAATTTGGAACGCGTGGGCTGGTCGTGGAACTTTAATCCTATAGTACATGCAGGTCAATTAAACCACGTTACTCGGCAAAAAGCAAGGACAACGCACTTCGACGTCCACGAACCGCGGAGAACCCAACTGCCCGACGAATGCATGCTTGGGATTCCCCAGCGAAGGATCTGGGGACGTTGCAGTTCATTTAATTGTCTGCGGCAAATACACGTAACGTATACCTTCGTCCGGGGGTCAAATGTCCAAGAGCCTTCGATCCCTCCGACAGATCCAACGCCGGAACCAGCGCTAGACACCGTACATTGAGCGGCGGTCGCATCTTCGCCCATGTAAAGGTCTATCCGGACATTTTCCATAATTTTCATCGTTCGTGAGCTAAATGTCACTGTGAAGGATCCTATGACAGACCTCAAGAATAAGCGGACCCGAGGTTAAGATCTCAAAAGGGCTCTCTACCTCCAAATTCCCCAACAGTTATGTTTGGTTTCAAAGCGACTGGTACGGGCACGTTGCTGGCTAGTGCACCTTGCGGAGGCTTGAACTGATATTCTACAAGTATAAATTTGCCGTCTGGAGGCACGAAAGATAACGTCTTTTCGCGAGTCCAGCGCTGTAGGCTGCCAACAGTTGCATATTGTAAGCGCACATTAGAACGTTTGCATGCACTTCCCTACGCACCGCACGCAAGGATGAAAGGCGCATTCCATCAATAAACTAGAGTTTGCGAAGGTGAGAAGCAAATCCGGCATGCCTGTTACCGTTATACGTGACCAAAACTTTGCTCAGTGGTGCAGAATATACCCACCAGTCAGCCTTGCATTACCCTCAATTTTCCCGTATACATTGCTCACGAGCGTATTGCCGTTTCTATGTCATATAACTAAGCAAGTAGGTAAGGGAGGGGGGGTGGAATTTGCATACCGGCCAACTATTGCTTGCATTTCTTCCGTAACGTCAAATAGAATTTCATTGTGATTGTGTTTCACCCCAGCCTTTCGCCATGGTATGGGCGAGGCGAATGCACCAGCTGGAGCCGACGACCCAGCTGAACCTACGTAGTAGTATTGCACGATGAGGGTTGAAATTAGCACATAAATAATCGACGCGCCTCCTGTTCTTCCCGGTCCAGTCGGGGCAGCTGATGAGAGGGAAGTAAGGAGCTTGGAAAGGAGGGAAGGTGGAAGAACAATATCTCGCAATGCATTTGGAGATGTGGTCAGAGGGTGTCCAGAGGAATCCAGGGTTTCTTCCAGAAGCTATGTTGGGTCAAATACCGGTGGGACAAAATGGATACATGATATCATACCTGGTAAACAACATCAAAATTATCCTTGAGCGTTGCGGTGCTCACTACGCCGAAATAGTCGTACAGGATCTCGCTGAATGCTTGTAGGAACGCGAACGCAATCAGAGGATCGGCTAACAAAGGGCCGGGTCAGGACAAGGAATGCGTCACTCGATAGACATGGGGCATGTTGGGCGCGTTATTCATGAGATGGACTTACCGTCTCCAGAGACACTTGCTACAAGCCTCATTTCGCCGACTTGGACATGACAGCACGCGCTCCCACTTGAAAGGTCACCAATTCCTGGGCCGACATAGATGACGGGGTCAACACTTCCCGACCGAGAGGCCTTTCCTAGCTCATTGTTCAGGGCGTCGATGTGCAGCAATGGGTATGCTGGAGGAAATGAAGTGTAGCCCGACTGGATGATTGGTAGTCTATTTCCACAATGCTGAGTGAACTGGACCAAGTCTACTCGTAGCAGGCGCACCCGGACGCGTCAAGAATTATCAAGCCGTCGATGGCCATCTTCTGTGGTCATTCACTTTGCAGCGAGAGCTTTGCTATGAAAGTTACGTGAGGGATAAGTCGAAGATAGGCCTCTTAAAATAAATAAATATATGAGAAATTCCTCCCTCTGCAATCATCGGCTCGCATTTCAATAGTTCGGGTAACCGGGTGCTCTCGTCAACGTTCAACGTCGACAACTCAGACGATGGTGGTCTCATGATCCTTATTTCCTCAGAAAGGCGTGCAAGGCAGGTGTCATGGGTCATCATCCATTCGGGGATAGGTAGAGATGGCCTGTCGCATCGCGCACATATGTTCATGCCATTCAAATGGATCGTCGGTGGATTGGACGATAGTGGTACTACGGGGATCCGCTGGATGGGGTAGTCGACGAAGACGGTGAGTGTGCGATGTCGACCAGTCCCCAGAATTAAAGACGATAATTATTGCTACTAGTCCAAAATAATAAGGACGTCGATTCCAAAAACGATAATCTGCTATATCTGCTCCTGTCCTCAGTTTCAGTCCCGCCAGCGTCCGACGTCTGTCTCGTTTTCTAGCCATGATTCAAACTTCTGCGCTTTTGGCAACCTGCGCTGAAGACGTCCTTAAGACGGTTCATCGCGCATTTATTCTCGAGGATGATGTCCTCTTCAACATCACTAAAACTTTCTTGCGTGAAGTATCTGATGGGCTCAGGAGTTATGGTCACCCAATGGCGATGATGTATTTGTCCCGTTGCACTTCACTTCATTGGAGCTCAATATTCTCTACAGTCCGACGTTTGTTACAGCCGTCCCAGATGGTTCCGAGACTGGGTGTGTGTTTGTGAATTTCTTCCGAGTCGCACGTCTCACTCGGACCCGTCAAGCACCTACCTCGCCCTCGATCTGGGCGGAACCAATCTGTATGTCAATCATATCGTCAATACATTATGTCGTTGAGCTGGATTTCTAGCCGGGTCTGTGAGGTAACTCTGCATGGTGACAAGACGTTCTCTCTCCGTCAGCAGAAATACAAGGTGTCTGAGGCCCTCAAGACTGGCGAGGTTACGACGTTGTTCGGTGCGTATCTTATGTGACCATAGGGCTGCCTTCATAGTGCCTTCAGACTATCTCGCCGACTCCGTGGACGCTTTCCTCACCGAGTCTGGCTCTCCCACTAGTGACGTCCCCCCATCTAGCGATGCACCCAACGGGCACACTTTTTCCAACGAAGATGCCGACACGCCCTACGTCCCACTAGCCCTCACTTTTTCTTTCCCGGTCGAACAAACCGCCCTCGACTCTGGCAAGCTCCTGACTTGGACGAAAGGTTTCTCTGCCAAGAACGCCGTCGGAAACGATGTCGTCCAGCTCCTTCAAGATGCGTTTGACAGAAAGCACATCCATGTCAGATGTGTAGCACTCGTCAACGACGTCAGTATTCGATCCTATTTGGCTTCTCTTCATTGATCCGAACGCTGATTTCCTCGTCCGCTGCATCTCAATTCGTCTTCTCCACGTGACTACTCCTTCTGATCGCCGACCTTCGCAGACTGTTGGTGCTCTTCTTTCTCGGGCGTATGGTTCCGGTGGATGCATCCTCGGTGCTATTTTCGGAACTGGGACGAACGGTGCATATGTCGAGGATATAGCCAACATCACCAAGCTCGGTAATAACCCTGCTGTCGCAGAGGGTGGTTTTATGATCGTAAACACCGAATGGGGGGCATTCAATAACACGGTATGTCAATTTCCAAGTTCTATGTCACTTTGCATTCTTACGCTTAGCGTACCTATCATAAAGCGAACAGCGCTGCCAAGTACGCCGTACGACAATAAGCTAGACCGCGAATCCATCAATCCTCGATTCCAGGCTTTTGAAAAGTTCATTTCTGGGATGTACCTGGGAGAAATAACACGAAATGTCATCCTCAGCCTCATCGATGCCTGTCCACCCGTTTTATTCCAGGGTCGCTCCACGACAGTGTTAAACAAGCAGTGGGGATTGGACACCGCTGTTCTCAGCGAGATAGAGGAAGCATGGGAGGGCATTGGTCGGTTCGCTCCTGCTGAGGGGAGTCCACAGGCTTCTGAGCAAGAAAAGCTGGCTTGTATACGAAACGTCATTGTACAGCGACTAGGGTTCTCGACCGAGGGCTCGGCTTCCGACATATCGTCAGCGGACGCTGACATCGTGCGGCAGATCTGCACGTCTGTGGTGACTCGAGCAGCACGCTTAAGTGCTTGTGCTATCGCTGCGATATTGGTCCAGACGGGCCGTGCTGATCTCACGCAGCAAGAAGAAGCCAAGACTAGATCTCTGCGGTACGAGGGACAGCGAATCAGCGTGGGCGTTGACGGAAGGTTCACATTTCCGTTCTCGCGTGTGCTCATTGAACCTGCGAATATGTTAACGTCGTTTGTTGTAGTTTGGTGGAACACTACCCTCGATTTGAATCCAAACTACGAGCTGCTCTAAAGGCCCTCGTCGGTCGAGATGTCGAGAAGCAGGTAGACATCGGGATGGCGAAGGATGGTAGCGGTGTTGGTGGTACGTCATTTCCTCACTCGTCGCGTTGTCCATTTTTTACTCATTTATGCCCTTCCTTGCAGCTGCTCTTTGTGCACTGATTGCACATAGGCAACAGAAGGCGAAACGCAAGAACGTTGTCCAAGAGCAAGATTCACAGAACAACCCCGTACAAATCAAGTCGGTGCAGGGCCTTGCCTTCCAGTCCATGTCATGACGACGGCGGGAATATGTCCCTGTCGTCGTCCTTTAACCATTAAAGTACTAGACGCTGTAGCCAGCAAATCCAATGCGCTGATGTTTCAATGTCATGAATATTTCTACCATCATATGCAAGGGAGGACGGTCTGAGACTCTTTCATATCTATACGATACATTTCGGCGTTTCCCGAATCCTGCGAGCAACACTGCTCGAGGCTTTAACGTGCTTAAAGCTAGGTTTTCCGTTGGACCATGTACACTAGTGCCAGCGTCGTACATCGAGCACAATTGTACGGTCTGTGAATATGTACGATATATGTGATGATATGAGTTTTACCTGCATGCATATTCCACTCTCGAACGAATATCGTACAGCATTATGGCGTACAGTTGCATTTGTTTTCCGACATGGGGGTCAAGTATAGCAAGCTGATGCAGCGAGAGCAAGGGAGGATGGGGATGGAATGCGGTCGGGTTCTTCAGCCTGCCAGGTCGGCAACCGAATTCGCATCCTATGCGTCTATACGGACAAGAACTGGCGGAAAAGAGATGATCGATGATGAGCTGCAGAGTTCTGACCCCAGCTCGCAACTGCCAAGTGCAGCAATGTCAAGAGCTATTATATGCGTCTGACAAACAAGAGGTGCGTGGAGCTTTAAAAAAAAAAAAAAAAAAAAGAGAGTACGCAAGGGTCGTAACCACGACAGTGAAAAAAGACATCGTTTTTCCTGTGTAAACATCGAAAAGGAAAGCACCTGGAGTTATCGGGTCACGGTCTTGTTCCAGGGGTGTGCGGGGATGCAACCCACCGAGAACAGCCAAGTTGACACCATCTCGGCTGGCATTGATTGCGGCCAGATCGCCAGTCAGTTCAGTAACCATATGACGCCCGTGCAGTGGTTCCAGCAGCCCCACCACTTCCTTTCGCGGCCATATTCATGTTCATACTAACGGGTTGGCCGTTAGAGCTGACTGAATTCACTGCTGCTGATGATGGTACAATGCCTGGACCGACTGTTGGTCCGCCTGGGCCAATGACTGCACTGCCAACGAGTGCTGACAGTCGTGAAATCTCCTCGCGCGAGGATACAAGGGCGGAAGTCAACCGCTCGTTCTCGGTCTGCAGAAGTTCGACCTTTGCTTGGAGGGAAGCCAGCCATGCTTTTTTGCGCTGGCGACACTTCAAAGCGGCTATAGGTGTATCAGTATGCTACACTACTGGAGGAGCAATGGAAAACCGGAGACCTTGTCGGTTTCGCTCGAGAAAATTTCGACGCTTTTCCTCTTCCGTCTCTGGCTTCTTCTGCTGCTTTACCTTGCCACCGGTATTTTGCGGCGGTGGGGGTTGCTGCTGATATTGTTGGCGCTGGCGCTGACCTACCTCCTCCTCCTCTTCTTCCTCTTCCTCTTCGTCTGCGGAATCTTGCCCTCTACCGTTTGTACTAACGCTGTTGACGGTATTGGCGCGGGCACGCTTTGTTTGTGTTGGTTGTTGTGGTGCTGCGCGTGCTGGAGGTGGAGGTGGCGGACTGTCGAGATCATAAGATTTGCGTTTTGTGCCTCGACGACCGTTGGCCGGTGCTGCTGCTGCGCCGTTAGCACGTGCCTGTGCTTCCTCGCGTTTTGTGAGTTCTTGATGGGCCTGCGATAGAAGATAGAGGCCGTTTGCAGCGGTGCTTGCTGCGTTGCTGGCGCTGATATAAGCAGACTGTGTGTTATCTTGATTTGCGGTGACGGAGGTGGAGAGGTGCGAGCTCGTGGCAGGCGCGTGTGTTGCGGAGCTGTACTGCGAGGAGGGATTGTTGAGGACGCCGGTGATTGCCGAGAGGGTGTTGGGCGTGATGGTCGCGTTTGCAGCGTTGGCGCCGTTGTTGCTCATGAGGGCGAGGAAGGCGGCGGTATTGGGGGAAGGGGGAGGGAAGGAGACTGGGCCACCGACGAGGGGCGTCAGACCCGTCCCAGGAGTGAGACCGGTGCGGGGAGTGAGTCCCGTGCGGGGCGTGAGGCCGGTGCGGAAGGAGGCTGGGTCAAAGGGCAGGTGCGGGGCGGAGTCTGAACCCTGCTGGGGGCCGGCGAGCATGGCGGGGGAGAGGGGCCCGGCGCGGAGGGAGTTGGCGAGGGAGGACGAGAACTGCCAGCCGTAGCTCTGGTCGGAGGGGGATGCGATGGCGGCAAGCGGCGGCAGCACTGTTCGGGGCGAATTCGAGCGGGCGGCATCGTTCTTTGGGTGGGAGATGGACGAGGCGGAGTTGGGTCTGTCGGGCTGGGATGCCCTGGAGGAGTGATTAGACTCTGGGCTGGGCGAGTCTTTGCGTGAGTTGGATGTATGGCGGATGTGGGAGGGGCGGGAGAAGGACTGCTCGAACGGGTTCGGCTCGAGATCAAAGTCGGAGCGGGTCTGGCGGGGATGTGGATGCCGTTGGAGAGGCTGGTCGGAATCGCCGTTTTTGGGTGGACTGGGGGACATGTCGGTGTCTGCGATGACGACAGAGCTCGGTCGGTGACGACACTCGCGATGGGACAGACAATGCGCTTCTTATCGGAGTCTGCGAAATTCAAACTCCTGTCTTGCCGTCTCTGCTCTTCGTCTGTCTCCGATGGTTCTCCTGCTGTCTTCGCTGGCCCGTGCGCAAGTGATGAGGGTTGCGAAAATGCATGACGACGTCTGACGTAGTCGTGTTATATTCAACTTTAGGCGGAGTTCAAATCATCCGCCCTTTCCTATCGCAGATCCGAGCACGTCATATCTGGTTCACATCCGCGACCCTCTCTCGCCGTCGTCGCCCACGACGAGCTCGACGCTAACTACCCTCTCGTCGTCGACGTCCTCGCTGTTCCATTGCCAATTGCACAGTGATCCCCCGCGACACCCCCACAACACGTACATAACATCGCCTGATCCGCTCCGAGTCAAAGTACCCCACCTTCCATCACCCACGTCCACCTCATCTCCACCTCCAATTTAACTCCATTCCCTTAATACGGATATGCTGCCATGCCCTCCTCACGACCCGTAATCCCCTCCCTCGCCGCACATTCGTCCAAGTACCCAAGCAGAATATCCCGATACATTTTCCGTCCCTTGTAAATCGCCACATCGTCTGGCCAACTTCGCACCGCACTCGCCAATCGTCCCGCAACACCTCGTTCGCGAACAAGCTCCTCAACCTTGAACAAGTACGTACGTATCCCAAATACGATCGCACCGGTCCGTGCAAGTCGACGTAATGTCTGCCTTTCGCTTCGAAGTCGCAAGGTCGCCGGTGCTAGATATGATGGCGGCTTCGCACTATGCCCGTGTCCATGTGCGAACTCGTCCTCGGGTCCGTTCGTAGACGTTGACCATCCTAACTCCTCCGGGTCAACCTCAGATGCCGTCTCCTCCACATCCAAGCGCGGTTCATCTTCAAGAGGCTTCGCCGTGGTTGGCTTCACAACTTGCATAAAATAATTGTTTCGTATAACTGGTTTGTCTAGAGGCATCCGCTTGAAGAACCGTTCCATACTCGTTTGCAGCTTTTCCTTGACTTGACGACAACCGTTGAATGGCTTGTCATATTGGAAATGATCCGGAAGCGCTCACATTGAGGTACATTACCCGACACATGAATCTCATCCAGTGGCATCCCGATCTTGTCCCGCATACGCCAGAATCCTACGTGACACCACGCGCTTCAGTCTTCATCATGGCAAACACCTGACATACGCATGATAGAGGTACTAACCTGGTATACAGATTGACCCAGCCTGGAAATAGTACTTTCCGTCGGATCCTACGTCCCAGGTTAGCTAGCAGCCCAACAGATAAGGCCGTAGGAATCACCTTCTATCATGATTGCAACGTCTTCTTGCACTCTTCCATGTGCCTTTAGCTGCCCCTCGTGATGTTGATAGGGAAAAAGGCAACTCACAAGCCAGTCACGATCCTCATGGCCTCCTCTCCCATTTCCACACCTTCCAACGTTTCCAGGACGCTCAGATCATACACGTCGCCAGTCTCCAAGATCTCGATTGTTTTTATTGGCATCTGCCCCTCCCATGCCAGTGGTATCCCACCGATGGATGGTATAGGTGCGGCCGTAGATGGCAGTCGAGTTATCCGAAACGTGGATGGGTACCTCCGGGGCAAATACTCAGAAAGCTCATACACGAGCTCCTTCGCTAATACAGCACACGTCAAACATCTGCCTCAAGAGAGAAAAAGTGCATGCGTGCGGACCGGCTTCAGCACCACCCGAGACTTTGACGACATCTTCCTCGCGGGTGGGTAGAACGCGTACTGCGTTTCGGCCACGTGTACGAACTCTGAAGTTACGGACACGTTGGTAGAAGGCATAGGAGGAGTCGAGTTCGATCCATTCGCTCCAGGGCATCGTGCGGATGCCCATCGTGACGCTATTATTAAATGGGTTCAGTCGAGAGGGTGTAAGACGAAAGTCAAAGGGGACGGCTCGGTCCACCACGCTAGTCAGCACTGGAGACATAGCCGCTGGCGCACTGTGCACAATAGGCAGGTTGTGGGATGACGCTCACTGGTACTCGCCCCACCGGAACGGACGATAGGGGACCGGCTTTACGTCCTTGAGCTCATGTGGACACGGCGTGATTTCAGGGTAATCAAAGTATTGAGGTGACCACACTGTGTTGGGCAAGGTATTAGCGCTCAACGTCAAGGTTAGACAGCATTTAAAACGTGGGGTACTCGCCTCCAGGCTCGCGATTCTTATTAACGTCGTCCTTGTCAACCTGTTTGGAGGGGGTATGCGCATTGCTCGCCGCCTTGATGCTTCCACCAGTCTGTGTCCACCTTAAGATTCGATAGGCTGCGAAGAGGGCTAGGCCTGGTAGACCGACAGGGAGAAGGGTGCGAAGCAGTGTGCTGGAGGTGTCCTTCCTGGCCTGCGTTCCAGTTGCAAAAGTGAGCATGCCAACGATCCAGCTGTCCATGATGGTATTGGTAACTTGGGAAGATTGGACAATTCCACGACGCTTTATTTATACATTAATGCGCAGAGATAAGATCCTGTGCAAACGAGCACCTGAGAGCCTGAGAGTCTATGCAGTTGAGAATCGTTCTCACACCACGGAGCGCACAAGTCGTGCATATCGATAAATCCCAAGAACTTCATTCGAACTTTTGGTCTGCCTAGGGGAGACTAATAAATCCCTACCTACCCTTGAGGACCATACCGACACACTCAGCAACGACCTTTACATTTGGCGAAGTCAACGCTAGTGCAAAGTCAAAGATTCGGAGAAACTGCCATCCCCTGATTGCCAGTCGCGGGTTGCCGCGTGTTATCAGGACCCACCCGACAGGACATACCAAAGTGCTTTTCAATCCGGTACTCGGATCTCGATGTGTCGCAGAATCATCTTGACCTCTTGGACCAAGCGGACAGTGTATCACGTAGACTATCATTCCATTGCATTGGAGACAAAACTCACAGCAAATCTGTCCTAATTCACTGCTTTCTGACGTACCGTCCGGCGATGTGAACCTCCAGTTCTTCCGGAGAGACAGCCGTAGTCGCAGCATAGAGCTCCAGCGACCACCCTGTCGAAATGCGTGTCGCAGCGGTCGACATGAAAAGGTGCACCTACCTGTGCTTGGGCACATGCATACCTGAGTGGAGGACCACAGTGGATAGAATGTGCGTTACCCCTCAAGCGAGGACTGCATGAGTGTTCACTGAGGGAGTGCTCAAAAGCGACTGAGTAATTTTTGATGACGTTGAAGAATCCTCGTGTTCGGTTAGCGGGGGAAAAAGACACAGAAAAGACAGCTTGGGTAGGAAAACAAAACATAGCAGAAGGAGGCAGCGAAGCAGATAATGGATAGGCACGAGAAGTGTTTACTTGGTTTCATAACTCGTATGGCGTGTCCAATGCAGGGAAATCCAAGGCATCAAGAGCGGACATGTCAAGTCCGCCTTGTGTTGCAAGCAAGTTTAGTTCCTCCTCGATGATCGTCCAGTCCCATGTGGGGGTCTGACGGTGGAGAGCGGTTTCGTGAGATAAAGCAGGAGTGCAGAAGAGGAATGGGATGGCAGAAAGCTCCATAAGAGTGTCACTAGAGGCATCTAGGCGAGCGAATGAGGGTCGAATGGGTGGCCGATCGAGTGCAGCCGTCTTGTGAGTTTGGTTCACCAAAGCTGGAATATGGGAGTGAGTATAACGCGCATATAAACAGATCTTTTGTTCGGTTCGACTCATCATGGTTTACCTTCTAATGGCGCTGAGGAGCAAAGCGCGCAGGTAAACTCGGAACTTGCTGTTTCTCGACCTTGATTACAGAGTCGTTCAGATGGACTCATTGATGCCAGACCCGAGAGATTTTGCAAGACATCGATTCCATTGTCACATGATAGGACCAGCTAGCGGAAAGTTCAGCTAAAGAAGGTGAAGATGTGAAGTCGAAGACAAACGCCACACGTCGACCCTTGCACTGCAGGAGTGGCGTTGTTAGATTCGTGATTGTCCGGGGTTTCTCGCTTGATGTGTTTACCGTATTCTGAAGGTTCGCAGGGACAGTCGGCCAGTAACGGTCTATCGAAGGTGTATTCTGTTTCAAGGGCGGTATCTGAGGCTGCTTCAGTTTGTCCAAACGAATCCACTTGACCATCAGAGATCGCCAAGGTGCCGTCAGATGGCAGATCGGTACAGGACTCCGTGTCCATGCGGGGAGGCGACGAGTGCTCCCTCTTGGTTTCTGTGCCTATAATGACGCGTAGCTCTAACGAAAGTTCGTACGCTTCTTCGGAAATGGGCTCTCCTGCTCGTCTTGCACAAGCTCTCCTTCGCAGGAACCAGTTATCGACAAGGCGTGGTTTCACGTTACGAGAAATGGCCCAGGCCCTCCTAGACGCGACGGTAGGAACCCTTGGATCGCCTTTCCAGATTTCTCGTAGTTCGGCAAGGTGAAAGGAGAGGAGGTACCCTTCCGTCCGCGTCCGGGACCGTGGCTTGGTTTTTCGATTGTGTTTTTTGCCATTCCTCGTTTTTTCCAATGTCTTTTTCATCCGTTCTGGAATTGAGGACGCCGTATCTTGATTGTGATCTTGCCACAACGGTCTCCGTCTGCTGTTCGAGGTGCAAGAGTCAAGAAAGATGACACAGTGAGGCCGGCGGAAGTGATTAGATAATGCACCTGACGCCTATGATCGCAACTTCCCTATTTGAACGGATGAGTTATGCTATGAGATACTGTCCGCATTAATACCACACCCAGGAGTCACTCTCGACTACTATCGTCATGTCCGAAGACGCTCAGCAAGATCAGCGACGCAGGCCACATATCCGGGTCAGAGTCCAGTCCTCTGATAACACCACTGGACACGACCTCCAAACCTCTACGAACGAGCGCAAGTCGGCCTCCGTCTCCGAGAGTTCACAGGAGGAAAAGAACAAGGCTTCAAGCGGTACAGATGGCATGGCACATAATGGGCCCTTATCAAACGCGAACAAGCAACAAGGCAGTCGTTCTATCAAACTTCCATCCACCCTAAACTGGATACCTATGAATTGGACGTGGTCCAAATGGAAACCGGTCATTCGAAGTGCATTGACTGCTTGGATTTCCCTTGTGATTTTTATCATTCCTCAAACGGAGACCATACTTGGCCAGGTACGTGGTCATGGCTATATGACAACGCACAGTAACGGTGACAAGGTGTTTCCTAGGCATCGTTCCTCATTTTGATTGGTGAGAGACAGTCGATATGGTCTCTGATAGTATGTGCTGAAATATTGGACCCTCAGCTGCATTCTTGTCCCCTCCTAGCGACCCGTTTATCGCTGTACTTGAACGCGAATTCATAATACTTATTTTCGTTGGCCTAGGATGGGCGTTAGTACTCACGTTTTATCTCCGAATCCGTGCTTCATCATGCGTCACAGATGGACTTGTCTTGCTCTCAAACTGGCGGATCTCGCTCGGTCCCAGAATATACCAGATGCCCCGCTCACAAGTATCATCGCGGGCGAGTATCTCGAGGTTGGGGTAAGACTTGGTGACATTCTGGTGATCCGATACTTACACCCTGATAGCCAAGTGCTATTTTAGTCGTTTTTATGTTTATTGGGAGTGTATTTTTCTTGTATATCAAAGCTCGTCTAGGGCCTGGACCGTTTCTTTTCGCCAGCATCTTTGGATGTATCTGTATCGGTGGGTCTCGAAATAGGCCGTCATTGTCTTTTGAAGCAAGCTGATCGCGTTTTGCCAGACATCTCTTTGATCGCCGCTGCTCTCTTCCCGTATCCTTATTACGCTGTGAGTCGCTAATGCATGTCTCTGACATGCGCTCAATGGTTCTAGGTTGGACAAACGATCATGCTACCGCTTGTGTTCCATTCCGCCATTGCTCTTTTGCTTTCTATCCTTATGTTTCCATCTTCCATCTCTGCTCTATACACCGTGCGCTTGCAAGCCGTCCTGTCACCCCTCACCAGTGCAGTCAAGCAACATCGTGAGCAGCTTCAGGAAGATATGACTTCTCCATCATTCTCGGCTTCTTCGATCATCGCGGCGGTCGACAAGGCGGAAGGGGCACTCCCGATGTTGGCAGCGGCTGCTCGATTACTTAAACTTGACATCATATATTGTCGCTTCGCACCGACGGACTATCACGAGATGCACGATCTCACGAGGCGACTGACCGTCAGAGCAAATGGTATGGACGTGTACTATACGCTCATCGACCCGACAAGGGAAAGGTTTCCCCTAACACCTGTGCCGTCTGTTCCGGCAACACCCACCATGACCTCACCAGTGCATTCAAGACAACAATCACCTGCGCCTTCGATCGGTCGTGAGGAAGGCCATGGTGATCAAGCGGGCGTTGAGCGGAGGAAGCATCATGCCCGTCACCGTCGCACACCTTCCCGGAAGCGCCACGGTCATCATTCTGGTGCACACTCGCACAAGCGCCAACACTCGACCACCTACAAACACTCCGCCTCCCATCACTCTCATCACAACCTCCTACATAGCTCGCTCCTTCACTTAGCTTTGTCACGCACACCGAAAACTGAATTTGCGGTGGGCGTATTCGAATCTCAACGCTATCTCAACCTCGAGGCCACCCATCTCTCGCACCCTGAATCGGCGAGATACACGCAAAGGGCTACGGAACTTTTGAGCACCAGCTGCCAGGACTTATTGCGATGCTGTGAATTGGCACTCCAAAATTCTTCTGACTGGCTAGGTTGTACACGCGATCATCGTTTCAAAATCTGGGTATGCTCAGAGGAGAAGCAGAAGAGACGAAAAGACAATATCAAAAAATTTGAAGATCTTCATCGTGACCTATCAGTAGCTTTGGACGAGTTCATCAGGAAGAAGCGGTTTGTTTTATCTTTGACACATGCCAGATGAAACTGAGCGAAATTTCCCTTCAGGTTGTCTGTTCTGGATCCTTATCGCTCGCTATTTAACCCAAACGATGATGCATCCGATGATGATGACGTTCCCCCTCACCGATATCTCTTCAATTGTTACGTGTATCAATACCACTTGATGCGATTTGCTATGCTCCTTCAATCGTTGGTAAGCGTGTAGCGGCATGCCCATTGCTTTGCGGTGACATTTACCGCTGATTAGCTTGGCGAGATTGTTCGACTTGAAAAAGAAAGAACATATCCGAGGCTTTGGGTTCCATCTATGGATTTCTCGAAGTTGGCGTTTTGGTCCGTATGGGAACCGTCTGAGATTCTTGAGAAGGATGATGATGAGGATCCCGGTATGTACATTTCCTCGCTTCGTTAGAGCCCTCTCACTGATATTTCGTGTCAGATATGATCCCCGGCATAGATCCCCAAACAATGATGGACCTCGGACGTGCAGTTCGGAGAGATCCAGATGCGCTTCCGCCTCGAAACATTCTAGAGACCGTCATGAACTGCCTTTACCGAATGGTTGTCGGTGTCGGGGGCGGCAACATGCTTTATGCGACCAAGGCTGGAGTACTTACAGGTCGGCTACCCTGTTGTCTGCCATTTTACCGACGATTCAGCTGTATGCAGTTATACTGTCGATACCCTCATTCGTCAAGTCAACTGCACACTTTGCATACAGTAGGTCTTCAAGATTCTGGGTTCGCCTGATTTCACTAACACGAACCTTAGATAGTAAATTTGTATGGGCTGTGTGAGTATAAGTCTTGTTACAATACGCGTTTTTCTTACTCATATTCCTTGCAGATTCATGGGACAACTTACAATCGCTCGATTCCGCGGCGACACCACTTTTGGTCTGGTGGCGCGTATAATCAGCACCTTCGTCGGAGGGATCATGGGCACGATCATGTGGTATGTCGCCCCTTTCTTCTAGTGACTTAAGCAGTTGACCGTGGCGAATCAGGTACATCTCAGCGGGCTCTGGTGAAGGCAATCCATACGGTCTGGCAGCGGTCTGCGCTGTCTGCTTCCCATTTTTCTTCTTTGCGCGCCTTTACTGGCCTGTGCCGCCTATGACCAACTTGATCATATTTGTCACTACCGCATTAGTGAGTTACAACGGTTTTCCTTGGAACTTGTTGTCTGAATACAAGCGATCAGGTCATAGGTTATTCGTACCAAGACACGCATTTACTCACCCCAACATCTCCTGGGTGGGGATTTGATGTCGCATGGGTGAGGACGTTGCTCGATTCTCTGTATTCTGTCTTCACCTTGCTTTCCAGAAACGCTTCCTCCTTGTGACCATCGGAGTCATTGCTGCTGGGTAGGTGTCAATTGATCATGGCCCTTCCTCCTTCTAATCAGTCTTGTAGTATCTTCTCGTTTTTCCCCCCATCCACAACAATCAGGTCATACCAAAGGAGAACTTTGGCTACCACAACGGCTGAACTTGGAGCAATCTACTGTTCGGCCGTGTCGTTCGCGAACACTCGAAGAGAAGATACTACGTCAATTGTGCAGAGTTTGATAGCCATTCGAAGCAAGCTGAAGCGATCAATCGTGTTGAAAGAGAACGTAATATACGAGGTGATTTTGGCAATTCAGATTGATCAAGCGTCGTGCTGACTGATATCTACCAGTTTTCACTCCGCGGAAAATGGCCTGCTGAAAGGTATCAAAAGATTTTGGAGATTCAGCTGTGCGTCTACGTTGACTGGATTGCGAGCAGTTGATTGACACAAAAATGAGCAGTCAAATTGCATATCTATTGTCTCACCTTATGTCTGTGATCGACCGGTTGGAGCCAGCGTGGGCCCAGGCGTTTCTAAAGCGAACCCGTATGTTGGACGCTGACTTTCAAGGCGATGTATTGGCTGTGATCAGTTAGTGTTTGAACATTATTGAGATCGTGTCACTAACGTACACAATAGGCCTAATCTCATCGTCTCTCCGAACTGGACAACCGTTGCCTCAAGTAACTCCATGCCCCCTCCTTGATCGCTTCATGTCGAGATTTCACGGTTTGAACGTCATCCACGAAGAATCCGAAGACGACTTTGGTTTACCTAAAACCTTGACTCTCGAAACTCTAGAAAGTCTACAATATCTGTAAGTAACATCCCACGTTGGTTGACATCTTTCCTGACTCACATTTGACGGCATAGGACTTTCTGTGTTGGGGTGTCGACAGCGTTTGGTATCGTGACACGTTTGGATCGGCTGATGGTCGCCGTTAAGGAGTTGGTTGGCGAGCAATACCACATTCATGGAGTTGGACTTCCTCTTTATCGGGGAAGATCATATGGGGTCGAAATGCGGTCTCCGACAATATCTATAAGACCAGTTCAAGACGTATGATATGCAAAAGCGATATACCACAATTTCTTGTATTGTGTCAGTGCGCGAAATTTGATGCCAATCAACAGCTCGTGACGACCGATGCGACATCTCATCGTCTACTGATCCTGGTGGTGACACTGCAGTTGGCGCCGTTCCGGAGAGTGAATAACTTTGACATGTGTGTGGAACAGCGAGTACCAATCAAGCTACGGGTATGATTCAGGTCTTTTCGAAGCAGTCCGGAAACACTCACCCTATTGAAACATCGGACCTGCGGTCACCCATTGCGCTAGGGTCCACAGTATCCGTCCTCAGAAGACTGAATACTAGTTGAAACTGGGGGACTGCTGATGCCAGCGGTTCGAACTCAGTAGCCCCATCGGATAACCTGCGACGGTTCAAAGTTGGTGGAATCCCGCTAAGTCAATATACCAAGAAGTTCGATCCGGCTCTCTGTCCGCAGAGTCATCTGTAGGCTACCTTGGACAGGTCAGCGTGCGCCTGTTTCGCGACTGGAGAAGAGGTTGGAATCATTCAAGTCCGAGAATCGGGCAGCCCTCGAAACCACGTTGCATGAAAATAAGGAGTAAAGTTGGACGGCAGCTCGCCGTTCTGTTACGGAGATGGAATCGCTCGCACCTCCTGATGGCCACCTATCCGACCACGCCAACAGAGGGACACCTGATGCGGTTAATCCAGTAAAACGCAGACAGAGCTCCACGGACTCGAGTTAGAACGTGTGAGCACGACGACTGATCAAGAAATGAAGGCTTGAAGGAACTACTGAAGTTGTTCGCTCGACTAACTTAGGTAGAGGTCACCGAGACTTCGTGGGAGCCGGAAAGACGACGATCGGCAGTTCCCGGCCTTACCTCCCTCTCGCCTTCAGCCATCGCTCAACTCTACTGCACCTCGATTTGTGAGAAGTTTCCTTTTGGTGTTCTCTTGTCCTATAACTTAACTTGTTTCTTGCAGGCAATGGCTTCCAAAGCAGCCGTCGCCGCGGTTGTAAGTTTCCCGCTTTTTCTTGGATAATCTCTCCCTCATCCAACCAGGATTTCACGCGTATTTATTCAACGCTCGGACTGGGCAAAGGTTCAAGGACTCTCGTCGGATTCGTTCGCGTCACACTCATGTTACCTATCATCCGTAGAAACAATTGCTGGCCTCCAGGCATTCCGCAAGCGGCACGGAGAAGCACAACGTCTCCACGGACAATACGCGTTGCAGCCAACGACTGTCGACTTCGCTCACTACCGCTCTATCCTCAAGAACACGGCCATCGTCGACGAAGCCGAAAAGCTCCTCAAAGACTTCAAGCCGGTGACCTACGATGCTAATGCACACATCAAGGCCATCGAGACTTTCGAGGCGAAGGCGGTGAGGGGATTCTTCTATTGTGTGCGGAAAGGCCTGACGCTCTGATGATGCTTGTCCAGGTCGCTAAAGCAAAGGAGACGGCCGAGAAAATTGACGTTGAGCTAAAAGAGCTCCAAGCAACTCTGGCTAACATCGAGGAGGCTCGTCCCTTCGAAGACCTAACCGCAAGTCTTTATTTTCCTCTGCGTGGCATCATCTGAGTTCTGTTCTAGGTCGAGGATGTCGGTAACGCCCACCCACGGATAGTGGAGGCTGTGGAGACCATGGTCAAGAAAGGCAAATGGTCTGTACCAGGTAAATACGCAACCCCTGACTTGATGGGTCGTTGATTCATTTTCCATGTCAGGTTACAAGGAGAAGTTTGGCGATCTTTCCCTCGTATAGTCCTTGTACATCCTCCATAGAATTGACATGTGTTTGACACCGTCTGTGTCGGTCGCCAAGTGAAGGCTCACTGCCTGTTGTTGATATCCTTTTCTACCCACACCACCAACTCTATCGACATGCGTGCTCACGTCTGGAGTTCTGTTAGACACTAGTGTGTATAGGATGACTAAGCAACAATAGGTTTTTCCGTGCAATGTGCAGTACCTCAGTGGACAGAGCGTGGCATTTAGAACGACACGCCCCGCATTGCTTTGGACACGACCACCAACGACCACCCTCCACAGGAAGTTGTCATTGTCCACGACCACGAAGCACCACACAATGGCGTCCCGACCACCGTCGCCGACAACAAGATCTGAGTCCACGGCCGGGATGGGCTACTTTTCTGTTCCCTTCGAACGGTTCATGGGAGACGAGGCCTCGGATTGGGCTGGAGCGTTTACACTGCTAGGTGTGTGTTATTCTGTCAACATTTCCTGCGTTCTTCACGTTATCCATGTGCAGATACGATGGAGACTTATTTCGATTCACGCTTGGATTTGCTTCAGAGGCAAATTCAAAAGCACAGCGACAGACTGAAGATGAAGGCGGAAGAGGCGTTGAAGAAACGCGCTCAATCTGGTGATATCCTCGCTGAGAATTTCGATCGCGAAGTGAAGAACTTCAAGTTAAAGGTGCATATCGTCCGTATGTCTCCTGCGTGTTGCCCTATTCACCCGTCGACTAGGTGTCTGGGCGTATGCAGTCCCTCGTCTCGTCCTGGCATTCCGCCAAGGTAGTCCGGACGCGTGACAAGGTTACATTTTTCTTCGGCGTGATGTCATTGCTGGTTTCTGCCCTCTTGTTCGGAATGGCACCTGAGTAGGACCCCGTCATCCATTGCCGCGCATACTTGACGCTCACAACACGTGTAACAGATGGGTACACATTTCATATACTATTCAAGGGTTATACCTACTTCCCTTGCGCGCGTACAACTACAAGAAACGATCGTGGCATTACTTCCTCTTCGACCTCTGCTATTACGTGACGATCCTCAACTTTATCTACATCTGGCTTCTTCCGTCCAGTCCGGCACTTTTCATGGCTTGCTATTGTCTCTCACATGGATCGCTTGCGAGTGCCGTCATTACTTGGAGGAATAGTCTCGTCTTCCACGACTCTGATAAAGTGACGTCGCTCTTCATCCATATATATGCACCATTCACGTTCACGGTCATTCGGTACGTTTTGCATGATGGTGACAGTGCGGTTTATTTATGTTATTTCTGAAGGCACTTTTATCCCAACGCCGAGCAGCGATTCCCAGCGCTGGCTGCTTTACCCCACCTAGACCCCGGACGCGCCCTCCTCATCAGTGGAGCTATTTGTAAGACAATTTAACGACGAACTCTCATCTTCTACGATTTGACGATGTATTACAGATGTTATTTGGCAGTTGTTGTACTGGAAGGTGAGATTGGAATGTTTCGCCCTGCTCATGGAATCGTTGGTTGAGCCCCATACCCAGTTTGTTCTTGTAGATCGTCGGACCAAGATTGCTTCGGGACAACGAACGACCTCGTTCTCATTCCTTCTCAATGACAAGCGTGGTGCCATTGGTCGTACATTATCTAAAATCCCTCCGGAGAAGCGCGAAGCGTACTTCATGGGTGGTCAGCTGGGTAAGTCATTTCTCGTCCCGAATGTGTGATTCACCCCTGAACCGTCTGTCTAGTGTACTCTGTGTTGACCGAATTGCCGGCGGTATTTCTGCTTTATGACAGCCCGCACTGGAGTGGAACGTTCTTGATTTTGATTTTCGCCGTCAGCGTATGGAATGGTGGAGGCTTTTACATTGAGGTATTTGGCCGCAAGTATGTCAGCTATTCGCTGCGATGTTTCTCTTGTTCACCTCACGATTCTAGATTCGAACGCGAGCTGGAGGCACTGCGTAAGGAGCTAGCCGAAGCAAGTAATCGTTCTGGGCGCTCTAGTCCTACTCTTACGGATGGGGAGTCACTTGCGGGCACTCCTTACGTCTCCAGCAAGTCATTACCGCCCGAGGATTTAGAAGACGCGGAGGATAACCCCCATGATAAGAAAGATTCATGATACCCGCGCATATGGATAGATGAACGTCTTGCCGGTGACGAAACTTGGAATGTTACGACGCCCTCTAATATTGACTTATGAAATTCACGTTCACGACTTGTCACGATATGTTACTCTTCTTCTCGTTCTGCGCAACCTTTTCTTTTTTAATGTGAATGGGCGGCAAGAATTATCTTGCTATTTCTTTGTTATTTCTGTGATTATGCAGCTCGTTCGATGATGTAGAGTTAAAACTCTCCCATTGTACCCCGCTCGTAACCCATCCTGCGAATGTGCAACCTTGGCCTTGAAGACACTTCTTTGCTTCCTGATAATGTGAAACACTTTGCTTGATCTCGTAATATGTCTGTGCCTCACTGCGCAGCTGATAAGCTCTGATAACAGACGCACTGGATGAGCTGACCTCCTATCAAGGCCCAGGCGACCCAAGGTTTCTTGATATAAGTGAAGCATCGCTATTTTCGAGAGCTGCGGCCTGCGATGCGTGAGCGAGTTGGGCGCAAGGCCATGGCCGAAATATACTAAGGAATACCTAAACATCTTTTTGAGGCGGTGTTTTGGCGGAACGCCTCGTTTCAGGCCATTAATCAGGACCTCGTGGGGAGAAGACGAGTCTGCGAACCAGCACAGTGCTATTTGAAACGATATTTCAGCGAAAATTCCAGGAAGGGTAACGGAAATTGGAACGGCAATTACACTCGTTGAATGATTTATTGCTTCCCAGAGGGGAGACTGATAATTTCGAGTATTCGAAAGGTACGGATGTGAAGTGGATGGTTGGTTTGTGCACATGAAAGCCTTTGGGTAGACCTGGAAAGTACCAGTACGTGTTGGAACGCACTTATCGGAGCAAAGCCATCTTGCATTTGCTCACCGGATACCGTCAGGCGGCCCCAAAATGCCCTTTCGCAGTCAGCTTTCACTGTTTCTTGCAGAACTTGAGGAACGTCGCCAATGATTATCCTGGAGATGTACGCGGAGTGTAGAAATGCAGAGCCGAGAGCCCCTTGGATTCCGATGACGTTCCACCTTGCGATTTTGTCGCTGCAAGACATGGACAATGTCGGGGGAGAGTCAGCACGGCCGGGTTTCGTCCTCAAGACGCCAAAGAGGGCGTAATTGTTACGACCTCTCGCAGCAGCACCTTCTGGAAGTAATATCTCGGACCCCACCGAATCATCCTTCAACATTGCCATCTCTTGATCTTGAAAATGGGCGAGAAATCGCATGGATGCATCTCCGCCTTTGAGCAGGAACGCAAGGGGGACGTTTAGACCGTGCCAATTGGCGGTTTTGAGAATCAGACTCCTTACATGGCGGTGTTGATATGTACATGATCATCTGCACACCTTCCTTGATGTGAAACATGCCGTCCGTATGTCTATCGATCCAATGAGACTGTCCTTCAGACGTGACGTATCGTCCGATTTCCTCGAAGAACCAGCGGCGGGCGCAACGACGGGCGAGGACCTCTGCATGGGAGTCGTGCAGGGCATCACCCAACTCTGGCAAGACGTCTTTTGGTAAACATTTGCATCCTGTGGCCAAGGCGATGATCTTTGGCGAAAGCGCTGGATCTGAGGAGCTCAAAGCCAGCGTTGCGAGGGCGGTGTATGTCCCATTGGATGGACGGAGATTCAGAGAACGAAACTGGTCGAGCACCTGGTGAACAAAGGCAGTGTCGCCATCTGAAATCATTCCTACATGACCAGCGTCAAAACGGCAAATTAGCAGGGTTTTGTCCTCGTTCCTACTCCAAATATGCGCAAATAACGACATGCCTTAATAACGGACATGGACGTGGAGCATTTAATGCATTACCCCGCAATCCTGCAGAGTCTACTGAACTCAACCTTGAACTTTTCATTAGACACCGTCACCTCGAAACACAGCGCACAGGATCACCGGGAACCTTTTTGCCCTGCATCCTCTGATGAATCACAGAATCACCTGCTCCTCCTAGTCCGACTACTTAATGGGGCGCCCGCAGAGCTGGAGCTTGATGCTACGTAACAGGGCCCTCCTTTTTTCATGAATATCGGCCCGTTCGTACGAGTCTTCTGACAGGAGAGGATGGAACGAGACGTTCATGTGCCCATTCATGAAGAAGCTCAACTCTTGCTCCTGCAATTTCCAACGGCCCCGCAGCAATAGAAGACCAGGTTTATCTATACAGAGCTGATGACCATACACGTACTCAAATGAATCTCTGCTTGCCGGTAATATCAAGTGCCCGAGTAAATAACAGCACACGCCAAGTCTCAAACACACGCACAGGATCGTAAAGCGTCGTTACATGCGTAGGGGGTATTACTGATGATACACCGGAAATTATACTTTGTACAACAGTCGACTCGATGGGATATGAGTACACAAGACCAGCACACCACCGGGGAGTACTTGACGGATGGAACAGACGTTCCGTGAAGGCGTGGTGAGATGTCGATAACTGATAACGATCATCGAGCACAAGGGGATCGTAGAAACTTCCCCTTTCCACTACGTGCTCATTTTTAGTTGCCACGTTCCATATGACAATTCTTCCAGGTATTGAAGCTCAATTCGATCCCAGGGTACAGGAATTACGTTCGCCTGCGTTCGACAATTGCGTCAGAATAAGTGGCAGTACAGATGATCGACCAAGATTACCTGAAGGTAGTGCGTGACAGCCCGACCGACTCGTCTTACGAGTGACTGGAGGTCGACGTAACCACTGTAGCCATCGACAGGAATCTCGTAATTGAGCGGAGGATACCCGGGCCACTATACACGGAGATGAATAAGCATAAAAGAAGGTGTGAAGATGTTGCTTACTCGAATATTGACGTAGATCTTTCCTCTGTTGTCGACATTCAGATCGTGCAATGTATACGAGTCCCAGCCCGAGAGCCGAACATTTGCCTGTGCCTCTCCGATGGTCACACCCGACGTGAAGGCGCCCTTGCGTTTGAACTTGATCATGGATGGACCCCCCCGGCGAAAGCCATCTAGGTAACCGGATGACGAGGGATGATATGAGACTGATGATGAACGACGACGTCTGGGAACAGGCATAGGCTGGACTACAGAGGAGTGAGCACCAAGGGAACCACGACGTTGGGGATAAGGATATGAGTCCATGACATCAATGTCATCATAGGCTGAAAGGCGCCAATCTCAAGAATGTGATCCACAGCCCAAGAGACACACTTACATGTTGTGGGGAGATGGTAGTTGCTCAAGTTGCCAGTGGTGGACGCATACATCGAGTATGCTGGTTGTGAGTAGCCCTGCATGACCAGGAGGGTTAATGGGGATGTCACGAAACGATCTGGGGAAAAAAATATACCGCATGGTAGGATGACGAGAGTGGGACACCATGCGAGTAGACACTAGCTGGTGTAGCAGTGCCATAGCTCAACGATGGACGGCGGGATCTGGTACCAGTGTAGTAAGGGTCGTACGCTGAGTAGGACATGTTGAGAGTGAGGATGGATGTGAGCGAGTAGATGGAAGGACGAGGAGGAGAGTTTGGAGCCCTTTATACGAAACTGTTTCGGTGGCACTGGCTGTTGCGGCTGGTCCACAGAATGCCTCGAGGACGCATCGAGGATAGCATATCTGTGGGAGGGTGGCATCAGTCGTTCACCGGAACGTTGCAGATCTAACTTGAGCGATTTGAAAAAGTGGACGATCAAATAAAGAGATGAGGGCCCAGGGACAGTACTGTGACGAGTGAGCGGGATAGCGGAGTGCCAGACGAAGTAGAGCGCGGTGGAAACCTGATGCAAGACAATGTCAATTCGTGCCCAGCGCAAGGGAACTCGTCCACGGCCATATCCACCGGCCATTGTTACGCAGCTGGTGGTAGTGGCTGGCATCAGAGCGACTACTCTCCAACTGGAAACTTGCCTCGAGGTAAACGCGTGTCTGTCCGCTGCGCGCCATCGGTGGTGTCAGGGCTCTGTGCTGCCGCCGCTGATGCCCGTGGAGGACGTCTGACGGACGGTGGAACGTCTGGGTAGAAGGCGATAACCAACTTGCCATCCAGAGGCGTATTCGTCGACACCGCGCACGTGACGTCCACCAATTTGCAAAGTGTCGCTGCTCAGCTGGCAGCTGCTGGCGGTCGTCCATGATCCTTTGATGATCATCATCAGATAGGTTCTTTTGGCTGAGTTCCAGGTATTCGTCTCGCGTCTGACGTCTTCACCTGGCGCGTCGAGTAACGAACGTCCAGCATGTCGCAGGCCAAGTGCAGTACAAGCGCTGTGGAAAATCGAGGTAAACGCTACACAGGATCGCGGCCAGTGGGTACTTATACTCCAACTTGGAGATTCCCTGCCAGGTGCTATATGGGTTTACCGTCTGATGCGGGACCTTTTTGCCATCACGACGCTGGTCATTCGCATTCAAAATTGTCTCTCGCTCGCATATAAAACGCGCGTCCCATCCCCATGAGGTTTCCGCGTTACGACACAGAACCCCCCTCCGTTAGACATGGACCTCCCTTTTCATGGTTTACACACACGCCGAAATCCCTCTCCGGCTTCATTCTCCCCGATGACTCTCCTCTGAGGCTCTGTCGCCAGAATGCAACTGCCGAGGTGGCCAGCTTCCCCAGAGCCACCCAAATGAGGGCCAAGGTCACTTGGACTAGGACCATACCAGTCTTGGTGAGTCGTGCCGTCGTCACCCTGCCAGTGGCAGGATGGCGGGCTTCTGCCGAGCCCGTTTCTTGTGAGGGCTTAGGACACTCGTGCCGTCCTCCGTCGGCTTCCCGGTCTACGTTCTCAACAAGTGCCGTATTACTCAAGGTGATTTCCCCCCCGCATCGAGTGCTAGGAGATCTCAGGCCACGAGAAACGATCAGGATTAAATGATCGTTCTATTCTTGAATAAATTACAGAGTTTAGACCCGTCCACATGCACTTTCCATGTGCAATGCATCCATGGCGACACAGCTGCGCTTTGGTGGTATCCATGATTGTAAGATTAATACGCCATTTCGAGAGTAGAGTACGTCAGTACAATCGAATACGGAGAAATAATATCAGAGCGAGGAGCAATTACATCAAGAAATCGTTCAGTTGTCGCGTACAAGATACGTCTGAGGGAAAGTGGGAAGGAGTTCGATCGATGAGTCCTTGTTAACGAATGCTAGATGCAATAGAATTACAGATGCTAAGAGTCGTGTGGCTCAATGTGGGCTACACAATGGCCGAGTTCATCACTGAAAGGTATCTGGCAACGTGAATGAGGTGGGGTAATCCGAGCGCATATCTAAGCTGCTTACCGCATATCATGGGCTGCTAAACGATACATATTGCATCCCCGTCACTTTATATATTCAGCACTTGAAATATCACATCCCAGTCGAGAAGATAATTTGTGGGGGACAATGGGGGCGGCTCTGGCATGGAAAGGCGTGGAGAATCGGGGTATGCGGATTGTATGGGTGCCTCCAGCTGCTGCGGAGGCATGTCGATTTCAGGAGACAAGGACGTCTTGACTGAAAGTGCTGGTCTGACGGCAGCGGGCGGGACGTCACAACGGGGCCGAGGCCCGGCAGGTCTCCTCCTGTGTGAGCGCCGTGTACGAGATTTGGAGTCGAGTGAGATGTTGGGTGTACAGTCTAGGGAGGAGGATAGGGAGGAGGAAAACGACGTTTGGCTGGAATGGTACGAATGTGTCGATTCAGTGGAGGATCGAGAGCATGGGATGGATGCTCTGGACAGATTAGGCTTTTGATAGGCCCAGGGCCAAAGATCACGTTCGCCGATGGAGGGGGTGGATGTGCTCCAGCTGCAGGGACGAGGGCCCTGTACACGCGCAGTCCGTCTGCGGGCGAATGAGGGGAGAGGATGCAAGTCATCCATTTCAAGTGTTCACATTGGCGATGAAGAGACAAGGAGAGCAGCTGGTCGGCTAATACGACTGCTTTATGGTTTTGTCGTCGTGGCAAAGAGAGCACGGTGTTCACACAAAGTTGCGCATCTTGCCGGTGAGAGCCAATGATGGTTAGCTCGTACACTGACAGTTTCAAGACACGGCGCCGTTGACTCGACACCGCATCCCTGATGGAAGACAAGCTTTAGGTCACCCAGACGCGCTCGGTGAGTTGTCTAGTCGACGCGTCCGATGGCCCTATGCCAGTGCTGTGAAAATCTGGAAAAAGTTTCGAGTGATCAGAGCACGAAAGAAATCAACGAGTGGTCTATGCCATGAGCAACCAAGAGTGGAGAACTATTATCTTCGCGAGAACGGGACCCCAGATAATTTACACGAACGTTTCCAAGATACGACAGTCTTGTAGTCTCTATCTAGGATACAATGCCACTCGACCCGTCCATTCTCTCGAACGAGATCGCTCTCGACGAAGCACTTGATGCACTCGATCCCCTTCGACACCTCAGGGCTGAAGACGATTTCGACCGCCATGCAGATCAGCGTATCGTCCCCATCCAACCCCGATCTATACTCGACGAGACAATTCGATTATCGTTTTCCGGTCATAATGCGAATGGGTCCTCGGCGGGGATATCGATCGCTCTCAAGCTAGACGCATCACCAGGATGTGGAGGCATTACTTGGCCAGCCGGCGAGGTTTGTGCCCTCCCCACCAAGCGTGACCTCACGGCCTCTCACAATACGTGTAGGTCCTCGCAAGTTACATAGCACGACGCGGCGAGCTGTACTGCAAAAATCGAATCATCTTGGAACTCGGAAGTGGAACTGGCCTCGTTGGGCTCGTTGCCGGTGCGCTCGGCGGGAATGTGTGGATTACCGATCAAGCGTTCGTCACCGTTCCCTACGCACTGCACGGCCCAGTCATCCGTGACTCAGAGACGGCACGCATCGTACAGACCCTTGCTGGACATTATGCGACAGAACGTGACGCTCAATCACCTCCAGTCGGCCGTGACCGTCTCAGAGCTCAACTGGTGAGTCAGCTCTTCAGAATTTCGTTATTTCCGATGCTTACGCGCACCAGGGGAGAATCTCCGTCCTCGGACATTCCCCGTCCTGACCTGATCCTCGCCGCGGACTGCGTGTACTATGAGCCTGCATTCCCTTTCCTGGTCCAGACACTGTCAGAACTAGCCAGCGAGACAACAGAAATACTCTTCTGTTACAAGAAGAGACGCAAGGTACAATCTGCCTTTCTTGCAGGAATGCAGGCAAACTACTCAGCTTCCACAGGCCGACAAACGCTTCTTCACACTTCTCAAGAAGCACTTCACCTGGAAAGAGGTATGGAGCATGCTTGCTCCATTCCAGAGCCTCTTTGACGTTCTGCAGATCGGCGATGATCCCAACCGCGAAGACTACACTCGAGATGCCATTTCACTCCTGACGTTGACCAGAAAGCCGTCTTCGAACACTCACCCAAAGTTATAGCTGCAAAGGTCATCGATAACCGGAGGGGTTCTCGAATTCATATTCCGCAAGATTTCATGATATGCTAGCTTAGAAAGGATATCCTCGTGTTGATGGAAGCAAAAGGGAGGAGAGATGATGGGTTACGCGGAAGTGCAGTGCAGATGACCGTTGACGTCCAAGATGTGTTAGGGTCTGCGTACCCTACTCTCTAAATGAAATGCCATTTACTCCATCCGTGCTCTATGACAAGATCCAGAGGTCAGGGAGCCCGGGTCTTGGTGGGTCCTTCGAAGCCCTAGGACCAACGGCTTATGATGGCGGGGGTATCGTCTTAATCTAGCAAGCAAGGAAAAATTATTGCTTCTAGTCTGCATGAACAAGCGAACACGAACCTGTAGTCCATGGATGCCTCCGATTTCTTTCTTCAAGACTTCTGTCACAAGTTTGTGTTGTTTAATCGTTGGCAAGCCCTTGAAAGCTTCACTGGCGATCTTGATTGCGAAAAATGAGCCACAACCTCCTACGATGTTGACCAATGAGTAAATTCCAGGTGGCCAGTCTCCAGGAGATGGACCGACCAGAAACGTCTTGGACTGCTAGCTCAGTCGGAGAAAAGCGCTCAGTCAACTTGGAAACGATGGCTTGTTCAGCATCTGTAGATTGCGAGGCCGACGTTGACAGTGTCCGCAATCCAAGGGGTCTCGAGGCTAGCAGCCTTCTGGTCAACGACAGTGAAAGCATGTGCAAGTACAATGGGGTGAGAGACTGAAAGTGACGTTGTGCCCCCGACCCCCCCCCTGCGCCATCACGTGATCTGTGTCGGTCGGTGTTGTCGACGAGCACCATCGACTCCTCGACATCCTTATGCGAATCAACCTGTTAGGTGCGGTCTTGCGTCCAAATCTGCGACATGGCCCTCACGTAGCCCATCCATCGTCGATATTCTGCGGACTACGGAGGGCGAGTACACTGCCAGAGTGGGGGCTGAGGTCGCGTCTCGTCCCCAAGCTACAGCCAACAAGTTCACCCATTCGGACTACATGGTTACCAGGGCAATGTTACTCGGTTGTCACCCACAAAAAATCTGCAGTGGTCCGCGGTCATGGACCTCTCTTCTTCTCAGGAAATGCCTTCCATGCAAAGGCATCTGCTCTACCCGTGTTGGCACCTCCAGCAGTTGGGCGATGGCTCTTGTTTTCCTCCGCGCTTGTCTTTGCGGTCATCGTCGTGGGAGGCGTCACGCGCCTCACAGAGTCCGGTCTCAGTATCACAGAATGGCGTCCTATCACTGGCGTCATACCACCTCTAAACGCAGAGGAATGGAACAAGGAATTCGAAAAGTACAAGGCAACTCCGGAATTTAAGCTGTCAGTCTTTCAAACAGTGTATCACGCGCTTCGACTGAAACATATGCATCACTAGGCTGAACCATTCAATTTCTCTGGACGAGTTCAAGAATATATTCTACATGGAATGGGGTCACCGCGTCTTGGGCCGCTTAATCGGTGTGGGTTTCGTAGTCCCACTGGCCTACTTTGCATTTCGAAGGAGACTCGCCGCTTCCATGCCTGCAAAGCTAACGGGCATGGCCCTGCTCATCGGCTTCCAGGGCTTTCTTGGATGGTACATGGTCAAGTCTGGCTTAGAGGACTCGCTTATGGAGACTCCTGGTGCCGTTCCCCGTGTCTCTCAATATCGCCTGGCAGCCCACCTTGGTACCGCTCTCCTTCTCTACGCCGGCATGCTTGGCACGGGTCTGGCGGCGATCAAGGACTGGAGGTATGCGCGTGGTGGACATTGGAGCGGTTCCCAAACCATGAAATGGGAAGAGGTCCTGTCAGCACCCACAATAAAACGTTTCATTGGTCAATCTCGGGCTTTAACCGCTCTCGTACTACTCACTGCTTTATCAGGTAGGGCATCATTTTCCCTTTCATGCCCGTCACCGCGCTGACCTGATTCTGAAGGCGCTTTCGTGGCTGGGTTGGATGCCGGATTGCAGTACAATGAATTTCCTTTGATGGGTGGGCGGCTCATACCACCGATAGATGAGTTGTTCGCATCGGCTTACGCCAAGAATGCTGATGGATCTGATGTCTGGTGGAGAAATATTTTCGAGAATCCCACCACGGTTCAATTTGACCATCGGTTACTCGTACGTCCGTTCTTTGCACTACCGTCAAGGCTCTTGAGAACCTCTCGCTCCTTAGGCAATGACGACGTATTTTAGCACATGCTTTCTGTATTGGCAGAGCCGCCGTAACCCCATTCGCGCTCTATTACCACCACGGGCACGCATGTCGGCCACAGCTGCCTTTGCAATGGCCAACGTCCAGGTGCTGCTCGGCCTGGCTACGCTTTTGTACCTCGTGCCGGTGCCCGTTGCGGCCGCACACCAAGCAGGCAGTGTAGCGCTATTGAGTACAATGGTCCACCTCCTCGTCGCACTTCGTCGGCCTAGTATGGCTGCTCAGCTTTGGCGAAGAGCTGGCGTTCAAGGGAAAAAGGTTATATAAGAAGGCTGACATTCAGTTGTGACGTGCAGACCTCTTTGTATGTAGAACTACCACACCACTCATTTATTAACTATGGTATCGTACTCGCCGCATTTCATCTGCACTGTCCAGTTTGAGGGTCATATAGGTCACGCTATGGATTTGACCGCAAGGAACCGTTTCAAGAGGTGAAACTAGTATATTGCCCACTATCCTGACATTTGAACGTCATCGTCCGCAGGGGGCGGTGCTACAGGTTCCGTCGTTTCCTTGCTCTCCATGCTCTGCAAATAGATCGCAACATCCTCTCCCTCCACAATGCGGAATTTCCCCGGGGGTGAGGTTGGTTTCTCATGTTGGCCACTTGGACCAATTATACCAACAGAGGTGTTGTTGATGTTGAGTTCCTTGTCCTGCTGCAGCGTCTCTCGAAGGGCATGCAAACCATGCTTGATCAGTTCCTCTAGGGTGCCTATGAAGCAGTGAGCGCATACAATGCATCCAACGCCAGAGATACTGACAGTCGGCGAAGCTTTTGTAATTTTTCTCGAGGTAAGTCTTGGCGCTTTGGCTTCGCGCACCAATCGACATGGCAAAATATTCGTATGAATTTCCTGATGGTGAGAATTCAAAGAGGTGCGGTCCGGATTGATCTTGGCCGATGACCAGGAAGCCAACACCGTATGGCCTACGACCATATTCCTGGGTGTTCACCTGTGCCTCTATGTGGCGCGCGTAAATGTCAGGGTAGCTTTGGAGCACGACTCCGACGTACTATCAGCGATGGAAGACACCAGACGATTAACGGGCATCGGCCGGTTAAAGATCATACGCTCGCTCATGGCTTGTTGTCTCATGAAATTGCTAAAAAAAATAAAAAAAAGAAGCCAACGTTTCAACTCACAACATTGTGCATCGATAGCGATTGCAACATACCTGAGTACACGCGCGTCTGAAGTCAGCCCGGCGATGGCAATACCGACGTGATCGTCTATTCGAAACATCTTTTGCTGGTATGAGGCCAGTTCTCCGGTGGAACGCTAGAGAGCATCAACTACGCGTCCTAACGACAGGGTTCGTGTATGGGTACCTTGAGGGCTAGCAGAATAGCATGTGTCTTTGATCGCAGGCCGACAGCTGCGGATCCTTGTTTCACGGCCTCGAGTGCATACTCGACTTGGTGAAGACGTCCCTGCGGGGAGAAGACAGTGTTATCCGAGTCGTATGTGTTTCTGAACTAGTCCGCAGCCGTCAGCTTCACATGAAGTTCGTGACAATAGACAAGACACACCATAGTAGCAGAGCAAGATGTGGTTAGGACCTTGCTTTCGCGCTTATGGGTGACGCGTTCATGGTCTTGATGCTGTCCGAATCCGGATACCACGTAGTCACGTGGGAACTAGCTTGAGTGTGGTCGAGTTCGAGTTGTCAGGAGGAAAGGCAAGTTAAATAAGAATTATTCTATACAGAGTGCAATGCAGCCAAGTAGATTATCGTGTACCCTTCTTGTCCGCTCGCCACTCTTTAAATATACCGTCGAGGCTCTTGTATATCAAGTGCGATGGCAGACACCGAATGATCTCTCCCACCTTTTCTTCCGCTTCAGTCTTTCCCTTTTCGCCATTCGCCTTTTGCGCGTATTCGAGAGTCATGTGAAACATCGCGAGCACAGCGAGAGAGACGTGGGTCTGCTGCGCACCATGTGCCGATGACTGGGTGAGTGCAGTCAGGAGGGGACCGAAAATGCTTGGAGCAGAGATCGCGGGCGCTGTTTGCGAGAAGGGTGTTGCACGTTCCCCGCGAACGAGCCTCAATAATATCTCAAGCAAGTTCTCGCTTTCGGTCATGTGTGTTTTGAGGAAGCGTTGGCGCTCTGTCACAACCCCGACAGGGGAGTTGACTGCCCAGCCCTCGAGCACAGTCCAGATCGTTGGAGCCTATATAGGTAGTGAGAACGTGACCAAAACTCAGCAGCAAGACGCGTACTGGGTCAGGATCCATGACCTGAATCTTTTTCTCCCATCCGTCAGCTGCGTCACCAGCAACCCAAAACATCCGCCCAAACATGCTCTTTAGCCACTCCTGCACATCCCCCGATTTCACCCACTTCGGTTCGGACAATGGTCGTTCGGTATCCAGGTGAACAATGAGGTTTACCTTAGTCGGAAGCGAGGCTTTTGAAAACGATGGTATCGTTTCATCAGCGCTAGAAACGTCGGAAATCGTCGGAAGAGGCAAGTATGACTTTGTCGTGTCGGACAGTCCCTCAATCTGTGACATTATCAAAACAAAATTTAAGTGAATATAATGAGGTAGCTTACCAAAATGCCTGTCAAGCTATCTTCGTCATATCTCTCGAGAGACATGTACACCTCAATGCGTCCCTCAGCCCTGAACACTCGGAGGTACTCAACGACTTCGGCGTCCACGACCAATCGTCTGGTACCTGCAGCGTATGATATTGACAGTCGATTGGCCGAAGGTATCCGCCCTCTTTTCGGTGAAGGATTCCGTGGCGCCTGTGACGACTCGCCGTAGGTAGAGCCCGAGGACGTCGACAGTAGTGTATTAGACGTAGGGGAAGCTGGTGGTTCGGGAAGATGTTCTTGATTGTTGTCTTGCCCGGAAACCTTGTCGTGGGCTGGGAGACTCTGCGGTGCGGATTCATCCCCATTGACCAGCGTAGCCATTTCCTCTTCTTGCGAGAACAAACCACAATCGTGATTGTCGTCGATTACAGTGGATGCGTACGATGCGCAGCCCTGCAGAGGCTTTGGTCCAGAGTGCGCCGTTTCGGGAATCTGTACATCAGGATACCCAGCGGGGTCAGTAGATTGTTCCCCCTCCAATTGAGGCACATCAGACTGAACAGCGGGAGGAGCGGAAGCACGACTAGAAGCAACGTCAAACGAGGAACTCAAAGATGTAGATGACTGAGAAGCAGGATGAGACGGTTCGGTAAGAGAAGAGAAAGTAAAAAATCCAACCCCGTTTCCGTTCTCATTCTCAACGGTCATGTCAAGAGGCTGGGTAGTCTCTGGTGTGATGGGTTCTCCAACGTGATCACCGCCTTCTTCAGGAAGAGAGACAACAGTCGCGGCAGATGGAGCGGTATCAGCGTCTGAAGGCTGAGAGCCGAGAGCAGTCCCACTTGAGGGTGCTGATGATCCACTTTCGCCAGCCAATATGTGACCCTCTTTCCCATCATGAACCACAGTAGTATGTTCACTGGCGCTTCCTGAAGAAGCAGCTACGTCCCCACCAACAATAGGAGTGCCTTCGGAATACAAGTTAGTTGCATGAAGCCTTCCAGCCGTCGGATGGACGCTGTCCATCAAGCATCCACCCATAGCAAACAATGAAGACAGGAGAAACTTACCATTCACAATACCAGCTCCAAGCCCAGGAATACTTGATTCGTCGACACGGCTCACACGGAGCTGATTCTCGTCTTCATTGTGAGCTGCCTCATCGTGGGCATCAACAGCGACCTCGGCTGTTTCGCCTTCATCCTCGGCAATAGCAGCCATCAGCCAATCGCCTTCACTTGCAGTCTCGGCCACGCTGGGCGCAACGCTACTCCGGCCCATTCCATCTATATCGACGCTTGCAGTATCGCTCATCTGACTTGCGCGGGGCGGAGGAGGGCGGTCGCGACCATCATCGCCATCGCCATCGCCATCGTCATCCTCAAGCTTCTTGCGCTTGCCTTTGCGTGAGTCCATGGGCGCAGCACCTAATCCATAAGAAGAGTTGTGCGGAATAGGATGCGAATCATCGGGTGAAACAGGTGTGTGGAAATAGATGCGAATGCGCGACGGCGGTGGACTGATGAACGTAGAATGCTCTGTACTGGAAGGCTCTGCTTTGACTTCACTAGTACCTGAGGCATCTGCACCGTGCGCATGACCTCCTTTGGGCGTAGCGTCCGTCTGTTCTCCACCCGGAGGACCATCCGTCTCAAATAATTCTTCCTTGACAGGATCATGCGAAGAGTCAATAAGAGATGCAGCCACTTCTTTTTCCTCAGCTTTAACAGCAGAAGGAAGCATTCCCCAGGTCCATCCAAGTTCGGGCATTTCGAGGCCCACAATCTTAAAATCTGTGAGAGTGCGTCTGTTTTCATCCTTCTTACCGCTGTTTGTAACGCTTCCAGACGGTGTATCACGGTTCCCAGATTGAGCACCTCCATCCTGTCTCCCAGCGCGACCTGCAGAGTGACCTTGTCCACGACCACGGAAATTGGTGTTTCCCATATTGCCCTGATGATGTTGATGTCCGGCATTAAAAGACCCACCTCTGCGGTTGTGGAAATCCTGTTTGCCAAAACCACCTCTCGAGCCATGACCACGCAAGGATCCTTGCTGACCGCCTCCTCCGCGGCCACTCCCACCATTCATGAACGTGCCACCTCCCCGACCACCTCGTTGACCTCCCATTCCTCCTCGGTTGCCACTCATGGATCCGCCTCGTCCTCTTCCGGCACCACCTCGTCCGCCACCTCTGTTTCCGCCGAGGGGTGTTTGGTTGGCTCCTTGTTGGTTCTGCGTCTGAGAGTGTCCTTGGCTGTATCCTCCCGCACCGGGAACTGGGGGTGCAGGAGGAGGTTGGAACTGCGGCTGAGGAGGTGGTGGACCCGCCTGGCGCTGCTGGCCATGGGGATGATTACCACTTGGCCCGTCGAACCGCTGTCGTTTTGCTGGAGGCAGATGCTGTGGTGGCGTGTGGTGTAGTCCGTGACCGTGTCGATGCTGATGTTGAGGTTGATGCTGTTGTTGTTGAGGTTGGTGTTGCTGTTGAAAGTAGGGCTGAGGAGGAGCCATAGGCTGAGCTGGCTGCTGGTAAGTCGGCTGGGATATGATTGGCTGAGGGGCCTGTGGTACATATGCTTGGAACCCGACGGAGGCCTGGTACGGATTATACTGGGGTTGGGGTTGTGGCTGCGGTGGTGGTGGGGGCGGCGGTGCTGCCATGGGTGGGACTGTCTGGTAATGTTGCTGTGGTTGCTGTTGTCTCTGCTGCCAATGCAAGCTTTGTCCGCCATATCCGTAATTCGCATACAAAGCGCTCTGCTCGGGTGATGGCCTCTGTGGTTGCGGTGTGTTCCATTGCGGGTTATAGGCGCTCGTCGTTGGCTGGGCCTGTTGTTGCTGTTGCGCTGCAGCTACCGCCCAGTACGCAGAGTAGTCTGGTGGTGCTGCTGGAGGTGGACCTGGTGGAAGCGGTGGTTGCGGGGGATTGTAGGTGGGCTGTGGTACGAAAGGGTTCTTGTTCATGACAGAGGCGGGGCTGATCGTGAAGATCAATGGATGTTTTGGATGTTCCCCGACTACTTGCAACGATGTGTCCGCAACGTTCGAAACTCTGCTCGTCTTTCAAGCATGCAAGAAAACATGCCCGAGCTTAGTCAGCAAACCCGAAGTCGTTAACTTACTACTCAAGGCTAAATACTATAATGGAGACTGTTTGAGCACATATGTATTTACTAGATGTCACCTCAGAGCTTGAAGATCTCTTCATACGCAAGTTCAATCCCTAGCGCACCGATGCATGCAACCCGTACGTCGAGAACAAAGTGTATGTTACAGTGGGACCAGGTTGGAATGGAGGATATCCTCCGTGCATGCCCACAAAGCTTTAAATATGACAACGTTACATGCCCTTCGTAACCAAGTATACAGACGGACTTTGAGGAAAAATAAATAGGTAGGGATACAACTGCGTGTGTATACAATGAACGTGCTGAAGAATGTGAAAGGGACACTGAGTGATGATGATACATGTTGAGTTTCTGATACAGGTCGCCGTCGATTCATATGTGTGCAGAGTCTTGCAGAGCTTATCTGCCAGTTGTAGCACCGGCGCTCGTCCCAGCGCCAGAACGGATGTCCGCCAGCTTGGTATCACGTTCTTTCTGAGGTCGAGGAAGAGTAAGCAGTATATCGTAAACTAGAGAGGCACGTACTTCATGGGCTTGCTTGTCCTTCGAAAGCTGGTCGGCGCGGCTCCTAAGTTGATCTGCATTTTGCCTCAATCTCAGCGTATGCTGCTGCTTGATCTGTGCACATATTGATCAGGCGACCGTGTCTCTTGTACCATAGCAATACAGACCTGCAAATCACTCTGAGCACTGTGAAGGTTGGTCACGACTAGGTCGTGCTGGTGTGTGGCCTTCTGAAGTGTCTTGATGGCATCGTGTTCCTTGTTCTCAATCTTTCTCAGCGTCTGTTCAGCTTTCCGTGCAGTCTTATTGCAAGGGTCAAAGGAGATCAACAGGGCAGGCAAGCAGCTCACCTTGGAGGCCTTGGCTTCAGACTTTTCGGTATTCTTCAATTCTTTCAGGGCGTTCTGGTAGCTTTTCTCGTCGGCCTTGGCCTCTTTGGCGATCTGTTTTTCCAAATTTTTGGCAGCTTTCGGGTCGGGGGGAAGCTCGGACATGTTGGGCGTATGAATGTCAATCTGACTTTTGCGATTTTTCAAATTCACCATGGCCTCGGCCCAAGGCTGGTGAAGGATTGGCTTGTACCAAGTTGTGCTGATAGTGAACTTGACACACTTGACGACGAAAACAAGGGTCCCTAGTAGCAGACAGGATGACACTGGCGGCCGGGGCCCTTGTCGACCGGACACTCGTTGCTTGCTGCTCGCTTCCGGGAGCGGTGGTGGAGTCGTCCATTGAATACCTGGCTGGAATCAGCGCACCATCCCCACCAAGAAGCCCGTATATAATCCTGCGGCCGCGTACACACGCACCTCGACATTCCCTCGACGGTGTCTCAGCCAAAGTCTTGACCGGTTAATGTGATTGGCACGTCGCCGTTACGGAAGGATCGTTCCAGACAAAAGGCTGCGAGATGGACCGGCTCCACCGTGCGCCTTCCCTTCCACCACACTCTGCCCCATTTGCCGCTGGTGACGAACTCGACGACGTTCAAAATCCCTTCGTGGACTCAGCACCGTCTCCACCTTACAGACCGGTCGCGAGTTCGTCCCAGATCGCTCTTGGTTCACTCTCCCAAGATTCGCCTGCCTATCGTTCTCACGTCGAACTCATGTCCGACTACGACAAGTCAAACAACTTACGCGAGAGCAGCAGGCAGAATAGTCAGAGTTCAGACCAGTCAGAGTCCAGTGGCAAGCAGTCTGCAGTCCCGAAACCAACCGTCCATTATCCTGACGACGTCGACCGAGGACCTGCACCACAGTACTTTAATAGTCCTCCCAGAGTTGATTCACATACATCCTCGATAGCAGGGACCGATGATGAAGAGGAGGAAGAGGAAGAATTCGATTGGAGTGGTGACGACGACTTGGTGGACGAGGAAGCAAAATTCGAAAAGCAAATGGGCGTGAAGCTCAAGTCTCAGCGGTGGAGCATCTGGAGGTTTGTGCCACTGTACTTTGCAAAGAGTCTCCTTACACTACTGATCCACGTAGGCTATTCACACTCTTGTTTTCCTCTCTCATAGGTTCTATATTTCTTGCGGGCATCCTGGTGACGCCTGCCCTTCTTGTACATTTCTTCTGGTACAAGCCCCATCCCACCACCTACAGACGCTATGTCGATCAAAATGTCGAAGCTTGGCTCTTTTGGGCCGCCGCCAATGTTGTCATATCTTGGGGACTGGCCATGATCGTCGACATCGTACCCGCTGTTATACGCATATTGATATCCTTATCCTGGGGCCACGTCTCGGAGGAAATCAAGTCACATATCGAATTGTATGATTCTGTCAAGGACACCTTCAAGCCCGTGTTGTACGCTGCGAGTGCATGGCTTAGTTGGATCATCTTGTTCCAGAACATATTTCAGTTGTATAACACGTCAAGTGATATCCAGAGCTATGCTGCATATACTGATCGAGTAAATCAATCAGTGCTATCGTTACGTGTAACATGTACTGAATGGTGTTTAACAGGTTGCCCAAACTATCGAATTTTTGTTCTTCTTTGCACTTGTAATCTGTGCTCAAAGAATGTTGTCCCATGCTATTGGTGGGTTCTCACTCACGTCGCGTCACGCATGATTTCAACGTGATTCGTAGCTTTTGCATTTCATCAAACCGCCTATAAGGAACGTCTTGAAGAGGTCAAAACGGGTCTTAGGATTATCGAAAAGCTTCGTGCATATAAGCCTCGAAATCGCCAACATAACCACAGGACCAGTGGTATTCACACCCCCATGTTTTCTGCTTTGGGTGGTTTGATGACGCCCTTCAGCGAAAAGGAGCAATTCAACTTCCTTAGCGGTCGCTCGCGTCCCGAGAGTCCCACCCATATTGGTGATGATGGGAACGACGGGGATGCTGAGGATGGGTCCAAAAATCGAAAGGGAAAGGGAAAACCCAAGCACAAACAGGAGAGGACGTTAGCTGAAGCTGACGACGCCATTAACGCAGACAGGCAAAATCCTGGACGGCCGGCCCTTGCTGCAAGAACAAGTTCCTCTTTCATGCCGTCTTCCTTTGAGGGACATGATATTGCTCATAAATACCCCCCAACACCCGTTCACAAGCGTTCTGCAGACCCGCATACCCACCAGCACGATGAATTCAACCCCGCAATCCAGGCCGCTCGAGCTCTCAAGACCGCGGTTCTGCACGACGCCCGCAACATTAAAGGCGCCAACGACGACCTCAGTGGGTTGATGTTCAGTGTCAACTCCACGCGCGAGGCCAAGGTAAGCCCGTTGAGAGGCATCAAGTTCAACTATGCCACGCTTGCTCAGTATATGTCCTCCATAGCGTCTCGCTCGGGCTATTTACAAAGCCTTCCGCGACCGTCGCAGGACACATCTGGTTCCTGCAGACTTCTACCCTGCGTTCCCTACTCAGGAAGACGCTCATGAAGCCTTCCGCTTTTTCGATCGGGATAACAATGAGGATATTTCACGCGCCGAGATCAAGGCTACTCTTTTGCGGATTTACAGAGAACGGCGCCTGCTGTCAAGGAGTATGCGCGATGTTGGTGCGGCGCTCAAGAGCCTGAACCAAATCTTGCTCTTTTTCGCTCTCGTTATATTGTTCTTCATTTCGCTAAGCGTGTTCGGCCTTAACGTCACGCAGTCACTGACCAGTGTATATTCGTTGGGTCTTGCTGCGAGCTTTATCTTCAAGAATTCGGCTAGTAATGCGTTCGATGCAATCGTCTTTTTGTTTGTGACACAGTGAGTTGGGGCTCGTACCCATGGTATGGTCCAACGTACTGATGTCACCCAGCCCATTTGATACCGGCGATCGGTGCTTCATCGACAGTAAGGTGTAATTTGGTGGGTGTTGCTCGTAAACTGATTCATGGACAGATGACAATCTGACTGTGAAAAAAATGGGCTTGTTCGCGGTAATGAAATTTCTGCATGAATCCTGCGACATTTTCAACTCACCACAATGCACGCATAGACTGTGTTCACCCGAGCAGATGGCACAGAGACGTACTATTTCAACAGTCAGCTTTTCACTAAGTTCATGTGCGTATCATGAGCCCCCTCTTATATGTTTATGAATGTGACCTTGTCATGAAACAGAACTAACGTTCGCCGGAGTGATGTTCGCGTCCGCTGCAGTATCCCCTGATTTGCGCTGACTTTACATTCCAGAAAATGGTGGAGGGGCTGACGCTACAAGTGGCATGGCGCACGCCCTTGGAGAAATTGGACGCTCTTGAAAGTCGACTCAACGAATGGCTCGGAACTGAGGAGAATAGATGGTTTCAACCGTCGACGACGATCATCTTGCAGCAAATTGACTTCCAGCGTCATTTAGAGATCACAATCATCATACCTCACAATGCGTATGTATCTCATATTCTGCAACGCAGCTTGGTCTAATGCAGTGGGGACGGACTGTTCATAGGACGTGGCAGTAAGTTCCAGACCACAGTGATGGTATTGTAATGCTGTCTCGCTAATAACGTCTTTCCAGGGACTGGGGCCTTTATAACATGCGGAGGACCGTATTCCACGCTGCAGTCCAGTACTACTGTCGCCAACTCGGTATCGTCGCATACGAGTCACCCCTACCCATTGTCTACGCAGATCCAGATACCCAGCAGTACACGCTCCCCGCAGAGTTCGATGTTGTTGGTGACTCTAGCTCATCTCAGAAGGAGATATCAGAGGCAGAAGCGACTCCAAAGAGCTTTTTGGGTTTCACCCCTCCATCTCAGCAAGACTCGCAGGCGATGCGTGTAAGGAAGAGCAGAAGTCGCAAGGTTGCATTGCGGGGCATTGGCGCAGATGGTGGTTTGGCCTGAAAAACATCCCCTTTTTTGAATGGACATCACAAGTACTTGATAGATCAATGGATCTTATGTCTTGAGAAATGCTGAGAAATTTCGGCCGTGATGTCGTAAGTGGATGTGTGACAAACGTATGCGTGTGCGTGACGTGACTGTAACGCCACTTACGCGACCACGAGGTTAAATATTTACAGCTCGCTGTTCGCAACTTGTTCTTGCAAGTCGTTCTTTGTTCGGTTACGACGTGGCCCCGTCAAGGCAATGGAGAGCGCTGACTTGCACGACGTCGAGTTTGTCTGGTATGGAAAACCTTCTTGTTTACTCTCAGTGGTTCAAATTAGTGGTCTTAGGCCCTCCACAGGTCCAACGGACGTTATCGTAACTGGCACGTTTGACCAGGTAAGTTCTCTGTCGTCTAAAGCTCATGCCGCTGAGACGTACGATTTAGTGGTCGTCTTCCATTCATTTGGCAAAAGGCGACGCCGGGTTCAGCGGCATCGTCAAGATCCCGTGGGACGAGAAGATTGTTTACAAGTACATCGTAGATGGGTACTGGCGATGTCGGGACGATAGACCCTCGGAAAACGACGGCAATGGGAACGTCAACAACGTTATGCATTTTCCTCCGAAGCCCGAGCCGCCTACTACAGTAGCTCCTATTCCTGCCCCGACCCCCACTGATGCAGCAGCAACAACTACTTCAAAAGAGGTAAGCATGCTCCACCCTCAAATTGTCACCGAAACATATTTTTTGTTCTCCAGAGCACCACCCCATCAGATGGTCCCCAAACAGGCGTCTCACCAACAGATGACACTATCTCCGTACCCGTTCAACCTGCAATGGTGCTCTCCGATGCGCACGAACCCGACTCTGCATCTAAGGTTGCACCTGTGGTCCCTATCACGATTCTTCCCGTCAATGACCTGACTACAGTCGGCTCTGCTTCCCCTTCCCCCTCACCAGAGCGACATAGTGAGGCAGTTGCAGTGCCTGAACCACCTCAGTCCGACGGCAATGACACTACGCAAGGTGCGGACAGTCCTTCAGCATACACGCCGGGGCAGTTTCCCAGGCTTGAGTCGCATGCCTCTACTTCCGCTCCAGATCCCGCAGCGGGCGAGCCATCGAAACAAGAAATCGAGCCCCCTGACCTCGTTGAATCAAGCCCTGTCACAGATGGTGTTAATGCTGGTTCTGCACCCTCAGATGTTGTTACCGACGTTCCACCCGCACCGCCCGCCCAACAGGTCGAGGAGGAGGAGTCCCAAAACAAGGCATCTACCACGCCTACAGAACTATCAGCGTCCCGTTCTGCTGAACCCAGTACTCCGCCCATAGCGCCTACGTCAAAGCTCAGCGTGACGACCCGGAAGAAGCGACTGTCGCTCTTTGGGAAGCTTAAGGCTATCCTGTTTGATAAGGACAAGTCGAAGGGGAAGAAGAGCAAGAATTGATGGCTCTCCAGGGTTCGCTCTATTGGCGTCGTTTTCTTTTTTTCGGTTCTTTCGTCTTCATCTCGCGCTTCTAATACTTAGAATCAGCAGCACCAGCTATCCACAACATCATGACCGGAACGACCCTTGTTTTCGGTCACACTCCTGCGCATTCATTGTTAACTCCGGCCCATCGTGCTGGTAGTTGTTCGCGATATGGACCACTAGGGGCTCATTACATTGTACATTACTTCCTATTGTGGAGATTTATTTGCATCTACGTAATCTGTCGGTTATTTGGAATACCTTTACATTGCCATGTCCTCACTGGAGAATCTGGAGAACGATACCTGTCGTGCATTAAGTGACGGAGAAAAGCAAGACAGTTTCGGGGGTATTACCAGCAGCGATTGTCTCACCACTTCGTCTCAGCAAAACCCTCCCCATATCTTTGTTAGTAGAGAATGATTGAATAGGTAGCGGGCGGACAGCTGCAGCTGGCCCGGATAGGGAGTCGCCTCGCAGGGTAATCTCGATTTCAGCGGAACTCCCCTTGGTTAGAACACTGCAGACGTGAACACATGAGAACACAATTGCTAATAAAAAGGGGGATATACCGTGGATTTTTCCTTGTCACGGAACCGACTGCCCGATCAAGAGTCGCAACAAGTTTTGAGATCGTCGCTGGGACATCTCGCGAGTGATGGAACAACTCGACCTAACAAGGACACACTGGGTTGAGGGACATGGACAAATGGGAAGCCGTGGTGTGCATACCGAAGCACCGGTTGTGATTGGCAGTTGAACATCGAAAACAATGATCCGTGCGCTGAACACGGTGGCAAGGCCGACAAGGTCTGTTGGTGGGCAGAGCACGCTCCCGATACTCAGGTGAACAGGGTCAATTGCGGTGAGGTACATCGTCACGTTGCTCCCTGCAGCCGCCCACGGGACGCTCTTCTCTTCGAGGTTGATCACTGGGACATTGCGTGAGGTAGTTGGTAATGAAAAAAAAAAGGGGCTTACGTCTGACGGTAGCACTTGCATCACCTGGGAGTACTCTGACGCGTTCTCCAACCTGTACAATGCCACCACATATCCGACCAGTGATTCCAACGCCCGAACTTTGGCCTTTGAAGACATTGGAAATTGGCAATCGAAGAGGCGAAGCGATGTCGCGGGTAGGAGGCTCTAACTTGTCTGAATAGTACTCAATGAGAAATCGGGGTATAATGATCAGTACAAAGAAACATGCCTAGTAGATCCATCAAGGTCGGTCCTTTATACCACTTTGAAAGTACTGATGCTTCGGGACCCTTGCGATCCACCAAGTTGACACCAAGGATTGCCCCAACAGGTACGAAACTTGTCTTCGAAGGAGAAAACCCAGACTGACTAAAGAACGCCCTCAGGAGTTCGCATATCTCGTTATATCTATCCCGCGCCCAATCGATCTGCATAATTCCATAGCTCATTATAGCGGTGCGCAAAGCAATCTCAAATAACGAACCTGATCCATCTTGTTCACCGCTACGATGACTTGTGAAACCCCGAGACTTCGTACAAGGACCAGATGCTCGCGGGTCTGTCCACCTCTGTCAAAACCAGCCTCGAACTCCCCTGTGGCAGCGTCAACCACGAGGAGTGCACAGTCCGCCTGAGATGCCCCTGATATCATGTTCGGTATAAAGTCTCTATGTCCAGGTGCATCCAGTATGGTGATATGTTTGTGAGGCGTTGAGAGAGACTGCATCGCAATATCCATGGTGATCCCCCTGTTTTTCAGAAGAAGTTAGTAGCGGAGGTGGAAGACCAGGGTGGAGATGGAAGGCCAACCTTTCTCTCTCTTCAGCCGTGCCATCGAGTTCCCAAGCCCAGCTGAAGCTGCCCTTTCCGACTCTACTACTTTCCCTTTCATTTACGTGTCGGGATTTCTGATCGACACGCCCGAGCTCATACAGTAGTCTGCCCATAAGTGTCGACTTTCCGGCGTCGACATGTCCTAGGAGCAGAGTGAGACGAACGACATCAACAAGGCTTGAACTCTCACCAATAACCACCAAGCTAACCGTCTTTTTGTCACTTCCGCCTCGCATTTCCAGGATCCTTCTCGCTTCTTCCAACAGCTTATCTCGCTCCATAGCGATCTTAGGTGGAGGTTCATCGACCCGGGGAGATTCCTCCTCTTTTGTCTGCAAATTTAGAGCTGAAATATCAAGTAGCCTCTGATCCAAACTGCCACTATTGGTCCTTGCGGGCGTTGTCGCCCCTGATCTCCTGGCAGATTGAGAATCCGTCCCCGCCTTCTTCGATGATTTACCTGGCACATTGACGGGCGACATCGTCCTCGAGACCGGAGTGTTGCACCCAGAGCTAGACAATGTCGGCGATGCCTTCTTCTGTGCGGCCTTCTGTGCCTTCTCGCGTTCCTTGGCAGCTGAAGTGGCAGCATAGAAATAATCAGCACAAAATATTCCATTGAAACAACAGTTACATCTACAAAATATTGCCCCAAACACCAGAAAATGAATAGAAAGGAGTCGAAAACGTAGGGCTCGCCAGAAATTCGGAAACATAAGAGATGTCAAAATGACAACAGAAAAGCGTCGCGTTGAGTGCACTGGTGTATCATCGCCGTTGTGCCAAGGATGTACCTCGGCGAGCATTGAAGATGATATCGTCCGGACTGGGAACATCAAATGCGAAAGCAGAGCGAACGCCCATGTTTGGAGACACAGGCTTTGTACCACTGCGCTGGTGTCGTATATCCATGGCGAGCGTCGATTTGGAAGCCTGATACATATCTACAAGGTCGAGCTCCTCCCTCCCGTACTTTGGGGTTCCCCTGTCTTTTTCCTTGCCTTCGAAGGTCGTCAGAGGGTCACAGAGAAGCAAGGAAGCGAAGGCCGAGGGGGACGCACGAGAACGAGTTGACTTTGGTAAGAAAAGCGGGGGAGGAGACGGGAGGCAGCCCTCATCATCGGTGGCACTTGAATGAGAGGATGTCTTGTCTTGTCCTTTCTTTACTTTTAGTGCCAACTTTGATTGCCTGCCCGGCGTAGGCGGCATTTGTATCAATGAGAATTGTTCCAGCGTCCGCGAACTTGAAAGGCTGTGGAGCGATTGATAGGATGTAGTGATCGCAGTTGTGGCTGTCGGCCCATTGGCAATAGGCGTGAGATATTCCGTGTGGGGTTTGGGAAGCTGCTTGGGTGGAGAGCTCTGTGTTATGGACTTCGGGACTCGAGGTACAATAACGTTGGCCTTGGCTTGAGCCAGCTTTGCGAGTTTAGACTGAGGGCGCGCTCTGGCTTCCTCATCGGCAGGCAAGGCAGGTAAGTCAGAGGAAGCACTCAAAGGGGCGGGGGACCGAGGCTTCGCTGCCTTCACCGTAGAAGCTGAAGAGGCCTCCGAGACACTGTCTGAGCATTCCTTTGGCGTCGCCTCGGTGGCTTCCAATTGCATTGCCGTCTGTATCGCCCTGTGCACGTGAGAAGACATGGAAGAAGTCGTGGTCGACGGCGGCTTGGCCGGTCGTACCGACTTCTCTGACGGCGTTCTGATTGAAGATGTGTTTCCCACCGACTTCTCCGAATTTTTTGGCTTGACACTGGTAGCACGCGAGGCCAGTGAGACTCGAGACTCGGCTGACGGTCGCAAGGCAGGGAATGTGAGAACCGACGTAGTCTCCAGGTCGGAGTCCCGCGAACTTGCGATTGCGCTCGCGCGCGAGCTCGCCAATGTTGCCAGTTTGGAGCGCTTTGGGGGCGCTACGCGTGGTGAAATGTTTTTCGATGGTAAAGGATCGGGGTCTTTTGGGGGTGGAACAGGCGGCCCTTGACTGGACTTTAACGTGAAGTCCGAAATATCAGGAATGTTTTCCATCGGCGGAACAGATACACTCGGTGCTCGTGGGGTTGATTTTGGTTGCTCGGGTTGTTCAGAATCCACCTCAGACTCCGAACGGGTGTGCATCGACGGTGCGGAATCGTAAGTTGACAATTGCCGCACTGCAGATGGAGATGGCGATGGGGGAATTTCGTTTGGATCAACCACCGGATGTTGATAATCAGAGTTCAAAGAGAATCCAGAACGCCGGTCTGCATGATGATATATAAGCAAGAGGTGAATTGCGAGACACCAGAAACCTCACCAATGAGTTGACCATACGATGACGTCGTCTCGCTAGAAGACAATGCACGTGGATTATTCATAGCCACCAACTGTTGCATAGAGGGCCAGTGGCCGGAAGGCTCAGTGCGCTCGGTAACTTCTGTTATTCTACTCAGGCGCGAACCACGATAGCCGGGCGACATCACGCCGAATGCATCACCAGGACCCACAACGAGGCCGTTTTCCTCTGGTTGATATTCCGACATATACTGGCCCTGCTGTGCCAAAACGATAAGAGGTACGTGCGGACGCTCCATGTCTTGCGAGTAATATCCAGTAGGGTAGTGCAAAGAACCGAATTGTCCAGTCTGTCCCTCGTGCAGGTTTGGTATGTCTTCTCGCTGTACTGGGAAACATGAAAATGACGGTAAACGAGTGTTTCCTTCATCCGGAAGAACGGGAGGGGATAGGCGAGACCGACATGCACCTTCCTGATCGTCTCCTTTGCGGCGAAAGCGACTGCACCAGCGGAATTTAAAACGAGGGGAAGTAACATTATGAAAACGAAGCAAAAGCCAAACTACTCTAAAAGAAAGAAATCCAAGAGAGCTCACCTTTGCGTTCCTTCGCTGCAAATATCCTTTCTTGTTCCTCTGTTATGATCAAGGAAGTGAGATATCGTCCACCAGGAAAAGCCTTGACCAACCATAGAGCGAAGAGATTGCTCTTTCTGTGTCGAAGTAGTACTCCCATAACGCGTCCTTGATGATCTGATCGCTGAGCCGTGAAGTCGCTTCGTCGCCCATGACAGCCCTAACATGTTCAAGCCCACTTTCCATTTGAGCTAGAAGTCCGGGATTTGGTTTGATGCTTCGAAATGGAACTAAAGGACACACCAAGCTGTTCATCAGTCATATCGTCCCCTCCGTCAGAGAGAGCTTCGTCGTCCAACTCATCTGATCATGGTAGTTTATGAGATGCAGAAATCAACGAGAACCGGTGGACATACCGTGGAAGTTTATGTTTCGTACAAGTCTATGTCGTGACATGTTAAGAATACAAGTATACAGGTATTATGAACTCTGGTGGTCGGGTAGATTGCAGGCAATATTCAACTGCTCACAACCCCGCGTCAAACATAAGCAAACATTCAAAACACCGAGTCCAATTGAACGGAGCGCGGTTTCTGTCATTTTATCACCTTCAGCTTCACCATGTTGTCCGCTGTTCGACAAGCCTTTTCTGGAGCCCAGCGTCGTGTAAGCGCGCGTCCGTAGTGGAAAGTCGCGGTTCTTACCTCTCAATAGGCCTTTTCAACCACCGGGTCGCGTTCGCACAATCTCTCAAAACTCATCCTCATTGGACGGCTTGCTAGAGACCCTGAGGTTCGCACAACCAAGAGCGAGAAGGAATATGTATCGTGAGTCGGCTTCCAGCTGATCTCTTTACTGTTAACATATGCTTCTAGGTACACCGTTGGTACCTCTAATTACCCTCCTCCTCCACGGAACCCAGATGGCAGTGGGTTATGATTGCTTAATAGATGCGCATGCCCCTCAACGCCTTACTCATAGGTCGCCCGGATGCCGCAGTGACGTGGCATAATATTGTATCCTTCAACGCTCCTCAAAACAACTACCTCATGACCTTGACCAAGGGCTCCCTTGTTTACGTTGAGGCCAACTTTGAGCTGCGTGGTCCCCAACCCGACGCAGACCCCTCAACACCCGCTGGGCAACGACAAATTTTCCTGAGGCATGGTATGTCATGCAATGCAATATGGGTTTACCTACTGATTTTTGTCCAGAGAGTATCCGTTTAATCCAGGCGCGTCGCCCCCAGACAGAAGCAGAGGAGTAAGATTTTACAGCCCGTCTTCGCGTGCCGAGGTATATATGCCGCACACTGACCATGTCCCTGCGCCACTCGGATGCCAGGATATATGACTAGTTGGTTAACTACTCCTCGTCAATGGGCTGTCGTACTACCCTCTCAGATAGATCAAGCTCCTTTTGTTGATTGGTGAACTGTGCATTTCATAGGTGAAATGAACCTACCATATGTTCGTGTCTTGGCGGCAGGACGGGTGTTTCTGTCGGTAGTGAAAGCACCGACGAATCTCTTTGCTTTTTGTGCAAGAAATCTCGGATGGTAGTTACGACGAGCTGTTTTCCCTGTGTTCAGAGGACGAAGACAGCTCAAGAGTGGGTTTTGAAGACCACTTACACGATGATCTTCCGGGGTAGAGCCCGAGTAACATGCTACTACCGCAATGGGACAACACGGTGCATTCTGGAGGCATAGACCGGTCGAGTTTTCGCCAGATTTAGGTTGGGGACCCACTCACTTCCAACCAGATAGGAAACGCTGTTGAAATGTTGAGCTGGACGTTCAACCGAGCTTTCTTGAACACCCACCTCCTCCATGAACCACCATGTCCCCCTCTGTACCCATCTGCTTGGCCGTCTTCCCCATAGCACTCATACCCTTGGCCACATAATAGGTGGAGTGGCTTGTCCGTTTCACAACGCTGATCATGCTCTCCAAGCACGCCCAGCTATCCAGACTAACGTCGGCCGCGCCAGAGGGATGTCCGAGATCGCCCGCTGTGCACGCAAAAAGAGTATGCCCCGCAATTGTTTGTATGGAAATCACCATTCCCTTGCCTTGTGCATGACGAGAGTGACCTCGAAAACGCTTGCGAAGAGACAGTCCAAGGGTAACCGCATCACCAGCGGAGAAGGATTGAAAACGGTATTTGCTCTCGTCCGACAATGCTTGGTTGGCTAGTTCTGCGTCAGAGGGTATGATCGCCTGGATCGAAGAAAACATTGGACTACTATGTGAACAAGAAATGAGTGAAAGAGGGCAACGTCAAGATGGATGGTATCGCTGGATTTTGTATATAAGCCCGATGGCCTTTTGTGCTGACAATGAAGATACAGATACATTGCCATGAGATGAACGAAGGGAATTGTACGTGATGGCAATCCAAAGCCCGACAAATCGACCAAGTAGGTCGCGCACGGAATCCGACAGACATGCTCAGAGATCCCAATGCAGGCGTAGGCTCAGCAGAACTCGAATCTACGGAGGGTCCATCCCTGTTTCTGTCTGTTCTCGATGAAGGCAAGTGAATGGACGTTGGCTAGTTTGCTCTTGTCGGGATCGTCTGAGTTCCGCCAAATGTTACTTACCTCTGTACGAGTAATAGGTAGCGCACTCTGGTAACAGTCTGTGACGGTGTCTTTTGATTTCTGGGTCTGTCCAGATGTCAATTTCTCGCTCTAAGTTACCATTTCGTGTTCAATCAGTGCAACTTTTACGAGGCCATCTGGGTTGTAGCCATCCATAAATGAGCACGTGACCTACGCGGAAGCTGAAGATGAGTGCTACCGTCAGTATTTCTCGCTCGCTGTCTGGAGTATGGAATTCTTTAACGACATTGGCGGTGATCCGCTTAAACCGTCACTCTTCGAGCTCATCGCACAGGAGCAGCTCAGGGATCTTCTCCAACCTGCGCTGAAGTATGTATTGGCAGTAAGCGTCATCCGGCCTTGTGGTTGGCCTCTCAATCAAGCTCACGTATACACCAAGGTGTTTGCCCAACGCTACCCGCGCTACCTAATACGAATCGTCAATCGGCATGAAGAGTTCTACGCAATGATCATGTTCTTTGTAGAACGCCATTATCTTTCTAGATACGGTGAGGCTCAACGGTGGATAACCTGCTCTAAATGTGACCGCTCCCTAGATGCATCGTTTGCGGAGAACTTTTACGGCCTCAAACGTCGTAGAAAGGCCTGGATATCCACTGAAAGAGCCAATGCCGCAGGTGGTATATCTGCTGGTGAGAAGCTCAGAAATCGAGAAATATGGCGATCATTATTTTTTCTGGTACGAAGACATTCCTCAGCCATGTTACATACCTTACGTCAAGTTAGGTCGTGGTCCCCTACCTTCGCGCAAAAGCCTACGACTTCTATGAACAATTAGGGGGTGGAATTTCCTCTGATCTTATGGAAGGTGGTGAAGACAGTCAACATAGGCGAGCACCTGCTGATGAGGTACGGCAGACAATGCAGAACAGTTTGATCATGGTTCTCTGATTCCCCGCACCTCCAAAGTCACTGGCAGGTCGTTGGCGTCGAACCTACAAAAAAATTTTCCCATGGGTCAACACTTCATTCGAAGTGTGGCTGCTTGTATACAACGTGGCGTATCTTTTTGAGCGCACTCCATTTTATCGACCCTGGCTTGCTTGGATAGGTGTTGACTTACGCAGGCTCAGTGCAGATGACTTCGTAAGCGAATCACACATGCTGACCACGGCACTTTGGTTCTCATCCCATTGCGATAGCTTCTGGACAGGAAAGTGCAGAGTGTTGCTCCTAACGTGAAACAGGGAATTCTGAAACAACTTCGCGAACTTCTAATGAACACTCCACAACTGATCCTTGACTCCTTGAGACTTCTATTACCAACTGCCATTTTCTTCATCAAGTTCCTCGAGTGGTGGTATTCACCAGGATCTCCGGCACGTTCGCTATCAAGCTCCCCTCTTGGTCCGGCAGTCCCACCCCCGCGGATGCTCCCACCTCACCCGGCCGGAATCCCTGTGGACGGCACGGCATTCGGGCATTGTCCCCTGTGTCATAATTCTATCAACAACGCTACTGCTCTGCCATCTGGTTACGTCTTCTGTTACCGCTGTGCTTTCGACTATGTCGACCAACACGGCAACTGTCCGGTGACGTTATTGCCAGCGAAAGTTTGGCAATTGAGAAAGGTGCTCGTATGATACCTGCAAAGCTTGCCGGGATCGCGATACATACTTGTTGTGCACCCTCGTGTACATTGGACAGCGGATTAGCATCCCACACATTGTAGTATACCGCTAAATGCCTATCTGCAATGAGTCTTGCTGTAAAAGCCTGTGTGATAGAAATATTGCTCGACAATTCAAAGACGGTGTCTTGGAATCAAACTGGCTAGTCCACTACCGGTGTGCTGTGCTCGGGTGTACACTGTACGCACGTGCAACTGTCGGACAACACCATGGCAGTGACAGTTTGCTACCTTTCCTTCCGTGTCCCGAAATTTTCTTGAAAAAAAGCAAGCATGGTCTGAGCAGATTGATTGACATCTTACTGCACATTAATAGCCGAGCGTTATGAAGGTTAGTACAGTCGCGAATTTTGACAACGCAGGGCCTCATGGCAATGCTTGCAGTTTGGCAAGCAGATCCAATCAGAGCAAGTGCCAGGATGGTCTGCGTCCTATCTGGACTATAAGTTCCTCAAGAAGATTATTTCTTCGTTAGCCGCCAATCGACCAGCATCGGAGGCAGCTGCTTTGGCACTGGGCATTCGGCCTGCGGATATCTTGAACCCCTCTGCAGTCGCGCCCATACCGATAACTTCGACGAGATCAGACGTCTCTAGGACTTTTTCGTTCGACGATCAGCCACCGATCCTGTACTCTGTCAGGCAGGATGATGACCGTGGCCTCGATTTCCAAGCTCACAAGGCCGCGTTCTTTTTCAAGCTGGAGCGGGAGTTGGAAAAGGTACGCGTGTTGTACTTTTGTCATCAGTTTCACTCATAAGTTGTGGTAGATCAATGCCTTCTACCTTCAGAAAGAAGCAGAGCTGAAGTTGCGACTTGAGACGCTTCTGTCCAAGCGTCGTGCCGCCGCCATGAGAGGTCTCCCAGATGCGGGCGCGGAGTCGGCTATGAATCACGTCGAATGGAGTGCTGTGGAGGAGGGTTTCCGTCTCCTTGAACGCGACCTTGGGAAGCTACAGGTGAGCGAAATGACTGTTTGTAGGACAACTACCAATCCGGGTTTCTCAGCAATTTATCGAAATCAATGCGACCGGATTCCGCAAAATCTTGAAGAAGTGGGATAAACGCTCCCGCTCGAGCACAAAGGAACTGTATCTTGCGAGACAAGTTGAAGTTCAGCCTGTTTTCAACAGACAGGTCATGCATGTCTTCTATGCCATGACTTTAATTCTGACAGAACATAGCTCATCGCAGAGTTCTCTGACATTGTTGCGTCAAGCCTCCTAGACCTCACCGACCTTTCCTCCGGACTGAAGCTTGAGGGCGCAGCCGCACGAGATGTGCTGGACCTTCAATTGAACATCGAACGGAACATGTACACAGGACCATTCCGCGAGTTTGAGCTTGACTTACGAAAGGCAGTGGAAAACTCCGATCAGGTGTCCATCAGAGATCTTGTCAGGCATTCAGACATCCTCGGATCACAGAGTGGAGGCAGGGGTAACGTCACTCGCGTGCTGTGGAAAGTCATTGTCGACGCACCTCCAGAACTTGCCGACTTGATTTTGGCCAGCGTCGAGGTTCCTTTTGATTTCAACTTCGTCGACGATATTAACGGGCGGACATGCCTTCACAATGCCGCGGCAGCAGGTGCTCTGCGACTCGTGAATCTCTGCCTGGAGAAAGGCTCACTGAAGGAAAATCTGGACGCGTATGGTCGATCCGCCTTGCATTATGCGGCTATGCACGGCCACGCGGACGTCTGCAAGCGCCTTATGGAAGCCGATGTACTACCACATGTTCTCGACGTGGATAACTGCACCCCCCTCTTGTACGCAACGCTCCGGGGTAGCGTCGAGTGTGTCAAGGCATTATTGTGTGATTTGTGTATCACACCGCCCTCTCCATCTGCGAATTACAATTTAGAACCCTTGTCTTTGGCAAGTCAATACGGGCACGCTGATGTGGTCGCGTTGTTGTTGAGGGAAGGGGCGCAATGTGTTTCCAACACAAATGGAGAGTATCCCGTCCACCTGGCAGCTCGGGAAGGTCACGCGGATGTCTGCAAGCTGCTCTTGGACCAAGGAGGGTGGGATCTACCTGACAAGTACCACGAATGGACACCTCTTTTCCATGCTGCGCGCAACGGACACGCTGCTTGCTTGAGTGTCCTTCTCGAGGCTGGGGCGCGTCTTGACCGGATCGACGAGTTTGGCCACCAGGCGATCCACTACGCCGCTTGGTATGGCCACCTAGATTGCGTCGATTTACTCTTCAAGGAAGTTGTCAAAGTGCCCCGCCCCATCAGCATCAATAGGACTACGGGTCTGCCTCAGGTCAAAATAGACATGCAAGTCGACTTCGAGACAGATGCAATCCCATCCCTGTCTTTACCGCCTCCCATCATGCCGCACCGAGTGTATGGACACAACTACCTCGACAAAAACTACCTGGTGATGGTGACCGTAGGGTTACCAGCCTATTCAGAAAAGGGAAGGAGTGGAAAGGCAGTTAAACTTCATCCCCGTCTATCAGACTCAGTTTTGGCGCAAAGCAAATGGTTGCCTACACCCAACCGGCTGAAGATGGTGATTACCGCAGGGCCTGGTGTCAATGCGGCCCCATACACTGTTTCTTTACCTCAGAACAACAGCCATGACACCTTTGTGTTTCAGGCTGCTTCTTTGGACTCGCTCACGCTGGAATTTTCGATCTATCCGAATTTTGGCACGAAGACGATCGGTCGTGCAATCGCTCATCCATCAATATTTCAGGATCACAGTAGTGGTTCTACCGCCTTACCCATTCTGGATCATCGTCTGCACAACATTGGCGAGGTATGGTCTCAGCAAGGGCTCTCAGATGGATGAATCCTCACCTCGTATCTGCCAGGTCAACTTCTCTGTGGTCGTAACAGCACCGTTTCAGGGTGTGACCTTGGAGGTCGGTGGGGCCGTAGAAACATACTGGAAATCCCTCACTTTACCTCAAGGCAGCCCTTCCAATGTCAGCCTGCAAACGGCACAACCTTGGCGACAGTCTCCAAGGTCGTTGGATTCTACCCACACCTCTCCTTCCATTCAATCAGCCACCGCTTCTCCGACGCATGCAGTTACACTGTCTTCTCTGTCAGGGAGTTACGTTCATGCAATTGTTCAAGTCACACGAGACCTACAACCAGTGCTATATAATGAACTATTACTCCCAGAAACATCATTCGACCTTGGCGTGATGGATGTCACGCTTGCACAGTTCGAGGCCCTGGCGAACCGACTCGATAGGGGAGAACACTCGATTCGCAGAGTACCCTCCGTTCAGGACTGGTACAAAGTTGTGCCGCGATTAATGGTTTCGCTTTCCCGCTTTATGCAGGTACGGAACTCTCACCGTGCGCGGTGTCTTGTATTTCTCCTTTTTTTTTCATTTCGACAGCTTTTGCCTCCGCATCTGGGCCTTACCCTGGAAGTCGTGGTTGATTCCCCCAAGATAGAAAAACATTACGTCAGATCTAGCCTTGACCCTGATTCTTGTGTTAACTCTGTTTTGCGCACGATACGCCAAACGTCCCTCGGAGCAACTTTTGCACGGCGACGCATTGCATTCACTTCATATTCGCCTCAGATATGTGCAGCGCTAAATTGGAAACAACCCAATTGTAAAAAAAAAAGTCTCCTTATCTACCTATCCGGATCACAAAAACTGATGTGAAATCAATGTCTTCCATTAGATCCCGTCTTCTTTGCGTCCAGATGTAGACGTGTCAACAGGGATGTTGCCGTAGGATCAACTACGCCCAAGTTCGACCGTCATCGAGATACGGCAGTAGCCTACAACCATCACTCCTCTAGTGTTGCGGCCAGTGTAGAGTTTGCCAAGATGAACAACCTTTTGGGAGTCTTCTTTGACTCGGAACTATTGGTGAGTTTTTGTCGTGTGCTGTTGTTCTATTAGTCATGGGCTGTGGCTTATTGCACATGTTCACGCTGTGTAGCTTCAAGTTCCCTCGCTCATTCAGGGCATTCGAGATGTCGGCCTATTAGTGGGCATCAACGGCGCTCCGTGCTCATCTAACGCCGCCGTCCATTCAGCGGAAAACGCTCATGTTGATGCGTACATTCATGATGGGGCAGTGGTATACATGGACCGCTCGACAGGAGATCAGATTTGACTGTACAAATATGCTCTACAATATAAAGTACGGTAGCTCGAAATGACAGTAAGAAAAAAAGGTTTAATTCCGCTCGTCGTTCATTGTATTGTGGGCGGGATACGAAAAACAAAAGTGTTCTACAAGAGCCTTTCTATGAAAGAAAAAATTTAAAAAAAAGGTCAGGAAACCGCCGCTCTAAACGGATGCCTCATATAGCGCGGCGTATGAGCCGCCTTTTTTGAGTAATTCTTCATGGGTGCCAAACTCTGTTATTGTCTGTGCAGAAAGGCGCGAAACGGTTATTAAAATCAGTCACTCAAACAAAAAGGTAGTTGGCCGTCAACGCACCCCCTGTTCCATCATCGCGATCTTATCGGCACGACGTGCGGTCGAAAGTCGGTGTGTAATGAAAACGACGCTCTTCGTCTTTTTGCCTGATGGAGACCGTGAGACTTGATCGATGGTGTCAAAGATTTTGTTTTGAGCATGCCCATCCAATGATGACGTCTGCCGACTTTACCATGAGCCAACAAACCAATGAAGAAACAAAGCCAAAAAAAAAAAAAAAACACGCTGCTTACGGGTTCATCAAACAACAAAAGGTCAACTTCTGGTCGATCAGCTCGCATAAAGGCACGAGAGATGGCTATTCTTTGCCACTGCCGTAAATAATTCAACACTAGTGGGTGGGTGGGTATAAAACAACAACCGTACCTCGCCACCAGATAGACCATGATGTTGCCGCGAGGACGTGCCATAGCTTGAAAGGCCTGTGTGCGATGCGTACGGCATAGCATCACATCCAGATGCATCCAGCTTGGTCCTTAACCCACTGGGCAAGTTGTCCACGAATGTATCGGCTCCACCAAGATGGACGGCACGATGGACGGCCGCGTTTGATTGCAGCTTTTGAACGTATCCCAGGCCCACGTTTTCTCTGACTGTTGAGTTGAACTTGGAGAAGCCTTGAAAGACAGTTGTAACATGACGATGATATTCAGTCGGCGACAACCGCCTGATGTCAACACCGTTGACAAGGAGATGCCCTTGGTCAAAGTCAACGATTCGCAGCAAAACTTTGGCGAGAGTAGATTTCCCTGTGTTGGCGAGGCCACGACAGCCGAGTCAACAATGAGGTTGGAATATTGATTGCGCAACTTGCCTGATCCGTTATAGCCTACAATTGCAAGGCTTTCGCCGGCTTCCAAGGTGAAGGTAACGTCTTTGAGCGAGGCCTCCTTGCTACCGGGGTAAGTGTATGACAGCTGCCTTGTGCGGAGTTAAAGATGGTGAGCGTAAAAGGGAGTAGACAAAGATAGATACCTGGCTTCGATTTTCATCCCGTTGGGCAAACTATGGTAGCTTACGATATCCTCGTCCGGTGGGTCTAGCTCAGGATGGATACTCATGGCTGCACAGAATGCACCCATTAAAAAGATGCCTTGGAAAGCCATACGGACAGTGGTTAGGAGATTTCCGAGAGTGAAGACGACGGCTTGAATTGAACTCCTATACAAGGCTAATGACCCAAGGGAGGCAGAGGATTGAAACATCATCAGAAGTGGAAGCTGGCGTGGAAAAGATGTCAGAGTAATAGACATGGGGAGATGAAAAAAAATAAGATATCACATTTTGCAGAGCAAATAAAAGGTCAGAAACATTGATTTGATTTAATAGCTGAGACAAAGTCATCTGATTCGAGGGAGAATTTCGTTCGTCGTACATCGTTGCCTTGCGAGCGTTGGCCCACGACTGAAGAATCCATGGTCCGAGGCCGAAGAGGAGAACTTCTGGACGGTGTGAATCGTTGTATGCAAGGTTTCGTAGTTTCTCCTGCCGTTCGGCTGTCCGAGCCTCTTCTGGGGTGTATGCCATCACTGGGGGAGAAGATGCGCCCACACAACGGTTTAAAAGGAGAGGGGATAATGCGGAAAGAAGGGATAGCAGCAGAGCTCCCATGTTGGCGGAACCACCCGTGAGGGACAAGAGGACCAAGAGATGTGAAACAAGTTCGGAGACGAGGGCGAAAATGTGGATGAAGTCGAAGGGGGAGAGGATTCCAAAGCCACCCATGCCATTGAAGGATCTGACGAACAAGTCGGATTCCTGGAGGCAGTCGCGTACGACGGGGTCAGCGAGGGTGGGGATGTCAAGGCGGAGACGCTGAGCGATTTGCTGGTATTCGACGAAAAAGCGGGCGGACTCGTGTACGATGTTTTCGTTGGACGTGCTTGGATAGAAGGGTGAGGGAAGCGGATAGGGAGATAAATTGGACACGCACGCGAAAGAATCGATGGCGGTCTCGGCTGCGCGACGAAAGATCTCTGCGACCAAGAGTCTCACGAGTCTTGACCAGGCGAAGCAGCCGGATGACAGCAAGGTCTGCAACTATGTATCTGACCATAAACTGTAGGGGCCCAATGTTGGGTATGGTAGGGAGCGCACCTCGTCGACGATCATTGCTTGAGAGTAGCCCCTGAAGGCGGGGAAGAAGCCGCGGACGATGTGGAGGACGAGCATGAGGGAGGTGCGGACGGGATGGAGACACCAGAGGGCGGAGAGGAGGTCGAGGACGCATGAGCGGGATATGGAGAGAGCGAGCCTGATGTTTGTTTCGTTGAGGGGCCGCTGTGCGCCGGGCATGAGATAGGACCCTCTGCGACGGGGAATGACGCGAGAAGCGAGCCAGGCCTGCTGGAGACAGCGACATGGAGAAGACTTGGACAGCGGACGGTGTCTGTTGGAGGAGCAACGCCTGGGACGTCGAGCGGGTTTTTGGTCGGGCGACATGGGGGAAGGAAGAGAAGGAGGAGGAGGAGGGTGGTGGTGGTGGTGGGGTATATAAGGGCTGGCTGGCGAGATCCGAGGTGAACTGTGAGCGGTGCTGGACGAGTTTGGCAGACGCGTCCCGACACATTCGAGTGAGAGACGGCGAGTTTATGAAACTTTGGGGTCGTTTTAGGAATGAAAGACGCTGCCATGGCCCGAGTAGGAATTTGGCAGGTCATCGCCCGCGCAACGGTGGGCCTCCTCGTCCTCGTCCTCCTTCACATAGCCGTATTTGGTTACTCTCCCTCCACGCCCAATTGAAAAAAAAAAACAAAAACAAAAACAAAAAACAAAAAAACATTGCTTACATCCACCCGCCATGGCGTCTCATAGCGAGCGATTGTCAAATGAATTACGACAGCTGCAGTTGGAGCAGTCTGCCGTCGATGACGCTCCGTCCGCCAGCCCTGTGCGGCCTCATCTCCGCGACGGATACGGCTTTCGCCCGCCTTCCGGTGTCTCCACGCCCGCAGACTCAGCAAGCCCACTCCCTGACCCAAACGGCCTCGGCTGGCCCGGTGTGTGTCCTCCCTCCTCCTCCTCCTCCTCCTCCGCTCACCCGTCTCTCAGCAAAGTCCACCGTCTCTCGTCTCCTCGCCACTCCCGCCGAGCGTGCAGCCCGTGAGAAGCGCATGGCCTCTGCCGTTCGCACCATCCTCGACTGCATCGGCGAAGACCCAGACCGCGAGGGTCTCCTCAGAACCCCAGAACGCTATGCACAGGCCATCATGTGGATGACAAGGGGATACGAGGAGCGCTTAGCAGGTCAGCTCCCTCGATATCGTCTCTCACCCAATCCCACATCTCCCCTCCCCTCAGATGTCATCAACGACGCCGTCTTTGCAGAGGACCATGACGAGATGGTCCTCGTCCGTGACATCGACATCTCAAGTCTCTGTGAACACCACCTCGTTCCATTCACCGGAAAGGTCTCTCCCGCCCTCCTCCTCGTACTCATCCCAACACTCATTCCCTTCATCATAGGTTGCCATCGCTTATATCCCTAACCAACTCGTCCTTGGCCTCTCCAAACTCGCCCGCATCGCCGAAACATTCAGCCGCCGTCTCCAGGTTCAAGAGCGGCTAACAAAGCAGATTGCCATTGCAGTACAAGAAGCCATCAAACCCCGTGGTGTCGCAGTCGTCATGGAAGCAACGTGCGTCCTTGACGTCGTCTCATCATCTCTTGATATTCATTGTCCTGCCTCTCCCCAGCCATATGTGTATGACCATGCGTGGCGTACAAAAACCCGGCTCTATTACTGTCACTTCATGCATGCTTGGCTGTTTCCGCACTCAACAAAAGACTCGCGAAGAATTCCTCACTTTAATGAAAAAGTAATCTCCACTTATCCTACCCACTCACCGCGATTCAACTCGTCTAATATCGATTCAACTCGGAGTTACCCCCTTATATCTCACTTATAGGTGGACCATGGACGGTCATGGAAACAGGCGCACTATGTAATGTAACAATATATACGTGGTGTCATTATACACTTGTAGCAGTATAAACGATCGTCATTAGTCTTTCCGGCCTGACCGCGTCTTATCCCCCGCTTGCGGATCAATGGGAAGCGTCCTCTTCGCCAGTCCATGCGCCTGGTGGTACCGATTGCGATTGATTCTCGGTCGCTTGGGAGGTTGCGACGCCAGTTCTCCGGTTGCGTTTGAACTGACATCCACAGCATCCTTATCGCGATCTACCTCACTGGCTTCAGAGACATATTTACGTCACAAAAAAGTATCACCCACCAGCCAGCGTCCGTTTTCTGTTATCACGTTCATCATCCTTGTGCGCAAGATCAGAGCGATGTGGTGCTGTGGGTGCCTGGCCACCCGGGCGAGCTCCCTCCTTCTCGCCTATTCGCGAACGTAAGCTTGGCGCCACCTCTGACGCCATCCCTCCACCGCTAGATGCCGGATAGCTGTGCGATCCGTGGTCACGTTGGCTCTTCCAATCACCACCGCTTCGGCTAGCGGTGAGATCGCCCTTGCTACCCCCTCTCGACCCGTCCGCGGACGACATGGCCCTTGGAGCCGATGGCGTAGTCGGTGGAAGCGTCTTCGGTCCATCCGGTATCCGTTTTTCGCTACTCTGCTCAGCGCGTGATTAAACACATCGTGCCCCGTTGACATCATCAACTTACCTTCTCGGCTGAAGGCATACGAGAATCCCCTTCAGACGTCTCGCGTTCGGTCCGACGCCTGTCAGACTCGCGCGGACGATCGTGACTGTCCTTCTCCGAACGTCGACTACGGTCCTCGCGGTGGCTCTCCTTCCTTGAGCTCCGCTTAGAGTTTCTATCGGACTGCTGCCCGTCAGTACAACCAACACAACAATCCAAAACGGGCAACTAACGTCATCTTCAGTAGGACGCCGCCTTTTCCCGAGAGATTCATCAGCGGCCTGCAAAGCACTGCGGTGTCGAGATGGGTCAGGACGAGTAGGAAGACTTCGCACTTCTTGCCCAGCAGTGGCGGCCGCGGATGCTGGCGCTCGACCAGATCCGTCCCGATCTTTCCTTGATTCACGGTCGCGGTCTTTATCATCGCGCCGGTGACGGTCACGGTCGCGATCGCGGTCTCTGTCTCGCTCTCGGTCACGTTCACGACGATCACGATCCTTTTCCTTCTCCCTCTCCCTGTCGCGCTCGCGTTCCCCATGTCTATCGCGACCCCGTTCCCTATCACGCTCCCGCTCGCTCTCCTTTTCACGATCACTCTCTCGGGTAGATGTGCGCTCCCGGATCCCTCGCTCATTACGAGAAGTATGGCCCAGACCACTTTCCTTGCGAGACATTTCGCGATCATGACGAGCTTCCCGGTCGGACACCCTCTCGTCAGTACGGTCCTCATCCCTGCTGCCACGGTCTGAGCGACGCTCTCCACTTGCTCGGCTCTCTGCACTGTGAGTTCTGGTACCAGCACGTGGAGCAGGAGAGGGCGTACGCCGGCGTGATGGTGGTGAAGGAGCTCTAGACCCAGGCTGACTACGTACGTCGCCAGCTGGCCTTCGGTCGTCGGCCCGTTCAGAAGGCCGATGACCCATAGTCTGCTTGGCTGTCTCCCGCAGTTCTTGCGCAGATAACGTTTGGCTGGGTGCGGTTGGGGGAGGCATCGCATCTCCTTGAAGCTGCTTATCCTCAAATCGCTGCCGAGGTGATTGAGGCGGTTCTCGTGGGCTAGGCATCGCAACTGGCATTCTGGAGGACCTGGGTGCCTCTTTGGGACCGGAAGGCGGTCGCGCATCCACAGGCGTCGAAGAAACCGGTCGGGTTCCGAAGCGTGAGGGAGTTGTTTCTGCTTGGAGAGGCCGTCCATCTTTCGGTACCGGCGCAACAGTGTCCACGTCCATAGCGTCCTGCTTGGAAGTACTCCTACTCTCAGCATCCGGCGCCGGGGACTCACTGCCCTTGTCTGGTCTGACACGCTTGACTTTCTCTGGTCTAGGGATGCTAAATTAATTGTGGTTCAATCAGTAGCGTTCATTAGAATTTACTTTAACACCACACCTATCCATTGCCAACTTTGCAGAGTTAGCTGGCGTTGCGGGTCTATCATGAACAGCCGACGGCAACCCGTTGGTGGACTGGGCCCTCGGTGCAGATGGAGCATTTGGAAGGGGGGTGCCTGCCTCACGTCGACTCTCGCTTAGAGCAGACGACGAAACACCGTTAGGCACTTGTGGTGGACGGGACTTCTCGGCAGTCAGAAGAGTAGAAGGTTGGGGTTTCGGGGACGCAGTAGCACCAGGAGCCTATCAAACGCTTAGCGAACCAAGGTAAAAATAGTCGATATTAAGCTCGCACCTTGGTCACAGGCAGCCACTGCGACTCGCGCTTCCTCAAAGCTGCAGAATAGCTTCAAAAGGCGTCAGAGCTCCTTCAAAACCCGAAAAGAAATAACTAACGCTCTACCCAGTATCTTGATATCACCCCGTTCCTCATTTTCGACCAACTTTTCGATATTGGTGTCGATGGCTGGTCCATAATCTCCGACGCCAACATGAGGGAAAACAGGGAGTATTTCCTTCAATACAATGATCGCATTGTAAACGTGCATGAACTCCGTTGTCTCGATACAGCTGAGGAGGCTCTGCGGGTGGCAGTAAGCACTATATTATCTCTCGCGCAAATGACAACGTACTCTTGCAAGTTTCCTGTGCCACTTTCTCAGAATTTGCTTGAATGCAGTCCAAGAGAGCAGATCTTCAGGTGCAATGCTTGCATGGTCTTTGTTCGTCCAGCGTTGCTGGAAGCCAGGGAGCAAGACGGTTTTGCCACCAATCTTCGTACGATTATCTTGAATGAAAAGTTGCTCGTCTTGTGCCCACTTCCAGAGGTCCGTGAGAATGCCCAGTAAAAACCGACCTTTTGAACGTTGACTTCTCACATACCACGCATAAAGTCCACCACAAGACTTACCATAATTCTTGGCTTCATATTCACTGCAGGAGAAAACAACTGTCTTAACGTGGTCCCCAAGGAGCTAAAGAAGACTCAGAATCACGATCAAGTCATGCTGGTAGTGATTACCTTGTCGTAGCACAGAAGCGTAGGAAAACCAGGGGTTCCTTGCGTATGTATGACTTTGATGATCTGTGCACAGTAGTCGGCATCCATGGGTGATAGGAGACATCGGGGTTGGATGCAGTGTTCAATGATAGCAGAAGCCAAGACGGCGTAACGGAGCTCGACTGGAATCTATGAGATGATCAGACCACATGAGTATGTGGCATCGGACTCACCGTGTGCAAACCAGTGCTGCTTCTCACGTGCGAGACGTTTGAGAGTGAATTCTCTCGACGCTGTCTGTTCTTTGAATTCTTGAGCAAGGGTGTTGCCAAAGGCATTGTATCGGTCGCGTTTGGCTTTATGTGAACTGGCAGTCAACTTTCTTGCCCGGTCAGCATAACGATCCGCGTTGATGTACTTCGCGTCCTCCTGTCGACTCAGTGTACGCAGCGCAGCACACTCCTCGTCGTATCGCGAAGCTGGAGGAGCGAGATCATACATTGAAAGTTGCCAGAAAGTCATGTAAAAGCCAGGTCTGTTTTTTTTTTTCATTGTTAACACAAGCACCACGAGTATGTTTCGAACGCACCCGATCACGTCCAGAGCAGGCCCTTTGGCTGTCATTTTAACATCCTCAAAAAGCGCCTCCAGTTCCGGTATCCACGGGCTCTATCATTCGTATTCAACAGAGAACGAAGTATCAAAAGAACGACACAGACCTCTGTTGCTAGGGTCGTAGTTGCCGGCTCAACGTCCATAACAGAATCCTCAGCATTAGCCTCAATTATCGATGGCTTTTGCTCAATAGCATCCCGTGGCGTGTTGACGCCGTTTGGTGAGTTAACACGAGGTGTTGCAGTAGACGGGTCACGTTTTGCAGCAGCAAGGCGAGCCTTTAGACGCTTTTCCGCCTCTTCATTCGCGACGCGTTCCTTTTCCTGCATCGACAACGCCGTTTTCTAAAAAATGTGAGCACAGTAGACAACGTATGGAACTGCCCTTACCAAAAGGACATCGTTGAGCCTCGGCCTGATGATCTGCATGCATATCGGAGCAGATATCCCATACAGCTCCCCGAGATCAGCCAGCGATGGCAAAACTTTTTTGGCGTAATCTTCAGGAGGAATCACAGTTGGAGAGGTGAGCAACTCCAGGTACTGCAGTAAAACTCCATGTGTCTGAATTGAAGCCACTTTGAGACCATGATGCGAGGACATGACGCGCAACCTACGGTATCGAACAGGCTTGCAAGTGACTTCAGATGGGCGTCTGGAGCCTTGAACACGCAGGATTGGCGTTGTTGCGCGACTTGGATGAGGAGTGGCAGGGCAAGTGATGTCTCCAGCAACGTCTTGCCCAAGCGTTGAGGACCTTTGAGGACTGCGTCACCAGGATCCAAGCGGGCACCTCGAGTGGTCGAAGCTATGGCTTCGATGCGCAAAGCCGGGCCACCAGCCATGGCTGCGATTTGCGCATCAGAAAGACTGGGCAACGGTTCGATGCCGGCCATCTTCCAGATGAGCTCCCGCAGCACAACTATCTCCGTCGTCTGTCCATTGTACAACTGGTGTACAATATATTTGAGCAACGGTGACAAATCAGCACTATACCGCCGGAACAGCATGCCAGTGAACGAAGCAAGGCCTATTTGACTTCAGCCTCGCGTACCAGAATTGGGAGGAAGGGCTGTGACCTACTTTGGAGCCAATCCGACGTGTTTACACCGTCATCCTTAACTCTGTTCTTATGCGGGTTTGATAGAGCATCCAAAATGATGTAGACCAGAACGTCAAAGCCCATAGTCGTCACGTATCTTAAGGCCTGGATGACCACACTTGCCAAATTGTCGTAAGCCATAATTTGATTTACAGCATTCGTGAAAAAAATGCAAGGATTTGAGTGTGCTAGCTTTGCCACGGTACCAGATAGCGTGTCGATCGTGTTGTGCGACAAGCGTCTCAAGATACCTTTGGATTCCCGATCGGCCTGCACATGTCGTATGCGAAGCTCCGGATGAGAAGCGTACGTGCGTGTTTTCCATTCGCCGTAAAGCTTCCACCGAGGGGTAGTTTCGTACTGCCGGATTATATTCCAGATTTCGACGGTGCAAACGGCGTTGCCACGGATGAGTGGAAGTGCAGGAAGGAAGTAAACCCGTAACAGTTTGAACCAGAATAAGCGGACGGGATGGTTAGGATCTGCTTCTCCAACTGGCTTCCTTGTAGCGGGATCAAGAGGTACCTGCAGGAACAACTGATTATTTACGTACTTGTCGAGAAAACGTCTGACTAACCGTGGAAATGAGCTGCAACCTTCCTAGACGTGTTATTTTCGACACGAACAATGGATCGCGAGAGATGTGTAGACCAACAAAGCTCATAAGCGGCTCGATGACATCGACAATATCATCGTATGTGGTTGACAAAGGTACTCGCTCCAACCAGTCAGGGAAGAAGAAGACGAAATCCGTAGAAGCAGTGCTCGGGGGAGTCGGTGCAATCAAAGTCAGTTGGGGCTTACGAGTCGGTACAATGGTCACACCCGTGGAGCTAAACCTTGCCCGAGGCTGTGTGAAGCTTGCGTTTCGTTCCTTCAAATTGAAGCTTGAATCGTAAAGTGGCGAGATAGAATGTTTGAGAACCCTCAGCATCAAATCTGCAAGCTCGACATGTGCATCTACGAGCCACGGAAACTTGGACAAAATTGTAATGGCCGGGCGTAACGCACCGACGGAAAGCAAAGCGCCAACGAGCCCCGCTTTCTGGTTTGGAGCCTTGAAAGTTGCAGGCTTCTTAACTTCTTCCCCCGGCTCCGCGCGCGCTTTCGGGCCAGAGCTCGTGGACTCGAGCGGCGCCGCCATTGCAAGTTGACTGATCTTCGCACCTGCAATTCGTTGCTGCACCTGCTCAAGGTAGTCGTTATGGTGCGAGTTCATGTCTTGGTCCGATGGAGCTAGCTAGAGAAAAAGAGCGTGTCACTCTAACAACCTTGGTCAACCATGACCTAAAACGCACATGCGGGTACAAATCGTCTAGAGATACAAATCCTTCCCTTATGAGAATCGCGGCTGTGAGGTACAGATTTTTTTGCGACGGCTCGTGAGCGTCAGGACCCTGTATGCAATCAGAGGGATACTCTCGAATTTTGTCTGATCACACGAACCTGGTAATGGGTAAATTTGAATCCGAGAACTTGGGCAAGCACTCGCGACTCAGTGCCACTGGTTTCAGAGCTCGTCGCAGTATAGCCAGGACACATGGACTCCGCGACGTGCAAGACTTCATCAAGACACTTTCCTCTGTATGGATTGGGAATACGATCAAGATTCATTGAATTCTCCAGTCTGGCATCCACAGGTCGCCTGTAAGACCCTGCCCACGGTGAGAAGGATAGGAGGTAGAGAAAGAACGAATAGTGCGTGGATAAATTGATAGTCAGAACGTCCAGAATGATGTCGAGAGCGCGATTTGGGTCGAGATCGAAATAGCCAATGAGACTGATGACCCTTTCCCATACCGCACGAGACCGCTCTTCAACGAATGCGTAGCTTTCAACTGGCCGACCGTCAAAGGAGGAATGTGGGGGTCCAAGAGAGCTTGTCAGTTCAACTGAAAGCTTGCTGTAACCTTCGGACTGCTCGCGGAGCAAATTGAACTTGTTTTGCTTGTAGCTACAACATCTTAGGAATTTCAACATCACCAGAATGAGCTGTAAATACTTACAACAATCCCGTCCTGGTACGAATCTCCTTCTTGTCAAACGATGACCGGTCAGATATCAAGCCGATGTTGGCAAGAAGCGCTAAATCGAGGCGCTCCCGACATACGGCTACGTCGATAACCCCAGTTATCTGTGTATGCGAAGACCGGCTGAAGGTAAATGCGACTGGGTGAGCAATCGTAACTTACCAGAAATCTCTTTACAAGGTCGGTAAGTAGTTCCTTATCCTGTTCTACAGTCTGCTTCATTTGCGAAGCCTTGGGTATATCCTTGGGTTTCGGGCCTGGTACCAGCTCCGAAGCTGCCGCTTTCGCGTCCGCCAAGAGCTCATCCAACTGCGCATCGACAGACCAAACGATATCCACCAGCAATTCGCCAAATAAGTTGTCACTCGGTGAACGTCCGGACTGTGCAGACGAGGATGGCAAGGAAAGGAGGACAGACTGAACGAAACTAACGAGGGCTTGCGGAGTAAGTAAAGGCTTCGGCGACCAAGTCCTCAGAGCGGAAAACAGTAAAGTGTGATATGCGGTGGTCAGTGTTGCCGCGTTATGAGGATCCGCAGGGTCAGAGTGGGCAGCAATGAGGGAATTTCGACTGCAAATATCATATTTAGTCAGACGCCACACTTGGGCAAAAAACCAACCATTCAGCCTCTCCTCCGCTTGCCCAGTTCGCTAGGCACTTGCTGACCCTTTCAATAACGTTCATGACTGCGAAGACCGAAAGTGAGGAGCAGAGAGGAAGAGCACACCGCTACTGTTTGACCGACAAGAACAGTGGATGTTGTCTGTTGTTGTCCTCTATTGACCAGGGCCTTGCGTTCCAAACAACCCCCTCCGCACGTGACTTGCCTTTCACCACCATGCAAATGCGCCTTCATCAAAAGCGGCCCAGTGACCACTAAATCTGTGAGACGATTCTACTTAATGACTGTCATCTACCGCCGATCCGATGAGACCAAACGACCAACTGTCCACTTCGACCGAATTATTCTTTGTCGATGCTCTACACAAATGTGTGTTTTCGTCACTCGGACAAGCTCTTCATTAATCATCGTGGCCAAACGATAATTCTGACTATATCACTTACTGTCTTTGGCTCCGTAACCCTTCCGACTCAAGTATGTCCCGTGTAAGCAGAGGCGCAGTTCAGAAACAGCCATATATTGCAGCTCCGGCTCTTGCAAACGACAGGAAATTATTACTTGCCAAAAAGCACATACCTCTATTTAAATGCATTGTGAGAGCCTGTTCCAGCGACGGTCTCACTTGCTAAGTAGGTTGTTCCCCAAGGTGGGAGAACTCTACATACTTGTCAGGCTAATATGTGGCACGACACTGCAGTGGATCAAGTGGAAGGCGTAAGAAATTCCGGATAGGCTATCATTGTATCGTGATCTAAATTGCGACGAACCACACAAGTCCTGGTGGGTGTTTTCTTTGCTGGCCCTTATTCCTTCTACATCAATGACTGCCTGCCACGCAAGAGTAATATGGGCAACAACTGTCATATGTGAAGCAGCGAGTAAGCCACAGCGGAGAGTCTGATGCTCAGCGTGCTGGATTACTGGATATTTTCAGCCATGAGTAGTGTCTGAACTTCTGAAGGTTTGTCTAGGGAGTCTGGGTTATCAGCTGTGGATTACTTTGCGGCGAGGCTGAACTGAACGGCCGGTTACTCTGACAGTCTCGTTGCCCCACAACTCAACCAGCGAACCCGAAAGATGTCCAGATCTAATAATTATCAGCAGGAGACATTCCAGTTTGACACCTCAGCAGCTATTAATACTATGCCTTTGCAGATGGCAGTACTGGATCACCTTTCGCCGTATCATCTTCATGGCATGCCCTTGGATCAGGTATGCCATTCGTGGTCGATGCGACCCGGAGTCATGTTCGTTCAAGATATTCGTTGCAGGGCAGTGCTTGCCTTCGAGACATGCAGGTAGGTGGGCTCTCTGACGTGCCGTGGAAGCAGGGCCGTGGTACAACCGAGCCCTAACATGGCAGCAACATGGCAGCGCCCAAGACGCCAAGCCCCGCTTGCGTTGTTTTGCTTCGCCGCGTGTTGCCAGTGCCATCAGTATATAAGTAAGTAAGTTGACAATGTCCATCACTTTCCCGCCCCCGGACTGCAAAAGCAACGAGGCAGATCTTTGCTGGTCTTGCGATTCTTCGTTGATCTGCAAAACTCACCAGAGACCTCTTGTCAGCTATACCCACTTCTCGTCACCTCATGTCCGGCGTTCGCAATGCGCGCAATCGCACTACACCAAGCATTGGAAGCGAACCCGCCTCGCCAGTGAACGTTCACCTGGTTCCTATGTCCTCAGCTCGCAGCTCTGAGCCAACGGTCATGCCTAATGGTCAACCCGACTCTGCTCGCACAAACAAAGACGTCGAGTCGGGGCTGCTGACGACTGTCCTTTTAAAGCCCTGGGATCGGTTCAGGCGAAAGGGTAAACGGAATGTCGGTGTATGGCGGAGCGTCCACAAAATTTCTACCTGTTCATGTGGGTGCTATCCAATGCATCAGTCCGAAAGTATACCGAAACGCATCCACAGGGCTCAACGTTCTACTGGTGCTGACCCCAGTAGCCTGGTGGTCACACTGGGACGATCGGGTTCACTACGCTGTTGTGTTTTCTCGTAGGTTACTCTTATAAGCGCGCCAGCTGTCGCCAGGTTAATTTTTCTTCTCAGTTTGTTTCCTTTCCGTCATTCCTCATGAAAAGCTGTTCGACTACTACGGAGAACAGATGCGACTCTACCTCGGCAAGGATATCGGTGATCTATTGACCATCACCCTCAACAAGTAAATGCTCTCTTCCCTCGTCTGTCTGGAAACCTCTGATCATTTTAACAGTATCGTGGAAGTAACTCTCGCCATCATCTTGCTGACAAAATGCCAGTGCGTTTCCTACCTATTTCTTCGACGGCGCTTCCTATTCATCGACGATCGCCAGGTTGAAGTTGCTTCAATCCACGATCACTGGTGTGATTTTACTTCACCTTCTACTGATTCCCGGTGCTGCCTTCCTCACTGGCGGAGCGAGAATATGGGAGCAAGACCTGCATCCAGCTCATACACAGCTCAATCATACGTTACTGACAGTCGGGTGAGTTCCTACAGTTGCACTCTCCACATCGTGTACATACCCGCCCGTCAGCGTATTGGCCTTGTTGCTGCCTGCCGCATTTTATGCAGCCCTTGATGGCACCACCGCCGTTGCCGAAGGCACTTCAAGCACGACCAACCAGTATGAATTTCTGCAGATGAGTCGTGGGCTTGCCATCATCCTTCTCCTGATGTAAGCCACATACGCCCGGCATCGGATGCCAGTTTTCAAAATCCACTTCATAGCTATATCTGCTCGCGCGTCTTCTATCACAATCCACCGGGCAGCGGTCACAACATGCTCAGTCATCCGGACGCCCCTCAGGAGCTCAGACATGAGGAAAACAAGTTAGCACAACAGGAACCCGAAGTCAACCAGTGGGTCTGCCTCTTCTTCCTCGTCGTAACTGTCGGAATTATGGCTGCGACTGTTGAGTGGGTGAGTGACTTTCCATCTCAGCGGAGGCTTTGATACTGAGGTGGTGGCCTGGCAGCTGGTTGACAGCATCGAAGCTTTGCAAGAAAACTCCATCTTCTCACAGGAGTGGTTTGGCATGGTTCTCCTACCTATTGTATCGTTCTCCGCAGATGGTGCCGTGGCCGCTGGCTACTTTATACAACGTTCATTGGGTCACATCTTCAAGCTTCGTAAACCGGAGCCACCAACAACTCTGGCGAAAGCTGAAGCTATTGACCTAAGTATCCAGTTCTTACTGTTGTGGATGCCATTCCTGACATTACTGGGCTGGTGGACGAACAAACCTCTCAATTTACTGTTTGGTGTGTAACCTTGCCGGGTTGTGATCTACTTGAATCAAACATGGATGCTGCAGACTTCTTTGAAGTGGCAACGCTCCTCGGGGCATGCTTTTTGGTCAACTATGTCACGGCGGATGCGAAGACAAACTGGGCGGAGGGTTTTGTGTTGTTGTCATTCTACAGCATGATTGTGAGTGCCTGTGCGATATCATCTTAACTGCTGACGGACGTACGTAGGCCCTGTGCACTTGGTTTTATTCTGGCGAGACTGCTGTTGCCGATTTGCTCCTGTGTGGGACGGTCAATGAAACAACGGCCGCGTAGTGCACGCTTTAGGGGATTGCCTGTCGAGTTGCTAATCTGATTGCATCTTTTAATATTCATTGTCGTCTATCTATACTGTCCATTTAGTGTACTGATCTATACCGGAGGAACTGACTAGTCATAGCCAAATGTTAGCCGGCTGCGTTTGGAAGAGTAGACGGACAACCCAAGTTGTCACCAGAAACCTTCCTCCCAAGATCTTCAACAGCACGCTGAATGGTCGTCGTTACTTCGCTGCGAACTCGATCCATATGTCTTCTGCGTGTCGCAGCGTCCAAATCCGAGGCGAATTCCAGCCCAGCACGAGCAGCAGCTTCGCCCATCCAGCCTCGTAAACTCAACTCGTCAACAAGGTCAGACTTGCGATGAGAGTCGCTCCTGAGTACATTCTGTGCAGCATTACCATGATTGTCGTTGTCCTGCGATATTCCCCCATGCCGTTCAAGAACGTCCAAGGCAGCTGTGATTTTTTGTGGAGGTATTGGATCGCCAAATACAACCCCAAGTTTGACACCCATCTTTGGGAAGTACTTGTAAGGAAAAAGGCGATGCTCTGGCATCAGCTTATCAAAACCTGAGGATAGAATTTAGACCCTATCCCTGAATGACGTGCGATAGTTATTCGTACCGGTAAGCCACATAGGTATAATGAGCGGCGGGACATCGGTCTCCATGATAACGCGACCACTGTGCCCATGGGGATTTTAATACACTGAGTGTGGGGGTCGGCGAAGATACGTACACTCCCCACTTAAACCGAGGTAAGTGTGCTATGCCATTTCTCTTTGGGTACTCGGCAGCCTGATACACCTTCCCCTCTCCGAACAGATGAACCTGGAAGACGATGACCGGTGATAATGGGCACGCCATGAAAGAAGACGTACCCAGTGACCGTGGTTAAGCTTCTTAACTGCCGCGTCGAGCGCAGGCTGGAATATGCCTCTGCCTCTGAATGTTTCTATAACTTGTCCATTACGGAAGAAAGATGAGAAGACACTTCCTGACCGGAGATGGGGTTCAGAATCCTATGGGGAAGCTGTGTCCGCTCAACTTACGGATTAGTGAACATGATATCTGACGCGCCCAAAACCCATCGTATCGTCCGTGAGTTTAAATACTGTTTTGTGGGAAGCATACCCCATGTCAAAGGGTCGTCAAGCCTGGAAGGTGATATTATGATTGGAAGAAAGTCTCTCTAACACCAGCACATACGTGGATAGATGGTTCGAAACTGGTGTTCAAATAAGCGGAGGTAGGTCGGGCACGAGGCATTGTGGAACCTACCTGTTACCACACCCTGACCACTGCACCTCTGATCACTCCTGAGGGCGTCTAGTAACACCGGGAGGTTGCTGACGGTGATGGAGCAGACGCCTGAATTGAGAAATGCCTTGCAGGTAAGCCCCACTGCTGTTACGACCGCCGTTGACAGCAACTGGGACATCGGAGCTGTGGTCGTCAGCCCAGCCGTGGTCAATTTGCTGCAGACCGACCGTCTTCGAGAGCAAGTTTTGCTCAGGAATTTTGGCGGAAATGCGGGGCCTCAGAAGCGCTGACTAAGCGAGTTATACGATATTTCGCATTCGCAAAATCAAGACGCGAATACAGTACGCCCTCTTTTCCCCTCCCCATCACGACGAGCGACGTCCAGCTTGCACGACCTGGTGCTCGCCGCCTACAACGTCTACGCGACGGCTCTCTCCATGTTTCCAATGTTCATCGTGACGTTCCTCACGGCTATCATATTACTATGTCTCTTCTCGCCTGTTGTAAGAAGGTCAATCATGGCAGCCGATGATGTCCTCGACGCTCACGAGGCTGGCCTTCTCCTGGTCGCGTCTCGTACGTTCGGTTCTTATTCTCTATTCCTCACCACCCATGTGGCCCCGCAGGAAATCCGTTCAGAGAGACAGGTCCCCCTGCATGTATGGCGAAACTTATCATGTTGAGACATAAAGTAAGTCCATGTTCGACCTACGCTTTCTGGAGCCAATATCTGTCCAGATGCAGACTAGTGCACGAAAACGGAGGAGTCCGACGCCCGTACGCCAATCACGAAGTTTCGCACATATACAACAAGCACGTCCCCGCTCGTCTTGGATACGCTTCAACGGCAGACCGTTCGCCAGCAAACAACACCATTGATCTCAAATTCACGACATCAACCTTCACTTCGGGCTTTCGAGCTGTATCTACCCAGTCGCTATTTATCAACGTGATACCCCTTTTTATCTTCGAAGAACTCTTCACTATTTTCCGGCAACGTTCTGGGGGATTTTTCTTGTCTTGTGTTCCAGTCAGACAGTTTGCCTGGTTTCATACATGTTACAGCTGTGCATACCCGGACTACGATGAGTAATTATGTAGAAAAGTGCGGAGAGTATATGAAAGGGGAATGAAAGTAAACCAAAGTCCAAAAACCTACTTCATACAAATCTGCTGCTTCTATCCGATACCGTAGAGAGCATACTCGGCGCCTTGGACACCTTGCTGGGTGCTGTCCGTGTCTCACTCGCAACACCCAGCCGCGCTGATCTGAGAGATCCACCTCCATTCATCACTTTTGCCGCATGGCCAGTAACAGCAGCGCCATTCGCCGACCGTCCTGTACCGTGGTGGCGGTTTCCCTGTCCCTTCGCCCATGAACGTAACATCTTTTGCTGTTGTTCGTTCTCCATGTGCCGCTTTGGACGCTGAAAATATGATGTGAGCACAGCGACGCGGGCCGTGAAGCGTAAGAGACATGCCTCTGCATCAAATTCTAACGGGCCAATGCCTACGTTTGGTCGACGCCCCTTACCCAACCGTTTATCCATCACTTTGAACCGAAGCATGTAGTCATCGTCGTCCGCCATAGTCTCATCAACCCAACTTGTGTCCTCAGGATTCAGCACCTCGACCTCCTAGCCTGCAGGTTAGTGATATCCAAGCCGCAATATCGCAACAAACGAACCATATTGTTTTGAGCTGCCTCCCGCAAGCGGGTACGGATCTCGTCGACGGACACCATCTCTCTTTCCTCATTTTCTGCAGCGTCATCATCAATCACCGGAGCAGCCTCTCGCAGGTGCGCAAATTCATCGTCATCGTCACTGGCTTGCAGGTCTTGATGATAGGTGTTGTAGAAGGCTCGAGTCTCTTCATTTTGGCCTGCAGAGTGGAATGTCGGATCGGTGCCTGAAGCAGGAACATCACACCTACCTAGAGCCTCGAGATCGTCGCCGTCGATCTTCCGCTTCTTGTGCATACGCTGTCGTATGCGACGCGCTTCGTAATCATCATCATTCTCTTCACTGTCATCCTCAAAGCCAACACCACGATCGCGACGCTTCACCCTGAACTTGCCCTCTACTGCATCCTGGTGAACTTTTTGAAGAAGTCGGTCATCTTCTTCCTGATGCTCTCTGCAATTACATGAGCCAACGTTGGGATTGTAGTGGTTTGGCTGCATACCTGAATTTTTCCTGGATGAGATCTGGTCTCTCAGTGTCGACATTCATGACTGCATCGTCCACCAGCCCCTCCACAACCCTGTTCTCATCATCTTCGTCGTCATCTTCGTCATCCTCCTGCTTCCTACCCCCAAACCCAAACATATCATCCTCGTCGGATTCCTCAGCCTCTGCAGCTACAAACTCGGACTTCCCCAGCTTATCATTGTGTGTGTGGGATGCAGCCTTCGTTTTTCCTAGGACTTCGAAAGCATTGCGTTGGGAAGAAGCAGTAATCAGGGGAGCTGGGGCGAGAGGGCGGACCCCATCGACAAGAGTCCTGGTATCTAGTGGGGAGTCGCTGCGTCGGTATAGACGTCTCAGGGGCCGTAGTTCTGGCGAATCCTGGGTGCTTGTAAACGACAGTGTACGAAGAGGTGCCCGTTTACCCAGTGGTTGCGTTGGTTGAGTCGAGCGGACTTGAGTACCCATGAATTTCGAAGCTTGAGAAGGCGTCATGCGGTACACCTGAGGACTCTCCCCTTCAGGACGGGTTTGCGTGAGGAATCTAGAAACGCCCCGTAATCGGAAATCAGACGTCTTGAGTTAGGTGATATCTTACCCGTGGTCATTGACGTAGAGTACCTCCTTCGGTATATCGTCTTTTTGACCGGCAGCTGCTACATATTCTTGTTCTTTCTCAAAAATGACGTCGGCTTTGCGTCGTAATGTCCCGCTGACTTCGAGTGCAGGCTTGAGACCGACATCAAGAGTTAATGACAGTTCCTCGCTCTCTGTCTTAGTCGAGATCTTTTTTGAACTGGCGGCTTCATCCTGCACAAGGTCAAAATATCAAATCTGTATAGCAGGAATGAAATAGAACCGAACTGACCAAAAACAACTGAGAAAGGCCACCATTGGGTAGAGGGTTCAAAGGGCGCAATGACAATGCACAAGTGTGCTGGTTGTGCAGTGTTTCCAAAAACAAGGGCTGCAGGACAACTTTGTCACTTGGCGCAGAATTCTCGTCATTCTCAGTGTCGAAAGAAAACGCGCTCATTTGCCTGGCGCGCCCCATTTGGAGGACTGGGGGCGAACCGAGGACAAGCTTGGAGGATGAGGCACGAGGCGGAGACGCCATGGTATTGCGGGGGACACGTTCTGACCTGGAGACTGAGGGGGAAAGAGAAAATGGGTCATCATCTTCCTTTGAGATCTCTTTCAGCGGGGACCTCACGACCTGTCTGGGAGAGGTCGTAACATCAAACTCTGCGAAGGAAGAGAGCGAGAGGCTTCTCTGGACACCATCACTGAACCCGAGAGTACGACCCGTGCCCGAGCTCAAAGCTGCCCAGGATGACCTTGGCGAATGACGGACAACTGCCTTGTTTTCCTTGTCTTCGCTCCTATCGAACATGAGCTTGGTATTGTTTTCCTTATCATTTTCGTCCTCGGTCTGTGACTCCATCGATGACCCCGAATCGCGATGTGTGACCATCCCTTGACAGCTTGCGGCGAGGCTCATGGATGACGAATCTGGCACCAAGATACGTGGGCGCGACCGTACTACATCTTCTTCATCAGACTCGATGACTCTGGCTGGACGACGGACGTGCGATTTGCGTCTTGAAGGTGCAAAATCTTCCTCGTCGTCTGTTGACACGTTGAGGTTGTCCGAGTGTGCATTCTCGTGTTCTTGGTCACTGCCGCCCTCGCCTTCACTTGCCGACCCTCTGATCTCTGGTGTGTAATCCCCGTCACTCTCGTCTGTGTTCAACCCGTCGTCTACTGCACCACCCGTGTCGGCATCGTCCACCAACCGCTGGCGTTGTTTAGCATAGGCCTCAAACTTTTGTGACAGGGACGTCTGTGCGTTTTCGCCAGAATTATTGCGGGCCAAGCGTCCACCCCTCTGAATCCACTCTTCCTCACGCTGCTTGATCAGCTTCAACTTCTCCTGTTCGTGCTGCTGCATGACCATGCTATCAAGCTGTTTCTTGCTCAACGGCTCTTTGCTGTCATTTCCGTTTCGTATGAAGGACGGTTTGGCAAACTTCCGAAGGTTCTGTTCAGAAAACTTGAAAGGTAGCAGCTGCGAACGACTGTTGGACACCCTTGGAGCGACCCGATGCCCCATTGTCAATATCCTTGCTTTTCCTTTTTCTGGGCTTCCGTTCGCCTTGTCCAACTTACGTTGAGCAGCTTCTTCGCGAGCAAGAATATGCATGTCGTCTTGCAAGATTTCTAACTCGTCCTCTTCGTCGTAGGCATCGGGAAGTTGCTGCTGCAAAGCAGCAAGCTTCATTGCTTGCAGCTGCTGTTGTTTTTCGTCAGCCTCGCGCTTTTCTTGCTCATGTTTAAATATGGAGGCGAATTCAGGCATCTCGTCGTCTTCAGAGTCCGCCGGTGCTGGGAGTACCTTTGCCTGGGCAGATGGTGTGGAAGGCTGTCCGTCGAGAGCCTGTGCTAGGTCCCGCCTGGATGATGAAAGAAGAGCCGTTGGCGCGCCAAATGCAAGAGGGGCGACTTTGGCAGACGCATCCGCCGGTGAAGAGAACTCGTTTTGAATGGGATCCGACTGCAATTCCGCACGTGGCGTAGGGATCGCAACACTTCCATGTCTGCACGACCTTTTCAGCAATGTCAAGCAAAGAGTATGATAAGCCATACTGAAGGTTTGCAAAGAACGAAGACAGGGTGTGCTTTGCTTCTTGTGTGCGAGCGACGTCGACTGACCGACCAGCAGCGATTCGGGAGGACTCGAGCAATGCCTCGCGCCGTTCCTTTTTGGTCGGTGCCTGTCATAACCTTGAGTGGCTTGCATACGATGAATGACAGATGGCGCTACCTTTGTCTTGGAACTTTCACCCCGCCTTCCTTGGTTCAGTTTCCTGGGAGGAGCCACGGTCGATGGACCTTCGCTCTCAAATTGGAGCGGTAGAACATCCCGAACCGGTGCTTTCCCTTTGGATTTCCCGCTCTTCTTCTTTGTTGTTGGCATTTCGAACTCGGACGTTGGCGGCGTGGGAGGCGAGCGAAGGTGAGGAGTGGTTATGCTATGCCTGGGAGGTGAGACCGAGGACGAATTACTTGGGACATCAGGTTCTGAATCAGAGATCACGACGTGCTTTTCACGTGCTCGTGCTCGACGGCGAACGACAGGAGATTCGCTAGACAGATCCTGCGCCGAAGCAGCAGGCTGGGAGCTTGTGAGTGGAGATAATGAGCCACTGAACGGATCGTCGGAGACATGGGCCGCGTCACAAGAAAGAGACACAGCATCCACAGCGACCCTTTGAGGGCGATCGATTGGTGATGATTCATTGCGTTCAGTTGGTTTGGATGGAAGCGATGGAGATTTCTGGGGCAGTGATTTTTCGACGAGCTCATTGTCGTTGTCGAACTTCTCGTCCAACTCCCTCATTTGGCGCCTGAAGTCAAATTGGTACGCCGGCGCAGCGCCGGATTCATCCGCTTCGTCGTCGTCGTCGAAAGAGGATGCTGTTGCGGACGAGGACGCTCGCTGCGCAGTCGACACAACCGCTCGGTTATGATCACTGTCCTTGGGCCCAGACACGTCCACCCCCTCATTTCTAGCAGTTGAATCTGAGTTGTTGGCTGTGGTGCCGTGCTGGTCGACCTGCGTGTTCTTCCTCCTGCCGTAGACAAACGCCGGGCGTTTAACTGGCTGCGATGGTGACACGGACGTGTCTTTGGTGCTGTCGTTGACCGTGGCCATGTTTTAGCGGGCGGACGACGAGCGTGCTGGCGACTGCTGGCTGTTCATTCCTGTGAGGCTTCTGGATCGTGGCACGCGTGACATCTCACGATGTGACAAAGCGCGTTTATGGCAATCAGTCAACGAACGCGTCGCGTCAGCCAAAACTTGAAAAAGCTGCAATTAATACAGTAGTATGTGTACAACTGGGAACAGTAAACTTGCACTGAGCACAGGGAAACGCATCCTGCCAGCGACTATTTCAAAGATGTACCACAGTAAATCGCCATTTGGCGACGCAGAAAACTTTGAAAAAGGAAGATCCAAAGTTGTCGCAGGGGGACGCTAAAATTTGTCTCGAGTGGCCTGCATTCAGCTAGAACAACTAGAGCAATTTGGCATGCGATGCTCGTTCAGGAAATAAGTCATGGCGAGCCAGCTGCTGGACGACACAGACTACGAGTATCAGCAGTATGTGGCTGCTAGTATCGCCGGACGGTGGTCTCCAACTCGAAGGCGTTCCTACTGTCGGACGGGGATGTGGTTAATTAGCAAGTGCTATCCAAAGGCGGGAGCCCACAGCAACTGTACAGTTGCTCAGCCACACTTCGGCAACTTCCGGAGAATTATCACCACTCACTGTACGACGCCCGAGTTCAGTATCAGTCCTCAAGATTCCTCAAGATGAGGTGCGTCGACAGTTGAATTGTGCTGCTGGGCACTGACCACGATTTCCACAGTCACCGTAAGGTTTGTTATGCCTGCGATGCCCGAGGTATGGTCGATACTAAGTTGCACACACCAGTACGAAGCACCCCGTCACGGTTCGCTTGGTTTCCTCCCTCGAAAGCGTTCTTCTCGTCACCGCGGAAAGGTCAAGTCTTTCCCCAAGGTACGTCAGTTTGTCGATGTGCTTCAGTCTTCACCTAAGACAATATCAGGATGACCCCAAAAAACCTGCCCACTTGACTGCTCTCATGGGCTACAAAGCTGGTATGACCCATATCGTCCGGGATCTTGATCGCCCTGGGTCCAGTATGTTACTTTAATCAATAATCGCACGGTTCGAGGATAACCAACTTTGACTTGCAGAGATGCACAAGCGTGAAGTTGTCGAGGCAGTCACGGTTGTTGAAACCCCTCCCATGATTGTCGTCGGTGTAGTCGGTTACGTCGAGACTCCCCGTGGCCTTCGCACTCTTACCACCGTCTGGGCTTCTCACCTCTCGGACGAAGTCAAACGCCGCTTCTACAAGAACTGGTACCGCTCAAAGAAGAAGGCCTTCACCCGCTACGCAAAGAAGCACGCCGAGGATGGCGGAAAATCCACCGCTCGGGAGCTCGAACGTATTCGCAAATACTGCACTGTCGTCCGTGTCCTCGCCCACACCCAGATTCGCAAGACGGGTCTCAGCCAGAAGAAGGCACACCTCATGGAGATCCAGGTTAACGGTGGCTCTGTTGCTGACAAGGTTGAGTTTGCACACGGCCTGTTCGAGAAGCCCGTAGAGGTTTCCTCAGTGTTCGAGCAGGACGAGGTGATCGATGTCATCGCTGTTACGAAGGGTCACGGTTTCGAGGGTGTCACTCACCGTTGGGGCACCAAGAAGCTTCCTCGCAAGACTCACAAAGGTCTTCGCAAGGTCGCTTGTATCGGTGCATGGCACCCTTCGAAAGTCATGTTCTCTGTCGCCCGTGCTGGTCAAAGTACGTGTTCATTGTCCCACTGTGGACGCCAAGTGACCGAGAATAATACCCGCAGATGGCTACCACCACCGTACCGAGCTCAACAAGAAGATCTACCGTATCGGCTCGGGTTCCGACGAGGCCAATGCTTCAACGGAATCGGACATTACGAAGAAGAGCATCACACCCATGGGCGGTTTCCCTCACTACGGTATTGTGAAGAACGATTTCTTAATGCTCAAGGGATCTATCCCTGGTACCAAGAAGCGTGTCGTCACCCTCCGCAAGTCACTCATGGTGCACACCTCCCGTCGGGACCTCGAGAAGATCGAACTCAAGTTCATCGATACCTCCTCAAAATTCGGTGTATGTATTATGCGTTCGATGATTTGGATGGTCACTCACAATCTGATTATCAAAATAGCACGGCTCCTTCCAAACCTTCGAGGAAAAGGCTGCGTTCTTGGGAACGCTCAAGGCCCGGGATTGATTACCTCCTTCACCTACTACTTAGGCATCATTTTTTTTTACCACTCGTTATCATGCACGCTATGGTTTTAGTGCCCTCTAATGCCATCATATGTTTTTCGTGAAATCTTGCCGTGTGAAGTAAGTACCTGTAATAGTCCAACACAAATCTCTCGAGACTTGGAGTTGGGTTGCCTCAACGCTCTCATCAGTGCCAGTCGCGGTAGGCTTATAATTTCCACAACTCATCACAATTACTGACGTCTGTGAATGAAAGGATGACTGCGCTGGACACTTATGCTTACAGGGTCCACGTTGGGCCTCAGATTTCCGCCTGCACCGTCGCACCTGCCATGCCGACTTCGTCAAGCTCAACAACTTTTCTCTCGGGCCCGCTTTTCTCTTCGTACCCCTCAGGGTCGCCGGCGAAGCCACATAGCCCATCGTTTGAAAGAAGGCAAAAGCACAGAGAGGGAAACGGGAGAGACAGACGAGCGCAACGTCGGCAATGTATTCGTGATGAACAATATTGCGAGGTCGAGCCTCGCGAGAGCACCCTCTTCCTCATCGTCGTGTGCCAAATCACTGCACGAAAATGCTTTCATATCTGTGGCAAAATTGCGTGCCGACAGCGACAACGCCAAACGTCACGTTGGCATCGATTCGCCCTCAGACACACGAGGTCACCAACAACAGGCCCTACCACAGAAGGTCAAAGAAGCCGTTCCAGGAAGCCAAGCAGCCATCCGCCTCAGGGCTTCGAGACACCGTCGCAAATTATTGCTTGTCATGCTCAACGCTCCAACAGCTACCAAAGCATGGGCAGCTTATCAAGTCCTTCTGTCCCATCCTACTCGATGGCGAAACCGTCCAGAAATACCTGTTATACCATACCGTCATCTGCATCGGCTGGCGCGTCTCCTTGCGTCTGTCAAACCCCGGACGCGTACTCTTTACCTGCAGCTCTCCTCAGTCCTGACAACCCTACGCAGGACGGGTGGGCACATCCACCTGTGGGAATGCAATGCGCTGATGGATTGTGCGGCGAAGCAGTGGCGGAAGACGAGCATGGCGGATTATAAGGCTGCTTTAGACATATTCAAAAACTTTTGCGCCCCACGCGGTGGAAGTATTTCATCGGACGAAACGGGTGTGGAAACAGGGATTCGGATAACCAGCGATCGTGAGGCGCCGGACATCTTCACTTACACCACTCTTCTTTCCATTGCCATTCGCTCAAAGGACAACCTCGCCGTTCGTCACGCAACTTCTCTTCTCCGATCATCAGGTCTTCCACCAACTCGAGTTACTCACCTGAGCCTTCTTGGTCACTATGCTCGCATGAACCAGCTATCCGGTGTCCGATATACGCTCCGAACGATGCTGGACAACCAGTTGGAGGTTGGAATTGACGGAATCAACGCATGTATATGGGCGTATGCGCGAAATGGGCATTCCGACGTCGCCTCGACAATCTATCGTGTCCTTCGCAATAGCGTAAAACCGCAGAACGATGGAGGGGGAAACGACGTGGATGCGGCTTCCCGTTACTTGAGGGACGTCGAGGCGCTCGACGTGCCTGACGGCCTCATACCCAACCAGGTTACATATGCGACAATGATCCAGTCCATGTCCTATCAAGGGGACTTGGTTGAAGCGTTGAATGTCTTTGTTGACATGTTATCCACGCCGAACTACGAACTGCCGGCCGCTATGAAGGGACCGCTAGGAGAGCCGTTCCTATACAGACCCACCCTGGCAGCCTTTCGTGGTATCTTTCTTGGTTTTGCTAGGCATACACATCAGCCGGGCAAACCCCGGAGAGAGACCGCTCTTGCTGCCTGCTTGCGTCCGTCCTCGCAAACCGCTTGGAATGTGGAGAATCTCGAAGCACTCTTTACTGCCTTCATGGAACTTCCAAAACACATCAAGCCTGGTGAGCGGCTTATATATTGGATCGTGGTCGCGTTCTGGAGGGCAAGCGATAATGACGTGGTGAGGCTACGCGGAGTATGGGCACAGTTGGAAGAGAAGTATGGCGTTAGGTGGGGTGGGCGCTTGGAGAGCATACGGAAGGTAATCTACGCCAACCAGAATCCCAGCTAGGTACGACGATGGTCAGATTTCTGTTACAGAAAAAGACACATTTATATCCCAATGCTAATCAGTACAGTTGTGCCAAGTTGTGATTAATAGTCCTCAAGTTGGTTTGTATTTCAGCTCAGTTTGGGTGTCAGATCGTATCGTCTCCTTTGTCCCTCCTCCACTGGACATACTCGTCCCAGCCTACTGTGCATTTCCTGCTCTGGTAACGCCGAAGCTTGACGCTTCTACGCGTCTCTTCATTGATAATCCCAGTCCAGCCAGCTTTCCTCATTGCGCTGTCCACGGCTTCGATCTTGTCCCACCCTTGTTCGGGCATAACCTCGGGCAAGAACGTGGCGGTCAGAGTCTGCTTGGAAGGAAAGCGTGGTAGGAAAGATGAGGAAGAGAAGGGCGAAGGCGTGTTTGATGATGACCTCGAAGCGGGGTATATGGAAGGATTAGGAAAACTGATATATATTCCGTGTGTTCCAACCGTCCAGTCCAGATAGGATGAAGCATCCTCAAAATCAGTCAATAGAGAAACGCTGCGAACACAAGGAAAGAGACCACGTCAGCAGCAAAAGGGCACGGATGCAGAAAGACGCGACGGACACGCATTCGAGCGAAGGGAGCTCCTTCCCCTCTATCTTCCTGAAGCGGGAATCCTTGAAAGCACTGATTAAGGCGTATTCTGCGATGCCTTGGCGTATTGCCATGGGCTCGAAGTTGCCTATGCAGCCCCTCAGTCTGGGTGCACGTCCAGAGCGAGAAGACCTCGTGTTCCAGGTAACGAAGAGAGGACTTTCGACTCGTGCGTTAGTGGTTATGCCAGATTAGATCTTTATCGTACTTACAACTCGGCGTCGGGGAATGCAGGGGCGATGGACTCGCTGGCTGTGAGTGCACAGTACAGAGCATCGAAAGCGTGAAAGCAATGCTCTGCGGTGCAGACATTGCCTTCCTTAACTGCTGTCTCGCCTCCTGCAGGATCAAGATCAGGAGGGAGGAGGGACATGGCGGTCAAGGGACAACCGAGGATGATTAGGATGGGCAGCCTAATGCGGTAGACAAGCCAAGTCTCCTATAAGCGGCTAGTCATGTAAGCTTGAAAAGGTTCGAGAGCTTTGCATTGACTATGAACATGTGCACAATCTACTTAGCGTAGTATATATGGTATAAGGAGATAATTCAGAAGTGAATAACAGTAAAGACGATGAGTTGGTGGTGTGAGAGATAAACCTAGAAATCATAAGGGTGCACATAACAGACATAGCAGCTTGTATGTTCAAAGGAAATTCCAGGTGGCATGGAATAGCCAGTCGAGGGGTATGACCGAGGCTGAAGCGAGGTAAATAGACAGTCAATGGAGCAACTTGGACCGCATATCGAAACAACGCAGGGAACTGCCGGCGCGAGCAATCGTCATGAGGAGCAACAGCTCCATCCTCCAGAGGAGGAGCGTGATTTCTCCAGGGCTTCTTCCTCTGCCGCCTGAGCAGCCCACGTGGGCGTACTGACCGACGACAGGAAAACACTGTCACGCTTCTTGAGCTCGTTTTCTCGTTCGATTAGATCCTTCTTCTCGATTATCGCGCCGATCAGGGATTCAAAGAGGGCTTGGATGCCTGTGCAAAAAGAATTAGTCGGCTGCATCATCAGTCGCCCACCCGCACTCACCAAAATCATCTTTGGCGGACACCTCAAATAGTTCCATTCCCTTGTGTAGTCCCCACTCCTGTTCTTCGTCTTCAGCGTCCTCGTAGTCCTCGTTTAAACTGTTGCTGCTCGTTTCAACAGTTTCACTCCAGCCCCCGGCATATCTTCCAAAATGGGACCCGAACCGAGACTGAGTGGAGCGAGAACTTTCGGTGGTAGTCTTTGACCTGTTCAGCCCAGCAGCTGTCTTGGACCTTGGAAAACCTGATCCAGTGTTGCTGCGATTTAGTCTGGTGCATTCGCTGATGGCAGGATCGAGGTATGAAGCACTGTTTGGAGGGGACGATTTGGCAGGTGCGCTATTGAGCGGGACAGATCGGATGCTAGTGAACGAAGTAAACCTTGGACGAATGTAAGATAACGTAGAAGGGGCTGGAGGGGGTGGTTGAGGGGGTGGTGATGGGGGGAGTGGGGGTGGGAACCAGTTGTGTAGGGAGAGTCGCGCAAGGTCAGAAGTAACCTGGCGATGCTGATGGAGGTCGGCTTTCGAACCGACAATATAAATGATCAGTTCTGGAGGACAGTTTTTCTTCAATTCTATGGAAGAACAGGATTAGTATCAGGAATCATGGGTAAGTGATCTGTGCGCCGCTCTACCTGCGAGCCATCCCCGTATATCATCAAACGTAGCAGCATTCGTTATATCGTACAAGAGGAGGGCGGCATTGGCCCCTCGATAATACATGGGAGCCTGGTAATCTTGTCAGCGACGGCAACCCGAGCAACGAGCCCGTACTGACCATACTTCGGAAGCGCTCCTGACCTGCAGTGTCCCACAACTGCAAGCGAACTTTCAACCCGTCAACATACACCTTCTTCGTGACGAAGAAAGCACCAGTGGTGGACGTCATATTCCTGGGATCAAACTTGTTCTGAGTGTACCGATGAAGCAGGCTGGTCTTGCCAACACCTATGAGAAGTCAAGAAATACGAGACCACAGACATCGCATGAGTTCGGATGCTCGAGTAGCAAAAATTGAACATTTGAATTGGACGAACCCGTATTACCCATGACCACTATTTTGGCATCTATCCCGTGTTCATACCTGGACCTTATGTATGGGTCCATGGGTGCATAATCCGCCATCCAGAGCGATGTCGACGGCGCGCAAAAAGATGCCACGCAGGGCGAAAGAAGGAGGAAACGAAAGACGAGCAACCGAAGGTAAGAAGAGAAATGAATGAATCGAACTGTGGACCTGACGCGACGGCGTACTCACGTGCCGAGACAAGCCTGTAGTGCCACAGTCTCCCAAAGTTGACTAGCACAAGTTTTCTTATGACTTGTAGGCACAAGCGCTCTCAGCAAAAGAACCGACGTGTACATAACCGGGCATGGCCATATATTTTGACGCGCAGTGCATACCGGAACATGCATATGTCATGAGAATAAACCTAGGAAAAGCCTACTCCTGGTTGACAGGAGGGAACTCGAAAACCACATCCTTCCCTGTCAAGCGGCGGTATACTGATGAAAACGAGTCCAACTTGTACTCCAGCGATGTAGCGTCTTTTGAGTCAAGGATGCTGCAATGCCCATGAGTGTCCACTGAATGCCACGTGCGAGACAATACTCACACTTTCAAGAGTTTCGAGCCATCGGTAGCAACGCGTGTTCGCTTGCCAACAATCTCAGTGGGGAAGACAAGGTCTTCGAGTATTTTTTCGTGGACCTGCGTAAGCGTGCGGTTGCGAGGTCTCTTTTGCTTGACGCGCGAGTTCCGAGTTGGCTTGCTCAACATCCGGCGTTGAGCAACGAAAACAACATGTCTGTCGGAAAACTTCTTCTCTAACTCACGAGTGAGTCTTCGAGATCGAGGTACAGGTCAAAAACTCTGCAAAGTCAAACACCATCTCGTCCTTACCTCTGCTGCACCTTGTGGAACGCCTTCAACTGTGGAACAGGTACAAACACAACGATAGCCTTCTTCCCACCTCGCACGTCAACCTCTCGAGCGGCAGATATCTGCAGGGGACGAAGCTCGGCCTTGAGGTCAGGGACGTTGGTCTCCAGATCAATCAAAGCTTTGGCGACGCTGGTCTCGATCTCATCGGGAGACGTGTTTGGCGCATTTGCGGTACGAAGAATCTTGTTGTTGACGGACATGATGTAGGTAGAGGCCTATGGATGAAGATCATGCTGTCAGCACCCAGTCCCTACATCTAACATCCACCCAGTCCGCGCATTTCTATCAGGATTTCGGTGTCCCACATCGTCAAATCCGCCCTTCCAGCAGTTTTCAATGCCGCCATAAGATCTGGATTGTACTCACCGAGCTTGACGCCTTCGTCGATGTCTTCTCTGCAGCGGTCAGTCTGCCAGGATGACGCCTCTGACTGTGCCAAAACACGACCAATCAAGGGGGGTCACGAGTGATCGATTTCGGCAGCTCAACCCCTCGACTCTTCAATCATTTCGATTGGTTATCACAGCGAACTATCCTACTACTCGTACATACTGTCTCTACCCCGCTTGAATTCATCCACCCACTTCCGCTCTTCGTCACCCTTTGGTAGTACCACGAAGGTCAAATACCCATCTTTCATCTCCAGTCCATCTAGGGGTTCCCCTTCTTTCTGTTTTGCCGCCTCGCAAACATCCCGCAGCGTCAACTTCTTCCCTACCTTGAGGAGGCGCTTCCTCCGCGATATCCCATATACGACAACGTTGTTTGCTGTGTACTCCTGCCCCTTATCCCAGTCGGGTGCGGGAACCTTAGGGGGGAACATCTGGGAGATGTGTGCTGTAAAGGTGGTGTTCTCCTCGAACTGAGAGATGACGTCCGAGGTCGCATACTGAGGATACAAAAAGAACACGGGAAAAATCAAGGTTGATCGACTTGGATCCTCTGGGTCGAAATGCGGCGAGTAGGGGTTGTCCGACGATCCTTGCTCATTGGTTGTGTTGTGCAGATAACGTTCCTCCAAAAAATTAGGACGATGTGAGTTTTGCTGTGTAGATCACTCTCACTGTGAAAGCTAGTTGAAGGAGCCTTTTTTCTTCCTGTTCTCTTCTTAAACGTCCTTCGTTCTGTTGTTTTCGGCGGTCCTTTTCGACCTTTGCCCTCTCCGCCCGCGCACGAACGGCCTTGACGCTTTGATTGTCGTGGTCATAGAGCAAACACCGGTCACAACAATCCAAGGCCTCTTCAACTCGATCCAGTGTCAGCAGTGCCATCGCCGACCGATAGAGCGCCTTTGACGACTTTGGATTGATGGACAACGCTTTCGAGCAATCCCTTAGTACAGATCCGTAATTCTCTTCTTGGTGGTCGGTATCATGTATCGGGCACACGGCATCACTACGCACTGAGTTCAAGATTGCATGCCGCACGGTTACACAGAAGTGCTTCCTGTAATGTTGCATCCGTCGGTTTCGCGTCGATGCCCTGTGTGTAGAAACCCATCGCCTCGCGATATCGTTTACCCTTGAAGTAATCATTTCCTTGATCCTTGAAGTTCTGAGCAATTTCTTGTTGGTAGGCTCAATAATGTGCTCATTCACGAACGGTGCCTCGTACCAACCATCCGGCGTCCCATCATGTGCAAGACTCTGCATTGCTTGAATGGCAACATCATTCGAGTCTTCGCTCGGGAGTGATTTCATGAAGAGCGGAAAGTTGTCGAAGGATGCCAGTTTGTCGTCCACAGATGCAGGCTGGGGCAGTGTGGTGGAAGCCATGGTGACCTGTTGTCTCGAGGATGGATGGATGTCGCAGCGATAGTATTGTGATTAGATAACTTGAAGCATCGTTCTGTGCTTACATTGCACAAGCTATTGGCCTTGGCTAGATGAGGTTGACTTGCGACCACGACGAATTTCTGCACTAACATGACTCCCCCAGCCGTACGGGGACTCACCGCTGCGCTGAACTCCACGGGAAGATTCAAGTATAAGGTGATCCGTACCAAGCCTCACCTCACCAATTCCTCACTCTCCGTCACTTGACAGAGTCCCGACGCAGTCGTCGATTTCCTGGTCATTGGCGGTGGTAAGGTTTGAAAAGGACAAGATTCTCTATGTAGTGAATCAAAAGTGGCTCCTAGGTGTGATCGGTTTAGCGCTTGCTCAAAAGCTGTCACAGCGATTTCCGTCGAAGTCCACTTACCTCGTCGAAAGACATGCGCGAGCCGGTGAAGAGACGAGGTGTGTCCTGTGTCTGAGTACACACTTATAGCCCACTTACAGCAGACCCACCTAACTAGCTCTCGCAATTCTGAAGTCATTCACGCAGGTACATTAAGACATGCAAGACCAGACTTGGTGACGTCCTCATGTCGCTCACACAGGTCTCTACTATCCTCCGGCGTCTCTAAAGACTCAGCTATGTCTGCGGGGTCGATACCTCATGTACGAGCGATGCAAGAAGTATGCCATCCCGCATCTTAAGACGGGAAAGCTCGTCGTTGCTCATGAGCACCAGCATTCATACATCGAGGATCTCCTGAACAAGTCTCGACGCCTACCATGGCCTCCACATTCCCCGCCACAACTGGGTGCCGAACCAGTCCTCCCCACCATGCTCATAAGTGGAGATCAAGCCCGCGAACTTGAGCCTGATCTGTCGAAGGACATAGTCGCTGCGCTGTGGAGTCCAGAGACGGGCATTGTCGATTCTCACTCCTTCATGGAAAGCCTCGAGAAGGACATTGCAGAGTCCGATGGAGGAGAACTTGTTTATTCCACTCGCGTCGTCCGTGTAGATCCATATCAACGGACAGAAACCTCTGGGTGCGCGTCACAGGATGGCTGGGTGGTGCAAACCGTCACGGGAGATACATCAGAGCCAGATGCTCTTCTCGCAAAGACACTCATTAACGCATCCGGCTTATCCTCCAACCTCATATTAAATTCACTTCTCCCACAATCCTCGCGCATTCCAATGTATTTTGCGCGTGGTTCGTATGCAGCGTACGGTGGACCAGGCACATCCAATGTCAGACACCTCATATACCCCTGCCCAAAAACTGGACCCAACAAACATGCCTTCCAGTCGCTCGGAACACACTTGACCCTGGATTTGCAAGGGAAGATACGATTTGGACCAGATTTAGAGTGGATATCGCCTCCATCCAATGCACTGGACTTCGACTCCAACGAAGAAAACGTGGACTTTTGGACCAAGCACTTGGTCCCAAGTGATTTACGGCTGGGAGAAATGCATAAGGCGGTGATTCAATACCTGCCTGGTGTTGCATTCGAGGGTTTTAGACCGGATTATGTTGGCGTCCGGCCCAAGTTGGTCGTTACTGGCTTTCAGGACTTTGTCATTCGCAAGGACGATGCAGACGGTAATGGCTCTGGTCTGATGGTCAGCCTCATGGGTATCGAAAGCCCGGGTCTTACTTCTAGCCTTGCTATCGCTGAACATGTAGTGGAGGATATCATCGGTACTCATGACGCATGAAGAACTGAAACCAGTATATTACCAGTCACCTAGGACGTCGGTAGTGTTACGAGCCTCCAAAGTCAGGCGTCTCCTCTCAAGGTGACTTTCGGCTCCCATGCATTGATTTTAGGCGCCGCCGTGTTATAAGGTCGGTACGCGCCCCTCGTACCAGTCAAGTTCTCTACCCAGGGCTGTGATGACGGAGATTCAGGTCCTGAGTGGTCCTGGGACAGCTAGCGGAATACTTACTGCCTTCCAGGGGGGGGACAGGTTCTGCATCACTGGGTCCTCAGGAGGAGGGACCATCCGGATATGCTGCAGCCACGAGTGCCATTCAGCAGGGACCTGAGTAGCATTAACATCGTGCTGTTCGATAGTTTTGGTTAGTTAGACTTTGGTCGATGCAATGTTAACACTCATAACTCACTTGCGCAAAGTCGACCCAACGGTGACGACCTGGAATCAATGTGGCAAATCAAGAGACTCTGTTCCATCTATTTGACATACCTGGGATTTCATCTTCGGGGTTCAGGTTCTCAAAGTATCTGTTACCGAACCTGCCCGACAGTTTAGCGAAGAACAACCTTCTCGAGAGGTTAACTCACTGGTCCGTCCCAACCAGCGTCCCAGCCTTTGCGTCACCAATGTACTGCATCTGATGCCACCATTGCTTTATGCCCGTTCTACGGATGTTTCGCACATATCGGATGATGGACACCATGTCGGTGAGGTGAAGTGATGAGAAGCGTATTTACTCAACTTTGGCTCACTTGATCGCCTAAGGAAGCAAAAAAGGCAGGTGCTGTGGAACGCAGCCTTGGATATACCTGGGCCTTGGCTAGTGAACGCATGAGGGAACAGCGCAGAAACAGACTCGACAAGATACAAGAAGATCAGAATTTTGCACTCCAGTCGACTTTTTTTGCTGTATATGTCAGGTGAACTTCACATACGGGTCAGTGCTATGCGTCAACTCTCTGCTTAACTGTGACTTCCAACAAAATTCACCGTAGATCTCGGTAGTTGGCGATTCTGGTATCCCTTTTGGTCATCCAGCCTTTCCTTTACGTTCTGACAACAATGTCCTATGCAGGCGTCGGGAAGACTTGCCTCATTGAACGCTTTGTTTATGATATTTGGAACGATTGCCCACATCGCACGATTGGCTTGGAGTTCAGGAGAAAAGCTGCTAAAATCAACGAGAGGCAGGTCGCAGTAGTCCTCGTGAGTGAAGATGGCCTCGTGTCTGTCTTCCCTTCCGACTGAGAGTGTCATAGCTGGACATCTCGGGCCATGACCGTTACCAATTCTTGCCAAGGAGTCTCTTCCGCTCAACTGACGGTATTATATTTGTGTATGATGTGACAAAGGAAGATTCTCTCAAAAGTGAATCCAGATATTCCTGACTTGCTAAACGTTCGCCCACCCGTTACACTAGATATCACGACGAAGTGGAATGCACTAGTGGAGGATCGTCAACCACACTCACCCAAGATGTTGGTGGCCGACAAGTCAGACATGACGAGCGAGCGCATTGTCACAGAGGACGCAGGTCGTCAGCTAGCTGATAGGCTCGAGTTGAGTTACATGGAAACATCATGCAAGACTGGGAAGGGCGTCGGTGAGCTCTTTTCGATGATAATAGGGTGAGGCTTTTGTCCGGTGTCGAGCACGGTATTGAATTCATCGCCAAGGGCCTGTATCAAGTATCATGAATTAAGAAGTATGCCGGACCACAGACCCAAGGAAGCTGTTGGACATAATTTCCGCAGGCAGGGGCTCTTGGAATTTTCGCATGAGGAACTTGGACACTGCTCCATATAAGTTGTAAATGGTTAAGATCGATAGTATTAATGTGACATATACTTCAACACAGAAACATGGAGACGAGAAATCCAGGCTATCACCACATCTTTCCAATACCGGAGAGGAACCGCTACAACATGCAAGAGTGAGAAACGAAGAAAACAATGACAAAAAGGACAGTGTGGAAGGTCGAATATGATAAAAAAAAATCTAAAATATAACTGAAATCTCTGCTACACACCAACATCAATTCATTCGTCAATCAGCATACAAAACGTGCTTTTCTGTGTTGTCTAGCCACTCGCGCAGGTCATGGTCGCTCTCGAGCCCAATGAATTCATTGTTGACACTGTCACGGTACCGCAGGTTGGATACGTTGCCACCAAGACGAGTCTGAACCTTGTTCATGAGCTCAGAGTGCGAAACTCTTGGATGGACCCGAATAGCGATGAGATCGTCTGTGACGCGATCAAAGATCTTAATCTTGATGAATGCCGTCTGAGGATTGTCTGCAGACATTGGAGGCGCATTAAGGTTTGAGGTAGCGGTAGAGTGAGAGCGTGAGCGAGGCATGGATGGTTGCGAGTGTAGTGATGATGGTGAAGATGTTGTGTGCTCCGGCCAATACGCACTGGAAGGCGTCGAGCGGTGGGAATATGCACTTGTCCGAGATGTGTCTTGGTTGTGAGGCCGCTCGCCAGAGGAAGCCTGGGAGTGCAAAGGGGAAGACGATCGTCCGTTGAGGGACCCTGCAAGGTGAACAGAAGATAGAGTGTTGGATCGCTGGTGGCTAGCATATTGAAGGGTGGTACTCGTTGAATCGCGGCTAGCGATAGCGAAAGGGTGCGTCGGAGGTGTGTGCTCTTCTCCATAGTCTGAACCGTCGCTCCGGTCGTGCTTGTCAGACAATCTCATGTCACCGAGGGTATCACGAACTTCCTCTTCAAACTCCTGAGTTATGGAGTAGCCATTTTCCTGTTCCGTGACCTCTGCGTTTCCATCGTCGGAAAATAACGCTCTGATCTCGTCATAGCGAGGATCAATATCGTTCTCAACATCGCCTGGCTTTAGTGCAAGGAAATCCCGGACGAGATGGTGTTCGAGGATATATGAGGCTCCAACTGAATTGAGAGCACATAATTTGTGAAGATATTGATCAAGTTCCACCCGACGCGCAGCTGTCACTGCATCGTCGACTTTATCAGCGGGGCCTGGCATGAAAGGGAGTATACGAGTCGAGGACGGTTCACGTCCACCTTCTCGAGGAAATGTCTTCAAAAGGTCGAGCTGGAACTCGTAGAAGTCATTGTAGAGTCTAAATAGAACAAGCTGCTTGGCCTTGGGGAGAGACTGAGGATCATGGGGATCGTAAGGTTGGAAGATGGCGTCGATGCGGAACCAGTACTCTTCCATCTCGTAGTGGAAGGAAACGACCTCTGCAGAAAGTAAGATGCCATCTGGTAGTGGTATGAGTGAAGGGGGTCGCTGTGCGGCAGTGGGCGTCGGATCCATAGGTTGCAGGGGGAAGGGGGGATTCTGTGTTTGAGTGTATGGACTGTCGGGGACAGACATAGGCACGTCCTCGATAACGCCCAATGAGATGCTGTTCTGCTTATAAGTGATCATTGCCTTTTTCCAATCCTCAACCTTTGGGAGTTCTCCACGATCCATCAAGGCGTCAATATCCCGTATCGGTGCATTGGTGACCGGGTCTCTAACCTCCACGAAAGAAGCTGGAATCAAACCGGGCCGGCCGAGCCTGCCTATAGGTTTCGCAACGAACCATTCTCGGTTTGACTGGGCGACGACTGATATGGGGTCACCGGCTTTGGCGTCAAGCTCGTCCGCACGCTCTGCGACAAAGTCATGGAGTACGATAGCATAGAAGACGTGGGTCTTGGGTGATTTGGGTGATGTCAGAGGACTAATTGGGCTGTTCAAGCCGACACTTATCCGCGATGTGCGAATACTGTTATGGCGACAAACGAGAGCATTAGATTTCAAGAGTTGGATGTTGAGCAGAAGACTCACGAAGTGGGGCTCTTGCAGAATTCCTCGAACATGGACTTGGGGACCAGCCCTCGGGCACCGGTGACGGGATTGTGAGCTTCATACCAAGGAGTGTCATTATCTGGATCGCCTGTAACGTAGAAAAAATCGCCCTTCTGAAAGGGAAGCTGCTGGGGAGCCTGAGGCCTGAAGGGTGCAATTGCACGAATTACTTTTTGCGGGGGAAGAGAAGCCGACTGAGGTTTAGATATAGACGGCAGGGGCAACGGGGTGGAGATCTGGAGACGGTGAGTATCTTTGTTTCCGAGAGACTTTCGCAGCGTCTTCATCATGGAGGAGCATAAAAAGAAAAGAAAAGACTGGCAACGCTGGCGGAGACGAAGGAAGAGAAAGACAGACTTGAAATTCCATAGCTCGACCACAGTCGATTCACTTGTTCACGACATTTCCCACGACCATCAAACAATGACCCCGACTACCCCTCCTTATTGTCTTCAGTCTCACTTCGCGGCCTTGTTCGACCAGCAAATTTATAGCCAAGAATTTTATTGCGGTGACTGGGGTCCCCACAAAATCACCCACTGTCCACCACTTTCGCTTCTAAGACAAAGTTCTCGACTTGCATGTACGGCGATTGCAATCACTACTAAAACGAAATGGAAAGAATATTTTCTTGTAGGATACAGACTCTGCAGCCTGAAGGATTGAAGACGAGCAAATTGGCTAACGATGTATTACGTAATATAGACAAAACATCCCCCAACAATTCTTTCACGACGCAAAGGCGCGTAGAGACTATTTACCAGTGACCAGAAGGATATTTGACTATTGCACTTGCTTTCTTTCTTCTGTTCGCCATGGCGGCAAGGAAACTTCAAAGTGTGTCCTCGATGACTGCCATATGTCAGATACTAACCTCGGTTGATCCAGCGGAAATCGACCGTACGTTAAAGAAGGTCGCGGAGGGTGTCGAGCTCTTCGAAAGCATATACGAGAAGATGCAGGCCTCGACCAACCAGACTCAGAAGGAGAAACTGGAAACCGACCTCAAGACTCAAATAAAGAAGCTTCAGCGGTTACGCGACCAGATCAAGACTTGGGTTGCCAGCAATGACATCAAAGACAAGTCTGTACTACTCGAGAACAGGAAACTGATAGAAACAGTACGTGTCTTGATTCCGTCTTCACATCCCGTGACAGTGCCGCTCGAGATGTATTCCGATTGATCTGTTGTTCCCTCTGCGACATTTCACTGACACAATTTGTTTAGCAAATGGAGAAGTTCAAAGCTTGTGAAAAGGAAATGAAGACAAAGGCATTCTCCAAGGAAGGATTGACACAGTCCGCTAAGCTAGATCCGAAAGCGCAGGAGAAACTCGAGGTCACATCATGGCTACAGCAATCAGTCGAAGACCTCACACTCCAGGTTGAAGCGGCAGAAGCAGAGATCGAGTCCCTGCAAAGTGGTGGAAAGAAACGGGGGAAAGGTCAATCTTCGGCAGCAGGTCGATTGGATGACTTAGAACACCTAAACGAGCGGCGGAAATGGCACATCAACAGACTTGAGCTCATCCTTCGTTTGCTTGATAATGGGTCGCTGCCCACAGAACGAGTACTTGCTCTCAAAGAGGATGTCACCTACTTTGTGGAGAGCAACATGGTTCGTTTCGCAGCGATGTTCTTCGTCTGAGATCTTTTAAGGCGTTTTCGAGTGCAGGAGGAGAACTTCGACGAAGACGAGGGCCTCTACGATGACCTCAATCTCGAAGAGCAAGAGGAAAAATTCGGCTTGGCGAATGACGATGACGACGGCAGTGATGAGTCTGACGCACAAAGCGAAGGTACAAACTGTTGTCCCGTAACTTCTTCGTCAGCTAATACCGTCGTAGACATACCAACGCGAACCCCAAAGAAGCATGACAAGGATGAGGAGAGCGTGGCCAGTAGCAGCAAACGAGATGATAGTCCCGTCCAGCAGAAGAAATCAGGGGTTAATATGCAGTTGCGAAGTAAGTCTGCAGGACCTTTCACTTATGCAGGCTCAATCATCACCACCAGAATCTTCGTTAGCAACGGAGAGTGAGTATTGAGTCTCTGACTAATTTATACTTTGACTATTGCTCAATAACATAAAGCTTCGAAGCCTCCACCGCCTCCGCCGAATCCAAATTTCGCACAACAACCGATGTCGAGCATCTTGAAAGCAGGTCTCCCTCCCGCTCCTCGTCCGCCAGCAACTCTACCTCCCATTCGCTATGCAGCAGCTGCCGCCGCCGCCGTTTCGTCGTCATCCACCAGTACCGTTGTGCCTCCCACTCCCTCGGGTCCACAACCAACGACACTATCGGCGACATCCACGGCCGCGATAGCACCATCAACGTCACAGAGCCTGCAAGACCAGCTGGCATCTTCACCTAGTCTAACACATCCCTCCGTGACAAGTCCGATTTTGTCGTCTGCAGCTTCACATCAGCCCGAGGGATCCTTCTACTCGGGTCAAGATTCACCTGCGATTTCTGAGGCTGTTCCCAGCTCTGTGAGTGGTCCCGCCGCATCATCGTCACCACAACGCACGCATCTGAAAGGTATGTCTCCCTTACACGTGTCGAGCTTTAGGTAAGTCTTCTTCAGAACCCGTGACGTCGCCTGTGATGCCGAGGGCCGCATCCCCTGCTGCTTTTGTACGTTTTCTACCGCCCTTGTTCATGAAATGAATTTAATGCATGTGTTCTGAGCAGCAAGCTGTGTCCCCGGACGCGCAACACCCTCAGCAACCCCAAGCAAATGGTACATTACAAGTAACACAGGCTGCATCCCAACCACCCCCAAGTGGACCCTCACCACTTCCACAACAAGTCCAACCGTTACCTCCGTCAACATCTGGACTACCAACGTCTGTCAGCACAACATCTGTTCCGCAGCCACCACAGTACCCACCCGGTGTCAAGGTTCCTCCTCCAGGCGAGCAGCACGCGGCCGCTGTACAACCGCAACTTGGTGCAGGAATGCAAAGGCCAACTTCAACGGCTCCTGCACAACAGTCGGCACAGGTTCAACCACGACCGTCTGCGTCTGCATTCCCAGGGTCATTATCAGATCTTGTGGCCTCGTTCGAGACCGTCAAACAGAAAGGTAAGTCATGCAACATGCACTGGTGGGGTAATTATCAAGTCCTTCGCAGCCCCTCATCGAATGAACAACCTTGGTGAGGTACACAAGCTACTGGAGGGTGGTTATACGAGTGCTCCTCAACCCGTTGACACCGAGAAGTAATCACAGCACCTATCTGTCGAGCATGTCTCACACATTTATGTACAGGCCAAAATACTACGTCCCACGGCATCCCTTCAACACGGCATCCTTCTACCCCCAGGTGCCCAATCACATCCTTACTACACCTGGCCTTTTCTCTCAGATTGACGTGGAAACGCTGTTCTACGTGTTCTATTACCTACCAGGAACATATCAACAGTGAGATTACCTATATCGTTTCTATGACATGCACCTCACAGCAAACAGGTATCTTGCTGCCAAGGAACTGAAACGCCAGTCGTGGCGATTCCATGTTAAATACTTGACGTGGTTCCAGCGACACTCTGAACCGCAGGCCATTACAGAAGAGTACGAACAGGGGGTCTACGTCTACTTTGACTGGGAAGGTTCATGGTGCCAGCGGAAGAAGAGCGATTTTCGCTTCGAGTACCGCTATCTTTCGGAAGATTAGGCGCATTTTCTTTATTGAACTTTTCTCGTAGCCAACGTGCCCTGTAACTATGCGTTTGCTATTCCGTGTATTGTAATCCTGGCGTAGCCCCGCTGCCGTGTGTGTTGCTCAAGCGATTGGAAGCGTTTCTTCAAACTCCAGGATTATGTATTGCAGATTAAAAGGGAGTGAAATGCCATGAGGGACTACTCCAATACAACCACACCCCCCAAACCTTCAAAGGTCGCCTTCAACTTGTCCGCCTCCTCTTTAGCGAGACCTTCCTTGAGGACCTTTGGCACAGACTCGACGAACTTCTTCGCCTACGAAGAAATGGTTCGACAACAAACTTGGATAACGGATGGGCAAGACTCACATCAATGAGCGTGAGATTTGGTACCAAGGCCTTTACTTCACGGATTATCTTTGGCTTCGCTGTAGCATCGAATGACTTGAGTGTGACATTAAAGATCGTCTTCTCCTTTGGTTTCTCCTAGCACAAGTGAACATAGATCAGCGCGACATCCCATTCAACTAGAGGACGACTTCTCACCTCTGCGGCAGGTGCTTCCTCTGCAGATGCGGCGGGGGCAGCGGCAGCAGCAGCGACAGGCATTGAAATCTCTTGAATATTTAGCCGCGACTGTACACAAGTTGTGAGTTCGGATCATCCTATTTGCGTTGTAGCATGATACGAGTTCTCACCTTCAAAAGAGAGACAAGGTCAGCTGCCTGCAAAAGAGTCAAACCCGAGATGTCGTCAACTATTCGATTGATTCTTGGGTCGGCTGCTGCAGGTGGTGGAGGCGGGCTTGAGGATGAAGATGGGGCTGCTTCCGTTGCGAGCCATCTTGACCGGCTTGCTGGTGAAGTAAACCTGTCATGGTTCGGTCGCAAGGTAAGTTACTTGCGCATGATTCTGGCCACGGAAAACAACTACGGACGCACCGCGATGTCGACCGAGATGCAGTCCGAAGAGTAGAGAAGCAGCGGGTCTACATTTGGTGTTGGAATTTTTAATAGTCGCGATGAACAGGATGTGTTGTTGAACTTACCGCCATGGTGAGTTTCTTCACTTAAATTTTGTAAACGTCAAGTCCTTTTCGACGCGTACAAATTCGGAGGCGTTGTTGATGGCTGTTTGCCTAATGCGTTTTGCTCTCCATCGGTGTTTGCCGACTTGTGCTATAACCACCCATCGTGTCTCAATTCATCGTGATCGTTCTCTGGGGGATGATGCCCACTCACAACCCGTTATGTGACTCGCGGGCCCAGATGTGCAAGCTGTGATTCGGATACCACCGACATTGCCATTACGAAGGAATCACAAGGCTCACGGCTTCGTATGTGTGTTTATAGGAGAAGGATGTGTGGTGGCTGCAGAATCATGTCAAGAGTACGCTGCAGGTCTGTTCAAATTCGCAAACAGCGGTTGAAGAATTCAATCACCGGTCCTTACGGAACTGCAGCATGCAAAGCTATGTCGGCGGAGAGCGAGAAGAAATCGACTGTTTGCCTTTGCTCGATGGAGAACGAATGCGAAGGTGCAGCTGCATTGGTTGTCGTTGACATTGTCGGCATCACTCGCCACCTTCATTTCCTTCTGCCCTCCGTTGACCGGGACCGAACCTGCATCACAGCATCTACATACGCAGTTCTACTCTCGCTATACCAGCCCTGTTATGATCCTGATCTCAATCTAGCCTTAATGGATAATTACTGCATAGCAAGTATTGGGCCTGTCCTTGATTGACTAACAGGGCTGCAGAACAACTGGTATTTTAGCATCTGGAATTTGCAACAAGACGACTTGATATTTGGCGGTTCGGTTCACAAGCACACGGTTGTGTAGACATTTTTCCAGCTCAGTTGATCATGTCTTATGTTCTGCAAATTTCTGATCGGGATTCAACAATCCAGGAACGCCATATTCGGTGGTTGCCAAGTTAATGGACGATATCGGTACTACCTTTTGACGTGCCAGTGTGCTGACCCACGGGAGACCCCATTGGACCCCTTTACTGGCTTGAGATGGCTTTGCGGCGAGACACTGGTTGGTAGGCTACTCGCACTTGAGCCAATGACCGGGGGGGCGAGGACGTGTTAAGGATGGGACGGTGAGCAGATAGATGGCCGACGTTTCGCTAATGTTCGTTGCCATCGAGTAATGGTTTTCGTTGGAGGGTTGGGACGGAAACCAGGATGAATTTTTCATGAAGTTATTAGCCGACGTAGAGGGAAGACGTGTCCGTGCGAAGCACCCTCATTCCGACTTTCTGTACCCAGTAGACGCCCGCAATTTCCTCATGCACAGAACTTCTACCGTTCGATTGAAAGGTGGAGAATGCCGATTCTGCGACCTTTCGCAAGCCATGCCGGAAGCATCCCCCTTCATTTGGCTGGGTGTTTGAAAATTTTCGTAGCGCACATTAACTCCCAGGCGGTCCCGGTGGGGGTAAATCCCGGCACAGTAGTGCAGAGTACAAGGGCGGCAATGAGCTAGAGTTTTCCTAATATTCCTAATGGGTGTTGCTAATAGAAGTGGAGAAGTCCGCCTCGTGTCCAAGTGCTTGAATATGGTCTTCACGTTCGCGTACGCTGTCAAATCGGGTGCATATCTCGCTTCTTCCTGTCACCTCCGTCCAAATCCCGTCGTCTGCTAAATCCATCGGCACTTCTTCAAAAGGCCCTCCTCTACATGTCCTGACCTGTTCCCCTCCTTCCCCACATTCCTCTGTCCTCGTCCGACCAGTGCCATGGCAGCTTTGGACAACACGTACGTCCCGTCCTCCCCCCTACCCATACGTACAGTAACGTCCTCACAGCTTCGGAGCCTTCTTGATTGGGGTCATAGTCTCTGCGTCGTGAGTATCACCCATACCAGGTCTTAACCTTCATCTCAACGTTATTCTCGACAGTCTTTACGGAGGTGACTATCCGATTTCTCGTACTCTGATTTAGAGTTCTCAATAGGTAAAACCCCAGTCACCTGTGTACAGACCTGGTACTACTATGGTCGATACCCTTCGGACCCGTGGTATATCAAAGTTTTAGTGCGTCCTCATCCTTACGACAGCAAAATACTTCATCGCTTAATGGCCCTCTTCTCTCCAGGTCGGCGCCGTCCTATTGTCAGATACTGCACACCAAGCTTTGATTGCGCACTGTGGTACGTGGAGTGATTGCCTCTCAAAGGTTGAATACCCACATCGTTCGCAGTGTACACATATCTGATCACAGACTTTGGACAACTGGCACAGCTTGGCGTGCTTGTCTGGTAAGTCCCTTCCTACTTGACGCGGGAAAATATTGACAAGTGCTTCGTCACACAGGAGTCTGATTGTGAGTCATACTAAAAATGTTTCTGAGCTTGGCTGACATGGTCAAACTAGGTTGAAGTGTTGTTTAATGTAAGTGTCAATTTTGTGTGCTTGCCATCTTGTATTCACCACTCCCAGGGCTTCACGGCGCTGATGGTACAAAGTTTCTTGGCTATGCGTGTGTATAGATGTACGTCTGGTTTCGGCCGCACGAACTTGTACTGACATGAGCGTATCTAGTGAGTAACAGGAGTATATTGGCTACTGGTTCTGTGGTATGCTTGCCACTCTGATTCGTCGGCCATCCTACCTACTTTTTGTTGTTGTTCCTTTTCGCAGATGGCGCTTGTCACCGGTGAATTTAGTGAGTACTTGTTCTGTTGCGTTTCGATTTGGACTAAAAGAAATTTCTTCCTCCAGTTCTCGTTGTTGGTACGTTTCAGAGAAGCCGCTATTTTCATCGAAAATACCTAATATCAAACTTTAATCATTAGTATACGTTGCGAAGGGGTGAGTGGCCGTTTGTGCGGGCGAGGCGGCGCTGACGTACCTATTCCAGCTTGCACTTCCAGACGTTCGTTCAATTGACTCAACTCAAGGTAATTGAAACTATAACCTTCGTTGGTAGCGGACTACTCAACAAGTGCGTAGTCTCTGTCGATGTCGGTCAACGCGGTTGCTGCTGCCGGAGATGTCCTCATCGCCATCTTCCTTTGCACATTGCTCCAAAGGTCACGAACTGGCTTCCGGAGGTGAGTGTTTTTTTATTCGACCTGTGTTGCCATCAAGGGATTTATTGCATAATCAGGTCCGACACCATGATCACCAAGCTGGTAAGTGGCATGCATGTTCTTGGTAGTTTTTTGTCCGATGGCAAACGCTGCAATACAGATCGTCTTTACCATCAACACTGGTCTCCTGACGAGGTCCGTATTGCGATTATGGCACTGGATAAGTGTGACCTGACATTTTGCTAGTGTTTGCGCTGTTGCGTCGCTCGTTTCGATCGCCGTCTGGCCGACCACATTCATTTACATCGCGTTCTACTTCTGTCTAGGCCGGCGTAAGTTGTGATGGCGTTGCATGTGGGATGATGATCTGACGGGTGATTTACCAGTGTACTGCAACTCTCTCCTGGCGACGCTCAACGCGCGCAAAGGGCTCCGGGGCGAGTCGAACGATGAGATGTCGCTGTCGCTTCAGGGCGTGCAAAAGACGAATCAGAGCATGATTGGGACGTCGCAACGACGGATTCCCAACAACATCTCGATCAAAATTGACACCACACAAGAGTTCGTGCGGGATGAGGTGCGTGGCCCCGTTGCTGGCGAAAACGAGGCTGTTGAGTTTTGGGCATTGTAGTACTCGTCATCTGGGGACTTGAAAAGCCCAGAAGTTGTGTAATCGCATTTCTAACTAGAGGGAGAGAGAAGCGCAGCGAAAATGTACCTAGGAATCCTTTTAGTAGACCATTGGCAACATTCTTTTTTGCTTTGATCTTTTGTTGGTGAATGTAAGGGTTGTAGCATAGCATGGACTGGCAGAATGTTACTCGACTGTCGATATGCACGCAGGCATGGCTTTGTTCTGAAAACGCCACTATCTCTGATTTGGAAAAGCAGGGCTGGTGAGGTATATGCCGCTGTCAGGTTATCGCGGCGAGGGTCATCTGATGAGATCTGTCGAATATGTCAGAGAGAGTTTGGTGACAAGTCTGCCTGCGACCCTTTGGGCGTGTTCGCGGGTGCTGACGTCTGCCGATATGAGGTGCGAGTACGCCGTTGAGGACGGCGACGACGACGACGAGCTGCAGGGTCGAGGAGGAAAACCGCGGGGTGCCTGTCGACACGGACTTTCGCACGGAGGAGTTCTTGCGTTTGTGGTTACGGCGTGTCATTTGTCTGCTCTTGCCGGAAGCTGCAGAAAAAAATGAGCCAAACTATAAGCAGATATAACTCGCCCAACAGCCCACAGCTTTCCCATTTTCTCCCCCTCCATTCCAACTCAGACGACACTCCTTTTAACCCAGTCCTCGTACACCCAACCCACATTTCCCTTCTCTTCCTCAAACCACGATGTTGACCGACCTGACATGGCTGGACCTCTGTCTCGCAGGCGTCGGTATCTATCTCATCAAGCAGGTCATCGCAAAGAAGAACCCTGCTCCTTACCCCCCCGGCCCAAAGGGCCTTCCTCTCCTCGGGAATATCGCCGACATGCCCTCCGTCAAGCCCTGGGTCACTTTCACTGAGTGGGGCAAGAAGTACGGTACGCGTCTCTTTCCCCCTCCCCCCTCCCTCATCCCCATGCATCCCCCCAGGTGACATCTCCCATGCCGAGGTATTGGGCCAGCACATCATCGTCTTGAACTCGGTCAAGACCGCTGTAGAGATGCTCGAAAAAAAGAGCTCTTCTTACTCCGATCGCCCCGTTCTTCCGATGGGTGGTGAGCTCGTCGGCTGGAAAAACACTCTCGTTCTCCTTCCCTATGGCGACCATTTTCGTGAATACCGCAAGAACTTTGCTCGCATCATCGGTTCTCGTGCAGCCATGCAATCCTACCACGTAATTGAAGAAGTAGAGACACACCGCTTCTTGCAACGCGTATTGGCCAAACCCGCTGAACTCTCCGCTCACGTTCGCAAGTATGTCTCGCTCCCCCTCCATTTAATATCGTGTCGCTCAAGTTCCATCCCCTACCAGGACTGCTGGTGCTATCATTTTGCGCATCTCTCACGGTTATGAGGTCAAGGAAAACCAGGATCCTTTTGTTGATCTTGCAGACAAGGCCGTTGACCAATTCTCCTCATCCACTGCTACCGGAGCTTTCATGGTTGATGTCATGCCAGCTTGCAAGTCGTTCCCTCGCCCATGTGGCAAATCAGTTTGCTGATTCTCCATATATTTAGTGAAACACGTTCCGGAATGGCTTCCTGGTGCGGATTTCAAGCTCAAGGCAAAGGAGTGGCATGCAACTCTCGAAGAAATGGTTCAGAAACCATACCAATTCGTCAAGGATCAGATAGTAAGTGAAGCCGGTGGCTGTCAGATTGAACTGGCAATTGATTCTCGCAGGCCGCCGGCGTTGCTCCTCCATCTTTCACATCCAACTTGATTGAAGGGAGGACCTTGTCTGCCGAGGAAGAACACATCATTAAATGGTCCGCTGCTTCCTTGTATTCAGGTAAGTATAGAAAACGCTAGATTCTGATTTCGCCTCCTGATGTTTCGCCTAAAGGTGGTGCCGATACTGTGCGCAGCTTGGTATCCTGATATGCTATTTTCTCTGACCTGTAGCCGCTAGACCGTTTCTGCCATTTACTCCTTGTTCTTGGCTATGACACTCTTCCCGGAGATTCAGAAGAAGGCTCAAGCCGAAATTGACGCGGTCATCGGTTCAGATCGTCTTCCCAACTTTAATGACCATGACTCCCTCCCATACATTGAAGCACTTGCAAAGGAGGTCCTCCGATGGAACGTTGTCGTTCCTCTTGGTACGTACTTTGCAAATATTATAACGCGTGCCTTGATGGACCTCGTGCCACATAGCTATCCCGCATCGTGTCACTGAGGATGATGTTCACGACGGCTACTTCATTCCCAAGGGTTCGTTGATCATGCCTAACGTTTGGTTGGTGGCCCTGTTTGCTGTGTCTTCTAGCGTCTTACCGAGTGTGTTGCGACAGGTCTATGTTGCACGATCCTCGGACATACACCAACCCCATGGAGTTCAACCCCGACCGCTTCCTTGCTCGGGAGGGCAAAGTGCCTGAAACAGACCCTCGTACTATTTGCTTTGGATTCGGACGACGGTAAGCAGTTCAATTTGGCCTTTTTTTGACCAGAGCGTTTATCATTTCCGCAGTATCTGCCCAGGTCAGTTATATCCGTGGGACGTGGTTAGATGAGGTCGTAATTTGTTGATGGCTTTTCTCAATAGGTCTCCACCTCGCTGATGCATCCGTGTGGATTTCAACGGCGATGTCGGTCGCTGCGTTTGATATCTCCAAGGTCATTGAGAACGGTGTTGAAATCACGCCAGAGGTGGACCCCTCGTCTGGGACTATAAGGTATGAGACTGGGTTTGCTTCCATGGATACGAAATTTACGACTTGCGCAGCCACCCTAAGCCGTTCAAATGCTCCATCAAGCCTCGTTCAGCCAAGGCTCTTGAACTGATACAGCAGGATGCGCACTACTGATTTGACCGCGATCTTCGGGCTCGCCAACGCGAGTCGTATGCTAAATCTGACATACCATACATATACTCGCTGTGCATCCAGCCGCCGTGCGATTCGACATAACGTCGACCGCCTATAATATGAGGACCACGCTCGGTTGGTGGTGCTGTATTATTGTATATGATTATTTTTTTTCGGTTGTTGGTCCATAAGTATTGCAATGACGAGATTGACAACTTGATTATTTTCTTTCCAAATTGGCTGTGAGTTGTGTGGGAGAACGGGTCGACGTGCCCAACACGAGGCGTATCCATGGTCTGGCCTGGCTGATATTCGGGTTCTTTTTGACGCTCGAATCTGAGATTGCCATGTACTTGCAAGAGGTGCTGCTGGATCATTACCTTGGACGTTGCCCGCCGCGAAGGTCTGCCCGACTGCCCTCTTCCGCTGAAATGCCAGGTGGTTGAGATCATCTCCGCGAAAGAATTGATCGAACAACCTCCACACTTCTTTGCAGAAGACAGAAGACACGTCGTCATGACAAGAAACTGTCCGCACCCGTCCCGTTTCGCGGTAAGACGGCTGTCAAACATGAGTGCGCCTGCGAACGGTCACGGTGAATGAATTCCCAGTGCCTCAATTGCCTGATGAGAAGCAGAAGTGGACTATCAGAAACTTTTTGATGAGTTACCAGAAAGTTCTTGAAAACAGAGTATCGGGTGGTTGCTACTCTACACGACCCCAATGAGGACTCACGGAGGGTTCATACAGCACGACTACCTTCCCCCCGGTGATCGTGTGATGCAATTCAAATATCCGCTGATTCAAAACGACAGTAACTTCTCTGTGCATGTGCGCGACACGTGAAACAAAGACCTCCAGTTCCTCCTTCCCTCCGTTGAACCAGGATCGAACGATGATCTTCGTGGACGAGCACTGTTCGATCGTCAGGCTAAAATCATCGTCATCTTGTAAAGGCGGCCGTTCCAGAGTTAGACTTTTCGAGACCTTGCGATCGACCGGACGTGCCTGCCCGCATCTGCTTATCTGCCTGAACTTTAAGTTTTATAGACAATTTTTTCGCCCTCACCTTTCTGGGGCACATCATGATCTATTCCAGCCTCATTTTGGTGTCCTAACGCTCAGACGGTTAAACCAGGGTGCCGAGTGGGCTGAGCATGCGATGGTGTATTGAGTACTGACCTCCAACGTCCGCTGGAGACAATCTTGCACCGACGGCCTCTTGCCATCCAAAGGGAATCGTGACTGGAACTTCCCCGCCCCGCAAATCATCCGAGCCACCGACTTGTGTCCGCCAAGGTGACCTGCGCACACCACCTTCGAAAATTCCTCCCGACGCCACAGTATCGACTTCTCATCGACCCTGCGTAGCTCCTGCACTTCGGAAAAGGGTCGTAACGAACTCTTCCACGCCACTTTAACCACGACACTGCCAGGCGATGAAACGTGCAACACATACTTGACCATCTGCTAAGGCCCTGAGCGCCATAGCCGAGCAACGCAGAATGGTACCCTTTTCGGACGTCAACCTGCGAATTTAGTCGCAGTGGCGTCGTTGACATCGCCGTTTGTGAGGTGGCCATTATTGTTTACTAAGGAGCCCTGAACACTGTGCGGTTGTACGATCTTACTTGCTGCGTTGCTCCCGCCTGTGGGCACATCAGGAAATGTCAGCGAGGTGGTCTGGCAACGACGGACCAGTTTCAGACTTTGATCCCGACCCCCTGCTTTCGTCAAGGATACGCCGCACTGAAGCACGAACGGCTGCGGAAAAAGATGCATCAGAAAGAAGAGGGGCATCTGCAACCGCTCGTTCGACAACCGGGTATCTTTCAGAAACGAAGTGGGAATTACTACAAAGATCGGAATGTGCGATTTTACGAACCTGTCTATTTCCCCCATCAATTCGCGGTAAATGGAGTCGTGAGGCAAATGGATGAGCTTTTCATCCGAAGCAAGCCTTTGACGCGCGATATCTTCTACTCTGAATTTGAAAGCCGAGGTTCGCTCCTGCAAAATAGCTTCGATCTGAAACATGGGGTCGTGGAATGCATCATCACGCACGCTGTGCTGAAATTGAGCTAGGAGTTCCCGTCGCAGACGATCAAACTCCCCAGACTTCTTGAACCTGGAAGATATTATAAACGAGACGGCGAAGGAGAGCGCCAGGAGACTGACTCGTCGACCAGCTGTTTTGGATTTGAGATACTCATGGCACGGCGTCAACAAGACGTAAGGCAAGGTAATCCTGAGCAAGTGGTGTCCTGAGTCTGCGGGAGGCTGCAGTGGCGGTGTCACGACCACATACCCAGACTCGAGACTAAACGCATCCACGAATCGTTTCGTCGACAACTTTAACGCCCTTCCACGCCCCGTCGTCGTGCAAGTCCATCCGAACAACTGAAACCAACCAAGCAACTTGTCGACGACTCGCGACTCGTAAAGACCATGAGCTACGAGTTTCCTTCTGGCGACTTTCCGCCTCTCAAGAACGACCTCATCCTACGCGCCGCTCGCGGCGAGGAAACAGAGCGTGCTCCCATATGGGTCATGCGTCAAGCTGGTCGATACTTGCCGAGTGAGTATCCGCAGATACGATCATATGCCCTCATCGCCCAATCCGTCTAGCGTACAAGCAGATCAGAGATGAAAAGGAGACTTTCTTCGACCTCTGTGAGGATCCTGACACGGCCAGCAGGATTACACTTTTACCCATCGAGTACTACAACAAGAATGGCAAGCATCTCATCGATGCTGCTATCATCTTCTCGGACATCCTTGTCATCCCGCGAGCGATGGGCATGGAGGTTCACATCTACCTTGATCCGTTGCCAAATCCTCTACCACCCGGTGTCACGAAGCCAGGTCCACACTTTCCCTCTCCTCTCAAGGAGCCTGAAGACATGTCAAAATTGAAGGAATCAGTAGACGTGAAAGATTCAGTTCTTAAACACGTCTTCGAGTCTCTCACCGTCACCCGCAAAAAACTCGGTGGTCAGGTCCCACTCATTGGCTTCTGCGGTGCGCCGTGGACGCTCATGGCATACATGATCGAGGGCGGTGCAAGCCAGACTCACAGATTATCAAAACTCTGGCTTTTGCTTCACCCAACGGAGTCCGAACAATTATTAGATCGGATTGCGGATGTTTGCGTGGACTTCTTGGTTGGACAGGTCAAGGCTGGCGCACAGGTAATTCCCCGTTTCGACGACGGTCCACTGTGGTAGAGTGACGCAATCAATTGTTCAGCTTCTGCAAGTATTCGATTCAGATGCGGGGGCGCTCTCCCCAACGGATTTCGAAACATTCTCCCTCCCAAGGCTGACCCGCATAGCCAAGGAAGTTCGTAGACGTCTCGCAGAGGAGCTTAACATCTCAAGCCAGGCCATTCCTATCATCCTCTTTGCTAAAGGCGCTTCACCCAAGCTTGCTGCTCGAGCTGGCTATGATGTAGTAAGCCTGGATTGGTCTGTAGATCTCCGCGACCATACTGCTATCCCAGATAACTGCTTCCTACAAGGAAATCTCGATCCATCTGTTCTCCGCGGTGAAAAGGGAATCATCAGGGAGAGGACACGGAAAATGTGCGAGAACTTTCTTAAACTTCGCAGGGGCCCTGGAGGCGGCCCGAGGGGGTGGATCGCAAACCTGGGTCATGGGATCACCCCTGATGTAAAACCAGACCACTTGCAAGTGTTTTTCGAGTCCGTGCACGAGTTTTCGGCGTCGTCTTCAAAGGGGGCATGAGCGGACGTCAAGGTGCGAAGTTCTACATCTTTAGATCATGCTGGCTCAGCTATGGGATGCAATTGCTCAGAACCACATTTTTATATGCTTTTAGGTTCTAAGGAGACTCCGAGGCTAATGGGTGGCATTGACGATATCATGTACGTGGACAATGAACAATGCAGGCTGGGAAGTAGAAAGCGCGAGGTCCGTGGCAAATAGACAGGAGACGGTGAACCTATACGGAGAAAAATCCTCCATAAATACCGGCCCAACAAAGAAAGACGAAGCTATACATACTAGCGACTGACATGGTGACAGAAGTAAACGAAAGCCATGATTATAGACGAAGAGGAAAGCATGCACACGAAAGCAAGACTCGTTGGTACCTCTATATACAAAGCTATGCTACGACGTCTGCAGCACTGAAGCTGCTCCTTCTACGTCTTACTGGCCGTGGGCCCGGCCGTTGCGTAGTTTTGGACGCTGGGACGACTACTGCTGATGCACCTGTGGTCATCCAAGCATCAGACGTTTCTTTCGATTTCCTGGCGGCAGCCATTTCGGTCAACAAATTCGCAGCGTTCTGTCGTTTCGCCAGAGTTGGTAGTCTCGAAGGAGTCGGTGAGGGCGGAGGTTGAGGTACTCTCCGTGATGAAGGTGCCCCTGTGCCTCTAGATGCAGCCGCCGTACTTCGGGTAGTAATTGCTCCCGCAGCGAGCCTTGGTATCTTGTTTGGAGGCTGTGAAACCTTTGTTGCAGTACTCGTCATGGCATTGGGGGGTTTCCGTTGATTGCTTGTGACAGCGGACCGCAGAACACGAGTGGGCCGCTGCTCTGATGCTGTCCCTCTGGCACCCGTAGATCGGGTCGTCTTTGCACGCTGCCGCGTCGCAGGAGGGGCTACCCCGAGTGCAGGCAAGGTGTCCTCGACTTCACCTTCTTCATCGGAGTCATCGAAGTCCACGGCAACCCGCTTCGCCATGGGCGTCTTGCGTGGCTGTCCTGGTGGTGCGATTGCGTCTGTTTTCGCGGCAGCGGTTGCAACGTGACGACTGGGCGTGACAGGGGGAAGGGGTATTTCAGAAACGTCGCTCACACCTTGCGGCGTCACCCTGCCATTCTCCTCCACCATCACCTCATCCTGTTCTGCGGGCGGCGTGGCTGGAGTAACAACGGGTGCAGCAGCAGTCTGCGCCCGCCGCATTTCGTCAATCGCTGCCCATTTGACCCACTCTAATTGCTTGAGATACATATATTGTTGCTGTGGGCCAACCACGCTGCCCGGGCGAACAATACGCATGAAAGCGATCACTTCCGATGCGGTAAAGCCATACTTCCAGATGAGATAAGCTCCGATCAAGGTGCCTGTTCGTCCGAGACCTGCTTTACACTGTAGAAAAAAAATGTTACCATGTACCCGCTATAATGGCAATAATCCCAAAGTGAAAGGAAAATAAAGGCGCACATGAACAGCAATAACACCTCCGCTCTCAACCACGCTATCTGACATTTCGATAAATGCCCGCACGATGTCATCTGTTGGATTTGTGCCGTCGTCGAAATAGAGGTCGTGGTGGTTTATTCCACGATCGAGGAATAGTTGCTTGTCATATAACTCCGTGTTGAGTCGTACGACGAGTTTGATTCCGCGTTTCTCGAAATAGTCGAGGCAATTACAAAACGGCGTGGGTAGCTTGCGTTGAAGGGCGAGATTGCTTGTTGGAGTTGACCGACTGGTGGTCCCAGGGCGAACAGGGGAGGCGGGGCCTGCCGCAGCTTGCTTCGCCTCCTTCTCCTTCTTTATCCAAGCCGTATCCACCGGTGATGCAAACGCGATAAAGTTTGGTGTTATCCAATTCCAGTCGCCGTTTTCCACCTTTTCGTAGTATTCGTAGTCTTCTACGCTGAACTCGTTCATATCGCACAGACCGTTCTGCATAGCTTTCCACATTCCCCAGAGGCAATCCTGGATGTTGAGGTTGAAATCGGATGGTCCGCGTCCAGCGTCTCGAAATGGCATAAACTCCAGTTCAGCTATTGGGTGGAAAGCTTCCCACGGAGCGCGACGTTGCACAATCATCTGGAAGGTAGATGAGGGGTCGTCCGCATCCCAAGATAAGGGACATACCACATAAAGTGCCATCAAAAGCGCAGCGTTGGTCTTCCTCCGTGGATCATCGGAAGAATAGAGAACGAGGCGGTGGGATGTGAGATCTTTATCCTGTGGCGATCACGATCCATGAGTTAGATATTGGTCTCACCGGGAGATAAGCACCAACCTCTAGCAGTTCATGTATCAGAATGCAAGCCTTGTACACCATCGCGAGATTGAGCGGACCCCAGTCCTGGAAGAAGGACAGGTATAGTAATTGGTCGTCGATTGTGAAATAATAGTAAGTGGCATCGTCGTCGGGAGATGCTGACGGACCCCCTCGAGGTCTGGCGCGTACACGAGGGTTGCTGCTTAGGTCTGCGGGTTGGTTATTGAGGATGTGGGGACTGGGTGGCGGATGGGGAAAGGTTGTGAAGTAGAGCCTAAGGGCGAGATTCTTCAGTTGCACCGGGATGTCTCGAACAAAGAAGTGCGAACCTGTCTCCGAAATGACACAACGGGTCGCATTTGGGAGACATTGGGGTGGGAGACTATTGGGGCCGTGTTAGAGCAGGGAAGTCGGTGAGATATAAGCTGGGGGGAGGACAAGATGAACGTGGATGTGTAGGCTTTGGCGCGACAATAGGGAGTGGACGTTGCGCCTCAAGGCAGGCGTTTGGAAGCCAAAAGCGTTTCTAGCGCGAAGCAACTTACAAAAGGGAAGCAGTTCCCGTGACCGTCGCGTTTGGAGAAACGTGCCACAACATACCCAAACAAAGCTTGTCCCAACCCCAGATTAGGGTTCGGGTTAGACAACAGCGGTCTCCAAAGGACGAAAAGCTCTGAGCGGCTTTGCGTATGTGCCATCGCAAGCGACATCGAGAGGGCGAAAGCAGGACTGGAAGCGCAAGGAATACGTGCTTGCCATCGAAATCACATCATGAGGCTCGTAATTCATTTTCTGGTCCAACTCGAGGGGTGCTTCTGCGATGGACCCTGAAACACGATGCGACACGGTGAGGCATGCGGGTGCGTACAGTGATAGTTCGAACGTTCATTACCGAGGATCGAGGCAAGGTCGCGTGTATGCTGTCGCTCGAACCCTGACGGCTCCGACACGATCAGCCAGCGCTGATGAGACGTGACGTGTTGTCTGACGGTGCTCGCTGTTGTCCTCGTCGTCGACGACGGCTGGTGGACGTAGTGAGCGATGAACGAGCTCGTTCAGGGGATGGATGTATGAGTTAATCGCGTTGTTTGTTCTTGTTGGAGCACGCGTATTGCACACGGGAAACCGCGACACTCCCGTCATCGCAGGAAACACCCAGCGCCAAAATTCACAGAGCAGCCAGCACCGCCGCGCCGCACCCATAAACGCGTACAGCTTGGTGCACTATGCCCGACAATCAAATATTCAAGGTATCACTCACTTCCATCCGCTCTCTCGCTCGCTTTTTCTCATCCATCTTCCGCCCCATTCAAGGCAACTTACAGCGGCATACCCGTGTACGAAATGTCGGTGGTCTTCTTCACGATCGCAGACGCGGTCTCATCTCTTTAATACGTGTAGGATGTGCAAGGGTGTCGCCGTAATGCGGCGGCGCTCAGACTCGTGGCTCAATGCAACTCAAATACTCAAGGTTGCCGGCTTCGACAAACCTCAGCGTACTCGAGTCCTGGAACGAGAGGTCCAGAAAGGGGAGCACGAGAAAGTTCAAGGAGGCTACGGAAAGTACCAGGGCACGTCCAGTCCCTTTCGACTTGTCGCCCCAAACTCACCATCAACCGTCCTATCATAGGTACATGGATACCTCTCGAGCGAGGGCTCGCTCTAGCGAAGCAATATAATTGCGAGGCTGCCTTGCGCCCTATCATCGATTTTCAACCTGCAGCTAAGAGCCCACCTCTGGCTCCGAAGCACATTGTCTCTTCTGGTCCTGCTGCGAAGCCCGCTCGTCGAGTGACTGCTGTTGAGCCGGCCGCAAGCCTCGTGGGTACGAGGTCGCGCCGCCAACCAGAAGCTGGTGATGATTCGGACCAAGAGATGTTCTCCGAACCAGGGTCAGAAGACGGCTCAATGACATCTTCCCCATCTCGAGGCTCTTCCAGTTCGCGCACACCGTCTCCCATTGCCGAGACGTATGAGCAAATGGATGTCTCCGATGATCGGAGGCATGGAACTCGACGAAAGGCGCACCGACGCCACCCGCATGAACATTATGACGATGCCTTCGCGGACGAGGCCGCTGCGCAGCTCAATGGCACCAATGATCCGCGTGTCTACAGCGATCAAATCCTTGAATACTTCATTTCTGACACGAACCAAATACCGCAGGTCCTCATATCACCTCCTGCCGATTTTGACGCCAATATGGCTATCGATGATGACGGTCACACTGCGTTGCACTGGGCGTCTGCCATGGGTCGCCTCCGCATTGTGAAGCTCCTCCTTACGGCTGGCGCAGACATTTTCAAAGTTAATAAGGCGGGTCAGACCGCGCTCATGCGGAGCGTTATGTTCGCAAACAATTACGACGTACGGAAATTCCCAGAGTTATACGAGCTTTTACATCGCTCGACCCTTAACATCGACAACTATAACCGAACCGTTTTCCACCACATCGTTGACGTCGCCATGTCTAAAGGCAAGACTCATGCCGCACGGTACTACATGGAAACTGTTCTCAATCGCTTAGCCGACTACCCGAAGGAACTCGCGGACGTCATAAATTTCCAGGATGAAGACGGCGAGACAGCCTTGACATTGGCCGCTAGATGTCGGAGCAAACGCCTCGTCAAGCTCCTCATTGACCATGGTGCAGATCCAAAGATCGTCAACCGGGATGGCAAAAGCACAGAAGATTACATCCTTGAAGACGAGCGTTTCCGCTCGTCTCCAGGACCTATATCCCGACTTTCTGCGATGTCTTTTCGCAATGCGCAAGCAGCACATCCCATACCGTCCGCCGTTCCTGGCTCCCTCCTAATGAATGGCGAACGGCCGCCATTGCATCACTCAGTGGCTGGTCAGAAAGCAAGCACGCGATGTGTCAATGATATTACCAGCATGTTGGATAGTCTTGCCGCCTCGTTTGATCGCGAACTTCAGGACAAGGAACGCGACATGAATCAAGCTCATGCGCTCCTGCAAAACATTCAACAAGAAATCTTAGAAAGCCATCGTGCGGTTAATCAGCTCAAGACCCAGGCGGAAGGACTTCAATTGGCGAAAGGACTGCTAAGAGATTTAGAAACCCAGTTACTCGATAAGATGGGACGGAGGTATCGATTAGGATGGGAAAAATGGGTCAAAGATGAGGAGAACAGGGAGAAATCGATCAGAGACGCGGCTAGCGGAGAATTGGTGGTCACCGCTGCGACTATTCCCTACCGGACAGACGATGATGTCGACGGCGAGGGAACGGCAGAGACGGGAAAAGATAAAGGAAAAGGGAAGCGAAAAGCGTTGCCACAGGAGGAGGACATAACAGACTTAGTCGCGCTCTATGCCAATATCCCAACCGACCAAGGCGCAATTAGCAGCGAGTGCGAAACGCTGAGGGAGGAGCTCGCGCACCATCGCAAGCGGAGAAAAGAGTTCTTCGAGGAGCTGACGACGTTCCAAGCAGAGGCCGGAACAGGTGGGAGAATGGCAGAGTACAGGAGGCTAATTGGCGCGGGATGCGGTGGTGTACCAGCTTCGGAGGTGGATAATATCATTGGAATATTGCTTGAGGTACGTCCTGTTTAACTACTACTATGTTATGACGTTACTGAAGAGCTCGTGTTTCCAGACGCTTGAATCTGAAGATTCCAGCGCGTCGTCAGTAGCCTGGGGCGGCGCGAAAGCTGCAACAGTGCCAGTGGGGTGACGTACACCGTGGTGTAAACGTCTCAGTCTTGGACTTTGCGGTCTGTTGTAATTTTACGCATGATGCCTTCTAGGTGTCCTTAATCAACTCTACTGTTTTATTTGGCAAGTCAATATCTCTCAAAACCCAGCAAGCTGTCCCCGATGACGTTCAACGCATGTAAACTGGACCTCTCATGCATCATGATGTTAGGCATAATCGCACTTTTGGAAATGCATGAATTGCATCACATAATCTGCTTACATCAGCACAAGTGTTTTGCGAGTTATGTCCAAATCATCTGCTCCGTTGTACTCTACATCTTCGCGCGTCTTTGGTGCTTGGTCTTCCAATAACGGCGGTCTCGGGGCAATATGTCGCTGAGTCGCATAGAATTCGTGCGTTCAACCACGAAGTACCCATGGACTAGAGACTTCCGTCATCTTCTACCCGTTCCAAAACAATGGACTACCAAACTCGCGTTCAATGGTGGTAGCCGTATAAACCCAGTACCCTTGAAAGACCGCATAAAATATTGGAACGTGGTTCCAGGAGACCAAGTTCGCATTCGAGGAGAGGGCCCAAGAATACGTGAAGTACTGAGTGTCAACAAGTTCACCAACCGGGTCTACTTGAAAGGTAACATTAGGGCAAGTATTAACGAGCTGCTAAGGAAGTTTCTGCTCATGCCGATTCCAGGAATCAAACCCAAATAAACTCCCGGTCAACAGGAGTGTGCACTACTCTAGATGTCAGCTCTTCTTAGGAAACCAGGACGTAGCAGACAAACAGGGAGCGTTAAAGTCAATGCCGTGAGTGTATTGTAACGCATTTGTTTTTCAGGCAGTAATGTTCTAGGCGACAGTGTATTTGCCCAGCGCGTTGGAGTAAGAGACCCGCATTGGCACCCTCTACTGCGTCGCTTCGATTGGAAACGCATCGCAGTCGCCACAGTGCCGGGATATTACAACGACCAGGTTGAAAAACCAATTGTTATTCCATGGCCGAAGTATGAGGAACCACCAGACCGGGAAGGTAGGTCGTATGTTTCATGTACTGAAAATCTTTTTAACACGAGGACTCTAGCCAATCCAATCCTTGACACCAATGCCGACGCTGTGGCCAAGATTACTTATCAGCCACCAGCTGTTTACGCGGAAACAGGGGTTTTAGCGCAACCCGCAGATGAAGACGCTTACATCAGGACATTGTTCAACCCATCCCCCATACCCTTTGACGAGTCACAACCCATGGAGTTTCATCTTACGAAGGAACTGTCTAACCCCCACAGCAGGGCGAAGAAACAAGCTCGCTGGCAAGCAGACAAGGCTCATAAGGCTGAACTTCTGAAGAAGTTCGTTCAGCAAGAACTCACAAACCTGAAGGGCCGGTCGGCTCGGGTAGCGCGTGCTGAAGGTGCGTTCAAGTTCCGGCAGTGGATGGAAGAACAACGCAAGGCGGAGAAGAAGAGAAGGTGGTTGACTCCTGCACGTCTGGCCACCATGGCTAAGAAAGCTCATCGCAAGCGGAAGAAGGCAGAAAAGGAGAGGAAGAGACTGAACGAGTTGGTGCTGCCCGGTGCTGCCAACCAGGTGGTTCCTGCAGACGCAAGGGCCCACGGGAAACGAAAGTAATGGTTGCGACTTGGTCCATGCGTCCATTTCCTAACTTGCGGGGCATTGCGTATCTGCATGAGATTCACTAGTAGACTCCGAAGTTTGTATGGCAATTCTAGGAATTAATCCCTCCTTTGTTCGGTTCAGGCTGATGAGGCGTGACGACGCACTCTCCACCCGACCACAGTGACCTGTTGTCTGCCATGGTTGCGACAACAGAGTCCAGTGCTAAATATCGTTCACTTTCATCGCCAGAAGAAATATTGGCAGACCATGAAGACCAGGAAGTCAACATGGACGAGTCTCTCGCCGCGCAAGACCCTGGATTATCAGATCATTCGGTAGACACACGAGTACGTTGGACTTACTTCCTGCTAGGGTGTGCTATTCTGCTCCCTTGGAACGGTATGCATCTCGCTCTGGCCGTGTCTTTTGGCGTTAAACGACGTTGCCAGCACTCATCATCGCGACTCCCTTCTTCTTGTCCCGACTTGTTGGTTCATCAATCTACGCGACGTTCAGCTCGTATGAATCAAGTGTGTTCACCGCTGCCAATCTCCTGTTCCAGGCTTACTGCACGGCAACCTCCAAGCAGGTGGGTGCACATTCCGGGGTCTAGTTCGTCCTCTGACCTCCCGACATTACAGGCATCGCCTTCTCGCCGTGTATTCGGGTCTATCGTCGTACTCATTTTCTCCACGTCCCTGCTATTCATCAGCACGTTCATCCGCGCTACTCCGTCCATATTTGCTGCCTTCATACTTTTGAGTGCGGTATGCTTCGCAGCATCTTCCGCGTATATCTCCACGTCTGTCTACGCCGGAGCGGCACTGCTTGGTCCATCCTATTTGCAGTCTATGATGTCGGGACAGGCAGCTATCGCTTTTGGCCTCAGTGCCGTCCAGGTCGCGGGTTCTGCTGTTTCAGTCTGGGGAGCCACACCAGAATCCATCGCCTATTTCGTTGCGCACGGTGATGCTGGGGACGGCCGAGCTGAGGAAGTAGCTGCACGAATCTTCTTTGGAATATCGACGGCGTTTTTGGCGCTGACATTCGTCTCCTATGCATGGCTGACTAGGCAGCCTATCTACAAGTCGGCCGTCGGCGTACTGGAGCGGACCCACAAAGTTGCAGTTGTTCAGGAGGAAGATGACGAGGAGCTGCGAGGGCTCATGTCGGATGGACCCAGCTCTGCTTCTCTCGATTCCAGGACACACATCTATAGAGTCTGTAAGGAGAACTTCATCTTCATGTTCTCTGTCGCCTACGTGTTCTCGGTCACCCTGGTCCGTTTGCTTGACTTATTTTGTCCTCGAGAGTCTTTCTCACTTTTGAACCCAAGGCTATATTCCCTGCCATCACAGTCACCGTTCAGCCGACTAACCCAAATGTCCACCCTCTGCTGTTTACGGCTGTCCATTTCCTGGCATTCAACGTAGGCGATTTCTTCGGGCGCTATAGCTGCTCGTTTCCCCGACTGGTCATATGGTCAGCCCACAAGATACTGGTTATATCATTACTTCGGACGCTGTTCATCCCCATCTTCCTCCTCTGCAACGTGCAGCGTCCTTCTGGGACGTTACCTATTCCACCACTCATCAGCTCCGATGTCTTGTACATGCTCATCCTGCTCGCGCTGGGGCTCTCGAATGGTTACACCTCCGTACTATGTATGCTTGCCGCTCCCTCGCTGGAACATAATCCTAGATTAAAGGGCCGCCGCGAGGATGTCGACCTTGCAGCCACGCTAGCTGGTTTCTTCCTCATTGTTGGTTTGGCAGTTGGGGCATTCCTCAGTTTCGGCGTGCGCGCTTCCATTTGTGACTGCAACCCATTCAAGATGTAATTCGGATTGTTATTAGTGCATGAATACATTGGTCAATTGCAGGTCTGTACAGACGGCGTGGTGTTCTGCTCTTTGCCTGGTGTTATGGGATCGTTGTGTTTGGTGCACCTGGCAAACGAGGTGCAAGCTCCTTTGCCTGTGATGCCTGTCTTCGTCTCCGATGATCTGCGACTCTGAGGGCAAAAATGTTACGGTGGAGGATGTATCGTTCGTGTGTCGGTTTGGAGGCGGCGATTGACTGTCCCGACGACCATGAGCTTGGGACCTTCGTGGCATCGGATTTCTTGTCTGGGTCCTGCCTGCCTTCCACCTTCGCATCGTCCGTTGCTTTATCTTTGTCCTTGTCGCCAGATGCATCCTTCTCACCTCCCTTTGATTCCTTTTCCTTTTCCTTCTCTTTCTTGCGTCTCTGCTTCTCCTCCCACTCCTCCTTCACTTTCGCAATGGCTTCCAGGCCCGCTCCCAACTTCCTCGCTTCAGTCTCTGGTTCTGGAGCACGAGTAGCAAAGCCGCAATCTGACAGGTGGGTGGTGCAGGTGTACAGAAAATCAGCAGTGTCGACAGTTGCTAGCACGGTGGTGGTGAGCTTGTAGCAGATGTAGCAAGCCTTGGCTGTCGCTGCGGTCTGCAGAAAGTCAGGATCAGTGTCAGTTGAGCGTGTAGCACACACACTCGCTTGTAGTAGAGATTTGGAAAGGACATGGTTGAGGCTGGTCACCGGATTACAGATTATCAGAGGTTGATCTTTTCGGGATCGCAGTTGATCACATTATTTACTTGTACCGTAATCCAGGGTATCTTATAAAAAGGCGAACGGAACGCATGGAGCTGCCAAATCCCACCTTTCTGTGCTCTCACAAGTTACCTTCATCATGGCGAGCACAGTTGGACAAGTCATCAAGTGTAAGGCTGCCATTTGCTGGGGCGCAGGCGAACCTCTCAAGATCGAGGACGTCGAGGTCGCCCCTCCAAGAGCACATGAAGTACGTATCAAGATCTTGTACACTGGTGAGCCACTTGTCCGGTCCACTATCAAACTGGGTGATGGCGAACCATCCTACAGGCATCTGCCACACGGACGAGTACACTCGCAGTGGCAAGGATCCCGAGGTACGTACAGTCACGTCTATGTCGAGGCTGGGTCGTGATTCGGCAAACATCCAGGGTTTGTTTCCCGTGATCCTTGGCCACGAGGGTGGAGGCATTGTAGGTTGATGTACTACCGCACAGGAACATTCTTCCTGATCTCTTTCGTCAGGTCGAGTCAGTTGGAGAAGGTGTAACGAGCGTAGCCCCTGTAGGTCATTTCGTAGAAGCGGATTCCTCTGATCACATCAACACATCAACAGGGCGACCATGTCGTTCCCTTATACACCGCTGGTGAGTGCTCTTTGCTTTGACGTCTTTCGATTGATGTTCAATATAGCGTGCCAGAGTGCCGCGAATGCAAGTTCTGCAAGAGCGGAAAGACCAACTTGTGTGGAAAAGGTGACAGTCACCCAGCTACCCGCCGCCGCGGCCCGCCAGTGCTAAAGGTGGACTTTCCAGTGAGAACAACCCAAGGAAAAGGTTTGATGCCTGACAGTACCAGTCGATTCACTTGCAACGGCAAACCTGTTCACCACTTCGTACGTTGTTTGCTTAGCACGTCTTCAGCTGCTCATCAAAATCTCCGGCAGATGGGCACATCCACCTTTTCGCAATACACAGTCGCTGCAGACGTTTCTGTCGTCGCCGTGAACAAGAGTGCACCCCTGGAGAAGGTCTGTCTTCTCGGCTGTGGTATCACCACCGCCTGGGGCGCTGTTGTGAAGCAGCAAGGAATCAGTGAGTCCACCTCACCCTTTCTTCCACAGCTGCCAGAATCTGTTCAGAGGACTCCAACGTCGCCGTCTTCGGCTGTGGCGCCATTGGACTCGGAGTGATTTCCACAGCCTCCGTCGTCGGTGCTTCCCGTATCATCGCCGTCGACACCAACCCTGGAAAAGAAGCATGGGCCAAAAAAATGGGTGCTACCGAGTTCGTCAACCCTGCGACGCTTCCCGAGGGTAAGCGGATCCAGGACTACCTCGTCGATATCACGGATGGAGGTTTGGATTTTACATTTGATGCGACCGGTAATGTGTATGTTATGCGCGCCGCGCTCGAAGCATGCCACAAGGGATGGGGTGTTTCGACTATCATCGGTGTTGCCGCTGCAGGTCAGGAGATTTCAACGCGACCGTGAGTGTTTTTGGGTCATAAGTGGCCTTTCATGTGCTTACGTTGCGTGACTAGATTCCAATTGGTATGATCGCTCTATCAATGCGTTAGCTGTTGCTGATTGAGCCATAGGTCACTGGTCGTACCTGGCGAGGCACTGCATTCGGTGGAGTGAAAGGACGTACGGAACTGCCAGGCCTTGTGGAGGGTATGGATTATTCTTCTTGTCTTCCCGAATGGGGCACTTAGCACTCAACGCTGCGGTAGATTATCTCCAAGGCAAGCTCAAGATCGATGAGTACGTTACTCACTATCGTAAGTTCGAGGAAATCAACGAAGGCTTCCACGACATGCACGTACGTCCTTAGTCCTATCCACTGCATGTAGACGGCTGCTGATGAATTATCTCCAGGGTGGTGACTGCATTCGCTGCGTCGTTGACATGGCCTAAAATCGTCAGAGAAATAAATAAAAATGTATTGTATTGCGGAATGCAAAACATGGACTTTTCGAGGTCAATATTCCTGGCTTTCATCAAATTGGTCATCACATAAACGGCATTATGGTATAGATAATAAGAACCATGATTGAACATCCAACCACCCACTAACCAGTGATCCTGGGGCGACCCCTCCTCCCAATTACCGCTCCCCACAGGAGCACCAGTGCAGCATTGACCTCGGTCCTTCGCGAACGGGATTTCTTCCATGCTATTCGCAGTAGCGCGAGTACGCTGAGCGTGAATGAGATATCAAGACACAATCGTCGTATAATAATGAGAACAGGTGACTGGTGTTCACCCCGTAAGAAGAAGAAAAACAATTGCTGTAGTGATGTTACACCGCGCAGAACTGGTTTGAGCGCCAGAGACCACAGGCCCATGTCATCGACGTCCCACTCAAGCGATTCCACACCGTGAGCTGGGGGACTACCTCTACCAGAGGAGCCTCTAGACGGCAGGGAGATAGTTGATCGCTGCGGTTGAGTGGCAATGGAAGACTCGAGACTATCCAAGCGCTCAGTCAAAGCAGCCAGATGGGCTTGAATATTTTCTACGGCGTGTTCCAGGGATAGTGATACCCGGGATGGGGGTCTTGCTGACCCACCTGCACTGTACTGTCGCGAGGAAGTCTGGGCCTTATAATGTGGAAGGGCGGACCGTATCTGCGGTGGTAGATCGCGCGAGGGTGAGGAATGTCTTCCGGTGTGGGACGCAGGCGGGTATGTAGAAGGTACTGAACCTGGCTCTGCGAATGCGGAGGGCGTCTCGAAATTGGGTAAAGGTTGCACAGCGGGGACGCTTGCGCGCTGTGGAGGGGGAGACATGGCGAGCGAGCCCGTAATGGGCGTGCGATACCATGAGGACGAGGATAGAGGGCGGGGCTGTTGTCCCGAGTCGCGTACATATGGTAATTCGCGCGGTTCGTCACCATGCTCACCGTCTTCGGAGCTATGATCCGCTTCATCCTCGTCGCTGTGGAGGGTAGTATCACGCAGTACTTGGGACTCAGAATACAACAGAGCCCGTGATGTGGATGCGTGGTCGTCCGAGGATGTGGAGTTTGATGATTCGGACGCTCTTGACCTTGTCAACGTGTCTAGAAAGTAGATCGTCAGATATGAAGACATAAATGATAGTAAAAATTGCGTACGGCTCAGAACAAGGTTTTCCGTATCTCCTCCATACGACTGCAGTTCGTTGATAAGGTCACGCGCAAGCGTCTTGTCAGAATACTTGCCCAAGGCCTATAAAATATGAGGCAACTTTAGGTTGAAGAAGTGCAAAGCTAATGACCTTGAGAAGAGCATCGACGTATAGCCATTTTGCTTCATGCGGGTCCAAATCCTTGTGTTTCGCCCAAGCATCCCTGGGAGCCAATATGCATTGTTAACACGTGGTATCGGGGGTGGCGACGAGCAAGTTATCAACACACCACTTTGCGCGTCCAAGCATGTCGAAAATGCCTGGACGAGAGACGTTGACGTTACCAATGGTTGCTGGAGAATGAGGAAAACATGAACATCTAAGCCGAATTGGTCGCATGCAAGCTAGCATCTACCTTGTTTGTAAAGGCTGCGCGAAAACGTACCAGTCTCAGATTAGCGAGTTAGAGCAGAATGACCGGCTGCAGGAGCGCACCTGTACATCGTCAGCTTCTCTTCGTAGCCTGTCTGTATTGGGCCGTTCTTTGGGAGACTTTGGACTATCTCAACTGCCCGGTCAAACTGGGCATCGATGAGCTGTCGAGAATCCATTTCTTTGAATGAAATGGAGCCTAACGATTCGATGCTAAATTCCAACAAGAAATGAGGAAGCAAGGGTTGGGAGATGAGTTGTACTTGCGAAGATGTGCCCACAGACACGCTACGTTAAGTTTAAGTGTATATGTGTGACATTTATGGGTGTGACTGTGGTGTCACGTAGCATAACTTGCAAGAAACGACTGTCTTTAGGATCTTTCTATTTCGTCTGCCTAGGGGAGACCAGATATTTGGTGCTGACGACGCAGCGAACGCTCATCTTGTGAGCCAACCAGATAATTCAACCGCAATCGCTCGCAGCCCTTGGAACATGTAGGGGCTCGCTGCCTGTGCGTAGAATCGTAATTTCCATTAGGGACGGTGCTAGAAGCCATATTGGACGCTGTATTTACAGCAGGTAGCCTATGATGGGGTAATGGGATGTATACGCGGTGGTGCAACACGAATGTGTAAAGCCACCTCACGGCGCAGAGAAATAATGCTGCAGCGCGCGTTAGTGGAGGTGTTCCACAGTACTTTTGATGCACGCACATAATGTTATGAACCTCCCGTCGACCACTTATACTTGAGTGTACCACGTATCATCTCTTCGCGTTCGCTGACCACTTTTCCTGGATTGCATCACGCGTAACCTGCAACGGTCGGCATAGAGTCAAAGAAGCTTACCTTTCCACACAAGCTTTCCCCAGGCCTTCCCATGCGTACCCTCGAGTTTGAGCTTCGACCTGGTCACTCGCCAATAGCAGTCGTGAATGCCCTTCTGCGTCCACCGAACTTGATGTACTGTCTGTCCAACGCCATCATTGGGGTAACGTGACAGCACTTGGAAAATATTTGCGGGCGCAGTGCGTAGCGATGGAGGACGTTTTGCAGGCAGAAGGGACAGAATAGCACGGGTGACTTGATCCACGGCCATGGTAGTCGTAGAGCAAGTTTGCCGGTCACGACGAACGGTAAACCCTTGTCTTCCCACGGTCTCTCTTTCACTTGCAATGCTGTCGAGGGCCATCGCAAGGCTTCATCATCGTCCTTTCTCGACGAGAACGTTCAGGCGTCTGATAACAGGACAAGTAGTCGAAACAGACGCGTATGGAATACCCGTCACACCGACTTGGTCTGTCAGAGAGCTGCTTTCTTCATACCCCACGCCAACCATGTCCTCGGCAACGTTCAAGCGCCTCCACGACTTGTCTGCTTTGATATCTCCTGCTGAGGGGACACCTGAACACGATACAATGAAGAGGGAGCTCGAAGGACTCGTGAAACTTGTTGAGGCTGTGAAGCTCATCAAGGTGGACAGTCCAGCACCCGGCCATATCCCAGACGGGCGGATATGGGCAGAAGGAGTGGGTATACCACTGGGCAAGGTCGCCGAAGAAGTACAGGACGAGTCGCGGGGAACAGAGCTGCTCTTGCATGCGGATCGGACAATGGACGGGATGTATGTCGTAGAGAGCGACCGGACGAGATGAAATACATGTGAGTCATGGCGTCCTCACCACAGCACACGTCGTTTGCGTCTCAACAGCTTGGACGTCGACTTACCAGATACTTGACCACTAAGCACAAAGCAAGGAGCATCTCGTGCTAGACTGTGTGCGTCGCTTTGACAGCCCATCGCAGACGCTTTGGTTGTCCAAATGTCACTAGAATTTTGTACATGGTAACAGACATCTTCGCAATACATATAATAAAGAAGAAATATCATATATCGTACATACAATCCGCGTGCAGACCACAGATCACAAAGAAAGTTGATGATGGCCCCCCGTCGAGCCGAAGCCGTTGGCTCCGCGGGCAGTCTCCTCAAGATGCTAACCACTGGGTCAATATGGTGTCTCGCTGCACATCAAGACCACGTACGTCGACTTCCATGACGTCAGGAGTATAAATCTTCTCAATGATCAGTTGAGCAATGCGGTCACCCTCCTGAACTGAATACTGATTTTATGCGAGTTCTCATATCAGGATTAGAGAAGAGCTCACCCTCAAAGTCGTTATCTGAAAGGTTGAAGAGCAAGACAAAGACCACGCCACGGTAATCTGCATCGATGACACCGGCGCCGGTGTCAATCATGAATTTTGACGCTGCAGATGCATAAGTTGTCTTCAAGAAGTGGGACAGCGAATGCCTTACCTAGCCCGCTTCGAGGGGCGACCCGACCGTAGGTGCCAGCTGGCACGGCGATGGAAAGTTGCGTGTCGACGAGTGCCTTGCCGTGTGCAGGAATTTTCTTCCTCTCGGCACTTGAAAGAGAGAGGTCAGGACGTCGTGCACGAGAGGGAGACGCGACCACATCACCTGTACAAGTCATAACCTGCCGCCAGTGCTGAACCGCGTGTGGGCAGTCTCGCCCGGTCTGACAGTCTCTTGATCAAGAGCTTGGAAGAAATCGTGCGGCCGACGTTCTTGAGGTCAGCAGAGTCCGACATTCTGCGTCGCTTGAGCCTGGGCTGGATGGTCATCGCTGGACGAGTACGCGAGCTGAGAGTTTTGTTGACTCTGAGGAAAGCGCGACGCGACGTGTTTATGCGTGGCTGAGTTTCAAATCAACAATCAACAGAACGAAACACGCGTCTTTCTCATTTCTTTCTGCATGGACTTGTCGCAGCAGGAGCTGCCTCTGACATCGTATTTCTCAAAGGGAAAGAAAGAAAACAAGCCTATCACCGAGTCGTCGAAGAAGAGAAACCTTGGCACTGCTCATCCAGCGCTGCGTCCTTGCAAGCGAGCGAAGGAAGAGGTGTCGAAAGACGTACAGAGTGCAGCACGAAATGCGTCTGTAAAGTCCACAGGCAGCGCGCGAGGCCGGCCGACCAACGCGCCAGTAACGCATTTGCCAACCCCGTCCGCCTCTACTCGAAAGCGGGTGTCGTCCACTCGCGGTGCCCAGCCTGGGTCATCCTACTTGCAAGCCTCCTCACGGAAGACCGGCAAAGCCGTCACCGCGCACGCATCCGCTGTGTCGGATGTGATTGATCTCACTCGCACTGATACAGAGGATAGTCCGGCAACGCCTTCCTCTCATTCACGGCCTCACGTTCGACATGGCCAACACATGCCTCCTGCGCAGCCTCCAGAGGTCGTGCTGCCAACACCCGCAACCGGCTTGCGGAGGGCGCCCGCATCTGGCGTCTCAGAGTCTCCTTCGGCTGCTCGATCGCGATTCTCAAGGTTGACCATCGCCTTTAGGCCTTCCTCTAACCCAAGTCTTCCTCGACAGGCGCTCGCTGCTCCCAAGTCCCATGTCCCGACAGCGGATAGAGGTGGCCGCCCCTGTTGCGACTGTGGTAGTAGAAACACGTTACACCTAGTTGACGAACGCGATCCTTTCTCTGAGCATGTGGACCCAGACGGACCGGTGAATACCAATATTCCCCATGAAATCCAACACAGGATGATCACGAGGCAGTCGATTTACGAGTTGCATGCTTCGGAAGTTTCCCATGTCCCTGTGCGACCGGTTCCCTCGTCGCAAAGTCAGTACCTCCTTCATATTGACGCTACGCCTAAGCGCAAGAGAATTTCTACTCGAAAAGTCTCAGTTCCTAGCTCTCAGGTTCAGGAGGAGAGGGAGTTGGACATGTCGAGGCTACCTCCGCTTGTGCCTGAAAGTGCAGTGCGCGAGGATGTCGAGGACGAGTCGTCCAAATGGTAGGGCTACAAAAATCAACTTGGACTGTACTCACCGTATTTTAGCAATGGCTCGCAGACATCTAGCATGCGTGCGCCACCGCCTCATAGCGATGTTCGGACACCACGTCGAACTCGTCATGGATGCGTAAACCGGCATGCCTATACGTTGGGCTCCAGTCCCCTTACTTCACCGGTGACCTCGCCCAATGGTCCTAGTGGCTCGTTCCTTGTGACTAAGCTAGCATTGGACAAAGGTTCACTCAAACCTCCCCATCCGAAAGGGAAAGTGTCCCCATGGCGCTCGTCCGCGCATGAGACACGTCCTCCTCATTGCCGCAAGCTCGTTCGCGAAGATTCTGTGAAGGGTGCTCCTCCCGTAGCCGAGGACGATTCGGAGACGGAGCTAGAAACCTTTTCACCCAACCGCAAGGCCCCTTCTTCTAAGGTTCCCTGCAAGCTAGTTGGTGGAAAACCACCTGACGATGTTTCCCTCGTACCTGGGGAAGATTCTGTGACAGAACCAGAGTCCGATACTGACATTCTCCATTGCGTCGCTGCTATTGGGAAAAAGCGGGTCCAGCAAGTCCATGTTCACTCTGTGCCGGCGGTCGGGTCGCGCCACGACGTCGAATCTACACTCAAGTCACAGTCTGCCAAGAGGGCTTCCTCTAACTCGACGCAAAATCTCACGCAGGAAGGTCCGAGCTTACCTGACGCGTATGCATTGCGCGCTTTCGGTCGAACTAGGCTCCCAGGATCTACGGACTCGATACCTTCTGTTGTCCGAGAATTCATGCACATGTTTCAAGGGGACGGAAGTTACCCCCAGGATTTCCCAGAGTCCCTGCGCACGTGAAAAGCGCGAAATATAGACATCGTATTAATTAGAATTCTTTCCCAAGTTTTACCGCTGTCAATTTTGCAATACCAGTCATGACGGTGGACAGGATCTGATAACGGTTCCTACAGAGGTTGGAGTATTGCTGTGCCTACATATCAAAGCTCAAGCAGCCTCTTGTACAGTAGGAAGCTCTTTATTAGATGCCATACTCACGACGGCGACATCCACGGATCCTCTTAGAGTCACCTCTGATTCGTCTACGCGATGGGCCAAACCTCCCCGCGCCCTACGGATCTCATCAGCTTTTTTCACAGCCTCCTTCTGGGCGACACCTTCATCCTCCATCACCTTATCCCCAAACACTTCACCAAGTTCTTCAAGGGTACGATGTGCTGTCTCGGGATAGATGAAGTACACCACCGCAAATGAGATAAGACAGAATGCGACGAGGAGGAAGTAGTATCCTGCGTTCATGGCCTCGAAGAGAGGGGGAGTAATGAAAGCGATGATGAAGTTGAAGAGCCAGTTGGTACCCGTGCTCAGAGACATGCCTTTGGCACGAGCGCGGAGAGGAAAGATTTCGGCACCCAGGAGCCATGGACCAGGTCCCCATCTAGCGGTTATGATTACTGAACAAAGCCAATCAGAGTTCAGAGAAGCACTTACGTTGCACCAAAGAAAAAGAGGTAGAGGCAGACACCGAAGAAGAGACCGTCCGCTGCAGGAAGACGCATGGGTCCCTCTGGGAGAGTGTCCGCGTAATACTGGAGACCCCCCACGATTGAGAGTGCTGCTACGAGAACGAGACTGCCTGCGAGCAGGAAGCATCGACGACCCCACTTGTCGATGAGGAACATAGCAGGAATAGTTCCGGAGCAATATACAAGAGCGCATGCGCCGGCATAAAGGAGTGAGCGTGAAATATTGAAGCCAGCCCGAGTAAGGTTGGACGGGAGGAAGTAAAGAATGGCATTGATGCCGTTGAGTTGAGCGAACATTTGGCAGGTGATACCGACGATAGCTCGACGGGTATATTGGCAGAAAATCTGTCGCCACGTTGCCTGGCCCAATCGACGCTCGAACTCGACGGCGGCAGCGATCTCTGCGTACGTCGCAACGATCTTTGGATCGGTTAAGTCGCCGTTGCCGTGAAGATCAGCAAGAGTGATTAAGCCTTCTTTGCTAAATCCATTTGCCACAAGCCATCGTGGAGTTTCAGGAAGAATGAAAGTCCAGACGACGAGAATGAATGCGAGGGCAGCTTGTACCACATAGGGGCCTCTCCAGGAAAGCTCGGATGGCATGGCGAAAAAGAAACCAAAGCCGACCCATGCTGAAACCGCGTAACCTAGGTTCAAGCAGATATACTCGATACAAACGAATAGGCCGCGAGCATGACCGGGAGCGATCTCGCACTGCAGCACTGGTACTGTCATGGAGAGTATACCAACACCGATACCTTGAATCGACCGGCCAGCAATCAACGCTGCGAGATTCGGCGCAAATATTTGAATAAAAGCAGCGATCAGGTACATGATTGCACCGATGCGAACAGACATGCGCCGACCCAGTACGTCGCAGATGTACGCCGCCGCGAAAGACGCAAAAAAGGCTGTGATGTTGAGACAAGAGACAGTGATCGCTGTAAAGGGTCAATCAATCAGTTGCGCGGGTGAAAGAAAGACGTGGGCCAACCAACCTTGGACCCAGGGGTCTACACCAGTGTTTCCGGCCTGAATCTGATCCATTGTGACGGTCTGGCCGAACATACGATGGATGAAGGAGGGTTGGACCTGGACTGCAGCGATGATGCCTTGGCCATAGCCGAACATCGCATCGCCCAGCGATGCAAGTGCGGAAGACATGTAGAGCAGAGGCCTGCCAACCATCCATTGAGGATAACGAGCGGTGTAGGTGCGAGGCCGCAAGCGGTCTGAGAAAGACATGTTGGATACAGGCGAGAGTTGAGTTGAAAAATTAGACCTGCCAGAGGGGAGAGAAGGAAAGGATGGAGCACGAACCTGCGAGTGCGCAAAAGTATTTATGCACGTTTCTGAGGCCGGTCGAAACTGAAACTAGCCCCAGTTGCAACAGACCCGCCTTCGAGTTCGGAAACGGGGGGGGATCGCATCAACCTCGCTTGTAATGACCAGCGTCTCGCATAGAATATCCTCCACGAAATGCACGTTGTACTGCCCTGATACGACCGTGAATGTTAACAATGCTTAGTACATACCACAGTAGGAGTAGCGGATCAGATTCAGTACTTAGCGGTGACGAGGAAATGCGTCCATCACGTGAGCGTGACGGGACGTATGGGTATAAACCGACGCAAGGCTTTCTATCACTACTAGCTATGTCAGGTCGTCTTCAGTACAAGGTGCGTTCACCCAGATCCCCCCACCGCGTACCTAAACACCAATCAAACACCTCTTCCGTAGGCCGCGCTCATCACAGGTGCTGGATCGTAAGTCTTTCAAAGCTCCCTGAGGCCGATCGCGATAACCCTCAGTTTATAGCGGAATCGGTCTCGAATCTTCCCTCCTCTTTGCACAGGAAGGGGCAAATGTCCTACTTGTCGATATAAATTTGCCCGCCGCAGAGAAGGGTGTCGCTCTGATTAAGCAGCGATTCCCTGCCGTCAAGGCAATTGCCATCAAGGCTGACGTTGGCAAAGAGCAAGATATCAAGGCCGCGGTAGATCTCGCCGTGAAAGAGTTCGGACGATTGGATGTCATGGTATCATTAGATTTGATCTTTCACTTAACGCGTTTTCTGATTGTTTCTGCGCAGTTTAACAACGCCGGTATCCCTGGTTCGCGCAGAGATGGTAGTCAATACAAGCTGAATCAACTGTAGGTATTATGCACCCCGACGATGACAATGCTCTCAACACCGAGGAGCGTATTTGGGATCTCACCATGACAATCAACGTCAAAGGCGTCTGGTGGGGTTGCAAGTATGCCATCCTTGCAATGCGCCAAAATCCCGTGGACGAACCAAAAGGCCTCCATGCCGGCGGCAGTATCATAAACACAGCGAGTTTCGTGGCTATTATGGGAGCCGCGACACCCCAATTGGCCTGTAAGTTTTGCGTGGCACCATAGCTGTTCTGTCCTTGATCGTGAGCTGTTCTTTATAGATACTGCGTCAAAGGTGAGCACCAATGTCCAGTAACCACTGGTTACAACAAATCCGACTCTTTCTAAGGGTGCGGTACTTGCGATGACCCGCGAACTTGCCATGGTGCACGCAAGGGAAGGAATTCGGCTTAATTCTCTCTGCCCGTACGTCTGTAGGATGTTGCCTGTCCAGAATTGCTGAACTTGAATTGGTATTTGCAGAGGGCCTTTAAAGACACGTGGGTGCCTTATTTGATTCAGTTTCAAATATTAAGCTCAGAGATAACGGAATATGTAGCGCTTCTAATGGATTTCTTGAACACTGCTGAGAAACGGGACCGTCGCCTCGTCCATCTCCCAATGGGTCGCTTTGGGGAAGCCGTTGAACTAGCAAAGGCGGCACTATTCTGTGAGTGTCTTGGTTGATGACTTGTCTTGAAATTGAGAGATTGTCGCGGCAGTGGCGAGCGATGACAGTAGCTACATGACGGTGTGTATCATTGTCTCATGGAGTCTCCATCTCACGGTCCTGGTGTTTCATTCTATTTGTCGTAGGGAACGGACTTCAAGGTTGACGGTGGTCTGACGTCTTGCTACGTCACACCTGTCGGAGAACCCGCACTTGCTCCTCCCTCCAGCCTCGTGTAGAAAGATGATAGAGTATCAGGATTAAAATGATCCATCGCGCTTCAAGTCCAAGAGCCTCTGCAGAAACATGACAAAGAAACATGATCAAATTATGTAGGGATACAAGTCCATGGTTCATGAACCACGTGCCGTATCTATGCGACGTTCGATAAATAAACGGTAGTACACCATCCAATGACCGTCTTGGATGTAAAGACTCCAAACCCTAATCCGTATAGAAATGCTCGAAGAATCCAGGAGGAACTGATCGCGATCATGACATGGCTTTCTTCCGTTCTGCCCGGCGCTGGTCAGCTTTTTCTTTGCGTAACCTTGAAATCTCCTTTCCAACAGCATTTTGGAGCTGCTTCTGGAGTTCTGGGCGGTAACCGAGCTTGAAAAGCAATTCCAGATGGACAAAGAAAGGGGCGAGTACGAATGCTTGTTTGGGAGGTAAGCATAAGGAAATTCAGCACTGCCTTACCACGTACCACCCAAGATGTTATCTAGAAGAGCAGGTGCGCGTCCTTCGGCTAGTCCGTGTCCAACGAATTGGGCGATCCAGGAGACTGCCTGCACGATAACGGCGTTCCGTGTGGCATCAGACCGATATGCATATGCCGTTGCTGTCAACAAGGATAACAGCATCTGGGGTGCATAAAGGGCCTGTCAAGGTAATCAGTGTACTGCATGGATCGGGAATGCGAGAACGTGGGCTGATACGTACCGCAGCCACAGGATCAAGAATGGTGTAGTAAACGAGATAAAAGGCTGTGACTAGAGCCGGTGTGTTCAGTTCGAACGCCAAATACTCATTGAAGATATGGTGTGGCGTAGGAAGGAAAGCGGGTAGGGGGATGCGTGCCGCAAGTACCAAAGCGCTCCTGCAGACAGATCGGCCGATTAGTGTCCGCCCTTGTCGGATAGTAAGCAACAGCAGACCATAGAAGGGCGGGTACTCCAAAGATGTGAATGAAGACGTTGATTGGATGGGAATGGTAGGAACCATAGAAAGTGAGCTGTGCTGACGTTAGTAGAAGGACTCGGTCGTTGAGCGGCACAGTAGAAGCTGACCACACACCTGCTTGCGAACGTCGAAGAGGGAGGACATGTCGACGATGGTGTCGCTGTCGTGGACGCAGTGCGGTGGATGTCGCACCCACGACACAGCTAAATATTGACAAGTTTCACAGCCTGTGCAACTCCCCAGCCCGGCAGGCCCCGGATCCCCTAGCCATGTTCTGAGTAAACGCAAGTTCAACTGTGGAAAGCCACGATGTCTACGACCAGTTCTGTCGCTGCCTTTGATGGTCACGACGAGACGTTGCCCACCATCAAGCACTACACAAGGCTAAAAGGCCGACCACCAACTCCACCTCAACCACCTCTGTCACGTGATCACCTCCACGTCGTAAGCGTACTGGATTGCTGGTCAACACCCGACTCAGTTCTCACTTACAGACATGGTTCGCTCGACGATAATAGTGCGGGCGACAGACGCGCTTCCACTAGCAGCCAGTGTTGATGACGAACAAGTATGTATCTTGCAGCAGTAAGACCGCCTCACTGACGTGTCAAGCCACGCAGACGGAACAGGCGCTGCAAGAGCACAAACAACAGTCCAAGCTCATATTCAGGCGCATAACACCCAATTCAGAACCTCGGTGCTCCATTGAAAGTGGCCAATATACGTTGCAGTGAGTATGCAAGCTCTGGGTTCGACTTTGTGCTCACGCTGTCACAGCTACCTCCTCTCTGACAATGTCGTTTACTTGACCATCGCAGACAAGTCATATCCTCGTAAACTTGCTTTCTCATACCTCGAAGAGCTATCAAAGGAGTTCTCGTTGTCATACGGGCCGAAAGTCGACTCCGTCCGCAAGCCATATGCGTTCGTCGGCTTTGGTATGAGCGTGTCCCTGGTTAGTTGTCGGCATCCCACTGATCGCATGTCGTGCAAAGATACATTCATGTCCAAAACTGCGCGGTTATACCGCGATACTAGGGCTGCCAATGCCGCCGGTAGCAGCTCCAACTTGGACAAGCTCAACGACGAACTCCAGGATGTCACTCGGATAATGACGAAGAACATGGAGGAGCTTCTATGGAGAGGGGACTCCTTGGACAGTAAGTGGAAATGTTCCAAATATTTCGTCAAAAATCATGGGTCTGCAGGGATGTCACACCTTTCTACATCTCTTCGCTCTGAGTCAGAGAGGTACCGGAAAGCAGCCAGAAACATGAACGTCCAAGCGATGATACGACAGTATGCACCTATTGGTGCGGTCGTGTTTCTTTTCATCATTATTTTATGGTGGCGCTTTTCGTGAAGAAGTACCACCAGTATTGTTACTTCCTAATAGATCCGGACATCTTACCTACAGAATTGCATAATCCTTGTCCCTGAGATGTCCGCCGAGTCTTGGACATATCACTGACATCATGCAGTCGTATCGTGCTCGTCATACGTGTATTTGATCTGATGTGACTACCACATTATGCACTAGTCATTGTCCATTTGCATACATTTGACTAGTTTTTCACAGATCTAGACCAATGGAGGGCAGAATCATTTCTTTGCTACGAAACAGAACCACAATCCATCGAAATTTCATGATTCCATCCGGATACTAGGAATTCATCACGAAATGGCCCTTGGCAAGTTGATATGCTTGTCAAAACTCGCTTCAGAATCCACGTTCACTGTGGTATAGGAACGGCCGTCTATAGTTCACTCGGTTGTCTGCCACGCAGAAGACTCATCAGTTCGGACTCGTGCAAGGAGGTCCATGCAATGCCCTCTATTATATCCTTTAGGACGAACATTTGAAACAACCCCGGTTCGTCAGGTATGATGGATATTACCTTATACCAAAGGGCAAGTGCATGCCTAGTGAATCCAACTGTGAGTGACAGTCCAAGCGCCTGCCTGAATTGAATCCAACGATTCTAGCCAAGGATAAACAAATGGAGTCAGGGAAATATCCGCTCCGGCAATTATGCATCTGGGACTTCAACGGCGTAGCAGTGCGCCCATGCGTGAGTGCACAACGTTATTTCAAGTACGAATACACCATGGGATGCGTTGCGCAGCTACTAGCACAGCAATATCGCACAAACGGAACGATGCAGACTTGTCGAAGCTAGAAGTCTTCTCCGCAGTCCAGTCTCCTCAATTCCTTTGCTTGCTGACTATTTTCCGTCCGATATATGTGAATGCCGTTAATCACAAGGTTCATGCAATTCATGTTATCGAGATGGCCGCCGTCCCTAAAAAAACTGCTCTCTTGTGTCGTTGAAACCAGTATAAAGGCGTTACAATGCTTGACACCGTCCGTATCGAACATGGCGTCGGTAACGTTCCTCGACGTATTTTCCGCTGCACTTGCCCTTTACTTCATCAAAAAAATCTACAGCGCCGAGTCCCGCTCTCCTTTTCCACCCGGGCCAAAACCACTCCCTCTGTTGGGAAATCTCCTAGACATGCCCAGCGAAAGACCTTGGGAGACCTTTGCAAAGTGGGGCGAAAAATATGGTAGCTGTTACCACATTGTCTACACCGATAATGTTGATGCTTTGATCTGAAGGGGGCATAGTGTCGGTCCACGTCTTGGGACAACGGGTGATCATCTTCAATTCGGCTGAGCATGCCATCAATTTCCTGGAGAAACGAAGCGCCAAGTCTTCTAACCGTCCTCACCTTCAGTTAGCTGGAGAAATGATAGGTTGGAACAAGTCTCTAGTGCTCACGCAGTACGGCAATCACTTCAAAGAATATCGCAAGAATATACACCGTACCATTGGTACAAGAGCTGCCCTTGAAAAGTTTTATCCGTTGGTGGAACGGCAGGTGCAGCGATTTTTGCAGCGATTGATCCATACACCGGAAGGTTTCGCCTCTCACTCCCGATGGCGAGCCTCCTTTTTCAGCGATCAGTAATGGTGATGCTACAACCAAAGTTTTCAGGTTATCGGGTGCTCTTATATTGTCCATCTCCCATGGATACGAGGCACAAATCGAGAATGACCCATATATCAAAACTGCAGAAACCGCCATTCACTACTTCTCTACCACGACGGTCGCAGGAGCCTCCGTGGTGGAATTTCTGCCAATTCGTGAGTTAGCTGTGTGATTCCTCGATAAATTTAACTCAAATCTATTCAGTAAAATTTTTGCCTCCCTGGTTTCCGGGAGCTACCTTTCACAAGACTGCCTTGGCTGGAAAATTGGCCCTGGAAGAAATGACCGATCAGCCACATGAAGCTGTGAAGGCAGAAATAGTATGTTCATGGGTTGCCATAGGCTTCCAAAAGGAGATTGACAAACGGGGTCGGCCCGAAGACTGCTGGTACTGCCAAACCCTCCTTCACAAGAGCATTACTCGAAGAGAGGAGATTATCCGCAGAGGAAGAATTTGTCGTGAAATGGTCGGCCCAGACGTTGTACTCAGGTCAGAATCCCGTTTCGGAACAAATCTTTCTTTTGCTGTCAACTCACCTGGCTAATGGTAGGCGGCGCGGACACGGCAAGTTGCAATTCACTGTCAAATACGTGAACTTAACATTTGAGTTAAGACTGTTGCAGCGTTGCATTCCTTCTTCCTGGCTATGACTCTATTTCCTGAAGTACAAAGAAAAGCTCAGGCCGAGATCGATGCAAAAATTGGTCACGACAGGTTGCCGAGCCTCCATGATCGCGACGAGTTACCCTATCTTAACGCCATGAATCTCGAACTGTTGCGATGGTACACTCTGGCACCGCTTGGTGCGTGTCGAAGAACAATCGGAACTCCGGTTGACCTGTCCTTTAGGTGTGGCCCATGTTACGACAGACGATGACTTATATGAGGGATACCTCATACCCAAAGGCTCTTGCATCTTCGCAAACCTATGGTAAGTATCATGAGCGGCGGTCAGTACGACGTAGTCACTCGTCCGCAGGACAATACTCCGAGATCCCAAAACTTATTCGGACCCCTTGGAATTCAAACCCGAACGATTCATCCAGACGAAGGACAAGCAACCTGATACGGATCCTCGCAACGTCTGTTTCGGTTTCGGTAGGCGGTAGGTCCTGTTTTGTTGTCGACGTGGATAGAACCCTAATCTGCGCTGAACAGGCAGTGTCCAGGTGCGCACTTGAACAGAAGGTGGCGGGCCACGGTTTTGATCTCTCCATTGAACCAATAGGCATGACATTTGCAGAAATGTCGCTGTTCATCGAGAGTGCCATGATCTTGTCGATGTTTAATATCAAGAAGGCCACCGAAGGCGGAAACATAATAACCCCTGAGCTCATGCAGACAACGGGGACTATCAGGTGCGTTCGCGTTGAATATGGGTGAGCGCCTTTGAATTGATTCCCGTATTCTCATTTCAGTTTTCCGTGCCCTTTCAAGTGTGTCATAGAGCCTCGCTCACCCAAAGCTGCGGAATTGGTAAATAGAGCCGTGGAATCATGAGACGAGTACGGTGCTCGTTCGTCAGCCAGGTTCATCTGGGCAAACCTCCGAATTTCCATGGTAGCAATGTCTCGAATGGTTAGTTGGTAGTGCAGGGATTGTGTACAAGCACTTAGCCTGATAAAGTACCAAGTTCTGTAGGGAAATTCGGTGATGGACTCGATATAGGCAACACGAGGCGTTGTGGTCAAAGGGCAGATTATCAGCTCGGTGGGAGCACAACGAACAAAACAAAAAGGCCAACTCTTCCTCCAAGCGCTCCTTCTCTTCATTCTCATCCTCAGCTCTAACGCTCATCATGAGTGCAACGGGAGGCTTTGCAGTCCAGCCTCAGCCGTACTCACCACCGTCGGGCGCACAGATCCAGCCAGGCGCTATCACTTATACCACATCTACAAGCCCAGATGGACAAGTCACCTATCATCCGTTCAGGTGTGTCTGCTGATGAATCCGATCTCATCGACTGACACAGGTCACATCGGTCGAGCAGAGCAGTCCCTGCCAGGTAGGGCATACGCGGAGCTGTCGTGGATGCCGTTCTCTGACACGCAGTAGTTACCAAACACCTCAAGGAGTAGTCCACGGTATACAATGGGTTCCAGCGGAAGCCACTCAGATTCTGCCCCCAGGAGCTCAACCGGCCAATGCGGTAGGTCCACGGTTATATGGCGGGTCATCTCGCTTACGTCGGGCGCAGGAGTTTGCAGCGTCGTGGAACCGTGGCCATCTATCTAGAGAAGATGAAAGGGCGCTCGAGAAATGGTGTGCTCATTCTTGGTCCATGCATTGCTTCATGTTCATCGGTAAACAGGCAAAAATCTGAGGAGAAGCGGAGAAAGAAGGAAGAGAAAGAATCGATCAGGCGCCTCTCCAAGCAATTCGAGAAAGACAGAGAGGAAGTCATCACTCGGGAACGCCGGCGTAGCTTCTATGGGGATGCACCTGCCGCACCTGGATACGCGGCTTCTGGTGCAGCGTCGTACGCTGCATATGCTTATAGCCCCAGCAGCGTCGCCGATCTCGATCGCAAGTTCAATGAAATCGAGATCGAGAGGGAAAGCAGGTACAGCACCAGCCAGAGAAAATATTCGACAAGTGGTGGAGAGCGTACCTCAGGATATGGCCCGCCCGCCGGGGTTCATTCATCCTCTTATCAAACTCCCACCGGATATCCTAATACCGGAACCAGTCCGTACAATCGTGCCAGTTCTCCTTATCGTCAGCCAAGTGTATACTCCACATCTCCAAACCCCCGTCCCCAGGAGTTCTCCACGTACCCTGGTGGACCAGACCCGATTGCGAGGGCAGCGTCGCCATACGGTCGGCCAGAGTCGATTGCGAGAGTGGCTTCACCGTATGGACGACCTGAACCAATTGCGAGAGCAGCCTCACCTTACGGCCGTCCTGAGCCGATTGCAAGAGCAGTTTCGCCATATGGTCGTCCCGAACCGATCGCGAGGGCAGCATCACCGTACGGCCGACCAGTAGAAGCCCTCAACAGGATTGCTTCCCCTTATGCTCCGAGTCACTCCCCATATGGCGCCAGGGCTCCCTCTCCCCTTCCAAACCGTGCGCCTTCTCCTTATGCTAAAGGTGCCCTACGCACCGCATCCCCTTTACCTCGGGCACCGTCTCCCTATGTCCCCCCTCCTGTCATCAATTCCACCGCCACCGGTGTATACCCTCCAGGACACGTCTTGGAGGGTCAGCCACTGCCAAGATCTCGCGCCCCGTCGCCGATGCCTGGTTTTGCTGCGCCTACATTCCCTTCTTCTCCTCGTATGGGAGGCTCTGTCGTAGGCGCGGATCAGCAGCTGGCTGCCCCAGAGGCGTTCGCTCGCCCCGCCAACGCGGCGCAGCCATACACACCTTTCAGTATTATGAAGATCCAAGATATGGAGCAGTTTTACGATCAGATCCCTCGCATGCCTCTCGTGCTTGATACCCATGACGTATACCATCAAGATTGGATAAGATTCATGAATGTAACTTTTCGCCTTCTTTCCCTAAATCGTTGCACCCCGCTGAAGCTGATTTAATCCAGGATCTCGCCCTTGCATGGGCTGGTAAGATGCCTATTCCCGAATTTAATGGAAACGCTCCTCCCAAACGATCGACTTTGGTCGCTGACCTTATCGATTTGTGGAACACAAGCTTCTTCCTCACGCGCCGCGTGGAGGTTGTTCTGTACAAAGGTCGCGAACGCCGCTCTGGTCCTAACGCAGGAACAATCAATTATCAGTTGCCGAATTTTGAAGACTACTCGGATGATACATCTTCCTCATCTTCCTCCTCAGATTCTGACTCGGACAGGCACCCTGGTTATGGCCGTGGGATGGATCTTTCAGAGTCAAGAAGGCGGCAGAGAGAGAAGAAAGAGGAAAAGAAAAGGCGCAAGAAGGAGAAGAAGCTCAGGAGGAAGGCAAAGGAACGCGAAAAGACTTACTCGCTCTATTTGGCCTACGTCCCTCCTAGAGATGGGCCCCATGGGTATTATGCCTGAGTTCTAACCCATCAACAGAAATATCTTTGCAGTTCTCAAAGAAGGCCTACTGAAAATACATTTATACGGCTCTAATCCATGCACATCATGTACATCATTGTAAAGTTGACAATGGAGCTGTATGCTGCTGTATTACTAGTCCATTAGTGAAAAAAATCATAAGTTACAGGACTACCAGCCACCACGACCTCTCGGTGCGTTGTTATACGCGCTTCCGTACCCGCCGCCCCCTCGGGTCCCGTAGCCACTGGTCTGTTGCCCATAGCCGCCATAGCCAGCGTAGCCTCCTGAGCCACTACCAGGTTGACTGCCATACCCGCCATACCCACCCTCGCGGTACCCTCCGCCTCGCCCAAATTGAGACTGCCCATATCCGCCGTATCCCTGGCCGCCACCGCGGGGTCCTCCACGAGCCAAGCCGCCTCTCGGAGGTCCTTGATAGCTAGGAGGGCGGCCACCAGCATGACTCCCATAGGTCTGCGTGGGCGGCCGCCCATTCGAGCCATAACCACCAAAACCACTCTGAGGCGGGGGATAAGACTGTCTCGGAGGCTGCGCATACGACGAACTGTAGGATGTAGGCGTGTAGCCGTTGGTACCGTGACCGCTCCCGTAAGCAGGAATATGAGGTCCACCGCGTCCAGGAGAGCGTCCCCACCCGCCACCACCGCGCTCCATTCGGCCACCGCCTCTTCGTGCGCGTGGGTCAGTATCTTCCGCAGTAAGCTGACGCGGTGCTTTGCGGGCACCAGGAAGGAGCATCGAGCGGTGTGGCGTTAGTTGTTTTGGGAAGAAATAGAGTGCAGATAGTGATCTGTCATTCCTGATGTCGAATTGGTCTACTGACGTGAGGGGGGAGTACAATGTGGATCCAGGGATACACTCTGGATTAGGAAGGACGCTGCCGCTTATGCCTTTCGAGTCCTTGATAGGCATCGGTAATGGCTGCCGCCAATTAGCAACAGATTGAACAAGGAAAAGGTGACCTACCGCTTTGTCCTTCCGCTTGCCATAAAGACTCTCAAAGAAGGGGTACAGTCTGTGCTCATCGGAGACGTACATCACATTGTTCCCCCAGCTGTTCCTCCTTACCTCGTCCTCGCTCAAATCCCCATACCTTTCGTTCATCGCATCTAGCAGCCTCTTCTCATCAATGAACGGAAGAAGCGCAACGCCCTGCCATAACATTTTTTTACCGTTCATATCAATCTGAAATGTCGTGGGATAAAAATCGATGATGGGAGAAGATGGATCAGTCATGAGGTCATGGAAGGTAGCGGGTATATGCTTTTTTGAGGCGGGAGGGAAGACACCCATAAGTTGTTCGTAGGGCTTGAAAGGTTGTCCTTGAGTGAAGTCAAACTTCATATCCTGTAAGTCTTCGAAATCGGAGGCAAACGGAGCAAAGTGGTAGGGGTAATACCATTGCCATGAAGGAGTCTAAAAAAGTTCAAGCTGAGCGTTGCCCTTAGCTTTTAGTTAGCGCAACTTACACCTTGGTAATAGTAGTGCAATACCCATGCAATACCTTGCACATAGCATTGCGTAATCCTATCAGATGACGTGTCAGCGACAATGTGACTCCGCCAAGCACCACTCACGATTTACGAAACTCATGATTTGAACTCGAGACGCCAAACTTTTGCTGATAATAACGCCCCTTATAGCCTGGTTCGTACAACCTTTGTGCAACACGTCAGTCCAACGTCCGACCGGCAAATGGGAAAAAGCAGTACACCATACCTGACATTATCAGCCTGCTCAACAGTTCCATCGGCTCGCACGACCATAGCATACAACGGTTCTTCATCTGCCGAGCTCTCGTCCTCATCAACGATGTCCTCTCCTGCTTCCTCTGCGTCTTCGGCTTGAACATCCGATAGTTTGCGCTTCACACCACTCGAGATAGCAGATGTTGACATCGTTGATTCTTCGAGTGAGAAGGAGCGCGTCGGGGACATTTCCGTATTTGTTCCACTCGCAGCGGAGGGTTCGACAATTCCAAGGCCGGGGACCTCAAAATCAGAAATGGAGTCTGAAGGCTCGGTATCAGATGGGGTCAGAATTCTCGTCGTCGGCGGTGTAAAAGTAGTAGCGCCATGCTTCAAAGGCACTAACCCCCCTAGTTCCGCCTTTAAGACTTCTGCAGCGCTCATGTTTGCAAGCCTAATCGCTGCGCGATTGGCAACCACGTCTCTATTGCTTCCCGCAAGCGCGTGTGCGGCGGCTGGTGTGCTAAGCTGTGACTGTGTCGTTGGAGGGGCGCCAAGGCCTATTGAATCCGCTTTAGCGGCGAAGTCATTGGCCGGGGGTGGACGCGTGGAAGCCGTAAGCTCGAGCGCGGGGGATGGACCGGTTGCGCTGCGGATGTCGGACGGCGAACCGTCAGAAGCCTCGATGCGACGCCTCTTAGATTCTTGATCCTGGCGTTTCTCAGCTGTGGGAAGATGGAAAATCGATGTTTCAGAAGTCTTGATTCAACGGACGAAACGCAGATCGGGGATACGATACGGTGTATGAAGCACTCACCTTCTTGCCTCTTCCTAAATATTTCGTCTTCCCTCCTCGCCAAGCCTTCCAAAATGATCTGTGCCCTCCCCAGCACCAACTTCCCATGGTCCGTCAGATACCCGCCCATCCTCGGTAGCTCCATCTTCCAGATTCTCAACAAGGTGTCAATTGCACCCTCCCTAATCTCCAAGCTTGGCAAATGCGGTAAAAAATCGTTCCCTACAAAAAATATCAATAGCACCCAGTCGTCGATTGCCTGTTCGAAGTTAAAAGGGAACGTGGCTTGTGGTATGTACAGCTCGGCTTCAAGATATTCGCGCAGAATGGAGACATCGAGGAAGATGAACGGCTTCTTCTCAGGTGGTGTGGGTTTAGGTTTGGATGGGTTGAGGGAGCTTGGTTTTGGACCTGTACATTGGGCGGCATAGTGCCCTTCTTCACCGCAGATCCTGCAGGCGTTGGAGTTGTTTTGAGAGAAGACGTCTTCTCGAAGTACACGGAAGTATGGCTCATGTGTTGCTAATGCCAGCATGATCAAATCCGCGTCCTGTCAGAGCCTGCGTTAAAGCGTGTACATAGCAGAAATTAATGGTACACATACTAAACCGTATATGACATGCTTTGTGTTGGCATCATGACCAGGATTGGAGCGTTGTCTGCGAATAAAGTCCATGATCTTGTGTTCGCCTTCCCCAGGAACGCTTGCGTCTGAGATAATCACTTGAAGCTAGTAAAAGTATGAATGAATTTGAATTGGTGTTGAAGATTACAACCTACATCCTTCCAACCAGGGTCCGCGTTCATCTTCTGCACGACCCAGTACCTCAAAGATGAAGCAAGTAAATCCATAAACGGCGTTCCAGGCGTAATTGCATTAGAGTCCCAAGCTTCTTTGTTTTTTTCTTCGTCAGTGATGACCTTGCCCATCGCTGATAAGACGGAATTAGAGCAAGAAAAGCTACTGGGGACGGGACGCACCTTCCCATTCCGCAACAGCAAGTTTGCGGGCTTCGGCTTTGTCCTTTGCTTCCTGTGCAGACCTGAAACGGCGTGATCGTTGTTGGTTCATCTTTGCACGGGGAGCGACACCATCTATGATCATGTATGCATTTCCGCGAATAAGCAAGAGGGTATAGAGACGCACCGATGGCCATGAAGAGTAGTTTGCGTGGTCTGATCATGTTAACTACCCGATTGGTGTAGTTAAACACCTCAATCATCATCTCCTCTTCTGTTTCCGGAGCCGGCTGAGTGATTTATAAGCATATATATTCATACTATGAAGCTGGTAGGCTTGCCTTGCCTTCAGGATGGGTACATGGGTGGACCTGGAACAGAAAGCTGCGTGAGCGACAAGGAAGCAGAGTCGAACGAAAGAAGATAAGACGCACGATACCATTCATGTCAAGGTAGAGATTGTCAAACTCAATGCCATTGGGGTTTGGACCTGAAATATCCACTGGGAGCTTGATGGGTTCACCGAGTGCATCTAGGACATCTGGTTCTTCCTCTTCTCTGACAGCGGTTACTGAGGGCAGTGAAGCTGTCAATGTAGGCCATTATTGAGAGGAAAAAGTAGCACACCAATTTTTGGGTACTTTTTGCTGAGCCAGCGGAATAGCGCGGGGACACCCTGGAATAAAATGCAATGTCAGACAGAAATTACGGTCATATGGTGCCATTAGCCTACCATGATCTCCCTACCGCCTGAACGTTGATGGCTTTATTTTGTAGGTCGTGTTCACCGCCGCTGCTGTGATGCGTTGAAATCAAAGAATAGTAGCAGAGTCCGTATAGCACCGCCACAGCTTACATAACAATAACTCCCACGCCCCGTCTTTGATGACTCGCTCGATCCAAATTTCGATCGTCTCGATGGAGAGGGGTTCAATTTCTACGATTTCGCATCTTACCCACCACCAGCTCGGATCCCTGATATACCAAGGTCAAGCGTAGTGCGGTCACCAATGCAGGCGCACTCATCGCCCCAGATTAAAGCATCTCCGGTCAAGTCCCAAGCTAATCCCCCGTCTAGCACGAACGCCAACGCCCTCGCAAACGCACAAACTAATCTAAATGGCCCCAGATCCCAAAAGCACATGACCAAAGCCGAGCGGCGTGAACAGCAAGAGGCTCAACGCGCTGCGAAAGCTGCAGCCAAGGCCGCCTCCGGTCAGCCAAGTGCCATCTTCCAGGGTATCTCAACCAAGAATCCTCCCAGTGCTAGTGGGAGCAATAAGGGTGTTGCCCAGCTTCCCGCTGCCACTCCAAAGAAGCCCGGGAAGGGGGCCGATGGCAAAGCACTCAAGGGTGAACACAAAGATAACCATCTCTCACATCCCCATCCGATGCCAGATGAGACCCCTCGGGGTGTTCGTATTTTTTCCCATTTTGGCACTCCGAAGCCTCCAGGTGTCACCAAAGGCGACGTACATCCTGCGATCATCAGACTTGGCCTGCAGTTTTCGGAGTTCAAGATCACAGGAGCGAATGCTAGGTGTATCGCAATGCTGTCAGCATTCAAGACTGTAAGTCATGGACTTCGCATAATGTAGCGTTGTTCATCAATATTGACTTCGATCTAGGTGATCCAGGACTACGTCACGCCACCCAGCACTACGCTCTCTCGTCACCTCATGGCTCACCTCTCGCCCCAAATTACATACCTCGTATCAGCGAGGCCATTGTCCGTAACAATGGGCAACGCGATTCGGCAGCTCAAGCTCGAGATCAGTGGTTCGGATATCGACTTGCCGGAACAAGATGTGAGCAGTAACTTTTTTATAGCTGGGCATCTGGATCTGACACACCGATGCCTGTGCTTGGATGACAGGCTAAAGACGCGCTTTGTGATACGATTGACAATTATATCCGTGATCGAATTCTTCTCGCAGACCAGGTCATTCAGGAAACGGCAGGGAAGAAAATCAAAGACGGAGATGTTATTCTCACGTACGCGCGGTAAGTACATTAACATGTGCCTCCATGTCCAAGACTTACTATCAACTGCAGCTCATCAGTCGTAGAGAAGGTTTTATTGAATTCATGGGCAGATGGGAAGCAGTTTTCAGTCGTAGTTGTCGATTCAAAACCAATGCTTGAGGGTATCTTGCTTCCTTTCTCCTCTGTCCGTCGCGACTTAGTCTTGGCCCGTGCAGGCAAATCTCTTCTCAAATCCCTTACTGCAGCATCGATACCCTGCACCTATCTCCTGCTTCCATCCCTTCCCTCGGTGCTCCCGCATATAACTACGTTATTTGTGGGAGCGCACTCCCTCCACGCAAATGGCGCTGTTTTTTCCCGCGCGGGCACGGCCATGGTAGCTATGATGGCCAAAACGCGGAATGTTCCTGTTGTGGTATGTTGCGAGACTTACAAGTGGGCGGAGGGGGTCAGGTGGGACGGAGTTAGTAAAAATGAGTTAGGTTGGTTTTTTTAGCGGGTGCTTGAGAGTCTTGAGGACTGACCAATAGGTTGTTCAGCGCCTAACCCATTTCCTCCTTCTCCAACTTCCTCTCTCGCTTCTTCGCATCACTCGGTACAACTCAAACAAAATTCCAACCTCACAATCCTCAACCCCCTGTATGATCTCACGCCACCGTCGTGCATTACGGCAGTCGTCACCGAGGTGGGTGTTATCCCGCCCAGTTCAATATCATCGATCCCAGGGGCTTTGGGGAGGGGGATGGTTGGCATTTGATGAAGGAGCACATGCCATAGATGCACAAGCTGCGGGCTTTGTGTGCAAGGCAACATGAAAGAGGCGGGATCAATATTGATGAGAGTTATACTCCTGCTCTTCATTCAATCGTTACGGAGTGCAAAAGGTCAGTGGGAGGCAGTAGAAGCTCGTCTAGCATATCGTTTTGTACAGATATTAATTTCATTCACGCATTGCGTTTTTCCGTCACATTCGTTCGCAATCGTACTGTGGATGTGCTAAGGTTTTCCCGTCACCCATGGTGCAGTGCTGGAAAATCAATTAAAGCTTGGAGGGTCGTGCTCAAAAAGTTTGTCATTGAGAAGCCTAGCTCCTAAACCCTCCATGGAGGTCCTGCCTCAAAGTACACGTACATCCATGCTCAGGACTTGCCATTTACCTCTCTCTGTGTCGCACAACCTGGCCCAACCCGCCTCTCTATCCATTCCCAAGCCCCATCCACCACCTTCTCCACCGGCTCATCGAATAGGTAGGGTAAAATAGGAACAACTGCTAGACCCGTGAGTGTGGGGCCCCACGTGCGTGCCCGGGCGGACTTGAAGCGCGACGTGAACAGAGGCTTGGAGCGGGAGACGATCGTGTGAATTGTTAGAGCAGGGAGAGCCCTGGAATGACAGAGTGGAAATCAGTACTTGCGCAACGTTGTACGACAGGGAAGCAAGGGAAAGAGACGGGGAGCAATACCGTCAAAAACATGCCTACGTGCTTCACGAATGTGCACGTTTTCACTCACATGCTGGCAATACTCTGGAATACCGCACGTTTCGCAGCTACGAGTCCCACGCGGATTGGTTCCGAGTAGTGGGCAGCTTGAAGTGGGGAAGGACCGTGTCTGTGGGCCTTGTAGGCTTCATAAGAGACGTCACTGTTGGTAGAGTGCGGGTTGAGAGAGGTGCTCAAGATGATAGAAAGAAGACACACGCAGAGAGATACAACCATGAAACTCCATAAGCGGCCGTGACGACCAGCGGAGGCACGACTGGTCTAAACGCCTCTCCGATGTCGCTCGTCTACGCGCCCGCTGTTAGCCATTGCGCCAAATGGGAGTTGGGGACGCACATAAGCGATATAACGGCTGCTTGCTCTCAGCGCCGTCCTCAGTCGAGCACCATAAGCCATATAGCGAACGTCGGTATCGGTGCTGTTCACATTTTTGTCGACCAGAGACGTTACTTGCTCTGCAGCCCTGCCTGCGATCGAGGACGGCATCTGAAGTGGGGGGGTCGAGATCACGTGTGAGGGAGGTTAAACGTGTGATTACGTGATCTACCCGGAAATAGCCGGACCTGTACTTGACTCCTCGTCAACCGCCGACCCTCGAGTATAGTTCTACTGCTAATAGTAGTCACCGTAACGTGCTGCACGACATCCTTCATGTCTCCTTCTGTAGTCTCCGCGTCTCCAGCTCACATCGATGACCACCCACCCGTCGACGATGGCCCCGCCAAGATCAGCGCTTACTACTCCCTCGTGTTCCCCAACATCACCTTCTACCTCCAGACACTCACCGTCACTATTGGCCGAAGATGCATCCCTGCTGTCTCTTCCTCTTCCTCTGTGAACGGTGCAGAAGGCACAACGCCCGGCCAGAGCCCTGTCGATGTGGACCTCGGGCCCTTGAAGAGCGTGTCCAGATTGCATGCCAAGATAGAGTACGAGGAAGAGGAGGAACGCTTCGTACTCGTTGTTATAGGCAGGAACGGGGCGTGGGTCGACGGCGTCTGGTCTGGCAGTGGCAGCCGCGTGCCACTCAGCGAGAGGTGCGCCTGTGAGGCCCTTGTCCAGTTTACACCAGCCCACTTACATCCGATAGATCCCAGATACAGATAGCTTCACGAACCTTTCACTTTGTACTTCCACCTCCGCCAGCGCCAGAAGATTCTCCATCCCCTTCCTCCAATTCCTCTGTTCCACGCGCACGTTCCCCATCTGTTGACATCACTTCTATCTCTCCGCCGTCATCGCTTCCTTCACATTCTCCCCCGCCGCGCTCTGCGCCTCCATTACCACCTCCCAAGCTAGCGGTCAAGCCTGAACCACAGCTCCCAAACTCAAATGCTATTTCGCGGACGTCTAACAAGAATGGCCAACATTCTCCAATCACAACTACCATCGCTCCAACATCCAAGAAACGCAAGAAGCCCACACAACCACTCCCTCGCCCTGAGGTTATGCCCCCAAAACCACAGCTTACATACGCCCAACTTTGCTATCGTGCCATTAAAGGCATGGGTGGTAAGGCGACGCTTCAAGATATATGTGGATGGATGATGGAAAATTTCGACTGGTATAGATATAACGAAGGTGCGGGATGGGAGGTGAGTGAACGTGTTTCTCTGGCTCGGCAGATTTGCGCAGTGCTATCTGCGACTACGTTCGCACACCAGTCACACTCAAATCCTTTTTTTCTTGTGCTCGTATTTTTGCACGTTCGAAATCAGTGCCTACTAACACCTCCTCTAAGAATTCCGTCCGGCACAATCTCTCCTCCGGTCGTGCGTTCAAGAAAATGGAGCGCAGCACTGGAGAACATGGAAAAGGATTTTTCTGGTCGGTCGACGAACAGTACGAACATACCTTCGAGGAACAGGAGGCTAAGGCTCTCGCCCAAAGCCAAGCCCAGTTCTCCCAAAGTCATGGTAACGGACGGTCCTCATCTCAAGGTTATCCACCGACTGGCGGCAAAGATGGCAAATGCGCCCGGAAGAAAGACCGGGCTGCTCCACTTGATCCCCCGCTCAAGCGAAGCGTAAAGAATGGAAGCGGGCCGTTGCCACCACCATTGACGTCCACTCCACTACCACTCCTGTCTAAGCAGCCTGCACTGATATCTGCATCTTCTGCAACGATCGGTACACCCGCAGGATTTCCATCTGCAAGTCCCGCAAGCGTGGGCACCGGAGAGGCACTCGTATCGAAAGCTGAACCAGTTGTGCCGAACAGCATCGGGTCGATTCCGCCTGCAAGTACATTGACTCCTTCGACTACTTCCCAATCTACCTCAATAAGTATGAGACCTGTGTCTACATGTGGCGAGGTTGGACCAACGTCGGTAGCGACAGGGACATCGGATGTCTCATCTATATCCACGTCTGCTTCCACATTTACGTCCACAACTGCCACGTCCCCGCTATCAGCTCTTCCTCCCTCCGTTTGCCTACCGATAATCGTCGGACCCATCCCTTCTTCCCATCCTTCGAGTGCCTTCAGCGCTACGTCTTCCTCAGTAACAACGGACGATCCACCCCCCATAGTTCTGCACAATAATACTCTCATTCTTTCACCGCTCATTTTCTCCTCGCTCACTGCGGAACAGCTCAAAGCGCTAGAGGCGATGGGCGCACAGAAAGCACTGGAAGTTTTACAAGGCCATATTGTCCGATATTTGAAGGAGCGAATGGGGAGAAAGCGAAGACGAAAGACCGGCAACGGCGACAAGAAGGCAGGCAAGGGTGATGGGAGCGGGAGGGGAGAGAATGTCGAGAGGTCGAGTCCATTCACAACTGTTCCGCTCCCCCCGCGCGGGCCACAGTCGAAACCTCAGAGTTCGTATCAATCGCAATCGTCATTGTCACAGCGCCCTCCCTCTCCTCAATCCGTGCTTGTTCATGATCACCCCTGTGATTCATCGTGGGGTGTGGCTCTCCCGGATTTTCACATCACATCGCCCAACCGTGTCTCTCCAAATGAGGCAGAGACGAAGGAGAGCGTACCGGCGTCTGTGGAAAGTAGACCTCCTGTGCCTGTGCCAATTTCCATAAGTGGAGCTGGTTCTGGTGCAGAGAGAGTTGCAAGTCTTTTTCTCATTGTCAACGAAGACGAAAACGGGATGGAACGTGCCACAAAGAGGAGGAGAATTGAGCCTTTTGCTGACCTTGAAGTGAGCAAGGACACAGATGATGTTGCCGCAATGGACGGTGAAGTCCGGAGAGCGATGCAGGTTGCGATTTCCGGTGCGGTGGACGAGGACGTCGAGATCGACGTGTGTTAGGACCGCGTGCTTGCTGTGGTCCATCACTTACCTGGGTCTCGCCTCTCAATATTCAGTCTGTCGTTCTCGCATCTCATTTCTCATCCTTCACGGTTCCTTCCAGGCCCAGAGCATGCCTCGTAACATATCCATGATTATCGCATCACGTGTTTCCATCACATTATCATATCCAGTCTTGGTTCCGCCTTAATGACACAGTCGCATCCTCTCATGATCATATCCATCCATAACCACAGTTTCGTTCCGGTATCGTCTACGGATCTGACTGGTGCGCGCCGTCTCATATTGTATCCACGTTATGCATAACGTCCCATTGACGACCTCAGGACTTTATGCAGATCAACGTACAGTACACGCAACTGTCATTCCGAACCTTTCCCGATTCCAGCTACGTTCTTCTATCGCTTGCAACAGCTGACCTCGGCCTACGGATCTATCCACGCCGTTCCAGCTACTTCTACATTTAAACTATCTAGCCACAGCAGCGTTGTTTTCGCAGCTACTAATGTAATATTGGTTCAGTCGCCGTCGAGACTTGTATCGGCCGTCTGCTCGTAATCACGTAATACTCCCGCGTGTGGGATTCAACGTCTGTCACTGTTAGTTCATCACTCGTACTTTCCTACATGGTCAGACACTACGACATGTCCCTCCGTGCAATTCGCAAAGTAGGTAAGGCCACGCCATGTTGTTCGCCTGCATCATACTGAAACGGCGGATTGAAGAATGATAGTCTGTCTCGACGAGTCACGAAGGTCGTAAAATGTCCCCCAATATGAAACCCGAAAGTAAGACGCTTGTCGAGACGTCCATAGTCCTCCATCAGCATTCTCACCCACACCTTTGAACCCGAACCGCTGCATTTTACGTTTTTCTGCATTCTGCACCTCTTTCTTAGGCTTGCATCTCTCGTTCGCTACTAGTATCCCTCCGCGACGTCACCATAAATCTTCGCGAATTCCTCGTGAATCGCTGCGCAAAGTTGTTCAAAATGCGGACAGCATACTCTTCCTCCTCTGTGGCCTTGTAAGTGATCTTGACTAGTTTCACGGCGCGGGCTATACGAGTATCGCGTGCCTGTTGTGCCGTGATCCAGTTTTTCGCCCGATCCACATTCTTCAAAACATCAAGTAGCCTCGGTTCCGGACTCTGCTACTTCATTAGTCATGGACTTTCAAATATTCCAACTGTGATGCATACAGGTTTATCCCCAAACAATTGCAACAACTGTACTGCCTTCTGACAAGTAGCATGCAAGATGTCAGACCATATTTGCACCTTTAATTGGAACTCCTGAAGGCCCTCTTTGTCATTTCCATCCACATCAAGGTTGTTCAATGTAACATGGTTGCTTGAAGTCACAGCATTATTGCTGCAATGTGGAGCTGAAATACTGTTCTTTGATAGAACAATTTGTGGATCCTCTAGTCCCCTGGGTTCATGGAGTTCTACCAACTCTGTGGGCCTGCTAGGAGTGTTGGTGGTGGCTGGTATTGTTGAAGATGTGAGTTTTTCATAGCTTGCTGGACTGCATAGCTCTTTAGAATCAATGACCATATGGTTAGTAGGAAATGTAAAATCTGTGTGATATGAGTGAACATAAAAATAATACAGTAATTGCAGGTTAATTACCTGGTGTGTTGGTAAAAGCACCTAAGTTGCCCTCACTCCTATCACAGTCCATGTCTGCAGTGTCATTGGTACTATTTTCCTTGTTTGGTGTGTCTGATTGAAAAGTTTTGACTTTTGTTTTGGTGGTATATTTCTATATCAAGGGTCAATGGTAGATATATCTACAAAAATATAGTACTTACATTATCTTTCAAAACCTTGTGTTTTCTGATTTGTCTGGCTTTAGTTTGCTCTGTAATGAGACAAATGGCTTTTGTAGATGGATGTGGCAATTGTGTAGAAGAGTTGACAGGTAATGATGATGAAGTATGACTCATATTTGATTCTGCAGAAAAAAAAAAGAGCAAGTATTAGTACCTGATTTTATTTGACTATAAATATTTTTACCATCACCATGAAAGATCATGACTGATCCATCTTGGTTTTGAGAGGATGGATGTTTTGCAACTACATGCCTAGTGTTGAGATGAAATGCCAAGTGCATACTTTGATTAGCTTTTGGCCATGTAAGTTGCAAGAAGTCCTTAGCTGCTCTTTTTCTGCAAGTGATTGTATTAAATGCACTTGTAGAAAAAGTAACAGCCTCAGATGGTGTCACATGTTTTTGAGCACCATCCTTTGCAGATAGGTCAATGCCATCAATACCCTGATTGGTATCAATAGGTCGACACAATGACATTGGTTGAAATGTGGTTGAACAATGAGAAACTGTATTTTCCTTATCTTGTGCCAAATCATGACCATTATTCTCAGCATTGCTTGAGAAGGTGGACTGCATATGGTCATGAAATGCAGCAGAGTAATGTCCTATGAATCTTGTGGTGGAGCTTGAAGAACCATCACCCTTGCAGTCCATATAATTCAGACCACTGTATGCTCTGGAGTGACAAGGCCATGTGGAGTCTGAGGGTAAATGCAAGGAGGAACTTTGGTGAGGAGAATGAGGAACACCCATGAGACTGAAAGAAAGAAAGAAGCAAAATGATTACAATGCATAACCCAACACATTTTATATAATTGTCGGACTTTCAAATGTGCCACTATTACTAAACTTGACACGTGATTGCCTAGGGATACCTCAAACTATATTTGGTTGACACGTAGTTTGTTCTAGATCATGCCGGAGTCGACCGGATAGGGCTTGAAGTCAGTGACGAGTCCTATCATCGAGTTAGAACTAAGCATCAATCAAGGGTTGTGAGCTGCCGATTATCGACAGTATAAGGATAGAAATGATATGACGGTTTTGCACGGTAAGGGATGGGAGTATCCGCAATGGTGGATACTGTAGCCACTGATAATATTGAATGGGAAGAATGAAAGCAACACCGGGGTCTTCTTGACCATGGGACACGGAGGCATGAAATTCGGTTCCAACAAGACGTAAAGACTTCGCATCAGGTGACGATGGTGGAGTACAGGCTGAATGCTTGGCTGCGGTCGAACTGTGAATGCGTCGACTTACGGTGGAGGGGTAACGAGAAAATTCGTGATGGGCCCGTCAGGCTGAGGGAAACTAGATGACAGAAGCGGACACAAACGGTTGGACCAGCTTACGATCGCATTTGGATGATAACGGCGATAAAACGAGGGATTTCCCCTGTGGATGTTGTCAACGATGTCAATCAATTTGCAAAACTTCGAGTCTGTGAGGCAGAGTGAAGGCCCTCGGAAGGACTTGAGAAACTGTCGCGATGACTTCGGATAGCAGGTGTTATTTTTGGGAGCGGGGGTGCGGTACACGCCGAAGAACCTTTGGCTCGAGTGCGGTGGACCGTGCATGATCCCATTCGTTGTTGGAAGGTAGGGTTTAGACGGGCTGGAGCCATCCAAAGCTTGGAGAGCGGACCACAAACGTGCGCAAGGACCCGGGGCACCGCGTGGATCCGACTATAGATGAGGATAGAAAGAATCCGAGGATACAGCTGCCACCAGTCTGTTCTCCTCGTCTCATCGAGGCTGAGTCTTTCGCCCAACGGTGCAGACCGTCGCCGTTGCTGAGCGAGTCGACGCGCAGACCGCTTGCTTTGTCATCACAGCAGAGATTGAAAGCACGTGTCTCATCATATCGTCATTTACCACAAAACCTAACTCGTCTCTCTTGATCCATCGCTCAGACCAAATCGTCCTCGTCCAATCCAATAATTTGTTCAGTCCGTCCTACCTGCACTTTTATAGGTTTGCTTTTCTTCTTCTTACACTCCCATGTCGTACTCATCTTCCTCAACCATCTTAATTTCTCCAGAAAATTTCCTTGCTTGCTCTGACTCGATTTTCCTCGCGAGCATTCTACTCCCTTGTCCCCGTCTCTCACTCATCTTCACGCTCTGTCTATGGGTCCTCCAGAACCCAAGGACGCAAGGCATCATTACTACCAATTTCCACCCTCACCACCTCCATCGACCTCCGTCACCGCCAATTCATCCCCTCGCGTAGATGTCTTTGGGTTGTCCGATCACCAGGCCGTCAGATCGCCGTCATCAAAGCAGCCCGTGCGTCGTCTGTCCAATGCGCAAGTCTTGCATTGGAACGGCGACAATAATTCAGTTTCAGACCCACCATTGCACCACACCCCTGACGCGCTTCGGAAACGGCCTGTTCCAGCCAAGACCGGTCGAGCTCTCACTCTACCATCCTCGTCGCGAGATGTAGCAATCGAGCATAATTTCATCTCGCCGCAAAAGATGAAGCCGAGCACCCGAAGATCATCCTTTTCGTCCACCTCCTCCTCATCTTCGGGCAACGATATTCAGCAACGTACCCACCCCACCCCACCCAGTGCGGCTATAGGACGCAAGGTTGCAGAGTCACTGCAGCTTTTCAAGGAATCCGCATCCCAGCCATCTATCGAGGAAAGGAATCGAGATTTCTCCAAGCCTGACAAAGGCACAGGAGGACGACGTCCCCCAACGTCACATCGGATCGAAGGCGTTTCAGAGGCCAAATACGAGTTTGTTAAACGAGCAGATTGGCCCGATCCAGAGACTGCCGCTATCCGACGAGAACGAAGCTCCACTGCACTGGCGCGAGTAAGAACGCGTGAAAGTGTCAGCTCGCGAAGCGTCAGGGAGCCAGAGTGCGTTCGGGAAAAGGATGCAAGATCCATGGCGCGCGACTCCACGCTCCATGATTTAGCAGAATGGCGCAGGGAAGTCAGCTCGCGTTTGGAGTCTACCACTCGTGGCCGGCGCCGGGAACGAGCGTCTGACATTTCCGTTTTTGATCTCGAGCTCAGCTCTCCTGACGACGACTCTCTCGTCAGCATACCTTCCTCACCATGCATCCGACCCCATTCTCGTGGATATCCTCCATCTCCATCTCCATCTCCATCTCGGTCTCCCACCTATCGAATACCTCCATTAGCGTTATATAACATTGCTACAGACATTAATAGTGTTGCGCCCCAGCGCTGCCCATCGGAGCCCCGTAAGACAGGGTCTATTAGTCCTGATTCACGGTCACCCACTCCTACACATACCTCTCCATACGCATCTACAATCGTTTCCCCTCCTCTTGTACCGACTACCTCCCGTCCGTACTCGCCGTGGTCTACTGACGATGAATCTGCTTGGGAATCATCCTCGATCACGTCTGATGCTTCACTTACCACTGGAACGTCAGAACACACCCCTTCACATGGTACCGCTTTCCCCTCTGGCGACGATGCAGAGGCCGCATTCCTCCCAAAAGGGTTAGATGGCGATAGATCACCGGACGACTGGAATACGTGGAATGAAGACTACTTGAACATGACATTTAGCGACTCTCAAGACAGTCTTCCCCATATTCCTCTTCGTCCTTTTCGTAACCAAGTTGGCGGGCATAGTGCTATATACAAATTTACGAAGCGGGCAGTGTGCAAGGTAAGTCTCGTATCCATCGACTTCTGTAGCCTCCCAGTCAAGCCACATCCGTAGCCCCTTGTTTCAAGGGAGAATCAATTCTATGAAGCAGTCGAACGTGAGGCCCCGCCGTTACTAAGCTTCATCCCGCGATACCTGGGGGTCATGCTTGTGACATACCGCAGAGTCGCCAAGGGTTCGACCACACCCCCAAGCCCCCATCAGTCCAACACCCCTATTCCACATGTCCCCTTTCCGCGCCTCACCCGCTCCACTTTCCGGAAAGCCAACGACGAAGACCCCCACAGTCTAGATGATACAGCAGGTATCGCAAGGGACAGCGACACTGAGGAAGCAGAGTTACCCGAGGTTTTTCTGGACCGCAACCGACACATTGTTCCCCAGTGGCTGCTTCGCGTGAATAGCACCACGAACCGCTCATTATCGCAGTCATACTTACCGGAACCATCGTTACTCCATGAAAGGCACATGGACTCGATACGGCTGTCCGGCACGGCAGCGTCGAATCTGTATTTAACACGGCGGTGCCAATTACCTGATGGATGCACGCCTAAGCAGAGTCCGCTCACTCGTCAAGCAACAATGCTACTTACTGATGATGCTACACCGACGTCTTCGTATTCGGAATACAAGGCCCTAGCGTCTCCGCCTCAGTCATTTTCAGAATTTCGATCCACCCGAGCGGTGTTCGATCCCCAGGAAACCACTAACAGTAGGAGGGGGCTACGCGCGTTCCACTCAGAACTCGGCTTTGGTTCCTCGCAAATGACATCTGGATGGTTTGGGGGTACAGGATCTACAACCGTGAACACGAAATTGAAGGATCACGTTTTCAGCACTATCCTGCGCAGATTTCGGCGTCGTGGGGCCCGCTTGTGGTCTTCCATTGAAACGACGACCGAAGACGAAGGCGAGGGTCAGGCTGATGTAGTCAAACCAGGGAGCCGTTCAGCGCACCGACTCACTCGCCAAACTGGCCCGTGCGGTAAACCCACTGCCGGTCAAGTGGAACGACTAAAGCAGGATGAAGGCACATTTTCGACCTCCGTCATTAGGCGGGTGCAGAGTGAAAGCGCAATGGATGGGAAGGAAGGAGAGGCCTCGTCTTTTGACCTAGATTATGGACGCATGCATGAAGAACTGGTTGGCGAAGATGATTCTGATCTATCAGAGGATTATAAAGCTGGTCTCGGCCCCTCGCTCAGACGTCGAAGGAGTCGCTCACGGTCTGCAGACTTCCTCCCTGCAGCTCGCCGTCCTTCTCTTCCCGTTCATGGTAAACCATCTTCCAGTTTGAGCCTCAATTCAATCACAAGACAGAATCATTTTATCCTAATGGAAGATCTCACCGGCAGGCTGAAGCACTCGTGTGTGCTTGACCTCAAGATGGGGACGAGACAGTACGGCATGGACGCCATTCCATCCAAGAAAAAAAGCCAGCGCAAAAAGTGCGACCGTACGACAAGTCGCCCCCTTGGTGTCCGTGTTTGTGGCATGCAGGTAAGTCGTTGTAAAGTTTATTAAGTTTAAACAGGCACCGAATTGTCTCGGTCCTGACTATGTGTGGTTTCCAGGTGTGGAATCACGCCACCCAATCCTACGTGACGCAGGACAAGTACATGGGCCGTGACGTTAAAGCGGAAGATTTTCCATCTGTCCTCGCGTCGTTCTTGCATGACGGGGAGCGTCTCCTGGTCTGGCAGATTCCAATACTGATTCAGAAGCTGTATGCTCTCGCACGTATCATCAATCGTCTCAGGGGCTTCAGGTTCTATGGCTGCAGCTTGCTTCTAATATATGACGGTGACCGCGATGCTCAGGAGGCTTTTCGGATGTCAGCGCTAGACCACCCTTCGTCGCGAACCAAACGCGGGGAATCACTTGAACGCTCGCGCACGCGGTCGGTAAGCAAGCATGATCGACCTTCTCTGCGGCGTTCCCACAGCGAGGACTTGCTCGTCGGGCCAATTGGTAAACGGTCTGGTGGAAAGCGAAAGCGAGGCGAGGTCAATGTGCGTATCGTCGATTTCGCACACACCACCACTGGACGCGACTGGGTAGCATACCCGCCATCTCCCGGGCGGGAAATCATCCAACAGATATCTAGTTCAAGAGGATATCAAGCAGAGGTCGATGCAGAGACAGGACTCATCTATGCACGGTTTCCTCCCCATTACCCTGGTGAACCTGATCGCGGATTTTTGTTCGGCTTGAAGAACCTGGCAGAGACATTGGAAAAAATCTGGAACGACGAACGTATCAGGCGAATCAAGGCTTCCCGAGATGATCCTTCGTTCGATGCGTCGCAGCTTTCATCTTTGCCGACAGACGGAAAGGACATTTTCGGCGAGATCTTTGGCGGAACTGAAGACGATGAAGATCCAGGAATGCTGTCTACTTGATCTTGCTGATTAACCTCTTACTTCAAGACCTTTTACGTCTCCCGCGATCGCCTTGTTCGTTAAATTCATGCTATGTATCTGCTTTGCATGATCACATTCTGGGCTCACTTTTATTCCATTTTCTTGTCTTGTATAATCCATTTGTTCTTTGAAAATTCTCGTCACCACAACCCACTCCTAGACGTTTGTTACTCATTGCACGTACAGCTTTGTATTGTATCCTAACGATTTGTACTGTGAGTCTTACTCCTTTTTTCGTGGCATTTATTCATCCATAGTGTCGAGCTTGAAGGAGGTACACACGTGCACCTTAGAGCATAATATTCAAAAATGAGACGTTCAATGTGAGACGATCTGAGGTCTAAGAATTACTGCCTGGTTCAACTAGCTCTGACAGTGGGTTTGCAGCATCAGATGGGTTGCTAGTTTCGCTGGGAAGATGGAAAGTCTATTGGGGGAGCATAGACACGTCGTCACCGTAGCATTCCACCAGCATGGCAAAACTGGTTATGAATCAGAATCCTCTGTAACGTAGTTGCTACGGATATCCTTCCACTGCCGCTGGAAAAAGAAAGCGAGTCAGATGGCCTTCTGAAATGCGATCGGGAGGGGCAGGCAACTTACGCCCTTGTTCCAACGGTCCCAGAATGAGGATACAGCAACGTCGAAGCCGAGGCCAAATGCAAAGGCCCCAGCAAAGATGGTGGACACATAGACACCTACAACATCAATTGATCAGCCTCACATTTCGCCGCTGGAGGAAGCGACGACGCACTGTTGCGCTTCACTATGGTGTTATAGAACGCGTCTGCAAACTACGGCGAGGTGCATCAGGTCGCTTTCTGGGCACCAAGTTGTCAGTTACTTACTGCCATTGTTGCTGGTTGAGCTGGAGTGTGGTTGAGTCGTCGACATGACCAAAGTTTCCCGGTGGTGTCCGAATTCCCACGGTCGCAAACTTCAGCGAAACAAGTCAACTTGGGTCTACAAGTGCAGCTTGTAACTTGCCGACTTGCTGGCAAGTACGCGGAATGTCGCCTGCACTGTTGTCCATGGCCTTGCGACAGTCTGCGCTTCGTGATGCACGACTAGCATTGCACAAATCAAGAGGCATCAATGTTGCGTCTCTTAGAGCCATGTCTTTCTCCAGCGACCTCATTGCGGACATGGGATTGGACCAGCCTCGTCCTGTTGCTCCAGAGACCCCTCGCAGTCTTCCGGTATCCCAAAACCCCTTGTCAGTCTCCAGAGTTTCCGCGTCCAAGGATTTTCGCCCGCCGGAACCCCCGCGATATCTGTTTCATGGCAGGTTCACGAAGAACAACACTCAGGTGTCCGTTGCTCGCCCCGACGGGAAACTTATTGAGAACGGCTGGTGGTCAGGGGGTAGTATTGGCGCTCGCAACGCGAACCGAAAGACGCACGAAGCAGCTTATCAGTGTGCGGTACACGCGTTCAGGAGGATCGAGGAGTTGGTGCAAGAGGTCGGACCCATAAGACTTGCGGTCCGTTTCGCTGGGTTTTCAAGGGGGAGATCTGCGATTGAGCAGGTCTTTATGACGAGTGAGGGAGATAAAATTCGTCCCTGGGTTGTGGAAATTGAGGATAGGACACCAATAAAAATTGGCGGGACGAGGTCCAAGAAACCGAGAAGACTATAGCCATGGGTAAGACAAGTTCGCCCTTTCATCCGATTCTCGTCGCTCATGCAAGTGACAGTACTACCCCGCTAAGCAACCAAGACCAGGACGAGATATATATATTCTGACGGCGTGTGCAGGGTAGATGATGGTCTGCATCCGCTGCTATCCTTCTTCTAAACCCGCAGAGACTTCCGCACTCAGTATCCATGGCATGTCAATAAGGTACTCCAAACGAGAAACACCACGTCTGAACTGCAGCCAACATTCTGGTTGTCACTGGTTTCGGTGCTTGTCTTGTCGGTATAATAAACCATAACATAAAATAAGTACCTCCTGAGTGCTGGACCTCCAGCCTCGTCTGAGGTACACTTAAGGCAAGATCTAACCATGCACGATGTAATTAGCTGAAGAATGAATCCTGGATGAATTTCTCGTAGCCTGGCCGTGCCAGCGACTTCAAGGCAACCTGCTTGTCCGTCTCTATATCTTCTATGAGTGCTTCTGTTCGTAATCGTCAGTAAGCCGTGAAATTTCATTTCACTCGTGTTCGCTACTCACCACGAGACGTATAGTCTAGCTCAGGTCGGATGTATCCTAGCACCAGAGCCTTCATGTTGTGACCATAGAAGTCAGACTGGAAGTCATGCATGATATGTATTTCCTGAAGCGCACTGGAATGAGTAGGAGTTACGTTGGTCTAGAGGGTATACGCGTACTGCAGTCATACGCTCGTTCTTGTAGAATGGATTCCAGCCCAGACTCATTACCATGGGTAACACGACGCAGTCTTTGGGGCGCAGCTTTGACTCTTGTCCTCCGACGGGGAGCACCTGTGCATACCCATAGTATACGCCGGGCTTCGCAACCGCCACCATATGTGGGAGCGATTCATCAGGGAGATTGGCTAGTGCGTATGAGTTCTGCACTGCATAACGCGAACATATCGACACACCTGTCGGACATCCGAGATCCTTGCTCCCTCTACCGAAGCCATGTTGAACAAGTCCTGCCAAGTGGATTGGGTATATATCTTCCGGGGTATCAGGTCCTACGATGGTCGGTCTGCTAGCACGGAATGACTCGGTCTGAATCGGTGCAGGTCGCTGTGGTACGCTTGGTGCTGGTGTTGGTGCAGCTGTAGACTTGAACAAAATTTGGCCCATGTCGAGGGACGCTGTCTAACTGAGATTAATAGACCGCAAAATGTCTAAGAAATGGGTAATAGGCTTGTGGAAGAATGGCGGGAACAAGTGATGACTTGTCCAGTGGGTGTGGGTGACATCGCTGCTACTCCGCCATGGCTCTGCACAGCGCTCTTTAGCATCCATCCACGATGTCGGCAACGTTCGCAGGCTATCAGCCTTATGGTAATTACCAGGTGGCCTATCCTACTTATACCGCTCCCCCGGGGCAAGCAATACCAGCACCAACTGCCTTGCATTATCCACCACCCTTTCCGCAACCTCCTCCTGCAACTGGGTATCCGGCATTATATGGCCTACCACCAGCTAAGCCTCCTGACCCACCGCCAGGCGCTCCCGCAGCCCCGGAATTTCCTGGCATGTCTTCTGAAATTGCATCCAAGCAAATGCAAAAGTTGATTGTGTGGCAACTGAAGAGAAGCGAGTTCGAGGCAACCGAGGCCCCTGCACTGCGGGCGCTGGAGCTCGAAGTCACTGCTTGCGAGTGTCCCTTGTCTCCGCGCGATTACTGTCTCATCTCACTCGTATCCACGATTCCAGTCATCCAAGCATTATATGAACGTGCACATGAGTATGCGAACCTGGCCAACCGGTCGATACCAATTGCAAAAGATTTACTCCTAGCATGCAGCGAACGAAGTCTGAGAGGAAAGGATCTTCATACTATTGCAATCAACTCAAAGCCATCCGGTGAGTAACCCAGACGATTGGGATAAACAGCGGGGGATGATCTCTTGTCCAGACTACATCATGGAATCATCGTTCCAACCGCCTTCGCCACGAGAGAGCTCTCCGGAGCTGCTCGCATCAGACGACGAGGAAGCACCATCCTCTGTACCAATCACGTTGCGCATGCTTCCTTCCACCTTTCCTCCCCTCCCTCCAAAACACACGTATCTCAAAACTCCCGTATGGAAAATTGAGCTTCGGACCTACTATTACTTGCTGACAACCCAAACAGGCATCCCCGCCTAAGAAGGCGGCACTACCTTCACTCGAGCGCAAACTCAAGAACGCGGGGCTGGTACAAGAGTCTTTAAAAAATTTGCTGACCGCAACAGAAGACAACCTGGGACAAGAAGATGGCGAACTACTTGGGCATATCGTCAATTGGGAGGCGTCGACATATCCAAGGAAGCGATGGAAGATCACTGCTCAAGTGTCTCAAAACAGTTGAAAGACTCTAGTTATATCCGGCGAGAAGCCGTATGTTTACATTCAGTGTCCCGTCTGCTTCGGTGGAATGAACCCTACTCTAGTGGACGTCGGTGCGACCTGCGGCTGAGCAGACAGCCCTCGTCGTGGTCAGTTGCTAGCGAGTGATAGCTGAGAGGAGCTCTCTGGTGAATGTAGCTCTCTTACAAGTAATAGTATATGTGCCGCAAGAGGTTACATTGCTGCTCGTTGGGCTATGACTCAGTCCCTTCAGTACTCGTGGAATGCTCAGACGATGGAGTCTCTCGAGTATGACATGGATGGGTGGAAATCGACGCTCCGCCAGGGTGCCACGGGTTTGCTGGTGCAGCACTGAAACTCCATGTTGTGGTACCGTAAAGGCTAACATCCGAGTCGCAGCGCAAGACCGTTTGGCCAATCTCTGAAGCAACTCATTGTCGTCACCGACCTTCCTGGTCATGACGCACTTGGTTTTGCTACCCGCAAGCGGGGAGTCTTCCTTCTCTTCACTGGTCGACCTTCTTCTGACTGTTCTAACCTGGGAGGCGCACTCATGCTGGCCCCGTGCGACTGTGGGTTACTGCTACCTGTGTCGGACCTCGGATTGCTCATCTCTTCTACCTGCTCCTGATTCTTTCGCGTCGTAGATGACGACGAAGGGCCAAAGTCTTCAGATGCTGTCAGATTGAACCACGTCGGCACAGGCCGCAACCCCCTTTTAGCGGGCCTATGGAAGGCAGGATTCGAGCCTACAACGGGGTCGAGGAAAAGAAGTGGGGCGTTCCGGAGGTTGGATTCCTTACGGAGGAGTAAAGGTGTGTCTGACTGACTAGAAGGTGCGCGAGCTGGAGCCAAGCTCTGTATCCCATCGTGTGAAGTTTCTCTTGTCAGTAAAGAGGAGTCGGAGACTCGTGTGGCTGCAGGCTGGTAGTTTACTGAAAACATTGCTGGAGCGCGTTTCAGACCCCTCTGGAACGTTGCGTAACGACTGCGGCACTAGAGTGTTGCGGTCAATGTGAAAATGAGTCAGGGATCATAAAAGAAGTTACCATATTTTCTGTTCGTCCAGTGTTTAGATGCTCGCTGATCTCTTTCCAGTCCAGAGTGTCGGTTGCACGCACGAGATCAACCAATTTATTGTCTTCTTCCACCGTCCAAGGAGTTTTGTTGATCGCCGGATGCACTTGTTCGTTCCAGCGTTCGCGACATTGGTCATTGTGCCGACCGGGCAGGACGGCTGCAACATTGACCCAGGAGGGACCATACGCAGCTACCGCCATGCGGAGACGAGCGTCTTCTTCTACGGTCCACTTTGCGCGCCTGATATCGGGATCAAGTGTGTGTTGATATCTGTTGTTACATTGTGAAGCTGTGGCATCCTCAGACACGTAACGGGCAACTAAAGCCAATCAAAGGTGGGTGGAATGACATGAAGATGGTATTTGACCAACCGAGTGACCAGTTATTGTGACCATACATGCGCACTGCTTTGAGCAGTCGTTCATCTGATTCCGTAGTCCACACATGGAGTTTTCGTGTCGTGCCATGACGCATACAATCCAGTGGTGTCCTGTTCGTCTAAAACAGTGCGTTAGTCTCTTATGACCATGAGACTCGGAATGGGTGGCGTACATCTAGCTTTTTGGCTATATCTACCCAGTCCGGTTGCATGCCTTTGCCTTTGCCTTGAAGGAGCAGGGCCTTGAGACTCGAAATCTCTTCCTGGGTCCATGGTTCGTGACTGAAATCAGGATGCAAATCACCAAGCCATCGTATCTCGCACGCCCGCGCTGTACGGGTCGTCATCGATACGGTCGATACCTGCATGCACGCTGAGGGGCAAATTTTATTTCATTAAGCGGGGACCTACTTTCTCGGCAATACGGTCCCAGTCGAGGCCCTCAGTATTCAGTTCGAGATAGTTGGAGGGTTGTTCTCTCAAATCTGAGAAAGCTGGAAGACCCCTGTAAAGAAGTGAAATACAGGATATATCGCGTGGAGTTGGCCAGAGTACCTTCTTTGGGAATCCAAGGCACCTCTACGATAGTTCTCGGTTCTCACTGCTTCACGCAGAGTTTCGAGCTCTCTGGGTCTCACTGAGGACTACATCAGCTCCAGAGGCAAGGGGAAAGATAGCAAATGACTTCAGACTTGTGTGCACATCGGTGGCAGTCAAGTAGCGGTTTCGCCGCAGAGCATCGTTGTAGAATGGAGAGTCCTTATGTTGTTTGAGAGAGTCAAATAAGGTAATTCCGTGTACACGTACCAGCGATGACAGTCCTTTTGGCGAAATCGGCGCTGCTGCTCGCACGGAGCCAGGTATGACGACGAAGCCTCCGACGTCAAGGTCTGCCTCATCCTCCAAGTCCGTAACGTCAACTGAGTCCTATCAGTTTGTTTAGATCATTTGGATTTGGGGGCGTCATGAAATGAACCTGCCATGAGCTTGTCGACAGTGTCCAGTTCGGCTTCGAGCTTTTCCGTGTAAGCCTTTAGAGCACGCTGGTGTTCCTTGTTTGCTTGGACCGCTTTCTGAGTTAATTCGCGGATGCTGGGCGAGACCTGCGACTGGGGCATGCGGAAAACTGGACTTGCGACCTGTGCAGAAAAACGTTGGGCTTTGCAGTTGGAGGTTGACTTAGGAGAAATTGAGCTGGATTTACTTAAATAACGTAAAATACTTAACTCGCGCGATAATATTGCACACTTCCTACGTGTTACGAACTCCCACCATGGCCAAAGGTGCAGCAAAACGAATAGGTATGTTTACTTTGTGCAACTTCCCAAGTTCAGAACGTCGACCAGTAATCTGATTTACAGCTGGTCAGAATGAGCAGGCTATCAGGAATCTCCGTGTCGGGATGGTCGTCCCAACGTTATTGTCTCTTCTCCTCCGTCTTTTATTCAGACGCAATTCTCTTCCCCCTTCAAAAGGATCCTTCGCAATATATGTGTCTACGTATCTACCCGCTCTCTTTCTATCTCGATATCTTGAGAGTATGGGCACATCGCGGCGGGACCCTACCACAGGAGCGCTGATTTCATCAGGCGAGGATCTCAGCCAACCCGGCGTGACAGAATGGTGTTTTGATATCTTATATGTTACTTGTACGTTTTATTGATCATCTCGGATAACCTTTTTCACCAGTGATTTATGTAGGGACTTGTCAAGTGGGCAGTGGAGCATTTGGGGAATGGTTTTGGTGGCTCTATCTCGTGGTCAGCTTTACACCTGTTGCATTTTCAATCACTCGATTGAGCGGACACCCAGATACCGCTTTACGCTGCCTTTAAGGTCTGGAATAACTTTTTAGGGCCGGTGTTAGGACGTTCGTCTTCGAGCTCGCCGACACGTGATGGAGGTGAAAAAGAAACGCTCAGCAAGAGGCAGGAGAAACTACGCAAGCGAAATGAACGTGGCGATCCACGGGTCCACACTGTGCGTAGATGATGGACAAGTCGGTGGCGTCGGTGGTTTTTAAATCTCAAGTATCGTTTACCACGTTCGTCGGTGGGGTACTGCGGGGGATGCCATGGTCTAGTTCGTAAATTGACAATATCTGTCGCTCTTGTACTGATGTTCCTCGCATTTCTACCCGATCTGGGACTTGTATGGAGTGAGGTTGGGGGAGTTGCAACATGTAAGTATATCCAGTGTTTCAGCGATCGGATCAGAGGGTAGAGAAGGCCATCTGCGTACTCAAGACATCCCAAACTCATGTGGCATCTGTGCAGTTAACCGTGGTCTCAGGATTTTTCGCCAATATCATGTCCGCGATCTGCCTGTCCAAGCGAACTGTTGGCTCTCATACTCGGCCTTAGCTCACGTGATGACGCTCCCCTCCACTGGACGTTTGACTTTGTGCCCGTACGTCCGCAGCGCTCCATCGTCCACTTACTCGCATCTCTGCGTTATCACAGTTGTAATAGTCTTTTCATACGTCGACCAGCGTTGTTACTTTCATACGGTATGGAACATCCACAGCCGAGCGCACAAACGCAGACAGTCCAGTGCGAACCAATTGTGACATCCAGCGCTAGCTACGGCGATGAGCCTTACACCGTCGTAAAAGAGCAGAGTGTGCGCACATCGCTTCATTCCTTCACGCGTACCGTCCATGATGCCGAGCACTAACGTGCATATATGCAGCCCAGCGTGGAGTCTGCAAGGAGACAAAGCCCTCTTGAGACTACTGATAACGACGCTACATCTCGGGAGGGGCATGTCAACAAGACCACTATTGTCACAACTTCCGACATACAAATTAACCCCCTCGGCCGCCTGCGTCCTGGCGGGGTAGCCGTGAGCCGTCCAAGCGCGTATACGGCGATCGTTTCTTCTCAGGTCAAGGATCAGTATTCAGCCGAACTCGTTCCATTCCTCAGTGCTCGCGATGATCAAGCGCCGTATAGCCACGAGCAAAGCATAAAAACAGATAAAACACGATGTGGACCGGAAATAGTGAGCTCTTGCCATCTCGCAGGTGATCCCCGCTATTGATCTTCTGCAGATGCTTTCACCACTGCCAAGTACTGCGTCGGAAACTCTCACAGCAGAATGCCGTTCATCAGAAGCGCCAACTGGAGGGCAGAGCGTTGTAACCGAACATCAAGACAATCCCAGTGAAATACTCCCTGAAGATGATATTGACCTTCGTGATGACGATTTCCCGTCCTCATTACCTCCGAGCTCTAGTCCTGCTCAAATATTTTCTTCCTCACCATTCTGCTCTTCACAACTCTCGGTGGTGCAGTTTGAGGCCAAAGATGGGGACGATGGAAGGGTAAGCGAATTATCAGAGCTGTCGGCAAGATGCTGCAAGACATTACCTAGATTCCTACAAGGACGGTAGACATCATCTTTGCAGGAACCCCTGTCCCCGAGGTCGAGCCGACGGTTCTTGAACAACTTCAAGACGTGTGCCTTCCTTCTCCGATGGAGGAGGTTATTTCCAATAGTGGGATAATTGCAGAAACCGAAGCTCTAGGGAAAGTATGTCTTGACTCCAACAAGAAAGATGTAGCTCAGCATTATTCACTGCCCTCACACCTCGGGAAGCGGCCACTCACAGGAGATACGGTTGGTTTAAAACCTAGCCCCAACAATAACCCCGTTCAATGCGTTGATTACGCGGAGTCGGCGCGGCTATCCAAGCGTCTTGTAAGGACGATTTTTACTTTTTATACCGATAAGTTGACTGCCCTTAGAAAATGAAGGTTGAAGGCTATTCACCTCCTGCTCCCAGACGCTCTACTTTAGCATCTCAACGATGCCAATACAGAAAGTTGATTGCTCCATTCCGTTCCCCTCTGAGGCTTCCAGTCGACAATGTCACCCAAATGGCAAAACGTGATCAGAAACCGGATCGGGAATCATCCACAAAGTCCCAGGAGCAGCACCAGACGACACCGCCTACTTACCTGGAAAATAAGCTTACGACCACGAGTACAGCAAGAACGTCAAAGGTGGCCGCGCAGTTCAAGTCTCCCATACTTGCCTCTGGTGTCCCTCCCGATTCTCGGTGCACTCTTCGCCTCACACCTGCAATTCAAAAGCTTGAACGAAAATTGCAGCTTCTCAAACGCGCTATCAAAGTCAAAGAGGACAACGAAGAAGAAATACTGAACAGGCTGGCAAAGAAATGGACGGATGCTGGCAGGGAAGTAGCCTACGAATTATGGGATCTCATAAAGTTCGCTGGCACTTTCCCGAACAACACACCCAGCTTCGGAAACTCCTGGGGCTGGGATACGGCGGCTCCCAGCGCTGAAAACCAGGATTCAAGGCTCTCTCAAACGGACTTGGAGGCCGGTTTTTTTAAGGAACGCTTGGATTATGTCGAGGACGATAACGGCACTCTACCAACTTTGGGCACTATGCTTCGTGTCCACGGAATCGCAGCAGAGACTTTAGGCTGGGACGACGAAACGGAGACGTTTCGTGACTGACACACTCCCGCCGGAAAACCCATCAGTCTCCTCTGCTAGCGATGTAAAAGCCTGTGTTCCCGTTACTGCACGTCAAGTACTCCAGTTCCAAAACGTTAGGTTGATTTATGCTGCGGTGCGGCATGCGCCTGCTCCTCAAACTCGATGTGACAGTGCAGATAGTCGATAGTTTAGTTTACAAAGCGGCAAGAAGTTATCCGGTTTCCACTAACAACCAGTCCTCGTACACCTCATGAACCCTGCCACTCTTTAGAGATCTGCTCTGACCTTTGCGACCGATGAGAGTACGGTATTGAGGATCAGTTCGGGTTTCACGAACTGGATCCAATGATCTATGCCTTCTAGCACAACGGCCTGGATCTGAGGATGGACAGGAATACAATCAACTGGGCAGACATCTGACAGCGCGGGATCCGACACTAGGACCGTCAAGAACACATGACGTGGAATGGATTGGAGGAGGGACGAAAATGACCAGGGGTCATTTTTCTGTTGTGGTGGAGGGAGTTGTTACTAAACGATGACGGGCAGAATGCAAAACCTACTTTGAAAACGTCTTCAACCATGTCAGTCGTGCACATCTGAAGGCCAAATGACCGTCCTACTGCGTCCCGGCGAGGCCATAAAGGATTGTCGGCCATGAGAGCCTCGAGGTGTTCAGCATTGCGAGTGGCCTGCAAGAAGTACTCCCTCTTCTGCACAACAAGCTCCTGGCTGAGCTCAAGCGGGGGATCTACAAGGATGACAGACGTTGGCTTGGTTGGAGGCAATAAGGGTAGAAGAGCAAGAGAAACGAGTCCTCCTAAGGAATGCCCGACGAGGCAATCATACCCTGCACCGTCTGCAAAGTACGGCTGAAGATCCTTCGCAAGGGCTTGGACACACATGTCGTGGCCTTTCCGATACCCATGGCCCACCAAGTTCGGGGCCGTCACATGATAGCCTAGAGAATGATAAGACTAGACAAAGGACACGAAAGGAAGGGGCAGTACCAGCTTCGGCAACAGCGTGGGCCACTCCTTCCCAGGTATGAGAAGCCAAAGTTAGACCATGTAACAAGAGTGCTCGCTTGGGCGCGGTCAGTAGTCCCCACTGGCTATTGGAGGGTAGGGATTCCATCGTAATTCCAGAGGAGGTACAAGAACGCGGGCGGATTTATAGCTGGCACCAATTGTCAGGGTGAAGCAGGGCCATCCTGAAACACATTCACCGAATAGGGAACGTGCAGGACCGCCGCCATACCTAACCGTCAACATCACTACGCAGCAGTAGGCGGACTTCTCGTTAAACATTCGAGATCTCGGGGGTGATTTGATGTGAACTTGATACCCCGATCACGTTAGGAATCCAAAATGGCTAGATGCTAATGAAGCTTGAAAAGTCGCATACGGGCGAGAAATGGCGGAATGGCTTAACCGCTTCTACGCAGGTCCGCAGCCCGGTACACAACCAGGATTGGCAATCACTGTAGAGTTTTCTATCGAATGTCGTCGACTAATACCCGGTTGGACGCACGTACCATCACTGACGGCAAGTCCCCCGATGGTAAGTGACCAGGTAGCGTTCCACTCTCTACCTTGGACAGAATCTGAAACGTTGGGTCATCACAGGGGCAAAGCTGCCGACACGTTAATGAAAAGACTACGCCTGGAAGAAACGAGTCACAATAACGGAGCACCTGGACCGCATTGGTCTGCGAACCAGACACGATGGGATTGGGAAAACTTATCTTGATGACACCGTGACAGTGAGGCAATGTCGCCTATATAGTCATTTCCCATCCCAGCGCTATCACGACGACAATATAACCCATCTGTATATAGCGACTTCACGAAAGCCGTGATGAGCAGCGTCGGTCGATGTGACGAAGCAAGATCGAGCTAGGTTTGCAAGCAGAACGATCGTCCTCTCAGTCTTGGACCCTCTCACTGAGGACGCCAGTGGACAGCAAGTAATCGGTTATCCTGGAAAAGGTGATGCCAACTGCAGAATGAACAACTTACCTTCGACCACCCTTCGTGTTAGATGGTCAGAACACACGCCCTCCACCGTGGCGATCTCCACTTCTGCACTGGTCACTTTATTCGTGGTTCGTTTAAATTCGTGTGCTTTAGACGAGGGGATGGTGAAGGCAAGTGCAGCATAAGAGCACGCGGCCCAAGAGTGGCCTGCGATTGCATCGTATGCTGTTGTACCATCCGAGGCATGGGAGGCCTCCTGCAAGTGCGTTAACACTTAGCCCGGTTTGGCCATTAGACCGAAGATGCACAACCGTTATTAGAAGAAATCAAATATTCTTGGGAGAAGCCCTTTGTTGTGCTACGAGTCACGAATTTTGGGTTAAGGCCCGCACGCAAGTACTAGTAGTCACCCCTAAGCAGACCTTCAGAAGTTAAGCATGAAGACATCCATTCTTACCCTGTTGTGCGCAAGCGCGAATGCGGACTTGTAACAATTAACCGTGCTTGCAAGAGAAATGACAGATAGCGAGCACGTTAGGGTGCAAATTAGTATGTCTATCCCAATCATGATTGGCCAGTACTAATACACCGTGGGGTTGCATGCTCAGAGGTTGAAAACACGAGAATTGGCAAAGAAAGCAAGCACAAAAAAAAAAAAAAAAAAAAGACAAGTACACAACCCAGAGCAAGCTGAGATCTGAAAAATTGGCAATGCGACATTAAAGCGAGGGCAGCGCACGGAACGCCCTAGTAAAAGGCGAGGGCGTTGTCTGATTGAGCTACCCTCTGTCGCAGACATTTGCAAAGACGTTGAAAGGCTCGGTGCTGACATTTTTTTGCATTTGTCCCAGCACACGGGTTGTGCTCGTTTTCCTTATTTGTCCATGACCATCCCACGAGCGAGGTCAACAACATTGTTCAAGTACTTAGTTCTTTATGACGGACGACGAACTTGTCGCCGTAGTCTCCCCAGCATTGCGAGATGTCTTTGACTCAGGAGAGATATCACCCCCAGCCAGCTCCATGGACCTTTTGCTTTGCCTCATCTCTTCAAAGGTCGTAAGAGGGCTACGGTTGACCGATTTAACTCGTCTGGAGTCCATTACGGAAGCATTGTCCAGCCATTGGGATTTCGGGACCTTGTCGATATCTCGCGAGAATGGTATCTTGACTATCGTGGACGTTCATATTGGGAGTGCATCTTCCGACACAGTTAACCCACGGAAGCGGAAGAGACCTCCAGTGGATGAGGAAGCTGACTCTGCTGATGGCGACGATGAATATTCTTCCAGGAGCACCAGTCACTCTCCTCCACCTTCCGGCACGCCGCTCGGAAACTTAACCAAGGAGTTGAAGGAAGTCTACGCGATTCTTCAAAAGAGTACTGCGAAGGGGCGTCTCTTAGCTGAGCGTGTGGGTGTGGTGCGCTATCCGTCATAGTGCATCAAACTGATCTTGAGCAACAGTTCCGTTCTCTCCATGGGAGCTTCGATCCCATATGTCCGCATGTCACCAAAGAAGACTGCACCAAAGCACGTCGCGATGCAACGGGGCCAGGCCCTTCTTCAGTCATATGCGATCGTGTGCACTTCAAACCGCTGATTCGGCCACACACTGACCCATCTCTTGGACACTGTTCTTACCTCAATACGTGCTATTCCGAGCCTACATACGCTCAGTCTCCGTCCATACCAACGTTCTCATCAGGGAGCGCTGCTAGAGTTACCCTTCCTTCCGGGCTCGGCGCGGGGGGGAGAGGTAAAGAGAAAGCACCTTGTCGTTATCTCCACTTTGAAGTGGACTGGGATGAAAGAGATGGCACGGTTACAAATGCTAATCAAGGACGAAGAGATAAACATAGAGTACGCAATCCGTTCAAGCTGGAAATCGGTTCGGGACCCGGTGGCAAAGACATGCAAGTAGTAGGTGCTCGTTTTGCGAGAAGCTATCCTAACCTTACAAGGTTGCGTGCAGCTACCTCCGCAGTGGATCAACTGTGACCTTCGTCGTTTCGACTATTCTGTTCTTGGGAAATTCCATGTCATCATGGCTGATCCACCTTGGGATATTCACATGAGTGTATGTCCATCTCGTATGTTGTAGATTGGAGACAGCGTGACCAATTCATTGAAGCTGCCCTACGGCACCATGACGGACGATGAAATGCGAGCTATGCCGATCCCTGCCCTTCAAGACGAAGGGTTGCTGTTTCTGTGGGTTACCGGCCGCGCCATGGAGGTCGGTCGCGAATGTCTTCGCGTGTGGGGCTATACCCGCGTAGATGAAGTTGTATGGGTGAAGACAAATCAGGTTGTCTGCAAGCCATACGTCGCACCCTTCATAAACTCATTGAGCCTAATTATTAGCTTCAAAGGGTTATCCGCACGGGACGCACGGGACACTGGTTGAATCATACCAAAGAACACATGCTCGTGGGGGTCAAAACCCATATTGACGAAGCTGGCAACCTCAAGTTCCCAAGCTGGGTCAATCGAGGACTTGACACAGATGTCATCGTAAGCGAAGTGCGTGAAACTAGTCGCAAACCAGATGAAGTATACGGGCTCATCGAGCGCATGTGTCCTGGGGGGCGCAAAGTGGAAATTTTTGGGAGGAAGCATAATACAAGACCTGGGTATGTCATAGGACAGTGATTTTCAGACCGTACTGATGATATCAATCTTGAAGATGGTTGACACTAGGGAACCAGCTAGGACCTGACCAGGTATATGAGGAGGATCTTGCTTCGAGGATCAAGGTCCGGTACCCGGAACGTCTCATTGGAATACCGAATGCATAGACAGCGTGCGCAGGGTAGGCGTCAGCTCTCTGTACGTTGTTATTACTTCCCTTTGTATTCCCTCCTCGCTTCCGTAGATACGTCAAGGTAACCGTGTTGATTATTGCTGCGCATGGCTTCTGATTTCTTGTGCAGCCTATGTCGTTGCAGTCCGGTGTGCGCAGGGTCTGGTCACATCTGCCCTCGGGTCGGGTGACATTAGCATGCACCTTGCATACAGGTGGCGCTTTCAGCGGGGGGAACTTGGATCACGAACTGCGAATATGAATGCTAGTCATAATCAATGCCATGTTAAGGCTTCAATGCGCTCAAGTTGGCCGCAAATTTTACGACTTGCTCCTGGGCGCTGGGAATCCACAGTTTTTCCTATGAGATCTCAAGGGAAGCGCACTGCCAACGAGCAAGTATTCCCAATGCGGATTGTCTCACCGGCCCAGATATCTCGCTTTGCGTTTCTCTGATTCTCATTAATGCATTCCTTCCAAAAGCAATGTAGACGTAACTAGCTCAGATCGAGAACGCGCGACAGATCCTAGAGTCGAAAGGCATTTAAATTGCCGATAAATCTATGCACGTCCTCAAGACGAGACGGTAAAACACCGACAGTAGATAACTGCGAATACCTAAATTTAATATAGTAGTCCCAGTTTCAACTCCAAATGCAGCAAGCAAAAAGTACATGCATGGGTCCAATTTAATGAAGAGACAGCGTTCCCGTCTTCATTATTAAATACACACCGAAGGCGGGTCAGATGTAGTCTGCATCCGGACAATGTCATTGTTGCTGGTCAACAAGGTTGAGTTCTTCGACAAGGAGCTCGTTTACGGCTGATGGATTGTCGAGGTATACTGATAAATAGAAAATGAGGACTTGTCCAGTAGAAATGTCGCAAAAACCCACCATGGTGTCCTGCATTGGGAACAGCAAACATGCGCCCTTTGTGATTGCCAGCTTTGCGAAGCTCCTCCAAGGACTGGAGGCCGCCCACTGGGTCCATCCAATCGTGCTCACCATCTCAACACGCACTCAGTACTCAGAACTCTTCAAGGGACTATGATAGAGGACGTACAAACGAAGGTGATGGGTATCTTCAATGCCGCTATCCTGTCTACAAGGGGCATGCGGGCGAAGGCGTAGGGCGCGAGGATATGAGCTAGACAGTGTCGGATGAGGCAGTTACACGTACTCCACCCGAATGCAACGCACAAATACAATATTCACCAGATCCTTTGGCGAGTGTGATATTGAGGATATAGTCGTGCATGTCACGAGTTTCCTCCGATGTCAGGCTAGGAAAGCGACGACTCGAATACTACGTAGATTCATTTCGAATTTAGAGAAAAATGATGTGGGCGTGTGAGCACTGACCTTTCCGACTAACATGGGGCCCCAGAAAATGGCCGACCGCACGACTTGGAATGGACTCCAACCCTCTTCCCATAGATAGGTAAACAGTCTACGTGTTCGAGTCTCCTCTCTCTTGATTACTCTCCTTTCGGTCCGTATTCGCTTCATATCTGCGGCTGGAGTGGTTGACTCGTCCGTTGAGTCATTTGGGTGACCAGTATCTGTGAGCTCTCTCGAAGGTACGGTATGATTGTTCGGATCGTGAGGTACACCTGCAGGAGAAAGTAAAACGAGCTTATTGACACGGGCGGGATAGCGCAACGCGTACACGACGCTGAAGTATGCTCCTAGGGAGTGCCCGATCAAAGTCATTTTCTCAAGTCCCATTTTGGCCCGCCACTCTTCCAGTGAGTCGACGAAGAAAGATTCTGCTTCTCGTACGCGCCCGAGTACGTCGTCTCGTTTGGCCTTGACATGGAAAGGAACACGTGCAGAACGACCCATGCCGAGCCAATCGAGGGCATAAACATCTGTACCTCGATGGCCCGCCCATTTGGCAAGAGCAGGGAAATTACGAAAGAAAAAGCCAAGACCTGCACCATAACCATGTAAAACAACAGCAGGCGGCGGGGCATCTGAGGATGTATTTGTTGATTTGATTGAGAGCGAATTAAGATAGTGCTTTGGCGAAGCTAGGTATACTCGTTCACTTCGCGCGATGACCGGACTATCACCAGCGGCCGAGGTCGCCATCTTCTCAGGAATGAAGAAGGGCAGTCGCCTAAAGGACAGATGAATTGGAGTCAACTGTACGATACCTTACCTACCTCAAAAGCCGTTCTTCCGCTGCAGCCCCTTGCTTCTCACCCACGGTCCACCTGAGAAGGTCCATCAAATCACGATAATCGCGCTACAATCGCACATAAGCATACCAGCTTCTAAAACTTGCGGTGAAGGTGATGGGTATTTCCCGCGCGGGGGGGAGTGGTACGAACGTTGTGGCGGTCAATGTTGTCGACATCGCTCCTTCTGTCCTGCAAGGCTCTCGGCGCCTGGACGTTGAAAGCAAAGGGCAGAAGGTATACAGGGTAATGAAAGAAGGCTGAACCTGAAGCGGCCGTACGAGAGCTTATAAGCAAGCCGGCGGAAGTCATTCCTTGGTAAACGTGCCACATCGGCATGAAGCGGCGAGTGATCACGTAATAATAGTTAGTAAGTATTTCTTACGCGATGTTTAATGTCCGCTTGAAAGTCCGCATGACTAACTAATCTCGAGCTGCAGACCAATTGACTTGCGATTGACAGCCATGTACAACGGAATTGGTCTAACAACCCCCCGTGGAAGGTTTGCTACACGTAGATCCTCAATTTTGACCCATATCTAACGCCGTTTTGTAGTGGTACCAATGGCTACGTCTCCCGCAATCTCTCCGTATTGAGAGTTCACCAAACACCAGCCGAAAGAGCTGCCGCTTGGGACGTAGCCCCTCCGAAGCATAGGGAACCTGATGAAGCAATTTTGGAACATGAAAGAAAGCGAAAGGTTGAGGTTAAGTGCTTGGAGCTGCAGCTGCAACTTGAGGACGATGGGTACGCACCATCATACGAAGTTCTTGGACTCATTAACAGTTCACAGTCTCGATGCAGGTGAAGTTGAGATCCAAGTCGAGCAATTGCGCACAAAGCTCAATGGAGATCTTGATTCTCTCGCACCGTCTGCTGAAAGGTTGAGGCCATCGGACACGCATGCCATTGCTGCAGCGAAAAAGGCTGAACTGGATAGAATGGCTCGCGCACTGGGGACTAAGCAAAATTATATGGAAGGGGAAGCGTTTGATCGCGAGAAGCAGGAGGAAAACAAGGTCCGCCGTTTAGCGGAGCGCGAGGAACGCGAAAGGAAGCGGGAGGAGGACCGAGCGAGGATGCAGGAGCAACGACAGAAATGGGAGGCTGAAAAGAAGGAGCGCGATCGATTGAGGCGAAGAGAGGAAGATCGAATCAGGAGAGAGCGCGAGCAAAACGATCCCAGGAGAAAAGAGCGCATGCCACCGGCCCCTACTCCCTCGCACAGAGCGAGGGACGAATCCAGGCCCCGTCGGCGAGACTATACGCGGAGAGATTACGCGCCCGCCCACGCTTCATCCCAGCGCCCGCGCTCCCCTCTTCCTCATTCCCGACGTTTCTCCCCGCCTACTCCCCATCGTCGAACTCGCGACCGGTCTGAGTCTCCTAGAGGACGTCGTCGTTCACCGTCTGCCCGTCGTGGTCATCAATCGTCTGAGTCGCCGCCACCGAGGCGCCGACGTGAACGCTCTGATTCCCGCGGTCGGTCGCCAGCTGACAGGGATTTGCGTGGCCGAGGCAATTCTCTATCCCCAAAACCGACGGGACATCGGGCACGCTCATCTTCCACTGGTTCCTCGATGTCTGTGAGCACGGGTCGGAGCCCATCGAGCATCCGAAGTGATTAAGCAGCTGCTCCCTGTCTTTGTCTTAATTGATTGAGTTGTTGCTTCTTGGCTGTAATTAGTGCAGTTTAGTACTCCAGTGGACGTTTCTGCTTGCTGTAAAATATATCATAAGTGCTTGACCAGTGAAGCCTTCCTGTGGTTCGGAGTATGTACTATTTAATGACTCGAATATGTATCTCGTCAATACACAAGTCAACTCGCTTTTTTGCTCGACTGAGATACCCTCCTAGCTTGGTACCAAACTATGAAGCTCTCCCGCCTTCAAACCCCAAATATTCGTTGGTCGACCAAAGACAAGAGTATAGGATCAGTAGCTCGCTTCAGCTCAAGTGCAAAGGTGTGTTTCTCTACCCGAAAAATTCTGTATCCATTCTAGACAGCTCCTGCCCGCAGGCTCAATCTCCTCCGTCGTTTCCTGGCACACCATGCACGCACTACCTTAAGCCAACTCACGACTTCTCCACGCCCCCTCAGTCACCCACGACGTCGGCTACTCTTGCACTGGGAGAGCAGTACCTCCTGCCAGTCTACGCGCGACCCTCATTCGTACTCTCACATGGCAGTGGGAGCTGGGTGTGGGACACCGAAGGCAGAAAGTTCCTTGATTTCAGCGCTGGGATTGCGGTCAATGCGTTGGGCCACGCTGATCCTGGCGTGACACAGGTGAGACCCTTCCTTGAAGGTTTGCTGTGTAAGCTTTGTATCAACTAATTGCCCCTCTAAACAGGTATTGCAACAGCAAGCCTCAACGCTTCTTCACACATCGAATGTATATCACAACCAGTGGGCACCGAGGCTCGCAGAGCTCCTCGTGACGCTCACCAGGAAAGAAGGTGGCCTAGGTTTTTCTACCGGCTCCACCTCATCAAATGGAGCCAAAGTTTTCTTTGCAAATTCTGGCACCGAGGCTAATGAAGGTGCACTAAAGATTGCACGCAAGATTGGCAAGCACCGATGGGCGGCTGCGACCGGAGGCGAGGCAGAAGATCCAGCATGCACCAAAACACGCATCGCATGTTTCCAGAACTCGTTCCATGGACGTAGTATGGGTGCATTGAGCGTAACTTCCACAGAGAAATATCAGGCTCCCTTCAGGCCATTGATACCAGGTGTCGATGTTGGGAAAGTGAACGATTTCACGGGTCTTGAAAAACTAGTAGTTGGTGACACGTGTGTTGCCATTGTAGAACCTGTGCAAGGCGAAGGTGGTGTAACTGCCGCTGACGAAAACTGGCTGAGGGCACTCCGAAAACGCTGTGACGAGACAGGTGCTGTCTTGATCTATGATGAAATACAGGTAGGACGAACCGCCACGCATCAGAAAAATTGATCATCTCTTCTGTAGTGTGGCCTGTATAGGACCGGAACTCTCTGGGCGCACTCCACCCTACCGGCAGACTGTCATCCTGACATCGTCACGACGGCGAAGCCACTTGCGAATGGGTATCCGATTGGGGCAGTCTTGTTACGTGACACCATCGCATCCACTATGACAACAGGTAAGTGCAAGAACATAACCGGAGACCTTCGCCGACGCTGAGGTTTGCCAAGGTACCCACGGGACCACGTTTGGAGGTTCCCCCATGGCCTGTGCGGTAGGCTACTATGTACTGAGTCGACTGAGTGACTCGGCGTCCACGGCTCATATTGCGGAGATAAGTGCACATTTGGGCGGCCGACTGGAACTGCTACCGAAATGGTTCCCTGAAGTGTTACAACAGAACGTTCGGGGCCGCGGGCTCATCCGGGGACTGGGATTCAAGGATGAGAAGCATCCTAGTCGAGTTGTGCAAATGGCGCGAGAACGTGGTGTCTTTGTGTTGACTGCCGGCAACAATGTTGTTCGCCTCGTACCATCATTGAATGTCCAAAAGGAGCAAGTAGACTTTGCCGTAGATGTACTAGAGGGTTGTCTAGCTTCCCTATGATGGTAGATACTTACACAGCTATCAGCTTGGTGTAATACAATGTTTCACGTCCGTCGGATCGTGGGCGCGTACCCTGTGAAAGTTTTTGCAGTTTACTTGTCCTCGTTGACTTTACCGGGCATCGAAGTGACCGAACTCCCACCTGTACGAAGCACGTGACTGATAGCCAATCGCAGCGCACCTAAATCCATCTTATAAGCTTGTCAACCGAATCATTCCCTCCAGCCCGATTTCATTCCTTCCGCCATCCAGTGTTAACTAGCGCTGTAAGATTTTCTTCTATTTCTTTTCACGTCGAGCTTAGCTGCTTCGCCCAGCCCGAGTTGTCCTATAATTTTCTGGTCCATCAGACAGTGTAGCTGCTCATGGAAAGACTTTCATCTCTCTCCCGCTTCAAAAATGCCTGCCCGTTTTTGGGCAGGACGAAAACAGGGACTTTGCGCGCACTTTGCACTTCAACGTCCCCCCGTTATCCGTCGCTATCTCAGCTTACTGAAACCGCCACGAAATGCCCTATCATGGGCCCCGCTCTGCAAATGCGCTCCAGCCAAATGGTCGCTGGATATGCTAGCGTAGCGGGACAAGCCGACGTTCAACAAATTCACCACAGCAAGGGTATATATCCTGGAGCTACCATTACCGAGGCGGACGTTGCAAGGTGCCCTCATGCATCTGCGGCACGGGCGGCTGCCCGCATGGCCGATGACCTCGCGGCCGCGGCCACCGCTTCGAAGAAGACCGAGGGCGATGCCCCTCGCACAAAGACTGCTGGTGGTGGTTGCCCCTTCCACAAAGCGGCTACTTCTGCGCACGCTGTGAGCACCAACGGACCAAAGACTACACCTGAGACTGCAAAGACCTTCAGCTACGATCAATTTTACGCCGCCGAGCTGGAGAAGAAGCACAAGGACCAGTCCTACCGCTACTTCAACAATATCAATCGGCTTGCGACTAAATTCCCAGTCGCTCATACAGCAAACGTGAAGGATGAGGTTGAGGTGTGGTGCGCTAATGATTATCTCGGCATGGGCAATAACCCGGTTGTCCTCGAGACCATGCAGTTCGTATTGTCTATCAGTCGTTGTGTCCCACCGTGACTCCGTTGACCTATTTTTCTTTTTGCACAGCCGAACTCTCGACAAATACGGTGCAGGTGCTGGTGGGACGCGAAACATAGCCGGAAATAGTGCGTTACACCTCAGCCTGGAGAAGGAGCTTGCTTCCCTTCATAGGAAGCCTGCGGCATTGGTATTCTCCTCATGCTATGTCGCCAATGACGCGACTCTTTCCACGCTTGGCGCGAAATTGCCTAACCTTGTCTACTTCTCCGACGCATCCAATCATGCCTCGATGATCCAGGGCATCCGTCACTCTGGGGCAAAGAAAGTCATTTTTAAGCACAACGATTTGGAAGATCTTGAAGCCAAATTAATGATGTGGCCTCCGGAGATACCCAAAGTCATTGCTTTCGAGAGCGTTTACTCTATGTGTGGTAGTATTGGACCCATCAAGGAAATCTGTGACCTGGCGAAGAAGTATGGGGCACTTACCTTCCTGGATGAAGTTCATGCCGTTGGGCTTTATGGTCCTCGCGGAGCAGGCGTTGCCGAGCACCTTGACTTTGAGGCGCATCAGAATGCCCGTCAAAGTCCGGATCCCATTAAGGACAGTATCATGGATCGCGTCGACATCATCACGGGTGAGTCGTGCCTTTATGAACCTCGCTACTCGCTAACGTTCTGCCTTAGGTACGTTGGGAAAAGCTTACGGGACCGTTGGAGGATACGTTGCTGGTTCCTCTGATTTCATTGATATGATACGTTCTTACGCACCTGGCTTCATCTTCACCACCTCCCTGCCTCCCGCCACGGTTGCTGGTGCCCGCGCATCCGTCATCTATCAGAAGCATCACATTGGTGACCGTGCGCTGAAACAGGTCAATGTTCGCAAGGTCAAAGAGGGTCTCGCAGCACTGGATATTCCTGTCATCCCTGGTCCATCCCACATCATCCCGGTTCTTGTTGGTGACGCCGGTCTTGCCAAAGCAGCCAGCGACAAGTTGCTCAATGACCATGCAATTTACGTCCAGGCTATCAACTACCCCACCGTCGCGGTTGGTGAAGAGCGCCTCAGAATCACTGTCACGCCACGGCATACAGCTGAGCAGATGGATCGTCTCGTTGCAGCCGTCGACACGGTATTCAAGGAGCTGAACATCAACCACATCGCCGATTGGGCCAGGCTCGGTGGACGTGCCAATGTTGGCGTTGGTAAAGATTTGATAGATCCCATCTGGACAGACAGACATATCAATGCGGCTGGGGTTCCGCAGACTCTGCGTCAGGGACAGACGGCTATCGTCAATAGCTCGGCAGTTCAAGTAGTCCGGAGGGATTTCGAGGAACTTCTGGGTCCGGTTGAGATGAGCGAAATGGAGCGCGAGGCGGAGGCGGCGCTGTTCACGGGAGCATTAAAGCTGGCGACGAGACCTCTTTCCAAGCAGACATCTCAAACTTATGCGCCTGTTGCACCTATCGCAGCTACAACTCAGGTCACTGTCTCTGCTTAGCACACCGTTAACTAGGCTATTACCATTACACCACGTCCTGTGACTGAAATGATACAAAGCTGCTTGCGGTTGTAACGGTCAACCAGTCTCCGAAAGGGTTGCAAGTAAGAAGTGTGCCCGAGATCTAGTAGGATCATTTATCTGAGATCTAGTATCGCTAATCGACATGAGCTTGTTTTCGCTCTTCGCGGTAGTCTCGCCAGGAGGTTGTGATACTTTCAAGTTGCACAAATCGACTAATCTCTGTCATGTTTTCCACCGGGTTAGCGATTGTTACATAAATGTATGAACGTACCTGTCTTATTCCGCCTTTGACGTCGATGAGGTATCTCTGTAGAAGAGGAAGGTATTTTTCAGGGATCTGACTCATCGTCTGTGAACTGGAACATTTATCAGAACAGCTAACGCACTGCTTGTTCAGACCAGATATTCCGTATCAGCCAATTTTGCCTAGCTTTGTTAAATTTCCAGGATGATGGATTCTGAAATCGTTCGTATGCGTAAGACAAGGCTGCCAAAAGGCTTCTGTGAGACTACCAGCGTGATCCAAGAGCGTCGCTGCACATACCTCTGCGGTTCTGATCCGCCAACGATTCGTCTTCGGAGGGATCAGCGAACACTATTAAATCGTTGTCACGGTGTTTTTTTTCTTTCAAACGCGGACGGCCCGATCCGTCGACAGCCTCTCCGCTCAACCGCTTTCTTTTCTTGGTCTTTTTCATCCCACTCGCCGAAGATACTTTCCCCTCAAAGGTCTGGTCGTCATCTGCTTGTCGATGCATCATGTTCTCCACGTTTCCATTGTCATCCCGCGATTCTTCATCTCCTGCAATCTTCCTTGGTTTCTTTGGGACGCCTGAAACCGCGTGTCGAACGCGCTTGCGCTTTCTGGGCCGGTCTGGCGCATCGGTGTCGCGTCCTGACAGTGTATGGTCCTGTGCTGACTTGGAATCAGAATGAAACCACATCTTCTGATGCTCTGTAGAGCTACTTTCTAAACGTTCGGCCACGTTTTCAGCTCGTAACTGTTCTCTCCCTTTTGTCTTGGAAGTTTTTCTGTGATCCAAATGAACTCCAAGCGGTTTTGACTCGCGATCTTTCTTGGAGCGCTGCGGGGACCCCTCATGAGCCTCATCCATCGCTGTCTCGAGTGTCAGCACATCACGAAGAAGGCGATCTGGAAATACGGGTCTACCTGCTTGGTGTTGCGAGTATCTGAAGTACTTATATATATTTAATATTTAATTAATTTCTGGAACCTAAGTATTAAGTCAAGCCTTGCCTATGTGACATACGCTCTTGTTCTCCTCCATGGGTCTTACATTTTCCTCACTGCTAACCTCTTTGACGTCGCTTGTGCGATGGAGTAAGGATCAGGATGTTCGCATTTTAATGCTTGGTCTAGATTCAGCGGGAAAGGTGCGCACCACCTGTGAAAGCGGCATGGATGGATGTTTGACGTTTTGTTCTTGCATGGGCTCTTAGACTACGATTTTGTACCGGCTACAGGTAAGGAGCAAGCGAGACAATCCAGTTATCTTGTTCCTGATCAAGTGTCCAGATTGGGGAAGTGGTTTCGACAATACCCAGTGGGTCGCTGAAGGATGCAGACGGCCCCGCTTTACTGACGCGAACTCGAATGTAGCGATCGGATTTAATGTTGAGACAGTCCAGGTTCGTTCTCTGGTTTAGTGTGGCTTGTGCAGGCTGAACTCTGTTCAGTATAAGAACATCAAGTTTCAAGTTTGGGACCTTGGAGGGCAGTCAAGTATCAGGTATGCATTGTGTCGGTGCTCTATTTGGTGATCAGACTTTGTCCGTCAGGCCATACTGGCGTTGTTACTTTCCAAACACGTCAGCAATCGTCTACGTCATCGATTCGTCGGACCATGGACGCTTAGGAACCTCGCGAAGCGAGTTGCTGACGATGTTGGCAGAAGATGAACTCAGTGGGGTGCCTTTACTGGTCTTCTGCAACAAACAAGATGTTGAAGGTGCAATCAAACCTGAAGCAATCAGCGAACAGCTTGGACTTGCAGGTGGGGAGACCTCCAGGCCATGGAGCGTGCGCGGAAGTTGTGCTACCAAAGGCGAGGGTTTGGAAGAAGGTCTCGATTGGTACGTGTGCTATGGACGTTCTGTCTGCGTTCTGACGAATTTGTACTGAGTTCAGGCTGGTGAACGTGATTCAAAAGAAGTAGAGCAATTTCCCAGTTAATGACAAGGAACTTCCGTGCTTGCATAGTTACTGACAACTTGGCGAACACTGGTATACCCACCGTGTAGCTAGCACGTACATTAAATACCTCCTAATCCACCCTAGACTTTATTTCACGAATGCGATTGGCAGACAGTCGTCAAGTTTCGCCGAACCAGTTCACTGGTCTGAATGATCGTCTCGCGTCCTCCTGGACATAGAGGAGCTGATAGACTCATGTGCCACAGGAGCATCATGACCACCAAAATGTCGCCACCTGTTTCATGTTCAGATGGGTCCTGCCCAAGTGAGTTCGCGCTCTCTCTCTGTCGCTTCCCGTGCTTAATAGAATATTTATAGTGGTTAGCCTCCTTTCGAACGTTCAGTACAAAGTCCGGGTACAGCAGCCAACATGCTGGCCCGATAAGTTTGCGAACCAAAACATAAAAGCTGTTGAGCGTGACATGGTACGTCATGAAATTCTCTGACCCTCGCAAGTATGTTGAATCAAGACGTTCTCCGCTCATGCTACAACCCAAGGTCTTCTTTCGCAGTCTTCCAGCGATGACCTGGCCACAAATCATTGTCGAGCTTCTGAACATCTGTATCCGTTAAAGCGCTGTAGGTCACAGACGCAGAACCTGCGTCAAATTGGGATTGCAAATATCCTTTGAGCCATGCTCCTTGGAGGTCATCGGGGAAACGGGGGATGTGGACCACTTGCACTTTCTCTCCATAGAGAGCAGCCATATCGCGAAGACTCATTCGTTCGCCTTGAATGCGGAACGTGCGGTTTTCAAGGTCTCCAGGGGGGGCGTGAGTGAGTACATATGCCAGGTACCCTGAGGTATGTCAGTTTGGAGACTGTTATCAAGACTGGTAGCTCACCTGCAGCATCTGAGATAGCTGTAACTGACCCGCCTTTATCACCTTTTCCAGTCAAATTAGCTCTCCCGTTGTACTCGAGCGCCAACACTTCTGGAATGAACTCCATGAAGAGGCCAACCTTCGGCCGCTTGATAAGCTCGATGGTGGACCGGTGCAGAAGAAACACCCACATAAAGTCTCAAGTACGGAAGGCGCATGGCTCGGAGATACTCTGCGCCAAGAAGTGAACCGTGAGAGGTGCATGATGGGCTCGACCATACCTATAAACTCGCTCTTGGCGGCAAGAAGGCTCTCCTTGTGTCCTTCAGAGGGTAAACCGTACTCGGATGCTACATACAGTTTGACGCCGACGCTCTTCGCGGCTTCTGCACTGGGCAATTGCACATCCAAGTGTTCTTGATTGATCGCAGAAACCACTACCTCAACATTGTGCTCGCGGAAGTGAGCAGTTAGGGCAGGGATGTCTGTGAAATCGACCGTAACATGCTTGGCACCTGCAGGGAATGAACGATGCTTAGATGAGGGACGTGTCATGACCACGACTGAAGCGCCGTTTGCGAGCAGCTCCTAAGCACTCGTAGGAGACCAGAGTATCAGATTGGTCCTGGATGGTACGCACCTCGACCAGAGGGACACCAATTGTTCCAGCCCCGAGGACTGCAAAAGATTTGAATGTGTTCTGAGACATCGCTGTACTTCAAGGGAAAAACGATGGTAGACTCGTTTGCGTCACCCATATGTAGACTCTCACACAGGGGCTTCACCTTGCTGACGAACTCATGATGTAGAGAAATGGATGTTCCTCCATAACGCGCTGATACAGCTGGGTATGTAACTAACCGCCAGGGCAGATGTCTTCTGACCAGCTCCAATCCCGTCTCTGTTCTTCTGGATCTGATACACATCTTTGGTAGACATCCAGGTTCGGTCTCCAGACGCGAACCGTACCATCGTCGGCACAAGTTGCGACCATGTCATTTGCCCAGTCCAGAGCGCCGATTTCTCCTGTCTGCCCGCGTAGTTCCACGGCAGACAGATGACTTCGAGCGTAAGGTGACACGGAAACGCGTGCGGCATTGCTGACGTCGAACAGGAACAGGCTCCCGGTTCTTCCTGCGCAGCCACTGGCAACCCAGCGACCGCACGGAGAGCATGCAACACGAACGTAGAACGATGTCTTCATATTCGAGTGTGTCGTTGCTTCTAATGGTATCATGGAGGGAGAAGAGTAGGTGTGCAAGAGTGAATCAGCCCCGATTGCGAAAAGGAGGCTTGCGGTAGGTCCAGAACCGGCACACAGACTGGTGATTCCACGCGGTCGACGGGAACCATTTAGTGTCGTTGGATCGGCGGGAGACGAGCGAAAAGGCACTATCAAGTTAGTCCCCTTAGTTGATCGCTTCCTGCGAGAATCGGTTGCAGGCTGACGAAGGTCCCACAAATTGAGGATGCTACACATCCACTCAGTTACACAGTTCGCTGAGAGCAAATGCACGCACCCATCAAATGAGCCACTGCTGACAAGACCGTGCGGTTGCGTGTCAGTGTATAGCAGACTTGTGACGCTTCGAGGAGGAGGTACGACCTTCCTGCGTCCACCTTTGACTTTTTCCTGTCCGTGAGCTGCATTAATGGTCATGACGGGCGTCATTGCTGGAATGCCAGTGCTAGCGCCGTTGCTGGCGGTCCGCAAATCCCACAAGCATATCATGCCATCCCGACTGCCAGTACTAAGGATGTCGCGGTGGGACGGATCCCAGGCAATACACTTCACTGTACAGGCGTGGTGTTGCAGAACTTGCAACGTAGTGTGGGTCGCGACAGAACAAATACGCGTGGTTTTGTCCCCTGAAGCCGTTGCTAGCATGGCATCATCCGAGCTCCATTTGACATCGAAGATGCCGTTATCATGTGGCTGGAAAACAGTTCGCTGGGGCTCTGCGAAGAATATAGAGTCAGTACTTGTAAGACGGATCCGCGCTGCACGTACCGAAGTCCCAGTCTTGCCTCTTCAGCGTGTTTAGAATTAACACCGAACCCTCCTCAGTGGCAACCGCTAGCAGATGGCTGTTATTTCTCTTTGCACCTAGGTGATATTTTCGAAACATATTCTATACCTGTACCGAGTTCACTCACCATTGGAGTATGCGCAAGCGTAAGGGGGTGTCACGAAGGTGTTAGAAGAATGGGAATGACACTTATACATGTCAGATTTATGGGATGAAACAAATGATTGCAAGACACGGCGAGTGGATACTAAATGCAAAACGGGTCTTATTCACGCTCAACACTGTAGATAGAACGACTGGGTACATACCAATATCTTGGGACAGTGCTGCCGAGGGAGGCACGTATGTCACGCCACGGCGATGAACCCGACGACGGACAATGGTCATGTCTTCCAAGTCGCCATCACTCTCGTCTTGATTATTCCTGACAGGGTTGTAAGGTATAAGCTTGGGACGCTTTGTTGGCGTTTCTCCTTCACCCGTAAGTCTACGCTTGGAAGGGACATTCACTGGAGGCGTTGGCACGGATACTTCAGCTGCTAAACGCGGCTGTGGAACATTCGTGCTGTTCGACAGAATTTTATCATGCCATGGCGAGCTACCTGGAGAGATTAGCATAGCAAACGAATGCAATGGGTGCAAGAGACAATGTCGTGGTACCAGGGAGCGCGTTGGTTATGCGAAAAGGGAGACGTGACGAAATCAACGCGTCGCATTATCACGTGACTATTCCCCACTGGTGACAAGTTCGATTTTTGTTTTGTTATAATAATCTCTGGAGGCCGACCAAAGAGGAGATAATCGTTCCTTCACCTTTGTCAAGACACCAAATTATGGCCTTTAGAGTACCTTTGCGCTCGATGGCCACCAGTGCCAGACAAAGCTTGAAGATTGGCATGATTCCTGCAGACGGTATCGGACGGGAGGTACTTCCTGTACGTCGTGCTTCTATCGTGCCTTGCCTGTTTCCATATCCACGGCCAGGGCGCAAAAGCTGCTATTCAAGCGCTGGGGTCGTCGATACCCAAGACCGAATTCATCGACCTACTGGCTGGCTTCGAATATTTCACGAAAACGGGCACGGCTTTGCCCAACGAGACTGTTGAGGTGTTGCAAAATGAGTGTACTTGCGCGTTGTTTGGAGCAGTCAGGTATGTAAGCTATGCACATGGATCTGGTTTAGTTGAATACTATCCAATTCGCATGGGCGATAGTTCACCATCACGCAAAGTAGTGGGTTACTCATCACCCATCGTCGCCTTGCGGAAGAAAATGGATCTTTATGCGAACATCCGACCAGTGACCTCCGTGAGCAACCCTTTGATCGATAGATTGGATAGACCTTGAGTTGCGCTAAGGTTGCGCAAAGTCCCGGAGAAAAGCCAGCCGTCGACCTGGTAGTCATACGTGAGAACACGGAATGTCTCGTGAGTAATGGGTTTTTCATTGAACCCGTAAATCGATCTATTCTTCACAGTATGTAAAACAAGAAGTGCAGACCATCGGTGAGAACGGCAAGGAAGCTCGTGCAACGCGCCTCATAACTGAACAGGCCTCGTGTCGGATTGGCGAGCTGGCCTTCAAAACTGCCTTGGCTCGTCCGCGGAAAGTAAGTCCCTGAAATACGTACTATGTGCTTTGCAAAACGGCTCCATTTCAGCACGTCACGATCATCCATAAATCCAATGTACTCTCCATCACCGATGGTCTTTTCCGAGAGAGTGTTCGTGCCGTCCCTACTTTACCCGGGGTAGACGGAAAGTATGATGCTGTCACGGTTGCAGAACAACTTGTAGATAGCGCTGTTTACAGGTCAGATCTCCAACCTCGTCCCACGTTCAATAATAAGCATTCATCACCTATTCAGATTATTCAGAGAACCTCAGTGAGTCATTCTGGACATGTTGCGAGAGACTTGGACTGATTTAAACAGTATCTATGATGTGATGGTCGCGCCAAACCTGTACGGTGACATTCTTTCGTGCGTCTTTTCCGCGCTAACTTGTGACCAATGTGCTGAGAACACGTTGAAGGGATGCAGCTGCGGCTCTCGTTGGATCTCTGGGTCTGGTGCCTTCAATCAATGCTGGCGACACGTTCGTTATGGGGGAACCGTGAGTCGGCAGGGTAGCGTATACCTTTATCACCTGATATGTCCCCAGAGTTCATGGATCCGCGCCCGATATAGCTGGGCAAGACATCGCTAACCCCCTTGCTGCAATCCGCTCTGCAGCGCTAATGCTACGTCACCTTGGACACGGTGATGGCGCCGACCGAATCGAGAAGGCCGTGGATGATGTGATTATGGAAGGTAGATATTTGACACCTGACCTGGGCGGGAAGAGTAAGACGAGCGAAGTGGTCAATGAAGTGGTCAAGAGGATATAGAGTGAAATTACATGTTCCCACAGTCGTAACACAGACAATATGAAAGCCTCGTGTACGCTCACATTGAAGGCCTTCGACTTCACTGTGTGACTTTGCCAGAAATTTGCAAGTCCAGCTATATCCCTGCCGTATCAGCGGACATTCTGCGCTGGTTATCGATCCATTTGCGCGTTTTGGAGAGGGAATTAGTCTCCCCCACAGGGTCATAAGCTCGACCCCACCTGGATAGTCTTGAGTTCTCTCTCCATCGAGGACAGCACGGATACCTCAAGTTTTTCATTTTATCTCGTCCGCATGTGTTGTCGTCCACGCGTCTAGCAGATCTATACCCCACCTCGACTTCGCGAATGGGCAGGAAAGATACAAATAAGAAGGGGAAGCAGAGGGAGGCTACCACGGCCAACCCTGCTGGCGCCGCAGCATCTGCACCAGCGCCTCCCCCACCTCCGCCTCCGCCTCCACCTGCACCCGCCCCTTCTCCGCCTGCTGCACAACACATACCTCCCATCACGATCGACACGATTGAAGAAGAAGCGGAATACGAGGGCCTGCCAGGTGGGCTTGATTTTATCTAATCCCGGGTAGTATTCGCAAAAGCTAATCGCATCGTGTGGTGGCAGATGGCCCTTTAGACGGTGAGGAAGAGTGGCAGAACGTTGGTCAATCAGATGGCATCGCAACCGATGGCTGGGCCTCCAACGAAGCCGGAAATAGTAACAGTGGTTGGGGTGTTGATGACGGTTTCGAAGCCAGTACAGCCCCCTCAGTATCAATGCCATCTCAACCCGCATCTCAGCAAAAGGATTTGAGCAGTGGTAAGATTCAATCGAAGCAGCAGCCGCATCAGCTACAACGTCGACACCACCCCCCACAACAAACCAACGGTGATCAATGGAATGTTTCAGGAGGATGGAATGGTCCAGGCGCGAATGCAGCCCAGACTACCTGGGACAACTTACCGATCCAGAACATGAACGGTGGTTGGGACAACGCAAATGATGAAGATGAAGGATCGGACGATCAATATTCTGAAGATGATGCGGGTGACGCGTGGAACGGAAGCACAGCGAATGGATGGGGCCAGCAACCAGCCCATTCAACCACTTGGCGGCCCCCAACTTCGGCTCATTCTACTCACTCGCAAACCACATCACAACTGCAGCCAAGCTCGTGGCGAGGGTGGTCCGACGAAGCGCGCAGGTTACCGAAAGTAACTTTCGATGTCGCTTTACCATCCATCCCTCCTTCGACTGGCGATAGGGCCATCCTGTCCCAGACACAGCGGACTCAGATTTTGAACGCGTTGCTCAATAAACCACAACAGGGTCAGCAACCGTCCAATCCTTCGAATAATGGAATGCAGTTCCATGCCCCTCCTGCTGCCACCAAGAGCTGGCAACAGCAGCAAATCATGGTGGCGGGAGCGCCGCTGGAATCAAATCGACACCAATCCCAGGAACATAATCAGCACCACCATCAGCATCGGCCTTCACGGCGGCCACAACAACAGCCTGAGCAGTACGATTTACAGGAATCCCAGAAGCACACGAAGAACAAGCAAGGATACTACAAGCAGACCAAGACACAGAAGCAACCACAGCAGGAACAGGAGGTACATGATACCTGGGGAGTCGGTGGCGAGTGGTACGATCACCACGACGAGGAGGTTGACTATGAGGCGACCCACGACGCATGGGGCCGCAAAGTACATTTTTCTCCTGCTCGTACAGTTCCCCTCGAACCACCCTCCGTCAGCTCCACCGTCGTCGAGAACTTTACTGTCAATGCCTTACCATCCAATAAATTGGGCCTTTCTGCATACCCAATCTCGAGGACACTCTCCTACGCCTATTCTGGTACGGCGACATCATTTGGAAGTAGCGGCGGTCGAAACACAATGCCCCAGATTGCTGATGTGCACTTCTTGGAGTCGCAAGGGGAAGCCCTGAGGTGTGTACGGCGTGCATTTTATAACAAATCGCGCAGGGCGGAAGAACGCTTTCATTGGTTGTTCCCACCCGAGAAAGACGAAAGGGTTAGGATGCTTTTGAATTGGATTCAGTCGGGGTCTTTTTCGATCGCATCTTTTGGTGTACGTGTTGTCGGTCTGTTTCTTATCCGAGGTTCTCCTTACCTTTTCCCCCTTATAGCTCCAGAAATTCCTGCAGACGCGAGAGCGCGGCGCATTGATTGTCAATGCTGGTTATATACCCACGAACTCGATGAGCGAGCCAGTTGTTGATTGGATTACTTGGGATCAAATTCAGCCTACCATGGATCGTGTTTTGCAGGAATCTGTGGGCTACTACAACCCTGCGGTCCACATTGTAATTTTCGTCTTCCTCCCTTCACCATCCGGCAATAGCCTGGCGATCTGGAGGCGAAAGATTCCGATTCCCAATAGTATCCGGCTGGCGTATCAAGCTCAGATCACACAAGCCATTGCTTCCCTTCGCAAGGACTATCCCGTGCTTATAGACCAGTACGTACAAACTCGATCATCCGACGACAGCTGCTAATGTTTGACGTCAATTTTAGGCTTCCCCCGCCTCCCCCCCCACCAACCCCCCCAGAACCGCCCCGGAAGAAGCGCAAGTGGTATAAACTATGGTTATCCACATGAATGCAGCACTGCCTGAAAGATGCTCGGTGAAAATGAGCCTCGAACTAACCTCCTGTGTGCCCTTTGACCTTTTTGGCTGTAACTGTACTGTGGCCTACTTCATTATTTATCAGTATACTACTTTGCTCTGTTACCGTGCTATTTGAAATATTGCTGTCGCTGCTCCACGCAGATGAATCGACTGTATAGGATACATTGTTAGTTACAATTGACTCGACAAGACTACGACAAAATCAGAAACTCGAGACATCTTCCACCTCGTGCAAGTGGCCGCTGCGCATGAATGAAGTTTGAAGTGGGGTTCTCGATTTCAGGAGTTGGACTACCCCTGAATGAGATGTTGGTCGAGAAGGTAATGTATCGCCTACCTTCCCGTCTCCGATGGTTGATTTCTGCAATCTCAGAGCAAGCAGGCGGAGTCTCTCGACACCATGGACATCCAGCGCATTCGATGGCAAGCCCTGATGAAGCGCAACCTCGTGCATGAACGCCGCTATGTTGGCTAGAGAAATGCCAAGTTGCGGTAGCGTGTCGAGACGGTCCCTACGGATTTTTGCATGAATGTTAGCTCTTATTATGTGCTCGAGTCAGTGGGTCCTGACTTGCCTTGTCATCTGCCTGTCCCCTAAGAGCTGACTCAACCGGCTACGGGTGACCGACTCGAGTGCCTCCTGCTCCGATTGGACACGAACCAGGTCACGGCGCAACAAGTGTATTTCCTTCCTGGCACCCTCCAGTAGCGACGCTGTGCGGATCAACTCGCTCTGGGTTCGAGCTGCATCGTGTGTAGATCTTTCTAAAGAGTCCACACTCTTCTGAAGAGCGGACTGACTGGCTGCAAGCTCTTGAAGCTTTGTGGACAGCTGGGTGACGCGCCTGCGGGTCAGTACATAGGGAATGACTGCGACAGGGGTCAAAAAGGTTGCAAGAACGATAAAGGTTGTGATGGCAGGTCGTCTTAGGAGAATGTTATTGTGAGCTGAGCTGTTGCCTGCCGTGGCAGCAACATCCGCGTCTGTGCCGCTTGCAGGCGGTTGGACTATTGTTTGTATGTCTCTTGTGTCCATGTCCTTGAGCCTTTACAATGATCACAAGCGCCGCCCACAGAGCCTAGCTTATGTAATCTCGGGATGGCAAGCCTCGTTGCAAAAGTACTGCATACGCTAGGCTGTGCCAGCAACCAATCAAGAGTCTACGAGACTCTCATCAGCAACTGAACATCCTGGGCAATGCTTCAATACCCTAGCTCACTTCTCATCTGTTCGTCTTAACCTTACTGTTTTAACAGCATGTCTTCCATGGCTCTAATTTCCGACAAGCCATCAGTTGCACCCAACCCCGATATGGCGTCTGGCACGCCTCCGGCTGCTTTGGAACAGGCCTTCACTGGCTCTGACCCACTGAATGCTAATCCGGATGAGGTTCAAGATCCTCAAAACTCCGAGAAAGAAGCCCTTGAATCCCACGAGGTGATCGAGCTTCAGGCGTTTAGTGAACGGAAAGCATGGATAGAGGAGAAAATTAAAGTGAGTCTCACGGAGCGTTGTGATCATAGTTACGCTGTTCCAACGGCACGCTCCAGTTTTTGAAGCGACTGCCTCCCGTCGAGGTCTTCACTGGCATTGACGTTCTCCGGACATCCGCCGAATCGATTCCTGGTCTGCCAACGCGCGAACAGCTTCAAGAATGGCTGGCAGAACATGACAAGATCGAGAAAGAGACAGAAATATTTGATTCCGGAGAGCTTAAGAAGCTCAGAAAATTCACCAAGGGTATGTTGTGTCTCCATTCTCAGACGTTTCATTAACTGTGTTGTAGCCGCCACCCAACGACACCTGTCATCTGAGGACACTGACCTCATCGAGCTAACCCTGACCACTATCTATGAGTTGGACAAACTGCTTCACCTGCTACGGGATCGTTCAGAAAACCTTGACCTTCTTGGTATACGTCTTACGTGGGAAGAGCATCGGCGTGGAGCGTGGGCGGATCTACGCAAGGTATCGGGAGACATTGAAGATTTCCTTACAACTCGAGCTCGATGGTCACCATCTATCTATGAGATGACGGGAATGGTCGAAGAAAAGCGCTCTGCCAGACGAGGTTCCATCGCCTCCATGGCGTCTGACACCTCCGCAACATCGAATGCTGGTTTTTCTCGCTCTGCACGCTTCAAGCTCGCAGAATTACTGTCCAGAGATGCAGCTCAGTTTTCCGGCAAAATCTCGTCTCTTAGGCACGGCAAAATCGCAGGCGCAGGAAAGGCGCTTGACAAGCTAATAGACAATAGCCGAAAGCCCGTTCCGGAGGCTTTATTGGACGAACAAGACAGGCTTGAAGAGAAAGGCATCCACGAGGTGGAAGATGTGGGCAAGTTTGTCATGAACGTTGTCATGCAGTGGCGAAAGTACTACACTTCTCACAACTGCTAGCCCTGGAATTGACCTCCTTTGACAGGGCGGACGAGCTGTATGTGGAAACCATGAAGGATCAAAGTACTGCGCAGACTCTTTTGGAAGAGATTGAGACCGCTAAACTACATCACCCAACACCGCGCCAAAGCTCAAGCTTTACTTCTCGTGCGGACACTCTTGTTAAGCGCCTCGCACTACGCGGTGATCCTATGTCTAATTCGGAGTTATTCCCCCAACCGACACATGCATTGTTCCCAGAACAAGAGTCAATTAACGCGTCGCTTATTCAGACCCTGTCTACCGAGTTCTCCCTAACAGCGGATGTTGTCTCCAGAGTCGATTCACTCTCTTGGGAGTATCGTTCCAGTTACGAAGCCGTTAAGAATGTCGATGCGTTGTCACAAACTGCCTGCAAAATGATGCCGGTGTTCAACTCAATCATCGATCGATTCTCCACCGGCATCACGGACTGCGATGGAGACGGGTCCCCACCAAACATCACCACTGAAGATTGTTTGCAGCCCACTGCACATGCCGCTTTCCTAACGCTATTTCCTTCCATGCTTCAGGAAGCAGACCAGGCTAATGCTGCCGCAGATGGACTGATCCACTCATATCAGCTGGCTCTTCACGACTTGGATCGTCCAGGCATCGACCTCGCATTTTGCCAAAACGCAGCACAATGCTTCGATGCTATCGTATCTTCGCGGGACAGAATGGTCTCCATCATCGATGACACTAATACGCGCGTAGGCTGCCTCCGCCTCGCCCGGAAGATCTGGTCAACCATGGACTGCAGCTTAAAGGAACTGCGGAACATCCAAAATAATGTCGGGGAGCTGATAGAGAAGGAAAGGTGGACCCAACAGACAGACAGTTGCACGGAGCCCTTAACTCCTGAAACCCCTCAAGCCACGCTTTTGATTTTAATGTCTTCACCAGATCTCTTCGACGATCTTAGTAAAATGCAACGGACTCTTGCACGAGATGTCGAGATTCCTTTAGCCTTGCTATCCTCGGAGAAGCTACTTCACACCTTTCTCGCGGAGACTGCTGATCATTTGATGGATCGACTGGAGAGCGTGAAGCAGATGATACAGCTTTTGGATGCCGTCCGCTCGCAGTCGAGTGCGATGGCTTTACTTCAAGAGGAAGTCAACGGACTTATGGTGCGGATAGAAGATCTCAAGATTCGCTACGATGCCACCATAGAAGATATCCTCTTAGGCACCATGTCGGATGAACGCGTTTCCGAGATGCAGTCAGGGCTCCACGCAGAAGCGGACGCTCTCCAAAAGTCTGCGGGGACTTTCACGGACAACGTCATGCAGCGCGTTCCTTTCGTGTCCTGTGGCCCACGTATCGCACTACATCCTTCTTGCGAGAGCTTGTCGGATGACATTCGGCTTAGGAACTGCGATGCAACGACGGATGAATTGGCTTTCACACTTACGAGCCTGAATGATATTGTTCGCGCAGATTCTAATTTACACGTCATGAGACTCGCCGGGGAAATGGGAGGATTGGAGCGTAAAGCCAATCACTTTCAGCTTGCTAGGCTGGCAAAAACTGCAGACGCCGCGATATTGTCCGCGACTAATGAGCTACGAGTGGTCTCGCAAGAACTCGAATCACTGCGGTCGACCTTCTCGTCCGTGTGGGAATCGGATGAGAAACTGGAGCAGCTGCGGATCTTGTTTGAAAAGGTCGAGCACCATTCATCCAAACATCGGCCTCACCTTTCTCGCTCCATAGCACTAATCAGGGAGTCTTTTCGAGAAATGGAAGTCATGCCCGCCTCTCGCGACCTGCACATCCATGACACGTTGCTTGTGTCCCGCCAGAGAGCAGCGGATGATCTTGAACTCAGGACCAAATCGTGGGGCGATCGTGTGGCCTCCCTAAGGGAGGAGCTTGCGGCTACATTACTTCTTGAATCTCGACGAGTGGAAACCCTGCGCATACAACAGGAAATGGAAATGGAGGAGCGAAGGCAGCGAGACGAGCAGGAGCGGTTTGCTGCTCTGGCAAAGGCTAGGGAGGAGCGACCGGTCCCTGAGGAAGCGGAGAAGCCAGCCCGAGGAATACTTGCCCATCCAGAGGCAGAAAGACAGACTAGGGATCAAGAAAAGCCGCAAGGTCAGGAGGTACTCAGGGGTCCAGCAATGAACAGTCCTCAGGAAGCCCAGGAACCGAAACGTGGCGTCAGGACCAAGGCAGAAGGCGATTACTTCCGTGACCTGAAGTCAGAGGTACAGCAGCGCCAGGGGGAATGCAGGTGGCAGTGTGAAAGCGAAGAAAAGCCACCCAAGCGTACCCAGAAGAAGGGTTGGCCCGTCTCTCCGATTCCTGCCGCATCCTCTCGTCCAGATGAAGGTCAGCCCTATTCGACTTTTCTCGCGGCAATACTTACAGCAACTTTGGTACAGACGTATTTGGTTTGCGGGTGGCACCTTCCCCTTCGCCGACTAAAAATCAAGCAAAGGATGAGCTGCTCGACAGGATTGTCATGCTTAGAAAACGTCTCCGGTCGATCAACATCAACGAAGTTGCGAGACCACCGGCTGCTCCCGCTTCTTCTTCTGCACAGCTACCTACTCTGGAGCATTACGGGAAGATGAATGCTCAATTCGCCTCGGTTCTTTCGGCCTTCGCTGCGTTGCCTTCCTCAACTCTACGCCCCACCACAGATTTAGAGCTGCGTTCACTGAAAATTGAAGTTGAAGCATCTGCGGAGCTTATGCAGCGCATACGTCAATTAGCAGATCTGGCAGATGCCGTACATAAATGTGACGCTGCCCTTAGTGATCTCTTGGAGCACATCGATAGTTATCCATCAACTCCAGTTGGGCCATTATCTAGCACACACACCTCCACACACCACCTGCCCTCAGAAGAGCAGCTGAGGGCTCGTATCGGCTTCACAAGGCGTGCTGTAGGCCAGGTTACAACCTATCTGCATTCTGTCAAGGATGACCCTCGCGCGACTGCTGAACACCACCGCATTCAACAAACATGGGCCGAACTCGAAGAGATGGGTAATGACCATATTACTGGCAAGAAATTGCGTTCGTCGAGCGTCCTCAGTTCCGGCAGAAATAGCAGTGCATCTGCCTCGGGACTTAGCTCCCATTCAGGGGCCGGCACTCCAAGTATTTCGAGCGGTGTCCATGGACGGAAGGCTAGTGGGTACTCAGGTCTCTCGGTTAGAGGATCTACTTCGCGAGGGAGGTTCCTTTCCCCTGGACATCCGTCTTCAAAGCGTTCTGTATCTGGTCGTTCGGATAGTCACCGTCGACCGTCGAGTAAACTCTCCGTGTTACCAGTGGATAGTAGTCGTTCGTTCTCTGGCCCATTGGCGTCCACGACCCCAATATCCTCATCTTCCCTTTATAGCTCCACTTTCGCATCTCGGCAACGTACAGCTAGTTTATCCACTAGCGTTTGTAGCCCGACAACACGGCCGGCGTCAACAATGCGACCGCGAGCTCAAACTAGAACACGAGCTTCTCCGACTCCATCAGATGTCTCAGTCAATTCTCGTGCAAACCAACCCCGCTCCTCGTCTTCCCTGTCAACGTGGTCACGCGCGCCGAGACAGTCTTTTCCAATTTCGAACAGGCGTGAAACGCCTCCACGGAAAACACAACCTAATGTTAAAAAGGCATACGTAGCCGATCCAAAAAACAAGCTTGACGTTGCTGTCGGTGACGTTGTCAATAAACTTCCCGTGAATATCAATGTTGAAGTAGTTGCTGACACCTGGAAGGACCAGAGCGGCAAGTATTGGATTGGTGATCAAGAACCCAAATTATGCTTCTGCCGTATACTGCGATCCCAAACCGTCATGGTACGTGTCGGTGGTGGCTGGCAAGAACTATCTAAGTATGTAGATGTCGCGTTTTTGTCGGCTTGCACTAACGTTCTGCACAGATTTATCAAGGATCACTTTGCAGACATGTTCCGCATAATGCCACCCGAGTCTCCGCAGCGCTTTAGTTCACCTCGGGCAGGACCGCGAGAAGAAAAGTGGATCAGCTCTGCGACTCTGTTTGAAGCACCGGAGATCATCACTTCTCCTCCTCGAACACCAGAACCCCACGGTTCCTTCCTCCCGTCGTTTACACTCTCAACCCCAGATGCGCACAGTCCGCACTCTGTAAAGTCCACCCCATCCTCCGGGTCACCGCTGGCCCCCTTGCAATTCATGAGGCGTGCAGATCTAGACGCACTCCCTATTCGTCCTGTCACGCCTTCAAAACCGGCCATGCATCGTCCTCGGACAAGTATATCCAGTGCACCCGCTCGGCATACAGTGTGGCGGCCATGATAGTTCTGCATTTTAATAGCACCCTACTGGACTTATACATGCATCGTCTACTACTACTAACTATTGCATTCGTGTCAAGTTTGTTGGGACAGGGACATTGACTGCTGATACCATTGAATGCTGTTATACACCTTCAAATCACTGCTTTGTATTCGGATTGTTTTTTAAACTTTTATGTCGCATTGATTTGGAATCCGATTGACTTAAGACCATTTTGAAGTTCCGACGCTGCGAGTCACTGCTAGTATTTGCCCCTGACCTTCATTCACTGGCGACAGTGGCAAATGGATACAGATCTCAAATGCAACCGCCTTAGCTGTCGGAAGACGCTGATCGACAAAGCTGTTGTGGTAAGTTATGGGTAGCAGTTAGACGGACATTTCTTTTTCATGAAGATGTTATTGCTCCGTTTCAGACCACTTGTGAGTTATATTGTTGATTTACTACTAGCTCGCATTCACTGAAATATGGATTAGGTTCGCACATATTCTGTGGTAAGTGGGTTAAAGCTTCGTACCATGTCACATATATGGCAAAATAGTGGAATGCGCAAACGAATTGTTCAATGCCTCGCGCCTCTGTCCGGGTAAGAACTTCTGCGCCAATACCTCCAACTTCCCACTGACATCTATAGCTTGCGAAACGTCGCTCACGGAGCCGTGAGTCAATGCAGATCCCGACATACCCAAGCATGCTTAGTGTCCATTGACGGTCTCCGCAGCGATGATGTCGTCGTAATGAACAGCATTGCTGTACTTCATGTCGTCTCTGAAACATGAATAGGTTTGCTCTCTGCGTCCGTCTAATGACTACAAAACGGTGCATATATGCGCATATGCGCCTCTTTTTCGATCAACGCTGATTTGACCGCAAGTCTGTACTGTCTGGTCTTAGCCCGTCAATCATTCTGGAGATCTGCAGCCGGTTCGTGTAACTCTGATCTCCTCCATTTTCTTCTTTATGGACCAATGAAAAAAGTGCGCTTTCATTCTGGCAGTATCAGATCCACCAGGAAAAGTACGTTTTCCACTGCACTAGGCAATACCTTTCCCATACACAAGGCAACATAGCTCGTTTCAACAAGCTGTCACGCGCAACCTTAGCGACAAAAATGCCCAGCTCCAGAAGCAGCTGGATAACGTGATCAGAGAAGGTGCGTCGACTTCGAAGAGTTCAGAACCGACGCTCGAATGAGCTATAGCAAACGGGGAGCTCAACCTCCTTGGAAACAAAGTTTCAGGTAAGAATCGTTCAACCACTAACATTCGGATGTATCCTATTTTTCTGAGTAGACTTGGAACGTGACCTTGAGTTAGAGCGTCGCAGAGTACACGAGTTACAAGATGCGTCACGGGAAAGGGAGAAAGAGTATCAGAAGCTCAAGGTTGGGTCAAATAGTGATGAAGATTGGATGCACGACCATTTGTTGATCAATTCAAATTTTACAGGCCCAACACGACAGAGCGAAGAGAAGGGCGCTTCTGGCATCGGATCCCGCTCGCGCTGCTGGTTCTGGTCCAAACCTTCTCTCCCGTGCATCCCTCGACCATTTAGCAATGATACGACCTGGCCATGGTGATATTGACATTGGTGCTGTCGTAGGCGGTATGGAAGCTCACAGGGTACCCTTTTAATTAACCAATCACTGGCCGTTCAGCTCTTCCAACACTTTGTAGATCCAACGGACACCGATTGGTAACCGCACGATGACAGCCAGCTTTGGGATGCATCAAAGCCGTCCATTGTCGAATGAGCCACTAGGACAGGTGCCAGTGCGAAGTGGTTTTCAGCGCCAACTACTCAATTCGGGCGAACGTTCCTTCAGAGCCGATACAGTCTCGGACAGATCGGAGAGCGCGAACGAGGTCGAAAATATGCTACTTCCTCAATCCGTTCGTGTTAGGAATTCTGGATTAGCCTTCGGGTCGAGTGGATGGGGTACTGGCTCGTCGAGATCCAATCCTGTTCAACAACGGAGTATTCCATCCATCTCTTCTCCACTCGTCGTTCTGATCCCATAATTAGCTTTCAATCCGCAGACGAGACGTGACTTCAGACCAGCAAGATGAAGGTCCATTTGACATCGTACTGGCGGTATCTTCATAAAAACCGACCCCTGTATCAGACCTCTTCACTAAATGAAAATCATGTCACGGAGATAGAATTAATACATGTTGTCATAATCGAGTCCGTTAGAAGTGTGCTGTAGTTAGATACGTGATATCGAATGCCGGTCAACGTTAACGAAAGCAAGACAATACGCATAAATGAGGGATCAAATTGAGACTACAATCATTCACGACGAAGGGTGCCGTTCTTCTCGTCCTCTAAGTACTGGCCGATAGCAAGAATATCCTGGCCAGCGCGACGTAAATAAAATGCGAGGACGTTTCTATCCGCCTTGGGTAACAGCGCTGCAAGCTTGTCGACTTGTCGGTTGAAGTCGGCTTCCGACAGAGAGGACTGTTGATCTGGAGCGCTTCCACGACTGCTGAAGAGCGAGGGACGTCTTACCGTCATACTCGATCGTTGAGTGCTTCCTGCATTCGGAGGAGTCTGAGGAGCAATAGTCTGCGACCTTTGCACGCGATATGGAGGGGCGCGCGGTCCACCAGGTACGGATGGTGCGACAGGTGGAATATTCGCGGGGCGAGGATTAGATTCGGTTTTGTGAGGGCTCTTTGTCAGCACTTTAGCGGGTGAGGTTGGGGTCTGTGACCCTCCTTTTTCCTTCTTGATGCTTGTCTTGCGTCCTAGGGTGGCGAAGAAGGCACCCGTGGACTTGGACGATGGCGGCGAAACCATCGAACGAGCTGACGATGATGAGGACGATGCGATCATGGTAGAAGCTCTCGATGGTCCACTACGGGGCGCTGTTGCGAGCCCAGGGTACGGAAGTGGGGGTGGGGCATTCGGAGAGCTGTCATCCTCAGCATTGCGTGCAGAGAGATCAGTGGCAGAGTAAGCATCAGCACGTCTTGGAAATGTAACACCGGAGTCAGTAGACGATTGTGATATATGACGTGGGGCGATAGATGGTGATGATGTTGATGGAGCACGTGGGCCTGAGCTGTTCACAGTAGCGCGCTTGACCGACGACTGAGGGTGGGCAACTGTGAATGAAACAGGTATAAGTCACATTTTAGCGTTACAGAAGCTTCTCGCACCTTTGTACCTGGTCTCGAGTACCCAATCACCCAGGCCACAGTCATGACTGTACAATTCATTAATCTTGTGAGCATAACCTATCGATCTTTCCAAAGGACTCCTTTTCACGATCACATCCGCGAAGTACATAGCAGACGGACACGCGGATCTAATCCTCTGTATATGAGGCCTCGGCTTTGTAACCACATGGCTGATGGAAGGTGAAGGGGTCCTGGAAGAGCGCTTGCTCCCTGTTGACAATGGGCTGAGCGATGCGAGCGACGGTGTGCGCGGTAGCGACGAGAAACGTTTGATGTTGAGGGCATTCTTGAGAGACTTCCTGTCCACATGCGTGGCGTCATTCTTGGCAGGTAGAGGAGGTAAATTTTCCTCGGTGAACGTAAGGGTCTTGTCAGGATCGACCCAGCTATGTGCCGCGCTCTCATCAGAACTTGGTGGAGAGGCAAATGGTCCCCAACGTGATCGTTCAGGGCTAACAGAGAATCTCTTCTCTTCGCGCCGGATCTCAAGACCTTGTCGACCATCTCTATCTTCATGATGGCGAGGAGGCTCGACCACAGTCGGGGGCGGCACGTCGTTGGCTCTGATGATGCCCATATCATTGATGGCATTTCCGACTGAAGCTACCAAATCATCCATGGAATCCGGATGCGGTAAAGAGACAGAGATATCCTCCGGAGAGGCTGCCAAAGCCGTTAAATCTGAAGCAAACACGCCCTCGCGTGAGCCATCGGGCTTATAATCTGATTCGACGCTTGGTCCTCGAATGCGCCTGCGCATAAGTTAGCTAACATCAAAAGAATGGGTGAATTCTCACTTCATGCTGGTATCTCTTGAAGGAGGAGCCACGGCGGACAGAGAGACACAGGATTTCGGTGGCATTCCTGTCACCGCTTGAGTGCCCGGCGATGACAACAAGGATTTGCCTTTCAGAGCAGCGGTCACTTGCGGTGGTAATTGTAACGCTTGCTTCATTACATCGATGTCACCCTTTTTACGAATGGGCGACTGTCGCGGTGGGCGCGGTGGTGGTGGTGCTCTTGGGTCGACGTTGAAAATGGTCACAGGCGGTGGCGGAAGAGGTCCGGCAGTGGCGTGTACGCCAGGCTGATAGTACAAGTAAGGCGAAGGGGTTTGAGGTGAGTTGAATGTAGTCGATGACGCTGGGGGACTAGACATGGTATCTTGTACACCAACCTGCTGGCTCGAAGGTCTTGGGGATGGTGACTCGAAGATATTTATGACAATTGGACCAGTACGGCGATTACCTATATGCTCGGACTCTCCTTTATCTGGCGTCCGTACAGGAGTCGTGACTTCGTTAAGCTCTCTGATAGGGCTGACACCAGGAGAAAGGGCATCTTTCCTCTGGCGTCCACGATATGCGGAACTGCTCGAGTCAGAGATCTCAGGAGTCCCCGGAGACGGTGATCTCGACTGCGGTATCTGAAATAACGGTGGTTTAAGCACCTCTGTGGCAGCTGAAGCCTTCAAACTATGCTGTAGATCCGATGCAGGCCCACAAGAGCCGGTGGTTCCAACAATGGCGACCTCACGAGAAGACTTACGAGGTACATGACCAATTTCTTTGGAAGACACTCCAACACGTTCCAGTGATGATCGTGTGTGGCTGCTGGAAGAGGATACAGGATGAGTTCCAGAGGAGGAAGGTCGTGGGCCTGACATAGGAGGGGACATGAGTGGTGTCAGATCCGAGTGAGTTTGAGGAGACGCGTCCGGCAGTGCAACCGATGCAGGATCTCCTAAGCGCGCCTCGAGGCCCTTGCGGCAACGTCTGCTATTCGACCGAGAACTGCCGAGGTCAGACTCACGTGTGTATCGCGTGTCTAACTTCTTTACATCCTGCGCAGATGGATTCGGCGTGTCCACCTGTGCGATCGTAAGGCTTCTTGTATCGATGCATCCGTGCGAAGGGTTGCTTGGCCGGCGACGCACACCAACTGTGGGCGGCGGTACAGCGCGTGGTTGCAAAAGATGTGAGTTTGACTCTGACGAGTAATCAGAGGAAGAAGTTGAGGTCGAGTTGGACGAGACGGAACGGCGATTTGGATGATGGGCAGACCGTGGATTTGATGGCGCCGTGCCAGGGATATCGTGCTCCGCGTGGCAGTTAGAGTGCGCAGACTGGTAGTACGACAAGATAGTATCTGTATCCTGTCGCACGACTTGTGGACGCGTGGTGGGCTGCACAGCTGGTGTTCCGGTCATTCTATAGGACCGTCTGGTCTGTGTAGTAAGTAGACCTACCTGGCGTTGGAGAAGACGAGCTCTGAGAGGTAGCACCGTGGTCGCCTCCACTTGCGCGCATCGCTGGAGAAGTGAAGCTGTATAATTCTACACAGCAGACGGAGACATGAAATGAAGCAGAGCCTCGCACTGAGCTTGGGGGCTCTTGTTGGTCTTGCAAAGCCGTGGCACAGTCAAACTGGTCACGCCTGCCAGTGCCAGCGCTTGTTGACGAGGGGGTTTCCTTCCGTTGAGGGCGTCTATCACACAACCTCACCGCATTCGTACTGCCCACCAGCTTCTCGACGACAACAGCAATCCACACGAGCAACTTCCGGTCTGACGTTTCTTATTACTTACCTTTTCGTTTTTCCTCTTACCCAGCAAGCAACCGTTTACCTTGAGCCTTTGCTATCTCGTACTTTTTTTTCTTTTCTTTTCGCTCTCTCGTTCCAGTGGATTTCGACGACGAATTCTCCTGCGTTTCCGTCGCTGCTCAGCAAGGGAGCAACCGGTCGCCTGTCTCTTCCACAACCATCGCTTTTGGCGACCTCAAGATCACCGAGAAGACCAAGGACGTCGCGGAAGACATCGTCTCTCATCCCTACCCCGGTGCTTTCTCTGGCTTCTACGACCTGCCTACGAACCCCATCTCCGTCTACAGAACCGGCGACGCTGCGTGGCCGATGCTGAAGGTTGGCCTGACCCGTCTGCAACCACCCAATCCGAGACGTGGGGCCCAAACTAGGTGAACAGTTGCACACCTTCCTCGATTCCCTCAAAGTCAAGTGGTCGACCATCCATCCTGTTCGCTTCGCCGAGGGAAAGGAAGTCCGCTCTATCTCTGGGTGTGCATTGTACCTAGGTCTCTGTCCTTCAACCAAGGCCGTGGCCGACGGCTGCACGGAGATCCTCGCCAACGCTCACTTCCGCGATGTCGAGATCGCCTTCAGGGAGTCTATCTTCACCCGGTCTAGTGACCCATAGCTTCTCTACCACGTCCACTCCGTAGACTCCACCGCCGACATCCGTAGCCCCTTCACTCGGGCATTCAGATCGCTCCTCGAGATACTCCTCACTTCGAGGGCACCGGTGCCTTGTACCTCCGCGAGAGCAACCAAAGCGACCGGATCTTCCTCCTGACCGCCCGCCACGTCGCTCTCCCGCCGCCCGCACACCATAACCAGCTCTATGCGCGCAAGAATACCGGCCAGCGTCGTCAAGAGGTTGTCATCCCCGGCAGCAAAGCCTACACGGACGCCCTCGAGGCCATGATGGTCAAGATCGGGCGCGAGCTTATCTTTGTCGATACATACAAGAGGGAGCTTGATGCGTTGGGGGAGGCTGCAGAGGGCAAGGACGCCGGGGTCGCCGCCGCACGCCAGGAGTATCAGGGCTAGTTGGCGAAGGCGAAACAGACGATCGAAGACGTCAACGAGTTCCATGGTGAGATAACCAAGAATTGGAGCACGCTGAGCCAGCGCGTGCTCGGTTACGTCGTCCACGCCCCTCCCAATTCCGTCGGTACCGGGCCCAAGCAATTGACGGAGGATTGGGCTCTGATCGATCTCAATCGTGACAAGATCGATTGGAACATGTTCAAGGCCAATGTGGTTTCTCTCGGTACGTTTCGATCTACCTTGCCAAGGTCGTCTAGTCTGACTATTATATCCAGAAAACATCTCGGCTGCCGCCGACTTCGTGCTGAAAATGCACCCTCATCCCGAGGGCCGCCCCTCCTTCAAATATTCGGTCGGCGGCCTCCTGAAAGTTAAGGGCGTCGTCAAGGAGGACGAAATACGCAAACCGAAGCAGTTCGATACCAACGGCGGGAGGTGCCTTATCGTCATCAAAGGCGGCAAGACCACTGGAGTCTATCGGTTGCGGGACCGGTATAGAGTCTTTCATCCGCGAGTACGACGAGTATGGCCTCAAGAGGACGTCTATGGATGTCACCATCCACCCCTACAGCCACAGAGACGGCGCATTCTCCGCCCCCGGTGATTCCGGGTCGATCGTCGTTGACGGGCAGGAACGCATCTCGGCCTGCTCACCGGCGGTGCCGGCACGACCGACTCTACTGACGTGACCTACCTCACGCCGTACTTCTGGCTCGACGAACGTGTCAGGCTGGCCTTCCCCAACTCCTACCTCCACCGATCGTGGACTAGGTCGGGACATCGACGCACAACGACATCGGAGACGCTGGCGAGGCGTCTCATTCCTTTTCTTCTTGCTTCCCCCTATGAGACTTCTTCTCTTTCCGTCACACGCTCCTCCTTCCGTTACGCTCGTTTATCTATCAGTTCGTTGTCGGCGTCGACTTGGGCACTTGGTACTCTGGTACTACGTAGTGCCTGTCTCTTTTTCTCTCTTCTCGCTCACCACTTCGAGGTCGTGTCTAAGACTCTACTCTTTAACTTCGTCTTACGACTTCACCCCAATATAAGTACCATCGTTTGCGGGAATTCGGATACCGAAGCCGACGAGATTACCATTAAGGTCTTTGGGATATTGTCTCGTACAGGGATCTACGTCGCCTGAATATACTCGACGTCGTCGTCGACAACAAATTCGGTACTTCCTCGCTAAGGACGACTACAGCTCTAACACTATTAAGGACTCGACGACCTCGTACGTATCGGTGGTCTCTTCACTAAAGGTACGAGCTTTCTTCGTATGAGACGGGCTTACTGAACGGCCTCCGCCCATCTCTTAGGTGCAGAGTAGTTACTTCGCCGGCGATCCTTCCTTCCTCCACCATACAACGATTCAAGGCTGTTGCAACCAGCTTATCAGGGACTCACACTTCCGGTTACGCTATGTGAGCGTCGAGCTTTAGGTTAGTATTTGGCGATGTTTGTTTCGCTCAACATAACGCTAGTCAGAAATGAAAGCGTACTCCCCACTCAACATTTTTTTCTAGGACGACCACGAGAAACAGTAGGAAAACACGACAGACTCGAAGTCTTGGCGAAAGTCGTTGGGGCCTTGCAGGTTCGGTTCGCTAGCGTTGGAGGACTGTGCCTGCTAGGCTGGGTCAGCATCCCCGACCTCGTATTCAGCTCAGCTGGTTGAACCTGTCCTCCCTTCCTCCTCTTAATACACACACGCAATGGTTCCCTCCAACGGTAGACGTAGACGAAGATAAGGGTGGCGTCTGCTTTGCCCTCTACACACGGTATTGGTGCTTCCTACTATGTTCCCCACCGCGTGTCTTAGCCGAGCTATAAGTCCGGTCGTATTCTGTATGGTACGATAACTGTTATCCTAATTCCGGTTAGCGCTGATGCTGAAGGATCAATAAAGACGGTGCCATCTCCCACCAGGACGCTTCCCCATCATCCTCACTCTGTACTCAGCAACATTGCCGTCGTGCATCCTAAGCTGTCACGAGGCTCGGGCATGGACGGGCCTCATTTGAGGGCGCTACGACGCGTTGTTCTCTCGGCGAGAGACTAGCTCTATCGAAGCAAGTAAAGGAAGCCCTCTATGCGTCTCACGTGGAGTGGACGATGGTGATGGACTCCATTTTGCAGGACCTTTGTGTCTTGGTGGTCGAGGACCATAGGGCTGAATTCCATTATGCCACCGAGTCGGTGTCTGTTTCAATGCCTTTACAAATATTCCAGTCAACTGCATCAATATTCTACCTTCGGGATTCTTTTAATTTCTATATTAAGCTACGTTTCTCGGGAATTTTTCCCATCTTTTAGATCGCTGATACGCCCTTGTTGAATTACTAGTAGCGCGTTAGCTACTATAAGAGATTGCGAGACCAGCTCGTCAGCACCTCACAGGGACAGCCCGACCGATGCCTATGACGTCCTCAGCAGTAAGATCTACGCGAATACCAACATGTGGGGTCTCTGCAACAACCATCCAAATATGAGGAAGGTGTTGTGGTATTCAGGTCCGTATGCAGGTCCATCATCTGCTAGCGTCCAATCGACCACAATAGCAACCGATTGTGGTATGGCCTCCCGAGATGAGTAAGCAACGGGGATGCTACCAACTCTTCCATCCGAAATGGTCAGACCACGGCAGGTACGACTATCTTGATTCCGTCTTTGATGTCTCAACCGTTGTGTCCCTCAACAAGGGAAGGCAGTGACTAGCAATGCAAAAGGAAAACCGACGAGACTAACTTAAAAGCCATTCATTTCTCCCACTCGGTTTGTCTCCTAACCTCGAGCCCATGCACGACTGTCCTGCTGCAGTCACGAGGCGACAACAGGCCTGCCACGAATAGCTACGATCTGAGTTTCCAAACTCCCTTCTTCTCGCTTTACCTTCCTTCTTGCGGCCTTGGGCACCGATTTTCCGCCCTCAGTCACGGTTCCAGCTATGGGGAGTAAGCTCTATTCCGCTCGCGACCGGCATTTAAGGACGGATACGCTGCTCCAGGCGTCGCGCTCGTCATCCGGTATGGGCCTTGCCTGCCCTTGACCGGCGGGGAAATAGATATAAGAGGCTAGAATCCACTGTGAGAGTGCAAAGCGGACGCCGATTTGAAGTTTTCAGTCTCTGGTTTCTTTATCTTCGACAGTCGTGATGGGTAGACACGCCTCAAGAGGAGAAAATGCCGATTCCGACACTTTGACACCGTCATACTTGGATCTAATCTGTCCCGCCAATGTCTTTGACAGGAAGGAGGTGTCCAGAGTGCTGGGAGTGTTCTGAGCTTCACGAACGACAACGACAGTCAAGAGTGGTTTGCTTGCCTTACCCATTTGCGAAAAACACTTTACTTTACTTGCCGTGTTCCCACAAATGCCTCGACTGCGTAGTAGCAATTTGCAGCTAGGGCGACTTTCATGCACTGCTGCCATGTAACCCTTGGTCTCCACTGCAAGGTATTTAGAGCGTTTCATAAATTTTCCATCCGATCTCTTTTCCAGCCCAAAACGGAGTAACACTTTCGTCACCAATAACCCAAGTGTCATCAACCTTGAGCCCCTGGACTCTCTGAAGAGTGATCCGGCGAGCTTTGGCGCTCGGAGGGCGTCTGTAAAAAGCTCGCCCATTGCTGCTAACGAAGTTTTGGAGTCTGTCCAGTGCCCCAAATGACTCCAGTATGTGTGCAACAAAAGGCAGCAGGATGGGTGACGTGTAAACTCCTGCAGCACACGGACTAGTTGGCGTGGCCATGGATTTCGTGCGCGCAACGTGTGGCGCCGAATCTGATCCTAAGAAAAACCTTGGATGACCTGCGACCGTTCAGGAATTCTTCCAATCCTCACGTCCGAAGTAGTGGCACGAACCCTCGACAATAACATCATGCAATGCTTGCCTGTCGCTTGGGTACTTCGCAACAGGTTTGCAGTAATTCCATGACTGGCCCGCCCAATCGTCGACTGTCATGGCCAGGTGATGCGCAGTGATAGTACACGCCACTGTATCGCCTAGTGACTTGACGGCCTCCACTGCTGCTCGCGTCGTCGCGTGCTCGAGTACGATGCGCAATCTGGGAAAGGCCTCGTGAAGCTTTCTGAGGTGCGGGAGGAAATTTTCCTCGGCATTAAGCACACAAATATTCTGTGACATCGTCAGCATTGCGCGTGGAAGCCTTCGGTCATCCGCTTACAGAGACAGCATCCGATGGAACTTCTCCATGAAGGTTCAATACGAGATCGCAGTTCTGCATCTCTTCAAAAACAGGATAGTATACCTCGTATGACTCGATGCCGCCGTCTGAGTTCGTGGTTACGCCTCTCGGGTACGACTTGACACCCACTATGCCTGCTCCCTTTGCCTTTCTAACCTCCTCAGGTGTGAGATCGGGAGAGAGATAGAGAGTCATAAGATAATCCACATCATTGTCGATCCTTTTCAATGTTTCCCTGTACACCACCGCTTGCTCTGTTTTTGTGATTGGAGGCTTGAGATTAGGCTACACTTGTCAAGAGGATATTTTCCAAAGAACGGGAAATCATTCACCATAACATAGGCCAGATCAAAGCCTCCTTGACGTACATGGGGTGTCACCAGTTCAGATAGCTCACCCTGTCGCAGATGAACATGGAAATCTGCGGGAGACTCTACAATAATTGTATCAGTACTATCAGTAGACATGATGGACAAGAGGAAAGCACGGTCACGTGATGCGTCGATGGGACGCGTTCCAAGTTGGGTTTTCAACTTGTCCATCTTATTTCACTTCGGCGACAAGCAACGGCGAGCGACGCTGCATCGTTCGTCGACGAGACAACATCCGCTTATCTGTTCCATACAATTAAGCATAATGGTTGCTGCTGGATCAATCACCGTCGCAGGTGAGTAGCCGTGCAGCATTTCGTAGCGACGGACATCGTGACATATGCTGCAGTCCGTGTACGTCCACCGACTGCATGGGAGACCTCCCGGCTGCCTGAACCATGCTACGATACCACAATTCGCGGGGATGGGACCCTCGCGGCACCCGGTAAACCAGTCACCTCTACGGCACCACTTCGTGACATCGTTCAAATAGTGGACGATCGCATCCTGACGTTCGATCCCGATGAGAAGGACAAAGCCCGCGCTTTCGTTGAGCGCGGATTCTTACCCCCGGGCACGAAACGGTACAAGGATAAGAGATTCATGTTCGATAGGGTATTTGATGGGGAGGCTCGGCAAGATGAAGTGTATGCAGCTACTGCGAAACCTCTACTCAACGGGCTTCTTGACGGCTACAATGCCACCGTATTTGCATATGGCGTACGCCCATCTAGCTATAGGACATGTCTCGCCCTTGCTGACTCCGCCGCAGGCAACAGGTTGTGGTAAAACCCACACTATCAGCGGAACAGAGGGAGATCCTGGCGTCATTTATCTCGCCATGTCCGATCTCTTCCAGCGTATAGAAGATCGTAAGGATGAATGGAACACTGAGGTTGTCGTGACCTTTCTAGAGATATATAATGAAGAGATTCGCGATCTTCTAACCGAACCCGGCACACTGGCTCCACGGGGTGGTCTCCAAATACGCGAAGACAAATCAGTCAAGGTTGTCGGCCTGGTCGAACTTCATCCCACCAGTGCCGAGGAGGTGAAGCAGATCGTGCTGCAAGGTAATGCCCGTCGAACACAATCACCCACTCACGCGAACGAGACGTCGTCACGCTCGCATGCCGTCCTTCAAGTGCACGTCACTCAATCTCCCCGGACTGCATCGTTGACCGAACAGCGCACAATGGCAACACTCTCCATCATCGACCTGGCCGGGAGCGAGCGGGCCGCAGCGACGTCTAATATGGGTCAACGTATGGTCGAAGGCGCAAATATTAACAAGTCCTTACTTGCTCTCGGAAACTGTATCAACGCCCTCTGCGAAAGTGGAGGCGCTATTCGACACGTTCCGTATCGTAACAGCAAGCTCACGCGGCTACTCAAGTTCTCACTGGGGGGCAATTGCAAGACCGTTATGGTTGTATGCATAGCGCCTACATCTCAACACTTTGACGATACCCACAATACCCTTTTATACGCTGAAAGAGCTACCAAAATCAAGACCAAAGTAATCACTCGCAATGTCGTCAATGTTGACAGACACGTCGGGCAATACGTAGAAGCCATCAACCGCCTCAACATCGAAGTTGCGGAACTTAAGGCTAAACTTGCTGGTAAAATCAACGCGGAAACCGAGATCGTCAAGCGTAAAAAAGCAGAGGCCAACGCTGAAGTCGAGCGCGCCAAGAAGGACATGCAGGCGCGGATGGAGCAGATGGAAGCTTCCATAATCGACGGTGCACGTTGCGCTGGACAGATCCGTGCAGCAGAAGCCAAGCTACGGGTGATCCGAACCCGCTTGGCCCAGATTGATAGCCAAGGATCCTCCTCCTCTTCACCACTATCCCCTGACCTTGAAGCAGAACGTGCACTTTTGCATTCTCTCGCCAGTCCAGAAGAACAGGCAGTCAGATCAGACTCGTCTCTAAATACCCGCCTCAACCGTTCACAAAATTCTCGCAACATGTTTGAAGCCACTCTTCGAGCAGTGAGCGAGCGTCGTTCCGACAAACTTGAAGAGATCAGTATTGACAATGTCAAGGCTGATGCACGGTGGCGCAAGGCTGAGATGGAACGGGTTCGGGCTGAAGCAGAGAAAAATGCCATCAGGGAATCGCTCCAATTACAGGCCGAGATGGTGGTGAATCTTCTAGGGATGGTGGGGCGATACACTGTTGTCCTCGGAGAAGCATCGCGGCACCTCAGAACGGCTGTCGAGGAGGGTCGGGATGGGATGGAGAACACCGTAAAGGCCACGGCAACGTCTCTCAGCAATATCGCAGAGAAGAATGATGACACCTTCGCTGCTTTGCTAGGACAGACGACGGCTGCATATACGTACCACGCAGGATGCGCCACTACGGATGCATTCGCTAATCATTCCTTGTCATTCGGCCAGCCGCCTGGCTCAGGGCTTCAGCCTGCAGCCCGATCTTCCAGACGCTCCTCATACACCACGTCACCTCCTCGCAGAGCATACCGATCACCTCGCAAGTCGTTGCGCTCTAGTATCGGACAGCCATATCGCCGAGTCTCTGACAAGGAGAAGGAGAAAAAAGTTGTGCAATGGAAGGACGAAGCAGGGCAAGGTGACCTCGACGATGCAAGACAGAAAGAGGTCGTACCTGTGGTCTCGATCACCGCAAGCGATAGTTCGGAGAGCATCGTGCGCAGTCAGTCAGTCGCAGGGTCGGAAAGCGAATGGGAGGACGAGAGAACCGATGATAGTCTCAGCCTCAGCTTCATGGCAAACCAGATACAGTCCTCATCAAGCCTGCGGTCTAGCAGCATGAGCAAGCGTGCAAGGCCCAGTCGCCTTGACCCTGGATTCCTAAAGGCGAAAGGAAGAGGAACTGCATCAACAGCATCACTTGGATGTTTGGAAGAGGCAGACGAGACTGGCTCTCCTGTAAGACGAGCGCCCCCCCTCTCGGACCGGAGCATGAACCATGTCTCGAGAAACGAAGAAGATTCGGCGGTGCTCCTTGTCCCGAAAAATGGGGACCGAACCAAAAGCCCCTCGCAGCGCATCCCAACATCCACACCACGTCTCGCGGCTTCTACGAGTAAGAATGGACGCAGAAGATCGAACGTTGGGCCCATGCGAAGTGAGAAGAATCGTCGGCGGTCGAGCATTATTCATCAGCCCTCTGCTTTGGGCGACGAAATGCCCGATCCCAATGGCCCACGAAGGGTGGAGACCATTGGGAGGTCACCTGCCAAGAGACAGAAGAGGCTATCGTTACTTGGCAACGCATCAAGGTCGTTGAGAATTAGGGCTCCGAATGGCCTGCCGACCATGAGCACTCTGACCGTTCCGGGTGTCGATCCCAATGCGAGCATCAGTGCGGATTCTAGCATGAGACTCACTACTTCAAAGCCATCCTGGCGTTGAACATTTAATGTGAATGTGTTTTATCAAGCGGGGCCACGTCCGATTGCTCCCTCTTTTGTTCATTTTCCCCCCTATGCCTATCATATACCCAATCCTTCTTGTCGCTGTCTCCTTAGGTTTGTCATTTTTTCATCCGTTGTAAGGAGGGAACATCACATCCTCTGTCCAGCACATGCTACGTCGCCCAATGTTTACTCTAGATCTATGTCTTCATTTACCGTGCTATTGATGTTCCAACGTTCTCGAAGCTGTGACTTCCGACATATACACATGTATTTCAATGATAGTTTTTAGCTTGAATATTAATTGCGCATGAAGCAATGTCATTTGGTACGAAAAGTACACAGGTTAAATTATCCGTTTTACTTCGAAGAACGACTATGGAGCATGTCAAGACAATATAATAGCAGCCTGTGGACACTCACTTTGAGATAATATACTTGCCAGGCGACGACGGAGAACAGCACGACTGCTTGCAGGACAGACCACCATTTCACGCGATCGTTTGTCGACTCGGCAGTGTCTCGATGCCTTCGCTCCCGAACCACAATGTACTCTTGCTCGTCCTTGACTGCTAATAGTCCTATTGCCAACGAGCGGATTTCGCGTTCCACCGGCGCCACGATATCCGCTGAGAATATAATTCATAAACGGAACCGTGAGGAAGAGGGAGGAACGAACCATCTTCAGGGATATATATGATACCGTGCACGTTAAAGCTGCATACGGCACGTCAACCATCGCGAGACTAAAGGATGTCGTTCTGCACATGTGCGGCATACCTCACTTGCTTGTCTGCCATGGTGCTCATCTGGTTCGAGAAACAATACTCATAACGGCCGTCCTTTTCTGCTGTTATTGATGTTGAGCCCGTGCTATGTCTGATCTGTTTGGTCAGGACCTCTCCTTCTGGGTCTGTGAGCTAAACACAAGACCTCAAACTCGCGAATACTAAGAAGTATGGGTACTCCGTACCCAGAAATCGATATCAAGGTGTCCGCCTTCGCCTACTTGATACGTGACTGTCATCTGGTCGTAAACATAAGATGGCGAGCTTGACCGAGAGCGCGGTCACCGACCTGGTCGTGCTCGTGGAGGTCCTCGAAGAAACACTCCTTCTTGGATGCTTCAACATTGATCATGTGAGCGGAAATGAGTGTAGGCAGCATGAAAAGAAATGAGACGCATAAAAATGCCAGCCAAGGGGTGCGTCGTGTCTGCAACATTCTGAGCATTTCGTGCAAGTTTCAATCAACCAAGCAAAGGACCCGCCCCGTCATGTACATGGCAGCGCAGGACCCCGGAAACCCAAAAAGCAAGAGTCGGGGTCCTGCTGTGATATTTTTGTCGGAACGTTGCGATTCAAGCGTGATCGTGATAGAGTTCCTCTTTCTCCTACTCCTCATTCAAGCCCAATTTCTGCCCGCATCCCAACTACACAACGACATGTCAGACTCTAACAATCCCTTGGCACCAAAGGTAACTTAACATCGAGATAATCGTTCCACTAAACCAACTCCATCTGGATGCTGATCTATCCGTCTAGCAGGAAGAGGAAGCTGACGTTCATTTCGAACCCGTCATCAAGCTTACAGAGCAGGTCGAGACAAAGACTTTGGAGGAGGACGAAGTCGTCCTCTTCAAAATGTACAGATCTCTCCCATTTGAATCGTCCGCCATCGATCGGCAGTAACTGACTTCTGTGCCACTATACCTTAGGCGTGCTAAACTCTTCAGGTTTGATACCCCCGCTTCCGAATGGAAAGAACGAGGGACAGGCGACGTTCGCCTACTTCAGCACAAGGAAACTAAGAAGGTTAGGTTGGTCATGAGACGCGATAAGACCCTCAAAGTCTGCGCGAATCATCTCAGTAAGTAATAAGAAATCCATTCGAAAGATGTCTGGAATCTCTCTGGCGCGTTTTAGTTTCGGCCGACATGCGTCTCCAACCAAACATCGGCTCTGACAGAAGTTGGGTATGGAAGGTGGCTGCTGACTATGCAGAGTCTCCACCTACTTCTGAAACGCTTGCGATTCGTTTTGCAAACTCCGATAGTGAGTTCATAGACTCTTCTAGATCTACCGCAGTCCCGTACAAAACTGACGTACCTCCAGATGCTACAGACTTCAAGAAAAAGTTCGAGGACGCTCAGACAATCAATGCAGGTGGCAACCCACCGGAGAAGAAGGTTGATGCTGAAGTGAAAGAGAAATCGGAGGAGAAAACGTCCGAGGGCGGGGGAGAGGAAGAAGCGGCCCAGGAAGAGAAGAAAGAGTGATCGACAATCCGTCTGCATCGATCATGTCGCCGTTTTCCCTTCCATGCTGGTCCCGATGCAAGGGATGGTCTTCCTGTCCTATTGCGACACCGCCCTGTGTCTTTACCACTCACCATTCTCCTCTTATTTTCTATCATCCCACTCAATGATAATGTAGACCAGCTTAACCCACCTACCATTGTCATTGAAATACCGACACTTGTTATATCGAACACAAGTGGGCTCATGGACATAAGAGCGCAAATCCTCAATCTAAGTAAGGGCATTAGACAGCTGTTGCAACTGTATGGCGGGTTGATCGCCGTGAGTTATCCATCCAAAAACGGTTTCGATTCAAACCTCTTTTCCTGTCAACTGTTCCTCGTTGGCCCAAGCTGCCCAAAAGCCAGTACCTTCTCCCTTAGTCCAATACATTGCCTGCCTCTTTCCGAGCACTACGTCCTCGTCAATGAGCACATAGCGAACACTCTGACAGTGGTTTAAGCGTCACTAGGCCATGTTCCAAATAGCCACCTACCGATCCGCTACGTGATGCGCATTGAAAGACGTCAATACGCGGTTCCCTGAACTAGAAAGTCTCACTCACGGTACTTCATACATAGGCTCCAACAACAATGTTTCCTACAGTTCAATCAGTTCTGGGACCATTCTATACCGACGGAGGCTTGAATGCTCACCATAATTCCCCGTAATCCCCTTGCGCCACCGCCTCTTTCGGCTGCTTTTCGACATATCTGATCAAGCGCGGCGCTTGTGAACCGAATCTCGACACCCGAGTACCCAAAAAGTGAACTATACTGCGAGATAAGGGAGCCCCTCACTTCAGTGAGGATACGACGGAGGTCAGGGACTGTAAGAGGGGCAAGGGTAGTGATGGAGGGTAGTCGAGAAATGAACTCTGGGATGAAGCTATGCAAGAGGGGTAAGATTGGGAAAGGAAGGAAAGAAACAAAAGCTTACCCATATTTTACCAGATCTACGGTAGACGAAACTAGTCGGCACATACATCGGCAGCTGGGGAAAGCACATACCTGAGGGCTCCACGAAATCGAGAACGTTATGCGACGACCTCCGATTAGGCGTAAAGAACGGCATGAAGCCTCCTGCGTTTTCCGATTCGTCGTCTTTCGGAGCCAGATTGGCAGTGAAGCCAATCGACTGTGAAAGCGTCAATGGCCGACGCTTGTTAGGGATGATCTTCGGCTACTCACGCCTTTTGCTACCCTACGCTTCACTACCGTGTCCAGACCAACAAAAGCACCACTTAAAATAAACAGTACGTTCGACGTATCAATATTGTACGTATCTGGTCGTGCTGCCCAACCGATTAGTAAAACAGATCCCATTAACCCCCATGACGCGAAGAAACTACGCGGCACTCACAAGGTTGCTGACTCTGGCCCCTTGGACCCGCCTTTGATCGTCCTTCACCCGCTGCACCTGGTGAGAATTCCATTTGTCCGGACGACTTCCCTTGTACAGTCACGACGGAACCTTCCATCATGCGCAGCAAGGCTTGTTGTACACCTTCTCCGCCGACGTCGCGGGAGCCTTCTATTCCCGTTCCGCCTGATTTGCGGGCAATTTTGTCAACCTCGTCGATATACACGATACCGGTGCTTGGAGATGTGTCAGCGACTGAGCAACGGGTGGGATAAACAAATCACCTGGCGCGGACGGGATCCCAGTTGGCGGCTTGAAGCTGTGGCAGATCTACGTAAGCCTGCATATGAGAGCTCGAAGAACTCACCAGCCGCTGTATTGCCATGTCAACATCTTCTCCTACGTCTGAATGAGAATTAGCACGTGAGCCTGCATCTCAACCTATTAAGTACCAACATCCTGCCTAAAACGCATACTGAGCACCGCCGCTTAGATGATCAACGATATACTGAACCTGTGTGAATGACGTGGCATCGCTAACGGAAAATGGGACGTCCAGAACTCTGGCTAGCGTGCGCGCAAGCAATGTCTTTCCTGGATATACAATGATTAACGAGATCAGCGCACCAGTACATCATAGTCGCGCTCACCTGACCCCGTTGGTCCTCTGTCAGTGAGTAAGCTAGTGTACCAGGACTGTTCTCATAATTACGACTTAGGCTTACATGACCAAAACGTTGCTCTTCTCGAATAGTGGAAATACGTGGCGCGGATGCAGCGGTAATTGAGGTGGTGGGAGGCGTTGGGGGTGTGGAAGTACCTGAGCCGAAGTGATGCTGGATGGTGCTAGGACATGATGCTGAGTTCATTACGCACCTCCCTGTTCGCATGTTGAGGACATACCAGCTTGTGGGTTGATTCCGGACCAGTCTGTAGCCTCATCCTCCTGATCTTCCAGGGCAGAGAGGTTGGCGCGTACTCGATTATAGTGGTTGAACACGCTACAAGCCCGAATTTACACCTCACAGACAGATTGTAGGAGTGGATACACACGCAACCGAGAGCACCTTCTTTGCGTTCTCTTGGCCAATCACAAATTGATTGAGATATTGTACCAGCTAAAGACATGGTTAATGGTCAGGAACCTTCAAAGTCGATGTAATGTACCTGTCTCGGAGTCGCAAGACCCGCTGGTCTTGCAAACGAGGTATCATCATCGGACTCTTCTCGTGAGATGTACTGGTAACGTGCTTGGGTTCGAAGGCTGTGGGAGAGTATTCGAAATGGATGGGGACACCGGGCTGCTTGACGCCTAGACAACATTCGAGTGGGTGGAAAAGCAGCAAAGTAAGTTTTGAAACGATATCAGAAGTCAGAGAGGTGTTGAGGTCAGCCTAGCGTACTTACATGCTTTTGACAAGTGGGTAGTACTTGGTTGGTCACCGATTAAATATGTAATCACACGCTACCGTGACCTTCAAAGTGGCTTGACCTTAACTTGACCATAACAGCTACTGCAGAAGACGCAACGCACATGTACCGTTCAAGGTCTCGTTCACCGGCAACAAGCGATAGACACCGCGGTTCATACAAAGATGAAAAAGATTTCTCTAGATACGGTACCTCGGATGACTACAGGAAGAGCTGGAACCGAAACCGTGGTCAGGACGAGCCGTCGAGACGCGGGCGCGGTCGAAGCGGTAGCAGGGACAGGGACGACCTCTCACACCGTAGAAGGCATCGCAGCATCAGCAAAGACGGAGAACATCGCATGGAAAAGAAGTAAGCTTTGCCTAGCGCGTCAATGTCGACCTTACTCACCGCGGCTCAGGAGAAGAAGGGACAGATCGGAGGAGAGAAGGGCTAGAAAGGCAGAGAAAAAGAGGATAAAGGAAGAGGAAGAGGCTCGTCAAGTGGCCGAGCTCAGCGTATACAGTGCAACTGATAATCCGTTCCACGATGTTAACCTCGGGCAACAGTTCCGTTGGCATAAGAAGACTGAAAAGGAAAGAAAACAGGGCCTGTCGTTAGCGGAAGCTCATCACAGGGATGCAATACGACGACAGGAAGCTAAGGAGGAATTGGAACGGTTAAACAGACGGAGGGCAGAGAGAGAGGCGGAGCAGCGACTTCGAGAAGAGGAAGAGAGCCGCATGCAGAGATTGGCGGAGTCCGCTCAGATGTCTGAGTGGATTGCAAAGGACAGCGAGTTTCAACTTGATCAAGAACGCAATCGAGCAGCTATCCGCATCAAGGAGAAGAGGGCCAAAGCCGTGGACTTCTTGGCCCTCAATCTTCGATATGTTCATCCAGTAGAGGACGAAGAAGATGACACAGGGCTTGAGATTGATCTCGATGAGCCGTATAACATCTTAGACGTCGGTCTGCAGATCCAACACACATATTCTCATTCACTAACTCTTGACTGTAGAACCTATCCCCGGATCAAGTTGAAGAATTACATGATGACATTGAGCGCTACCTGTCTCTCGAAGAATCCGATGTTAATATTGATTTCTGGACTGTACGATGAATGCATTTTATCCTCCAGGCTATTAGCTAATCTTTGAATGATCAGAACATGATGGTCGTTTGTAAGGATCGCCTAGACAAAATCAAAGCCTCCCAACGTATGGGCACAGAAGCGGCCGCTGCCGTCGATATGGACGTGACTGCCCTTCTGTCTGGAAAGAGTTACAAACACCTTGCAATCCTCCAAAAGCAAATTCAAGCCAAGCTAACCAGCGGAGAGCCGATAGACACAGACTACTGGGAAGGTCTTTTGAAGAAATTACTTGTTTGGAAAGCAAAGGTCTTTTACGAGAATATGCAGGATGACCGCATATTGACCTCCTTTCTTAGGCGAAGCTGAAAAGTCTGCATGAGGTTGTTGTCCGTAATCGTCTCGAACAGCTCAGGAAACGTCAACGCGATGAGGCGTTGCAAGCCCAGGAAGAGCTGCTGGCTGGCGTAGCCCGATCGGCTGTACAAGGCACGGCAGATGCACGCCTTCTTATACCCTCCGCGGCTTCAGGTGAACTTGATGTCCAACCTGAAGACATCGAGCCCTATGACCGCTCTATGAGTCCCTCTCTCATCGATATCACAAAACTCTACGGCGAACAGCGCGAAATCGATATTACCACGCAGGAGGAAGCGCTTCGGGTATTGGTGTGTTGCTTTTGCTGAGATCTATATTCCGGCCTGACCATCTTTTCGAGCTCGAACAAAGGCGTTCGGTCGCTGTGTCTCGTTATATTCCGAAGGCTGTCCAGTCTGTTCCAGAGGCGGAAGTCAACGAGACTGCGAGCGGTGCGGATCTTGTTTCTGAGGCCCTATACAGAGCAGAGGCAGAGAAAGAATTAGACGAGGAAGAGGAACTATTCAACCTCGAGGAGAATATATCTCATGCTACTTCCTACAACTGGGAGGACAAGTACCGTCCACGCAAACCACGCTACTTCAATCGCGTGCACACTGGATACGAGTGGAACAAGTATAACCAGACACACTACGAGTACGTGTTTGATGCCAAGTTCATTGGGATTGCGTTGATAATTCGCTGAACAGCGTGGACAACCCTCCCCCGAAGGTCGTGCAAGGGTATAAAGTATGTAACATTCAGTAATAAGCAGCGTGGCGTCGGTTTCACATTTGCATTACAGTTCAACATCTTCTATCCGGATCTTATCGACAAATCTAGAGCGCCTACGTACAAAATTGTTAAAGAGCCCGGCAATGAGGACACTGTCTTACTGCACTTCAGCGCTGGGCCTCCTTACGAGGACATTGCTTTCAGAATTGTAAACCGTGAGTGGGAGTACTCACATAAACGGTAGGCGCATAATATGTTGTTCTTCGGCTGTCCGGCATTGATTTTCCATTTCAGCGGCTTCCGAAGCAGTTTTGACAGAGGCTGCCTATCACTTTGGTTCAATTTCCGGCGCAACGTGAGTCTTCCTGTTAATCGCGCTTGGCAGACGCACTAAATGCTCTCAGTTTTATCGCAAATAGGCATGCAATTAAGAAATGTCTCGTCCTTGACCTGACCAATGTGACGTCGTTCACTTTCTTATGCTTCCACCGGGCTCATGATCCTAGATATACAGTACAACTAGCAAAGTCAATAAGATTTTTGTACTGTGTCATTTTCGTGCTCGACTAAAGTTGTTTATTTGATGAAGTTGACGTAACTGACGACGGGCACCAAATCGCGGGGATGAAATGAACATCCAAATAACGTTGGAACAGACATCATGACTTTTCTGACCGTCTCCCATAAATGAATACGACGTTAAACGGGGGCCATCCACCCCTTTGTTCAACTTACCCACGGCCCCTACTCCGCTATTCTGTTACCCTGACGCCGCCATATTATTTCGTTGATGAGTCCATTTGGATCTAAGCTGTTGGCCGTCTACGACAATTCTGCAACACTCGAGTATGACTCGTTTATGACCCCGCGGAATGTGCGTTCTTACTACAAAGACCATGTTGGCCGCGTGGTGCCTAGTCAAGGTGCTGATGGTGCGGTCGCAGGCGGAGCCATCCTCGAAAGGATGAGTACGAATGTCCCAGAGCTCTGATCCGTTCCTCGCTGACTTCAAGGTCACACACTGCACCCGGCCACTACATTGCCATCAGATCTACTACGAACCCTGCCATGGGATTGCCCTCCTGTACTGTCGATTTTCGCCTCCCTGAGTCGATTGATGCGTCGCAGTGGGGCTCTGCGCCGCCGCCTTCCCCCATTTGGAATCCCTGGCAATCAAAACAGCGTTACAGATAAGGGACAGCTCCTCAGAGAATTGGTAGCTGGGCATTGGAGAAAATCGGGTTTGACTCGATGCCACCAATGTGCCCCATTCCACCTCGGACGATACCGCAGCCACTACCTCACTGGACCCTCTTCCGGAATCGCTTCCCGTGCCGACACTGGCTGAATGGGCTGCAGAGTGGGTTATTCTAGTCGATCCTTACATTCAGAATGGCTCAGTCTTATACGCCTTGGTTACATTTGTCGATGTAGAGTCATCCTTGCTGACACTGTCAAGGCATCAGAGGAACTACCTGAGCACTGTCCATGCGGGATGAGAGTTTTAACGGAGACACCTCCTTGAGTATCCCCCTCTTCAAATACCTGGGACAATGGCACCTCCGATACCGGTACTTTTCTGCTCCGAACTTTCATCGGCTGTGCGATGATCAGTGACAAGGCCGTCAGTGACTCGACTTATCTGTCTAAGACTTGGTCAGTCCAGCACACGCGGCTTTACTGTATTTCATTACCTGGCTAAACTGTAGGGGAGAGGGAGAGAGAAAATCTCGATTTATATACCGCTTAAAACACCAGAGCGTGTTAAGACGCGGTGCCATATGGCCGTGGCATATGTAAGTAGTGATGACTAAAGTTAAGGGTAAAGAGAGCAACGAAGAGGATTCTGTCGAGCAGGGGGCGCGTTATAGTAATGACGAGACGAATCAAACTGTAGGAACCGACTAACTAGCCTTCCTCCGGTGCTTGTGAACGCCGTGGAGTTGTCTGCTCTGGACCTGATAGCTTTCCAGGATACGCATTAAAAATCCTTTGGCATACGCTACCGCTTCCCCTCGTGCAGTGCTCGTTCGGACACTCGACTAATGGATCGCGGCGGCCAACGAAGCGCCAACGGAGCCTAGTTCACTCGAGATTCACCAACCCACGTGCCACAACCCGTAAGACCGATTCCACAGCTCTTCAATCCCATTGACTGGTGTCCTGAGGCCGATCGTATTGTGAACAAGAACTCCAGGGTTACTGGAATCGCGCCAGGGGCTGACCGCAATATGTGCATGCTGAAGGCTAGCACAACTGCCAAAGATCTTCTAGATTCCATCCTGGGATCCAATTCCACAGCTCGTCCGCCTCAGCAGTTGCCCTTACGCTTCGTCGAACTATGGAATTTGATTTACGGATATTTAGTGACACCGCGTTTTCACTATATACTACCTCCCCATTGTCACGCCTCTTCCTGTGGCGTCTGTTTCTTGGACTGGCTACTTACTCGTCACTTCCTGCCTTAATTCGATCACCTTAATATCGTTTGAGTGCTGCTCTCTCGGAGCTTTGTCCATAAGTACTCAAAGTAGCGATCATGCCAACAGGAGACTTAGTAAGCTTAGTCAGAGCTGTGTTCGATTACTTGTTGAGACCGTTGGGCTCTAGCCTTATCTTTGAACCACGCTGTGATCGCCTTCAACCATGACAGACACGACCAATCTCGCTGCGAAGATGGATGTCGATGAGGCTGCCATCGATGAGGGTCTTTATTCGCGCCAGTTGTAAGCAGTCCATCCGGTGAGGTGGCGTTCATCACTCATCTTTCTCCCGCATCCTCCAGATATGTTCTCGGCCATGAAGGTAGTGTTACTCAGCGAGTCAACTGAACTGTCTTGACCGAGCTATATCGCACAGCGATGAAGAAGATGGCTACTTCCAACGTCTTGATCGTTGGGCTCCAAGGTCTAGGTGCTGAGATCGGTACGGCAAAATATTTGGATTTGCTGTTATGATACTTGTATTTATGCACGTTTTCTAGCCAAGAATGTTTGTCTGGCTGGGGTGAAGTCTGTAACACTGTATGATCCTGACCCTGTGAAGCTACAAGACCTGAGCACGCAGGTTGGCGCCCGCATATGGCCCTTCTGTGGCACCTTCTGACGTCGTTATCATCAGTACTTCCTTCGCGAGGAAGATGTTGGGAAGCCACGAGCAGCGGCTATGCTACCACGCGTCTCTGAGCTGAATGCGTACGTTCCCGTGCGCGATCTTGGGGGCCAGCCAGGCCAAGAAATATCAATAGAGCTTATACAGCCATTCCAAGTGGGCCCCTCGTCTTTGTTTGTCTGTGCGCACTCTAAGAACAGCAAATCAGGCCGTTGTGCTATGTGGCATCCCGCTACAAAAACAACTTGAAATCAATGACTGGACTCATCAGAACGGCGTCCACTTCATCGCTGCAGAGACTCGAGGTCTCTTCGGGTAGGCTCCCTGCAACTCGTGTTCGTCTATGCGTATTAACTGGCTGGAAGTTCTGTGTTCAACGATTTCGGGTCCAAATTCACGTGCGTGGACCCAACAGGCGAGCAACCGTTGACTGGAATGATTGTATCCGTGGATAAAGTGAGTCTTTACATGAGTCAAACAAGGTATATAAACTTGTTGTATTAGGACAAGGAAGGCCTTGTAACGTGTCTTGATGAAGCACGTCACGGTTTGGAAGACGGTGACTTCGTAACTTTCACTGAGGTCCAGGGTATGGAAGAGTTAAACGGGTGTAAGCCACGAAAAGTGTCGGTCAAAGGTCCTTACACATTTACCATTGGCGATACTTCAAGTTTTGGTGATTACATTCGAGGTGGTATCTTTAACCAGGTCAAGATGCCAAAAATTCTTGAATTTGTAGGTCCATATGCTCTTTTGAGAACTTGGCTGAGCTTTGGCCAGAAATCGCTGCGGGAGTCACTAAAGGCCCCCGAGTTCTTCATTACTGACTTCGCCAAATTTGACCGCCCGGCTACTCTCCATGCAGGGTTCCAGGCACTTTCCGAGTTCAGATCCCAGTACCAACGTCTTCCCCGGCCACGGAACGCCGGAGATGCTACTATCTTTGTCTCCCTTGCGAAGAAGATAGATCCTGACTCTGACGAACAGACCCTAGTGGAGTTATCATATCAGTCTACTGGTGACATTGCTCCAATCACGGCTGTCATCGGTGGCTTCGTGGCTCAGGAGGTCCTCAAGGCGTGCTCAGCGAAGTTCCACCCTATGGTCCAACACCTGTATTTCGACTCGCTTGAATCCCTTCCCTCCTCTCTGCCCACTGAGGAGGATTGTCAGCCCAATGGAAATCGGTATGATGGACAGATCGCGGTGTTTGGGAAAGCATTCCAGGACAAAATTGCCAATCACCGTCAGTTTCTTGTTGGCGCTGGAGCCATTGGATGCGAGATGCTGAAAAACTGGAGCATGATGGGTCTCGCCATTAGCTCCGGCTCCAAGATCCATGTTACCGATCTTGATACCATTGAAAAGAGTAACTTGAACAGGCAGTTCCTCTTCCGCGCGAAGGATCTCGGGAAGTTCAAGTCAGAGGTGGCGGCGGCGGCGGTAGCAGACATGAATCCCGCGCTGAAGGGCCACATCCTCTGTAGGCAAGATCCTGTCGGCCAGGCCACCGAGAGTGAGTCTTACCATCACCGTGTACGCTGCTCGGTTTATCAACATGTCGACAGATGTCTTTGACGATGACTTCTTCGCTTCCATTGATGGTGTGACCAATGCTTTGGACAATGTCGCAGCGCGTAAGGATTGCTTCTTGTGAGCAGTGTGGACCTCACTCAAACGTGGTTTTAGGTGTATACATGGACCAGCGTTGCATCTTGTATGAGAAACCCCTCCTGGAATCGGGAACAATGGGCACGAAAGGCAATGTTCAAGTTGTCATCCCTCACGTAACGGAATCCTATTCTTCGTCCCAGGATCCCCCAGAGAAGCAAACACTTTCTTGCACGGTCAAGAACTTCCCGAACGCCATCACGCATACCATTGAGGTAGCTATGTCCCTAAGAATATGGTGCATATACTGAATTCTGCCTATCAGTGGAGTAGACAAGAGTTCGATGCAATGTTTGTCAAGCCCATAGAGTCCGTCAACCAATATCTGTCAGAACCCAATTACTTGGAAAACTCCCTCAAATATTCCGGACAACAACACGATCACGTCGGACAAATTGTGTCTTATTTGGTCACCAATAAGCCATTGACCTTTGACGAATGCATTATCTGGGCCCGTATCCAGTTCGAAGACAAGTTCAACAACGCGATCCGACAGCTACTTCATAGCTTACCCAAAGACCACCTAACGAGTACTGGACAGCCATTTTGGAGTGGTCCCAAACGAGCCCCAGATCCACTTACCTTTGATTCTTCGGACGTGAGTATCGAGACAACCAAGCAGCGCCAAATGGAGGCTGATGATCTGATCAAGTCAACACATTTGTCGTTCATCATTGCCGCCGCAAATCTTCATGCATTCAACTATGGGCTCCGGGGCGAAACCGACCCCACTATCTTCAAGAAAGTTGCCGACTCCATCATTGTGCCCGAATTTTCTCCAAAGAGCGGAATGAAAATTCAGATCAACGAGAATGACCCCGTTGATCAATCGAACTCCGGTACGCTTAATGAGCATGTTGTAGCGCTTCCAGCTGAGACCGACGTCAGATCCTGATGACTCGAGCAATCTTATCAAGAAGTTACCTCCGCCTTCCTCCCTTGCTGGCTATCGCCTCACCCCTGTTGAATTTGAAAAAGACGACGACACAAACCACCACATCGATTTTATAACCGCAGCGTCGAATCTCCGTGCAATGAATTACAAAATCCCCATTGCCGACCGCCACTCAACGAAGCAGATAGCGGGCAAGATCATTCCAGCGATTGCCACGACCACTGCTCTGGTTGTTGGTTTGGTTTGCCTGGAACTCTACAAGGTGGGTGCGTCCCAAAATCTACACTGGTCATTGATTGTTGATCGGCATCTAAGATCGTCGACGGGAAGAGCAAACTTGAAAACTACAAGAACGGATTTGTCAATCTTGCTTTACCATTTTTCGGCTTCTCTGAGCCCATTGCCGCAACAAAGAACAAGTTCGGTCAGACCGAATGGACTCTCTGGGACCGTCTCGAGTTCAAGAACGACCCAACTCTCAAGGAGTTCAACATGTGGTTCAAAACTCACCACAATCTCGACGTGACCATGGTCAGCCAAGGAGTGAGCATGTTGTGGAGCTCGTTTACGGACAAGAAGAAGGTGTGTCCTGAGCCAGGCTTAGTCACTTGTCGTTGATTCCAATTGTTGAATCAGAGCACTGAGAGACTATCCATGAGGTTCAGTAAGCTAGTCGAGCACGTCAGTAAGAAGCCTATTCCACCCCATACGAAGCATTTGCTAGTAGAAGTCATGTTGATGGATGATGAGGGCGAGGATGTCGAGGTAAGTTACAGCGTTACTATTGATGCCTGTACCCTTATCTTCTCCCAAGGTACCGTTCATTATTGTGCGCATTTGAAGTAGTTCAGATAAATCGGAAAGAAGTACACAAAACCTGTAACTTAGAAAATGCCGCCAGTATCACTGATCATTTCTCAATTTGCGAGCAATAATGCAACGAGCGTTCAGAGGTAGGTGGCATTGGGAAGCGTATGCACTAAGGTCTACGTACTTACGAGCTCCACGCCGAACGCAGTGGCATGCAGGTCAGTATAACTACTTACCTATGAAGGCGGGAGGTGACGAGTAGAAGCGTACGTGTACGGACATCACTCGAGAGGGAATGCGGAGAGGGATTGGGGACTATCGGGGTAGCGAATGCAAGGAGGGAATCGGCACTTGTCAAGTGAAAAACAAATGAAAAAGCGGGAGAAACGAAAAGTGAGGAAGATTTTTTTGATGCATTACGATAAGATTTTCTGCATGTTTTTCTGTTTTTCGTGTTGCGTTACGACGATAAGAACGTAGCAAGAAGAACAACTGGGTCGTCGTCGAAGGGTAATTAGGTTAGCTGGCGTGAAGATAACGAAATGAGAACTTGGTACATCGACGGTTGAGAACAATGAACCAAATTGGTCGTGAATGTTCAATCCATGAACAGCGGTATGGAACAAGGGGGTAGTCCGAGGATATCAACCGGCTTTCGAGCGCGACAACTTTGCCTGAAACGACTGGCAAGGGCGTTACGCAGTCGAGACATCGAGAGGATAAGACAAGAACTCGGTCCCAAGACAGGATGGATATGTCTTTATAGCATAGGACCTGAGGCTGTATGACACAGTGCCGGAGAGGAAGAATAGAAATCCAGTATTCACAGGCCGCAAAAGGGTCGTGCATAGGTCAAGAGAGCGGAGATTATGGCACCACATGGAAAGGACCAGGTGCAGCATTATGGTCGCGGGAAACGACAAATATAGGCGATGCAAATTCTAGAAAATATCCCCAGAGCGGCGGTAAGTTGGTAAATCAATGGCGCGTTGCAGCCAACGATTGTCTAGGCCCGACAACGCCGTAATGTTCAAGAGGTGTCCAGGTCTGAGTACGATGTCCTGTACCATCAGATGTCATGCGAACGTCACTGCACCTGTAGCCAACGTTTCTGTGGGAGTCCACGCGATCACGAGACACGAAATAGTTGGAGTCGTAGTAGGACTGCAGTTGGACCCCGTTGGCTTGATGCCACTGATGATACTGAGATACAGGCAGCATATTCCCCGCGAAACTGCGATCACGATGTTGGCGGACAGGAAGATAGGCTGCTGAGTCCGCAGGCCAACCATGATACATTGCCGGGGCTGGGGCGACATACTGAGGTGCAAAGGAGGGCTGCACAGGTATGTAAAGAGCTCCGATACGATGGGGCGCTCGGTTGACAGGCTCGTCGCTTGTGGGACCCCATTGCACAGAAGACGGTATGGTAATGTCAAGATGATGGTATGGCAGTTGACGGGAGCGTTGTGATGCCACCTCCCATACTGTCCGAGCGGTATGGATCTCTGAGTTAGCGCAACGTGTGGAGATTCCGTTGCTTGCATGACGTCTGGGCAGATATTCTTCTCGAAGGGGACCGTCTTCGTCCAAATCGATATCAAATGACTCGCAATGACCCGAGGCACCAGTGATCCTCAACTTGTCCTTGAGCCTCTGCTCGCCAAGAAACACAGGTTCATCCGAGAGGTACGCATGAGGGGCTTCCATGATGTCTTGGATAGTGTTCAAAATGACGGTGTGAGGATTGAAGGAAGGGCGGGAAATGGGTTGCGGATACTTGACCGCGGACAGGGACTGATGGTACGAGTGTAAGTGACTGAGCCACAGAGACCAGGCAGACGGCGAAATTGATAGATCATGCGACAGTATATCGAGTGCAAGGTACTCGAGTTTGTTCAGCGATTGAACGGGAACGGTAGAAATAGTATGCCTGTGGGGAAAAAAATTTGAGAACAGAAGATGCACAATGATAGGAGCCTGCTAACCAAGTCTTGTTTGAGAAGGTATGATCATCTAGCCACTTATTAGCTAGCATACACCCCAACACAATCAGCCGAAACGTTGCAGTCCCTTCCACTGTTTCGCCGTCAATATTGTTGCGGTTATCACCAAATAATTCCGCCCTAAATCTCCGCTCTTTCACATGTTCGAGACCTAGACCTGCTGCTCCAAAGTAAACTGGCAGGCGCACGATATACCACAAGGCCAAAAGGATCGCAGACGGCTGAAGAAGGGTTGACATCAGCAAAGAATGGACCGAACTCGCCAGATGAAGGGGCGCCGAGTGTTGAAGCTGAGCCGCATGAGGAGATCTGTAATGACCAATTCAGTACATAACGTTGACAAACGAATACTATCCTTGACGCACGTGCAACGAGCAATCGTTTGGGGAGGAGAGATCGCGTTCGTGCAAACCTTCCAGACGTAAGAAACGATCCATTCTGCCATTGGCTCCGCAAGCTTCCTGTACGTTAACGTTGCGGGTGCAGAAGGTTGGCTCGCCGTGGTTGGATTGCCCTCTTTGACATCCGCCCGAGAATAAGGCTGAAGATGACAGCAGTTAGGGGGACACCGAGACCCGCAATGAGCCGAAAATGGGAACGTGTAGAGCTGCGATCTTGGTGCCAAGGGCTCGTACGGGAGAGATGGATCAGATGTGGCGACTGCACGATCTACATAATCACCGAAGGGCGTCAGCGGCTCAATTGGACTCGAGCCCATATCACCACCGATCCACTCGGGAGAGTCATCCTCAAGGATGGGAGCGAAGGAGCTCAATTCATCCTCAGCGTGCAAATGAGAAGAACGAAGGCATCTATGGGCATCTGTGGCGGGGTAATCAACACGGTTCTGTTGCATGTCTACCACAGGAGAAGTCGGGGACAAGGGACCGCAGGGTGGCCGGGCGTTCTGGGTATCAAACTCGGGAATGTCGAAGCCGGGCATGTGGTGGGCCACAGGAGACATCGTCTCCAAAGCACGGGTCTGAAACAGGGGTTCCAGGGGCGGAATACACGTTTCCACGTGCGCTCCTTTAATGGCGGACGCGCCGATCGCGCCAGCCAACCCTTTACAAAAACCCTGGTTCTGTCTTTCTGTCACGGCCACGGGACCAAAATCGACTTGCCAACCCTGACGAACTTCGGTTGTGGTGCAAGGCGAAAGGGGATGGATGCACCGCTCGCGACCACCAGATGGCGGTAGTGGACACGCGGGGGACAGGGAAACGGAGCGCTCCGGATGGTGTGAGACGGAAGAGAGTATCTTCAAAAGATTTCCAGCTTTGACACGTTTGTGGGTGGAATCTGTCGTGGAATTGGAGTGGTGAACGGGGACTGGCATCTGCAGTTCGAAGATGGACAGAGATTTGACTGCCAATTGCACCGCGAGGACAAGAGCAGTCGGATCCCTAATCTAAATTGCTCCGTTATAAGGAGGGAAGGATAGAAAAGGTCGTTAGACGAGTCGTGAAATAATCCAGGGTACGAGGCTAGAATAGGAGGAGAAACCGAGATGCGGTAGAATGGCTAACGCGCAGCAAAGGCGTGCCTTTTAGGATGCTCCGAGTCAAATGTCAGAGAGCAGGATATGGCGTTTCAAGAGAAGGCGCCGCTGCCAAAGACGGGGTTGTAACGCGGGGAGAGCGTCTAGGAAAGAAACGAGGGAGGAAAGGAGACTTGACTGATAGATGTGTCGACCACGTCGCCGATGGCTACCACGGATGCTCCCTCGTCTATCCCAACGACGCCGGCGCTGTCACAGACGATGAGCCGAACCACTGGAGAAATTTCGTTGGCGAGAATGAGACCGACTGAAGGTCGATCCACAGCCAAAATGGACCTAAGAAACAAACCCCCTCGTCAAATTTTTATATATAGGGTGTCATGTAAACGAGATTATGTGAGCTTTTCTCACGATTTCACAGGCACATTCCACGGCTATGATTGGCTGGAAGCGGTGTGGGACCAGCTGTGGCGTGTTGGGCGTCGTCCACGTCGGCTGGGACCGCCTACCTGGAGGCGCATGTTCCCTGCTGCGAAATGGTTGGGTAAACGTGAACGTGCAGCATTATGTATCCTTTGCGTCCATTTTCCCCATCAGTTTCTCTTCCCCATGATCCATGCCAGACGTCCCCAATTAAGTTAGCAGCCACGACAGTCTTCACAACCATCAAGTTCCGTCATCGCTGGCCATCGCCGAACAGACATGCCAGCTATCAGATCATGATCAGTTGGTCAGCTGTGTGGCCTCAATGGAACAACACACGGCACGGCATCCGGTGTCCGAGTTCTGAGGACAAATCACACAGACAAAGTTAGCTCTCCATGACTCGGCCAACTCAGGCATTGGTAATCTCTGCGCCTCCGATGCACGTGATCCAATGTGGGGGGCGCTATTTGACCTTGTTTAATCTTGTTGAATTCTCAAGCCTTTGCCAAACAACCTCGTGCCACTCCATGTCCATCTACGATGAATATGGCTTTTACACCCCCACCCTCATATTCCGGTGACATGCAAGACGGAGCGAACGTGTCACAGCAATTGGGACTCGATTCCATTACCTTGGGTCAGCTCAGGGCAATGGTCACATCTGCACCTAAGCCCAAGGCAGGCAAACCCATGTCCCCCGCTATCAGCTCATTCACGGTCTATACATTTTACAGCAGTCTTTTTATGACTTTCGCTACGATGACGAGGACACCGTAATGAATGAAATTGATGAATTCTATTCGTACGTCGAAATGCCGCAGGTAGCAGAAAATCTAAAGGCGTGGCAACAAGGCTCGTTTCCAGGAGGTACGTCTGCAACCCAACCAAGGACGCCGCCATCACTCAAACTATTATGTCTATCATACAGAGTGGACAAGCCTTCAGACTACCAATGCACAGCGAAAGGCACATGTTGAGATCCTTTTGGAAGGCCTCGAGCACCGCGACGCCGAGATTAGATTCACAAACGCCCGTCGTCTGTTTTACGTGCTGCAAGGTTTACCGCGTTCGATTTACCTACACGGCGTGGACTTATGGACTTTCGTCAGGCACATTTGCTGAAACGACATCCCCGGAACATCAGTTGCACTGGATTTACGAGAACTGCAAGGTGGTCCGAAGTGCCAATGGCTTGAACATGATCGTGGAATCGATGAAAATTGCAAGTCAAAAGCATGACTTATTGTGGTGTGTTCCGAGTCGTATCAGTAATATCTCTGTCTTCATTAAGGTCAATACAGCTCGCTTTCCGATACGGACGCGGCGCATTTCCGTATCACATCTTCAGAGAGGGCAGACTTCCTTGAGGAATTTACGACAGAGATATCAGTGTACCTGGGAATGATGTATCATTTAATTGAAGTTTTCAAGGAGCGGGATGACTTCGCCGACGAGCTGAGTGAGTTACCACAGATGAATCTATTCCATGACTAATTGTGATATCTAGTGAGCATGGAACCTCCTTTACCTGTCTATTTGTTCAACGTCGTGTCTGGTTTGAAAGACAAAAGTGCAAAAGGTTACCCTATCAAGAAGGTGAGAACACTCACCATGCGCAGTTTCTATCTCCTCTCATTCGAGTACAGTTACTTCTTGTACTATGGAAAACCTTACTGGCATGCTGTGGTGGGATAAGAGAACTTACACGAGTGAAGAAGCTTGCACGAGAGCTTGCCTTGCTCCCTTCAGTACTTGAAGAAGGCGAGCCCCTCCTTCACATCTCTCCGGTGCCAAACCTGATATCACGGTCGCCAGCCATCCCCATCAAATGTACACCATTCGACTTGGAGACGTTCCATCAAGAAACCACTGTCAAATATCCAACGTTTACCCCGCCGCCTCAGGGCCCAATGCGAGGCAATTGTACTACGGACGCGGGACCACAGGCCAAATCTCCTCTATCACTTCCCACCGTCAAATTAGCACAGGCATACTCACCCATTCCCGTTCGCCATCATTACCACCACGATGACTCAGACCCTCAAGTAACAATGCCTAATGGAGTCAATCAATCGTTTCAGCAACAGTCACAAGTAGCCTTCCGTCCGAATCCACAGCCTGCAACGCCTGCACCTTCCCCACCACCTTCTCCGAAACCGAAGAAGCAACAGTACCAAACTGATCAAAACCGGCCGTTTTTATTCCCCTTTTCCCGCAAGAGCAAGTTTGGAACCAACAATGATCGACTTGTACCGTTTGCCATTGACGAGGCACACAAACTGTACAACCAGCATATGTATGTGAGTCTCTCGCTCTGGCAGATGTGGCGCACAAGGGAAGAATGCATGACCGCTGAGAGCGGACTGCAACGCATGCCCGGATCGGAGGGTGACATTGAACCGCCGAAGGTCGCCTCAGAGGTAGGCCTGCTGTTCACTATATTAAATAACCGATGTTTACATCAGTGTTCCAGGATCCTGAGACTGCAGAGAATTCGCAGCCCGATGTCGCGCTACTCGATTCGAAAATCGTTGAGGCTGAGATGGCACTCGCTGAAGGTTCCTGCGGAGTGCAAGAGCGCAAAGCCAGAGAGAGGAAGGAAGATCTCATGCGTTTGAAAAGAGTGGAACTCATTTATGTGAGAAACCATGTCTACTGCATGTTTCCCTTCCACTGACGCACTCTTCTCCATCCAGAGTTCTGTTCTCCCAGTGTTGTCGGGATGGGTACTAGTACTCCTAAAGTTGCTACTGGCAACTGTGTCGGCAGGCACCGGTGGGCAGCAAGTTCCTCAGTCATCCACGTCTTCTGTCTTCCCTCCTGGAGTCGCCTCGCGTAAGTCGCAGGGAATCTAGAGATGTTTTGCGTGCTTCTTACTCACTTGAGGTCCAGCTCACGAACAACCCCCTGCTCCCCCGCCTACACTCGATGACCTTGACGTTACTCGGCACCGTGAAATTACGTCCAAAGCAGTTTCTGCTATCCTCCTACTGACGTTGAAATGGCTCAAGGCGTCCCGTAAGCCGTGCCTTCGTTAAGGCATACCTTTGTTTATACATCCTAAGCAGACGTGATGAAATTCCATCATCTCGGACAACTATTACTTGATACGAATTGCCTACTTCTCATCCTGAAGATGTTCGGATTGCAGGAGGTGTCAACATCAGTGGTTTCAAAGGCTGATTCTCCTGACCACAAGTAAGTAGTCAAACATTTTCTGATTAGTCCAGAAACGTACGCGGGTAGTTTCTTCCGGTATTGTCAGATACACCATGCGCGAGTTCCTCCACGGATGGAAGAGGAGAAACCCCGCTCTGCACATGTCGTGTGCCAGACAAAAAACTTGCCAAACGGGCAGAAGCAAGAAGAAGAAGTGGAGATGATCACCGACTTTTCTTGGCGGAACTTCTTCTCGACTATCAATTTTGCGAAGATCATGCAGAAACTCTCCAAGAGTCGATCGCATCGCATATGGATGTTGGTCCAGTACAAAAGCTCTGTCAGCAAACCATTACGTCTTGCAACGACTTCGTCATTGATCCGCTATATGCCAGGCTGTCCTGAAGAGAGTGCTTCGCGTGCCTCATCCAATGTTGCAGCTGCACGTTCTGAAGCTAATCAAGAGCCAAGTTCCATTCTGTGGTCGGAAGTGGAGACAGTGTACGCTGCTAGTTGCAGGCACGGCTTTTGGGCTCACCGTTGCACAGCGAACATGAAGGTCATCACGTCTATATACTTAAATTGTAGGCCCGATCTACGCGACGAATGGCTCACTGGGAACGAAGTTGATGACATCTCCGACGCTCAGGTAGGACTCCACGTTGGTTTACAATTTCGACCATAACACTTGTATGTAGAGACAGGAACAAGCCTTGCGTCATTTGGTGAAGTTCTGTAAGTGGGCATCATCTCTGGTCAAGGAGATTATCTATTGACGACTGCCTCAATTAGATAATAGCAAGCGATATGGTGCACAAGCCGCCAATCACAGCCAGGCCCATCGCCGTTCTGTCAGCATATCTCATAACATTGAAGGTCTTCCTCCCGGTTTGGAACTAGGAAATATGATTCGACCTTTAGGCACTCCAAATGTTGTGGAAGCTGATGTCTTCCCCCCCCCAAGATCACAAGCTCCAGATCCGAACATATTCCTCCCATACACCACAGAAGATCTCGCATTCGAGGAAGAGTATGAGGAGTATTTGTCGGACCTTGGATGGTCCGACGAGCAGACGTCTGGGCCGCTGTTCCCTGCAACCACGAATTCAAACTCGGCCTGGCACCGACTTCCAGAATTTGTTTCGAATATGACAGATAATATCAGCGACAGCGAGAGTGTGGTTTCCATTGGGGACCTTGGCGATGATGCGAGGCTTGAGGGCAGGGATGATCGCGACATTCCCGATGAAAATATGAATAACTGGGAGGTGAGTTTGAAGTCGGCTGATAGACAGAGAAACGTATGTTGACAGCTGTAATCAGCACATGAGCCCGAAGACAATGGCCGCGTTGCCTAAATCTCCCGCGGGCAATCGTCGGTCAAGCTCGGGAGGGGGCCTTCGTCCTGTCTTACCATTCGGGCTCGATGACGGTAGCGCCGTTGAGCTCGACGAAGAGGACGAGCCTGAGCTGGGACCCATGCAGAGGGAAGAGTCTGGTCCCTTCGCCTCAGGAGGCGGTGTCGATGAAGTGGAGTACGCTTATGGGTAAGTTTTCCGACAACGTCACGTATGTACAATCGCTCACGCTCGATACAGAGTCTAGTGTTAGCTTGAGCGAAGGTGGATCAATTCGTAGATTAAGATTTCATCCCGTGGTATTACTACATGCTGTTTATTGTGGTCGCTGCAGAGTGCGCGAGGGGACCGAAAGATAAACGACATTAATTTATCTCGCTGGGTGAAGTTAAAATCAATCCCGCACCAACGTGTGTCATGCTATTCGTCGATCTGCCCGAACTCTGAAACAATCTGCTGTACAAGTCAAACCAAATTGGCCATACCATCTTCAAAACGAAGCTTTCGTTCTAGCAACAGCCCACGGACTACCCGCTTCATAAAAGTCCATCGGATAAGCCCCACTACCTGCCTTCTCCCCTTCACTCTCTTCTTCCATCCACCCCTTCGCTCGCCCCAACGCTACGTTGGTCTCATACGGACTCAACAGCGGCCGGTCAAAGGTGTAGCCCCAATCAATCGACAGTCGCGGACAAGAGGTTTGCACGAACGTCGCGATGTGCGGGTTGAAGAGCGCAAGTTTCGCTGGAGAGAGTTCAGAGAGGAGAATTGGCACATAAGGAATGGTGGTGGGGTAGGTGGAAAGTTGGTGTGTGATGGCTTGCAGTTGTTTGAAGCTACCTTGGCGACCGAGTGTGCCTAGGATGACGCCCCATATAGGTTGATCCGGGCCAGACAGCGGTTGGGGTGTTGGCTTAGGAGTCCCGAGCTGTGCCTGTAATGCGTTGGGAAACAAAGGGGAAATACTTTGGCGGGCGGCTGACACAGCTTGGTCTCTCATGAAGCGCATTTCGTTGTGATTGTACCGTTCTCGAGTGAGCTTCTTCGAATAAGGATCGTATCGAAAAGCAGGAACGTTGGGATTAGCAATCATTATGGATTCAAGATGGAATCGTCCATCTCCGAGGTATCTGCAAAAAATCAGCAAGGCAAACTATCGCCGAGCCTGCCACATACACCAAAGCATCAACGTCAGAAAGTGATGGTGCTGTGCAGCCTAAGATCTCTCCTGGTGAGAGCGGTTTCGAGCGAGGTATTGTCGCATCATATTTCCCAATCCAAAGATTCTGTCGTGGAATAGATAGCTGATCGTCCGGGATTGTTGACCGATCCCCGGAAACGGGGACACTGTGTTCGATCTCCAGGTTCTCCTTGAGTTTTTGTAGAGCTGCCACAAATTGAATAGTAGAAACCAACGCCAACCGCGTTGGTTCTGACGAGCATGGAGCCGCCACATGGGAATCTTCAGGTGGCATGCCAGATGGTAGCGGGCCTTCTATGCGAAGGTGGCAAGTTCGGCCAATCCGCTGGCCGACAGGTATCTGAGTTCTCGTCTCTTCAGAATCCAAGAGTTGGTCGTAGAATGCATTGCGATCGCTGGGAAAATTTAACCGTATCGTCTCCACTAAATGTGTCAAGTCGATTGATATTTCGACAAACACGTAGAGGGTTTTAATAGTGGTCTGATCAATGGACACTGGAAACCTAATCAGAATTTGGCGCCAGGGGCTCTAAAAATCTCTGACCAAGACAACTGTGACCATAGTGAACGAGCATATCGCATCCTAGCGCAACGGCGGTATAGTCATCGATACAGCAGGCACCATACGTGACATCGCCCATGATGACTGATGATGCACCAGTGAATCTACAATTGTGCATATACGGATGACATGAGAGACGTTCCTCAAGATACATGTCCATCGTGTGCGCACCGTTCGATGATGTCTGCAATAGTGCAGGCGAACATCAAGAGACCCTCAGGCATTTGCAGTGCTACCATCCTTGCCTTGCTTTTGCGAACATGATGTATAGTTTTGTGGATTTCGAATGAGTAATTGGCGGGAAGCTGTTTAATTGCATGATTGAGTTGAGGATCTTTCAGAACGTCTTCCGGGATTTGGCTAGCGAGGACTGCAGCACCGCCCAGCCTTGACGGTGTAACAGACTTTGATCCCACGAATCGCTTCTTTGGTTTCGAGGCGTTGCTTACTTTCTTCTCTTTCGCCTCGTCCGCCATGGAGGAGTAGAGTTCTTGTGGTCCAGTAGGGATGATTCCCGCATCCAGGATTCAGGCCATCCAGCACTCCATGGTATTGAGTCTGACGGGTGCTCTGCCCTGCACGTGATCTTTCTGAATGTGGTCGTGACAGTCAATCGGCCAGCTCGCTCAACTCACTCTTTCTTCCATCCTTTCTGCGAAACACTCTGCATAAAGGATTAAGGATGCCAGACAGCGACGGAGGTCGAGACGCAGGCTATTGTGCAATGAGGGGTACCTGTGGAACCAAGGGCTGGTTCGGCCAACAGCTACCATGTCCCTATGACGGGCCGGCAGTAGAGGTATGCATGCCTTGACGTGTCTGAACCCTGAGCTGACGCCTCTTGTGTCGCTATCTCAGCAAGAGGACGACAGAGCCAGGGAGCTGTTAGTCTCCGTCTGCGGCGCAGATTATGCCAAAGGGCCAACTTGCTGCACTTCCGACCAGGTCGAAACTCTAAGAGATTCCCTTGCTCAGGCAGAGCTCCTCATATCGTCTTGCCCCGCCTGCAGAAACAATTTTCGCTCGTTCTTTTGCTCCTTCACCTGTTCACCTCAGCAAGGTTCATTTCTAAACATAACGGAGACGCAAACGACCAGGGGAGGCGAAGTTGCGGTCAAAACCGTCGACTTCTTTGTCGAGAAGCATTTTGCTTCTGGTTTCTATGACAGCTGTAAGAGTGTCCAAGTTGGGGCGACCAACGGGTATGCCATGGACCTGATTGGAGGGGGGGCCAAAACCTATTCTGAATTTCTCAAGTTCTTGGGAGATGAGAAAGACCTTGGCAGCCCCTTTCAGATCAATTACCCGCCAATCTCTCCTGCAAATTTTACACCTCTTGGTCTTGTCCCAAGGAACTGCGCTGACAGTGACCTGGCCAGTCGGTGTACGTGCATCGACTGTCCAGACGTTTGCAAGTCACTGCCATACGTCGCTAATCCTGATGACAGGCCCACGTGTCACGTCGGCCTTGTTTCTTGCTTGTCATTTGTACTGATACTGGCATACTTGCTGGCCGTATCTTCATTTTTGCTAGGGTGTATCCTGCCAAAAACCATTCGGAAACGAAGAGAAAAGAGATACGAACGTATGGTCCTTTCTGCCGACGCGGCGCCGACCACCCTCTCACCGAGGATGCATACTCGTGGATTGGTCGGTGCAGTGTCACTTTCTCAGGGCGAAGGGAGCGATTCACTTGGGGCTCGGTCGGAGTCGAGGCACCTTGGTCGTGGAGCTTCTCTCCTCGATCCTCTCGAGACGTCGCAACCACGCCAGTATCGCTTGAACACCCTTCTGAGGCGCGGGTTCTATCGTCTCGGCTTAGCAACAGCTTCCTCACCTTTCTTGACATTTGCTCTCGTATTCACCATTGTCGGCATGCTGAACCTTGGCTGGAAGAAGTTTGCCATAGAAACAGATCCGGTCAGGTTATGGGTGGCACCGGACTCCGATAGCAAACTTCAGAAGGAATTCTTCGACGAGCACTTCGGCCCATTCTACCGCGCACAGCAAATTTTCGTTACAATTGCATCTGATCCTCCAGCTGAACCCTATCACAACGACTCCATCCAATCTACCAGTCGTGCTGTTCTTTCGTACGGCCACCTTGATTATTGGCTCAGCGTAGAGCGCGACATCCGTACTCTCCGTTCATTTCCGAATGGCTACCACCTCACGGATGTATGCTTTAAACCCGCAGGGCCTCGCGGTGCGTGCGTCGTGCAATCCATCGGCGCGTGGTTCGGAAATGACTTAAGTGACTATGACGAGTCTACGTGGAGGGATCGCGTCATGCATTGCGCAAATTCTCCTGTAGATTGTCTTCCCGACTTTCAGCAGCCGTTAGGACCGCAGAACGTACTGGGCGGGGTACCGGAAAGCATTAGTGGCGCGAGGTTGTACCTGGATGCCGAAGCACTTGTCATCACGTATGTGGTGTCAGACTCCCTGGATCCCAAGGAGCAAGCGAAAGCCATGGAATGGGAAGAAACGCTCAAGGAGTACCTGCTTGATCTCAAGGAAAGAATTCCATTGGAGGCTGGTCTGCAGATTGCGTTCTCTACTGGGGTTTCACTGGAGGAAGAAATCAGCAAGAGCACAAACACGGACGTAAGGATCGTCGTGTTGTCGTACCTTGCCATGTTCTTGTACGTCTCTTTGACATTGGGCAACGGAGCTATGGGGCGGGAAGAAGGTTTCTTGGCACCCTTGCTGCAGTGGGGTCAGAACTTTCTGCTACTCTCTGGACGAACGAACGATACAACATCTTCGAATTCTGTCGACTCTCATGCGGTGCCACGCGTCTTTCCCGCCTTCTCCCGCAGTCTTTTCGTGAATTCCAAGTTCACGCTTGGTCTTTTCGGCATCGGGCTCGTCATCCTATCGGTGTCTTCATCAGTTGGCTTTTTTTCCCTGGTGGGAGTTAAGACTACATTGATTATCGCCGAAGTTATTCCTTTCCTCGTCCTCGCTGTTGGCGTTGATAACGTTTTCATCCTGGTGCATGAACTTGACCGTCAGAACCTGCTTCACGGCCCAAATGCTTCTATGACAGCGCCAGGCGTTTTTTTCTCCATGCCTAGGTCACCCGCTCAATCGCACCGCTCGCCCTTTGAATCTGTGCAAGATGACACTGCCGACGCCGCATCCCTACCATTGTTCCTTTCTGCTGAGGAGCGTGTAGCTAGGACTCTAGCAAAGATGGGTCCCTCCATTCTTCTCAGTACTGTCACAGAAACGGTGGCGTTTGCATTGGGTGCATTGGTACCAATGCCGGCCGTGCGTAACTTTGCCTTGTACGCAGCAGGCAGTGTTTTCTTGAATGCTTTGCTACAAGTGACTGTGTTCATCAGCGCGCTTGCGATTGACCTGAAGAGAACTGAGGTTGGCTTCGTGCTTTCTGCTTTTTGAATACGCGCTAAAATATGTTCCAGGCTAGCCGCGTCGACTGCTTTCCCTGCATCAGGATACCGTCCCGCGTTGCGTTACTCGACGCTCCTCCTAATAACAATGGTCTCAGCACGGTTGCCCGCTTCATCCGCCGAAGATACGCACCCTTTCTCCTCCAGCCAACCGTTAAAGGCGCTGTGCTGTTTGTATTTTTAGGTCTGTTTGTGCTCTCTGTGATATCTATCCAGCATATAGAACTTGGTCTTGGTGAGCCTCAACATGGACTAGTCGTTTTGCGCTTCACTGAGCCACTGTGAAGATCAAAGGCTTGCCTTGCCATCGGATTCATACCTTAATGCATACTTTGACAATTTAGATTCTTATCTTGATGTCGGACCACCCGTATACTTTGTATCGCAGGACATCGACGTCACGCACCGACCTGGCCAACAGGAGTTGTGTGGTCGCTTCACTACGTGTGACGACTTTTCGATTGCGAATATTCTAGAAGCAGAGCGCAAGCGGCCTACCGTGTCCTTCATCTCACAACCAAGCGCTTCATGGATCGATGACTTCTTTAAATGGCTGGACCCAGCTATGGAAACCTGCTGTCGAGTCCGCAAGGCTGATACTTCGAAATTTTGCACATCCAGTGATTCTGAACGTCTCTGCCAACCTTGCTTATACGGTAAGGAACCAGCGTGGAACACCACGATGGCCGGCTTTCCCGAAGGCGAAGAGTTCATGCGTTACCTTCAACAGTGGCTCGTCTCTCCAACTAATGAAGAATGCCCCTTGGCTGGCAAAGCCTCCTTCGGAACGGCGCTCTCTCTGAATGAAGCCCGTACAAGCGTCGCTGCTTCTCACTTCCGCACATCGCACACCCCACTCAGGTCCCAAGCCGACTTCATTAACTCATTCGCTGCCGCGCATCGCATTGCTGACGAAATTTCAGAGTTTATTGGTTCAAAGGTGTTCCCATACTCCTTGCACTACGTCTTCTTTGACCAGTACGCACACATCATCGCCATTACGCAAGAAATTCTCGGATTTGGCCTAGCGGCGATACTAATCGTTACTGCCCTCCTTCTGGGTTCTTGGAGAACTGGTACCATTGTCACCGGCGTTGTTGCATTGACAGTCGTAACAGTGATGGGTATGATGGCTATCTGGGATATCAACCTCAACGCGATCAGCTTGGTAAACCTAGTCATTTCGCTGGGTATTGCAGTGGAGTTTTGCGCGCACGTCGCGAGGGCGTTCATGAGCGCGGGATCTGGCTTGCCTGTAGATCATCCTGCGGGCCAGAAGGAAAGAGACGAGCGGATGTGGACCGCTTTAGTGGATGTTGGACCGTCGGTAATTATCCTCTTCAGCTGAGGCGCAGATATGTACTGAGCCTAAATGACTTCAAGGTTCTGTCCGGAATCACTTTCACCAAGCTCATAGGGATGTCAGTACTGGCGTTGACACGGTCAAGATTGTTAGAGGTGAGCCTCGGATTTGGAATAGAATTTCTGGGAATAGTTTCAATGGACAACAGATCTACTACTTCCGCATGTGGGTTACCTTGATTTTTTCGGGCGCATTGCACGGTTTAGTGTTACTTCCGGTGATACTCAGCCTTGCTGGCGGCGCTGGCTTTGCTCAGCAAGAGGCTGACGAGGAGTGGATGTCCAAGGCTATCAGAAACGACGTCGAATACGCGTGAGTAGTTTTCCAGCTGCGTATTCAGTTCTACTGAATTATGAATCTCAGACCCTTCCTCGCGGACGACTCTTCGATTGCGAGTGATTAGTTTGGTTCGGTTGACACATGAAATATACGAGCAGTCCATAATTAACTATGACAACTGTTTTGTCTGATACGTAGACATAGGATTTATCACGCCGGAGAGCGAGACCTGCTGTCCCTGATGTCATCCCTGCTGTAGCTCCTCCTACCCCGACTGAAAGATCTAGACCGGGTCCTACTCCGGCTGTATCTCGAATATGAGGAGTAGGACGCGGAGCGTGAACGCGAACGAGATGGTGTTCGAGAGGGCGAACGGCTCGATCTCACAGAATAGCTTCTGGAGCGACTCCGGCGGCCACGTCTGTATCCCGTTCCTCCACGCTCGTAGCTTGGGGATCTCCGTCGCGGCGGTAGGCGGTCCCCACGCCTGATCGGAGATCGGGAACGAGAACGAGAAGGACGGTACGTGTCTCGTGGCAGAGGACCCCGACGATTGAAACCGCGCGCTCGGTACGTGTCCATGTAACGGGGAGGCTCATAACCTCGTCTGCGGATTGGTGGTGAACGCGAGCGCGAACGAGAACGGGAGAACGATTTGCGGTCGCGTCCATTCCGCAAAGGGCGGGGACGTGAACGAGAGCGAGCGCGGATGGGTAGGTCAGACAACTCGACTTTTAGGACGAGACCGTCAAGTTGGCCGCCGTTCATGTGTGATACGGCCCTTTGTGCAGAAGCAGCCTGCACATATTCCAGGGCTGCTTTGCCGCGGTTTTGACCAGCTAAACAAGTGATTATTAGCCAAATTCCCGAAAGCTCACGAAAAGTCTTACATTTTGCATAGAGGGGAAGATCAATTTTTACGATTTCTCCATAAAATCCGAATATCGTCTGCAAGTGGGTTTGGACGACATTGCGAGAAAGGCCATTCACGACGATAACCCTTGTGTTTTTCTTGTCGTCATCAAGTCCATTCTCCATGTCAACGTCAGCATCGAGAAGAGCTTTTGGCGACATTGAACGACCTCTGTCGGGCATTGTTGCGGTTAGTTGAATACTATGGTGAAAGTTGACAATGGGTTTGTCACTCGGTGACAGTGTCTGTCACAGCATAGTTGCTTAAAAAGAAATGCGTTCCCACGAGTACCACGCCGTTAGTACATTGCATGATCTACTACTGTACTACTTTTTTGCCTTCTTCCTCGCCCGTCGCTTGGATGAACCACAGTTCTCATCCATATGTGTCCGCTTAACATGCCTCTTCACCAGATCCTGTCTGACAAAAGCTTGTCCACACAGGTCACAGCTGTAGGGCCTAGATCCGGTATGACTGGCTTCATGGCGCTTGCACTCGTTCTTGCGCAAGAAACGAAGAGAGCTGAGCCTACAGGTCAGTAGGTCACGACGTGCCAAGGGCCGACCACAAACCACACAGAACAAGCGAAAGGCCTTTGTCCAATATGCGCTCCGACATGAACTAAAATATGGTCCCTTCGCTTGTTGCGTTGGTTACACCCAATAACATAGCATCTAAACTCGCCCAAGAGTTCTCCTCGGTCAGAAAGCTTTCCAGCGAAATGAGATAGCCAGGTTCTGTCGATTTCTTGTCCTGGGTTTTGTGCCCTGAACCGGTCCGCCCTTAAAGAAAGTTCGTTTAGCTCGATACCGAGGTGGGCATTTAGAACGGGGGAGAGATGCGCAACGTCTGGCACACTTAGTTGTTGAGCCTCAGGTTTGAATGGTTCGGCGAGCAGAGCGTGGAGTTGATCGCGCGGGAGAAGTCTCTCTTCCATTTTTGAGAGGGGAGACAAAGAGGGATGGAATTCGTCAGCAGACGAATACCCTCTCTTTCTCTTGCGTGCCGACAGGGCTTTGGAAGGTGATGGGGGTAGCCTGAACTCCTGATGGGCAGATCGCGTCAGGATGGACATGATATCTTTGATGACTCCTGGGGATGGACATTCTTCCGTTTTTGAACCGTCTTCATCCGGGATAATCGTATGAACCTCTTGAGATGGGGGCTGCAAGACTGAAATACCTTCGCCACACGCTGGGGAAATTTTGCCAATGGTATCCATCGGGTTGACGTTTGCTAAAACTGGATGCATAGAGAGAGATGCTTTATACATGTTGACGTCAGGGATAAGTCCAATGGGCTCCAGTGAGACGAAGTCATGATCGAACGCCAGATTACGGTCAAAGGAAGGGCCGTTTCCGTGAGAGTGGATGGGCTCGAACAAAAAATTTGACGCGCGGTTCATGACGGAAGGCAAACTCGGATGGCCAAGATTAGGTGCAGAGGAAAAGCTGGGGAGGTAATGCAACGCGTCTGGAGCGAGAGCGTTGGCCAGAGAGATCATATCCTCTTCAGCGTCAATCTTCATCGGAGTCACAATAACTTCGTGAGCGGGGTGCTGTGTGTCCGAATCCATCCTCATACCAGAGGATACTTCGACGCCATGGGTCCCGTAACTAATTCCTAGTCCGGCGAGTGTGTGGGGATACGAGTGACTTTCAATCCACGCATTCGACTGAAAGTCGTCAAAGCTGTCGCCGCCGTTTAACTGAGGGGTATTCGTATTAGTCCTGAGCGCTGAAAGGAGCGTTGGGGTAGCTGTGTGTAAACGACGCAACGCCAGCGTTGCGTTGATAGTCTCAGTGTCGCGGGGGGTCGTGTTAGGTCCATAGCTACATGTAGGATCCCGATAGTGCATCATGTTCGATTATTAGAAGTGAATAATGTAAAAGAAAATGTCGTAACCGTCGTGAAATTGTCGGGCTTGACGCTGCCTGGCGGGGGGTAATATGTTCCTCGAGAGAAGAGGCAACGCACTTGAGCCATCCTATACGCTATTGTTTGGACGTGTTGTTCAAAAGCTTTGATTTTATGCTTTCACTCCGTCATGCCAGACGGTATGCGCACAAGAGCCTGCGCGCAACACCAACACCGTCGGCAAAAAAGCTCAGATTGGTGAAACCAGTCTTATTTCTTGCTGGTATCTCATCGACCGTTGCCGTCTATCTCCTCCTCCCAGACAAATCCCGCGCTACACCGACTTACGCCTCCAAGACCTTGAGCCCGTCCTACTTCACGCCAGCCACCCTCGTCAAATCCACCGAAACATCCGCCGATACAAAATTACTCACTCTTTCTGTACCTCCGGAGCTATTACCCCATGACCACCCAGATAAACTTACTCCTATCTGGTCCGTCTTCATCAAAGACGATGACATCCAAGTGGAACGACCGTATACCCCCTTGGAAGGGGTGGGTGGGGACGGCAAAATGACTTTCTGGATCAAGAAATACGAGTATGGTGAAGTAGGACGCTGGTTACATTCAAAGCAACCTGGCGAATCCATTGAAATACGCGGGCCAGTAACGACTTGGTTAAGGTCATGGATGGTCGGTGATTGGGATGAAATTATTATGGTACTTGAACTGTCACTTCATCAGGTAGCGTCTAACACGTATTTTTCATAACATAAAGATATCAGGTGGCACGGGAATCACTCCGTTCTATCAACTTCTGCATGGTATATTCGCCAACAATGACACACCGTTCAGAGGGCGGCTCACACTCCTTCACTCATCGAGATCGAAGGCAGATGGTCCACCCCCCATGATGATGAACTTCCTTACAACCACCGCTCAAAAACATCCGGATAAGTTCAAGCTTCAGCTTTTTGTCGATTCCTTGATAGGTGGTGTCGTTGGAGAGTGTTCCGCCACCCTCAAACTAGGTCGCATTGGAAAGGCTGATATACAAAATGCCCTAGAACTTCCAAGCGATCCGCCGTGGTGGAGGAGACTTTTCCCTTGGTCAACTGCGGCAGTCAATAGCCCAGAGCGAAAAATAATGATCATGGTCTGCGGGCCAGAACAGTGGGTATTGTCGATTTTGTATGTGGTCAGGCTCAGAAAATCCTTAAAGAATGGTCAAAACCATCGCTGGGCCTTACGGTCGTAATTATTCTCAGGGGCAGGTGGGGGGCATCCTGGAAGAGCTTGGCTTTAACTCGCGTCAAGTTTGGAAACTCTAGTTTTCTCCCACACTTGCGAGTGGAATTTGGAGATAAATCGAACAAGGAGGCTAGACATCCTATCCAATGAGTCATACCAACGAGTCAACCAGGGCGCAGGAGGCGGCTGGAACGAGACAGGTGCATGAGCTTCACTGAGCTATGTAAGTAGTACACAGTGGCACGAGTTCTTGGCGGAAACACAGCAAAGATTAGCTATGGGTACTCCAGTTGAGCACAAGTTGGGCTCTCGAGTTCTTCGACGCAGGATATCTCCGTCGGTGAAAAGGTAGCGATCTTCAAACGCTGGGGGGAACACACAGTCCACCGGTCATCCACGTCTATAAAAGGTAGCCTGGGTCGGGGCTCACGAACTGCGATAACGGACCTGGTGGTCAAGATGATGAGGGAGCTCAAAAGAAATGCAGGTGGAATGTAGAAATAATCCTTCTCGGGTAAGTGAAAGTGAAGGCAGGAAGGGGAGAAACTTACTTGTATCGCAATTGTCGCGGCGAAGCAAGTCAGCACCCTGGGCAAGGCAAGACATCATGTTGAAATCGCATTCCTGTTCATGAACGATTTAGACATACACGAGGAAATAGAGCACACTGTAAAGCGTCAGCGTCTTCATGAAGGGGTTGATCCGCCAAACGCCACACATGCGACGAGTGTCCAAAAGATGTTGGAGGACAGCATAGAGCACCAATAGGAGCAGAACCGACTCGAAGCTTAAAATCGGAATATAGAACGTCAAAAAGTCCTTTTCACTGAATTTCAGCGAACAAGTTGGAGCGACGATGCTAGCCGTCGAATCTGTTCAGAGCGAAATCTGCTTCAGCAAACCAGCGCTAGACTAGAAAAGACTTACTCATGTGCAATCCCAACAGTATGGAAGTGCTTGCGATCTCGATGAAGAAACAACATAGCATAATTCGAAGAACAGCTCTTGCTCGACTGTTGCAATACATTGCGTAAACGCGCACTTGCATTATGGCTGTGAGGCAGGTTATCGGAAGGGAAGTAGAAGTCTGTTGTATCCATTCCGAACCTTGTATCGTCCACACTGCGATGAAAGTAAGCCAACCCTGACAGTCAAGAAGCCGTGAACCTGAGTGCACATTATCGTTCACATATCCTATGGGGGAATACAGCGACCTACATCTGGTAACTTGTCGTTAGCACCTGCGGCGGGGAAATTGGGCTCGAGTACTCACGTCTGCCATGGCATGGTGGCCTTGGTCAGTAAATAGATCGCAGGGATATTCCAGTCTCAATAACCCACCTGAGCAGTGAAGGTCGTACTAGCAGAAACTTCACCACCGCTGCAGTCATTACCTCACAGCCCAGCCCATGGAGCCGAAAACCCACCAATCGAGAAACTGAAGTAGTAAGATCAATGTCGCTCCATAACTAGACGTTCTGATCACTCACATGAGAACCCCTTCGCCAAAGTATCGCGTCTGTTCGCTTCGTTGTGAATGCCGCACGACAGTGCAGTCCGTAGAGTACTCACGGCAAGAATCATCATCATCATTAAGTCAAATCTCTTACGCTGCTTACACAAAACGGTCAGATTTAGTACTCAACTGAACCAAGTGCATGCATTACACTATCCGAAGAGCTCTTCTCTTTGTGGTAGATCCAGATGAGATCAACCTTCCCGTAATTGCGTCAGACACAATTTCTTAGGACAGAAAACGAACGCACCTCGCTCTCCATGTTAATGGCTGGTTGGACGATACGTCAATGAGACGGGGTAGCACTGCTACATTATACGTACCATGATCGTATAGAACAAGTACCGTGGCTGCAACTGGTAAGGAAGGTTGAGCGATGATGGATCGTGAAGATGGTCCACTGACCTTGGCAATAACTTAGCGCTTGCACTTGCAGAGGCTGTGCAGCTGAGATCCCATGTAGACCCATAACGGTAGTGAGCAGAGAGACGGTTCGCGAAGGAGATCAGGCAGCAGACATGCTACGTCACGTCAAAGGGAGGCCACTCCTGACATTATATGCGGCCAACTCAAAGCTGCCAAAACCGTCTAGGAAGCCAGTCCCTAGCTTTTACCCCAAGTCTTCGTCTTCATAACAGCTATTGACCATGCTGTGCAGCTTCGTTTGGGAAATTCCGTGTTTTCATTGGATGGATCAACAATGTGCAGCTACTTTCAATGGGTTGCTTTTACATCCAGATAGAGAACACGGTTCCAGTGACATCTACTCACTTGGCGAGCGTGCCATCGCAAAGTTTTCTTGTGGCAGGGATTCCGCTCACATACATCCACCTATGTCAAGTCAAAGCAAGCACCTGCTATGCACGGTGTGGGAATATGCGGGGTAAAGTATGACGTCGTCCCAGGTAAACCAAGGTTCTTCGACACAGTTGGTAGGAATGGCGGAGGCTCGTCGTTGGGCAGCTAAATATCTTGCCGTCTGAGGTCCAGTAGTCCCTTCATGACAAGCTGGACCTCGAGCACGGCATCGATGGCCGAACGGACCGTGTTGAGTTGTGCTTGCCCAGTAGCTCCCGCAGACGTGTTGACTTGCGTCGCGGTTTTAACCTCCACTTCCCAAAGTGTGTCGGTGTGAGCGGGGATGGGGAGCGACGTTCTAGGATCGACCTTGGCAGATGCGTAAAATGAGAGATCGTGAGCGCTGACCAAGATGTATCAGTACCTGCTCCTGCTGAAACATCTGAATGACCAGTGGCCCACGCCGGAACGTGTAACCACGTTTGTATATTTGTGAGCGGCGTCTAGTTCATGCTCGATCATTACACCCTACCGGAAGAACAAAGCTGTCTTACACGTAACCGAGGGCACTCGCAAAGCTGAGAGCATCCCCAATGACTTCGCACGTCGCCCATGGACGCACAGTCGCCTCTGGGTGCAAACGAACAGACTCGGGCTTCAAATACGAATAAAGAATCCTGGACAGATCACGCATTAACGAGCTAGAACGTGTGGGATGATTCAGACTCACCATCCACTCTCCTTTCCATCTTGAAGCTCCTTCTTGGCCCTCAGCAAGACAGGTTCATCCCCCTGAGATTGCGACTGAGCTGGAGCACCGGCCTGCTCAAAGACAATCTCACATGTATGCATCGGACCAGCGGATTCAGTGTGGAGGGTGAGACGGTTGAGGATCGCTTTAAGGTCGTGCGCAAAGAATTCGCCAAAGAGAGCTACTTCGTACGCATGGGCTTGACTGCTCTGTATGATGGCGGACATAAATCAAGTTGATGGTGCTAATGGTCGAGTCGTACGCAGTCTACACACATAAACAACCCCAAGTCCATCTACTTTTTTTTAACAAAGTATTCGCGACTGTTAATCACACTTCTACTCATTCCTCTCGTTCACGGCGACTCAGCGACCCTGTTCTGTGAGTTTGATTTTCATCGTGTTCAGCAGCGGACGCCAGGACCAATGAAGCTACACAGATTGCAGACTTGCACTCCAAGTTCCTGGAGTGTCGACCTTGAGCTCGATCTACGATCATGCTGGATGGTGACCCGTCCTCATCAACACCGTCAGGTCGTATTTGTGCTCGTTGTACCAATCCCGCGCGCTACAGATGTCCCCGCTGTATGGCCCCCGCTTGCTCGCTGGTTTGTTCGCAAAAACACAAGGCAGATACTGGCTGTACCGGCGAGCGTAACAAAGCCGATTACATACCAATAAATGCCTACGGCTGGGGTACCATGATGCGTGACTACTGCTATCTCGAGGAAGTCGGCAGAAAGGTAGGCGATTGGGGCAGTGAGATTGTACGAGGTGGTTTTAACATGGAGAACGACAAAAGAGGAAGAGATACGCGAACAAGAGGCAGAGGAAGGCCTCATAAACAAGGGGCGGGCAGGGCAAAGAGAGACGTTTTGAAGGCTCAGCTTGAAGCGCTGGATATCGACGTCGACTTACTCTCGAACGGCATGGAACGCAGGAGTTTGAATCACTCAACGTATGATCAGAAGTATGGCTCTCTGCTTCGCGTTCTCGTTCTCGCGCTAACATCATGCTTGACTAAAGATCCAGATGTCTCCTCCTTACAATTGAATTCAAGTTCTATCCACCATCAGCGATCGCGTCCACCTCTTCTACTGCGCCGCCATCGAGAGCCCCATATACGCTTGTTTCCCACCGCAACCCGATCTCGACAACCCTGCTTTCGGCCCTTCAACGCCATGTACCCTGGCACCCATCGAAATCACAAAAGCAAAGGGAAAACCCTATTCCAGATTGGGTACCTCCTCTTATCAACCCCCACCCAGACGATCCTGAGGGCTTTAGCCTACCTCATTGTTATATCCGCGCACGTCTTGATCTTCCGCACACGACCTGCACCGACCCCAAAACCCCTTATTACCACAAACTAGACCCGACCTCAAGTATATCGGTGCTTCTTCGAGATACTTGTTTCGTAGAGTTTCCAGCGATTCATGTGTTTGATCCAGACGCTTCTAGCTTCCAGGGTACTGTGATCGATAAAGCTGGCTCTCTCGCCTGGCTTCCAGAAGATGAACAGGGTGGTAAAAGGGCCCCAAAGCGCAGGAAGATCAGCAAAATCGCTGGCCGTGACACTATCACTGGACTTGTTGGAGGATACGGCAGCGAGAGTGATCCAGAGTCTGGAGACGTGGGGACGGAAAAGACAAATGGACTGGCTATGTTGGGAAACTATTCTGGCAGTGACGACGAAATGGAACCGCCCTCTGACACTGAAGTTGTCCGTATAGGTGACAGATCGCAAGACTCTGACGAGGAACCAAGTGGGTCGGACGTGGAGGATACTCCGATCGACCCTGCGAGGTTACTTGAACTTGTTAAACAAGCGCAGGGGCAAGTTGATGAGGACACTGTAGACTGGGGCGACGAATGGGACTTCGACGCAGGCAGTGCTTGATTGTAGATGTCATATACTGACCTTCTCTGGTCGGCCCCGTAGTTAATGTACTCAGGTGCTTGTTTAGTTCACGACACCATACGATACGATGCACTAGTGAGAGCTCACTGAATCGTGCGCTGTTTCCTAATACAAAACATACACGCTCGCATTTGACCACGATGTACAAATCTACCATCAAATGGAGTGTTATCGAAATTGATTATACCATGCTGTATTGAAGAACGCTGCACCTCAGATATCATCCATCCCCAAGTCAATCTCTACTTTCTCACCAGGATTGAAAGCAGGGAGACCTGAGTGGAGATTGTCAATAGCTACGCGGCAAAACAAAACAAAGAACACGAACCAAGGTATGGGCAGCTAGCACATCTAAAGGCGTCGCCCAAAAAGCAGCTCCCGCAGCTGCTCGTCGCTTTCGGAGCAGCCTTTGCAGCAGCAACCAGCCTCTCCTTCTCATCATCCCCAGCCCCAACCTCAACGGCGCCGTCAGCATCAAGAAGGACAATCTTACCCTTCTCTGCTTCTTCTGCCTCGATTTCTGCAAGGCCGCACGAGCAATTTTTGCATGCCTTCTTACGCCTTGGGGCACCAGGTGTGACAGGCTCGCATGTCGGTACTGGGCGAGCACGATCGGCGGGAGTCAGAAGTGCATCAGGGTCAATGGATGGTGTAGAGGGAGATGATAGTGTCCACAGGGCCCTCTTCGAAGACTGCCGCGAGGAAGTGGGTTGCCGCCTCAAAGGCAGGGCGGCTTTCGGCGGGAGAGGGATAGATGTCGGGTGGGCTGGCTTCTGCGCAACTATCCTGGCATCCGTGCCCCCGAGGATACTCTCTAATATGGTGAAGCCCGCAAGGGTAAGTTCTTGAGGAAGAGCGGTAAGGCCAGGCGAAACATTCAGGAGATGAAGTGTGCCGAGGGGACTCAGGCCCAAAAGAAGCTGGCTGAGCAGGGGCCGTAAGTTTGGCAACAGCGAAGAATACTCGATCGAGGTGAGGACCACATGTATAGATGAGTACGTAGACGGTGCAAGTGCAGTCGCTAGGAAGCGAGTACTCGGTCAATAAGCAATATCCAGTAGAAGAGGACGTCGTAGCACCTCCATCGACCAGCCGATCGAGCATTTGTCTCTCTACGGCTCTACCTAGCGCACCTGCATCGAGGTTGGATACGAGGGCCTGATATCTTCCGTTCTGTGCAGTTCCCAAAGATCCGATTGCTAGTTCTGGTCCTCCAAGCGTCCCATTGGCTGCCGTTGACGCTGGCTTTGATATCTCTGGAACGGCTACTGGAGCAAAGACTGCTGTAGGCGCCATTTGTAGTATAGAAGGATTGGACTCGTTTCGATCGAGGCAGAGGTTGAGGGAGATACAGAAGAAGAGAAAGTGTAAGTCAAGAGGGAAATTATAGCAAACATACTAATCTGATTACTTTGCACGCTTAGATAAGCAAATTCGGCCGTCGGGAATTGCGGTGTTGTGGAGGTGGCGTGATAAGTGTCAGCCAAGCATCTGTAGTTCATCATGATGACTCTCGGATTTAGACAGTTTCAAATCAGGGTACAGTAACGAAAGAAATATGGCAATCATTTATAGTGTACAAAGCGTCTAAAAGTATCAGAAATACCAAACGCATCGCCCAGGCTGGAGAAAAACATGACAAATCCAGATTGGATGAAATAAAAATGCAAGCTCCCTCATTGCTGCATTTCTGGGTTTGGAGGAGGATGAGGAGGCATCCCAGGAGGGGGGTGCATTTCTTCGTGGTACGCGGGCGCCATCAACGCCCCGCGGATACGCAGCAGCATCATGCGAAACCATTCTTCATCGACGCCCGCCTTTTCCTGTTCAGCTGCCAATTGCTGCAAATTACTCAGTTCCTTGATTAGACTAAGGCGCCAGGACACATTGCCGTTCTCATCCGCTTCCAGGTTGTCGATCGGCAGAGCAGGATGTGGAGGAAAGCGCATCCCGGGAGGGGGAGGTGGGAGCATGGCAAAGTTAGGATCAAAGCTATCAAATTCGTGAACATTGTCCGAGACACATGGGTAGCCGGACTTACGCAGGCGGATACGGAGGAGGGTACGGTGCTTGTCGGCTAGGACCAGCTTCGTCCGGGTGCATTTGTGGCGGTGGACCCTGCACGAACGGTGCGTGAGGATCACTGAATGGCTCCCCCGTATGGTAATCTACGTCCTGCTCCTCCGAGTGGCGACTCTTCGAACCTTTCGGTTTCTTCTTTCTCACGCGATGGACGCCTGTGCGGGGATCCACATTATCGTTGACGGTCCAGTATGACCCCTTTCCTCGGTCGGTGAGCGGGCGTGGTACTTTTTCAAAACATGGGTTAAGCGAAAGATTGTGGCGGACAGAGTTCTACGGGGGAAGGTTAGTTGTGTTTTGTTTTGCAGGAAAGATGGGGGCCAAAACAAATATGAACACAATCAAACATCAACATCGCGGTCGCGTCTCGCGTACACGAACGTGACTAGAGCCTCGGGCGGCTACAGAGAAGTCCTCACATCATTCACTTACTTTCCACCCTGATGGTGCAGTCCTGAAGTATGGGAACTAGATGACGTGGCTTCTCTTCAATAGTGATCACTAGCAAGTTGAGCAAATCATTACGCACGCGGGATTCGATTGCATAGTAAATATCCTCCAGCAGTAGTTTTTGGTTTGGAGAGCCTTTGATGGCATATCTGGATGTCACCTCGATGGTGAGCACTACGGTGTGAAAACGGATGAAAAATGCGCTCGGTTACCGAATGAGAGTCGAATACGGGTAAAAAGGTTTGCTTCCAGGTGGCCCATCACGCAGGGAATCCAGGTTGATGGGTAGCCCACCCGTAAGGTCAGCGGGTTCCTGCGGGTAGTACGAGTTGGCCTGTGCAAGTTCTGCCTCGCCTGGCGGCAACATGTTTGTGGGCATCACCGTTGGCGGTGGTGGTTGCGACATGACAGAAATTGTATGTCGAGGGTGCTGATAATCGAAAAGACACGCAATCTTGCTGGGGCGTGCTGGTCGACTTGAATGTTGGACGTTAGGAAGGAATGCTGGGAGGGAACACCTGTGGCTTATGTCATGCGTGAGAAAGCGGCGCGCGCACGGGCCAATTTCTCTCTCATGATACAGGCCATCGACGCCTATGAACGCCGAGTCCGTCGTCGAGAACGGCGACGACGAGGAGCAAAATAACGAGCAAGGTGTGTTTGTTCGCTTAACGACACACAGAGCGATACATTGTCCAAATTGTGGAAGACATCGAAAAACAAAATCCAAACCAACCACGCTCTCCAATACACAAACAAAGTCACTGTCAACCAAACCTACATCCTCCGCCCGTCGACCACCAGAAGTATCCTGGTTCGCAGCTATGCTGGCTGCATGCAGGTTCTTTGCTGTAGCCTCGCTTCCTGAGGACACGTGGTTACGGATATTAGGCAAGCCGTTGCTTCATGTTTGTGCCCAGTGGTCCCATGGGGTGGACTTCAAAACATGTAGCACGTTGACGGTGAAACCGATGGATCGAACCCCGGACTGCAGTGGTGCTGTCCCCAGGGCCCCATGGTCCAGGTAACGCTCTCAGGATCGTGGCGCTCCTTTCAAACACTCGACTTTCAAGCCAGGTTTGTCGCTTGCAAATCACTGCGGTTTATATCTTTGTGGGACAGACCACAGATTAGAAGACACCGTTATTTTTGGGAACAAGACCAACGCATCTTCAACTGGGCTGCAACACCGCGCAACGGTCGTCATAATCGCGGTGATCGAATTCGCGGATAACATAGAGAAATTGCCCTTGCAACAGACGACTTGACTGTCGAACCACCCCTTCTGGCGGCGATGTTTTCTTCTAATGAAATTATGAATGCACTGTATTTGGAGCTCAATTGCCATCAAGTAACACTAAGACGAGGAAAATAGGAAATGAAAATAAAATAAAACAAAGATGGAACATTTACTGAAAGTAAAATGCTAGGAACACTGTAGTACTAGTCGGAGGTAGAACTACTAGTACAAACTGTACTGATCACGTGACTCATCCTGTTTTTGTGTGAATGTGATCTTGGCGTATTCTCCAACTAAAACATGTTACTCGGAGTGCGCAGGGCGTCCCGTTGTCCTCTACTCGCCGCCTCAGCCAGGCGCAGTGCATCCTCGAAACGCAGTGATGCCAAGATGGAGGCTCTCACTTCCCTCTACCACCAATGTGACCGATACATTACTCCAGAAAACCTCTCGGACTACATCGACAATGTGTTCTTAAAGCATGGCTTTCCTACTGACGACAAGAAGATGTTCTCCCAGGCAGAACTATTTCAAATGAAACACCACCAAGACCACTCGCCCAAATTTTTCCTCGGGAGGGACGAGCATTACCCGTCCATTTACGACTCGCATAATATGGGACCAGGTTGGACGGAGAATAAAGCCCAGAGGGTCGACAGACTATACAAGGAGTTGATGGGGACGGACAAGCAGGGCAGGCCGTCGTGGATAGCGGTGAAGGAGAACGCGAGGAGGATATTATCGCAAGATGATGACTCGCATCGCTCGTGAGGCAAGTTAGGCTTCTGGATGCTGACCCGACGAGCTAACGAGACATGAAACTACAGTTTCGGCTCTATTTCCTTGGGCTCCGCATGATGTCGAGAGTTGTTGCCAGTGACTTTAGGCGTGTCTTTACTTGTACGTAGATTGCCGAAACACCGACCGATGTAACACTGGGGAGTTGATTACTTTGATTCGTGCATGCTCGCATCTGTTGGCTGATGAAAACAGAACAACTACGATCAATAGGTGCTGTGCGCTGCTTGTTTGGACCTTTCCTGTAGGAGTTAGGTGGCCGCAAGCGTAATCTGATAAAATGGCAACGGCAAGAGACAACAGCAACTCATCCCTCACACAATGACTACCCTCGGCAGATTCAAGGCCTTCATGAGGGGCTCTTGTCCTGAAGACCCTCAAAAGGTTTTCGACGACCTCAAGGCAGCGGATGTCCCAGTCGCGGAGGCAGATTGTCGTGCCTGCCCCCATCCTTGTGATCGAGGTCAACGCTCTCACTTTTCGATGCTACATGTTAATTATTGATCCGCAGACCACGACGACTTCACAACAAGAATAAATGTAGATATGGATTCAGACATGCTAGGTTCTGTGAAACCATACCGGCGACAGGCAGGCCCTGTTCCGTTGTCCAAGTTTTTGTCAGACACTGAACAGCTCTTCAGGTCATAATCTCGACCGGACAGTCCGATTGGCATAAGGAGGTAACAGAGGCTGAAGACACGTTTGCGGCTTTGCTGTGCAGCACAGACGACAAGCTCCGTAATTCAGTCAAACTAGCATCCGGCGGGAACATCAGTCAAGGTCATGGACGTCTTCCGGCAGGTCTTTTTACTCAGGACGACACTCGCAGACTCGCCATCCTCAACGGAAGCCATAGGTCGTTCTCCCGTGATCCCGCACAAGAAACCGTAATCGTTCTTCCCGACTTCAAGGTCGTTGCAGACGTTCCCTGTTCTATTGCGGGTGCCGAGACACTCTGGTCGGCCGCACTCGACCCATCGTATGGCCGGTCCGGTGGAAAGTCAAGATCAGATTCGCTCAAGTCATGGGTGCTCCCGTACTCTTGCTTAGTCTTGCTTTGTATACCTCATGCGTTTCTGTCGGGATTACCAAGCTGATGAAGGACCGTTTATTAGGCTCACACAAGAGACGCGACAAACGTTGCGCAATTGCCGCTCCAATCCTCGAGAAAAGCAAGACTTCATTCTATTCTTGTCAACTTCTATCTACTAATATGCATGCACGTAGCCCTTATTCAATGCCTTGAGAGCGAAGGCTGGGAAGCACATACCGAACTTGAGGATCTTTCGAGCTATCCGTCCCTCGAATCATCTATATGCGGAGAGCCAGATGCCGAGGCTGCGTTTGAAGCGCAATTGAGAACGCTCCCAGACCAGCACAAAGCCCTGATCCTGCGCAACTCGCATATCGGGGGCCACAAGTTTGCCGGAAATGTCATAGCAAGTCTTCCCATCTTCTTCGTTTTCGCCACCAGCCATGTTGAAGCTAACGATAGATATACACACCGAGGGGGGCCAGCGTATGGTATGGGAGGGTCACCCCTCACGATGTGGAGTCGATCGTGAAGAATACAATAATCGGCGGACAGGTGTTACCTCCAATACTCCGTGGCGGATTGAATCTGGCAAGATCAGGGTGCAAGACGTTGTATGACTGGTAATCCTTTTTCCAACGTTCTGCAACGGCCTGATATACAGAGTTTTATTACTACATCTCTTGATATATGAGTTAATACCATAGGATAATGTCGGCCACAAGGAGCATACATAAAATCAGGACCATAGTCACTGGTACCACACAAGTATTAGCACGAAAGAAATGCTCCATGAACAACCTCCGAAGGGAAAACGCAAAGGATCGGAAGTGTATTCGCTCCTGCACCATAGAGAGAGAGGTCCACAAGCTAAACATGCTTGTCCTTCCCATCCGATCTGAAGAAAATTGCGCAGTATTGTGGACATGTGCGGACGCTCAGAGCGCCATATCGTCATCCATGCCTCTTCTGCGATTCGAGTACCGTCCCGCAAAACTTTCTTCATCTTCGTACTCGTCTTCCGTTGTCACGCCGAAGGCTTCCTCATCGTCGACGCCTTCATCGTCTTTGTCAGAGTTCTTACCGAACACCCCAGCTGGGACCACTAGGCTCTCTCCACCATGATAAGTGAATCCGCGGAAGTTCTCCTGTACGCTGTTTGTTAGCGGGGTCCCAGCGACATCACGCTTCTTGCGCGTTCCGATTTGAATGCCCTGGCTCCGCCCAACACCGTTTGACGTGCTGACAGCAGGGCTTGGCAGACCGCCATACGCAGAGCCAGCTCCATGGCCAGGACGGTCACAGCCGAGCGGCCCATTTGGTGTGTGAGAGAAACCTTGACCGCCGATCTGAGTGTGCGTCCAGTCTTCGCTTGGGTCTTCTTCATCTGGACTACCAGTCCCATCCACGCCTACTCCAACTTCTCGGATGTCTGCAGTGGTGAATTCCGGGTCGAAATTGGCCGTTGACTCGTCCGATTCAACAACAGGTTTGAATGGGGGCGTTACTTGCTTCATGGACAACGCTGCCCAGTCTATGCTCATAAAAAAAGGATGTTCTTTGAGTTCCGCAGCATCACGCTGTGCGCCCAGACGGTGTTTTGGATTTCTATTCAGGAGCTGCGCGGGACACCATCAATATTGATTGCATGAACAAGAGGTATCCTTACTCCTTTGACAAACATCTTCCCTTCTTCACTGATGACGTTTCTTGGGAATCTGATCTTCCCGAAACAGATATTCTTGTACATTTGTTGCGTGTCTTCGGCATAGAAGGGACTCCAGCCGCAGCACATTTCGAACAGGAGTACACCAAGAGACCAGAAATCAACAAGTTTGCTATAACCGTGCTCATCCAAAAGCACTTCAGGGGCGAGGTATTCTGTGGTTCCGCAAAATGTTGTCGTAAGTTCATCGGACCGCAGATCCGCCTTCGATAGTCCGAAATCGCAAAGCGCGACGTGTCCAGTCGCATCTAAAAGGATATTTTCCGGTTTGAGGTCACGATAAACAATGTTATACTTGTGTAGGTGTTCCAAGGCTAGGACGAGTTCGGCAATATAAAATCGGGCACGTTCCTCGGTGAACCGCGTCTCTTTTTGGAGGTGCCAAAAGAGTTCCCCGCCACTCTTGAAGTCGGTAACAAGATAGAGATCTGAGTCAGTCTGGAAACTGAACTTGAGGCCAACGAGGAAAGGTGACTCTAGCGAGCGCTGAAGAATCTTGCGCTCTCCGATTGTGTGGGCAACCTCCTTTTTGGCGACGATCTCCTTCTTCGAGAGCACTTTCATGGCATATATGCGTTTGGTGTCCTTTTTACGAACCTGGAACACTTTGCCAAAAGTCCCACGACCGATGAGCTTCAGGAACTCAAAATCGCGTGGAGTAAGCGCCCGCTTTGTCTGTCACGTGGAAATTGCGGCAAAATGAGCATCGTTGCCATGAACTTTGATTGTGCGAAGAGGAGGCCGAGACCGTGGAAGAGGTGGGAAGGCATGAGGCAAATGGTATACGTACCTTGTACTGCTCAAACGTGATCTGTACACGCATCTCTCCGCTTACGACCTCGTTCTCGAACGGTCGGAGTCTGCATGTAAGCAATGTCATAGGCAAGGGACGGCGAGGCGACAAGACGAAGAACCATGATGAGAATGAGATATACGGGGAGTGATACGGAACGCGATACGTACTTGTACCATTGGTCGACTGTGTGATCATGTACTAGTACAGGTTTGATCTGGACGGTACCAAGGAAAAGGTGTTCCGAAACGCGATCGTAGACGTTAAAAGTAATTGCGGACTCTTCGGACGTAACATCGCTACGTGTGGAGTGATTAACAGGGATGGCGAAGGCCAGGGAGAGGACGGCACTCACAATGACACTTCGTGTTTCCAGACAGGATTATGCGCTGACAGGCGCCCAAAAAGCCCTTGAGTGACAGATGGTGGGTTTGTTGGAGATGGGGACTTGCTTGACGAGGAGACCGACGAGGAAGGAGACGTGTTTGTGCTCGACTTGCCAGCTGGTCGGGGAGCCCCACCGATGGCACTGAGCGACGAGAGGGCAATTGAGGATGATGCTCTTGATAAAGTTGTGGCCGTCCCTTTGACTTCCTTGTCCATCTCGTCTGTTGGATCCCGACTGACGAACTCGTTCTGTTCGAATTGGACTACGACATATGGCCGTGCGCGTATGGATGGGACATTGAGACCACGCGCGGATATGAGTTTGACGTGGATCTGACCCTTGGATGTGGCGGATGGACCAGGTGTTTGGGACGAAGGGAGAGTGTTGGGAGTCGTGGTTGACGATGCCCTCGTCGAGGGGGTCGATGCCGATGGTGAGCTGGATTTGTTCTCCATGGGATTTGAGAGTTGAGGCGGTTTTTTGGAGTTGCGCATGGAAAAATCGGGAGCATGTAGGGAAATTTGAGTCGTAGGAATGCGAGCGGCAAAAGCACCGGAAGGAGGCGTTAGGGGGCCTGGCAGAGTGATATCGGCTTGTGCCGATGTCGCGGCCGGACCCGTCCCCAAGAGATGGTGGTGGATAGAGCTCGCGGGGGACGACAGTGTCGGCGTTGGCAAGCCACTGGTCGACGTCGGCGACAGCGAGGAGGATGGCGAAGAGGTGACTGCAGAAGGGGGTTCCTGCGGGACTTCAAATGGGTTTGGACGTTCTCGGCCGTCGGCGTTCGCGCGGGGCGTGAGTTGGTCGAGCACGGCAGGCCATAGCTTCATCATCGCTTTCGGAAACGGCAAGAACGACCGCGAAGACGACGAGGACGACGAGGACGACGAGGAAGTGGTGGATTCAAGTTCTGCTGGGAGAGTTGGAGTGTCGGCTGCAGTAGATTGTTCTTCTGATAGCGGAGTGGCCATTCTGATATAGCACTTGACGCCGACCGCAAGCTATACGAGGCTATACGGGGTCAGCGGTGCGACAGGATATTCCTTGAAGAAGCGCTATTGCTCGCTGTGCATGTCGACGAGCTCCAGGTGGGTTATGTACTAATTTACTGCGAGCGAGGACATACAGCCAAGTGTTTCAATTTTTTTTCTTGCCGAGCACCACGATTTTTTTTTCTTATTTGACTCTACTCTCAGCCCTACTAGGAGGATTACTGAAGGTGTTCCAAACGAATTTTATCGAGACCAACATAGAGGTTGAGCGTCTACGGTGGTCTCCCCTCGCCCTTGTCTTCTTCATCCGGGGATATGCTGCTCTGGGGCTGATTCTTCCTGGATTCGGCTATCCCGCGCAAATACGTCTGTGCCCACCGCAGGAATCCCATCCCACCGCCAACAGTTCCACCAAGGAACACCATCTGGCTCGCTGTCCGCCACGGCAGTCGGTCTGCGTCAATACCCGGTCAGATCCAGTTACCAACAGGCTGTAAATTTGCAGGGAAACAACTCACACACGCTCGAAAACACACTGGCCGTCCCCACACCAGCTCCGAGTTCCCTCGTTTGGTCCCATGGTGGACCACACCGCTCCAGCCCGTCTTCAATTCCCACCCAGACCAGTGCAGTAATCCCTAGTCTCGCAGCGTCTCTTCCTCCAGCTTTCAGCCCTGCTGCCATTCGCCGGTAGTTTTTAGTCTTATTGTACAAATACCATCCGCGGATGGTCGTGGGCGGCCGGTGCGCGTTCTCAGCCAGGAATCTTAGCGAAGCCATACGGGAGCCTCGCACTGCCCCAATAAGTGTCCCCATGAGGGCAGCTGAAGCCGGAAGAACAAAGTAACGAGAATGAACAATCGGAGTCACGTCGTACGGTCCACCCGAGGTCACCTCGCCATTGCCAGCCATCTCCAGCAGGCCGTCTTGTGGATCAGCGGTAGAACAGGTCGAGTCTCGAAGTTGCTAGTTAGCAAGTCAAATGAGTTGCGGTTGTAGTACTCGTCGGAAGTAGGCGAGGTGGCTGAAATATGTACTGGCACCCAATCATAATCGCGTATGTAAAGACATGTCAAGTTATGACTTTGCAAGCAGCCTGAGAGGTAGGCGCACACTCGGTCGAACATGAAATGCTGGACACTGTAAAAGCCATATGTACTAGCAATCCAGCCTGGTCAAAGTATATCACATAGTTTACACGTCGTAAACTTCCTACAAGTGAGCTTTCACACCCGCGCTGTGCAGTTTGGCAGTCTCCTTCTCTCTGAGCTCTGCCGCTCGCTTATGAAGTTCCGGAGCACGTCGCAGTTCTCGTTGTCCAACCTGCTGGATATGTACCTGCATGATCTAATGTCAACATCGCTCCCTGAATCCAGACGATCAACCTACCGCGTCAGGTCCCTGTAAGCCAGCCGCGTTAATACCAATACTGAGCCATGGGAATCAAATAACACGTACGTCTGCCAGTCGCAACGTTCGCAATTGTGCAAACATGCTTGCTAGCTCCTGGTCCTGACTTAAGCCTTCCGCGCCGAAGGCCTGCATAGCGCGGTCGACGACCGTGCAAGCCATTTCGGGTACCACAAACTACCATGACGTCAGTCAGGCATGCATCCCCACCATGATGCAGCCTATTGGCGCACCTTTGCAAGTCCAATCTCCCTCAACGCGCCTTTGGCTTTGTGTTTGTCGATCTTCGTGAGAAAACGATTCAGCACGGCAACATAAACACGCTCTGCTCTGTTCGCGACTCACCTGGAGAGCAGCACTCAAAACTAGGAGCCTCGCCGACTCAATTTCCGCCCGAGACTTGGCTATATCAGCGACCACAGTACCTATACCAATTCGTTTCGCATTGCTATGTGGATCAAACATAGTAAAGGAGTCTCACCATGTTCATACAAGAACTTGCCAAAGGTTTTCCTAGAAGGGTCTGTTACCCGCTGGAGCATGAGATCAAGAGCTCGTGAGGCGGCGCCAATCGAACGCATGCAGTGGTGGATGCGCCCGGGTCTATTCCTTCATTCAGATTCACGCAAGAAGGAGGGAACATGGTAATTTACCCAAGACGCCCTTGGATGATCTGCAATGTGGTTATTTCTGCACGGTTCACTTTCCAAAATAAGGAGAGCTTTTACCTCGAAGCCCCTGCCCCATCCTAACACCAAGTTCTCCAAAGGTACCCTCACATTGTCATAGGTAACCTCGCAATGGCCTTCAGGCGCGTCATCATACCCAAATACCTCCATCGCGCGCACGACCCTAACGCCTGGTGCATCTGCAGGGACAATGACGACGCTTTGCTGCCTATATCCGTTTGGATTTTCTGGGTCGCTCTTGCCCATGACAAGATGAACTTTTGTCCGCGGGTCACCGGCACCAGAGATCCACCTAAGCAAAACGGCGAACTTCATCATTATACAACGAATATGATGGAGAATTTCAAGGACCATTTGTGACCATTGACGACGATCTCATCGCCCTCCCTCCGAATGGACGTTCGAATGTTACGCGCGTCTGAAGATGATACTGTTTTGTTGTCAGGTACGCGACGATTGGAGTACCGTCACCGAAACACGCACCGAACCTTTCTGTCATCGCAAATGCAGAACGTATTTCGCCATTGAGTAACGGAATAAGCCATTTCTTTTGTTGCTCGAGAGAACCGTAGCGAGCGAGCACCTCTGGCAAAAGGTAGACTTCAGAACAAGGGCAATACCAGATGCCAATGCCCCTTACCCATATTGCCAGTATCAGGTGCAGAGCAGTTAACCACCTCGGACGCCATATGTCCCCCCCTCCCAAGGACCTCCGCCATAACAGCGTACTGTCAACTTTCTTGAGCAGTCATCCGTCTCGCTACATCATAGACATGCCTCTAGATTGGACAATGGAACACCGTGTTCAGGGTAGTGTGCTTTGCTGAGGAAGAGATTCCATAGCCCTTGTTTCCGTGCTTTAACCTTGAGCTCTTCTATCACGGGCACGACAGTCTTCCACCTTTTCAACGGATCCTTGGGGATTTGAGCATGAGCTAGCTTGGCGGATGGATATACTTCTTCCTGTTCTGTACATTAGAAGAAAAAAAGCTGCTCGGGGCCGCGCTCGACTTACCAGAAGAAACTTCACTAGTTTGGCAAGTGTCTCTTTCCCATAGGGCGTGAACTTGTCCTCGACCTTATAAGTGGGCTGCTTAACATAAGTATGCAAAAGGAACCTATGCCACGAACGAGATTCCAGGATGCTTCTGAGGTGAGCTCAACGACTGGATGTTGGATCATAGCGTTGTAAGGACCGTCTTAGCGCCGACAACCTGCAACCTACCCCAGATCACTGCCTACCGGTTACTGAGCAATCCGAGCCGGTGAACATATCGTCCCCCTATTGTACTGAACGTCGGATAGGAAGATCATAGCATGGTAGTAATACAAATGAGTTTGTAGCAGAAAAGCGTTTTCGTGAGAGTGAAAGTGTCCTGGACAAAGGTTGAACGTAAGGAGACTGAAGTACAAGTCAAGATTAGTGGTGAGTAAGCTGCCTAGCTACGACAAGCCACTGTAAGGTAACTGGATCGGAAGAATGGTCGTCAGCAGATCATTATGGATACAAGCCAGCAAACGACGTGGAGCACCCAAAAGAACAAAGGCGCCTGGAAGTCAGGGGCGCAGAACACTGCACAAGTACAACGGCCAAAAGTGAGCATCGTCAAAAAGGGCGCTCATGAATGTGCCTGCTGCCCTTCGTGGAGCTCCGAGGTGGGTTCACCAAAGGTAAACGGCAGTTCGGGGTCGAGCCCAAACGCGCCAGCATCAAATGCTTGCCATAGAGAGTCCTGGTCACCACCTACTGAATAGCCATTGGAGTTGTAATTGCGGATATAATCGAGTCCGAGGAATGGGAGGCCAGGAGCCGAAAATGACGCGGTCGGAGGGGTCGTAGAAAGATTGCTGTACCCTACCTCCGAAGAACTGTTGTACCACGTTGGACCCAGAGATTGGTGCTCATAAGTAGCGTATGGCAACGAACTACTTTGGGATCCATGTTGATACATGTCAACGCCACCTCGTTCTCCCGAGTTTGTATCCCACTGGTGGGAACTGGCGGATGCCAAAGGACTATGGTGCATGGTATAGTCATACGGAGAGGGCACATGGAGTGGTGAGAGAGGAGCCGCTCCGTAGTTGTACGTGGAGGCACCCATGAGGTGTGGGCTTCCCTCTTGCTGCATGGTACCGTCTACGGTTGACGTGGAAGGTGATGGCAGATTGACAGACGCTGGAGAGCTGTGAGGACTGGATTTCCCTCCCATTGATTGCGGACTGGAGAAGACACCCTGATACGACGCCATGTTCGCCCCAGTAACGCTCTCGCTCTCATCATGTCCTCGCTTGCGCGATGTCGATCGATTGCGCTGAGCTGTAGTCCACGGGATGTCAGCAAGCATCATGAGCAAGCGCGTATCTCTCTTACAATCTACGCGGTAAGGCGACGCGACAGGAGGTCGCCGCGTGGTATTAGGATCTCGTGAACGGCTGATTTTCCTAGGCTTCATCTTGATAGGGCGATTCACGTTCGGTATCTGTCCCGACGGGGACGCGACTACGGATCGTCGACGTTCTAGCATCGCGGGTGAAACGTTTGGTGCCATGGCCATGGGTTGCCTATCCATACTATTCCCCTTCGCAATAGCTTCATTCGCCGTGTTGGTCAATTCCGTCAGCAAATCCTTGCATTTTCGAGCGCCTGGCCAGCATCCCTCCCAAGACTCGATAGCACTAAGACAGGCCTTTGCTTCATCCATAGCTGCGACGGCAACCCTAGGTTCCGAACAATGCATCGCATACAACAGAATGATGACGGCCGAGCTGAAAAGGTGTTGGATAAAAAATGCGAGATGATGCGAAGGTGGCACGACGTTATGAATAGACGGTGCAAGGCGAATACAAAAGCGGGCCGACGAGACAGCTTTTGCAGGGGATTGTGGTGCGACTGGTTGGTCACGTTTGACCGGAAGGAAGTTGCGATGGAGCGTTGTCAGTACAGAATAGTAATGACTGCGCAAAACAGCGTTCATAGAAACGTGTTTGTCAGTTGCAGCCTGACCTTTGAAGCTTGTGGGCAATTCTTCAAACCACCTGCTGAGCTCCAGGTCAAGGGCTTCGACTGAACGCTGCAACTCTACCCTCTTCTCGGGTTCCAGCACCTCTTTGCAGCTGTCGAGTGCGTACACCTGGCGAAGCACACGTCCTGCTATCTGATACAGGGTCACCAAAGCAATTGTGCCAGACATGAGTGACGGAAGCTGTTGAGTCGAATTGACTCCGCTGAAATATTCCTGCAAGTATTCATCATCGACATCTACCGGAAGCTCCACGTCACAATCTGCATCTTCGATGCCCAAGGGACGCCCCAGAGCAAGAGCAAGCATACGGTCCAAGCAGTATACGCCCCACCATATCTTGCGTCGTGTCTCTTTGTCAATAGATGGGATAGCAAGACGGCGAGGTGACCGCTGCAAGGCAATGTGAGTAAGGACTCGGCGAGGGGATATCGACTTACATGCAAACCTAAATCCTGCGCACTACGCACTGCCTGTCCCACGAGGAGCCATGCCTGTGGCAGACAATTGACGGAACACAGGAATGAAGACATGAGAATGAAACTTTGGACGTGTGACACCTGTATCGATGCATGGCTGATGTAGTGGAGAATTAAGGCCCTATGAACGTGGTTATCGTTAGTGAAAACACTCGTCGTTGCCATGGACAGAGAAGTCTTGCCTCTCATAGTAGACCATCCCCATGCCACCATCATCTACGCTATCCCCGGACAAACGGGGATCATTTACCAGTCCCGCAGCACATGCAAACACTGCAAAGACGACCGATATGAACGCCGCCTCAGCTTGAATGAAGTTCGTGTCGTCCCGTCTTCCCATTAACCTCTTGTACCTTACCATGAACGAAGGCTTATCAAGAATGGGCATCAAAAAGTGGAAACGATCAAAATATGCTTGGATCTGTGACACCACCAGCGATTAGATGGCTGGTATGCTACAATGTATAGGACTGACCAGCTTATCGCATAGATCTTCGTCAGGATATTCCACTTCCTCAGCTCCCGGAAGGGCATGCACCTTCCCAAAGAAGACCGATGCTGGGAAATACAGTTTGTTGACGCTTGGGCCAGGCGCTCGTGGATCTTCCTCCATCGGTGAGACACGATGCAGGGGATTGGTTGTAAGAGCACGGAATGACTGGATGAGCGACATGGTCGAGGAACCACCTATCCAACGCAAGTGGCCATGCTCATCGAGTGCCAATTGTCCGAAGGATTCCGAGACATCGTCTTCCATCTTGATGCCCGATGACTCAGGAGAGGAGCTATCGTCGGCTCGAGCATCCACAGCTGCTTTGGAAGACATGGCTTGCAGGATAGCCGATGCCGGAGGTCTGCTGTCTTCTACCGAGGAGTCCGTAACAGATGATGTGCTCGCAGCAGAGGGAAGGTTCAAAGATGGTCCTAACTGCTCGAGCACAGGCGTGACTTGAGCAAACAATGACTCCATGTGCAAAAGACGTGCTTCGAGTTCCTGTACATAGCTGTGCGAGAAGCTCAGGGGGCGCATGAATGTCAGTGAATAACGAAAGCGTACTGTCTGCTCAAGGCCGCTCTGTCCTTGGTTTGAAGCCAGGTGCACTGCGATCCAGATGATTGGCACTGGGCGCAAGTAGGCTCGCAGCCATCGCACTTGATCTTCTTGCGCCTGGAGCATCGCGAAGTCAGCGGGAGAAGTTGGAGGCGTCAAGCAAGAGCACTCACCTGCAGCTTTCGCATGCTCGCCATACTCGTCGGCGTTGAAGCTGTACAGGCCTGGTGCCAGCGTCCGGTGGCAAGGCGTCGTCGTCGATGCGTTTCTTCTTCGACTGATGTGTCATGGAATACAAATCGTCGCTCTGGACCATTCGCTTAGGAGAACTTGGAAATTGGCCGTGTGGACGAACGGCCTCGAGATATCGTCGGAGGGCTGTCGGGTCGGCCCGATACCATGGATGACTAATCCAATCCATTTTGGGTGAGCTGGAGGCACGGTCAGCTTGTCCTCACGTTTCAACAACTGCAGTGCCAACGTACGGTGTGCTCGGTTCGCACTGTAAAGGTGGAGGCAAAAGGTATGTCTGAAAAGCAGACTGACACCGCTGACTCTGCTACCTCTGCCTTTTATAAGAACGATTTCGGAAATGAATTTCGTTACACCCTTTCCTGTGACTCGCAAGTGGTTGTATATTCACTCATTCTCATTCCGGACACCATTTCACCCGAATCCGTTGGAAACGTTCAGACTCCGGACGGCATCATAGCCTTCAGGTATTTCGTGTGGTTCCTCTCCGTCTCGACCAGAAGCATTGCCCACCTTACTAATGCACTGGCGATCAATTACACAAGTTTCTTGTGGCCCTTGGGGGTGCCAAGTCCTCTTCGAGCGTGCGGTAGTCGTCGAATTGGCGTTCGCCGTTCCTGTTCGAGTAACCACGATGCCACGTATGTTCTTCCGTCTATCGTATTCCGGCCACATAACTCGGATATGGTGACAATTTGACTCCCGCGCCTTAGTATTAAGGAACCATGCTGCGCTTATACATTTGTTTTTTTGTTCTAGCGTATGATGCAAGTCATATTGGCATATGGTCCCATGGAAACTTCGTTCATAAAGAGGACCGGAAAATACCTCTCTCCGAACACACATAATGTCTGTCACTTCGATACCCTCAATTCTGGGGAAATTTGGCGATCAACTATTCTATTGCACGTGCAAGCATAATGGAAGCTGAGCATGCGATGGTGGTGGAGAAAAAAAAATCTAGTGCCTAGTCTCTCGTTACTTCGAATCCCAAAGAGGTCGTTTCCATTGGGAACAATCCAGGTCCTATCAGTCGCTCCCGATCACCAGGGTCTTCCGTCGTCCCCAAAATCCAATGTGTCAAGTTCGAGAGCGAGCTGGACAAGCTGTAACAGAGGCTTGTCTAAAGTATTTCAACCTGGCTCTCGTGCTTACATCGATTCTTCGCCCATGCAGCCACGACACTTGAAGCCAGTGTATTGCAAAAGTCTTACGGGGATTCTCGTTGAACCAGTTGAACCAGCGTCAATGGCATCCCCGTTTGGTGCGTAGGGAACGTCTCGATTCACCTCTTGACATGGCAAGTGCCGTGCACCAACAATCGAAAACCAATTTAGATGCTCCCCGAGTTCTCCGCATCACTTGCGTTATGAGAGATGTCCCTAGTTCTCAGGGGATCCCCGTCCATTCCATCGATAGTTCTCTATGCCCTGCGTCACCGTTAGCCCAATCAAAGGCCTGCGTCACCTCCGTTCGTTAGCTTCCATCAAACCCCCCACTCAGAGGAACCCCCACGATGCAACACCCATTGCAAGCATGACCTTCTGCTTGACCCTGCAGAAGCATTCTCAGTTCGAAGCGACGGTGGGTTGATCGCCAACAGTCACGCAAGCAGCAAGTGTGGATATTCACCAACACGGGACTTTCTACGATGGTAAGCAAACAGGCGCAGCATGCTTAGTATTCCCACATGCATCAGCTCCACTGATACTTGTCATAGTTATGTTGCTGGACAACAGCAGCCGTGGATGACCTTGAACGCTCTGAACGATGTTGTTTCGCTCGAATGGAAGAACGTCATGGTCGAAGTCGGGTCTCCCGCGTGGTCAATGGTCGGTCGGTCAGTTGTTCATGCAACCCGGTCTCGTGTTAGTCTCGTGCCCTTCCGAGCATTTGTATCCAGGCTCCCACGCGCGGTGAAACGTGTAAATGACCGACTGTCTCACAGCTGTGACGAGGTATGTGTTTACTGGCAATGGATACTGCGGTTGGTAAGGGTGTCTTGGAGCTTTTGCCTCACCTGCAAAAATCTCTTGAGCTCCACAGCAGACTCCTCGGAGGTAAAGTTGGCGTGCAGCTGGAGAGGCACGGGCTTTCCGTGCAGTACACGCAGACTGGCCTGACTGCGCTGCGAGTACCGTGGAGCATGCGATGCATGACGAAATGGACAAAGCCGCCTGCCACTCTGACTCTTTTAACCTATATGCCGTGATACCTGTGATGTTGCTGATCTGATTGTCTGTGACGGCTAATAGCGTATTCGGAAAGTGGCTGAACCCCGAGGTTCTGCTAGGCAAAACGTTAAATGCGGGGTCTTTGGGCAACGCGGGTACCTCGTCTGGATGTCGAGGGATGACCGAAACCAAGTGGAGGTAAGTAAGGTCTGCTCGGTAGTGCAAAGTGGCACGCTTCAAGGTGGACGCCTGGATGCAAGACACGTTGGAGCACTGGCCAGATTGCCGCGACGCGTGTCTCTGGAGCATTTCTACGGCATCACCGGGCATCAGAATGTAACATGTGGACGTTCACCGTCCTCCCTTGGATGGCTAAACTCGGGTGACGTGAGTCCGCGCTTGATCAGCTTGGTGCCATTAAGTGAACATGTGAACTACCAGTATTCGGGATAACATCCACTCAAGGTGTCAGACCAGGCTACCAGGTGGTCCACTTCTGCAGCTCGGAAGCGAAGACTGGCAGTGAGGCTGACGCGAGGAACACGAGTTGACCTGTTTGTGACAGAAATTGATGCCGACAAAGACTCGCCGGGATCGTACATAGTAAGTACGTACCGGAAGAACTCTTATCGCTGTCGAATCAAACAAGTCATCGTATGCGCCGCAAGTCCAAAGTCGGACTGGATCGCTCAGCTAGTGACCAGAATCTTCTCGCAAAATTCCGTCAAACGATTTACGGCTTGCGACAAATCTCAAACCCGACTCCACAGCAGGTATGCTTTCTGTAACGCCTACGCCTTGATCTACTGTATTCTACTCGACTGGAAGATACCCGAGTGTTCACAATCATCATCGGATGAGACGACGTAGCCGCCTCACTAAGATGGCTCCTTTAGACTGAGATATTCGTCAGCCCTCGGATCGTCTTGGTTCGTATGCTGGACTTCAAGGGCTGTTTCCGACAATGAACTCACTAGTTCAACGTACCCCCCCAAACACCTGCAAGCACTCTTAAAGACTCCCGAATGACTTTTTCGAGGTCACATGTATTCCTGTCGTCGGCCACCAGGTGAAGGTGAAATGTAATGTACAGAGCCTAGGTGGAGAGTCGTGAAACTCAACCATTTGGACTGCAGGATTCGGGACCTTGGTTTCTCGTATGGATGCCTGCTGCGTGGATCACTTTGGAAATCTGGGCGGGATGATCATACCAGTGGCACCATGCAGGGATTCTCTGTTCTCAGCCGCGTCTCTCTTTCTCGGACGTATGCAGTGCACCTAATTTCGTAGCAAATTGAGGCAAACAAACGGGATCAAAAACGAGGTTTGCAACATCCTGTATTTCATCCAGATCGCCAATGCGAGAACAGCTTTTGAAAAGAAATCTTGCATGTCGACGACAGCGCGTGCCGCCGCGAATGACACGTAGCCGCAGTTACTACATCATGAACAGGACGATAGCTCACCTTTAATAACAAGCACAGGGTGGACTGGGAATCCACCATCCCATATGTTTATCCGGAATACGTTGAGAGGGATGTGTGCTGGAATTACTGAACGCAGAATGACTGCGAGTTGTGTGTCCTTGTTTGCACTTGCAGTGGCGTCACAAGCAAACTTCGCTCGCGTTCGTTATGCACATACAAGAGCGTCAGATGGCCGACATAGACTCGACACAAAGCCAGTTGAACGGTAGCGCAGACCCGGTCATCGACGATGGAGAAGAAGCTGAATCCAAGGTTCTATTCTCGCTGCCATTGTCACAGGAAGGCCGAGTTTCTCAACCCATTCGTAGGAAATTCAACTCATGAAACAGCGCGTGGAGGAAATGGAACGGGAAGCTAAAAAACTGCGCGAACTGCAGGCCGTAGCGGAGTCGCAGAATAGTGCCAGTGGTGTGGGCGAACAGGGCGTGCCGATGGAAACAGAGGAGGACAAGGCTATTGCAGACAGTCGGAGCATTTTCGTTGGCAACGTATGTACCTTTTTCAGATTTTCCTCCCCTTGTTTCGTGAACCTCGAACGTCTAGGTCGACTATGGCGCAACTCCTGAAGAAATTCAGGGACACTTCCAGGCTTGTGGGACTATCAATCGAGTAACTATTCTGTGCGACAAATTCACAGGACACCCCAAAGGGTATGCAGTGAATTTTGTGCAGGTTCTATCTTGATGGAATTTTATCCCCATAGTTTTGCCTATGTCGAGTTCGCCGAGCCGGATTTCATAGATGCAGCCTTGGCAATGGACAATTCATTATTCCGCGGACGACTAATAAAAGTAAGGGTCCGTTACATTCTGGAAAGTTTCCGGTGTCTGACACCTGATGTTAAGGTTACAACAAAACGTACTAATGTTCCTGGGTATAACCGAGGCCGAGGTCGGGGAGGGTACAGAGGTGGATATAGAGGCGGTTTTCGTGGCGGCGGCTATGGATATAGCCCCTATCGTGCCCGCGGAAGGCAGGTGCCCTTGTTTCGATTGCGAGGATCATACTAACCCGGCTTTGCAGAGGGCGGGGACGTGGATATTAATGCTGAGAAATGAGCGGCATCTCTGGTAGCGCGATGCTCACGTTGTTCGTCACTTACCCTCGGTTGTGTGTGACCTTGGCTGGCGGGCCATTCGAGTACTAGGCAGTGTTGCACGACGTGTTTGCTTTTCTTTCTGCTCTGTATTATCTACCTTTTTGTTTGCTACAAATCACAAAGCTGTCCCTAATGCGCAGAAAGGTGCGCTGTCAAGAGGTGAGGGCGTCCGGCAATTGCCGGAAACAGCTCAATTGCGAAACTGAGTTGAGGCAACTAACAAAATTGCGCGTCTCGACATGGCCTCGACGTCCAGAACGGTGAGGAGGCTGATGTCCTCCAGTGCCAGTTCCAATGCCTATCCATTCTCAAAAGTCGCAATTATCCCACCTCCCCCCTCCGTACCGCCAGACCGCCTTGCTCCCCTGCGAAAAGGCAAGGGCCTGATGTACTTTCTGCAGACGAATGTACCAGAGTCGCGAAAGCGGGAATGGCTTTCAACGCTCTTCTCTCGAAAGCATCCTGATCGCATTCGACCGGGCTCTGTGCTCACCGTGACGCTTGGACATGCTCCGGGCGTTTTCTCTGGTGTCTTGCTGTCAATACGCCGACGCGGCCTTGATTCGTCGTTGGTTCTGCGGAACGTGGTTCAGCGGGTTGGTGTCGAGATGCAAATCTTCATCAACTCTCCGCATGTGAAGGATATAAGGGTTGTGCAGAGGGCGGGAGGGACGAAAGCAAACACGTTCCGGAAAGCGAAACTGTTCTTCCTCAGAGACTCGCCGGAGAAGATGACGGCCATCGCCTCGGGAGTCGCTTCGTTGGCTGAGGGTCCAAAGTAACGCTGTAAGGATTCGCAGACATGATTTGTTTCACATGTACTGAACTGTTGGTCTGTAGGCTCTGTTATTTTGAGGATGGTGTCTGGACGATCTGTGATGTGATGTGGAGTAATCCTACATGAATTCTGTTCTGTCCGGTACTCGCAGTACGCTAGCTACTAATGCATATGTTGCTTCATGTTCTCCGCTGGCTGGATGAGATAGCCTCTACTGTAGTACCAAATTGGGCGACGCTTGGACCGGGCTGAGTTTATCAAGTTGAGTCTTGACGCCGGGTTGCCTCATTGCTCTAGCTATGCCTCGCAAGACTGGCCTGCGCAATCTGGCATTATCTCCAAAACACTTTCCATCTGCAGGCCCTCCTTCACCCACGTTTTCAGATGCAACCCACGCCTCAGCCATGAATTTCGGCGCAGACGGTCCAGAGAAGATCATAACCCGCGCAAATCTCAAAGCAAGCTTGCAAGCTTACGACGACGTATGTCTACCTGGTATTTTTGAGAACTGCGTCAGCATCGTTCTTATACACCCGAATCACCCAGCTCATGAATGCGAGCGCAAGTTATCGCGCTGCGCTACTTCATATGTCTAAAGTCACCGCTGTGTTCGCAGATGCATTGGAGAAATGTTCCGGGTCTGTTTTACATGCTCGTTTGTTGACGCCTTCGGAGCTGAAATACTCCACAGTCTGAAGGGACCATCATATGAAGCAGGCACCAGGCTCCAAGCAGCTTCGGGACTACATCATCTCATTGGCAATCACTGGCACGTTTTGGTCGGCAGTGTTACTTCTGATTGCGTCCGTCATTCCTAACTTTCAGCAGGCAGAAACGCTCGACAAAAGCTTTGAAAAACCGCTGCGTCAGCACTTGGACACCTACCGGACAATCGTAAATGTGCGTCCGCCCTTCTTTGTTTCGTTACCATATGAAGACCAATTTACACAGGAACGCTCGGCTTCGTACGAAAAAGCACTTCGAGAGAAGAGCGAGATCATACGTCAAACCGAAATGACCAACATGAACAAAAAGCAGAGAAGTACGTCTTCGTGTTAACAGTCATGGAGTTTCCGGCTAACATCATCCAGATCTTCAGACCTTCCGAGAGGCATTATCCGTTCTTCAGCGGCAGGTTGACGAACTCGATGGATTGAAGGCGCAACATTATCAGGAAATTATGGAGCACGAAGAAGAAGTGTGGAATGTCGTCCAAGCCAAGGTAAGTTCTTGCACGCGCGTCCACCTCGCCATATCTTAGCCCCCATCGACTCCAGGTCTGTGTTGCAGTACGTTCGACCATGGACGTGTTTGATAGGTTTACGACGAAAGCGTACGTAGAGATGATGTGATGTTCGCGTCTTGTTTACACGTTACCAGATCGGACCCCATATTGGAGCCAATGCTCCAGTCTGTTCCAGACCCATTCGACTCATATGGGCCACCTCAAGCAGAGGACCAAATATTCTCAATCTTGCCGCCACTCGCTGTTATCGCCAATGCCCCATCCCCATCCCCGAGTCCCATGGGAACCACACCGCCATCAGGTGTTGATGTCTCTCCCCCAGGCATTGTCGACAATTCGTGGGTTCCTACCAGTGGTTTCTTTGCGACTTCAACATCAGAGTGGGGCGACATACCACCCTCGCCCTCCTCCGCAATTCCGCGTTCGGCATCCCCTTCGGCAACGCTGAAGCGACGACAATCACATCCACCAGCAACAAACCATCGCAAAACAGATTCTAAGCTCCGGGGCGTTCTCGCTGTCATTGACGAACCTCATACACAATACGCATCTGAAGTAGCAGATTCCAGCCACTCAGAAAACAGGACCTCGCTGCCTCCTGAAACGAACGGGGATTCATCCTCTCCTCCTTCATGGGGCACCTTTAACTACGGTGAATCTCCATACGTGGCTAACCTGAGCGGAGAGGCGACACCGCGCCATTCCGCGCTTTCCTCGTCTTCAAATAACATTGCCTTCCACCATGAAGGGAGCCCCAACTCTGATAGCCAATCAGATCACACAGTACAATTGGATGACAAACAATTCGAACCAGCTTGATGAAATTTTATATATGCACATGTTTATATATTTGTCCTTTCTGCAACTCCACGATGAGGATCGTAAAGACGAAGATAGTATGTAGTCGTGTAGTCCGGATTCTATTGCGTACGAGCATTGCAGCCCAAGTCGAGCACTCCCTCTATGAAACACGGCAGCCGTCTTCATCTGCGCATAGGCTTGATACCGTACTGGTGCAGTACGTCGATGTCGATAGACGCTGGACTTTTGAAAAGAAGATCAGTGCCTCCAGCCGTTTTCGGGAACGCGATAACATCTCGAATCGACTGCGTTTTGCAAAGAATGGACATCAATCGGTCGAAGCCTGCATTGAAAGATCCCAGCGCTCGTCAACAGCCTGACACAAAAGAAGGAACGGGTTACCAAGAGCTATTCCGCCGTGTGGTGGTGCGCCGCATTTGAGAGCATGAAGAAGATGGTCAAAATTAGCCACCTCGGCCTCACCGAACTGTAATCACAACACCGTTATGGATGCACTCCAATAGCAATGGACTTCGTACCTGCAGAACCTGGGAAAAAATGTATTCCTGCATGGCCGCGTCATGTACCCTGACCGAACCTCCTCCAATTTCGACGCCATTCAGTACTAAATCGTAATGTTGCCCTCGGACCTGGTAGATTCGAAGTGCCAGGGACTCAACTAAGAGAACAACGTCTTTGATTGGACGCAAACCTGATCAATATGCCCGGCATATAAGCATTCAATATCCTGCCACATTGGAGCTGTAAAGGGATGATGGGTACTACTCCATCGTCCACGTGCTAAGAAAGCCTTTTCGGGGTCTTCCCTAGTAAACAACGGAAACTCCGTCACCCACAAAAAGTGCGGGTTGGTAGGAGGGACGTAGTCTCCTGAAACAAGATTTAACACTGAAACCGGGGTCTAACACTCAACTCACCAAGTGCTTGTGCTGACTCAGACAACCGCGTCCGTACTCGCCCCAACGCGGTGGATCCACCCTGATTGCATGAGAACGGGAGGCAGTGACAATCCCATGTTTACACACCTTGGGGACAACGCGCCGACGCGACAGCCAAATTGTGTCGCCAGAGCTTACTCTTAATGCCTCGTTTAAAGCAGCATGGTGCTCGGTAGTTAAGGCTACCTCGAACGGAACGAGATCGTGTCCACATAGCCACGAGAGTTCGTTTTCTTTGGTAACCGGGACCCGCGCCTATTTATCTTGCTATTAATGAACAAGCCTGCGACGTGCTTCTAGACCTACGACAGTGGTTTCGTCGTCCAGTTTACATTCATCGCTCGCTCGAACAAAAGGCCCACAATCTGAGCGGCGTACGACCAAGCCTTCAAGGGTTTCTCCAAGGTTTCCGAGGAAGGTTCGGTTATGATCAGGAAGTAAGGAGGTAATATCAACGATCTAGATCCAAAAGAGTAAGTGCAACGATGTTACAGGGGCAGGATAGCATCTATAACCTCCAGCGCAAATCTTGTATCGGGCTTGTCGGATCCGTACTGTAACAGAAATCAATATCACCAAATCGCTGGCGCAAGGGCGTAACTTACACGTGTCATCGCTTCGTTGTAGGTCATAACCTTGAAGGAACTTGGCAGACTGACGCCCTCAACCTGTTGCCATATATTTCTGATGAGTGACTCCGTTACAGCGCAGACCTCGTGACCGCCAATCCGCCAGCCGTCGTCGCTTTTCGGACTGCGCCCAGAATGCGGTGGTGAACCCCAAGAAACGAATGCCATTTCGAGATCAATTTGGGTGAATTCAGGTTGCCGGTCCTTGCGGCCATCCTCGTCTCGAAAGCACTTTGCAATTTGAAAGTACTTGTCAATGGCCCCAGAGCATATGAGAAGCTGCTTTGGCTGCTGTGGAGACTGGGGAAGAGAGTAGAAAAGAGGTTCATCACTCCTGCTCTTGCGTTCTACCCTGCTTGGGACGAGAAATTCTCTTGCCCCTTCGGGGGATGATTTAAGAAGAAGTGGGGTCTCGACCTCAAGGAAACCTGAGACTATTATAAACGGTTTGAATGTAGCGCACATAAACACGCACCGTCATCGTGTAGTGTGTCGCGGACGATTCGGGAAACTTGACTCCTCTTTTTCAGGTTATCGGAGAGCGCAGTTCTCCGGAGATCAAGGTAGCGGAAGCGGGCTCTCAGCTCTTCATTTGCCTATGACATACGCTTAGTGATGAGGAGACAAAATGTGCGTCAGTTCACCAACCAGGGTTCGATCATCGGACGGGTAAAAGGGCAGTTTACGGTCTGCTGGATTGAGAAGTGTGAAGTTGTCTACTTCAACTTCGATATCTCCGGTGCCACCCTTTGGAGTACTAGGGTCAATTGCAAGGGTGTTTCTGAGCAAGAATCACGAACTGACATGCCGTTGAGACTGTCGAGGCCTTACGCATACTTGACCCTCGATCAACAGGGCTGATTCTACAGGGACACCTGACAGATGGGTCAATTGGTCGCCATTATCTTGTTTACGACGAACGACCAATTGCGTGATTCCAGAAGAGTCCTTGATGCGAAAAAACGATAGTGCGTTCGAAACTTTGCTTGATTAAGGCAAGTGGATGAAAAGAACAGGGAGGTGTACGAAAATGGCAAGTACCGTTCAGGGAGGAGCCAGCCCGTTAAAATGACACGGGAACCCGCGTGTGCGGGAGAGAGTTCGCCACAAGTATGGGTGCGTTTTGAATATGGGCCTAGGTGAATGAAATAATTCGTCAGTCAAAGCGAGCGAGAATGAATGGATGCGCGGAGGATGCGCGCGACATCGCTGACCAGAAAGTGGAATTGAACGAGGGCTGGGGTGTGTCTGCGACTTGCAGAACGATGTAGATCGAAGACAGCGCGTATTCGAGGGTGCCCGTGGAACGGTCTGGCGTGTCAGACGGACAGCTGGACGCTGCACCATGGAACGCGTGTGGTACAGAGTCTTGTTTTTTGGAAGCTCATACACTGGGTCAGACGTCGTTACATAATCAGAGCTATGGAGGCCTCGTTGCCCGAAACCAGTGCTTCATCATGTTGGTCGACCATCCCTAGTTTATGTGAGTAAACCAGAATTTCTCCAGCTGGCCGAGCTATGCGCCATCCTCCACGGACTTTCTCAGTTTTGGTTTCTTTTCGCCTGTCATCACCAGCTTTCTTTATCCCCGTCCTTCACACGATCACTCTGGTAAATATTCCAGACACTCCCGTATAAGAGCCTCCGCGTTTCAGCCCGGTCGTCCAAAGCCATGTTCCTCCATAACTTGCCCGTAGAGCTCATCCATAGCGTTGCTCAGTTTCTTGAGCCCGGTGCGCTAGCTGCCATTGCACAGTCCTGCTCGTCCTTGTGTCATGTCGCACAGCGCCTCCTCTATCGTCACGTCTCTGTCTCTGCGTGGTCGCGCAACCTCGGCGTTGTGCTCCTACTGGCACGGAAACCCGACGTTGCACGCTTTGTGCGGTCGTTTCACATCACCATCGATTCTCTTTCCCCTCTATTTCACGCATTCTACCGTCTTCTCGCGACCGCAATCCTCAATATGACGGATTTGCACTCCCTTAACCTACTCGTGGACGCTAGTGCTAGCTGGATACTCAAGGAGGCGTGCAGTCGTGCCTCCTATTCCTACATGGTGCAATTCACATGCACCTTTCCATTCGACGACAATGTTGTCGATTTTCTTCAAAGGACGCCTTCCCTTCTCCAGCTGGAAGTGGACGCGATCCCCACCATGCTCGCCCAAAGTCCACCTGCCACTGCCCTTCCAAAAATATTCATTCCTCACTTGGAACAGTTCACTGGTTCCTCACGCGTCGCGAGATTGATTGTTCCAGGCCGTCCAGTAAAGAGCATCCATCTCAGTGGTGGTAGTCTGTCGGACGATGACATCCCCCTCCTGGCGCACTCCAGTACTCCGGTAGTTGTCTTGGGAGCCGTAACGAATACGGCGCCCGTACCTTTCTTGGAATTGCTCCATCGGTACCTGCCTCACCTAGCTTACCTTCGCGTTATGTCCACACAAGATATGTTTACTGCTCCTACTGCCGTAAGCCATCGTTCGCTCAACATGTTGTCACCGAACTGATCGTGTGCCCAGGAATTTTATGAGCGAGTTGCTACGGTGCTTGCTTCGTTTTCAGAACTCAATGCCTTCGAGCTCTCAGGTATGCACTGGGGTTCGCAACAAAAGTCGCAAGATGATGGCCCAAAGCGAGTGTGGCAGTCATCTCCCCTTTCAAGCAGAACTCATCCAGATGATGAACTCTTGTTCGAAACAGAAATTTTCCTTGCCAACTAATATATTGTAGACGACCTCTTTGTTGTCCATTTACGCAAGTGTCTTCCTTCAGAGCCACCCTTTCTTCAACTTGTTATGGATGCTAGCATACACCATTTATTCCCAGTTCCCAGATACATACATATCTAATATGATACAATGCTAGTCCAATTCCTCTATTGCCCGATTAACAAAAGATGCAGCATCATAACACACCAAGGACCCCACATCCAGATCAGTAATGCTTGTGCCCAGTCCTCCTATGAACCTGGCAGCAACGCCGACGTATTTGTTCCCACTGTGGGGCACCTCGAACTTGCGGAATTGCCAGCCTCTTGCTACTTGTCCATCGACGGTGACCTGTTCCCCCGATACATCATACTGTATTCGCGTAAAATCGAAACCCAGCCCGATTCCGAGCGCTTTGGTGTAAGCTTCTTTCAGAGTCCATATCCAATAGAATCGCCGCAGAGCTTCTCCCTCTGGAACGTCTGCCAACACAATGCTGCGCTCCAGGGCAGTCAGCTACAGATGTGTGCAAAAAGGAGTTAAGTGTGAGTATTGTGAAAAGAAATCCAACTTTCCTGACTCGAGACGCTATCCACAAATTCAGAGAGGGTAGTCCGGGGTGGAACCCTCAGTTGCATGACATCGACTCCTATGTTGAAAGCGGGGGGCCCCAGGTCGCCCGTCCCAAAAGCCATCGCCACGACACCTTCGTCGTGAGAGACGTTAAATCCAAGAGGTGGATCGATGCCTGGTGTTGTCTTGAAAAGATTCAATGGCGAGAAAAGGTAGGGCAGGTAGTGGTTGGCTCACACAGTATGGCTTGCCTGTCTCAGTGGCCGCAAAAGTCATGGCCCCTCTTGCCACCCCTCGCTTCCTGAGCAGAACCCTTGGGAGAAGGTTACCGATCAAAGATCCTGTGGAGGGTGCAATGATGAATTGCCTGTGGGATATGGGGATGTAAAGGAGATGTCGTACGACAAGCATCCTCACGACGATGAAACCTCTTGATCTTGGACTGAGCAGCTTGATCGACGAGGGGTAGGGCATTATGGTAGAGCTGAGGGGAGCAGATTAGACGCGTTTGGATGTAAAATAACGGCACTGCGTACGTTGTCTGGAAAGTCTACTTTGTCGTACAAGATTGCCCACACTTGCATGATCACGGTGGATATCCAGAAATCATCGACATCAACGGCAACCTCCGTTCGTCCAGTTGCCATCTTAGCCGCCGGCATGTCCCAGCTCGGAAACTTCCGACCTACATACTACTGCCAGCATATGTAGCTGACAACCTCTGACAACGTTCCAAGCATCCATAGATGATGGCAGACTCGGACAACCCTGATTTTGTTTCTCTGGGAATGTTCATCATTGACGAGTTCTCGTTTTCTGATGAGAACAATGCGCCCACAGGAAAAACTCTACCGTCTCAGGCGAGATTGCCGATAAGCTGCAAGTCGTGTCTGTCTAGTAATGCGTGCTGACTCCTTGGCAGATTGGCGGCGGGGGCACTTATGCCACCATTGGAGCGCGAATATGGTCCGTAAAGGCTCGCACGCGTTGTCCAGATCCTGACTTTTGTGCAGGTTGCCTCCTCACAAGGTTGGGATGATCGTAGACCGAGGGAACGACTTTCCGCAAGACATCCAGGATAAGCTGCTATCATATGGCTCCGAAATATGGCACTTCCGCGATCACCATGACCGTGGAACTACCCGCGCCTTGAACTCATACCGAGGTGATTTCAGAGGGTCTCAACACGTCTTTCGTTCAAAATTCCCAATACCTGAACCCAATGTGTAAAATTACACAGGTTCCAATATCTGACAGATCGAATTAGACTGACACCGACCGATCTCCGTGGAACGCGCCTTGCGCGGCCCACAACCCTGCACTTCATTTGTTCGCCAACTCGTGCGCTCGATATCATTTCCGAGGCAGAAGCAGTCGATAGACCAATCATGATCTTTGAACCTATCCCAGTCCGTGCGGTCAGCCTTCCCTCCCGTATTGTACTGTATTATCTATCAGGACAAGTGCATACCAGAAGAACTAGAGCCCCTGAAGAAAGCTCTACCGTCGATATCAGTCCTCAGGTAGGTGCACGTTCCCCGAAGGTCGGCTAGAACTGAATGAGACTGATACCACATCATAGCCCCAATGCGGATGAGGCGCTTGCCTTGCTTTCTATTACGTCCCTGGTTACACGAGAGACAGTTGAGCACGCGGCAGCTCAATTCCTAGGGATGGGTGTGAGTGAGAACGGAACAGGTGCGGTCGTCATACGGAGCGGTGCTCTGGGAGCCTATGTTGCGACACGTGAAAGGGGAGGGAAATGGATTGATGCATTTTGGACACACAGTAATAGTAAGGTGGTCGATGTCACAGGTTTGGTCATCCAGCAAACTTTCTGAATCATGACTGAGATCGCGTTACAAACAGGAGCTGGGAACAGCTTTCTGGGTGGTCTCGCCGCTGGCCTTGTATTGGCGGACCGTGACATTTACGAAGGTGAATCTTGGTCATTCTCCTGCTACGCTGCATCTGATCAGACATTAAATGTGTACAGCGGCATTTTATGCCTCCGTGTCGGCTTCATTTGCCATTGAACAAGGCGGCCTGCCCTCCCTCACAGTTCGTCCGGAATCCGGTGTAGAAGAATGGAATGTGGACGTGCCTCAGAGACGGCTGGATGCACTACGCCAACATCAGCTGGCGAATTGAGAAATAAAAATTGCTAATTAATCTGGTAGCTACAGTAATGGGGGAAAATCGTACAATGAAAGATTCAACGTGCGACCAAGATACTCATAACGTTGTCACGTCTGGGGCTGAGCTGACTGTTGGGGCTGCGCAAATTTTGCACGACTCAATGCGAATAGTTCTTCCTGTTTTGCTTGCAATTCCTCCGGCGTAAGTCCGGAGTCTTTGATCTTGTCTGCCTTCTTTTCTCGATCCTGAGAGTATAATAAGACGTTGTTCCCTCGGCGGACTGATGACCATACCTTCTGTTGTTGTTTGTGGTCTTTCAGGACATCTTCTACTTCTGCTGTAAAGGAGTCGAAGCCCAGACGCTGGAGGCATGTCAGTTGGCTCTGTATGACTGCGGCCATTCCAGACGTACCTTCAATGCACCGATAATATGCTCTGGCGCTATTGTCTTCTTTGACTCCTGTTCACATATTTCATTCGCCTCCGATGAGATCAAGTGAATGAATTCTATGGCGCGGGTGTTAGGTCCACGGGGAAGAGCGAGTACGTCGTATATGTTTACCTACACAGCACTCAATAACCAAATCTCGCGTCTCCTTTGCACACGTAACTTCGCTAGGGAGTAGTTCTGAAATGAGGACAGCAGGACATAAGTGACGCGTACCGCACGCAGGGAGTTGTCCTTCGTAATGAAAGAGACATACCGCTGATCATCTTTGCCACCGTCGCCTTAGGCAGCGACAAATCATCGTCAGAAGGTCCTGAACCTACATGACCCTCTCTGTCGGACATGTTTTCGTACAGAAGTTATGAGATGATGAGACAGACAACCTTCAGAAAGATGAAGTTGTTCTTGAAGCTTGAAGTCTTGGTGGAGTCCCATTTTGGTGTTTGAGCTTTTCGAAGTCCGCCAAACCCCCCTGCACTGTACCATAAAGCAAAATGTCGACGGTATGTGATCTACGCTATACGTTGGTGTCCTTATGTGCTGAATTTTGGTAGGTTAACCCGGTCAACCCAAAACCGTTCATGCAGGAACTGACTGGCAAGCCAGTATTCGTCAGACTAAAGTGGGGACTTGAATACAAGGGTTTCCTCGTCAGCACCGACGGCTACATGAATCTTCAGGTATGCTTCTCGGCAGATCGGTGACGGTCGTACTAATCCTCTTCGAGCTGGCAAATACGGAGGAATTCCAAGATGGCAACTCAACTGGAACTCTCGGTGAAGTCTTCATTCGGTATGTGTTGATCTTGATATCGCTGGCGCGCCGGCTCACACACCGTGATAGCTGTAACAACGTACTATACATAATAAGTATCTTCTCCTGTTTCTGGATCGCTTGTTATGCTGACTTCCGGACGTCTTCACAGAGAGGCACCTCCAGAATAACCGTGGCCATCACAAAACGTGTTCTTTCTGAAACACGCTCGAGGGGAAAATACATTCACTGTACTTGAACTGTTTTTCGATCGTATAATTCTGTTCAGATCGCGTCTCTGAACATTGATCATGCAAGACGGGTCTATTTACTCGGCAAATGAGTGCGTTCAGCATCTGAGATATCTTGCATGCTATCAGGATTGGGACCCTTTCGAGAAAATTACGAAACATTTGACCTCTTGATTGACGGTGTGGACTTCAGATTACTCTTCAGACCTTGGACCTTTCCCGTCGTGCAACTACATAATAAGATTTGAGGTTAAACTGCAGCGTTCGCTCGACTTCCCGATTTGGGAGGAGTAGCAGTATCATTTTCTTTCACGACTCGTTCACATTCGTTTGTCTTAGTGGCCTGTAAGCTGTGATCATGGCCAAATCGACACGCTCGAAAGTGAAACGCGCATTCCGCGCCAAGAAACGTGAATCAGGCATATATGCAGCCACGGAAGCGGCACGGCTAGACAGACTCAATGCCAAACTCTCGACCGTCAGGAATAAGGAAAAGGAAGATGACACCCCTTTGGTGCATGCTGAAGGGAGGGACGGAGACGGTGCGTACATCTCAGAGTTATCCACTTGGCCCGAAGAGGATCGCCGTCGAACTTGTGCTTGATGAACATTTATTGATGATTTTATTTCGTTCAGGTGGTGTATCGAATATGATACCAGATGGAGGTGTGTTCGATGTACCTGTCATCACCCAGACTGCTTAACGCGAACCTCGCACTCTTAGATCAGATGGAACTTGACGGGGTAGATCGGTCGCAGTCATCCGTCAAGTCATCGCGCGTGTCAACGCACGGACCCCGCGGTTCACGGCGAGAAGAGTGGAGAAAATCGAAAGGGATGGATCCAGTGCCAAAACGGCATGGGATGAATCGACAGGGTGGTTTGGCGGCGCGCAGGAAGGCCGGAAGACCATCTCGGAGAAGATGAGCTCTGGCACGGGGCACTGGTGTCATCGCTATTACCGGCATCTTTGCAACTCATAGCTACGTGATGTTCGCATGTCTCTGCTGTTAACAAAAATACTATCGCAGTACAGTCCCAATTATCTAGTTCACTCCACAATCCGAGTCGTATGTCATGCGCAGCTAGCGTTGCGTGCGCGTCGAGAAGCTTCCAGCCCAAGGGGTTTACCATTTGAACCATACCCCCTGCCCAGGAAGGGCACTGTTCGTCCAGCAAATACTTTCACGCCCTAACAAACGCTCCCAGCTATATTGCCACATATTAATCCCAGAGTCCATGGGGTGATTGAAGATTGACGGACCCCTCAATCGACCCGTGGGTCAGTTGGCTGAGCCCTCGTCGACGTATTCATACGCCCAAGTCCGACGCGACCCTTCGGATTGCTACAAATCACACACCATTGTGATCCGGCCGCGTGTGGAGACGCTGGTTTACAGCACAAATTTTACAAAAAAAAGGGACAGATATCCTTCCTGTCGTATTGACCTTGCAAAGCAAGGCTTCGAACGCATCATGCCTGTTTTTGAGAGGAATAAGAAGTCGCCTTTTTTATCTGGCCTTCGAGATGTTTGTGTGCGATTCCAAGTTCAGACCCAGCCTCAAGGTCAAGCTAGCGTAGCGTTCAACATGCGGTCCCGGAGGGACGTCCTAAAAGCAAAGGACCCACGTTCATTGACTGCTCAGCTTGAATTGCATTCAACAACGCTAGATTGCACAGTCAGAAAGTTCAGCGAAACGTTGAGCTTCAGCTACACCAAACTAGCACATTGCCATCCGCTCCGGCGCTCACCAGCCAAGGTTGCTTCTGCACCCACTTGACCTGCAAAACGCCAAGTCCGTCGCTGACCTCGTGACCTCGTAAGATCTTCAATGGTACAATCAAAGGGTCCGTCATCAGGTCGCTGTAAACTCTGCCATGGAAAATCTGGATCGACCCGTCGTCTGAAGAAGATGCGAAAAGAGGATAAGTTGGATGGAAGTGTAACGACCGGATGGCTCGAGTATGGTATCTGGGAGAACCATCGGCATTAGAACCAGCGCGGAGGGCATCATAATATGACATACCGGAGGATCTTGTATGGTTTATCATTAAGTTCCAGGTCAAACCAACAGAGTTTCTTGTCATAGCCTCCCACAATCAAATGGTCCCCTGATGGATGAACATCCATGGAAGATATCCACTTTATTCCTGGCATCAGAGTTTTGACCAGCTTCTGCTCTGCCAGGTTATATAGCCGGACATATCGTTGGGTCTGTACGAAGTGATTAGAAGGCGATTAAGGGGCTAGAGAACCCCCAAACTTACAGCGACGAAGAAATGAGGCTTAGTAGGATGAAACAAGACCAGTTGGACGGTCCCCTTGATTTTTTTGAACGGCGCCTGGGATTGTCTGCGAGACACCTGGTGAATCCACACCCCTCCTTGACTTTCATTACTCGCTACACAGCAAATGAATAAAACCGCGCAACTGAGGAGAAGCTAGACTCACAAACAGAGGCGAGGTAATCGCCATTTCGATGCCACGTAATCTGTCTCAATAATCCCGACGCAGACGGAAGACTAACTGTTAGACTGATGCCACTTTCCAACCCCGAAATGGACGTCCACTTGATTGGTGACTGATTCGACGGTGGGAGGTTGGCGGGGGAGAGCGTGGACTTTGTCGCATCTAAAAGCGCGGGAGAAAGATTGGGTGGGGTGATGAAATGTAATTTGTCTTCCCTGAAAAAAAATGGTTCAGCTATGGAATCGAACCCAATAGAGCGATCGCTACGTACGTTCCGGCAATAAAGTACATAGCGTCCGTCCGAGGACACCATTCCACCGCGCCAACTTTGCTGCCGAGAGCCCATCGCCTGACCTCGCGGCCCACATTGACCTCCCACAAGCTAACGACACCACCTTCGTCGCCACTGGCAACCCAAGCGCCGTCGGGACTCACACCTATGCACCGTACCCTTGACCTCGCGTGTGAATACGTTAAAGAACGATAATTTGGGAATGGCCGCAAGCTACTTGCACTTGGAAGCTTCGGCATTAGACTGTTAGGGTCGATATTAAGACGCGTCCGTTGTATTCGCGGAGCAAGATAAAGGTCCAGCTGGCGGTTAAAGCGTTGCTTTATAAACTGGTCGTAAGCAGGTACCAGCCGAAGGGCTGAATATTTTTGCGGAAGATAGTCACGCTCGCGGTCTTCTGGGTCGGTGTCCTCCCACTCATTGCGTTCCGCTTCAGTAGGGAGGTACTCCCCTGGAGGATTGTAGGATTCTGCATGAGTAGGTAGGGCTGGTTTCGGGGCAGGAAGAGGCGGCGGCTGGTTTGATGGAGGTTCGCTCCATATCGCATAAAATTGTAGCTTGTCATCGCTGGTCTTCGGCTTTGAACCAACTATGCGACCTTGGCGTATGGCACGGACAATCTTCATGATCTGCAAATTGCTTGAGCGACTAAATCCCGAACTCCGTGATCGAAGATACTTTTTGTTTTTCCCACTTGCTTGGAAGCCACCTGCGCTTAGGTTCAGGTGCCGCGGACAAGGGCATGACTTCCTCCTTTCCCTTGCCAGTGAACCACTCTATTGTAGGTTCATATGGGTCATATCCAGCATCAGGATTCTCTCCTGCTTGTAATCGGCGGATGATATCTAGCTCTTCAGCAGACAAGGGTTTGTCCATGTGAGTATTTTTGTCCAAGGCGGACGTCCTGAAAGATATTACAATGAGGTATTTTTTTGCGATACTGGGAACGTCACGGACCAGGAAGTAGGATCCTCCACAGTTTCGAGAAATTTATCCAGTTCATCCCCTTTGGCAGGCCGGAGAACTCTTTTTCCATTGATATCATAGCCTATGTGTGGTAGATCATCATACCAATGCATCGGTATGTTTCCGACGCGGTTTGGATCCTAGATAGGTTGACGACCATGTCAGAGGTCGATTTGCAGGAAACTGTCGCGCACACATACATCTTCCGTGGAAGAATCTGAATCGTAGTCAGGTTCTATCTCCGGGTATACGCGTTTTGGATGTCCGGTGATGCCAGAAACAATTGTCTTTGATTTCGGGAATATCTGTACGTCTGCGTCTGAGCTTGAGTGCGAGTCCAACGTGTCCTCGTTTTCCTCGTCGATCACATCCTCGTCGTCCGTAGACTCCGCATCAGAATCGCTATCACTGCTGAAGTCAAGTTCTGGGAACTCGTCGTTCTCTTCTTCGTCCGACTCTGCGTCCTCTTCAGCTCCTCCACTGTCTCCTTCTTCGTCACTCATCATTTCCAACCCGACAGTTTCCGCGAACGCGTTTTTCTTGTCTCCTTCGGAGTCCCGTTCTTTTCTTTTATTTCGTCTGTGGTCGGCGACGACCATGTCGTGATGTTAAGAGGGGTATTTTGTAGCTTGTCTACTGGTGTTGATCTCGAGAAAAACAGATAAACTGTTACGTAATACTAATAGCGATGTGCAGTCACAAGCAGCTCAAGTCCTTCGTCCTGGATACCCATGAAGCAGGTGGTTCGCAGCTCTTGCGCGGTGGAAACTTGTTCTCCGATGCCGATTTCTTTTCATAATTGGTTGTTTCGTCGTAAATGTGGAGTATGTATCCTGTATGGACATGGAAACAATTATGTATAGTATCGAGGCATTGAAGAACGGTGGAAAGACTAGTAAGTTGGATGAGTCTTTCCCTGAGTCGTGGAAGCCACGTGGTAAAAGACGACCTCGATATGTTAGTGAACGCATTTTATTAGCGTCCACTGGGTAGACACTGCTCAAGATGGTCAACTACGGAGGAGGTACGCGCCAAACCAGAGCCTCTTTTGCGCGACTAACATACCCTACTTCTCAGACGAAGTTTCTGCCCTTGTAGTCGACGTAGGCTCGTCCTCCGTTCGTGCAGGATATGCCGGCGATGACACACCAAAAGCGATCGTATCATCCTACTACGGCTATAAATCCACCGCACCCCATGCAGTAGATGTGCAAATGGGCGACGCAACAGCAGAAGGACGTACAGCGGAGGAAGCAAGACCGAAAAACGACGCGAAGCTTTACTTGGGGCAGCATGGACCTTCGATCTGGCGAGACGGCATGGAGATCGGGAACCCCGTGCGAGATGGACTCAGTCGGTAGTTTCCCTTCTGCAGGTCAGAGAGTCTAACATCTTGCCAGTATTTGACTTCAACCCTATCCCTGCCCTGATATCCCATGCACTTGTGGACGTGATGCGGAGCAACCCATCTGAACACCCAGTCCTCGTGACGGAGCCCGCCTGGAATACTCCAGCAAATCGGGAACGAATGGCGGAGATCATGTTTGAAGAATTTCAAGTGCCCGCTTTCTATATCGCGAATACAGGAGTTTTGAACGCGTAAGGGAACAAGTCTTCAACATGTCATTGGTATTCAACCACGAATTAGATTTGCTGCAGGCAAAGGGTCTGCCCTCGTCATCGATGTTGGTCATTCCATGGCAAGCATCACTCCAGTCGTCGATGGTTTTGTCCTTCGAAAAGGTAAGAAGACGTCTCTCGTTGTCACGCACAATGGTATAATTCGACGCAGGTCTTGTATTCTCCTCGCTTCCGAAGCTCGTTCACGCCCATGCAAAACATAAACTCACCAATCCAACATCAACACGAAGGGGTATTGAATTGTATCCCCACCAACTGATTGCAACGAAAACGGTACTTGGTCCTATTTCGTTCTCCCGTCCTGCTAGGCTAACCCGTTTTCAATTTAGCCGGTGGAACCGTCGGCGCTTCCGCGATTCACTTTACGCGAGGATCGCTTGGCTGGAACAACCGAAAGCTGGAAGTCTTGGTACGAGAGCCGCGAAGTGGATGAGTGGATTCAAAGCGTAGCAGGTGTTCTCGATCAGGGATGGAACGAGCAGTAAGTCTGTCACAATGACATCGACCATTCATCCGACTTGGAGTTCCGTCCATAAACAGAGCTGCAGCAGCACGTCCGCCGCGACAATATGAATTCCCCACAGGTTACAACACGTATTTCGGACCTGAACGCTTCCAAGTTGGCGAGGAATTTTTCTACTACTCTCCACAGCTAGTCGTACGCAAGTTTCCAGTTCCGCGCAGCCACTCTGGCTGACAAGGAACTCTAGGCTCATAATCCTAACTTACCCAAGAACATACCGGCGTTACTATCAGAGTCATTACGCGCATGTGATCCAGATCTGCGTCAAGTTCTCATGGGAAATGTCGTTCTTTGCGGTGGAGGTAGTCTATTTTCTGGTTTCGCTGATCGACTAGAGAGCGAGCTGTCTCGGAATTTCCCTCATGTAAGAGTTTGTTAACTATGAGTTGTCGAAAATAGGTTTAATTGTCGCAGGTCAAAATACACGCTCCAGGGAATCCTATCGAGAGGAGGTACGGAGGGTGGCTTGGAGGCAGTATCCTAGCCAGCTTGGGTACTTTCCACCAATTGTGGATAAGCCGAGAGGAGTGGCAGGTTCGTTGCTGCCGTTCGTTGTGCTTCAGCGTTGACCAACGGGTTCTCTGGCAGGAACACGGAAAAGCTATCGTCGGCCAGCGATGTAAATGAGATGTGTTTTATTGCAACAGCATCTCATTTTCGGGGTGAATTGCCGTATATTAACCATGACGAATATGCCTTCTCCGTGTACTGTGAATTTTATCCAGCAAAGTTGGCCGAAATGTCGCGGTCGACTATTTAGACAAGCCTTCCAACAACTCTCAGATACAAAAGCATGCCAAGGTGGTTATTGAGTACACGTATTGAACATGAAGCGAGGTGTCAAGGTAATTCCATGTGAGGGAAGATCAACTCCCATCCCACTGGATCCCAACCCACCAGTAAGGTATAGGTCAACACGACGCTCCAGAAGATGAAAAACACGCATAGAAAGAGTGATGAATGAAGGACTGAAGGGTATGTCAAATGGCTAATGACGATGGCGAGGCAAAAGTGATGGTCAGGGGTAACCGCAAGTGTCATAACATATCCTTTTCCTTACAAAAAGCTAACCACGACAACGTCCGCTGGACACGTGAATTGAGAAAGTAAAGCTTCAAACAAAAAAGCGAAAGAAAGGGACGTTGCAAGAGAAGGAAGAGGGATGTGAAGCCAAGGACAATGATCGTACTGGCACCATCATGTGGTCGTTTTCGAGTCGAATGCCCCGACTGTATGTCTAACTGCAGTTCAAACGTCGAGCGGGAGCTGATGAAATTTGACTGTGAGCTGATAAGGAGCGAAAGATAAGGATCGATTGAGAAACATCCTTGCGAATGGGTGTCCTTTAGTACACCTCGATGGACTCCCGGCGCTCACGAGCATCCATCAGAACACCGAGTCCGCCAATAACCTTGCGCCTTATCCTCGTCGCAAAGTTCTTTGGTCCGAGCTCATCGGCACCCGACGGGGGACCACGAGGCTGTCTGAGCGGCTGGCTCACGAATCTGGGCAGCACTGCCGTCGTGGGGGGTTGAACAACGAGGGGTGTAGGACGACCGATGCCAAGGCCCTCATACAGCTTTTTGGTAGCCTCCTCACGGGGTGAAAGGGGCGCATCAAGCGAGGACGAGGAGTGTGGCGTGGTAGGGTCAGACTGCGACATGGAACTTGCGGAAGACACAGCATCGTCATGTTCGCCTCCCGACGCGTCTGTCACAACGATTGGAATGTTGCGTGGTGTCACCGACGTGAAGCTCAGTGGACGTGGACGAAGTTTGTTGGTAGGCGTAGCACCGAGGGGCGGAGAGGGGCGCTCTCCGGGAGGCGGTGTGATCTTGACGCTGGGCGATGCAACCGAGACAGTGCGCAACCCGCTAAGTACGGAATTAGTCGTGCTTCCCCGCCTCCAGGACATGGCAACGTCAGACTTGGAGGGAGCATTGTCCTTCAAGCTGTTGGTATTGTTCTGGCCTTGCGGCTGAGCGCTAGCAACGGAGATGGCCCCATTGGTTACGACAGTTTGCTTGGGAGGTGAGGTGCCTCTAACTGGGAGGTCGGCAGTCGTCGGGAAGGCTACGCTGGAAGCCGACATCCGTGCGCCAAAGCGTCCACCGAGAGCAGCCGTCATAGGAACTTGGTCCTCATGCAATTGTGCATCACTGATACCCAGCTGGCTCTTGAGAAGCTCAGCTTGGCTGGGCCGACGGGAGGGCGGGGAACTATCACGAATATCGAACGTCGTGTTCACAGGTCCGGCTGTAGCAGGAGGTTTGATCCCATTGATCCCACGGATACCCTGCTGACGCAGTGCTTCTGCGAAAACCACAGCCTGAACCTGCTGATTGCGTTGCAGCTGGGCATTCTAAAACAAAGATAAGTAAGGACATCCGGGGCAGAAAAAATGAATCACTACCAACCTGTAGGCGCATGATCTCCATCTGCATGAGTTGCATTTGCTGGTACGCATGCAATTGCGCCTCCGCGGGGGTTACTTGTTTTTGCACACCGTGGGGATAAGCCGGGCTGAAGGGGACACTGTTCGGATTCAATCCTCTTTTCCCAGCGGTCTGCTGTTGAATAAACTTGTTATTCGGAACATCGTGCGCAGCGGTCAACGGGTGAGTGGATGGAATGGAAAAGTTGACGCTGTTGTTTGAGCCACTGCTGTTCCGGAAGTACAGGTTCTGGGAGAAGAGGTCACCGACTTGATCCAGGTCATCCTCTTCCGGGAAGACGGAGGGGTTATGAAGAGACGTGGATGGGAATCGTGGGAAATTGAATGACCCATCTGGTGCGGCGGTGTGAGGGGCGGACATGGAGGTGGAGCGAACGCCGCCTGTGCGGAGACCGTTGAGAAGAGATGCACGGTGGCTGGTGGAGTGGGCAGTAGCCATGGTGAGTCGAGAAGGAGGAGAAAGTAGAGAGTGATTTGGGAGGCAGTCGGTTGATGCTAGAACAGAAAACGAGACCGAGATTACGAGGCGATTAATGAGCTGATAGGTGACAAGATGATACAACTGGAGAATATGTCAGTTGTGAGCGCACATCTGAGGGCAGACTGACTGGGCTGGACGGTATAAGATGAGTCGCTTAAGGACACAGCGGTTGGAGGAGCGGGTGCGAAGATAAATCGACGACACTGCGCGGTAGCCCTGGCTGGCTGGCTAGCTTGCAAATGAGATTATAATAGGGATAGAAAGAAAGAAAGAAGAAGAAAAAACAGAAAGAAAAAAAAAGAGATATGTTTTGGGGATACTTGATGGGAGGAGACAAAACAAAGGCAGGCAGGTGCGCAGGAGAGCAGCGACGCGATCAAATGGCTATCCATTGTCCACCGGAGACCCCGGACACTCTGCAAGACCGTACAATAAGAAACTACAAGTATTTTTTCGCACTCGCCCGCACACGCGCATCAAACGTCGGACTGCGAATGGGAGCGTGCGCAGTGTAGAACGGGTTCAACATCGTCTGCAACGGCGGCGACGGTCAATCCACCGTCGTGTCGTCCAAGCATCGCCCAGCTCACCTTCAAGTACAGCTCCCACACATCGTGGAAGAACATGCGTATCCCGTCGTCGTTCTTCGTCTCGTGTAGCAGAATAAATTTCATGTCTGGACTCATCAGACAACGCCAGCTGTGTGCTCCCAGACTTACTTCCTGGTGTCACAAACGCCGATATCGTCCATTCGTTGAACTTGTCCACCGATTTCAGATACCTGTCGCAGTTGGGTGATCTGCTCTCAATGTCTCAATGTGTCCTCGTACATGGCATTTTCTCGTCGCATCACGTCTTCAACCATGTCCAGACTGGCGTTCGCAATCATCTGAATGACATGCCGGTCTTGGCCCCCTCCCATCCTCACACCAACCCCTTGGACATGGTGTGATTGGGTCGCGCTGGACGCTCCTGACAATGCAGTCAGCGTGCCCGCAAATGCAGATGTCGACCATGTCGGCAAGTTCGACGCCAGCGGGTACGATGTCGTTGGAGCCGGTCTGCTAGAGTAGTGTGTCAGGCTGTATATCGGCGTGTCCGACGGCGACAGTAGAAATAAATGATGTGACATGTGGTGGTGTTTGACAACAAGCCAGGTCTCTGTCCATGTCCAACTCCCTCCGCCAGACGACTTCCAGGTCTCCACTAAACTCACGATGCGCTATTCACTTTTTTAGACCGTCGTTCAACGCCCGCCCACTCACTTTGAGCCCTCGCCATTTGCCAAACTTTGCAGTCCGCAATGCACCTCTGCACACGGCTCCGTCGACCACAACTTCAACCGTCATCCGGAATGCGTTTCCTCCAAAAATCTCCCTCCCAAGTATCATCCAATTCGTCCGTACAAACATAAAGAATGCAACCCATAGAGACGCGTTCCGTGGTGGCTCTTCCTGGGGCAGACCTCCGCGTCGCGACTGGCTAGACTCCCTGGATGGCAGAGTCATCTTCTACGGCATCATTGCTGTCAACGTTGGCGTTTTCCTCGTCTGGCAGAGTGCAATCTCTACATACGTGCGTCTTCCCAACCCACGCTCACATCCGCAGCCTATTCAGAACGGTCCCTTTATTAGCGCACAATGGGTAACCCCACCCTTCTGGCGTTTATGCGAGACAACTTCCTTGTGGACATGCGAAACGTCTCCGCTGGTCGTATGTCAGTATCCCCCTTTCGCCTAGCTCCCCTTTGGCTTAGCTAGCACCGACACTAACTCACGACCAACAGCTGGACCATCATCACCGCGTGTTTCTCTCACAGGGACACATCACATGCCATGTTCAACGGTCTGACATTCTACTTCATGGCGCCAGCCGTCATGCAGCTCTTGGGCAACAAACGATTCCTGGGCCTTTATTTCCTCGGTACGTCCAACTTCTTCATACTGCCTACCACGCAATCGTCCCGATCACCACTCACTGCGGCGGACCTATCCAGGGGGGATATCGGCCAGCCTCGCGAGTTTGGCGTGGAACACCTTTTTCAGACATGAAAAAATCCCCTCCCAAGGTGCAAGTGGTACGTCTACCCATTCACGCGTTTCATGTATTCGTATGCAGCGCTCTTCGAGCTTCCACTCCCCGTTCTATCCCTCATATTCTTTATCCTGCTTACCACTTTATCACCCCTCCACCCAGGTGCAATCATGGCCACCCTCGCACTCTATTCATGTGCCTTTCCGCGCAACACGTTCTTGGTCTTTTTCGTCATCCCATGTCCAGCGTGGGTGTTCCTCCCAGCTGTGTTGCTCTATGACGGATGGCAAAGCATCTCGGATGTGGTAGGTGCCTTTCCATATAATGCACCATCTCCTCGGCAACCTTCGTGGCTTCGCTGAAGCTCGCGCTGGTGGTCGGTGACTTAGATAGGGAACGGGACACTGATAAGCGTCCTTGATTTGCAGCGCACGACAACGGACTCACCAGGCCATGTGGGAGGATCACTCGCAGGCATTGGGTACTACATATGGAAATTTGCTCTCCGTCGATGAGTGGTTTTGGTGTCCAACTCTTGCAAGACAGCCATTAGGGTACTAATGCACAGGAAATAACGTAGAGGTGTTGTGAATGAAAGGACAAAGTGAGGTATATCGCCAAGTTACAGTTGCCAAAGAGCGGAATACGGTAAAGAACATGAAAAATTTGTGTCGTGATGCAGGATAGGATATGCATGAAGAGAACCAAAGAACTGATAACATGCGAGAAGAATTGGTCAATGGTATGAGTTACATACATGTTATTCACTGCGGCGCTGTCCCCTCTGCGGCGTATTCATCAGCTTGTCGAGCCTGCCCATCTGTCCCTCGAGCTTCGTCATGCCAGCGGTCCCAGCAGACCCGGTAGTGAAATCAAGTTCTCGTGCACCATGCTTCTCGAAATAGTACGTAAGTAGGTTCTTCTTATTGTCATCCAATCCTTCTAAAAGCGCGAACAGATGTCCCTCGTCACGCAGAACTAGCTGTGAGGCAATGATGGCTGCGTATGCCGCTTCGCGGATGACGAGCGTCGAAGTGTCGTTAAGGGCCTACATCAAAACAAATAGGTGGGTCGCTTAGACATTGAGAACAGCCCAAGCAAGACATGCAGCTCACGGAAATAAAAGTGTGCTTCAGTCGCGGCAGTTCCTCCTCTAGCACTTCGGCGGGTAGTCGCAGTATAAATTTACCAAGCGCAATGAGCCCGAATGCGTGCGACCCCGCTTTGACGATAGGGTCTAGCGCAGGCTCCGAAATGAATGCACGCAGACTACTATGCATTGTCGTCAGGCCGTACACCGGTTCTACACGCATGGTAAGAGCATCTCGGATTGTCTTGGTCGCTTCAAGAACCTGACACATATAAATATCAAGGCAAAATAAATGAATGGGACAGCGAGCGAATACCTCTATTGCATTACAGTATCGTACCCTGAACAACGCGGCGAAGAGCTCCGCTTCTCGACCCTCAAGGAGAGCAGCCTGGTTGCCGAGGATCTCCCAAACAACAATCAGGGCATATTCCAGTAGTTGGGAGTCCTGTTGAGTTACGGAAGAGGTTGACTACCTTTCGAGAAGGCAACGCGACCGCACGTACCTTGGTCGGTTCCAAAAATTTCACAAGACCATCAAACAACCGTTCAAAGCTCTTACTCTTGGTCCACATATCTGGAATTAATGGCGGAAGGTTGCGCGTGGTAGAGATGAATGGTGATGGACTCAGGGGCAAGCCGAGGCCAGGACTCAGCGGCGAGGCAGTGTCGTTTGGGATAGGATTGTTGCTGCAAAGGAGTGCCAACTTCTGCAGAGCGCGAACATTGGCGTCGCCATTTTCGAGGGCAGAAATGAAGTCGTGTAGCTCTTGCAGTCGGTCCTCGACTTGCACCCCTTTCAAAGGTGTGCCATGATCAACTGCTGTCAAGAGTAGGCCGTTCACGCTTGCACACATGCAAATAAATAAGGAACCCACCATTTGCTCGTTTCAACCACCAGCCATTTTCATGGGTCTGATCTCGTAAAGGTTTGATCAATGGATCCGCCGGCTTCGCGCCATTGATGGGACTGTTCTTGAACTGCGCCGCCAGACGGAAAATAGCCGCATTGCGATTGTCGGGTGTAACAGGAGGTGCAAGACTCTTCGTAATCACTGGGACAACGGAAATATTTGGTTTTGGCGTGCTCGTGCTGCTTCCAAGAAGTAGCGACGCAGCAACGGTCGAATGGTGACTATCCTCCTCTTCGGAATCGTTCAGCTCCAGTAGGCGCTCAGCGGTACTTTGGGCCTGCTCGGCGCGGGCGCGCAAGGCGTCTTCGACGAGTAGCTTCTCAGGTGAGTCTGGAAGCGTATTCAACACCGTATTCGGCGTCAAGAGCACCGACTGCGGCGAGGGTGAAGGCTGCTGCGAGGTAATGCTCTGGGCGGGCGGGTACATCTTGTACGGTGTGGAAAACGACATGAGGTTGACAGATTCATCCATGTCAGAATCGCTATCATCGGGGACCGGGATGGTGGCGGCGAGCAGCAAGGACTCTTCCTCGTTTACATCGGGTATCACTGTGTCCCTTCGCGCAGGTACAGGGACGACCGATTGGGGATGAAGTTTGTGCGACAGTTCGCTTTGAGAAGGCGAAGGCGGACCCACGGGCTGTTGGGAACTACGAGGAGCAGAACCACGGCTGGGAGATTGAATAGGCTGGACAAGCGGAGAAGAGGTTCGACGACGCGTAGCATCTGTTGGACTGGTAGGTAACGAGTCCGAGGGTGTACGGCTGTGGGAAAGCATGGTAGCTGACGTGCTGACGGAGCGTGGCATAGTCCCGTTGTTGGCGAGGATCCTAGACCTAGGTGGCGTCGGGGGTGAAAGAGAGGAACGAGGAGATAGCGATGCTCTTGATGTAGGCGATGGAGAGCTGCGGCCGTTGGCAGCCTTGGCGGATGGACTGCTGGGAGAGCTCACCCTCTTAGTAGGTGGCGAAGTCGCGCCAGCGGCACGCGACGCGGATGTAGCTTGATGCCTGAGAGTTGGAGGCGCAGTTGCGATAGCTTTCGCCTTTGCACGACTTGCAGCAATCGCGGCTGCAACACTGCTTTTTTTTGCATTTGGAGTGATGGGCAGCAGATGGGTCATCGCATGTGGATCTGGACACGCTTTTTCGAGTTGCTTTCGTGCCGTAGCTTCAAGGGACTCGAGTATCGCCGTCGCACTGTCGTGCCAGACGCCGTCGAAAACCCAAAAAACATTGCGCGCATTTTCTCTTACGGCGGGATTAGCGTCCACCAACGCCTTCTTCAGAGACCTCTCCAAAATTTCTAGCCCGCCAACAGACTCAATATGTGACTTCGACCGTTGACCATGTACTTCGAGGTATTGCTTTATGTGCGACACGACGAACGTTCGAGATTGTACGGTCTTTTCCTGAAGCGTACTCCATAGCGAGGGAAGCAGCATACGAGGATGAGCAGAAGCATGTTGTATGATCATAGATAGTGATTGTTGTGACTGCTGAGCGATAATCTTCTTGGTGAAGCCTGCCATTCGAAGAAGGTTGGAAAAGAGCATGTCACAGAAAGGATCGATGCCTGTGCCAAGCGCAGTGGCTAGCTCCGCATACAATGAGCATGTATTTGCAGAAACTGTCGTCCTCAGACTCGCAAGCTAGAGGCGGTTTGTATTCATAAGCTACAGCTTGTCATACGTCAAAGTTTACTCACTGTTTTCAAGGAAGACTGGATAAATCCGTCCTTGAGGCATTGAAGAAAAACATGGGGATATCTTATATGGATATCGCCTTTGAGCATTCCACGCACGCGTTGTATTCCGCGATCACGGGCCGCCCAATTATGTTCGGTCTCCTTGCCCTTTAAAATACATTTGTCCAGGTTCCTGACAGTGGACAGATACCCGCACCTCGAAAGCCTTAGCCATCGCAGCAAATTCATTCTCCAGGTCTCGGCTCGACGCAATCTGCAAGACAGGATGAATGAGGCTCAATGAGAGGAAAGCGGTTTTACTCACGAAGGCGGGTTCAACAGCGCTCGCAGTTTCATTCGAGGGCTGTGGAAGTGGGGGAGAGACAACCATGGCTGCTCGACTGGCGGGTCTCGATAATTCTTTTGGATTTATATTCCCGTGACTTACAGCACGAGTTGTTGGCGCAGCAGGAGGGCCTCCAGATGTACTACCCACCGTTGGTCGTCGGTTTTGCAACATAAGACTTGGAGGAATATATTCCCTCTTCACTCCAAGCTCTCCATTCTCCGAACCATCGCTTTGAGGAGTGCATGCTCCTGTACTACGATTGCCGCTCATGAGCTTCGCCAATACATTATCCACAATAGTTTTGCGCGTGTTTTTCTTTGTCATCTCTTTCTTGAGGTCAGCACGCGCAGCATCCGTAACGCCTGAACTGGTGAAAAGCTCGATCACCGAAGGCGTCGCACACGCGCGGACGTTGCCGTCGGTGTCTTCTAAAGCATCTACGAGTAATGGGAGGTAGGGACGGATTGGGAACATGGAATGCGCTCGTCGGATATTGACAAGGACGAGGATAGACTGTCGGATAGGAGAGTTCCAATTGCCATTTGAACGGCAGGAAATAACTGTCTCACCTGTTCTCGCACTCTCCACACTTTGCTGTTGAACCCGCTGTCTCTGAGTAATCGTTCAAACATGGCAAGAGGTGTTTCAGGGCCCTTGCCAGCTCCCAGCTTCGATGCCGATGGGGTGAAACGAAATGCAAGTCCACCGACGATAACCAGAGTCTCGCGTGCTTTCTCTCGAGCCCTTTCCCGAGTATCACCGAGTCGTTCAAAGACACCTGGAGAAGGGAGGAAAGCGTTCATGATTTGCCGCAGGGTGGATATGTCACTCGCAGATGCAAACGACGAGGATGATGACGATGACGAGGCAGATAATAGTTGTGCATTAGTATGAGGCGCGGTGGTTGGTCGAGGCACGAGGACAGAGAGAAGGGGTGGGATGGCTGAAAGGGTTGCGGTTGTTAGGTGCTGGTTGGAAATGCGTAGGCATGACTTGAGGACAGCCAGGAGAGGTTCTGGGTCGGTGATCTATGGCAGCAATGGTCAACACAGACAAGTAAGATGTCAGGTCAACGCGAACTTCTGTGCCAGACTCGAATTCAGTCTGAAGTTTTGTGACAGCATCCACTTTGAGGTCAACGTCTGCAGGGCTTGAGATTGACAAAATGTTGAATATGGAAAGAAGAACGGGTTGCACCGACCATTGCTTTTGCACTGGTTAATGAGTTTATCGAGCCGGTCGTTGGTCATGACGATCTAGAAAGAAAGGAAATGAGCAGAGTATGGGAAGAAGTCAGAGTAGCTTGGACCAGCCCGAGCTGAACGACTGTTCCGTGTCGTCCACAGTAAGCGGGCCGTACGAAGGTTTCAGAACAAGGTGAAGAATACGCCGTCTTCCACAAATCCAAACTCAGGCCACTTGTACATCACGCTCATATTCATTGTAGTCCACTAGACTCCACCGGCTTTGTTCCCTCGTTGGCGGTAATGATACACCACAAGTCTCAGTTCGTTCTCATTCCAGAGTTGCTATGTACCGCACACGGACAATTGACACGATTTTCGTCCAAAACCGCAACTACGCCTTCTTGTCTGAATGTCCGAGTGATTTTCCGGGTTGAATGCGGTCCCGGATACGCTGCTTCTGCACTGCAGTGAAAACCAACCGCTGGTCACTGTACACTCGGCGGCTTACCAAAATCTTCAGCTCCGGGAAGCCACCCTCGACTTTACGATCCCACATTAGCTGAGCAGGACCATTGTCAAGGTTCAGCCAAACTCGAAAGCGTCCAGCAGTATCATCAGCATTCAACGGCATGACTGACACCGCACTTAGCGCCGGAGGGGGGAACGTGAGGAGAAGTTCAGTTGACACCCATGTCGCTCGATGCAACCTATTTGATCAGTAACGAAACTCAGTTTCGAATGTCTTGGGGGATGAAATCACCGGATGCGAGCGTACCAACGACACTGATGATGCGGTACGTGATTAGCTCGACAGTAAGGACGAAACAGCGCACTCTATCACAGAACTCGATGGTTACACTGGGCCCAGGAAGGGGACTCGGCGGAACGAATGTTGACGGATCCAGCAACGGCGATTCATTCTTTTTATCACTGGTAACCTCCTCTGCTCCTGGTAGAGGACAAGCTGCGACGTTATCGACACTGGTCATAGTAGTCGGCGTGAATCAACGACGCTCGACGACGAGTGCTGATCATTAGTCATGTGACCACATATCAAGTGTTGACGCGTTGTTTGTCCCATTGTAACGCGTCTTGCTCTTCACCATCATCCTCAGCAAATATCATCAAAACCATCAAGCAGTCAGCGTATATTCAAAGCAGCATGGAGACATCAGCCGCATCCATTGAAAACAGTAACATAATGTGGACAGTGCACGGTAAATCATTTGCTCTTCCTTGAAATCCTCACTTCAATTGGTCTTGGCCACCAGTCGAAGTTCGCTTAGCTCCGAAGGCAAGACGACGAATGGACATTATACAGTCTCTTGTACGAGACTATATAACTTCGTCTTTCGAGCGCCTTTCCCTCCCGTCAGTCCTCCGCGGTTGGGACGCTGATTCAACACTGGCCTCTTCCGTCGAGCGCATCGCAGTATCCGAATCGTCATGTCCCTCGAGCTCTCTTTCCCTGAACGAGATATTGCTGCAGATTCACACCTACCAACCATCTGAAACTGACACTGTGGAAGAGTATGCAAACGGCTCGAGCGCAGACGGTGGCGAAGCAGTTCTTGCAGCGAGCGTTTGTGAACTTCCGTGTCGCTCGTGGGAAGGGCTCTGGGAAGGCCTGATCTACGCGGACAACATTAAGCTCAAGCTATTAGACTTCATACATGCTACGCTGGTTTTGAGCGATGCGAACGTCGACTGTGAGTGCTGCGACATCGGCAAGGACTTGTGCTAATGAATACACAGTCAACCTCGTCTCATGGAATAGGGTCTTGCTACTGCATGGTCCGCCTGGAACAGGAAAAACTTCTCTTTGTCGTGCGTTGGCTCAAAAGCTATCCATAAGACTCTCACATCGGTAGGTCCAGTGTCGTACCACCACGGCACCACCAATCTTTACACGGTTAGCTACACACAGGCACGTTTACTCGAGATCAACTCTCATTCCCTATTTTCTCGTTGGTTCTCTGAGTCGGGGAAACTCGTGCAACGCTTGTTCAACAATATTATGGAAATGGTTGAGGATGAAGACTGTTTCGTTGTGGTGCTCATTGGTTAGCTCGCCCCTTTCCTCTTCTCACTGCAGTTCACATATGAAATATTCGTAGATGAGGTCGAGTCCCTGACGGCGGCAAGAGCAGGCGCAATGGCAGGCACTGAACCATCTGATGGTCTGCGAGTACGTGTACCTGCGAGACTAGTCACTCTGCCTATTCAGTCCCCGTTCTAGGTGGTAAATGCTCTCTTGACGCAACTTGACAAACTCAAATACAAGAAGAACGTTTTGGTGATGTCGACCAGCAACCTTGCAAAAGCAATAGGTCGGTGATATTTTGCGCATTAGATGAACGATACTCACCCAAAAAAGACTCCGCCTTCGTCGATCGGGCGGACATCATCCAATACGTTGATCTCCCCCCTCGGGAAGCCATCTATGAAATTTTGCGGAGCTCTCTATGTGAATTTGTTCTCAAAGGGATCTTGGACAATGTGGTCAGTAAACCTTCTCGTCAGTGTACTCAGAAGTGGTTCATCCACCATTGAATAGAGCGTGCCACCATTGGAGGACGCACTATTCACCGAGCAAAATGCCTGGTGTTCTGCTGTCCATTCCGCAAATGATTCTATGGATTCATCTCATGCTCGAGAAGAGAAGATAGGAAAGGCGCTTCTCCAACTTGCCGATAAATGCAGGGTAAGTGCAGCTGCATTTCACAACAGAACAAAGACATATTGGATTGCCAGGTGCAAGGCCTATCTGGGCGGGCATTACGTCGACTCCCGGTGCTCGCACTGGCCAGGTACATCGGTGCTGGTATACCCGCAAATAGTCTGCGTGGGACCTCCAATGAGTCCTCGCCCCGAGGTACCTTCTTGACGGGCATAGAATTATGGTTGGACGCGATGGATAGGGTTGTAACTGACCGAGCTGTTGAGCAGGGAAAGATGAAGTAGTGGATCATATCCGCGTGTAAAAGTGCCTGTCCGGCGTTACGCATTTCACATTGCACTGTGTTGCATATGAATCTGGACTTTTGTCCATGGTACTATGTGCGATAACTAAAGCTAAACGATGGCAATAGCACCAGTGGCGTTGACTCCAGCATAGTAGCTAACTATTCCTCCGTAAGGTGCGGACCTCTGAGAGCCTGTGGGGTGCGGGTATTATGTTAGCTTCGATAAAACGATGAATCGACTAGTAGGAAGATCGTCAGACGACGTCACTCGCATTGCTAAGATGCTACGTACAGGAGCTCAGTGGAGGAACCAGCGGCGTGGGTATTGCAGGATCTATAACTGACAGCGTTGTCAGTCTTCTTGAGCTGGCCACCCGGCTGGAACCACCCTTTCCCTTCGTCATCTCTCTCCTGTCGACAGACGTAGCCTTGGGCGCTTCCTCTGCCCGACTTGATTGTCTACTGTTGACCATACTTGTGAGACGGGCAAGTAGGAGCCGACGATTTTGTGTACGAATGAACAGATCCTTCTGGTTCCGGACCCGACGCTCCAGCTTCTCTTTGATGCGTTTTAAGATTCGGTCGAGAGCAGGAAGAACTTCATCGTTGTAGAACGTCGCGATATCCTCAAAGTCGCGGTGCAGAATTTCAAGATGCGTAGCAATATTGAAGTACTTGACAGGGGGGGGAGGTGTGGGCGCGTCAAAATCGCTGTCAGTTATAAATTGTGAGGATCGAGACAATAGAGGCCTGGACCCGGCTGGTGAAGAATTGGCTTCTGGTGGAGATAATGTTGGTTCGGGGTGCCAAGGATCATGATCTGGTGCCAAAGGCTGACGACCCTGACGCTGGAGCTCCAGTAAATTGGTATAGTACGCTATGTCGTTCTTCTTCCTCCGAAACGACCGACGCGTGATCTTCGCAACGAAGCGCATCAGTGCCAAGTCCTTATCCCGATTTGCCGCTCCAAACACAGGCAGGATCATGCCTCTGCTGATTGAGAAATGGGGAGCAGGAGTTTTGTAAGGAGTGCAATATAGCTGCGTCCGTATGGCCCTGTCCACTTGACGATCCAGCCAAGAAGCTTGCTGAAGGTAATGTCGGGCAAGAGTCGTGTGCTTGGAGCGGGAGATATATTTGAGAAGAAGGCTATACGTGGTAGAATTTGGCAGCGCGTGAGGAGTGTGGTGGGGTTGGGTGGAGGCAGGGTTCACGAAGCCGAAATCATCTCCATCGTCGTCTTCAAACTCCTTGGAAAAGTGCTGGCTAGCTTGGGGTGGGAGGGGCTGCGTAAGGACTTCAAATGTTTGAACGAGCCTCGGTACATTCCCAAGGCGTCCTAGCATATCGATCGATGTGTTGAGGGCAGCAGTGGAAAAAGGCAAGAGATGGTGTATTTGGGGTATCCCTGCCTCATCCTGGGCAGCAACAGAAGTCTGCATTGGCGGGTGGTCAGGGAAATCCAAGTCAATTCCGTAACCCACTTTCATGAGCTGCGTGAAAATCGACCCATCAGCGCTTTCCTTGGAGATGCGTATGACCAAGTCGAGGATGACTGAAGTGAAGTGCATTTCATAGCTGCGCATATCACCGAGAATCTTCTTACACGATGTGACCGCATCGTGTATTATTTTTGATCTTTGGTTGTGGTACATGGGCAACGATAGCCGGTGGGCTATGGACTGTAGACAGAGACCAAACGTTCGCCTTTCTGGCGTCAGCTTGCAGACGTGCTTGAGTTCGTGGTAGACCTGCATGGAGCCATACATATGACCGACGGCCTGAAACTGCTCCAGGACGTAGTGGTAATCATCTAGAACAGGCTTATTGCCCATGAGACGAATATTACGCATCACAGTTTTGAGTCTAGCTTCGTAAATGTGAGGAGGCCGAGGGGGGGAATCCCCCTGCATTTCACGTGCAGACATGGGGCGGAGGACGGAAGGACTTGGTACGCATTTGCGAAGGACCTTCTGGTGAATTTCGAGGGGAAGATTGTCGAGCTCTAGGGCGTTGGTCAGATCGACATAGTGCATCCAGACATCCGACGCGTCTTGCGACAGGCTGTTGACGAGTGCATTGAGCTTGCGCTCCCGCAGTCTGTCGTACCCGAGATTCAGTTTCGCATCCGCCGCGTCAGGTCTGCTACCTGCGGTGTCGGAGGCGGGTAAGGAGAAGGCGGTGGAACGTCTAGCTGAGAGGTGAAGTGAGCATCGGCGTATTGAAGGTTGTGAGGGTATTGGAGTGAACCGGATGTGCACTACGGGAGTCCGCATACTCTGCACATCCGCTGGTCTCTTGTCGTGAGCAGAGTGGGTGAAGCAAAATTTCACACGTGATCTTTACAACCTATTCGGGACGTCGATCACTACGACGACCAGTCGTTCTCATTCAGAGCTCCGTGAGGCGTGTCATGATCAGTAAATACAAGAATATTGTGACCTCGTCGCTGGACTTTTCTCCTGTTCCATGGCGTTGGGTGATTTTGTTTCGGATCGGACTGGCCAAAGGGCGAGAGGCACCGCAAAGTATTCCTCTGAGGTATTGTCACGCCGACCATTCATCACTTCCCTAAATGGAGCTGTTGGTCCGTGCGCATGCCCGCGCGGTATATAAGGTCTCTGGCAGCGACTTGGAGTCCTCATACTTACCTTGATGGCATACGCCCCTTCAGCTACCTGGGCTTGTGGGCCGTGGGGACCTTCCATAGCACGGCGACCCTGTCCATTCAGAGGGTAACTGCGGTTTGTATGGGCTTCGGCTTATGCACCGTCTCAATATTTTCCAGTCCTGCCATGGCCACTCTGGCTGGGCAGGCCATCTTTTTTTTCGCATTTTTTCATTTCTAACCCTAACCCTATGGCACTGCATATACTGTTTTAAGCAATTGTATGTTATGTTATTAGTTGTGAATAATTTAGACGAGTGATATGTCTTTATGTCTTACCAGGAGGGTGCAACTGCAGTGGACGCACACGCGCCAGACTCGCCACGGTCGTCGCAATCTCCTCCACCTTCGGGAGTACAGGGCGATCTGGAGCTTGAGCTGCTCGGCCTTGCTAATGCACTCTACAACCTGGGCACCACCGTCATCAATGATTCCACCAAAGAACGCGACAAACCTGGAGGCGGCAAGCAGGTTGGCCTCAGAGTGTAAGACCCCTGCACAGATGCACTAGACACTGCTTACACAAACATTGACGCTAGAAATGAGGTCGTGCACCATCTTGCCTCCATCGATGACATGGCACAACGCGCCCAGACTATGATTCCATTCCAAGTCTTGACCGACATCGACAATGCACGAAACCCGATGCAGCTAACGAAAGAAAGGTTAGAGAGAACGGCTACCGAGAATCAGTTCATGAACGGTAAAATTGCAGCCGTTGACGTGAGCTCTATCTTTGAGGTATCCCCTTCCAGCCCCTCACTGACCTTGTCCCAAGTCGTACCGCAGCCTATTGAACGAGGCTTTGGCAAAGAACTTTCCCGAAACTGCCGATTACCTATACCCCAAGCAGGCTGCCAAAGAAGCCATGGACCACTGAAATGGAGTACAGTCCCATTTCCTTGTCAACGGCGACACGCCGTATGTAGCCTTTTCGCACTTTTGGTGGCATTCGTCTCATTTCCGCGACACTCTGACATGTAAAATGCACCTCGGATGAACCAGTGGGCTGGCCCGGTAGCTGAGAGATCGGTTGCTCGTGAATTACGCTCGCGTAACCACATTCAGTTGGGCGGCGTGTTGCATTTGTGCGCTTGGGACGGACGCTCTGGGTCCCTTTACCTCCGTACATCCCGCAAGTGCAGTCCTTGGTAGAGAAACGCTAGTTCAAATTGGTGTTCGATTTCTTCTTAAGCCATTCTTCCTGCCTTGATCAAGTGACCGCGATGTAGATTCCGCTGTAAGTGCAACAAGTAATCGGCGCTTTCGTTAATTACTCACTTGGCATGTCCTTTTCAGAGTTGGCGAGTTCTCGAAGCGTTCCTCGGACTTGTCCCATACGTCCGTGGCTTCTCACCTCCTGCCAGTCCTTCCTCACGGGCTTTGTGGCGTCAGAACTACCCAACTTCTGCACTCTTCGGGCGATCCCACCGCCACTCGCCTTTTTCACCTGTCGTCCCACTGGTGATGCGCCTCGCGCTGGTCCAGTTCGCCACAGGAGCAGCTCTATTCCGCACTCCCACCGTGTATTTTGACACAACGATAGGCCATTTCATATCAGAGCGGATATTTGCTGGCTCGATACACGCTTTTGGTGGTCGGAAACAGATCGCATTCCGCCGCTCAGCGTACGTTCCGCATTTGGTTGGCTTTGCAGGGTGATAGCGCCTATTCCAGTTGGAGTGAGTCGTAACAGGCCGCCATATGAGAGTTTGCCTTTTCGACCACGCCATTTCAGATCCCGGATTGCGCAGATCCCCGCTTATCCTCTCTTGGAGTCAAACGCCGAGTTGTTGTGCCACACTTGGCCTTGCCTCAAAACCAGACCTCCATCATGAGAACATTTGTGCAGCTGATGCGGCGAGGAAGACAACACAGGCCCGAAAAATTGGACAGCGTCTTCTGAGGAGTTCCTTTTCCGATGCTCGTTCTCACTCGACCTATTTTCGTCGCCGGCATCAACCCCTTCAAGGTGTACATACGTACAGCGCAAACAAGCCAGCTTACCGTCCCTCCGACGTCGTGCTCGACCTATTCACCTCCAAAGAATCGGAGGAGGCCAACCTGCCAAGTACCGTGATTTGCATCCAGTCCGATCACGCTGGAAGCGATGCGAGGTATTAGGAGCGAATCAAGCTCGCCGATCCAACTGAGCAGGACCCCGGCCACCGTCTTCCCCGGTTGCGAACCAGTTCACTTCCACCAGGGTCTTGGATGTGAGTCTTTGCATCGAGTGGCTGGCTGGACATGCATCGCAAGCAGAGCACCAGTACACGACCTCCTGACGTCCCACACTCGTCCATAAAATCCTGCAAGCCCAATGTACTTAGCCCGTGTCCACGTTTGTCGGATTTACATCGCGCGGCCGTGTGGGATCAACGTAAACCACCAGACATGCGGGAAAGACATCCTGTCTTGCAAATTCATATTCACTCTTAGAAACGCTCTATCGACCTTTTTGCGTGATGAATGGCGTGAGGCCAACGGCCCGTATCATAACAGCCTCACAAGCTGCTGTCTTCCAGGCGTCTTCATCTAATGAACGACAAGTCAGCCCTTGCGCCTGATCGTACGATGGGAATTAAACGAGTTGACACTGTATTGACCATAGAATATTCCACCTCACATTGAACATGTCCAATGCGGTGTCCAGAAGCCTCGGGGACATTCTAATAGTATGCCGCGCCACATCCGAGTGTAGACGAGAAAATCGACAGGGAAAGGGGCCTCATTGCGTGCTGCCAGAGATAGGTGCTGATATGCCCCAACCGGCATGCAGTGCCAGAACCCGAGACCGGACCATTGCAATCGATAGCGTGATGGTTGATGTCAGGCACTGTGAGAAAGGGTGGGGTAACACCCACAGCAAAATACACAGATCACTGACTCGACCAAGTCGATCTGTGCATCAGAAAGCGGCGCAGGAAAGGTGCGTGAAGGTGTAGACGGGAATGGGCATCACCGTTACGCGACACGTTTTGGTTCATCAAGCATGTGCTGACCACGTAAAACCGTGAAAGGCGTATTTTTGTGGCCTAATCGGAGCCTGGGGGACTTTGTCGCCTGATCAAGTTGAATTCAAACCAACGGCGCGATTAGGACAGATCCCCCTTTCTGACGCCCAGAGTTGGGCACGTGGGGTTGGCTTGGTTGACGGTCACGAAGCTACAAGACCCTCGATACATCGTTTCCAGATCAATGCAGATGTCAGATAGGCGCAAACATTCCGGAACGCACCTACGAGACATGGTCAACAATAGACGGTCGGAAAGTGTTGGAGACTCTCACGGATGTACGTACTGCTGCGACAATTTACCAATTGCAAAAGTGAAGGCCATCAAGTCTCGCCTTTCCGTGATCAGAAGCAGTTTCAATGTTTAGCTTGAGCGGGCATGGGGAGCTCTCCATTTAGGTATGGCAAGGTTAAACAGAGACAATTCACCCCCGGCAACTGATTCCGTAGTATTCATTGTTCCTTGAGAAGATATTTAATCAGGCGTGAGGTTCGTCCGTGTGTCTGCACGATATCGATAGGCTTACTCCAATCACTGACATCTCTATCAAGCGGTCTCCGTCGAGTCTTCGGATCCGCTGCAAAGGCGGGACAGATTTTTCAGGTTTCGTTGAATAGCTACTTGGAGAATACTACTATGACCGTGGATCAAGTAGACGAGATGCTTGGCTGGCAGCCGCGTTTACCCACAGCGTAATACCAACTCCTCGGACATCAAATTGTGGACGTATGAGTCGAGGTAGGGCGGACATACAAGGCGGGGAAGACGGCTTATTCGTGAGAGATGGTTTCAAGAATGGCAGGGCCTGACCAGCTCAATAAGATAACTGTGCAGGAATATTTGAATGAACAGATTAGGAGAATCGTCAAGTACGACTTATCGTTTCGAATTGAATTGTCTTCCCAGTTGCCACGTTGCCGTCTTCCCGGTCGTCGGTCAGCATAAACTGCTATTTTATCGCAGTACGGACGAGGCAATATATTTTCGGGCGTAGTTCTATGTGAGAAGCAGGTCAGCTCACGTTCACAAATTAGCCTCGCAACGCCCGGTTGCACGAATCGAGTCTGCCTGGTGTCTTCTGGAATTGAAGCGAGAAGCGAGAGAGAGAGAGAGAGAGAGAAAGAGGGAGAAAGAGGGAGACAGGGAGAAGTGACTCTAACATCGATGTTCATCAAATGACTTGACACAGATTGCGCCGTACGGTGCTATTACGCAGAACGTGCACATCCGGTAGCTCAGAAAATGCGGAGGGACACTCGAAATGGGGAACGTAGCGGTTTGGACCAACACAGAACGGCTAGAGATACGGACACATCCGGCTACAAGGCTCGTTGCGGATAGTCAAGTGGTGGCGCAGATTCCCGCGAGGATATAGGTCTGAATATGCGTGAACTAAAGTTGGGAGGAACACGCCCGCCTGGACATGGGCGGTCATGACGAGCTTCGAACAGCCAGCGCAATACACGTGCAAATGACGGAATCCTGAAAGGAGCTTCAGCCATGGATACGTCCGTTAGGCATGGCCAAACCTCACGAACGTTGTAGAAGAGTTCGTGGATACAAACGTCACCGTCCTCCCAATGCGAAATCATGTCGGCGCTGTGCTCATTTGCATCGATATTGCACGGTGGCCAGGACTCTCGACTTACCGACCACCCTGATTAAGGTTCTCGTTTATCTGTACGAGTACAATGTACTTGCTGTCGCGGTGTCAATGAGACCCGACTCCTAACATGCGCGCACTTACAATCCATTTGGCTGTATCTCCACCATCCGATCTTTGACGCGTTCTTTGATCTCCTTCATCCATGATCTGAGCTGTTCGCGATCATGCGACCACACTGCGTGCTGTAGCGTTGTCTGCAGAAGTTTCTTCATGTACGCGCGGAGGAGCTCAGTATCGAACGTAGGTCTTGCGGGATGAGGAGACGTTGTACCAGAACGAGGAACCGGAGAACGAAAGGCAAACGATGCAGACATCGTTGTAGTCCGACAAGCTTGATGTCGTTGGGATCAACGTATGCGATGTCGCCGTATGTTGTAACGTCCCAATTCGACGCCCTTTGTTTGTGCCGATGTTTGTCGCAGTGCACGGCTGAGCGCAGTGTCCAGATACTTGCAACTTGTCCACGTTCTTCCTGCAGGTCTGTCTAGCAGCTCGCCCTCGTCGTGGTCGTCGAGCAACATGTCCTCAATAGCATTCCCCCAGTCCGACGACGACCTTCCCTCGTCGTCGTCGTCGTCGTCGTTGCATGACTCCATGCAGTCACCCTTCTACGCCCCACCAAGCTTCGACGTGAGCGGGTCTTTCCAAATGAACCCGCTCTCTGCACACCCGCCTCGCACGCCACGTCCAAGCACAGCAGCCCAGTCGCATTACGGGAAGATGAGCATAAGCGTCTACGACGAAAAGCTAGAAGAAGACAGGGAGACCGAGAAAGGCGTGAAGGGAGATGACGGCCAAGGGGACGAGGAGCTAGACGAGGAAAACGAGCGCGTCAAGGAGGCGGAGAAAAGGGTCGAGTCTCATGAGGTGTGGCGGGACATGCTAGCTACGAGCAACGGGAGAGACAAGGCTTTCGTGAGTACGGGCTTGCATATGCGCGATACGTGCTCACTACGGCTGTAAACAACCAGAAATTGATGCAGTATTCTATTCGCGTATATCTCCTCTTCCATGCCAAGTTGCTGTTTCGAGGCGGTAAATCTGCGTGGCAGCAAGCACTTGTGCGCAGACTCGAGAGCGCACGCAGTGGATTCTCATTCACAAGGTGCGGTCGTTGCAGCACGTCTACTGCACGAGTGCTCACCCCCAGATAATAGAAAAATGCTCATTCTTTTCAATTGGTTGACACCGCTGAGCACCATCATGGCACAAAAGGCTGTCCCATTCTCATCCACGATGTCTTCGCCAACACCCCACGCCCTTACTGATTCACTAGCAAAGACAGCGACATCGTCGTTTACTGGTCCGATACTTTCGCACCCCTTTCTGCGAGCCCTTCTTGCCGCTCCTCCGCCTGTGCTGCTGGATCTTGTGAATGGACTGGCGGATGATATCTATACCCTCTCGCGACTGGGACTTGTTGGGCCAAGAACAGGAGCACGGGCCGCACGCTTTGCAGACTGGTGTTGGTTGTTTGGAACCCTTGTTGGCTTGGTCGAGAACGGGGTGGAGGTGGGTATAGTGGAAGGTCTGCAGCGTGAAGGTGAATATGCACCTGTCTGCAGAGAAGATAATGATTGATAGTTTATGACAGTGGAAGGACGAGCGTATAAAGAGTCTTTGGCCGGCGCGACTTCGAAATCGCAGCCGAGAATTGCCAAGCTCGATGAACGCGAGCTCGGGCGGCTGCAGCGCAAGAGTTATTGGCTTCAAGTTACGCGGGCAAAACTGGTGATGGACCTGATTTTCGTGTGTGCGTACACGATCTTTGGCGTCTTGTATTTGTTGCTCATGACGATTTGGAAAAGCTTACGACATCTTTCGACTGAAACGGTGGAAGGACACGATGCAGTCGTTTGCAGGACTTGCTGCGGCTGTTCTGAGGTGCTGTGGACATGCTGGAAGTGAAAATGGAGTGTTGACTGATTGCATACAGCTCCGCGAAACTTTACGACAAGTACCGAAGTGTTCTCGTCAACCAAGCGCTTTCCAACAGTGTTTGAGGGTGACAAATGAAGGGAGTGGACAGGCTCGGATAGCTTCGATGCCTGGTTGCGTTCTTGTGGCACGTGGGGAAAGCTTCCACCTGTGCTCGTACCGTTTTCAATTATCCGCGCTACTGACCTCGTTTCTGGCCATGCTCACCTATCATACCCGGTGTTGCGTACTAGTCGTATTATTCCCATATCTCCTATCATTGGTGTATCACATCTGCAGTAGATTTATACAGAGATTCATGGCCACTTCCACCAAGGACGAGTGGGGGTTGGGGGTGAGGGTGAAGAGCGCTGGTGCTGGAGTGTGTTGACTTGGATTTCGAGCGCACGGATGCGAGCGTTTGCCTCGTCGAGGTATTTTTCACGAGCGAGTCTTGTTTGGACGAGCTGGAGGCCCTGTATGGAGCGAATCATGAGCGGTAAGAATACAAATAGACAGGACTCTCACCATGTATATGGCCGAGCCAAGGAGGGCGATGGGGATCATGGCAGGAAGCATGGACGCATACCAGTCGCCGTGAGCAGATCGAGGACGAGGTGCCCGTCGAGGGAACATGTTGAGGTTGGCGACCTGCGAATTGGACGCAGCGTGGGAACGTGCCGATAACCCAGCAAAGGATCACGGTGCTGGTCAAAAGTTTTTATACTCGCCCTGCTGTCGTTCGTTTTGTGTTCTCCTTTGCCAGGCAGAGCTGCGGACTGGATTCGATGACCTCCTCGCTGGACGAAAAACTCGGCCCAACACCGACCGATATCCCTCTCAGTCCCCGCATTCAGCACAGCCCAGCAGCCCATCCGCGATTCAGTCATGTGTCGTCTCTGCCAGGCCCATCTTCCGCTCGTTCTCGCTACGTTCGACCCCGTGGACTTTTGATATGGAATCTCTTCAAACAATGGCTCCCTGTCCTCGCGTACGCCGCGACAAGCCTCGGATTCGTCCTCGCCATTGCGTTTTGGAAGAACGAGGTGTTGGATGGTGAGTAATCGTCCCCTCTCGATTGGCCGTCGTCTACCGCTAATCTACGCGCCTGCGTTACGGCACACAAGGCCTTGACCAGTTGGCGCGCTGGCTGCGGAGCGACGAGTACTTTGGCTACGCCGTCCTCTTTGGCCTCATATTCATCACCACCTTTCGTACGTCTCCATGTGCTATTCGACCTCACGCTCTCTCACCCTCTGACAGCACCTCTCCCACTGTATTCGACGCTCATCACCCTCGCGGGCTACACCTACGGACCGTGGATCGGCGCGGTCATCTCGTACATTGCTGCTCTGTCCGGCGCGATCGTCGTCTTCTCCCTCTCACGCACCTTCCTCCGCCAGCCGATCGCCCGATGGCTCCAGTACAGCCGCGGTCTCTGTCGAGCCGTGCGCGCCATCGAACGCAGGCCACAGCTGCTCTTCCTCGTCAGACTCGCTCCATACCCCTACAACGTCCTCAACATGCTCCTCGCCGGCACTCCCACGCTCGAGATCAAGACGTACGTCATCTGCACCGCCCTCTCGCTGTTCAAGGTCATCGTCCACACCAGCATCGGGGCTGGCATTCGCTCCTTTAGCTCCAAAAAGGAACACGGTCTGGCGCACGAGGGCGAGGACGGCTGGAGCAAGGTGTGGACCGTCGCCGGGATCATGCTCTGCGTCGTCCTCTTTCTCTACCTCAGCTGGATCGCACGCAGGGCAGTCGACGACGAGCTGGGCGACGAGACGGACATGCCGACCGGCGCGGAGGAGGAGGAGAGGGTCGCCTTCCTGGGCGGGGAGGAGGGGCCGGCGGAGGAAGAAGCGGAGCTGCATCCGTATGGGCGAGCGCCGTCGGCGTCCCGCATGAGCGAGGCGGCACACGAGCCCGTCTCGTCCGGTGGACTAATCGCAGTCTAAACAAACGTGTGGTGTATATTCTGGTCATGTAGGATAGTCTGAATACACTTTTTGGCGTGTATCTCACCTGCCAGCCAGGTGCATCAGTCACATGACACCGAAATTCAAATATTTAATATGGCACAATGTCCAAATCAGGTCTGCTCCGATCAGAATTCCGCAACAGCTCTGATCCAGTCCAGCGGTACTTCCTCTTTCGGACACTCGGACGCCGAGTGGGAGAAAAAAATAATAATAACGGAAACAAAATTCGAGGTCAAGATGGCGAGTCGTCGCTCCCGATTGGATTGCACGACAGACAAACAATGCGAAAACTGGGATATCAATGAACGGGGTAACAGTATACGGGGTAACCGTATCAAACAAAGACAGTCGGCGACAAGGTATCAAAAGTGAGAGTGGTTGGTACTACAAATGAGATGGGCAAATGTATACACCGCAGAATGTATCAGATGGCAGAGCAATGCAGTCAGTGTCGGATTTCGTAAAAATGAACGAACGCGTTCCATTTTCGTTTCTCGCTTCCTCTTCGAAAGCGGCAGCAAGAGAAAAGGCAGTCGTAAGCACCAAACAAAAGAAGAAAAAGAAAAAGAACAAGAAAAAAAAAAAAGACAATGAGAAAAAAGCAGTCCACTCTCGAAATCGTCAACCGTGCGGCACTCGTCTAGAACCCCTTTGCAGGTGCCGGTGCATCTAAAGCTCACCGGTCGCTTTGGTATAGTGCGCAGGGAGGTGCTCGTTCATCGGCACGAACCCAAAATCAGGAGAGACTGGACCCATTCAAGCAACTGGCAGTCAGTAAGTCACGCGTAAGACACGAGCGCATACGAAATCGCTTACAGCGGTTGATGTCCGTGTCGGCACCATAGCCCTCGTTGAGCGGTGGCGTGTTCGCTTGCGAAGATGACGTGTGTGATGCTGCACTGATCGATGAGGCACTGGTCGAGGGTCGCTGCGCACTCTGCGCATGGTGACCCCATCCATTCCGACCGTCCATCGAGTCCCCGACGGCCGAGTACGCAAACTCGGCATGGCTAGACGGGAAGCCATAGGGATCAACCTGCATCATGCTGCGCACGCGCGGCATGGCCCCACCTTGCTCGTCGGCAGGCTGGGGCGAAGAAGACGGTCGTTCAGACGTGTGGTGATCGTAAGGAGAAGGGTATGGGCTCATCGCTTGACTGTGGCGTCTCGGCCTGCCAACCCTGAGCGAACTGGGGTACTGCTTCGTCGAGGACGGTGGACGCGAGAGCGTGGGGGAAACAGGGCGGTGGTGGCTGGAACCCGGACGCGAATGGTCGAGCGGATGGTAGCTGTGGCTGGAAGGGGAGTCTTCGTATGGCAGAGACGACACAGAGGACATCGAGTATCCGGTGGTGGGACGGCTGTGTGTGTCGGGCGACAGCGAGGGCGGTGTGTGATCGCTGTGCATAGAGACATTCGAGTACGAAGAGGTGTACGACGTATTGATGGTCGGCGTCGGACGAGTGCTGTAGCCATTGTTTGTCGGAGGGTTAAGGAGGGAAGAGAGGCTGCCCGAGTGGCTCGAGGTGGAGCTGTTTGGCGAAAAGGACCAGTTCTGGTCGGTGTATGGGTACTGGGAGGACACCTGTTGGGTCTGGTGGGTGTAGCCTGTGCCAGGGCCCATGGCGCTGAACTGGGCTGTCGGGGACTCGTCTGCGGGGGAGATGGGCTGGAGGTTGTGGGACTGGTTGTAGATGGAGTGGTGGTGGGAGAGGGCGGGGGGGTCTGATGGCACCGTAAGGGGGGGCAATGCGGCGCGGGGGTAGGTGCCCCAGCCTGGGGTGCCGCCCTGGCTGAGGGGGTTGAAGGAGCCGGGTGCGGAGAAGCCCCTCGCGCGGCCATTGAGGACGGCGCTCTTTTGGCCAACGGGGGAGGGGACGGTGAGGGGGACTGGGCCGGCGCCGATGGCGGAGCGGGGGGGCGGGATGTTGGGGGTGTCCTGGGACTCGCGTTTCCTCGGCTTGGGGAGACGGGGCGGGACGCGGCGCTTGAAGTTGGCGACGACCTCCGGGGGGGAGTGGCGGTTGAGGGTGGGGTGGGCTGTCAGGGGGGTGAGCGGCGGAGAGGGACAGGAGGGGGGGGTGCTTACACCACGTGCTTGCGTCCGGGTCGTCGATGGCGGGGTCGACGTTGCGGAGGTTTACCTTGCGCATGAAGCCGTATATCTGGGAGAGGGTCAGGGGCAGGAAAGGGACATGGACACGGACGCACGTTGAGCTGGCGGGAGAAGGAGGCGAACCGGGACTGGCGGTATATGCTGGGGAGGACGTGGAGGGCGAGCTGCTCTGGCCGCTCGACGATGATGTGCTCGCCGGCGGGGTCCCATCTGATCATGTGATGGTTTTCGGGGCGCTCGAGGAGCCTGCGGGGGGGTGAGTGGCAGGACAGAAGACAGAGCGGGCACGGACGCGTAGAGTTTTGTGAGAAAGGTCGCCTGTGGCTTCGACTCGGACTTTGCGGGGGGCTGCTGCTGCTCGTGGACCTTGAGCTGGGGGCAGTCCTCCTGGGGGGAGTCGTTGGTCGGGGACGTGTTTGTGTACGGCGGCGGGTATGTGTGGTCCTGCTGCTGCTGGCGGGACCACTGGGTGCGGTGGGGGAAGGAGGGTGCGTAGAGGTCTTGCATGGCGGGCGTGGCGGGCGTCGAGAAAGGCAGCGGATCCGAGAGAAGGCGGAAGAAGGAGAGAAGAGAAAAAAAGAAAAAACAAACAAACAAATGGCGGATGGGCGAGGACGAGGAGCAGGTTGGAAACTCGTCCGTCGCTGAGTCCGTCTGTTTTTCAGGACGAGACGTCGATCGAGAGTAGCATAAAATCGATGGGCGGTGGAGAAATCCTTCTTCACCGAAAATAGCCTTACGTGAATCCCATTCTGCATTTTGCTGCCGTCTCTCAATATAGTCGTCATACGTAATCAAGGGTAGCCGCGGCCCACCTTGCCCTGTATTCATATCAAACACAGCCAAACACATCCAACCATCCCCACCTATCTCTCCACTCCCTCGGCGCCGAGGCCCCGTCCCGCCCATCCCCGAATCGGGCAGATCGAGATCCGCCCAGATCTCATGTCCCCTATCCACTCGCCCCGGCTCACTCCCGGCTCGCTTCGCCCGCTCCCCGGGGTCCTGGCATGAATCGGTTCGCATCGTATACCAAGTACATCCAACAAGATGGAGCGAAAGCAAAAGAGATAGCAGACGACTAACTGTCCCCGTCGTAGTGCAGCGTCACACTACTGAACGCACCAAACAAGTCCCCCCCCTCCATCCCATCCTCCCCCATCTGCTCCTCCAGGTGCAGCGACCGCGACTCCTTCATCTGTCGGAAATTCACCGCGTCCTGCCCTGCAGACACGCCCGGCACAATCTACACACCCGTCAGCACACGACCACGCAACAAGTCTCCCACTCACAGGTGGCCGCGTGTGCCGCAGCAAGCCCCAGTTCATCTTGGAAAACCACTTGTGTTGCTTCACCTCGCTTGCACCGCTCCTGCTCCCAAGCCGACTGCGTTCGTCCTTGTCCAGCAGTCGCGTGACAATGTCTTTGCATGCACTGCACGGCCTATCACCCATCACATCCACATCCACGTCAGGCCACAACGCACCTCGAGATCTTCGGCGATTCGCGAAAATGCACTGGCACAAGCCGGATGTTCGCAAACGTGTCATTCCGCTCTTTGCCCTTGAACGGCGTGGTCGCAAACTACACCCACACCCGTCAGTCCTTGCACATGTCGCGAGCACACACACACTCACAATCATCTCGTAAATCAGTATCCCAAGCGTCCACCAGTCCACAGCAGCAGTGTGCCCTTGCGCTCCAATCACTTCAGGCGCAATGTACTCTACACCACCCATGCACAACGTTAGCCTCAGCCAGCCAACTCGCGAGACCCTGACCTTCGGTACCGACAAATGAATTCGTCCGGAAATCCGCTGTACACGACATCGTATCGATCATCGGCATCTAAACGACAATTGTCAGCCCGTCCAAGATGTCTGGGGCAAAAAATCATCCCACCCCGTTAGGCTCTTGATGGATCGTCGCAGGTCGTCCCCCAGGGTGTCCCGACTGCTTAGCCAGATCAAAGTCTGACAACATAATGTGTCCCGACTGATGAAGCAATATGTCTGCACAATATACACAGCAATCACGGCAATCCCATGAGTGGCGTTAGAGTCAAACGTAAGCGTGGCTTCTCAGCAGCCACCAGTAAGCAACTCACTTTCAGGTTTCAGATCGCGATATATAAACCCGTTTAAATGCAGATACTCCAGCGCAGCAACAACCTCGGCAGCGTAAAACCGCGACCCATCCTCAGGGAGGCATTTTCCAGGCCGCGTTTGCAGCGCACGAAAAAACTCCCCTCCCATACAGTACTCCATGCAAAAGTAGAGGTACTCCTCCGACTGGAACGAGTGGTAGAGCGTCACTATAAACGGGTGATTCGAAGTGGCCAGGATTTCTTGCTCCGTCAACGCTCGCTTGATCTTCTTTCGCTCTATCATCTCCTTCTTTGAGAGCACTAGTGTCACCCATAAATGCGAGAGTAAAGCAGTTAAGAAATTAATGCCACCTTTCATCGCAAACAGTTTGTCTGTCTTCTTTTCCCGAACGAGATAGACGCGGCCGACGTCACCTTTGCCCAACATCTTCACCTTGAGGAAACTCGACGGACCCACTTCCACCTGCGCCACCGAGTCAATCAGATCTGGTACACTGAGAGCAAAAGCACACATACAGATCGAACTTTGATAGAGTTGCTGGAATACGTTCGTCGGAAGGCTACCTTGCCGGGACCGTCCGCAGTCGTGTTTGCTATTCTCGTTTTCGGTGCACCAAGGTATCGATCATGCCGTGTTGAACGCCCTCTGGATGAACCAGACGAGAGTGTCTCAAGAGAATCGCCCCCATGCTCCAAGGAACTTGACGGAGCACCAGGAACAGGGGGCACAATCTCCACAGGTGCAAGCAACCCATTTCTAGTTGGTGCAGCCGACCGTGAACTCGATGCAAAGAGATGTTTCGCATTTGGCGCTGATGCGACACGACGGATGAGGCGCGTGGCCGATGCGCCCATCGCCTTGGGCGATAGAGGCCCAGAGCGGCTCGACGAAGGCCCATGTCTAGAGGGAGGTGTGAACGACTGCTGCGAGGCTGCGGCCGTCTGAACCTTTGTCGGTGGCGGATGTGGAGCGCGACTGAGATTGAGACGCTGTCTTTCCGACTTTGTCCGTGCGCGTGCGTTGGTGTGGACGGGGGTGTTCGTTCCACCCGTCCGTGCACCCGTGGACAGGGACCGGTCAGGGTGGTAAGGATACGGTCGCGAGCCAGGGACGAGGTAGGACAGTTTTGGCGCGACTCCCGCGTTAGAGTCGCTCGATTGGGTATTAGACGAGTTGTACGAGGAACGTGGTCCGGTTGACTGCAGTGTGGAGGGGGTCAGTGATGGGCTGGGTATAGCGCTGGAGGGAGAGTAACCGAGAGGCTGAAGCGGTGAGGATATTGTGCGGGGGGTGCAGTCAACAGCGAGGGCAGAGCCATTCGCGTTTGCCGACTGCTTCTTTGACGAGCTTGGCAAGCGGAATACGGACTTCCACGACGAGTGTGACGGCGTCAAAGGAGAGGATGGCGTATGCATGATGGTGAACACCGTCCGCTGTGACTTGCTGTAGCTTTTTGTCGATCCCCAATTCCTGACCACCGCCTGCGACGACGAGGACGTGGATCAGACACGGCGACTGACAGTAATGAACAAAGAGAAAACCGAGTCCAGGTATCGTCGAAGAGGGTATCAAAACTTTCCAGTACTTAATCGCCAGTTATTGTCCCTTGAGCATAACGGTATTGAAAATGGTGCTTAGTAAGACGGCGTTGCCACTTCATCAAGGATATTTCGCCACATAGTCCCCTACTACCGTCTGGCCCTCACCCACCCAGGCTGGCCGTTGTTTTGTCTGTCTCACTGAATGGTGACTAGCTATGGTGGACTTATTCTTTCAGCTTGTTCGGTGAGTTATTCGTGGAACATCTGCTACCAACTTCCCCTTTATCCGGTCACACCAAGGACTTTGCCGAAAAAGCATGTAAAAAAATTTAACCCAAGGTATACAGCAGGTCCCAGGACAGTAGCGTGGTCCATGTGACACCTCCGCTTTCCCATGTTGATCGACATTCCTTTTTGCGGCTGCCGTAAGGTCCTTGGTCCGTCGCGAGCAGGGACAAGGACGAACGAGACGAATCGGACCTTGCACTTGCTCAAGCGCAGGACGGGAGGCATTATCAGATAGTATGACAGAAGGGTGAAGAGCGAAGCGTGCAAGTCAAGCACATGTTCAGCAGATAGATCGAATCGCTACCTGTAACACAAAAGCAGTATAGCGCGGGCGGTGGCAATACCGGCAAGGTGTATTCTTCATTGTCAATGTGTCTGAATGGTCAGCTATCCGATCCAAGGGCAATCCACGAACCTGCTGTGACCTCACCACTCGACGCTGAGATAAAGAGCGAGCTTCTGCGGAGGACTGCGAGTTGACGGGTAGCCATTCTGAGCTCAGACACAACAAAATAGCCTGCGGTACAAGAGTGCGTGCCATACGCAGGCATGATTCCCTGTCTAATCAAGAAAAATGCCCACTAAATGGTGAACCGGGGAGACAATGGACGGAGAAAAGCAAACGTCCACTTCTCTAGAGGGGAGGAGAGCGTGTCCCCTTAAAAGGGGAAGGGAAGGTCAACCAAGTTTCCATCTGTAGAAAAGTGAACAGACGGGCGCCCCGTGTTCCCCGGCGTTGCCTAGTTCGATCTGATGGTGAATGAACGGTAATGGGAATGAGCATCACTGAGGACCATCGTTGAGAGTATGGAATGAGTCGGTGTTCCGCCCTGAATGAGGACCATGAGCTGAGCGGTGAGTCCAAGTACAAGAGGTACAAGAACGTACAAAGACGACACAGGTCCTTATCAAGGATGCGGAAAGTGCGCACGTAACATATGCGGCTCCTGAATCAATGAACAGTATGGTATGACTGGATGGGGGCTGTCGGCCAAAATTATGTAGAAGGCACAGGAAGACGAGAGTTGAATTGTCTTCTGAATACAGCGCAAGGAGCTGATCCACCGCAAGGGGAATTGCCGCGGTCATGAGAACGTATTCGCCGCGTACTGACAGAATGGCTACGCACCAGGAGCAAGAGATTATTGGTGCGGAATATTGTGTAGGCAGACTGGTCGGTTTCACGATTCGGGGTGTACATCAGCCTGCGCGCCTGGGACATGGCACGAGGTGTCTCCTGAAGGAGTAAAGGCTGAACGTCGAACGAGCGTGCCTCACCTATGGAGACTCCGGAAAGGCAGGACGGGGCCAGTCACGCGAGGATTGAGTAATGGAGCACCATCCCCAGTGAGATAAAGAGACGAGCAAGCGCGATATGTTTTCGGCCGGGCGGTGACCGATGTGCGCGGAGAATGACAGAGTGAGGGAGAGCATATGTCTCGGCCAAATATTCGCTGCAACAGGCCACTGCGAGTCAGCGTCGTTCTGAACATCGTCCACGCCTCCGCCCTCAAATACGCCCGCCTTACCTCCTGGCTCTCCCAGCGACTCCTCCTCCTCCTCCTCCTTCCCCTTCCCACCAGCCAAATGTCCCCCCGCTCCTCCTCCACCACCCCAAAGGAGTCCCAGCCCCTCCTCCAGCCCCGCGACCCGTCCTATCACTCCGTGGACAGCCCGCCGACCCCACCACCCGACGACCACCAGCCCCTCAACCAGGTCTCGCGCATCGATTTCTTCTGGATCGTATCGGGTCTCTGGAGTGCAGTCTTCCTCGGCGCTCTCGATGGTACATATCCCTTCTCTCCGCACACCAGGCCCTGCCAATCCCTACCGTCTCCCAATAGGTACCATCGTAGCCACTCTTCTGTCCCCGATCGGGAGCTACTTCAACAAGTCAGAGCAGTCCTCATATCTTGGAACATCCTACCTTCTTTCAGTATGCTGTTTTACCCCGCTATACGGTGAGCTTGAGCACAGCAGCACCACATGCTCGTCGTCCTAACAGCCACCAGGTCGACTTTCAGACATCTTGGGTAGGAAGGGCGCGATGCTTCTCGGCTTGTCTCTATTCGGTGACTTGCGCTGATCCACAACGAATGACTTCTTCCTAATCCATCTCTTGTTCTTCATCCCAGGTTCTGGCACCATTGCCTGCGGTCTTGCCCCTTCAATGGAAGCTCTCATTCTCGCTCGTGCCGTCGCTGGTATGGGCGGAGGTGGGTGCGTCCTCACAACTGTATTCCCACTTTCCCCCTGTTCATTCTTCCTTCCAGTGTCATGACTGGTATGGTCACCTTCAACTTCTCATCATTCACCAGCCTCACAATTTCGCCAGTCAGCAGCATAGCAATAACCGACTTGATACCACTGTAACCACCCTGTTTTTCTGTGACTAACTTTGCTCATCCGATCACTTTAGAAAACACAGAGGTTTATACCAAGGGATGGCCAATGTGTACGCCGTTCCGGTTGTAACTTCGCTTCTTCGACTTCTAATCATCTTCCAGTTTGTTTGGCCTTGGTGCAGGACTCGGCGGACCAGTTGGAGGCTGGATCAACGATACCTGGGGCTGGTATGTGTGCTTGGCCGCACTCATACTCCTTCACATGTTAACTCGAGCCGCAGGCGAGCCGCTTTCTTGGCACAGGTTGTACCAATCTCTGTGCAATGAGATTACGATACTGACCCGCTTGCGAACAGGCTCCCTTCTTAATTATATCCTTCACTCTGGTGGCGCTCAAAGTCAACATTAAGTTGCCTGACACCGTCCAGAACGAGAGTACTTCTTCCAAACTCCGTCGCATAGACTTTCTCGGCTCCTTTACCTTGGTCATCGCAGTTGCCGGAATGCTCTTGGGCTTTAGTCTCAAGACAACAGAAGAACTTCCTTGGTCGCACCCTTTCATCGGTACCCTTTTCTTCGTGAGCGTCATCTTCTGGATGGCGTTTGTTTACGTCGAGGCGCGCTGGGCGCCTTACCCCGTCATGCCGCTCCGTTTGATCACGCAGCGGACACCGTTGGCAGTCTCTCTGACCAATTTATTTGGATCGATGACCGCGTTTTCGATGGTAAGTTATGATCATCGATACATCTGCTGTAGTAAAACCCACCCCAGTTATACAACGTACCTCTGTACTTTTCCGCCGTGAGGTTGACCACTTCCACAAATGCCGGTACGTTGGTCGTCAGTTTCCGTATTCGTAGTGGACAATTACTTAGCTCGTCTCGACAGGTCTTCATTTATTGCCACATTCCGTACGAAAAACGTCCCTTTGACGAGGTGCTTGTAGCTCACATTTCTTAGGCTGCTTTATCGTCTGGCAGCGTCTTTGCTGGCTGGTTAGTCTTCCTTCCAACACGAAGGGACCTTTACACGGCTCATGACCCTGCAGGTGGATGCGACGCACGGGAAAGCTTTACAACCTCACCCTAGCCTCTGCGGCTTTGACCGTCTTGGCGAGCGTTCTTGTCGCGCTCTGGAACGATGAAACTTCAACGTTCCACTTGTGGTTTGACATCGTGCCACAAGGACTGGGAATGGCCAGCCTTATCACCTCCACGTTGATCGTTCGTATCTCTTGAACCGTAACATTTCCCGGCCTCGTGCTTCCTCATACTTATTTCACAGGCGATGATCGCGGGTGTCTACAAAGAGGACATGGCCGTTGCAACCGGGAGTAAGCCAGAGTTTCACGCGGTTGTTAGATGTGACCGAAAACTAACCTATACGCTACAGTCACTTATTTGTTCCGGACCACCGGCCAGGTACTTGGAGTAAGTTTGTCGGGAGCGGTTCTACAGAGTGTTCTACTCCGCAAACTGCGGCAGCGAATAACGGGACCCGGATCTTCAGAGGTCAGCCGCAATGTTCTTTGATTGATTTGTATGCCAACAGCCTCCTGTCCCCCACGCCCAGGTCATCGAAGAAATACGGTACGACAGTGCACTGTTCATTGCCGCTAGGTCTGACGGGGTATCTCGATTAGGCATTCGATCAATTCGATTCCAGAACTTACTCCTTCACTGCGGAAAGCTGCGGTAGATTCATATGCAGACGCATTGCGTGTGGTTTTCATATGTCAGATCGCGATCAATATTCTGGTTTTCATAGCCTGCCTGCCCATTGAGGAACACCCCTTACCGTGGGTCTACATATCTTCACAATCATGAATCGGGGCAGTGCTGATGCTTTCATTTTCAGAGGCACACATCAAGAACAAGAGGAACATTACCGACAGCAGCAGCAACACGCAAACAATGGGTCAGTCGTAGAATGACCATTAGACCTTTAACCCCAATTTTATATTTCACATTCCTATCGCCTCGCTGTGGAACCACGCAGCCCATGGCCATCACGCATCGCCCAGCTTTCTGAGCTGTGCTTGTATATACCCATTGACGGGACATTGACGTAGTGCCGTACTCGATTTGAGAGGAACAGGTGCCCTGTTCCGATGAAAGAATGAGAAAGGTGGAGAAGGAATCTCTTTGATTCAATTTGCGTGTTAGAGTGATCGGTGTTTTGTCACTGCATCGTCCGTGACAGTTTTCTCCTGTATCCAACGCCTCGGTCTCTTCTCAACTACAGCCGTGGTACCTGCACCCTCTGGGCCCCCTTCAGTATCTGCATACCGGCCGCGATCAGGTCGTATAGGGCATGGTAAGACGTTCGAAGCAGAAACAGTCAGAACCGACGCGAAGAAGGTGAGGCCGAAAAGTGTAGAGACGAACGTGCGACGTCGTTGGTGTGTTACGCGAAAGACGGTGTGCATTCTAAAGCTAGCGGGGGACTCTTTTCAATGCTTGCTGGGGACCAAAAAAAAAGCGACGTAGAGCATACCAGGTCTGTCCCCATGTCCGACTGTCGCGAAGACTTTTTCAAGCAACGTATGTCGTTGTCGAAAACGAAACCGGCATTGACCGAGACCCAGTTTCTCGTTGACGGTTGTTTGTCAAAATACGAGACTTGACTTTGAATTGGAGGACACTGCAAGGACTCGACATGCCCGTCACCCGCCCTCACATTCGTGTCCTGCGGGACATGAAAGCTCGCCAAGGCGTCAAGGACAACGAAGTCATCCGACGAGCGTATCTCTATGTCGCTCGCAACGAGACCCTTCCTGCCCATGTGCGCCATCAGGCCCAGCTGCAGTTAAATTCATTCGGAAAATACGCCCGTCCAACGACCGTAGTAAACCGCTGTGCAGAAACAGGAAGAGGTCGAGGTGTCATGAGCGAATTCGCCTTGTGCAGAGTCAGTAAAACTCTCTGTCAGCGACTCCCCGCAGCTCACGCCTCTGTTAGTTTCAATTCCGTCTCAAGGCATTGAACAACGAAATTCCCGGAGTTCGCAAGGCCTCTTGGTAGTTGTTGTTGACTGAAACGTGAGCAAACCGTGTATCTTTTGCTCTTTAATTACAGTAACGACCTGTCCAGCCTGAGATCCACCATGCCCCAGCAATATGGCAGGGTAACAGGACTGTATAATATCCACGAAACTTTATCTACATCACCCGGGAGGTAGCCGGATCCGTCTGTCTGGTCAAATGCAGCATCCTTTGAACAGTTAATCAACTGGGTGGTGATTCGCTTTGTGCGCCAATGTCGGTCAATTTCAATTCCGTTTCTCCCCTCTCCCGTCTCCAGCGGTTGCAAATATCCAATGTTGCTTCCTCGACCAAAAATCTACGGTACGAGAGATGAGCGATACGAAATTTGAGAGCATGAATGTACGAACGAATATTTCCGCAACCACCACTCAGCCAACTCCCAGTTGCTGTGGGCGAGGACGTCGTCGCCATGAAGCTTGACGGCCTTCTTATAGTCAAATATACAGTCAGCTAGAGAAAATCGACCTGCACTGAAGAGTCAATCCGTCGCCTTTAGTCACTGGAATTTCCAACCTCGCAGCAGAATGATACGGTCTCGCAGATCAGGATAAACAATGCGATCGATGACACTCTCTGCAGACTGTTAGACTAGTTTCCGGTCAATCGGATTAAAGACACACCATGATTGATTGTTCTAGAGGTATGATAATGATTAATGAATTGCCTTTGTGAGCGACGAAGCGAACAGTGAGCCTTACCTCTGCACTACAGAAGGACGTAAGGAAGACGGTAAACAATATGCATTGTTACGCATATAGTTGTCGAGATGATACCTGCACGGTGGTTAGGCGGGGCGCATCGGTGTGAAATGGATCTCTACATGATGAGCTTGAAAGCCTCCATTTTTTTGGGGTCTCGCAATTCGGCTATTTCCTCATCATCTGGTTCTTCACTCGGTGCACCACCGGAGAGTACGCGCTGCTGAGCGGGAATTGATCCATTCTTGTGCGATGGATAAGGCAATGAATTAATTCCTTGATCGACACCAATACCCATGTGTGGCAAGTACGAAGAGTAGCTACTGGATGCCGAGGGAGTGGAATATTGTCCTGTAGCGCTAGACGGGGTAGGTGGCATGAATACGGGTGAATTGGCATGTCCATTACGCGTGAGGTCTGAAAAGATGTTTTGTGGGGGTGATCGTGCGGCTGACGGATATAAAGAGCTAGCTGGGGGTGGAGGCGGAGGGGGCACAGTTGTGCTCATGGGCACGAGCAGCGGATAGCCGTCATGACGATCTGCAGTGCTGTCGCCGCTCAAACCGCGTGCTTTCTTTGTGCGATTGGATCCAATATCATCTTCGGAGGGCCGCTTTGTGGCAGATTGTGGACCCAACACTGAAGACATGGCATTCGATGAGTGGGACGTCTTCTGGGCATTTCGTCGGGCTTGGAAACTCTCCCATGCCGTGTCCGTTTCAGCCTTGTTGAGATATGCGGTAAATTCGTGCAACTCAAAGCCGAGTTTCGGTATGACACCGCCAGCTCCTTCACCTATAAAGCCAGCAAGGTTCTTGAGTAAGTTGCGTAGCGTGAGGTTTTCTGCCATCAAGTCTGCAACGCGCAGATGAAAGAGAGATAAAGCGCAAGTAAGGAGCGACACACCTTTTAATATGGCTCGAAGATCTGTCAGAGCCTGATCTTGGGAACCAGAAAGGAGCTCAACCCGAGCTTCGAGGTCGCGTATCTAGTGATACAGGATAGGGTTCAGCGAGCGGTCATTGCTGTCCCACCACGAACCAGCGCACCCTCTGTTGCTTCCTTAGACGAAACTCGCGCTGTGCGATTCGATTCTGGTCTCTGCGAGCAGCTTGGGAGCTGGAAAAACAGAGGTCAGCTGGAAAGCGATAGGGAGAGGATTAGTGTACTTTGGGTTCTTCTTTCTGCCAGGCCTACTTGGGCCCTGGGTATCTTGTTCTGCATGGGACTCCAAGTCAGAGTCCTACATGTTGGTGAGATCAACGACGAATGCAACGGCGGTGAACGATGTGCATACATGATCGAGGTCAGGAGAATGGCTTCTCGGTGTGTCTTCAGGCATAATTCTGCGATGAGAAAACGCGGGACTGGTCAACGACGACGGCGACGACGAGCAGAATTTGTCGTTGATGGCTTGTTGTCAGCGTTTGTGCTGCAGTCGGACTCGGGCGTTGGCCAATGCCGTGCCGAATGACAAATCGAGGTCACGTAATATTCCGCCTCACCTCCTCGCCGTCGTCCACAGCGAGCACGGCCAGTGCGTCTCCTACGACTCAAGGTCCACGTTTGCTACCTCCCAAGGTCTATACACTTGACCAGTTCGTTGGCAGGTTTCGATGCACCCCGGTTTCCCTGCCAGCCCTCCGCAACGCCGCATTACGTTCTAAACGGCCTGGTACGCCTGCCTATGCCCGTGCATACTCTAATCCATGACAACAAATGCGCTAGGTTGCTGAGTTGCTCAGCAAGTGCAAAGCTCACTGCCGCTGTTCCTGTCGTTTAGAGTTTAAGCTTCATACCGCGATGGAGTTGACTCGGCCATCAAGGTCGCAAATCGCAAGCCGTGCTTCCAAGACGACCTTGACCTTGCCTGCAGGGTCTGCGCGAGCGTTCATTGTTTGACATGACTCCTTTATGTACTGCCAAAGGCGCCTTTGGACCGAGCCAGGGTACTCCAATTTTACCTTTTTCTGCAGCTGGTGTCATTCCTACCTTTCGCGTATTTTCGCCCAGCCCAGTCCCTTTGCCGTCGGCGCATTCCGCACTTGAACATTGCCAACGCAGGGTACCGAATTCATTGATGGCACATATACAATGGAAATTTTTCACCCCTCATGTTTATAGAAAACTTTTTCGTGGTGCGTGGACGTGTTTCCCTGCCATCATGTTATGACCTCATCCGTTTCCTCAATTTCACTTAGCCGGGGGCGTACAATTTATCTCATTGCACGTCTTTTTAAATCGGTAAACTCCACATTTCAGTAAATTTCGGGTTGGGCTAGACCGCAAATATCCTCAGGTCTGCAATAATTCGCTCAGCTCAGCCCAAAACGGGTCTGACAGTAAAGCGATTTAAAGATTTGCATTGCACCCACGAAGCGAAGTTTATCTTTCACCTCCACTCCAACATACACCGTTCCCCCAGCTGATCAAACACTGGCATGGATGAATCTGACATTGTCCTCCGGTTTGTCTCTAGCGCAGACGTTAATGCAGACATGCGGACATTCCGTGTGTGCCAGGTCATTGAAGGAGCAGCAGAGGAGCTGGAACTGTACAGAGTAAGACTCGTGTATCTTTCCTTGATAATCATGTTTCAGTGCGTTCTTACAGTTCGTGCACCCGATGACGGGCCATGCGACTGGAACAACAGCCTACAATCGAAAAAATTTGAGCACGCTGGTCTTCGAGACCGCAGGCTACATCGAGTGGCACTCCAACTCCAATGCGACGGTGTGGTTTGGGGTGGACGAGGTAAGCTTTTATCGCCTGCTGACTAATCTTTGCGATCGCTGAAGTTGGTGGATCAAGATCCCAGTCAAAGACTTGCGCAAAACCAAACATGGCAGCCAGTGAGTTCCTTCGTTGGACAACTCCTAGCTGCATGTCGAATTGTCTTTAGGTCACGGAGGTTCAAGGTCGCCGGCACCGAATACAAGTGGAAGATCAAGGAGAACGGAAACGACCTTTTTGTGAGTGCGTGAGCATGCTTAATTTTCCGTGCTAATTGGTGTATTGCATGTTTTTATTAGTGCGTCGACTCCAAGGATAAACATGTGGCGGCATGGTCAGCAGAGGAGAGATTATTGAGGGTTGCTCCACGCTGCGTCAACATCCTCGATCGTGTCATCGTGACATGCTTTCTGAACCTGTGGTTCAAAAGACTTGGCCGATGGTGAGATACCCTTGTGGGGTTTCGCCCTTGATTACAGTAATACTCGCGTGATCTAGTGTAGATATCCGTCGTGTTAACGGTCGTACTCTCGAAAAAAGTAGTTACATACGTGTCTGGTAGTCAATAATCATCGCGCTTCGAATTGGACCACTGCAGAGAGAGAAGTGAGTCTTGCGCCTGGAGAGTGATGGATGGAGACGTACTTCTCTTGGTCCTCTTTTTGTACATGATGCGGTGACCACACTCGCGACACCGAATGGGCTCTCTCGATTTTATCTCATTGCGAGCCCCGCAGTCTGGAAAAAGTCAGAGACGAGTGAGTCGCTTGTCGGGGCTATCTCTACCTGCGCAGATATATTCCATGTCCTGTCGCGGATTTGGCGCGAAACCTGCACCGACCCCGCCTGACGTGTTCGGTTGACCTTGTTGGTTCATGACTAGAGACGCGAGGTGTGACAGTGTGACGGCTATTGGTTAAAGCGAGTAGCAAGTGTGAGTACTGACTACAAGCAACAAGCACTCCTGGAGACTAGAAAATTTTGAAGCACAGCCTGTTGTGGTCTGCAAGTCAAGTTCAGTTCCAGTCAGCCATCTTTGCACGTAACCGGCGACTGTTGCAACAGCGCGACCCGTTGTTGTCGCGGCAAGGCGATGCACGGTGCTCTGGCTACAACCAGAACGAGCTCTCTCCAGCGATCCAGACGCCTGCCTGTACCACGACTGTACGCTTTTGTTCTCATTGCAGACCAACTTTGTTGCACAGGCTCGACCGGGTTCGGAACCGGAGAAAGGTCTCGACAATGAAATCTACCAAGCATCTCCTTGCCGACGACGTTGGCTTCCTATTATTGTTAGCCTGTGCAGGTCGGAGGACAAGAACGCCCACACCACAAGGTTTGCCCGACGACCGTTCATAAGTTCATACATGACAACCGTGGCCCGTATCCAAGGCATCCCCTTACTTATATCTATGCCCATCTACCATCCTTGCGACACTTCATACTCCAAGGCTTTCTCTCATGGCCGCCCTTCCCTCCTTCATCCAACTCATGGCCTCCCTCGGTCTGGACGGCGACGCCAAACCGTCTCCTCCACAGCTTACCACCTCACGTCCTCGCTCAGACTCCTGTTCCTCTGTATCCTCCACTAGCACAGATCGGGACTGTAGCCCCACATCACCGTCGTTCAACCGCTCTTCGGAGTCGCTCTCCCGAGATATGGAGTTTGATAGGCGTCCTGCTCTCCGTCTACGGTCCGCCAGGTATTCGCCCTATGTCCCCACAAGCGTAGGTTTCCGCTTTATTCCTTTCTTCACTTTCATTTATTCCCAGAATCTACAGTCATCTGCTAGACAAAACAGTTCAATTTCATTGGCACCATCGGTAGAAGAGCCAGATAGTGGTCGAAGGGTAAGACCTTTTGTTCTTACATGTGTACTTGTCTTATTCGTGACCGTAGTCCACATCACCGCGCTTGTCATCGTCTCCTAGCCGACGTCGACCCTCATCCCTCCATGTGATCCAGAATGGCAGGGAGCTTCACGCCAGCACCCCCATCTCATCGTATGTGCGCCGCAAAACACCACAAAATTCACCAACGGCGGCTACCTTCCCTCAAAGGATCCATGTCGAAAGACCAGAAACCATCATCCTGCCGTCGTTGATGCCCGTCTCTTTGTCTCACGTACCTGCCTCTCATTGATGAACTCGGACATTCTAGCATATCATGGGGATTGTACGATAGAGCCACCTCGAGCATGGACAGACGGATCCTTACCTATCTAATCCGCCACCAACAGGCCAGTAGCATAGCACCTACTCACCGTGGCTTGACCATTTTCACCGTCGTCATGGACTAATCAGACTAATCATTTGTTGTAAAACCTGAATTCAACGTGCAGTACCACGTCAATATATTCAAGTCCCTTTCTTCAAGTAACGTGTATGACGCCTGCATGTCGATGCACACCAGTCAATCATGGTCGTCCTCCTCAGGTCCGGGGCAGCTTTGAGCCATGTCGCCCTCATCCTGGAACTGCGTCCCACACCAAAAGCAGTATGCATACTTGTCTCGCAAATACGTCAGGAGCAAACTCAACCTATCTCGAGGCTAGATGTACCATCTCATCAGCGTCCAGGTGGTACAGAATCTGATAATGCCACCTACCCCCAGACGCAAGAAGTGAGCAGCCTCTTCAACCGTTTCAGGTGGAAACTCGTCTTGTTGCGTTTGTGATGCCTTAGTATCGATCAGCGCCTCGTCATCGTCATCACTGCCCACAGGTTGCAAAGCGTCTGCCCGCATCTGGCTGCGTAGACGGCTGGCTTCGTCGTCGGTGCCTCCGGGGACGGGTGACGGCACAGGCCGTGTATAATCGGAAATGGCGTCCATCAGACTCTGGGGTATTGTGTCGACGCTTTTAGGATCCAGGCATAGGGTGTTGAACTGAGGGCCGCAATATGCACGAAAGTAGCGACAACAAGAGCCCATGAGCAGATTCGTCGATTATCAGAACGTGAACACGCCCACCGAAATGCCCGCCTTCTCGTCGAGAGTGAGACACGTTCGCTGAGCGGGGGCAAGACGTGTCTCCGCTCGCCTCTCTTCATATTCTCGCCGAGAACGGTCACGAAAGTTCGTTTGACTTGTTTCTTCTGCCATCTTCGCCATTTTGGCGATCCGGTCGGAAACACCAGGAGATCTGGCGCGCTTCCCCAGGCCGATCCCCTTCTTCCCTGAAAGTGATGTTTGGCCATGCACTCGAGGTTTAAGCGCCCCGAGACGGACCTGTCCATTCACTGAGCGGCAGTGGCTCAACCTTGTGCTGCGTCTTGGTTGACGGAGCAGCGGCACTCGTCTCAACCGGTGATGGTCTCTCGACGTCCTTCGATAAGTCATCGTCGGTGTTGCCCAGGGACTGGCCCATCTTGAACCCCATCTTCATCATCATGCCTAGGGCCTTGTTCTCTCCTCCATCCTCCTCTGCCCGTTCGAAGAGACTCTTGCCAAGTCCCTCTTCCCTTGATTCCTGTTCACGCTGCCGCCGGGATTTGTTTCGGTTTTGCTCGTTCCTGATACGACTTTGTTTCAGGGCTTCTTGACGCCTTTGAGCATAAGTCTTGGGCTGAGAAGAAGCTGCATTTGTGTCGACGAGGAACTTGTCGGACAAGTAGTCATCCTCCTCATCAGACATGAGCCAAGTGTGCGGGTGTAAACATCTCACAATAGCGTGCTCGCATTCAATTCGGTGCATGAATGGGTCATACGATCTCAGAACCATTAAAAGTACGTAGTAACAGTCGCGCGTACACTGACCAAAGCGACGCTACAAGTTTGAGGCAGAAAACGGCGCGAGAAGCTTAGTAGGAAGGACAGGTACTAAGTCACGATGAACTGGCACCCTGAAAGTGGACATGCGTTTAATATGAATGAAGTCGAGGGATTGGGGTGTTGTGTTTGCATGAGACTTTGAGAGGGCTGCATTCAGGATTCAGGAGCAGCTTCCTCCACAATGATCTCCGCATTGGCATCCTTGGGTGTGTTGACGGCGATCTTGACGGCGATAGCACGCCCGCCAACTTCTTTGCCTTGGACGGCTTCGATCGCTTTACTCTGTTCTTCTTCGCTCCCAACTTCGACGAAGCCATAGCCCTTGCTCCTCCTTGGCGTACCCCACCGCCTGCGGACGACGCGTGCAGAGACGACGCTAATGCCAGCCTCGGTGAAAAGTGTAGAGAGACCCTCATCGTCAATGTTGAACCCAAGGTTGGCAACGAATAGCATGGTCTTGGAGGGTTCACCGACTGGGTCCTCACCGACTGGACGGGATGGGCGGGGCGCCCTCGGTTTCCTGTACGTCCGCTTCCTAGGTGCAGGTGTAGCCTCAGAAGTAGCCTCCACAGGGGGAGCCTCGGTGGTAACCTCAACCTCGGCAGGAGCGACCTTACGCTTAGGCTTACGCTATAGGATAGGTGAGTATACCCATACTGGAATCAAGACATGTCGGACGTACGTTGTTCTTCTTCTTTTTCTTGGGCTGCGCCACTGCATCGGTGTCCGGAGCAGCAGCAACAGCGTCATCCGCCTTGACGTCGCCATTGGCTTCAGCCTCGGTGACCTCGCCGGGCACGGCCTTGGCACCGCGCCTGCCTGGCCGCCTCTTTGCCTTCTTTTCCTTCTTCTCCTTGTCCTTTTGGTCGGCTGGCTTGGCAATCTCGACGATGACCTTGCGGCCGTCGAGTTCCTGGCCGTCAAGGGTCTCGACCGCCTTTTGAGCAGCCTCTGCGCTGGACACGGCGACAAAGCCATAGCCTGCGGATCTGGAACCACGCAAGATGACCTGAGCAGAGATGCTGGGGTGTGTGTGTGGTGAGCGGGGAAGAGGAGGGATGGACGGAGGACCTACATGTCGCTCTGTACGGGGGCAAAGAAAGTCTTCAGCCCTTCATCCGACGTGGTGTACGCAAGGTTGCCAGCGAAGACCTGGAGGTGATTGTGAGAAGGAGATCAAGTGCGGATCCCACATGTGGATTTACCTTGCAACCGGGTGCTTCTTCAATGACAGCAGATTGCGTAGCCGGAGGCACGCCGTTTTCAGTGACTGAGGCGGCTTGGGCGTCGGACATTTTGAAGAAATGAACTGATGGAACTGTGGGGAGGGTTGAGGATGAACGTTGGTTGAACCGGTTTCTTCGTGTCAAACTTGGAGGTTGAAGAAAAAGAAAAGACTAGTGGCTCAGAGCCCTTTTTGTAATCCGAACGCTCTTGCACAAACAAACACACGAGACGACCTCATGTCCGACATTCACACGGAAAAAACACTAGGGAAATAAAAAAGATTACTTGTGTTTTCGAGTACTATCAGTCGCGTAGTCAGGCGTCCCCCACGAGGCCCACACCGCGACACATCCCAGCTTGAACCTCCGTTTCCATCCTCCATTGCACCTCCACTGTAGCACTGGCAAAGGTCGTCGTCGACGACAGCAACGACCTGCCAGCAGCTATCAATGTGCTTGTCGCCAAGAGGCCCGTGCGAGGTGCTTATGTAAGTCAGTTCATCAATAAAAATGAGCGTCGTCTTCCTGGCCTCATCGCAACCGTCTTCCTTCAAGTCCTTGTCCAACGAGCCTTACGGCTAAGACGCTCATTTCGTACCACAGTCCTTCAATCTCCGTGGTTCCAATTCTTATATAAACCTTTCTACCTCCCGTTGCCTCCTCACGCCCAACCTTGGCTTTCGAAAAAATGACTGCTCTCAAGTTGCTTAATCTTCTCGCGTTGGCCTCTGTCGCTATCGTCGCTCTTTCTTCCGGCCCAGTACAGGTCAATGCTCTTGCTGCAGATCGCTCTCACGTAGTCCGTCACATCCGCGGCCACGATGCGGTTGCTAAGAGGAAGCGCGACGACTCCACCTCCTGCATACCAAGGCCCACCTCCTCCACCCCTGCACCGACTTCTGACGTTCCCACATCGACTCCTCCCCCGCCACCCCCGTCTACCTCGGCCCCTCCTCCCCCTCCCCCTACTACCTCGTCCGCCTCCCCAAGCCCCAGCCCCTCGGCATCCAAGAAATGGGGTCTCGGCTGGCCCAACGGCGATGCGGACTATTTGGCCAATTTTGCTCGCCCCAATGTCCAATAGTAAGCACAATGTCTCCCCGCTCTCCGTGTCCTGACATAACGTTCTCTACAGCCTCTATACCTGGAGCCCCTACTTGCCCCCCGGTCTGGATCAGCTTGGTATCCAGGGTATGCCCATGCTTTGGGGATGGGATCAGGTTGGCGACTTCCAAAACTTGGTAGTCAAAGGATATGCAAATTACGTCCTTGGCATGAACGAGTATGTGTAACTTGGCGACCCGTTCGTTGTGCACTCTGACGTCGCTATTAGGCCTAATGAGCCCAGTCAATCTAACATCAGCCCTCAAGATGGCGCCAACATGTGGAAGCAGTACATTGACCCTCTCCAATACCAAGGCTACTATCTGATTACGCCCGCTTGCACGAACGACCAAGCTGGTACTGACTGGTACCAACAATTCTTCCAGGCTTGTAGTGGTTGCCATGTAGGTTTCAGTATCACTTTATTCCGAATCCAAGGTTTACCTCTCCTATCTACGCAGTTCGACGGTCTTGCTTTCCACGCCTACACCACTGACGCCCAGTCCATTATTGACTACGCCACTCAACTCCATAACACTTACAACTTGGACATCTGGATTACAGAGTTCGCTGACCAGGTACTGCTTTGTTTTGCGCAATCTGCGGCTTGTTCTGATGTAATGTATAGAACTACAGCGGAACAGGTGGCCAGGCTAGCATGGATGAGGTTTGGTCCTTTGCAAACACCATGATCAACTTCGTCAACAACACCCCGTGGATCAAGGCCGCTTTCCCCTTCGGTAAGCGATCTATGGAGTGTGCGAGTTATATAAACTCACAGGCATTTCCAGGTGTCATGTATGACCTCCAAGGCGTCAACCAGGACAACTCCCTCCTCTCCAACGGTTATCCTACTTCCCTGGGCTATACTTACTTTGGTTAAGAGCCTTTTTGTTCGTTTGGACCCATGCCTTATCACCGTTTGCTGAACTCAATCCCCGATACCCCCACTTTATAGATACAGTTGTGTTACCGGATTAACATTCACACACACTTTATTGCTAAGTTTCGAGATTCCTATTTCCCTCGTGTAGTGCGCTGCGCATGGATTGCCAGTCTTGTTGAACAAGGTCATGATTGCAAATAAGCACTGTATTTCTTCATCGACGGTGAACTTGTCTGAGGCTGACGGCAAGCCAACGTGGGCTTTGAGTGACTCCACACTACGCTGGGTCAGCAGGTATGTCTGAAACTCGTCGTTTTCCCACTCAAGTCGCTCCGTTCACATAAATACGGGTGAGCCAGCGGAGAGAGACGCACCTTGTCAATTTGATTGCGCGATGGTTCCACACCTGCCGCCCGTCGTCAAACAGCTCTTGACGTTGCGCAACCCAAACGCGTGGCCTAGTCCTCCCCTTGACAGGCTTCACGGCGTTTTTGCAAGTACGCTGAACGAGGCAAAGCGACGAAACGCAGAGAATGGGTGGCTTGTGCTATCGGTGAGTAAACGGCCATTTGAGTCCATGGTGACTTCTGCCGCCATTGAACCCGAAATGACAGACATGCACGCTCCTTACCACCAACCGGCCGTCATCGGTAGGTCACTTGTATCGATTCATAACCAGGAATGAGCCAAGCTTGGTGGAATCGCGAAGAAGCTTTATGGAAGCTGTGAACAAGGCAGCCCTCATGCGAGAGGCCGCGTTGAAGAGCGTCATTTTTGTGGGCGTACCGCGTGTGAGTTGTTTTGAGGAAAGACCGTGAAAGTTCAGTTCTGGAAAGTTGATGCAATTCAGACGATTTTGTCTTTGACGGGCTTAAGGGATGCCCTCGAGGACGACGTGTATGCGGCATTACGAAAGAACTCGATCAGGTGAGAAATCAGTCGTTCTGTCCTTCACAGGAGGAGCATGAGGTACTAGCACTTTCCCCCAACCACAGGGAGGCTAACCCACAAAACATCGAGGCCACCATCCAACGTGGTATGGGTTTGTGGAAATCAATCTATGAGCCTCATGCTGTCAAGTTGTACAACAAATTGGGGGCTCTTCATCCCGATTTCATCTGTGCGTGTTCATCCCACCCAATTACCCCGTGGTCTTATCTTCCCCGATGACCATCGCATCGCACCGCCTCGCTCGCCTTGACATGCCTCGAGTTGATGAGTGCTAAATCTGTCCCTTTAATTAGCTTTTATCATACAGGCCTACGGCACGGTGTTGTCCCCTCTGCCGCGAGCGGACTTGGAACAAGGCAATCTGACTCGGGCTTTGGGTTCGGTTGTGGGCATTGCAACTCTGCGAGCTGAGGGACGGGTGGGCCCACAGCTCACAAGTCATGTGTTTGGTCTTCTCAAGGCGCGATACGAGGAGAACCTGAATGACGAGGACAAGTATCTCTCGAGTGACGAGGGCACGGAATGGGTCATACGCACGGTGGACGAGATCATCGATGCAGTGACTGCGGATGAGCAGGAGGCCCTGGCAAAGGCAAAAATGTAGGCGGATTGTTGACGATCGGATTATCTCCATGTTATCGGCCGATTGATCGCGTCGCGTTCCGCATTATGAGGTCTGTCCCCGTGTCAAAGTGCATCGAGGTTCATCAGGCCGCATCGTGCGATCACACGTGAGATTGAAAACGCGTGTTCGATGCCAAATCGATCAAGACCACTTTGCGAATGGAGGTCCCGCTCATTCGGAAAAACATTTGTGCATTGCGGATGAATTTCATGAGTACAAGCAATCAATGGGAAAATGCGGTCGGTGTAATTTACAATGTTAGTGCTGGAAGAGTGCAGACAAACGGGATATCAAAGGCCAAAGGCCTGGCAAAACCGGTAGAGCATAGCTGTCACAGTGACCATGTCCATGATGGGAGGGTGTGTCTGCTCAGAAGACGTCAGCACTGTGGCGCCCTTATAAAGACAAACATACTATCGTTGCTGCTCCAGCATGTCGGAGGAAGTGCAGCTCTCCGTATACATCACCAATCTGATACCGGGTTGGACGGGTTGGGCGGAAGAAAGCAACGACATTTCCTACGGAATCTTCCAGCTGTTCTCGGGGGTCAATGCATGATATCATCAAAACGACGGAAGGAGCATACCGCGACATCAGGCGAGCCGGAGGATGGTCGCCAGCGGTATGGCAGGCCGTCGGGCGCGTTGAAAATTCGTGCGCCCTACCGATGACTGAGTATTCGATCTGTTCGCAGCAGACACGACTTACAGGATAGCGTGGATCAGGACGCACAAGGTCGGACATCGGGACCGCATTCTGCAAGATGCAGTCAGATCAGACCGTATACTTAGCCTTCGTCAGCGTCAGTATTACCTTGCCGATCACTGCCCGTCCGAGGCCACCGTTGGAAGCCCACTCAAGCTTCGCGACACGGTCTTCCTTGTTGGCGCGCACCGCGCGCCATAATGTGGTAGTGCTCTGTCCATTGGCACTCACTACAGTCTGAGAGAATAATCAGGGATGACCGTCAAAAAGCCAAAGGAGCGACCGAACCGAAAAACGGTAGAGAACACCCCAAGTGTTGAAGAGCTGGCTTTCACGGGGATCTTGGTTCGTCCAGGAAAGAACATCATTGGTTGAAGATGCCATAGTGAGCGTAGTGGGATCACTGAAATGGTCCTGAGAGGGGAGTGCGTCGCTGCAATTCTGCAGACCATTGACCTCGGATGAGTGCTCTTTTATAGGTCGAGTTTCCAATAACATTTCAAAAAAAACATCTCGTTTTCGCTTTCACCGTATGACGAATTTATCGAAAACGTGGTCGTGACATATCAAGGATGGATGTAAGGCAACAAACGTGTCGACGCGAGAAGCAAAGCTTCATTCAGTCGTCTGGAGTCTTGTGAAGTGGAGTAAAAGTCCGATGGCAGCAAGGCTGGCTGAGGCCGACATGATCGAGGAACAACACGCGTTCAGCGTAAGCGCTGATTCATCTGTGGGACGCGTGGTTTGGCGTTGCGTTGGCATACTTTCACAAGAGTGCAGCAAGATCTCTGATTCACTATGAATAACCGAGATATTAGAGCGTACCGCTGCGAGGAGAAGAAGCATGGTCGAAAATATTCAAAGACGTACAAATCGCAGCACGAACCCAGAAGACACGCAGAACGAGGACCCTCATGCACTTTAGCAGCTGCACGCGGGAAGGACATTGCTGCAAATGGCAGGAATGGGGCAACACAATGGGAGTGAGAAGTGAACCAAGAACGTGTCCCAGGAGTGCGGGTTAGGTGCGGTCAAACTGGTAAAAGCATGTCAGCAGCATGGCGGGTTTCGGAAAATGCCATTCGTAGGACAAAGGTCCGAGTAGTGTTGCAAGATAAGGCAGCATTGTGCATGAGTCCTACACAAGCCCTTTCTTGTTGGACATGACATCTAACACGGGATCAGCCAAGGCTATAGATCCCATCAATTAGGAAACATGGCCTTGAGTTGGTGGGGCGCTCATCAAAGGTTGGAAGCCTCGGTGCACGAAGATCGGAGACTCGTTATGAAATCGAATTTTAATTACAAGTGAATGAACTTAACCTTGCACAACTTACTCGACATGTCATAACGCCACAGCGCTTGCAGTTGGCCAATGATGTGCCTCGATACACGATGCCGGTGAGGAAATGAACATCGGCCAATCGCTGTAGCATGTCTTGGATAATTGACTATCTACATCTGGGAACTTGGCACGACGTAGATTCCCTTCCTCGGAGGGGAACCGTGGGCTGATCTTTTTCTGATAAGACAGTCGCTGGTGCATTCCTGAAAGTCGTGATAAGCTGATGAGACCTCGCAGCAGCAAGAAACTCGCACCTTTGAGGGCCGCTGATGTGATGACGGCCCGGGTCACGGTACAACTTGCAGCCCCAATGTTCTCGCCGTGCCGATCACAGTGCTCGCGATGGACTGGAGCTTGAGGTGCTTGAGATGCTCATCGGTGGACTTAATTTTCGCAATTTCGTACACGTGTTTCAAGCTAATAGTTCCCGTAATCTCGTGTCCGGGACGGGCGGGCCCTTTTTCTAAACCGGACACTTGCTTCAAGAAATAGGTGGTTGGTGGTGTCTTTGTGATGAAGGAGAAAGTGCGGTCTGGCTGGACGGCGATGGCGGTGGGGATTGGCACGCCAGGTGCGATGTGGGCTGTCCTCGCATTGAACTCCTTGCAAAAGTCCATCGACTTGACGCCACGAGCACCGAGGGCTGGACCGACTGGAGGACTGGGAGCGGCTTTGCCGGCACCAATCAGCAGACGCTGCATGGAATTGGATATTAGCAGCAGATGAAATACACGCAGACAAGCCACATACGACCAGATGGACTTGTCCTTTGACTTTGGACATTTTCTTGGAGGACTTTTGACGAGCTGAACGACAACGGCGACTCTCACACGAAAACGGAACAAACAACCACCAACAACGCTTGTAGAATGAGTGCAAGCAAGCAAACAGTCCTCTGACGTGGAAATGAATCCATCGCGACATCCACACCTCCTCGCTGGCCTTGGTCGCCCGCAAATCTACATCTTGCCACCCAATCTGTACGTCAGAACCGTGTTTTTGCATCACAATCTGCGCTGGTGAGTTGGTTATGTCCGCTGTTGGAGTAGGGTCATCTTCTCGCAATGGGTCCCAACGTACCCATCGGCTTTCCCAACGACCGGCTCTCCCAACCACTTATCTCTCCCAACACTTATCCAGGCAAACTCTCCTACGCTCGAGCCCCGCTATCAGCGTTTCATTTTACCCCATTGTCGCGAGGGTGCTCATATCAGTCGTTTGCCCATCACTGGCGACGTAAGATGTCAGCAGGCTCAACTGATGGCAATTCCCCCGCTGCCGTCAGACCTGCTTTGACATGCGGCCATAACCGGTATACCAGCACAAAGGAGAAGCGGCATGTTGCGATCCCACAGATAAGGTACGGTCGTTGTATTCTCCATCTCAATGCGTTCATTATGTGTAGGTAGCCGCATGGTGTGGGTAGCACGAGAACCGCGTTGGAGATCAAACACCTTTGCAAACTTCGGTTCCGCCTCATGTGGCGTCTTGCAAAATCATCCTGCGTCCGCTCTCCCTGCGCGTGCAAGCATGTTCCCAGAGACGGCACAACCGCAATCCCGTTTAGCTAGTCTAGATCCTAGATACTTGTGCAACAAAGGCAACATATGTTCTCATATCGTCACCATGATCCGAGACATCCATGTCAACATACGTCAGCCGGCCAAGTAGTTTTCAAAAAAAGTGACTACCCCTTCCCCGAGGGTCCCAATATCTGAGTCCGCGAAGATGGTGTGGACAACTTTCTCCATCTGCTGATACCGCCTTACAACCACAGCTTCCTTTTGTAGTCATGTGTCCCAAGTTTTGTTGCAAGTATACGAAAAGCTCACCTTACAATTCCGGAAATCCCACAGCAAGATTGAACCGTCCTCACTGGCCCTCGCAAAGTGAACCAGATGAACACTACCTTTGTTGTGACTCGGAGAAAACTTGGCCTCAGAAGTGCGATGTCCAAAGCTCAGACATGCCTCCTGGTTGTAGTTGGCTTTGCGGCTGTCATACAACAGCACCTGGCGGTCCAGATGCCGCACCTCATTTAACAGCCATCTGAGAAAACTACTCATGAGAGACAGGTGGTTCTCTTACCTCGAGTAGCGTCACATATGGGGCCTGCGGGTGGACGTGTATGTGTTGGATATCATTTGAATGGTTAGAGACCGTTTCTCCCCGGTGAAGATCCGTGACGAACAACGTCTTCTGTGTCGATGACAGGAGGGAGGCGTGTTGATGGCGGTATGCCAGCGCGGAGAGAGAGTTGCCATGGGATGTTACTTTTTCGGTATGTGGATCGTGAAGGGCGTCGGGACTGACAGTCCACCTGTGAATAGCGCCATCGTGGCCTCCAGAGAAAAATTTGATGTGGCCAGCTTCAGCATGCATCGCAGCAAGGCAGTTTACGCCCCTTCTCGGCGTATCCTTGTAACGCGGACCACTGCTGTGTGGTGACAGTGCAACATCAACCATGTTAGGTTTTCTGTCCTAAGGAACCACTCAGCCACCGTCTATTAAGACGACAGGATGTCGCGTGCATACCGTGACCGGCAAAAGCGAAATCTGATGTGGGCCATTGTCATAACCAAGGACAATGGTGTCCCCGACTATGCATGCATCCTCCACACGACGAACCACTCCTGGATTAGGAAGGGAGAGGAGGGATATACGAAACCTATTATGGGGTATAAGCTTGGAAGATCACAACACCCCACAAACTCACTTCTCCTTTCTATGAATGAAATGACAATCGCCTCTCATGGTAACGGCGGCGAAAGGTAGATCTGGTGATGCAGGCATCAAAAGCCGTCTGGGGCGACCGTAAGGCGTCCTAGGCAACGGCACCCGTTTTAATTGCACCTCTGATGATCGGCTATCCACGCTCCCGTCGTCGATGCAGTGAACTGGCTCTGGGAAACTCCATCGTTTTCTCTGTGAAGGTGACCTTCTGACTAGTCGCTTCTGTCGGGAAAGGCACTCCTGATAATTCGTGAAAGACTCGGCTTGCTGCTCTGTATGCGTTGAGAGACCTTGAATACTGCTCGATACAGCGGGCAAGGGGGGGGTTTCACGAGGGTTCACTTCGAAGCCAGCTGATACTTCCGTGGAACCAAAGCCTGAAGAATCTGCAGGATATAGAGTATGCACGGATTTCTCATGATTCACGCTCTCTGCATCGGTGTCGTCACCTGCTACATGGTCGTAATCGGGAGTTGTGCTGCCGGTGTCAGAAGTACTTGCTCTCGGTGGATGTAAAGTAGGCACACGAGAACGCACTTTGCTTGTGGAATGATAGGGACCCAAGCTCGAGAGAGAAAGAGACCGTACATCGTCCTGGCCCTTGTCATGACATGGAACACGCCGTGTCCAGGAGACGAACTCGATATCCGATTCTGGATCCTTCACGTCATTTATCTGTGATAATAGACCAAACCTAGATGACTCTCATCTTGCCATTGCCCCGAACTTACATACCGTCTTGCTTTCGTCCTCGTCTATAAGAATGGCATCTGCTTGGCTGGACCCAGATGTGCGGACGAAAGGACTAAGGCAATGACCGTTTTGATTGTCGCTCCTTCCTTTCGACGTCAACTGATCAGTATGGGCTGTGGAAACTGCGGTATCGTCCTTGATGGAGTACGCGGGTGTCTCTTCCAAGACTTTGGAGGTGCATTCTGACGAGTTCTCTACGCGCACCCTGTACAAGCGTAAATCACTACATCCATTTGAGCGTGTTACATGAAGTACCAGTGAATAACTATGCCATCATCCCTGGCGTGTATATATACATCAGTAAGATGGAGCAAGAACGGCTCGCTGAACAAACTTACATGACGAGGGGTCGGCCAACCACTCTCCTACCCTGCCTACTGAGAATTTCGATGCGCTCCCTTGCGATCTGTTCGAGATATTGCGGGCTGGTTCTATGGACTCTGGCGGATGGACGCAGAGGAATACGCTCAACTCCATGACTTGCACTGAGGGTCACAGAGCCAGGTGAGGACGACTTTCTGTCATTGAGATGTTCTGTTTTAACTCTTTTAACGAGCTGGGGAGAAAGAGTAGTGTTGGTTCGTTTGAAACTGCATGCAGCATCGCTCATGTCCACAAACAAGACGATTTGCACCAAACTAAGAAAACAAGTAGGATAGCTGCCGCGACTACAAGTACATACTTACGACGCCTTCGTCTTCGTCTTATGGAAGACGCACAGCCCAACGAAGTGCGTTTGTCGCGCAAGGGTTCCACGACTGTACCCTTGATACGGAGCACTTGCTATGGCCAAGGTCGCGGTCACGCCCCTGCTCCATTTCGTGGTATGCGGCAGGGGACAGTGAACACATCGGCCAATCACTCTGGCAGCCAATTCACCAGTAGCTCGCGTCGAAGAGATGCATCCTTTCTCAAGCCAACGATGTGGCTGGCTAGTCCCCCCTCACAACATTCCTCCACCAATGACCCGCGTCAGGATAAGAAAAGGAAGGTGGATGGCTCTTTACCTTGCTCTTCAGAACGTCAAGAAAAGCTTGCGAAACAATGGAGCAATGCGGAGATACGTCCAAAGCGAGAGTATGTCACATTGAAGCTTCCGTCAGAATGTCGCAGAGGCATCCCGGGCAGCCATCGAGCTCGCAATACATGGATTCAGACACAGAAACAGTATCTTGGGACCGAACGAGGCCTGTCTGTCGTTGACTTCAAGTACGTCGATCGCGAGCAGGATATCTTATTCATTTGCCATAGAAACAAAGTTTCTCAGCAAACACCACAAGGTATTCATCATCCAGATTGTGTTGTGGATCGAGTGCTGAATATGTCGGTTCCCCTAAACCAGATGCAGGCACGAACGGCGAATTGATTGTCTCTCTGCCTCAAGTAGGCTCCTCGAGCAGTGTTATCAGAAAGCCGGCCCCAGATGCTCGCCTTTCCACCGTGACCCAAGTACCAAAAAGCATGCTTGCAGAGTGGGACCGTATACAGCGAGGCAACGAGGTGATTCAGATCGCTGCAGATGTCGTAGAAGTGTCGCTTTATAAACTCTACAGTGCAGCGGATGTGCTGGTGCCATCAGAGATTCAGAGATCAATGCTCAACTGACGTCGCGAATGCGGGGAACCATGGCTTCACGCACGGCAACTGCTCAATCTTCAGTGACTTCTCGTTTGCAAGCATCGAACGAAGGGCAAGGCAACCAAACGACCACATTGCACGAGGCTAGTCTCGAGCGTGCGACGACATCGCGAGATCCTCCTTGTATCTTCTCTCAAGAAGAGATCATCGATCTTACGCTCGATCCCCCAAGCCCTGAGACACGGAGATGGGGTGCATTCCGTTCCGGCACAGTAGAGGTGCCGCTTTTATCGCTGAGAAATACGTCCTCGGGGCGTCCTTCAGGCGCAGCAACAGGTTCACCGTCGCAGCCAATGACGTGTGTACCGCCCCGACGGAGCGAGGTAGTGGATCATGTGATTGATCTAATGGAGTCCAAAGGACGACGGCATTCGAGATACCTTGGAGTCTCTTCCAAGAAAGGGACCTCCGCACAACTGCATCAAGATGATAGCGACCTAGATGTCCCCATTTCCTCCCTTGCTCATGGGAAGGGAAGTGCCGCTGCGATTGACATGAGTAGCTCTAGCCATCAGCGAATGGTTTCTGTGAACGCCGGGGCCTCCACAGTGTCCGACGACACGCCTTTTCTTTGGGACTTGAGTCTCGCCGGGGAGAAGTTGGGCTTGTCGCTGGAGCCTCATGACAAGCCACGTCGCATCTTAAGAGAGCGCAGTTCTGCCCACGTTGTGGTCACTATGCATGGCTTCATTGACACGTTGGACACAGGTTCCCTGAGACGTCATCGGAATCTCCGGTGTCCCCTTCTGCCCTCTCAAGAATTTGTCGATGATGCTTGCATGCTGGAGATTCAGGATGTATCTACCGTGATCGTTGCTCATGCACGAGAGAACCACCAACTTACTCTACTTGCTTTGCGCGATGGACATGTAAGACCAGTTCTCACGAGACTCGTTCTCCCTGACTTTCTCTTGCAGAACTTGCAAGCCTGTCCACTTGACCGTCCCTGGAATACGGCGAAAAGGGGAGGCGTAAGTGCGCTAACGACCTTAATGCAACCCCTCCAGTTTGCAAGCGGGGGTTATGACCACAAAGTGCACCTCTGGCATATCGAGGATGACTGTTCAGGTGCCTCGCCGGTGGAGCTGGCGATCAGACACACCTCTGTCGTCCATTCACTGTTGCCTCTTCTAGACACGAGCCATAAACTGGTCTCCGCTGGTGCAGACTGCAATGTCCGCCTCTGGGATATGTCATCAGAGCGCGTGACACATTCTTTCAAAACATCTAGCATTCCATACAATGTGCATAGAACCGATTCCCCTTTCTGCACGTTGCTAGAGGTAAATATCAGACATGGCCGATCACGGTTGTCTCAACACCTACCAGGTTGCACATCGAGATTTGCAGTTCGAGATCCATGACCATCGCATGGTGCCGAAGCTCCCTACGCAGAGATTTGGGTTTTACACGGAAGATATCCACGGACGCTACATGAAAGGTTGGTTATTTCATCTTTTGCTAGGCACTCTACTGAATATTACACGATAGGGGACACTTGGTCTCACTACTTTGTCAGCGGGAACCGTCATGGTGAATTACGACTGTGGGACCTACGCAACGTCACCAGCCAACCTGCGCATGTGAGTCAAAGGTCTTTATCGTCATCGAAGCTTCCTTTCATTTACGTGCCTACAGTCTCGGTGCTTTGATGACCAGGTGATCCAAGTGATGAGGACAGGAGATCATATTCTGGCCTGCTCGAGGAGGAACGAATTTGTGCTACTGAACCTCCATAGTGTATGATAACTGGTACTTCACGTTCGGCTTACATCAGCTTGATTTCGTCTATCCCTTGTCACCATGACCGATCGTGTTCAGCGAGCTAAGGCAATGGACCAAGCGTACGCAATTCAGGTCGCAGCCGGTGCCAATGTCTGTTTTGCAATCCACGATGTCCCAGCCTTGAGCTCACTGACCATACACGTCTCGTCTAACGTTTAGGCTGCAGCCAAGTCTGCTGCAATCGGCGTCGGCGTAGTCACTCTCGCTCACTACAATTGGCCGCTCTTCAGGTACGTTTCTTCCTTGTCGACTGAACATTTCGCTACAGGGTTGCGGAAACAGACGCCAAACGCTTCCCTTCAAGACCTTCTTGGTATCGATATGTGAGCCCGTAGAACTGGCATAGACATTTGTGGTGACTTCCGCCTATTAGTTGGAATATTCGGCCTTGTTATAGGAGCGGACAATGCTTTGATTTCCCATGAAGCGGAACAACGTCAAGCTCAGCAGGCGATTCGCATGCAAGCCATGCGAGACCTCACCCGCCGGGGTCTCGTGCCAACTGAGGCTGCGATTGCCAATTGGCGAGCGGAGAGAGCGAGGCAGGAGCGAGCAAATAACAGTGCGAATGAAGTATCATGACAGACTCTGAAATAGACGGACTTGGTTTGTATGGTCGCTACATAATATTAGGGACGATATGGAGCAAATTCTATACAGACAGGTGAAGGACGGCTGTTGAGGAGGTCCATCAAGGTCCCCGAAAATGATCAAAGTACTTATTATCCGACAGGGTATTGGCATTTGCATAGCGTGCGGGTGTCTGATACATTGCTACGATGGTTAATGTCTTTCAATGCCAGTCCGTTTGTACAGGTGGGGTTGGCAATGGCTGCCAATAATTGGCATGGGGCTGGGATGGTCGTGGGCCTGAGCCTGGAACATACGAAATGTTACTAAATGATGAAGATGGCAAAGGTGGGTGTGGCTGTCCGTGATGGGAAATGTCCAACGCGGGAGGTGGAGGAGGCAACTGCTGATAAACAGGCTGCACTGGACGATACCCCATAGGAGGCTGAGGTAAAGTGGGCCGTGTTGGGGGAGGATTGCCATGAGCCTGCACCGGAGGAGCAGGGAGGGGGGGTGGACGGCTATTGGATGACTCGTGTGACATCGAACGACTCGGGGAGTAAGACCGAGAAGATGGCCTCCTCTGGTAGGTTTGAGGAGCTGCTGGTAATATAGCTGGGTAAGAGCTACTGCTCGGAAATATTGGCTGATTAGAACTCGTCCCATTCACCTGGTGCGGGAAACTCGAGGACGGCGGTACGGCCGCTGACAGACGACGATCCCGTTGAGATGGACCAGGCTGAGGCAGCGGTCTTGATCCGGATGAGAAAAAGGATTGGCTCGGAGTTGGTGGGGGATACTCTCGTGAAGGCGATGGTGTAGGAGGGACGTATGGTGGATACGGGAGGGTGGTGGGGATTGATGGTGGTAACGAAGCCGGCGGTAACGGTGGTGGAGGCACATTCACAAAATCCTGGGATAGTATTGGCTGCGACGGGAAAGGAAATGCCTGCTCAGGTGCTGGATACTGTTTGTAAGAATGCACTTGTGATGCGCTCATGGAATGGGAAACACGAAGAGGGGGAGGTGCGGAAACAGGGAAAGGGGTTTGGTTCGTTGGTGCCGATGTGTACGCAGACTGCGGCAGATGATGGTGGTGGACGTAACTAGAGGGCGCAATTGGGTGAGGTGAGGGTGGGCATGGTACTGAATGTCCTGGAGAAACTCCATGGCTAGGCAGGTCCGATACCCCACCGTAGGGTGGTGGGGCAGGTATAGTAATAGGTACGAAGCCTGAAGATGACGACGGCATGCTGTACCGGGAACCATGATGTCGAACAGAAGGCGTGCGTGGATGACCAGAGACGGAACCATCCTCGTAAGAGGGATAGTATAGAGCAGGACCATTGTTGATATTAGACGGAGGTGCTGTTGCTGTCGGGGTGATGGCATCATCGAAGAAAAAGGCCGAAGGATCGCCATGCTCTTCAAGTGATGGTTGGGGAGGAAATGCACTGAACCCAGAGGAAGTCGAGGGTCGGAGAGTGTTGGCGGGCTAAAAATGTTCATCAGCACGCGCACCGCGAATACCAAGTGGTAGTAAGAACCAACCGGATAACTCTCCCTTCTCCGATGATCCATCACCCCAAGCTCTGCGAAACTACTTGTGAGATGTTCAACGGGTGATACCCGATTTCTCTGCTCATAAGGTGGAGCATATAGTTCCGGACGCGAACCAGAAGCTCGAAGAGAAGATGGCAGGGAGTTAAGGTGGTTGACCTCAGTACTACTGCTGGACGGGGTGACACGAGAAGGCGTCGAATGGGCGCTCGATCCGTTCAAGGAGGACGAGCTTCCACTTGCTGGTACGAACGATCCCGGGCCACCATAATTCTTGCTTGATGTTGTCGGCTTCCGAGAGGGCTTCTTTTCTGGGGGTGGCTCCTAGGGTTTGATGAGGCATAGACGCTGGCACATTACATGGGCTCACGTACGTTCGACCAGAATGTCAGTTCGAGGTAAACTTCGCCTGAATACTTATCTTTGTTCATAAGTGTAAACCACTCTGCGATCAGTATTGATACATTGTATCATTCCCCCCAGTCTGAGTACGCTCACCATCCGTTTCACCCTTAGTTAAGGCCTCAGTGAGGTCAACAAGAGTCTCCCCAATAAAGTCTGGATCGCGAGCGTCATCTGCATAACATTGCAGACGCATGAGATTCCCGCCTTTGATCTTCTTTGGTCCCTTCTTCTTCGGTGGCAGTGGTGGAGGAATGTCGCTACCTTGTGCTGAACGAATGACACTGCCTTCGACATCCTCGTAAATGGCGAATCGAAATTCCTCGTCCCATTCAGGGTGTTGTCCACCACGCTTGATTACTTTCGTCCGCCGTTTGTCCTCATTCAAAGTGATCAAACAATATGGTGCTTGTTTCCCTATGTGTCTCTTGTTTGGTAAGTTTTTCTGCTCGCTATGTCAGATTCATGTTGCAATAACGGGATAGGTCGTACCGCTTTGAGCACAACGACGATGAGGGTTCCGATCTCATGGGACGTGAAAGACATTTATTGAGCCGTTACGTAGAGGATAGAAAGTGAACTGAAGGTTCCTCGCAAAACAATGACCTTTAGCAACTGCCAGAATAAGCAAGTCTTTTCGACCGTTGCGGCTGTGCACTGGACGATTTACTTATACGTATATTAGGGGAAGAAAGATCAAGAAGGGGGAAAGAAAAGTCGTCAAACTGCTACGCACGCAGACACAACACGGGAAAGGCAAGGAGGCGAAGACGAGTGCGGGACGGCAAGATAAAGAAAGTCAAAGGAAACCATAGAGCGAAATGGGACCAGTACCATTCGTTTAATGGAGGCTCTACACGTTGAAAGCGTCTCGTATGTGTGCGCTTTACGCAAAGCAAGGTGCGAACACAAGCTTCACATATGGCGTTGTGTTGCTGGTGGTTCAACCACCCAGCTTACAAAGTAGCAGAATGACCTCCCCCCCTTCATACGCTGTATGTCTTCGTGCCATTCTGTTTTTCTGAATGGATAGTGTCCCTCCAGGCACAGAAAAGTACAGCGTCCCAGAAGGATCGCGGCTCGTGCTCACACGTGCTGGCAAAGGAACCTACTACTTTGAGATTCCCCAGCGGCAGATCGTCTTAGCATCAAGTGGTGTTTGCCCAGCCTCAAGCTGGTGTCCGCTATTAGCTGTATGTCTTGTGTTCCCGTTTGTCACTGTCTTTTGCATGTACAGTGTCACGATCATTATTGACTCCGACCAAACCAGCCTGAGCTCACACATTGGTTTACATTCATACTACGTCATTTTCTACTTTTCCACATCTGAACCTTTGATATGACTACAGGTTCGGCACATAGGGCTGGTCGTTGATGAGGATTAAGTGAGGCTTCCGAAGTGCAAGATCCAAAATCATCTCTCCAAAGTAGCTGTTAGCCCATGCGAACCATGGGCGAGTATAGTCGCTGCCATCGTATATATTGATTGACTCGTGGATCAGACCGAGTCCACCCGTGTTCTAGAATGTCCCAAAACATCAAGCAAAAAGGGAATGAAACATTGACCGATGACTGACATTAACAATAATATACAACGACTGCAAGATTTCGGCGTCGTCGTCCGTACCGAATATATTGGTGATCTGTGACATGGGCCTGCATGTGTAAGCCGTCCATATCCATGGCCAGACTCACTCTCGAACTCACCATGGGTTCCATACGTCGATGTGAGGGCCACTTTCAAAACAGGTGAGGCCGTTGAATGTTTCACGTTGCAAGATACTCACCCAATGCCACTGAAGTTTTGGCCCTTAGCAAAATAGGGGTTTTGGCGAGACATGAGCATTTTCTTCGTCTTTACGTAGACGGCATGGCTCCTGTCAAGGAAGCCGACGTATGGTAAAGCAAGAAGTGACTAGAATGGTGTCAAAATCGTGCTTCCGGGAAATGACAAGCTTTACAGGAACATTGGCGTCATCCATTAGATAGCGAGATCCCAAGCCTTTTGAGACAATCAGTATCGTTTTGCATTTTTCTCTGTACCTGCCCACCATTCGTCTCGTATGCAAAAACATCATCTTCGACCTGGATATAGTATCAGTATCGTAAATAGCACTGTTGAGCTTATGGAATACAGCATATTTCCAGATTGCTTCCTCGATGGTCTTGCTCCATTGTTTAGCGTGAGCGCTGAGATTTGGCGAAACCTCGGCATCGTCGAGAATATTGGCCAGGTTAGTAAGCTGAACGCTGAGCATAGCGTTTGCCGGTGTAAGAAAAGCTGGTATAATTAGCTAGTACCAATGAGTAGACCTGATGTAACTGCACCACCCACCAAAAATTGACAGGTCATCCGAGGGCCTGTGGTGAGTCCCTACCATTCCAGTGTAGCCCTTTGGCTCTCCGTTGCCACCGTTATCAACTGCACCAGCCAGCGAACCAGGCAAACCAGTCCAGTTGTAGTATGAGATGAAGTCAAAACTTGGATCAAACGTAGGTTGCGACTGCTCGTTGATGACGCGGAAAATTTGATGAACTGCTGAGAGCCCTAATGACGCTTGCTTATTAGCCTGTCGCAAGCAAATATCGAGGTTGCCAAGTACAAACAGTTGTCGTTCATCATAGATTTATCCTTCGTAGCTTCATAGTATGAATGGGATAACTTAATGAAGCTACATAAAGAGTCGAGTTCGTACTGTGCTCGATCAATAACTCAACTCTCAGCGTTCCAACCTCATCAAGTATATAGCCCACATACCTTGCACTCGAAGACAGTTTGATTGTCAACGGGACTGGTGACGAACATAATCTTCCGAACTATCATTCGTAGGAAATTACTCACGGATTGACAACTACGTTATCAGCCCAGTCGTTGTGGGAAGGGGCCAATCCACTTTCAGGGGGAGGTTGAAAAGCACCACAATAGGGATATTGAGTCACATATCGCGCCTCGTTATTGATGACAGCTTTGACGAGAGTAGCAAGCTCTGGGTCCATTGACAAGAGTGTATGATATTGAGAAAACTACATCATAGCTATGAACGATAAATCAAGCAGTTAGCGTCTGTGAGACAGACCTGATTACCAGTGTCACGGAGCCACTGCGCACTGCAGAATGTCGGCATCAGTATATGGGAAATGTTTAATCAACAGACGTAATATCCTGCAGAGCTTGTACATCAGCCTGCGCTCAAATTACGTTGGGTAACACACACTCCAGTGATGATAAAAGCCAGGTTATCGTCCTGCTCGTCATTGAGTTGGCAAATGCGTCAGGACTTTGCAGAATAAGCACCTTGCTATAATACCGGACAGTTGTATCTTGTACGGACATCAGTCAAGCAAAGATATCATCATATCATATTCACTCACCAAGCGTGTTCGGGAACGTGTTCTCGAAAAGACGGGCAACGTCGGGGTCCTTGAGGCGTGTCTTCATGTCCGAGATGACCTTCTGCGGGACGATGCTCTTAAGGGCGCAAATCTCCAAATACTGTGGGGTATTATACCTCAACCGACGTGCTGTTGAAGGTACGACATGCAGGATCAGGCCGCATGTACGGCAAAGCCAAAGGCCCACTGGAAGGGTTGCCGTGTGGGCTCTGAAGCAACATTGTTCGAAACAAACGGCCACGGCAAGGCATGAGATACCTGAGCATAGGTCGTGTAATCTGGACAGTCTGCCCAGGCGACACCTGCAGCAGCCACCGAGACCGCCAGAGTCAAAGCTTTACCAAGTCCAAACTTCATTCTGAGATAGTCATACAGGTTGGAGAAACGAAGAGGTGGCAGGTTGGAAAACCTCTCGTATACGAAGTCGGTCATCTGAGACGGCAGGAGTACCCGTGACCAAACTTCTGGAAGGCGTAGTTAACTAGTATAGGCACTTGACCTGTGTATGTAACACCGGGACCAGACAGGACAGTGCTAAGCGCTCAGGCGCGAATAGGAGCAAATACGTTGATGGAGTACGCGAGGTTACATAGGGACGCATCCAGACATGTAGAAGAAATAAAACTAGAGGCAACGATGGAGCCTCAGATATTGAGGTGGAGTACAGCATGTGGATAAAGCAAACATGATAAGGGAGAGAAACCTCGGCCGTACCGTCAACAGTTGTCTTTGAATCCAGCAGGGGGGAAAAACGAAAAAGGAAAGGCCATAAGAACGCGCTCATACAAGTTGGCGTGGTCACAAGAAAGAGTGTTCGTCACTGCTTGGGTCCATGGTCTGTCAAGGATGCATTGAGAATCGCCAATCCTGTCGACCGCCCCAAGGTTGAGGGAACATCTTCCACAGACGCTCCTGAGTCTCGAATTCTTGATAATGAAGGTTCCAGTTGATTCTTGTCATCGGCTTCGTCTGAAATGGGAACCGTATCTCGGCCTTCAGTTTCAGATGCGGGCTTCACATTATCCGTCCTGACTTCTGCTATTTCCACACTTGCACCAGCTTTGTCGTCGTCGCCATCTTCCAGACTCAGCGGCCCCGTCTTCAGACTATTGCTTGTCCAGAGACTCTTGCTCCCTGTGCTTATACCAGCACCTGTACCTAGAATCCTCGCACTCCATCCACTCACTTCGCTTTCCCAACTGCACCTCCTCGAGCTTCTGGGTCTGAGAGCACGTAAGCTCGCATCTGCATCGCGTTCGTCCAACCGTTCATCATCTGCAATGATAAATTGGCTCGTGTTCTCCCCCTCGGCGTCGCCAAGCATACTAACACCAAAATGGGAAATGGAGTCGCCACCTCCCAGCAGGCCAGAAGGAGTGGCAGAACCCATTGAGCCCATAGTTATGCGAGCACCAGGTATCGCGTAAGCTGACGAGGCAAGGGTGAGAACGGAGGCATTGTCGAGTGGAGGCGACGAAGGTCGAGGATTATTTCGAGGATGGTGAGCGGTATGGAGTGGCGCCTGTAAGCCATTCATACTGGCAACCAATGAACCCGGGCCCGCCAAACCGACGTTAACTGGTGCCATGGAAGACGTTGGGGGAGGCGAGGACCCGGGAGAAGGAGGGAGTGCCGAGAACGTGATGGGGGCACCGCTGCCTATGATGCCTCCATTCGTACCAGTTGAAGATGAACGAGCATGAGGACGAGCAACACTTTGGGATACGGGAGTAAGTGGAACTTGGGCGATATGCCCCACGCCTGCTGGCGGAAGATCGATGCTCAGAACGGTGGTCGGTTTGGTACTTGCCGCAATGCTTCTAAATGTTTGCGAATGGGAGAGATACGAGGAGGACGAATGTGAAAGGGAAGGTGACGGAGGAGCACTGGGCGGAAGAGGGCGCAGAGATGCGTCCTCGTCAGCTTCGAGGGCACTTGCAGGTGACCACATGGAGTCACGAGCTAGGGATGAGCGATGCGTTGCCGTGTCGACGTTCTCTTCGTCGTCGCAGCGCGAGAAGACATGACTCACATCTCCTCCATTAAGTGACACCGTTCTGCGCTGGGAGCCGGTTGACGGGACTGTTTTCTTGTTGTTGCTTACATCCTGTCTCTGTGATGGGATGGGTGCAGATTGTGGCCAAGGCGAAGAGAATGAACGTCCGTTCGATCGCGAGGTAGGCTGAGCAAGATGACCGAGTTGGCTCTTGCTAACGATTGTGACCTTCTGTTGACCATTCACAGCTGCGGTCCCGTCAAGCGTTCTCCTCGTCTTAACAGTGCCAGCCAACTTGCGCTGAAACCAATTAATTATTGGTTTACCAGCTCGATGTGGCACCTTCTTGGTGTATGCTTGCTCCTGCGTGGTCTGCCGCTTTTCTGGGGGTGGTGGTCGGCGGCCTGTTGTCTGGGTGTGCTCTGGCATGACTTGGGATCCATTCTGGGTATTGCTAACTAGCTTCTTGCGTTGATGAGGCTCGCGAGACGTTGCGGAAGTCGCTGTTGGAGGCATGGTGAAGATATGAACTTCTTGAATCTTATGATAACGAGTGACGAAGGGCCGCAGAGGGGTTGAGCTTGAAAGAGGATACTTGAGAGTTGAGAACAAGCGACGTTGTGGAGGTGACAATCCACGCGCAACAACTTAGATAGGGCTCATGCAGTTTCGACCAAGCTTACTTAAGCACGTTCTGCCAAAAGCGTGAGGGAGACTCAGCATGCTAAGGCAAGTCACAGAGAGGATAAAATTCGGAGTATGTTATCACACTCGTCACGCTTCGTAAGGTTGGTCGAAAGTCATGATCGTCCACAAAAATGTCTTGACACTGCATGAGCCTATCTAAGTCTCAAGTTATATTCTTTACATTGGGACTATTGACGAGCACTTGCAATAAAAAGAAGAGCAAGTACATTTGGTACAGATTACGACGCATGAGTACTAACAACCTCACCACTCCATCTTCCCAGTTTTCGATGGTGCTACAGGAATCTTGGTACTCTTGTACCCGAATCCGTCCAACCATGGCCAAACTGCGGTTCTGCGCTGCTCAAAGGATAAAATGGCGTCCTCCTTCTGAAGCGTCAAGGCAATGTCATCCAGTCCATTCAGTAGGCAATGACGCCTGAAAGGATCCACGGTAAAGGGAATCGCTGGCTTGCCATTCGCTCGCCTCACTTCCTGCTTCTCCAGATCAACCTCGATTTCTACACCTGCCTCGGCATCCGTGGCGAGATCCCTGCATTCCTTCTCAGATAAAGGCAGAGGAAGCATGCCGTTTTGCATTGCATTATTCCGGAAAATTTCCCCGAAACTCGGTGCAATAACACAGCGGATGCCAAAATCATTCCTGGGATGATCAAATTCCATGGAAATCATGTCAAGAAAGATGAACTTACAAACTCCAGGCCGCGTGTTCACGAGAACTGCCGCAACCAAAGTTTGGGCCACTGCAGACCAAAACCTTCGCGGCGTCGTATGGAGCCCGGTTCAGAATAAAGTCGGTCTTCTCGCCAGTCTTTGGGTCGAAACGGATGGCATAGAACAACGCATTGGAGAGACCAGTGCGTTTCAGTGTCTTCAGGAATTGTTTAGGAATGATCATATCGGTGTCAACGTTTGCCATGTGCAGTGGCGCAACAACGCCTTTGACGACAACAAACTTCGGGACCCCAGAAGACGAAGTGGCGGGAGGAAGAGTAGAGGGGGCACCTTGCGCATGGGAAGTCGGACGCTGTGGTTCTGGAGACGGCAGAACAGGGTCTGTCAGGAACTCGAACGCACTGGTCAGTTTTAATTTTGGTCCATCCGCAACACCAGAATTGGCTCCCAGAAGTTTGCGGACGTCCGTGAGTTTACCTGTCATGGCGGCGGCAGCAGCCATGGCGGGACTAACAAGGTGAGTACGTCCGCCAGCACCCTGTCGACCCTCGAAGTTGCGGTTACTAGTGCTTGCGCAGCGCTCGCCTGGGGAAAGCTGATCCGGGTTCATGCCTAGGCACATGGAACAACCAGCTTCACGCCAATCAAATCCTGCACGTTTGAAGATAGTATCCAACCCTTCAGCTTCAGCGTGTTGTTTGACTAAACCTGAACCAGGGACAACCATAGCATGCAGGTTTGGCGCAACTTTAGCGTCAGGGCCAGCAGCCACGATAATGCGAGCAGCAGAACGAAGATCCTCGATACGACTGTTGGTGCACGAGCCGATGAAAATCTTGTCTAGTACAATATCTTCTACGGGGGTGTTAGGTTGCAGTCCCATGTAAGCCAAGGAGCGCTCCGTGGAGGTGCGTTTGACTGGATCCTTCATGGCGGCAGGATCTGGAACGGAGCCGGTAATAGGGACGGTGTCCTGAGGGGAAGTACCCCACGTCACGGTTGGTGGTATATCGGCCGCATTAATCTTGATTTCGATATCGAATTTAGCATCGTCATCGCTCCTGAGGGTACGCCAGTAAGCTTCAGCCCTGTCCCAAGCCTCGCCTTTTGGAGAAAGAGGACGGTTGCGCAGGTACTCAAAAGTGACCTCGTCGGGAGCAACCATTCCGGCGCGAGCACCAGCCTCGATACTCATGTTGCAAACGCTCATACGAGCTTCCATGCTGAATCCACGGAAGACAGATCCAGCGTATTCGATGACATGACCAGTGCCGCCAGCTGTTCCGATGATGCCGATGATGTGCAAGATGACATCTTTCGAACCGACACCCTCTGCTAATTCACCGTCGACGGTGATGCGCATGTTCTTGCCCTTGCGTTGCAATAGGGTTTGAGTTGCGAGGACATGTTCAACCTCTGAAGTCCCGATACCAAAAGCAAGAGATCCAAAGGCACCATGTGCTAGCAAGCAAGACATCAGAATCATCATGTTCGAGAGGATGCACACATACTGGAGGTGTGTGAGTCGCCACAAACACAAGTAATACCAGGAAGCTAAGAAATCCTTTGGTATGTGTTCCAACAATCCAGCTAATCGCTCTCACCGTGAAGCCTTGTTCAGGTCCAATGACATGCACAATGCCTGAATGTCACTCAGTATAGAGAACTACGAGTGTGGACAGCAAATCCTACCTTGGCGCCGGTCGGCCATACCAAAGTAGGTCAAGCCAAACTCCTTTACATTCTCTTCTATAGCTAGGCATTGTGCACGCGAGTCTGGCTCCGCAACGAAGGTGTTCACTGACTTGAAGGTTTTGCGTGAGATAGTGCTGCCGGGACATCAGGGATTTGATAAAAGGTAGAAAATGCAGACAAACGCACGGAATATTGTGGTCCAACGTCGCAAGAGTACAATCTGGTCGGCGAACTTGCCGTCCGGCGTTCCTCCTAGTTTGATGGTGAGTAGCCGTGCTTCCTGAGGCATCGAATAACTTACAATCCCTCGAATGCCTGAGGACTGGTCACTTCGTGAACGAGATGACTGTAGTACGTGATCAGTCAGTCTGCAGGAACGTAAGGGAGAGATGCACACCGGTCGATGTAAATAAGCGCAAGTCCATCCTCCATGACATCTCTAGACACCAGTGAGGCTCATAAGAAGCTGCCTCAGTGATAAGAAACCCACACGAGATGATCATCCCATATTTTATCGTACAGAGTACGTGGCCCAGTTATGGGAGCAGGCATCTTGCTGGATCGAATTGTCAGAGAGTCAGAATGGTGGTGGATCACCTCCCCTCTCATATATCGGTTCAGTGTCGTATTCGGCCGATAGCGGATAAGTATCGGCCGACTTATTTTACGGATAAAATAATTATCAGGCTTGGGGTTAGGGTTAGGTATTGCGCTCTCCCTGGAAATTGCCGAATTCTGCACAGTTTTTCAGCCACCGCGAGAAACCAAGTTGTGCAAGCAGCGAGCAGCCTAGTCTTCAAGTGGACGCCATGGCCAAATCCAAGAAGTACTTCTCTCTCATTCGCAGGTGGTTTTAGCTTACTTACGGGCGCTGGTAGCCACACCAACCACAACCAGAACCGTAAAGCTCATCGCAATGGTATCAAGCGGCCAAAGACCAACCGATCACGTTCGATGAAGGGGGTAAGTTATCAGCGTTTCCTCTGCGGCACTAGATGAACCAATTTTACAGGTCGATCCTAAGGTTTGCTGGACTCGTGTGTCTACCCCTGTCAATCTCATAATATCTCATTTAGTTCCGCAAGAACGCTCTCTACGCTCTCGTGGGATCGGTATGTGTATAAGTCTCCGTCCGTCCACGTTTTGCCTTGATTTCTTCGCAGCGGAAAGCACGCGCCGAGCAAAAGGCAGACCCCACATCATAAAATATGGCAATTATTGACCACTTTTCGACAATAACCATGCACGCACCACCACCCCATACACATTTGTCTCACAAGCCACAGCGACTTGGTATGGTCCAGAGTTATGAAAAGAATACATGCATCATCACACTATGATCTCGTATCTGGTGTAAGAGCCTGGTGGTCACGCTTTTCGCGTCGACTGGCCTGCAAGTTTCTGGCGTTACGTTCCAAAGTAGCTTGTAATCTGGCAGCCTGGAGATGGCAGAATTGTTCAATGACACTCACACCCATGACCCACGTCCGACTTACCGCTGCATCCTCCAGCCTGAGCGCTCCTTTTGCCATGTTGTGCTTGCCATATTTGAGCTTCTTGATTCGCGTCGTTTGGGTCTTCTTAGCTTCAGCACCTTGTTGGAGCAGGGCCTCGCACTCCTCTTGCGTGGCGACGTACCCCTGGAGTAGCGAGAAGAATTTGTGCCGGAGGACGGTCTTGATCCTCTCAAGAGCATGAGCGCTGTACCATCCATCTCGTTCCTGTCCGTGTGTGAGCTGGATGGTAGTTGTGGGTTTTCACGGCCCTACATCACAGGTCTCACGCAAGTCCTCTTCCTCCTCAATCATCCCCTTTAGCATGGGATCGTGTATATCACATAGCTGGAAAGCGGCGGTCTCCTTAGTGAGTGTGACCCCGTCGAAGGTGTGGGATTTCCTACGAGAAGCTAGGCTCAGCACCACTCGGAAACAGAGCATGAATGCACACCGTCGCTCAGCATCTATCGTTTCCTCTTGTTCGATGGATCTGGAGAAATATGCTGCGGTAGACTTCCCTTCCTGCCTCCGGGAGACAAGAGACACACGAGACATAGGATGGTTTGCATTTCGAAAATAGATGCGCTGGTAGCTAATTCATGTCGGCGAAATAAATTGCTTGCTTCAGTAGTAGGCTTACAATCGGGCATTTGGGTCTTTCCGCGGGTCGTACTTGAAGCGAATTAAAGTATCTCGCCAAGGTCCATCTTGGAACATATAGCACACCAAGGGAAGGAGCACCTTGGAGCTGCATCTACGTGGTCAATGGAAAGAAAATGGGATCATAATGGCGCACTTGTGTATCTCTCTGACCTCCGCAGGGCTGAACTGATTATAGAGTGCAGCGCGAGTCCACACAGGACGGTCTTTGAGGAGCTGAGGAGTTCTGTCAGTGAGGGCATCATCAACACTGCGCATCAGACCTCCGTAATTTGTTCCAAAAGCGCCTCCTTGCCTTGGTATCGCACTTGCTGCACCGCAGCCGGAGGATTTTCAGGTATCTGCCTTTCGGAATAAGAACACTGGACGCTGCAAAGAACGAAAATTTCACATTCGGGTCGGTGAAAGCGATCGTTGTAGGCCCATAGCCTTTCCATCGACCTTTGTTGATCAGCCTTTTATGTTCCTCTCCCGTCTCTTCGTTAACGACTGTCGTGACCATGGATGCCGGGTTTGATTTAAAACTGCAATATAGTTGATAGAATCTAAGCTGGTCGGCGCGTCATAGCACTCACTTGTAATTTTGCGGGATACCCTGTCTGCTGAACAAGGGTGGAGGGAAAAGCCTCATGTTGCTACGAGGATCGGAAGCAGGTTCGGCGAGCCCTGGGTCGATTTCTGAGTTTTTGGCGGTGACAATATACTCTTCCTTCTCCTCTGGAATTGTGTATTGTCTAATCGCATCGACTGGCAACCAGTGTTATTGCAGCGGTAAGCACTTGGAAGTCCCACTTGCCGTCCATACGGTCCATTGACAGGCGTAACTGAGCGACGGGATCTGGCACGTCTGGTTGAAATTGATAGTCTGCCATACCTGCGCCACGGTCAATGCTTTCGCATGAGATCTTGTTGATTCGCATGACTGACCACGAAACCTAATTGTTTTGAGGATGATGCCTGCAGCTTCGGCAGTGTACTCTCCAGTAATCCCTTCTGGAAATTCGTCACCAGCTACCCTCCGGCGCTTGCGTTTGGTGACCTTGATGAGTACGTTGCTAGTAGCTACGACGTCCCCAGGTATCGGATGAGCGAACGGATTTCCATGTCGTAGATTTAGCTCTAGTAAAGCTTCATTCTTTGCAGCTGTCCGCCTGAACGCATTCTCGAGGCGGGACGGGCCTCCTACGTTGCGAAGTGCAATATGAACGGAGGATGGTTGTATGTAGCCCGGATATTCGACAGAGTAGATATGCGTAGCAGGAAGTGGCCGTTCTGGAGCCTCTGGTGGTGATGACTGCTCGTTCATGATGATTAAGATCAAGGGTACGTTGGAGAGAGCGCTGGATACCGACAAGAAATTACTACGTTGATAGTCTACACTATATCCTCAACTACCAGAATTCTTCGACAACGCTGCCAATTCCCGTAGAGCATCCTGAGTACAGAGGTGAGCAGGTCGCTAGTTGATGTTGTTCAGACTCCTCCTTACCGGGGACCTCAAATCTATACCCGCTTTTTGCAGCTCATCCACCACTCTTTGCATTGCTTGGCGGCAATCTGAACTTGCAGCAATTCGCATCATCTGTGTCGTCGATGGCGGTCCCTCGATTCCTACAACCAACGTTATGATCAGAAACAGAGAAGTCGGGGATCAAGTTGACGAGACTCGGACCTTTATTCTTCAAGAGAGTGGCGAAATCCCGCAGTGCCAGCAGGGCCTCGGGCTTGTCAGCGAGTTTCTGGAATAGCGAGGTCTTCTGAAAGTTGTTGAGGAAAGTATCATCTTGTTCTGTGGCGTGCAAACGGGGCGTGACCGAGAATGCGCGCCAGCAGCGCGACGACACCGATGAACTTGGTCGAGCTTGTCGCCGTGCGATGAGTGCCAGATGTCTGATGTTGTTCATGGCAGAAGCAAGGCGGACGTGTCGTTGCCGCGCCACTTGTCGTTGCTTACTTTTTACTGGACCCAGTTCATGGACTCACACTATGGACGATGATTACTTTTCGATCGACGCGATTCTCGCTGAGAATCAGGTATGCATTCTGTTCGCCAAGGGTGTCGAGGAACTTAGGGATCTCAGAAAATTCAATGTACCTTCAAGGTGGACATTCCAGACATGGGCCACCTGGGCGGAGGTTCAGATCGAGATGTAAGCCCTCACCACTAGCATCTCCCCATGCTCAGACGGGCCTGCGGTAGATCAAGTCACTGCAAAAGGTTCAAATGCCGATGTGGTTGGCCTATATCGTTCTCTTCTCGTGAGCATGACTTCCAAACTATGGCCGATCCTGGTCCACTCATGCATCAAAGTGATTGGGCTGACTTCACGATACCAACTCCATTCGGTCCCAGGGTACGAAACGCACTCAAGGCTGAACCGCGGAGCGTCAAGCTCTCCGCTCTCGTTGGGCCAGGCGGTCTCTGGTACTGTTTTGGCAAAATGATTATGGATATGTGAGTACGGTTCACACAAACCTATCTAGCAGCAAGTCAAAAGCAGACCCCAGACTGAGCGATGAACAAGCCAACGGAATGTCTGAGGTACTGACACAAGTGAATTACTCCTTTATGTGTACACCAGGCAGAGACATGACGGTTTACCAGACCTTCCGTGGGCGTTTGACGGAAGTGATTGACCAAGCGCAGCATTTCGCGGCTCTGGGTCCTGCAGGGGGTGGAGGAGTCGCTGGTGACGCAGCGCAATCGTTCAGAGAGGGGCTGGATGGAACGGAGCGACAATGTGAGACTCATCCTATATTCACAATACACCATACATTGACGTTGCCACAGTATTTGCTCTAGCACAGGACAGTGCAAAAGTAACGAAGCGCTGGCACGAAGGCAACGACAGAATGCGTCGGTAGACCACTTGTCAGAGTTGGTTTCTTCAAAACCACAATAACTCGTGGCTACTTTATAACTCTTTCTTTTGCGTCATGACCTTGCTTGCAGGCGGAAGCTTCCCCAGCTCTTGCACGAACCTACCACAGCCTTTAGCATACGACTGTTGATTGAAAGATGTTGACTTACCATTTCACGCTTGCCCATAAAGCGAGTTCAATTCCCATTAGGACGAAAAAATGCACGTTACCCTTCGTTAAATATGCTGAGCAGACAAAGACCAAGAATAGAACGGTAAATGCACAGTCGACCGCCAATAGAAAGGTAGGATGCAATGAAGAGCCTGGCTCTAAGACGAATGAGAATAACGACGGTGCATCGCTCACTCCTCGTGAAGCTGCGGAGGACATCAGAAACGATACAGACAAAGTGCTTTAGACTCGAAAGAGGATCGCTGGAACTTATGTACAGCATTACGTAATATCCGCTCTGTTACCGTTATGTGGTTACAGAGTTATGCACAAGACAGACAACAGCAAGAGTAAAAAATGCCCGCGTAGGATGTGCTGGACGTAGAGGAGTTGCCACTTGGCTATGCAGTGTTTGGGATTTGTAATTCGCCTGTGGGTTGGGACATTTTTGCAAAAGCGAGATTGTCCCACTATTCCCAAACAAATCTAGTAGGATTCTTATCGCAGTATTGGGACCGCATACTCGGGATCTCCGACCACCGCCAATGAGTGTCGCTGTCGCATTCAGCTCCCGTTTTATGCAAGTTGAAAACGCACCGTCTTGCGCCCGTGGATGGGGATGGCTCGCGTGCTAGAAAGTGGAATGTGGGCAAAGAAAAGGGGAGGAGACGGAATCTCGCCGACTTTGAAAGGTCCCTACGATGTCAAAGTATTTCCTGGCAAAAAACAGTGCTGATTCCATTCCAGGAGTGTCGTTAGATCCATCAGGCTCTTCAGTGACGCCTTTTGGTGTTCGAAGCACGGGTAACTTGAGCCGATCTATTTGAGAATCAAAAACAACAAAGGACGCGGGCTGCGAGCTGCTCTTGTAGGTCGCCATCAAATGATCATGAAAGACAACGCACTTCGGCTCTCTTGGCGAGAGAAATTCCATGGACGACAATGCGTGGGAGATGAGCAGCAAGTACGAGGCAATTGTGTGCCTTGTACATCTTGGTTGTCGATCGAGATATATGAATAGCCATCGTAGTGACTTACGGGTGGTTTCCATTCGAGGGTAAGAAGTACGCAGAGGGCTCGTACATTACGAGCAAAGTGGGCGCGCTACTGATCGTTGCTGTGGGGTCAGCGGAGGATGTCGTGATGTCGTGTGTCCGGAGCATGGAGAGCAGCGCAACGAGATGTTTCGGGCTGGACGGGTAGCTAAAAGACAATGGGGTCATTCGGCCTACCAGATAGAAGAATGGCAACCAACAAGACGGTTGTCCTCGAGCTCAGGCTTGATACATGACCAGTTCCTGAATTTGAATCCATCCATTCATCGTTGTAGTTTCGAAGACTACGCAAAAGCAACTGGCGAGACGGGGAAATGAGCATCGCCTTGTCCTGAGGTGATATCGAGAGGCACATGTGGATTGGAGCAGATGGGTGATACGTTCCGTGCACGAGAAGGGTTTTGAATGGCGGCAAGCTGGGTCCTGGCTCAGGAAAGAGGCGCATCGTCGTTACACAGTGCTGCATGACGGTCAGTCTGTTCACGCGGCGAACAACGTGTTTGTGACTTACCGTAAAATCCTGTACTACCCACCTTGACAGTTGCTGTGGCCAAAGGTTTTCGAGAAGCTGTAGATCTACCATCCATGCGCTGGACGGATATATAAGACGCGAACACACATCGACACCAATACCCATTCTAACTCAATACCCTCACGAGTCCCGATACCCTCATGGAGACTTCTGACTTTTCGGCAACCCTGGCTACAGCGTCGTCGCTCACAGGGCAATTCCTGCTAGGGACCGCGCAAGTGACCTCTCAGATAGCCCCTGTTCCTTGGATGGCTGGAGCGGTTAGCGTTGCGATCAATCTGGTAGCGTTGTTCGCCAAAGCCAACTCTAATAAGTGAGCTTTCAAGACCATCGTATCGTCAGATCGATCCTCAATGATCACACATAGGAACGCCCTCAAACAACTGGAGGACCGTTGCCTGAGTTTCCTTGAGGTTCTCCGACAGCGGGGCACCCATGCTTCGGCCGCAGAGCAGAGCATATTAGCTACTGGTGCCGAGAGGTTAGTGTCATCTTAGACCCTAAGTGCCTTCCGACTGGGCTGATACTGGCTTCAGCACGCTCTGGACCATCTTCCAACGCATGGACAAATGGTGTTCGATGTCTGCATTCAAACGCTTCTTGGGACAAGATGAATTGGCGACTGCCATACAAGATTGTCATCTCGAGATCAATGACTGCATGACCAAACTTCAGGTACATTAGCAAGTCACAAATAGCTTGGTGACCCCTCTAATTTCAAACCAGATTTCCGCCGCTCTTGAATCGCAAGAGTGGCAGTCTGCATTCGAGGCGAACAACGAACGAGACAAGACCGAAATGATCAGTTACCTTTCTGATATTAGGAATTCCCAGCAGATTATCGAGAGCACGCAACAGCAACATACCCAGGACATCAAGTTTATCATGAAACTAATGCAAGAGGTGACTGCATCCCGAGACTGATGACTGTACACACCAACCGTCTTTTTCGCAGAACCTATCTACCACTTCTAGTAACAACAATCGCGGACTGGAAACTAATTTATACCATCTACAAAAATCTTCAGGAAAACTACTCGACAACATGGAACTTAAACGCGGAGAAGTGCGCCGTATTGGCCAATATCCTGTCAGCGGGACTGGCGCTATGGACATCTGGGAAGGTATATATCTGAACGAAGAAAAAGTCGCTATCAAAATCCTCCGTGCCGTTCATGCTACCCCAAAGAGTCGGCAGGTAGGACTCCTGCTCTTGCCACTCATGCTACTCGTTCATCATTGGTAACATTGAATCAGCGTTTCATACGGGAGGTTGATATCTGGAAGAGGGTGTGGGAGGTCGATCAAGGACGACATATTCTCCCACTTTATGGGTTCTGTCAGAACGATGGACCTTTTCCGTGGGTAATCTACATAGAAGCACTGGATACCTTTGACGTTTATGGACAGATATCTGGTGAGCCCGTGGCAACCAAATGGCACAGCCGATAAATATGTTGCTCGGTACGAAGATGTCGACCACCGTGCTTTGGTGCGACCATTTTCTATTGTCTCTTCTGCTCGCAAGTGGTTCACGAGCTGGCTTGGTAGATCCGGGGCATCGCTGAGGGTGTCAATGTGTTGCACACCATGCAACCTCCAGTGGTGCACGGTGATTTGAAAGGCGTGAGTACTAGACTAGTCAAATTGGGCGCTCTTACGCATTGCCTCAAGGTTAACATTGTCATCGATGGCTCTGGAAAACCGCTCCTTGCTAACTTTGGCTTCTCGAGGGTACATTGCCTGCCGAGCACTATCTTTTAAATACTGATGAACTATTACAGATTGTGGAAGATATCACCGGTGTTGCGCTCACCCAGTCTACAGGGTCTGTGAAATACTCTACGACACCTTGTCAGCTTCTGACTCCCTGTCTCAAAGAATCTCAAACTCGCAGAGGTGGCTCGCGCCTGAACTGTGTTTTGACAAGGGAAAGTTGAACACGACAGCTGATGTCTACGCCTTTGCAATGACTGCTTTGGAGGTGTGTCATATCTCAGTTCTGAACGCGGTCGCTGTTGCTATCATCTCTTCTTTGTAGCTCATGACGCACGCGATGCCTTGGGCAAATATCAGACACACTACGCAGGTGCTCCTTAAAGTAGTCGAAGGCGAGAAACCGTCGAGACCTTCAGATGAGGCTACCATTGCGAGGGGCCTTGATGACCACTTTTGGGAAGTTTTGGAGAAATGCTGGCAGTCATCGGCGATGAGGCCCACCATGATCGACATCCTTCGGATGCTGTGACCTGCAACATACCTTTTGTGTGGGAAATGTAGTTTCGTTGCAGCATGTGTTGCTACGGAATCCAGAGCTGCACCATGTATGATTCATCGAGAATCGACTAGGAGTTGTGAGTGTTACTACAAGTGTAGACATATTTTCATTATATAATCAATTGTCTTGAGCATGGGTGTAATATTCGACAAGTACCAAGTGTGCCGCAAGTTGGTAGCATCCCAGTCGAACGTGATGCATCCTTTTGCATCTTACGTGCTGCGAAGCTACTATCGGGCGACCGGGTGGAATGAGGACAATCTTTATGCCAACTTGACTAGGTCGTCGAATGGTGTGTATTGCGAAACCCATTGCAAGCCAGTTACAGTCACTGAAGCCAGGGGCAGCCATACTAGATTTTAGTGTTCCCAAAGGATTGCACATGTCGATTTCCAAGTCCCCGAACGCGTTTTTCAACACATCATATTGCATCAATGCCATGCCGTCGCTGAATGGGTCAATAGGTTACATCCTCACGTCGTGTGAGTTGGACATCAAGAGTTCAGGAGACGTTCGGTTCAAAGACATGATCGAGCGGTTCAAAGTGTATGATCAACCTCGGCGACCAGAGGGAAAGGAGGAAGAATGGCTTGCTGGTGAACGAGTTGACACGCGGGGTGAGCGTGTTTTCTGCCGCTCTTCTGTTCGTGCGCCTTGAAACGTTAACTGACAGGAAACAGATTACCTTCTCTATGGCCGACTATACCTGCCCAGTGGTCGTCTGGATGCGCTTTATTCGACGCGGCTATCCTCGACTGTCCAAGCATTAGTTGCTGCCATCTCAGATCCACGTTCGAGTCTTGCCGCTGAGAGACGAGCGCGTGGAGATAATGTCAGCAACATCATGTTCAGCCTACAACACGATGTTGGGAAGTGGTGTTCTGAATATACTTGGAGCGCAGAAGACGGCATGTGGGGTGTCCGCGTCCTGCATAACTTTGGCAGGCTTGGTAGCACCTCGGACCTCTCAGAAGATCCCAGTGCTATATCCGGCCCTCCGCCAAAGCGTGTCGATGAAGAAGATGCCACGGGAGGTGGTCTCAAAGGCCGCGTTTCTGCTGGTGCCGAATTCTACATCAGTGCGAAGGAAAAAAGTGCCGGAGGTAGAGTGGTGACTGCTGCATGATAGCACTCTTTGAAAATTTCACTTGCAGTCTCTACTGGAATACGATTCACAACACTGCCTGACACGGCGCCTTCATTCCAAGGATCTTCGTCCTCGTCGTCCCTATCTTCCCCGACTTCATCTCGGGGTGCACCATCCCAACCGCCAACTACCATCACAGCCCTGTTCAATCCCATGATGGGTCACCTTTCAGCTGCTTACGCCGCAAAGGTCACCCAAGACCTATCGCTCTGCTCTCGGTTTGATTTTAATGTGTATAGCTATGACAGTGAGTGGACTGTGGGAGCCGAGTGGTGGATGCGCCGGTCACTCTCCCAGGCTCAGGACATCAATGCGGACAAGGAGGCGCTGGCCCGAAAACCGTGGCCGGCCTCGTCAGACATCCGAGGAGTCGTGAAAGCCAGACTATCGACAAATAACGTTTGCATTCTGCCCTCGAGGGTTTCTCAGCACTGACTAGCTTCACAGGATGTTTCGCTGATGTGGGAAGGGCGATTGAAGAAAATGTTGGTCAGTTTAGGTGTCGTCTCCGACCTGGCCAGCCGCTCGAAGCCAATTAAGGCCATTGGCTTCGAGCTGTCTTATTTCAGTACGGGTTGATGTATCTGATTGCGCTTCGGGGTTTCACGAAATCAGGTCTAGCTGCACCATGAACGCTTGACAACTATAAGCAATAGATTCTATGTTACATACATCTGACGTTCGTCGAGCTGAGAATACAGGTATGGACAGCGAGTGGGGCGGAGAGGGTATCTGAACAAGACTAGATCAATTTTATTATCCAAGCAAAACTACTACGAGAACCAAGCACAAAAAAACGCGAAACATCAGATGCTCAGTATGAACGAATATATCCGAAGATCAAAGTGTAGGTGATATGTTGCACGATATAATTGTTTAGGATGTTATGGTGGAGTCTTTCGTGACGGGAATACCTTGAGACCGGGAATTGGGTCCGAGACCACCAATTGTCCTGGCCAACCTGGAGATGGCTTCACCGCTTATTACGGGACGAGAAGTTTGAGGTACTCGTTGACCCCCTGATCCACTGGCAGGTGGTGTTGAACGGTTTCGAGAGTGAGAGTAAACATGTTTGCCGAGGGGTGATGAGCCACTTGATCGACTGAATCGATGCGAAGCATTATTTGCAGGGGTCGTGCGGAAAGCTGCACGACCTTCAGCGTGGGAGCTAATCGGGCGAGGGGGAGTAGAAGGAGACTGACCAGTTAGTAGGTTCGGAGTAGAGTGCGACGCCGAGAGGTCGCCCTTCGGGGCATGGATTGAAGCGGAGAGACCCTGTTCGCTGGAGGATGAACTTGACATTCTCCCAAATGAAGTACGTTCATCTGGTACTGGAACATGGATCGACTCGGATAGACCCTCAGGTTTAGATGGTAGGGGTTCGACTGTAGGTTGTGGAGGGGGCTTAGGTGGGAGGGCTGCCTGATCAGAATGAGCTCGTGTGCGAAGGCTCTCAATAGCTGCAACGGGCTTCGGCGGAAGAAAGGGGTGCAGGGCTATTTTCTCTCCAAAAGATGTTATAGGCATCGATGGTGAAAGTTCCACGGCGCTGCTGGCGTCTTCCAGTTCGGGACAGGAGGAAGGAAGAGGTGATATAGCCGGTACCTCTTCCAGGCGTCCTTCGCCGTGGAGGGTGTCATGACTTTCCATTTCTTGTTCGTCCTCATGTTCGGCTTCAGACTGAGGGTCTGGTAGTGGCTTCAATGTATCTGCGAGTATGGGTGAAATTCCGGCGTCTTGCTCTGCGTTTTCACTGCGGCGTACGGTGGTAACTCCCCAGTCGTCGAGATCGGGTAAGGAGTCGTCCTCATCGCCAGCCCAGTCAATATGACTGCCGGGAGTCGTTGGACGATTGTCCGCCATTGCCACAGCTCTCACGCGCTCCACCAACGCGTCAACATCATAGCGAATTTCCGCTCCGTGAGCAGCTGCTAGACGGGGTGGCAAATCCCTGCGAATTGCAGGTACCGAACCCCTTTTGCTCTTTTGAACTTTCGGCATTGCCGGAGGTAAAGGTGTCTTCAAGTAGCTGGTTGAGGGACCTTTCCCTGGTTGATGGGAAGGGCGTCGACGGTTAGAGGAGCGAGATGGCGTAGATGGTGCACTTTGAGTGGTTTTGGATGTAGGTGAAGCGGGCACGACAACGACGGCAGTAGCAGCTCGAGATGTACGCCGTGACGACGATTTTGGACGACCACCACGCTCAGACGGATTGAATCCATTGAGAGTGTTTTCTGGAACATCATCCGGCTGTGCGGCTGACAGGGTGAGTACTGAAATTGATTCCTTGCGATTGACGCTTGTGTCTGTCTTGGGTGAGGGTACGTCGGACTGGGACTCACGCCTTTCTTCTTGAGTTTTGCCACCTCTCCGACCGGTGTTGCTCGGTCCACCTCGACCGCCCCTGGCAGAACTTCCACGGATACTCCTTCCGCGGCCAATCCCGCGAAAGGCAGAGCCAGGTTCACCTGTCTTCAGGTTGCTCCAGTCTCGAAGACGAGGAGAGTTTAGGGCAGAAGGGTTTGGGCTACTAGGCGCTGTCCGGGAAGTTTGTGCAGCCATGTATCAAATACAAGATACACTGCTGGAATTCCCGAGCTTTATCTGCTTGAGATGGTGCTATTACTGCATACTCAGCTTATAGACGAGGAACGCAGCCACTGTACTGACGATAAAGGCCGACCAATCTAACGGGTAATTCTGCGTGCCGTATATCGTGGGCTTCGCGAAGGTGGCCGACAGTAAGAGAGACAGGCAAAAACAAGAGCGACGTTAGAGTTATGACTGAGCTATGGAAGTTGAGATCTGAGACTACAGCGTCCTGCAAGACACTCGCCAAACATAGCAAAGCAATTTTGTGGTGTTCGACCTGGAGAACTGCTGTAACACACTCAGCCTGCCTACTTCATACAATCAATATCTCAGACATGTCGAAAGCGTCGCAGCCTGAGCTCAAAAAAGTCAGACTATCATATGGTGTCTTCCAGACCGTACTAAACACGTTCCTAGTTCATGGACAAGAAATTGTTCGTCCACCTACAAGGTGGTCGCAAAGTCAGCGGTACTTTGCGAGGTTACGATCTTTTCCTCAATCTCGTTATCGATGATGCCCTCGAAGAAACTGCACCAGCACAGAAACACCCAATTGGCACAGTGGTACGTCCTGGTTTCGATTGCTGAACCCTATGTCACAATTCTGCACTTCCAGGTGATCCGTGGAAACAGCGTAACGTCGATGGAGGTTCTAGAGGCTACGCGATAGGAGCCCATATGTCATGGTATGTGCTGCCACTCCTCATCGCATGTGAGTGGCTTGTAAATTCATATTGTACCAAGCTGCGAATCCATCCGCTGGTTGCAAGACTCGTGCTGCGGTGGACAACATACCTGTCCTCACTACTGGCTGTATATATAGTGTCTACCGAAGGTTCTTTTGGAGCCATCGATCCACTTCGTTGTCTGTAATCTGCACCTACCCAGACGAGTATACTGGAATGTACGTTGTGCCGAATCAACATTGTTCTGACGTGTTACTTGGATAATAGATTCTGTGAGCGGGTGCGCTCCTTGGGATCATTCACTTGCATATGCCTTTCCTTGGCTTTCAGGAATTTGTCAAGCCTCAGACGATAGCGGGCGATTGAATATGGCGCCCATTGAACGGAAGAAATCGTCGCGTATCTTTCTGCACAGGGCTTCTACTTCACAGCGATTGCAGATGGTACTCCAATGACCCAAGGACATGTCATGATCATCACATCAAGGATAATTTATAGTGGTGAATCAACAATCCACAGCTCAACAGGACTGAGAAGAATCAGCCCCCTTAGGACTGCCAAGTCTCTTGAAACACTCAATGGTGTCGATGGAGTCTCGAGATGTCAGCTCGGAGAAGGTGTTCCGTGCGCACACATATAAAGCTTGAGCTCTTTACGCTGCTCCCCAGCGAATCGAACCATGGCTTCCCAGGTACTCAAAGAGCTTAGTGCATACTCTCTATTTGACTTGGAAGGAGTGGTTGCAGTTGTAACGGGAGGGAACTCTGTAAGTGGCATTCTTCATCCTTTTCCTTCTTTAGACGCGGCTGGCCCAGGGAGTCGGCTTGATGATCAGTTCCACACTCGCTGCAAATGGTGCATCCGTGTACATCGTCGGTCTCGTTCAGCGTGAACTTGATGAGTGGGTTTCACTTTCCTCATCAGATCCGACTCTGGCCGATCCGTTTTCCCTATCAGCATTTGCCAAAAGTACAATGATGCTGCCGCAGAGTGCGGCGTGAAAGGTAAACTCATTGGCATCCAGGGAGATGTCCGTCACAAGGTAAGGCGGGACTTGCACGCTTTCACAAACAGCGCTGACCACCTTTTGAAACCAGTTGGAGGCTAAGCGCATCGCTGAAGAAATCGAGAGGCGGGAGAAGTATGTCACTGTTCTCTTCAACAACGCCGGGACCCTTCAAGGCAGCTACAAAGAACCTACGGAACCAACTGCTGCAGCGTACATCGCTAGTCACTTCGATCTCATGGAACAAACTCATTTTGACAATACTTTTCACACCAATGTCGTTGGACCGTACTGGCTCTCCTTTGCATTTCTCCCGCTTCTAGAGAAGTGGAAGAACTCGGACGATCCGAGAACGAAGAAATTTGTCCCACAAATCATCATGACGAGCAGCTGCAATGGATGGGCGAAGGTGAGCGAGCATCGAAGACGGCTTCGTCGATTGACCGATGGAATCCAGGACTCCAGATTGTCAGGATCTTACTCTTACAACTTTTCGAAAAGCGCGATCGGTCAATTCACATCTTTACTTGCCCATGAACTCCTCCCGTTGGGTATCAGAGTCAATGGGATTGCTCCTGGTATGTCTGCATCCCGCGTCGAAAAATTATACTCATGCCGTCCTTATGGTAGGTTTCTTTCCCAGCCAAGTAAGTCACCCTCTATTTGATGTCGGTAGCTGTACAACTGTGATAGATGAGCGCTCCGGGTTCCATCGATCCTGCCACGGGCACTTCTTTATTTCCTTCTGGTACGAAGCTGGCGTTCGAAATCCCAACGGTACCTACGGGAGGGACACGGATTGACATGGGTTCCCTTGTTCTGTGTTTGGTTACAAACTGGTACATCAATGGCGAAACTGTGCTTATTGACGGTGGTGTAAGTACTTTAATAGTAACTAGTGTGTGCGCTCATCGAACTGATGTATGTTCTGCGACAGTTATTGTTGAAATACCCGTCATCTTACTGAATGAATCACCTAGTTTATCCCAAAGTTGGTAGCAATTTAGTCATATCCAAGGATTGCGAGGCAAAAGCAGCGAAAAAAATATTCAGATGCGATAATCTCCACACGTTAATCCACCGCCATGGGGGATAGAACTTTACCCCTCGACATCGTTGATGCCGGGGTACCCAAGTACTTACTGAGTGGTGAACATCGCTTACTAATCAGTGACGGGTAGTCTCAGCTCAAGTGTCTTGCCTTCGTTCAGAAACGTTATGAGCGGACTTGCGGACGAGCTATTGGCTGATCTGGATGGTCTTTCTGATGGCGGCGATGACGACTACGAAGAGGGCGAGCGGACACCGGCCGCAGTGACAGATTCCGCATCAAGCGGACTCAAGCGCAAGGCAACGGAAGACGTGGACATGTCAGATGGCGAGGGTGAGGAGGACGGGGCGACAGAAGATGGATTAGAAAGCACTGGCGTTGGCTTGGTGCTGGAGGGTGGCGTTAAGCCTGCTGAGGAGCTGGATGCGGAGGACGTGCAGCAAATGGACTTGGGAGGCATAGAGGATGTGAGCTCAATAGCCAAGCTAGAAGGCAGCAGGAGAATGGCAGACATTTTGCAGGTGAGCGCATCATTTGACCCTCATCGGACTTACGTGTCATCCGCACTCTAGGAAATTGAGAGATATCAAGCAAATCCTAGTTCTGCAGACGCTATATCATTACCAGCACATCTGAACCCGGAGTACAGCCTCATTGTTCAAGCGAACAATTTGTCCGTAGACGTTGACAATGAAATTCTTGTTGTGCATAAAGTAAGTGTTCATAGCATGTTTGATCCTTTACTCAAGTAAGCACATCGATCTAGTTCATCCGCGACCACTATGCACCAAAATTCCCAGAATTAGAACAGCTTGTCCAAGACCCAGCTCAGTACATCCGTACTGTGCGCATTCTTGCTAACAACGAGGTAAAGTACTTTGAACCGGCGAGTCAGAGCTGAATCTCACATCCTTCAGGATCCCACGAAAGTCGACCTCACTAGCGTGCTACCTGCCGCCATGATCATGAGCGTACTCATCACGGCAACAACTAGCTCTGGTCAACCTCTCCAGGATGCACAATGGCAGGCTATTGACAGAGCTTGCGACCTCGCCGACCGGTTGGAGGAAGCGCGCAAAAAGGTGAGCGCTGCTTCAAACCATGCTCGTCGCATCTTGATTCGACCTCTTGCTGATAAGCCCATCGTCGTAGATTTTTATGTACGTCAGCTCGAGAATGAATGTTCTTGCGCCCAACCTATCAGCTATTGTTGGTACTACTACAGCTGCGAAACTTCTCGGCGTGGCCGGTGGCCTTGGGCCCCTGGCCAAAATGCCATCATGTAACGTTCACGTACGTCACCTCACAATACCATTCTACCGAGGCAACTTATAGCGATCTGTTATCAGCTCCTTGGTGCCCAGAAGAAAATTGCCTTGGGGTTCTCTTCCGTCACCCACCGACGTCATACTGGTTTCGTGTTTCAGTCCGAGTTATTGCAGCAAACACCACCAGAATACCAACTCAAGGTGCAGCGAACAGTGGGCGCAAAATGTGTGCTTGCCGCTCGCATGGATCTTGAACGAACGCGCAGAGATGGTGAGAATGGTGGTATTGTTAGCAAGGTGTTGCTTACACATCATCAAGGTTCGTATGGTGAAGAGCTGCGAGAAAAGGTCGAAAAGCACATTGACCGGCTCGCCGCTCCCCCACCTGCCAAAATAACCAAAGCACTTCCCATACCCAATGACGGGCCAAAGAAGCGGCGCGGAGGAAAGCGGTTAGTTGTTCTGGTTGTCCTTATATCTCTTTCATACCATCACTCTAATACCACAAACCTGCTCACGTACCCGCCTCTTAGCGCGCGCAAAGCAAAGGAAGCATACGCTCAAACTGAGCTCCGCAAGCTCCAGAATCGTATGGCATTTGGAGAAGTCGAGGAAGAGGTCGGCGCCTTCGACCAGACGAAGGGCCTTGGTATGATCGGTGTGGGAACGGGCAAAGTACGTGCTGGGCTGGGAGAGGCCAAGAGTCGTGGTACGTCATGAAGCTGCTATTTGAGTTCTGCCATTCACAAAACCAATAAACAGCCAAACTATCGAAAAAGAATAAGCTCCGTACTGCAGCGCTTACAAGGGCAGCTCAAAATGTCTCGGCTACGTCTGGAACGGCTACGTCTCTGACTGTAACACCAGTGCAAGGTTTCTTACCGTTCGGCCAGGGTCAGCTTCGTGTACTGACATTCATTCCAGGTTTCGAGCTTACTAATCGCGCTGCTGCTGCACAGCGGGTCAAAGAGGCCAATGACCGGTGGTTTGCAGCGGGACAGTTCTCGTTCGTGGGACAAAAAGGTGGTGGGAGATAGCACTGAGCAAGCCAGTCCGGCAACCTGTGAAACTCGGACAGTTAGACGCTTGAGCCATCCTCATGCATGTAAAAGACTAAGCAAACCTATCATTGCAGTATAATGGTAGTACATGAAAGTTCTCGCCTAAGTATCATTTTGAAAGATGAGACGATGCAAATGGGATATGAATGCTCGAAAACAACGGATGCAGAAAGCGCGAACGGGTTAGGTTGCGAAATATCATGACCTTATGATTGGCCAGGATGAGCAGTAGCAACAGTATCCCCTGTAACCGCGCTCTGCGTAACATCTATGAATCCAGCCTGTTTAGGGTCTGCAAGCTTGCTACGCTTCGACCGATAATCCCGAATAGCGGAGCGGATTGCATCCTCTGCCAACACTGTGAGAAGTAGCATATCAGATCAGAAATTTACCAGTGCTGAGAAAACAAGCTTACTTGAGCAATGTAGCTTCACGGGGGGGAGGCACAGCTCTTTCGCTATTTCCGTATTCTTGATTTTCCCTGCTTCCTCAAGACTGAGACCCTTGACACGCTCAGTCATGTATGAGCTCGACGCTATGGCACTTCCACAACCAAAGGTTTTGAACTTGACGTCGCTGATAATGCCGTTCTCATCTACACGGATTTGGAGCTTCATCACATCTCCACAACTGGGCAAAGGGAAGGATTAGAGTGAGAAACAATGCCCGGTGGCCAGCAGAAACGACCCACGCAGGTGCCCCTACAAGGCCTGTGCCAACATCGACGTCATTTTTTGGGAGAGAGCCCACCTGCATAGGATGGAATAGTCAGACGTCGCTTAGAAGGGTAGGGAAGAGTGCAACTCACATTGCGTGGACTCTCGTAGTGCGAGATGACCTTTTCGTGATAGCCTCGGGCGAGTACTGGAGTAAGACCTGCTCTCGCCGTCTTTGATGCGGTTGCGACGTTGAAGACGGACTTGGTCAGTGCTGAGCGCAACATGGTGGACGATGGGAGCGAGTGAAGAACAGATTTCGGAGAGAGTGTGTAGACCAGTGTCGGAGTATAAATTTACGTCACACGGATGCCGAGCCGGCACATCTTATCTGACAAAGCGGATGATCGCATTGTTTGTCTTGGAGGCCTTTGCCAAACAAACGCATCGCAAACGCACCTGCCATGTCTCGACCGCAAGCAACGCAGGCGCCCGCGGACACTCTTCCTCCCACCGCCAGAGCAATAGCACTCCTCCTTGCATCAACACCCACAGTCCAGGATGCTCAGCCGGGTGTCCTCCACCAGCTTCTCGAGTTCGCCTACCGATACACCGCTCAGGTATTGTCAGACGCGCAGGTGTATGCAGAGCATGCAAGCCGTTCCGGTGCGTCAAAAATTGAGATGGACGACGTTGTACTGGCAGTGCAAGCTCGCGTCGGATGGGAATTCGGTGGACGTGTACCAAAGGAGGTAAGAGGTCATTCTTGGCTCCATCCTCTATCTCATATTCCTCTGTTTCTAGTACTTGCTCTCGCTTGCCTCGCAAACTAATGCAGCGCCTCTCCCGGCGGTATCAGAGGTCTTCGGTGTCCGCCTACCACCGGCGTCGGAAACATTAACCGCTGTCAACTTCGACCTCGTTCCCAACAAGCCGCCCCCCACGGTAAAATTGTACGATGAAGAAATAGAGGAAATAGAAGAAGAAGCCGAAGAATCAGCGCCAGGAGTACAAGAAGACGAGGAGGACGAGGACGCCGACATGGAACCTGCCGCAATACCACTCTCCAATCCCGCAACATCACCCACTGACGTAGAAATGGGAACCAGCACTCCGGCTCCTGTTGTCGCAGGGGTAGCTCCAGACGACGGGAGTGATGGTGGAGAGGAAGCTGACGGTCTCTTTGGCGGCGGCGGAGACGATGATGACGATGATAGCAATGCAGATGATACAATGGAGGAAGTTCAGACGACACTCAGCACACCTTCGAACGGCGTAAAGCGCAAATTGGTAGAAGAGGAAGATTACGATTAGACGCGACGCAGCACACATGAATTACCTTACACCGGCAAGTCTAATTTGTACCATCATAAATACTGGGTTCGACCTATCAATCTATACGAGCATATAGGAAAAAGCCTCTGCGCGCCTAGCCACATCACTATAGCCGGGGATTCCAAGTGACACCCCTCCTATGCGTCCTTGGCAGTCCACCTTGGTATCAGGACCGCAATCAAGAAAGCTATGATAGCGAGTAATATTACGATAAAATAGCTCCAAGCTAACGCGATAGTATCAGCATTGGTCAAAATGCTTTATGAAGAAACTGACATTGGGTACCAAGATTCTGTGGAATAGTAACGACACGCAATGAGCTGTCGACCCCGCCAGAAACAAGTAGTCTTGAGGCAGGGTTAAATCGAAGCGTTGTTATAGGAAATTCGTGAGCTTTTAGTATTGATATCAAGGGCTGGAGACATCCACATTTTTCAGTATATGGCCATACGCTGAAAAGAACGAATTTCACCGCAAGGGTAACAGAATCCAACACGCTCAGACTATAGTCAGAGGCACCGAAAGCTAATAACTTGCCATCCGGACTACCCACTGTCATGTGAAGGCGAAAGAATGGCGCTAGACAGGATTAACCCACCTGACATCGAGGCACGTTAAACCCCCCTCCCGCAATTTTCGCAACGATTCAACGCGGGCTCGGAACGTGTTGATATCTTGACTCAGGAATAGAACCCTCCACTTTAGTGCATATGATTGCTTCTTTGCAACCTTTTCGTTTGGTCTCCGGGGAAGGGTGACATTGATGGCAGTGTAGAGAATGTTCCCTTCTACGGGATGCAGTCTGCATGGCCAATAAACTAACTACCGTAAAAGAAGATGGGTATGGCTCACCGGGCAGCGCGGAATGTGGCCACGGATTCAGCAGGCACGCCTGGGATGGACGGAAGGTCGATCGCCTTCAACAGTCTAAGTTCGGGTAGCGCAGTACTGCCGCCGCCTTTTTGTTCTCCTTGCTGCGGAGGTTGACTATCGGCCCCGGGAAGAACGTAGATCAGAAGGTTCATACTAGTAACTAAAATAAGCTATTTTGTCCCAGCGAGTCATGACGATGGCACTATGGAGGGGAGTTTGGAGGGACGCACATGCGAGAAGGAGAACGTCGCGTCGTATATCTCGCCGTTTGAGACTCGTAGCGGCTGAGCAAGCAGCTCCAAAGAATCATACGAGAGAAGGGAGAGCTTTTGCATCGCGTCAGTGTGTCACTCGGGGGACGTTTGAACAAATTTCTCACATCATACTTGCCAGCAACAGCCAGGAAGCGGGCGTCCGGGGAAAGCACAGTAACACGCTTTAAAACACACTTGAGAACTCAGACGGCAGAGCAATTATATGCAGCTGTATACACCTGATAATCCTCTGCTCCCCCAGAAAGCGTGCCATGAGTCCCAAGCTGTGTGAACCTGAACAAGTGCGTTAGCAAGTGACCTCGGGGTCATACCAACTCACCTGTGCTCGCCGCCACCAATGGAAAACTTTCTGCAATTCTCATTCTCACCTTTCTCGAGTTTTGCGGATGTGCTGTTGATCCCACAGACTATCGTTTTAGTCTGCGCACTGAGTTGACAATGACATCTCCGTGCGGGTGCATATTGCATACCTCTGGGTCAGCAGTCATGCTCATAGGTGCGTCCTCGTCTTTTTCCAGCTCCAGTTCACTCAGAACATCCAGAGTCCGACTTTCCGAAATTCGGAAGAGTTTCTGAACGTAGCCCATGAGTGCATCTCGAGGCAATCATGTGAGAAGCCGCCTACCAGTTTGTTCTTAACACCACTTCTCGAAGCGCCGCCTCCGCCTCCGGCTACCAGCTTATCATCAGCAACGAATGCGCACGAGTAGATTGGGAATGCTGGAAAAGAGTGAGCAGTGTGCTGAGCACGCATACTGGTCGCAATGTTCGCTGCAACACACGATGGTGTCCACCAGATGTTACTATGGGCGTGGGGAACACCTTCCGCTTCCGTAAGGACAATACTATCAAAATCTTCCGCGCAACTTTGCACCACCACCACCATCCTCCTGGCGCATCAGTGGAAGGCGCACCCCCATCGTTTTCCGGCGCATTTGATGACTCGTGTACTTGCTTCATTCGCGTCTGTTACCCGTTTTTTGGTCGCGAATTAGGGTGAAAAGACGGCACACGCACTCACCATGCTCGAACAAACACACGTACCGAGCTCAATGTACATGGCCTTCAGCCGCGCTACCGCTACTGATGATCCCGGTGTTGACCTCCCCCACCTCACTCTGCAGACCATCATCGGCATCAGTGTAGCCATCGCTGGAAACGTGCTCATCTCATTGGCTCTGAACATCCAGAAGCTTGTGCATCTGCGACTCGAACTAGAGCGTGAAAATGTCATCCGAGAGAGGCAAAGCAGGAGGCCAGAACGCCTCACTGCCTCTAGCTGCCTCTCTCATGCCACAAATGCCTCGCCATATCCTACTGGGAGCCATCAGCCTGCGCAGGAGAGCCTTCTGCTAGAAACGAGGCCGCTTATGCCTCACAGGTCACACAGCTCTCCTCCGACCAGCTATGGCGTAGCCAAGAACGACATCATTGCGGTGAGCGATGACACGAGGAGCAGAAAGAGCAGTTATACCACTCGTTCTCGACGGCGTCAGCGAAAAAAGGGTTTTGCTTCGCGGTTTCTACCTTTGACCCCTGGAAGTACTTCTCGGGATTCAACAAAATTAGCTTCAGATAATGCTGTTATACCCGTAGATGACATCCCCTCTGATGAGCGCAACCGAAGTGGACGCGTCAAGCGAGCAGATGACTGGGTAGAGGGCGAGGGGGAGAGTAACTACCTACATTCTAAATTATGGTGTGACCATTTCCATGCTTTCTGGCCTTTTGCTCACGTAGAGCGTGCTAGGTGGTTCGGCTTCATATTGATGAATGTTGGCGAGACGGGCAATTTCATCTCATACGCGTTTGCACCTGCTTCTATTGTCGCGCCTCTTGGCACTGTAAGCTACCATTACCGCACCTCCATGCGTAATTCTGATGGAGACATAAGTTTGCTCTGGTAGCCAACTGCTTCCTTGCGCCTTTGATACTCAAAGAGCACTTTCGCCCGGTAAGGCGATGTGCACTGTTAGCAAGTCTGCTCTGACAAATGCTAGCGTGATCTGTTTGGGATTTTTCTTGCAGTGATCGGTGCAACAACAGTCGTGCTTTCTTCGCCTTCGCCAGATGGCGCACCACCTCCACTCACACAGGACGCGTTGATCGACGCAATCACCCAGCGTTCCTTCATCATTTTTTCCATTGTGTATTTGGCTTTGGCAGTAATTCTCGCAGGACTCAGCGAATCCCGTGCAGGGAAGCGTTTAGTTGTCGTGGATGTCGGGCTGTGTGCGATCTTCGGTGATCATCGAAAGCCTAACAGACTCACTAGTCGATGTTAACGAATTTGAATTAAATAGGTGGTTTCACTGTTTTGGCGACGAAGGCCATCTCCACCCTTCTGACGAAGGAGTGGGCCCGAATGTTCGCAGAATGGATAACATACCCCGTGCTTGCCGTGAGCGCGTCGTTTTGAGTACGTTTAAATGGCGCTGATCATTTGTTGTAGGTACTCGTCGTCACAGGCATCCTTCAGATCCGATATCTGAATCGCGCCTTGAGACGTTTTGATTCCAAGATGGTCATCCCAACGCAATTTGTGCTGTTCACGCTTTCGGCCGTTATCGGCTCGGCCGTCCTTTATGGAGACTTTCGCCGAGCGACGTTCCACCAAATGGTGACGTTTTCATATGGATGTGGCGCGACTTTTGCAGGGGTTTTCGTCATTGCATGGGTATCGAATGGCAGTGCTGAGGTCCGACAAATTGACGAGGAAGGATGTGAGGCTCCGGGCAGGCAGGATGATGCCTCGAGGGTGGATAGGAATGTGGTTGTGGCGTCGGCCAATGGGCGGCCAATGCTGGTTCTACCAAAGGCTGCGCATGAGACACCGATGCTGAGGAAGAAGCGAAGTGCACTCAGCCAAGTGGGATATTCTCCTGGTCAACACCTGCTACTGGTGCACACACCACCGAGAGATCGGGCGGAATATTGGGATGGAGAGACGGAAGGAGAGGTATCGCGGCGAGCATAGGAAGTCTTTAACACGATCCTGAATGAAAATGTATCCTCTGTAACAAATGTCCATTTCTTTTCAGCCAGGACCATTTAAGGAAATCATGGATGAAGGGCTGTCCCCTGCAGGAATGACGTCAGGCAGCGGAGCTCTAAAGACTAAAAGGACAAAAAGGCACTGCGACCTCACCGTCATTTCCTAGCCCACTATCCGATCCTGTTCTTCTTCACTTCTTTGACGCCGTCAACGTCAACGACGATGCCTGCAGTAGTGAACGCCTTTAAAAGTAGGTGCTCTTCATCATCCATTCGAGGACGATAATCGCAATCCGACCCTCAAATGCAACATCCTTGCAGATCTCATCCGCAAACATCACCATCACCGTCACCCAGACTCTGACCCCCAAGAATACGCAAGATCTGCGCCGCCACAATCACAAGAAACCGTTTCGCAACAACAGCGACAGGAGGCATCGGTCAAACCCAAGGTCGAGCATCCTGCACAGCCCTCCCAATCGCACGCCGAAGCGCGCCAAACATCGCACATACCCTTGCCAGAAGAATGCGAATCAATGCCAAAAATGCCTACCTACAAAGGGCTTGAGAATTTCAGGCTCATCGACAAGATGGGAGAGTGAGTATCAAATCCTGATAGAGTGCTGAATGTTCTTACCGTTCTCGCATTTGCAGCGGTGCTTTCTCCAATGTCTACAAAGGAATCGATCTTTCAACCGGCAATAAAGTCGCCGGTCAGTACGCTTTCCGAATATATTTCCGGAGACTTAATTGTTCTATACAGTCAAAGTCGTACGCAAGTACGAGCTGAACGCATCTCAGGTCAGTCTGTTCGAGGAATCGTTTTCCAGTAGTTCATGTTACCAAACCATCCACCTACCTCTTCCCGTCTGCACATACGTCATTCGCCACCACCCGCACCGCTCCTGATATCTGTTAGGCCGGCGAAAAACATCTCAGTCCCCAGTTTAAGAAAAAGCCGCGCGTAACAGAGGTGGCGCCTCTTCTTTCTGCGTTCAACTCTACAGTCTTGTCACTCATCCTACCTTCTACCAGCGTGCAAATATTCTTAAAGGTACCTCGCAATGTCCCCCATAAACTTCTGTTCTAACCACGGAGCAGAGGTCCAAATAATGAGGGGAATAAATCACCCGTCAATTGTCAAGCTCTTATCATTTTCGGAATCACCAGACTATTACTTTCTCGTGCTAGAACGTATGTGGATGCTGAATGCTAAGCGAGATTTTGCTCATCCCGCAGATCTTAAAGTGATGGAAGGCGGAGAGCTCTTTCATCAAATCGTCAAACTCACGTATTTCAGTGAAAACCTTGCGAGACACGTCATTTTACAAGTTGCTCAGGGCATCCGTTATCTTCACGAAGAGCGAGGAATCGTGCATCGGTATGCTGTGATTAAGAATCTTCAGGCACGATTCAGATTGACACCTACTGCTTAGTGACATCAAGCCGGAAAATCTCCTTTTTGAAAGGATACCTATAGTGCCATCTAATAATCCTATACAGCGGCCGTACGACGAGGACAAGGAAGACGAAGGTGAATTTGTGTCTGGTGTTGGCGGTGGTGGCATCGGCAGGATCAAGATAGCAGACTTTGGCCTTTCCAAAGTAGTTTGGAACGAGGAGACCATGACGCCGTGTGGAACAGTGGGGTACACCGCGCCGGAAATCGTCAAGGATGAGCGATATTCCAAAAGTGTTGACATGTGGGCGCTAGGATGTGTTCTTTACACCCTACTCTGCGGTTTCCCTCCTTTCTATGATGAGAGCATTAGCGTTCTTACGGAAAAAGTCGCTCGGGGATATTACACTTTCTTGAGCCCGTGGTGGGACGACATCAGCCATTCAGGTACGTCTGATTATCGAATCCTCAAATGCTCCCTAATCTTTATCTACTGGTAGCTAAGGATCTCATTCAACATCTCCTGTGCGTTGATCCCGCTCAGCGATACACTATAGATGAATTTCTTGCACATCCTTGGTGTAACGCTCCCCCGGCTCCACCCCTTCAACGCACCCCACTTTCTGCTAGCAGATCACCTCCCTTAGATTCACCCCTTCTCACATCTCTACATGGGGGCGTTGAAGGGCGTTCACCCGGACTAGCAACGCTCAAGGAGGCATTCGACATTACTTATGCTGTGCATAGAATGGAAGAAGAGGGTGCTCGTCGCCGTGCATACAATGGACGAGGCGGCGCTGGAGCCAGGGGCTTCTTGGATGGTCTCAACGAGGACGATGAAGATGATGGCGCAGACTATGAAGGCGTCATAAACGAGTCTGGGCACGAACGGGGCGATGTGAAAGCTGTGGGCGCAGGCGCAAGAGCCACTGTTGCACGGAATATTGGCAATGGCCCCGCCGTTATCAATGTGGTGCCAGAGCGAGGTCCTTGGGATGGACGAGCAGGTCAGCGGGATAGAGGTCGCCGAGTTGGTGGAAGGGGTTTCGAATTGGATTTGGACAATGCGACCCTACTTGGGCGTCGCCACAAGAAAGTGGCAGCTTCGGGGATCATGGCGGAACCCAGTCCACTAGCTCAGAGCGTCCTCCCATCCTCTCGCGTTGAAGTCGATCCTCCGTTGCCTCCGGGCAGCCCGATGCATATGACATGATGTCCCATGTCCCATGGCAGCCCGCACCGTCCAATAGAGGGTATGGGCAACTCTTTGTGCGTCGTTGCCGTGGTATGGCCTACACTCTCTACCTGTATCATCTATCATATCGTCTACTCTCCTGGCTGCAATACATGGATGCATTCACTAGACCAGGGATGTACTCAACTGGAACTTTATCCTGTCTGCCTCTTACTTGATTTGCTATTGTCCGTCGTACTTGCATCGCATACCTCCCTATTGCAAATATCACGTGCGTTGGTAGTTGTGCCATTAACCCAAACGTAAGGCCATCATCGGCCAAACTTCAAGCATAGCGCTTAACTTCAACTACCAAGATAAAGACCGGCGAGAAATAAGTTCCTGATGCCGCTAACCGGCTTACTCCTCGTTCCACGTCTGAAGTTGGCTAATAGGAAATCCCAACAGTTAGACTAGGTACAGTACCACATGTCGCTCGTCCCTTGGCTCGTCCTGCATATCAACACATTCTACGGATTGGCGCGTGAAACAGTAGCATTTATCGGCCTCGCAAAGTCAGAACGACAGTCTGAAACTGCCACGGCTCATCTAGGAATTTTGGAACACAATTGTACCCAACCCATGCATGCAATACAACGAGAACACCCTCCCCAACGACTTTGATGAAGGGCTCACAAGCTCACTCCTCAATGACCAAGATTGATGCACCGCCATCTTTGGTAACGCGGCGACGAGTTTTCACGAGAATGTATCTTCGACCAAACTGGCTCAATTTCGGAACCTGGCTTGACCCGTTTACTTTCGTGTTGGGGCCGTCGGGGAACACACCGAAGCCTGAGGGTGCGAGGATAATAGCCTCGCCAGTCTACGAGGAATTGTGAGATGAGACAAAAACTCGATTAATATTTTTCCCATACCTCAAGTCTTACCACACGGTCAAAAGCATCTTCGGAAGAGATGTCCGCAGAGACATGCTTAGAAAGATGCTCCCACCACGAGGGAGAGGAAAATCGGTGTAAAATCGAGACCGTACAGAGGTCCAGCAAGACCGGTGGGATCACCGTAGGTTCTGTGGTGTAATTGGTTCAGGATAGGTGGGCACCCGTCGGAGATACTGACCTTGTGTACTTATGATGACACGCATCGCCAAATGGCGTTGCTCTCTCGTCAGGGTCAGCAGGGACCTGCTAAGCCCTGAGGCAGATTTATGGGAAGATAGATACTTCGGTTACGGTGAGCGAATGCGAAAATTTGGATGAATTGCGCCTACTTTGTGGGCCTCGTCCACTACGAGAACCTTCCCTGTCGCAACATTAGTTCTAACAAAGATGCGTGTGAGGATCTCGAACAACCCGCATGCTGAAGCAGGGTCGATAAAGGGATCCGTTAGGTCGACAATTGTCAGTTGCCCAGCAGCAAATCGGCTTTGATCTCCACCTCTCTTGTCTAGAAAGGATGTCAGCAAAGCCATTCGTTGCTCGAGCCCCGCGAGCTGAGCTATATTGAAGCCTTCTTTTTTGTCGTCAAGACGCTTCATGAATTCTTGATACGAGAAATTTTCCCCAAGGTCTCGCAGAATGGACTGCAGAGCAAGTCAGCAGCCGTCACCGATTTTTCGCAGAAACATTGCTCACAAGAATACCGTGTATATACAGCGGGACAGATTCAGACGATCCGACTGCCATCATTGACAAGAACGCTTGCGCATCCAACTCGTCCTCGCTGAAAAGTAATGGTTCCACCTTCACTCTGCTAGCCAAAGGTGCATAGACAGCAGTCATTGTATTGAGAGAAGACTTTGAGACATATACTTTGATTTGAGGTGTCTTGACCCCTGGAAGATCCGAGGATCCGACCCATGCAGCCTCACAGGGCCGCGCACTGGGTCCACCTTCGCCGAAGTGAAGTACGAGGCCAGCAAGTGGCTTCTGTAACGACCCTATTGGTCGTAGGCCCGAGATGAACATGTTCTCCAGTAGAACAGACACGGTGTGGGACTTTCCAGAACCCTGGACGCCGCATATGACTGCGGAAAAGGGTGCATTCTGAGAGAGAGATCACTGAAACAAATTACGCCGAAGTTGAGCCTTTGACCCACTGTATTGATGTACAGGCGGGGATCCACCGGTGAATATGGTACTGACTTGTTGCTGCATTGGGAGGAGAGGATCAGTGATGCTAAGCACGTACTACGAGACGTACAAAATAGATAATGCACGGCCTAGCACGCCGTATTGTGTGGTATGTTCTTGATAGCCGGCGGCCACGAACGCGTCGCGCGTAATGATTGGTGCTGTACGTAGTTCGTGGTCTCTGCTACGAGCCCGAGCATTATTATCTACACTGTCATGCAGTAGCTTTAGTTCATCCTGCGAATTCAATGGTAAGCAAACATATAATGACTTTATAGAAAATTACAAAAACTGACGTATGGGGAGCTGCCCGCGTTTGTCAGTATCTGAAACAATCAAAAGCGTCAGCATGGTACAACATAGCCACAGCTCTCGTAGCACATAGCGCACAGGATTTGTAGTGGCCTTTTGAGGACCGACATGGGAGGCGGGAGTGTTTTCGGTGGTCGCTGCGGTACACATTGCAGGTGCAGGGGACTTGGAGGTGGGTCAGCAAGATAATAAATGGAATGACGGGTTCGCAGGCCACCTGGTCCGCAAGCGAAGATATGTTGTTATTCAAATTAGAAGGTGGACTGGGACTTGAAGTCGCCGTGATGTTGAGGCTGCTCGTACTTGCAGAATTAGAAAACGGCATGCTTCCTGGCTAGCAGTTCATAAGACACATGCATCCCGACAACACTTGAGCTAGATACCTGAACGCCATGCGTGTTTTGTTGAGCGACGCGGCGATGAGATGAGGGATATGCAATACGATTGGGCAAAGGTAACGATTCGCCCTTTCTGTGCTTCTGCGAGGAACTAGTCGATGAGTTGGTGGAAGCATTCACCTTGCTGGGACTGTTGCTCATGCTGCAACAATGTAAGGCTGCGCACACTGACGCCAGTCCGTCTTATAGATGTCCCCCAGGAGTTAACACACGTAGTCCTCGTGCAAGAGTCGAATGCACGTTCAACACACGACAAGATGTGAGGATCAACAGGTGATTCCAGCGCGACATCCTCGTTTCTAACCCAAGCTAGACTCTAGAGAGAATCAAACTCAGAAGCTGATGGTAGCAGGGCCGTGTGATTGGACGTAACTTGAAGGCGCCGGAGATGTGCCAGTAGTGTGGCCGACGTTGAGGATGGCCGACCACTGAGTTCCCTCGTAAGAGAGTAGGAACGACTATCTTCATAAGTACTAGGGGAGACTAAAGTTCACTTGCATGGTCTCCGCTAGTCTCCGCCGCGCTTCCAGATTTGTCCACATCGACGCTAGCCTAGACGATAATCGTTCTTCTCCACCATATCGCAAAAGCTCTGGAATGGCTCTGTTCGAGGTTCCTGGGTGGTCGATGCCGTCCCCGCCCGTCTCCGCAAAAAAGCGCAAGCGAGGACATTCATTGCAAAACTCTGATCAGTTGCGTGCTGCAGAAGCCAATGTGGAAAAGCTGATACACAGTCTTGATGCTGGCAAGAATACTCCTGATGCACCTAATCAAAAGAAAAAGAGGAAACACGATCGAGGACACTCGCAGCTCGACAAAGACCTTGCGACCTCTTCTGCTCCACTGGTAACCTTTCCGTCTGTCAAACTGTGTCGTACAGAAAATGGGGGTGGTGCATCAGTGAACAAAAAGAAAAGGAAAGGAAAACCCAACTCGACTGTCGAAGAGGACAGGACGGGTCCTTCCCTGCCGCGCTCCAAGGCCTCGACATCGACTCAGAACGATAACGACTCCGGGCTGACCTCGCTGCAAAAAGGTATGAGGGTGAGTTTGAACGGTGCTCGCTTTCGGTCAGCTCTTTAGCGCCTTTCAATAATCTGCGAGATGACATTCGCGCATTCAGGTGGATAAACGAATTACTATACAAATCAGAAAGCTCCAAAGCCGCGAAGATGATGAAAGACGACTCGAACGTTTTCAAAGACGTCAGTGGCCTTGTCTGTAGTCAGATATTCATCCTGTTCATCGTTCATCTAGTATCACGTTGGTTTTAGATATCAAGTGCAATCATGGCCTCGCAATCCAGTCTCGCACTATGTTTCGGAGCTATCGTCCTACCCACCAAAAACAGTGATTGCGGACTTGGGATGTGGGGACGCTGACCTCGCAAAGGCATTGCATTCCAAGGGCTTCAACGTGCTCTCATTCGATTTAGTCTCGGATGATACTTTCGTTGTTGAAGCGGACATCTGTTCGCATCTCCCTTTGCCAGGGTCCGAACCACTCTCGACCAAATTGTCCGAGGGCGAGGCCCAAATTGTGGACGTCGCAGTTTGCGCCCTCAGTCTCATGAGCACGAATTGGCCTAAATGTATAAGTGAAGCTTGGAGGATTCTCCACCCCGGGTGCGCACATCGTGATGGTCTTGGTGTCAGAAAGGTGTTCATTCCTGTTACAGGGGTGAGTTAAAGATTGCAGAAGTTGCCAGCCGCTTTACAGACGTAGACGACTTCATCGCATTAATTGCCTCTCTTGGATTTAAGCTCAAGAAAAAGGTAGACTTGCGCCGATGGTTTGCACGCTCCAGGTTAACATCGGCATTTCAGGATGATGAAAACAGTCACTTCACGTTGTTCAGCTTTAAGAAGGTAGCAAGAGCTGCATTATCAGAAAAGGAGTGGGCTGCCGTCATGTCGCGCGGTCGTGTTCTGCAGCCATGTGAATACAAAAGACGGTGAATGCGAGTTGTGTTTGTCTGAGACCTGGAAGAGTGATATACCTAATTTGGGTGAAGTGACTGACAATGTATGTACCATAGTACTTGTGGCGTTCACGTCGAACACTGCGAGCCAACATCATGCCTGGAAAACGCAATGTTCTCTCGCACCCACTTGTTAATGCCCGCCTGTCGCAGCTCCGATTAGCAACCACGAGTCCTAAAGACTTCCGAGAGGTAAGTATTTCCTGATCAGCGAGGGATATTGCGAGATGCGCGGACTCGTGCAGGGTGTCAGAGACATCAGCTTGGTATTGGGAATCGAAGCATCTCGGGAACTCGAAGAAGACATATTTCAAGGAGTGAGCAATCTGTTTGAATCGCTCCCTTCAGGACTTGCCGTCTCTAATAGTAATGATGTGGATAGCAAACTCCCGTGGGTCCTTTCACAGGTTCTGTTATTAGGCCACGAATTGGCCTCACACCAATCTTACGGGCCGGCTTGGGGATGGCGGATGCTCTCCTGACACTGTTCCCGTACGTGAAGCCGCCGCGGTGCAACATGTGCTATAGAGATGTACCATCCGCTCATGGCATATTTGCGGGCGGCTAGGACAGCATCCGTGTACCATTTGGGGTTGTTTCGAGAAAAAGTCTCTTTGCAACCAGTGGAATGTAAGCTCTGATCCTCTAATGGTCGTCAATGCTGACATTCTGTAGACTACTCGAAACTTCCATCGGTCCCCACGGTTGATGTGTGCTTCCTTTTAGATCCCCTAGTTGCTACTGGAGGTACAGCGTGCGCTGCGCTCACCATGTTGCTTGACTGGGGAATTCCTTGTAGGTCTTTCCTATATTGATGAATCTGATCGCACATGGTGATGCTGTGTGCACTCTTTCAGTGTCCAAAATCAAGCTGCTCGTGGTTCTTGGATCCGAGGAAGGCCTTCGACACATCGAAATGGACTACCCTGATCTTGAGGAAATTCTGGTTCTTGTTCTCTTATAAAACGCTGGCTAAATTGGATCTCTTCCGTGCGACAGATCTGGGTGGCTGCTGTCGACCCGAAGCTCACCTGTGACGGGTTGGTTTCTCCCGGATTGGGTGACACGGTGAGTAACGGTTGTCACTACCACTAGGCTTATGACTGAATGCAAGATTGTTCGTAGGGTGATCGGCTGTTCAACACGTAGCAGGGAGAGCGGTCAGTGTGCCATATAGTCGACAATGAATGTAGATTAGTCTGAGGCGATCAAAGGCGGGACTCGAATCCATATGTCTTTGTAGTATCAAGTACTTCAGTATGACACCCTCACGTGACCACGTAAGGCGTGATATTGCACGATGTCGCACAATCGCGTCCCACACAGTACCGGTGACCAACAAAAAAGCTAACTAAAGTATGACTGAGGCAAGTCCTTTTTTCTCTCTGACCTTTGGGAATGGCGATTGAAGTCTCGTCTGGCTCAGTGACGCCGTCGTCGGCATCGGCGACCTTAGTCGGAGTCCCTCCTATTGACTTCAAGCATCTTCATTTCCCTGCCGGTAACGCTTTACAGAGATCTGCTTCCGACCTCATCGAGTTGCTTGCTTCACGCGCTTCCGTCAGCTCTGCGGTATACGTCTATGACGTTGCCGAACAAGTCGGTTTCGGAACGCTCACAAAGGCGTGGGCATCCACCCTCGAACACTCCGCCCCGGCAATCTCTCTCCAGACGAGGGCCGGCGCTGGCCTCACTCTAGTCGGAAGATTGTCCGAAGGCACCAGCCAGGACGCAGTACATGGATCTGTCTTGACCGCGTACACCACCCCTACTGGGCTGTCCGTAATGGCTTCAGCTCTTACGTATTTGCCCTCAGCTTGCTCTCGTAGCAGGTTAATCATCCAGGTACCAGCTGCCACGCCAGTCGGGGAGACATTTGCACTCTCCCCTACTCTTGCCTCTCTTTCCACTACATTCAACCTCCTCCCCGATAACGTCATCGTTTTGTTTTCTGCGACGCCGCAGGAATCCGTCGACCTTGCGACATTGTCGTACAAACTCAACTCTCATGTTATTCACGTCTTTGACCACCATAGCACTTCTCGAGAGGTCGGGTATCAAATTACCTCCAACCTTCAGACGAAGGAAGTTGGGGGCCTCACTCCCTCCGAAGCGATTTCTGTGGCAGGGTACGCATCCTTCGACTTCGTCGGTGACCGAACGGCTCGCACAGTGTTTATCCTCATTAATGGGCCGCTCGCTTTAATTGCAAAAGCCCTTGCGAACAAATCTGAGGGGCTGGCGGTCGTCGTCGTGAGACTTCTTCGCCCTTGGAATGCTCAAGCACTCCAAGGAATAATTCCTCCAGCAGTGCAGGAGGTGCACGTTTTTGATGACGCACCAAACGAAAGTAGCCAAGGACCACTCTTTGCCGATGTCTTTGCGTCCTTATATGACCCCGGATCTCCCTCACCTAGAGTCCACGCCCAACGGGTTACCCCTGATAAAATGCAAACCCTTCTCTCCCATCCGACTGAATTCGCTGGGTACCTGGCTGCGTTGTCGAACCAGTCCTCCAGCCCGCTTTATCTCGGTGGCACGGCTTCCACCAAGCTCTTGTTCCTTAGTACTCCCTCATTCAACCCCTCACTGTTCCATCAACTCGTTACAGACACATTTTCAAGTTCTATAGCTATGCGTCGGTTGACCGACCACGACGTACTCAGTAAAGCCGGGGGGATCACGGCTGATCGGATCGTTTTCTCTCCCAAAAAGGACGAGGACCCCGTTCCTATCTCTGTAGCCTTTCCTCTGAGCAGCAGCGGTACAACTGATATGCTGTGCATCCTGGAGCCCAGCTTGCTTAAGTCACATTCAGTCCTCCACCACGCGAAATTGGGGTCTACTGTCCTGGTCGTTACCTCGTGGTCGAGCGTTGAGCTGCTATCGAACCTCCCATCTGACGTTGTGGCACTCGCGATATCGCAAAGATTGCGGTTGTACACCATCGATGTCGCAGCAATACTTGCTGGGCAGTTTGCACAAACTGTTGATCACGACTCTGCCCATAATCTAATAGTCTTCCTCGCGTTCCTGAGGTTGTACCTCGGCAAGGCAGCCAACGAAGCTGTCGTACGAAAAATTTCCCAAGGGATTGCACCTAACATTTTCCACGACAACGTCTTTGCCCGGATCAGCACTCGTTGTTGGGCTGGACTTGTTCAAGTCGATTTGCCAAGCGAACTTCCGGTTGTTGCCACAGGTGACACGAAGGCATTGCCGGTGTCAAAGCAATTCGAGTTAAATGCCATTGCTGTCGACACAGGTGATGGTGACACCGTTTACAATGGAACCAAGGTATCTTCGTGGCATGAGGCGGCCAAACATCTTTTGTTTCCATCCATTTTTACCCCCCCTCTGCCTGCCCCCACCGAGATCGAAGAATTTTCCCAACTGCCTGCACTCCGCCCAGAACTTCCTGATCGCACGTATCTTGTGACTTGCTCCGTCAATCGCCGCCTTACTCCTGTTGATTATGACCGCAATGTCTTCCACCTTGAATTCGACACCGAAGGTACAGGGTTGAAGTATGCAATCGGAGAAGCACTCGGTATTCATGGATGGAATGAAACACAAGAAGTTTTGGACTTCTGCGCCTGGTATGGTATTGACCCGGATCGGTTGATCACAATTTCTATAGCCAACGGAGAAGGCAAAATGCACACGCGCACCATCTTCCAGGGACTTCAGCAGCAGATTGATCTATTTGGCGAACCGCCAAAGTCATTTTACACTGATCTCGCCAAGCATGCCACGAGACCTGTAGAGAAGCTGGCGTTACAATTTATTGGGTCGCCAGAAGGCTCGTCAACGTTCAAGAAGCTGCACGATAAGGACACAGTCACATTTGCAGAGGTTCTACGACGCTTTCCGAGTGCCAAACCAAGCATCGAGTCGCTCTGTGAGATGATCGGAGACATCAAGCCTAGACACTATAGTATTGCTAGTTCACAGAGCGTTGTTGGCAATCGCGTCGATCTCCTCATCGTTACTGTCGAGTGGACAACGCCGCGTGGTAGGTGTTTATTCCCATAATTCGGCATTTTATTAATTGGTCGTAGGTTCACCCCGTTATGGCCAGTGCACGAGGTACCTAGCTGGACTGAAGGTTGGACAGAAAGTCACTGTCTCCATCAAACCCAGCGTCATGAAGGTCCGGAGCTCGCATGTATTTGTTTTTTTACACTAACGTTTGTGATTAGCTCCCTCCCGACAACAAGCAGCCCATCATTATGGCTGGTCTTGGAACAGGCGCTGCACCTTTCCGCGCCTTCCTTCAGCATCGCGCATGGCTTGTCCAGCAAGGTGTAGCGGCGGGACCCATTTACTATTATTTCGGTTCTCGCCACCAATCCCAAGAATACCTCTACGGCGAGGAGATAGAAGCGTACATTCTCGATGGTATTATTACTAAAGCGGGTCTGGCTTTCTCTCGTGATGGCCCGAAGAAAGTTTACATCCAGCACAAGATGTTGGAGGATGCGGACGTCCTCGCTAACATGTTGAAGAATGATAAAGGAGTCTTCTACTTGTGCGGACCCACTTGGCCCGTTCCAGATGTGTACGCAGCCCTGGTCGGTGCCTTGATAAAAAATCAGGGCCTTACCGAACAGTCTGCGGGTGAATTTCTGGAAGGGCTCAAGGAAGAGGAGCGCTATGTTCTGGAGGTTAGTCGTTCCTGCAGTAGACCTGGCAAGCCATATGTTAACACATTCACCGCCAGGTGTATTGAATGAGCTCTTTTCACAGAAGTAGGCTATGCTGAGTAACATCAAGTTTCATAGAATATGAAGCAGCATGTAGTTACATCCGGTACATTGAAGAGAAAGCGGAATGGCGAATTAGATACTCAATAAAACGGGTCATAACCACCACGATAACACAGCCAACCCCACCATCCGATTAATGAGAAGATGATTACGCCTGCAAGGCCGACAACCACCCCCATTGCGATCTGGGCATTTTGGCTGAGTTGAGGGCCACCACAGCCATCGGTATATGCGGCATCGCACGGCATGCCCTGAGGCTTTTTGGAGTCGTAAGCCCCTGGTTGAAGGGACGTATAGAATGGATCTGTCGTATCGTTTAGGACGTGCATAGCAGCAAGCGTTAGCATGGGAGCATTGTAGTCAAGAGCAGGCTTAAAATGACATGAGCATCGCTAGATCAAGCCAGAGGTTCGCGAATACCTCAGTTTCAGGCCAGTCGCCACGAATGTCGAAGAAGCGGTCATATTTGTCGGGTCCTCCAACAACAGCACCATATAACACGTACGCCTCTTGAGAGGGATCATTATTGATGTTACTGATGTTGTTGCCACCGCTCGCCATTGCAGAGTGAGGGTTTTGCGGAGAGTTGGGGTTAGCACCAACAACGTAAGGTACTGAGGCGGTAGAGTTGAATAAAGATGAAGAATGGATGAAGAAACTGAATGCTCACCAGACATAGGATTGCTGCCAAGGGCATATTGCACCTGACTCTTGGCATAATTCTGGGAAAAATCATCGAACGTGGCCGTCATAGACGATGAAAAGAACTACTCACATAATAATCCTGTTGCCTCGATTGTGTTGTAGCCAATGGGACGTATCTGTTCAGCAGCATGGCCGCGTTCAGTGCAGGGTTTAAACTAGCATCGTCGGAGTCGCCAGGGTAGTACAACAGACCACCTGCAAACACCAGAAATCATGAAATCTGATGTAAATCACGAGCCTGAGACTTTACCTTGTGTGGAATAGCCTTTTCCGCCTCCATAAACTATGCCATCGAAATAGGCTTCAGCCTGTGTTTGCCATGTCGAGATATTGCCGAAACTAGGATTTGCTTGAGCAATCTGGGCAAAGAGTACGAGAAGGCCAGGCGTTTTCGTATCCCAGTTAAATACACCCCCGTAACCAGTAAGATTATATTGCGAGTAATATGTCTGCGCTTGTTGATAGAGTGAAGATGAGTTGGTTGCCCAAGAGAGAAAAAGTGCAGCTATGGTGAGTTCGTCCGCAAAGCCAGAGGAAGGATATGCCACGCCAGCTTGGGGAACTGAATTTTGGTACACAGTCTTGGAAGCGCTGGTGGCGAAGGAATAGAGATCTTGAGCATGGTCAAGTAGTACAGAGGCATAAGTGGAATTTTGAAGTGTCGCCGGTCCAGAGTACGCATTTGAGAAGACACGGTTGCCGTAAAGATTTGAGCAAGCAGCGAACGCTGCGGCAGCGCCTGCTGCCGCATCGGTTCCAGGGCTATCTCAGGGATCAGATAGTCCCAACAAAGCTAAGCACTGCTGGACTACACCTTGTGTCGTTGATTTGATACGAAGGGCGAGGCTCTGGGATATCTCGGTCGCCGCCCCAGTACGCGTCATCAAGCTCGGCTGAAGACATAAAGGTAAGTCATCGTATATAGACCAGGGTCAATGCGAATACCGTCTGCAACCTGAACAACGAGGGTGTCGTTAGAAGGATGTGCCTGTCCAAAGACCGATTAGTGTGCAGCTAGCCCACGGCGTATAAACGTTTGCTAAACATACCTTCATAAGCCAATCCAAACTCCAGCGGAGCATATCATCAAGATAAGGCGTCTGGTTGGCCAGGTCGTATCCTACGCATGGGGATGAGATATAGTTTTTTCGGGATGGGCGACGGGGCTGGAGTTGTGTCGCTGACTCTGAGGACTCCCACCTTTGCCATAGTCGGTTGCTCCCCAGCAAATTGACATGACCGTGAACGACTAGTCAAGTGGATAGGTAAAGCGCCGACTCTGCGAACAAGTACTTACCAATGGGAATGTGCATTTGATATAGTCTTCAGGGTGAATATGTCAGATACGGCTTATAGTATCAATAAATCCATACCGCCAGCATCGTAGTAGCCTCCCGTGAGGTCAAGCTTGACATCCTGGCCATCGGTGAGAGCACTATCATTACGCCACTTGACACGGTTTGTGCTTGGGAGCTTGCCGCTACGTTGCGCTTCGTAGAAGTAGAGCAAGTTTCCAAGCAGCGACGACCACTGTGAATTGGGAATGCCACCGGAAGAAGAGATTGCCCCAGCCGAAGCATTCTGCGGCATAAAGGGGGGTTGCGGGAAGGCAAGCTGAGCCAACGCTTGGCCCACCGCGAGCAGGAGGAACAATGCAGTCCACATCGAACGTCGTAAATTTCTGAGAGATGCACCCCAAATCAATTGGGAGAGACACGGTTCAGCATAGGTCACGTGGCAAATACAATGCGATCACGTGACACGGTCCAATACATCCTTGCCTGAGGCCTCGCCGCTAACAGCGGTGCTACTTTTCGTCCATGTACTTAACTTTAGCTTCCACTTAGACTGCGAAGCGGATAGCGAATAACGACATTTGGATGTCATTGTCATCCCAATGCGTTGTGTAGCGTTCTTTCTCACAGCCTGGTGACCGTGGCCTCCCGTGGTCACGACGACGGCCCGAAGAAATCATCTGTCAGAGATGGCCCATATACAGGCTGAGGCAGATACGAAACGCTCTCCTTGTTTTCGGCCTTGCTGTACACTAACTTTCATCTGCACAGATGGCTCCAATCAAAACCTGTGTGCTAGGTGTTGGACTCGCCGGACTGACTTTCCACACTCCCTTCGTTCTCGCCCTTCCGGAGCTGTTCACGCTCCATGCTGTCCTGGAACGCAATCCGAAGACCCCTGGTGGAAAGCTCCTCGACCGTTTCGGAGTGACCACCAAGATTTACAACTCCATAGACCAAGTAGTGGACGACAAAGAGATTGAACTCGTCATAGTCGCAACCCCGAACGATACTCATTACACTCTCGCGAAAACTGTCCTCGAAGCTGGGAAGCATGGTGCGGATGTAATATCCTCATCAATATTCATGTTGATGTCCTTCCAGTACTCGTTGACAAACCCGTTACTGAGACCGTCGAACAAGCCAAGGAATTAGACGCGATAGCTAAAGCAAATGGACTTATTCTCTACGGCTATCAAAATAGGCGTTGGGATTCAGATTACCTCGCTCTCAAGCAGCTCCTTGCACTTCCTCCTTCCTCTCCACAAAGTATCGGTAACTTACTTGAGTTCGAATCTCAGTCAGTTTGACCCTCGCGGGAGGTTATGCCCACGATTGCTTATAGCCCTTTAGTTTTGATCGTTATCGTCCCGGTATCAAGTCATCTTGGAAGGACAGCACCGGCGCCTTGTATGATCTTGGATCGCATCTACTCGATCAGGCCCTAAAGCTTTTCGGCCGTCCTGCTCAACTCACAGCTTTTATTCAGAACATTCGTGGCGTCACAAAGCCGGAAGTCGACGACACCGTGAGCTTTCCTTACCCTTCACGCTTCACGTACTTAACGCACCCGACCACAGTTTACTATCTACCTGCACTACGCAGCCGGAACTCCATTCCCCAACCCGTTCACTGTACTTCTTCGGTCACACACACTGTCTGCGAAAACCCGCCAGCTGCGTTATGCAATCCGCGGAACGAAGGGCATGTTCACAAAATATGGGCTGGATGTACAGGAAGAGCAGCTCAGGAGAATACCATCTGCAAACGGCATCTTCGACGCTTCATTCGGTCAGGAACCCAAGGAGATTTACGCGACCGTGGAAAATGTTAGCGGGGATGGTGTCACCATCACACAAACTATGTGAGAGCCTTTGTCCGTACCCATCCCATCTTATTCACCTGTATTCAAGTTGGCCCTCGGAGATTGCTGGACAGTACATTGGTCTGTTCAAAAATTTGGCGGGGGCCATCAGAGACGACGAAGAGCTGGAAGTGAAGTGGACAGAGACCACCCAGGTCATAGAGATGATTGAGCTAGCTTACAAGAGCTCTGCGGAAGGTCGGACCTTAGAGGTCCCAAAGCTGTGAGATGTAAGATGTAAGATTTAGAAACCGACTGTATGAATGAAACCAGTGAACTTGAGTACGCTGCTGCGACGAAGGATCTACCATACAAGGTAAGTCCTATAAGTGCAATTGAAAGTCCGATAAGGACTTGATGATGATGATGCAAGATTTGGCCATCTACGCTACAGTGGCTCAGGTATTTCTACCTCGATGGCTCAACAAACGCGAAACACAAATCGACGTGAAAGCTGAGAAAGACAAAGCAAGCTTAAGGGTTGGAACAATTGGAGAGAAAGGGAAGAAGACGAGAAGGCAAGGGAGAAAGATGAGAAAAGGTAGCATTTGACATTCTCGAGGCACGTGACTTCCACGTCTTCCCTTCGGTGGACTTCCTCCCGTCATCACTCAGTATTCAGTACTCAACCATGTCACTTGTCGTTGTTCGCGTGGAGCTTCCTACGTACTCGCATTCTTTCAATGTAAGGATACCGGCAACGTCAACGGTGTTCGATGTCAAGCAAGCGATATTCCTAACCTGCGTCGGCCAACCTCGACCAGAGGGACAACGCATTATCTGGAGAGGACGGTATCTTGGAGACGAAGAGAAGTTGAGCGAGTTGTGGCCGGTAAGAATCAAATAGGGATGTATGATATGGACACTTAATTGCATCATGCAGTCGTCCAGCGGGCTGCGTGTTGTCCATCTATCTGTACGACCCTCGGCCTGGACGGGCGTGCCACCCAATGCGTCCACCGTAGCTCCATCCTCGTCGCCCACCACGGCACCCTCTGGTACAAATACACTATGGCCCGAGTTGACGCGAGCTGCCCTGCCTGCGCTGCTAGGATTCCCCTCTAACTTATCCCCACCCATCTCGATCCTGGGCGACAATCTTGCGTTCATTCGTTACAGACATCGACAGGCGCTTTGTTTTCTGTCAAATTTCAAACTGTCTCCTCCAGACATTCCAGTTAATCTGGTTGCCCAACAAACCGCCGCAAAGCTAGCCCTCCAGCAACGGGGTTATCTCTGGCCAGATATATTGGATGCTACTTTCCCTTCAGCAGCGTGGAGCTCGCAGGGTGGTCTACACTATGAAGTTGTCACAATCGGGTGAGTCTTTTTTACTAGCTCTTCAGTTCTCGTGAATTTATATATTTTCCCAGTGACAAATCGTATCTCACCCTCCCCACACCAGGAGTACCTAATTCAATGCAGGGACATGCTCTCAAGGTCCTAACTTATACCTTTTCGATTCTTTCTCTCCCACCGACTCTGCATATTCCTACTCCAACTATTCCACAGTCGTTGGCCGTCCCCGCTCAGGTCAACGACCTTCTTCAGCAACTGGGGCTTCCATTGCTAAGGCCTGTGCCCAATGCCAATGTCGATGTGACTACACAACCTGGCATTCCATTTGTTCCTCCTGCTGCTCCTGAGCACGCCGAAGCGAACCTTTTGCGCGAAATTCCTGTTCGTGCACTCCTTGCGCCATTCTTGATGATCGTCTTCCGGACTGTCCTTCTTCTATACTTTTTCTCGCCGACACGCAAGCCGTTTCTTGGACTTTGCATCGTTGCTTGGATAATGTATGAGATGTGGACACATATTCGCATTGTCGTTCTACGACCATTGAACAGAGCCGCTGGCGACATAGCAGAAAGGGCCAATGCCGGGCAAGCACCTGTGGGTGCGGCTCCACGCGCAGCGCAGGCTAATGGTCAAGCGGGACAAACACTTCCGGGCCCTACTCCTGGAAATAGAGAACAAACCCACGACGACCAACAAGCGCAAGGGCCTCCGCCACCGAGTCAATCTCACGGGATAGTGGATAGTTTTGCTCTTACAAACATCCACGACGAGAACAAGATGATCTGGCCCACACTACCTGCAAGACCCCCATACTCACCAAGCTTCGTCCACAGGGCTACCACATTTTTAATTCTCATCATAGTCACGTTGCATCCGGAAGTATTTAGCCGGAGGAGAACAGCTCTGCGCCAACGGGAAGGTCGGTTGCGTACGGAAATGAACGCACTGGGACGTGAGCCCCAGACGAGAGAAGATGGGGTGCCAGGTGGTGAAGAGCGGAGAAGCCGGGAGTTGAGGCAACAGCTCCAAACCCAACATGGCCGACGCGCACTGTCGATCAGGGAATATGTTGATCGCGTTAGGGAGGCTGATTGGATAGATGAGTAGGACTACTTCGATAGTTATTATGGTACCTTCTACAATTCTATAGCCAAGGAACTGCAAATTTATGCCCGGATTTTACAGCAAGACCTTGTAACACGTTACGATAAGTCATGGAAGGCAGAGTAGGAATATTATTCGCTATCGTCTTCTTCCTCGTCGAACTCTTCTGCCTCGTCGTCAATGAAGTCATCTATAGCCGGATCACTACCATCAGAACGCTCCTCGTCTTCCTCTTCTCCATTTCCGTCATCCTCACTGTCGTCTTCACTGTCACCTCCCAACTCAATATCCTCCACGCTGCCCTCCTCATCACCGCTCTCTACTGGTGCCTCTACGTTTATCTGCTCTTCTTCATTTTCACTCTCCCCTTCAACATAGTGTGTTGGCTGTCGAATACCGTTGGAACGAGTAGAGATGTCTTTTCGCGATGAAACTATGGCTGGTGCAGTCGAAGATCGCATCTCGATTTGTGATAATACCATGTCGAGCTTTCCGTTCAGCGAAAGCAGACTCTCCTGCAAAGCAAGCCGTGAAGTAAGCGTGGCGTGGAGACTCGATAATCTTGCAACCAAGTCTGGCATCTAGTTTCAAGTAAAAATTCGAACAGCAGACATTTAATTGAAAGGGAGCGCACTGTCATAAGATGACCGCTATGTACGGCAAGCGTCGTTTTTACCCAAGCTATCAGAACCATTCCCCTCTGCGAGCTAGCACCACCACCACCCCCCTTCATATTTGCGGCTCTTGCACCTCTTCCGAGCCTCTCCACGCAGGCTAAAAGTAAGGGTACCGCAAGTTGTGGGGGGAGTCGCCTCACAGTATTCCGTATGAGCTGAGGGTTCGAGTGAGCTAGGCAGGTCTCCAAAAGCCGAGAGTCAGACGAGTGCAGAGCTTGGATAAGTGTACGCGTGAGGGAGTGAGTTGGGACCACGTTCGAAGCTTCCTTCCTTCTACTCATTGAATACGGCCGTGCTCCGCCGTCGCTGTCAGACTCTGAGGCTGCGTTTGCAGTGACACCTGCCACGGCAGCCAATCTCTGGCCGAGACTTAGCTCTGCCAGGTCGGTGTTCAGTGCGCCTTCCACTTCGCGGTCCACCAAGCCGTCCATGGGTTTTTCTTGCCCGAGCTCTATTCCAGAATGTACAGCGAGCGATGACGGCTCTGCATAGCGCGCATTTTTGGTAGTGATCTGGTATCATGGTGATTAGGGAATGCTTGTATGATGCGATGGACTCACTGTGTCGGCCGGCTCACTGTCTATTAGCACTTCATCAGCAACAGCAGGGGAGACGTTTTGTGTCGTCTTCCGGGACGTAGATTTTGTACGAGCCTTTTTCAATTTCGGCACACACTCCATTGGCTGCTACGAGGACATGCCGGTGACAGTCAATAGTCAAGAAGACATCTTATGAACAGACTGCATGACTCTCTCACTCACCTCCAGCTGGCGGTACGGGACGAGCAAAATATCTGCCAAGTCACGTGCAATTGACCTCGTCGTTGTACTACTTGTAGTACCAGTACTACCACTACTTCCCCAATCGGCGACAGGCTTCTTGTCGACAACCGCCAACGAGGGGCCCGCCACGTCTTGCCCAAGTCGTTCGAGTTTGGACACACTTATTGTCCATACACCCCTTTCCACCCCTTAGGCTCAAGACGATCAACCTTGATCTGCTCGCCTTGCAGTTCTCCGCGACATCACAGCAAGGATGAATTACATTCAGGTGAGGCGCATATATAACGCAGTGTAATGGGATTCTCAACATCATACAGTTAGAGAAGCTTGGTATGATCATCGCATTCGTCTAACAACAACTTTACTGACTCCATCGCCCAGGCGAGGGTACATACGCCACTGTATACAAGGTTCGCGCCCGCCATCTGACCAGACGTTCCGCATACTTAAGAAAAATCAGGGACGTTCAAGGACGACAAATGAAATTGTCGCTTTGAAAGAAATTCATCTGGATGCAGAGGAAGGCACGCCATCTACCGCGATACGGGAGATTTCGCTTATGAAGGAATTAAAACACGTCAACATTGTGCGCCTCCACGATGTCATACATACGGAGACGAAACTTGTGCTCATCTTCGAGTACTGTGACCAAGACTTGAAGAAGTACATGGATCAACATGGCGACAGGGGAGCCCTCGAACCAACCACCGTCCGAAGTTTCATGTATCAGCTTCTAAAGGGCACTTCTTTCTGCCATGAGAACCGTGTCCTGCACCGCGATCTGAAGCCGCAAAATCTGTTGATCAATCGTAAAGGCGAGCTGAAGATAGGTGACTTTGGGTTAGCACGCGCTTTCGGAGTCCCTGTCAATACATTCTCAAATGAGGTGAGTCATCGAAGCCTTCTTACTCCTTCGTATTGCAGACATTATAATTGTCTTGACTAGGTTGTAACGTTGTGGTATCGTGCCCCAGACGTGCTCTTGGGCTCCAGAACGTACAACACCTCAATTGACGTGTGGTCTTGTGGTTGCATCTTTGCGGAAATGATTTCCGGAGTACCTCTTTTCCGTGGCCGTGATAATCAGGATCAACTCCTTCATATAATGAGGATCATAGGCACACCTGATGACCGCGTTCTGAGAAAGATCGAAGCGGTATGGCCATACCTGTATATCTTTTATGCCTCGCTGATTGCTCGAAAAGCCGGAAATAAAAATCAAGCAATTTCCGAAATACCCGAAAATCTCATTCCAGCAAGTTTTACCGAAGGCCTCACCTCAAGGTGCGTGAAGTCCCCACGGTCCATCATATATAATAACCCAAGATCATTGATAGCCATCGATCTGCTTGAGCGTCTGCTTCAGTTCGATCCGAGCAAGCGGATCACGGCCACTGAAGCCCTGTCTCACCCCTACTTTACCTCTACAGTCAGCCCTTCTTACGGCCCATCACCAACGCCGGGATCGATGCCTCCCCCACAGTTTAGTTTTCCACATCCCCACCCGCACTCTCACCATCAACCACAGCCACAACAGAGCCAGACTCAGCAGCAGCAAGCTCAACAGCACGTGTCCCAGCAGGCTGCCTATCCTGCACAACCCATCTACGTTCAACAAGATGCAGTGCGAATGCAGGCTCAAGCTCAAGCTCAAGCCATGGCGCAAACACAGGGCCAGGTTCAAGCTGTGCATACCCATACTCAGGCCCACATCAACCAGCAAGTACCCGCTACCCATTACGGAGGGCCAACGTACCCTGCGCAATACCAGCATGCTAGGTAATATTACGCGAAAGGGTTTTCACTGCCGGCTTGTCCATTTTGTAGATTCCTTCTGATGATTGTTCTTAATATGTTGTACCAACATTCTGGAGTCGCACGTCATGTAAAAGTTGTATAGGAAAGTATGTTTATTAGTTGACCTTTTGATACTATAACGAGAAAAGAAATCGCCTCCCACGATAGCCTTTGTTTCTTTGGTGTGGCGGAGTGAGTACATCCTTTCCTCACTTTCACTCGAGGGAGTCGCCGTCGCCGTTCATGACGATGCCGACGTTTGATTCCCTGCTGGCGGACTTGACCCGTGACGCTTATCGCGTGCAACCAAAGGATGCACTGCAGTTCTGCGCCAACTGGTTTCAGTCTCGCCTGGAGGAACAGCGCACACGCACGCGAGACACGCTTGCGCAACACGGTCTTCCAGTCCATGAACTCCCTTCGGAATTTTATGTTGATATCTCCCCTAATGCTGGCTTTCATAACTCTAATCCTACAGCTGTACCGCCGTTCTCGCAAGTTGTCCCGCAGCGTCGCGCCTCCTCGCTCAATACGTCCTTCTCTCATAGCCCATTCGGGACACTTAATATACCAGGAAATGCTCTGTTGTCTATGGATTCGAATGGTCAAAGTAATGGGATGGGTCCACCGACGTTTGCGCTGGATGGCCGTGAACTTCCTCCTACTTCCCCGCTCTCCACAGATCCATCGAACTCCTTCGCACGATACGATGTGACCTCTACGCCCACAATGTCGAACTCCCTTTCACTTTCCGCGGGTGACTTCCTGCAAGCACCCTCGTCTACTATCCTAGCACGTCGCACATCTGTTAGTGCAGAACCCATCGCAGTTGATAGTGGTCACGACGAACTACTTCCTGTATTTCACAAGACTCCCGACCAGCTCCGCCGTATCAAGGCGTCCATCGCGAACAACTTCATTTTCCGTGATCTTGACGACGAGCAGGAGACGGGCGTGCTCAATGCGATGCAAGAGCGTCATGTGCACAAGGACGAAGTCGTCATTCGTCAGGGCGATGTTGGGGAATACTTCTACGTCGTCGAGTCAGGGCTTTTTCACTGCTACATTCACCCTGAGCCTTTACCACCAACATGGCTCACGGACAGCCCGTCCTCCGGTAGTGCAACCCACCCCGAAAAGTTCATACAGCCCGGCTACCACCCAGTCTACGGACGCAAGGTGCTGGAATGCAAACCGGGAAGCTCCTTTGGTGAGCTAGCCCTGATGTATGGTCACCCCCGTGCGGCCACGGTCATCGCCATGGAGCCCTCGACGGTATGGGCATTGGACCGCATGACATTCCGCACCATCATCTTAAAAGCTGCACATAGGCGGCGGACAATGTATGAGCACTTTTTGTCAACAGTGCCCCTTCTGTCCTCTCTTGAACCTGGAGAGAAGAGTAAGATTGCGGACGCACTTATCAGCAAAGTATACCCGGACGGAGAGGCAGTGCTGAGGCAAGGCGAGATGGGTGATACCTTCTTTTTCGTCGAGGAGGGAGAGGCTGTTGTCACCAAGTCACAGCAGTGTGGGGATAATGAATGGCGCGAAATTACTGTTGGTCGATTGAAGAAAGGGGATTACTTTGGCGGTGAGTGGTTTGGGTGAATATATGATGTGAATAGCTGACGTTGCATGTGATGCAGAGTTATCCCTGCTTCGCCTGGAACCACGGGCTGCGACTGTGAGCGCTGTGCATCGGACGGATCCCTCTCAGCCGAAGCTGAAGGTCGCAGCCTTGGATGCACCTGCGTTTACGCGACTGCTTGGACCCCTGCGAGAGATCATGGAGAGGAAAGCGGGAGAGAGTTACGGACTTGTAACAAGATCGACTCGTTGAAAGCCTCGATGGGTCATTTTTTTGAGGTTGTATTCGTGGTCATCGTGCAGTTTGATATTACTAGTGTGCTCGTACGTTGCCAAGTGGAGGGTGGCCCAATCATTGAGCTTGTTTGATAGAGGCGTATGGGAAGTTGTGTTCTCTTGTCAACTTGGACAGGCAAAGGTCGCGATGCCAACAAACAACCGTTCCCGTGATTCTGACATGGCGAGCAGAGTTTGGCCGACACTCAGTTGTGGAGTGGGAAGTCGACGGATGAAACTCATCGCAACGTTCGTTTTCTCTTTCTTTCTCTGCTGCTAAACGTCGGTCCCCCTCCAGTTACTTGCCCTCGGTTCATGTCAGGGCTAGGATTGCGCTGGCATTAACGATCTGACCACCAGAAAATCCATCGGTTTAACTCAATTGTCGCTCTTTCTTTCTCATTCGTTATCGACGACTCCTCTTTCATGGACGCACTTTACGGGTTGCATCCTCGTTTTCTTAGAAGGCAGGGCCTCGGAGGAGGTGAGTCGTGTTGCGCTAGTCTGCGCCGTACGTTCTTGATCCAACGATGCCCTCAGTAGTCGGAGGTCTCCTGTAAGTTCGCTTCCGCCGGTTTACGCGCCAATTTCACTCATCATCCGACAGTGGCGGCGGCAGCAGCAGCAGTGATCCAGTCGGTCCAACCCCAAGCTCTGCGAGCCCGAGTCCGAGCCCGAGCCAAAACCCAAGCTCAACCCCAAGCCAGAGCCAAAGCACCCCTTCAACCGCACCCCAGAGTGCCGAGAGCCCCACGGGTCTCGGTGGAATTGTTGGTGGTCTCACCAGTCTTGTCGGTGATGTCCCGACAATCCTCGCGCCTCCGACGTCTGAAATTTCTTCTGCTGCGCAATCAACTCCTCCCCTAACCCCATCGTCTAGTTCGACAGGTTCGACTACCACCACAACTTCCTCTACCACCTCCACCACCACTTCGTAAGCTAAAGTGTTCGGACTTTGTGTCATTTGCGAACTAAATCATGACGTAGCTCGAGCTCGACGAGCACTTCGACCTCTACCAGCACCTCTACCAGCACCAGCACCAGCACCAGCACCAGCAATACATCTACTAGCACATCCACCAGCACGTCTACCTCATCGACACCTCTGCCTCCAACCACTGCCGATGTCGTCTATCCCACGACCGAGGGGACTAGCGTGTATTATATCACTAGCACTCAATCCCCTTCTCCCACGGCAATTGCGGGCCCAAAGTCATTCCTGGAGAATCCTTCGTTGGAAGGTGGTGTTTTCGCGCTCGTTGGGATCGTGGTCCTCATCATCACCTTCATCGTGGTTACTTGGACCCTCCGCAGGCGTCAGCGCAGTCGCCTTGACAGGGAGCTAGCAGATGCTGTTACTTTCGATCCGTCCATGACGGAACATTTTGCCGACGAAGATGACCGGATGAACTCCATAGAAAAACGCAGGTTCAGCGGAAGTTCGTCTGGTCATGGTCACGGCTTTGGCTATGGTGGACAAATGGCGTATAATGCTCAGCCACCCCTCAACCATGGTTACTACGGCCAGGCGGCATTCGGACAATATCCCTCAGCGGCATATCGCGTCCCCTCGCCGAGTCAGCTCCCTGCGCCACGCCGTTCTCCTTCCCCTATAGCTCATGACGCCACCTTCAGCTACAACAATGGCGGTGGTGCCAATCTAACTCGCAAGTATTCAGATCGTAAACCTGTCCCGCCCCTCCTACCCGACCCCGTCTACGATCCTTTCCAAGCCCAGGTTTCCCTCCCGCAGCAATTCTATTCCCGTGGCGGCGATCCGGCTTCCCCTCCTGTCACAAGAGCTTCGTGATCCCTTCTTGATCATCTGCTCGGGCCGAAATATAGCAGGTGTGATTCAACTTTTTTCGGCGCTCTTAACGATGTCTGAGCTTACATCCAGTAATCTCTAACGATTGCATTGCTACCCGATACCCCTTCATTCATCCTACTCGCTTTGAGTGATGCAGATTCACGTGCTTTCTTAAGTTTAATCCTCCGTGTTTTCAGCGGAGATGTTGTTCTTTCATCGTTATGGCTCACATTCCATCCCGGTTTGCTGCGCGTATCAGGGGTGTGATTTCACTTGACCGAAGGTGTTTTTATTTACCAACCTGGTGTCTTTGTCTGTGACATGCCAGAAATTCTCAACTCAACATCCTGTATCGATAGCTTCTCTCGATGTTGACGATCAAGAATAACTGTTTCATGTTTTTTTTCACTTAATCTAAAATGGCCATGAACGGGAGATCAGATCGATCGTGTTCTACAACGAACCCAAGAGCGCGCCTGCTATTAATCTCCCTTGGAGGATCCTGCGCGCGGTGTTTTGACTGAGTCGGTCCTTCATATGCACAGCATATCGCCGTTCCCGTTGCTCAGAAAACCACTCAAACCAAGTGGTCCCAAGCGTCGCGGCGCATGTACAAATCATGGTGATCACGCCCTTCGTAAACCACGGTGCGTCCGTCGTAGAGTAGAAGAGAAGCGGCCACCAGGCATTTACTACGTTGCTCCTCATGCTAGCGCGGAAACAAAAATCTTTGAGCACCCTAAGAAACCGACCGGAGGGGAGAAAACATTCATAGATGCGAGCAAATTGTGCGCTCTTGATTATCGTTGGCACGGATTTGATTCGCCCAACTACTTGTGTGCAGGACGAACATGAAACACCGTTCAGCCAGAGGACGTTCCCACTCACGCGAAGGTGGTCGCTTGGCCGGTGTACGAAGCGCCAGCAAGGTCCGTCCTTATTTTATGAGATGGGGCCCCGAGACGTCGTTCCACGCACAATATGCAAAGAATCTTAGGCCCGCGGGGCCGCTCCACACCAGTATACAAATTGCCGCAACCGTGCAACAGATGCACATGTATACAAGTACTGGCGATCGTGCACGAGTACAGTTTGTTGGGGTTGCACAAACGAGAGTAGACACGATGCCGAACGGTGTCACCCCTGAGGGATAGTAATCTGCGTGAAGAATCTGAGCATAGGTCGCTTGCGTTGTCTCCCATCTCAAGCTAACCAGTTTGTTCAACGGAGTAGCCGCCAATGGCAGATAGCCATTGACCCATTGGGTTATTCGAACCGAAACTTTCTGTCTCCCCCGATATTGCGAAGTAGGTTGCCCAGGTGAACAAGTACTGTTGGTAAAACGGGGAAAAGGGGGAAGAAACTCACGAGAAGACTCATTCCGTACCGGCGCCGGCGTCCTAGGACTGTTTTGGCCAAGTTCCACGAAAGTGGGAGCTGAATAACATCATGATCGATTTCGAGACGAGCACAAGCCAGGGATCGTTGCTAGAGGGTGAAATTGCTGTCAGCAAAGTTGAATCTCGCGATTTGGAATAGAAAACCCTTGTCTTCGCGGGTATGCCACGGAACACGAGAAAACCATATAGCGCAATAGGGAGGGTAATGACGCCGTCCATGATAAAGCTGCGATCTGTCTCATCATCTCCCTGTGCACACAATATTCACTTACAGCCATCTCCAGCCGTTCCTCCCGCCCATGCCACCGAGATGTCTGTGAAAAAATCCTTACATACTTGCTCTTTGAATGAATATATTGTCAGAATGTGAGATATCGATAAGATGGTACGAGCTCAGACAACCTTACGCTTGTTTGAGAATGTTTGGGCGTTAGACTTACTTAGACTCGCTTAACATAACTCTCACCTCAGTCGTCTTGCTCAACGACTGAGGTGAGTTCAATGGTCGTTACTTACCAGTACTTTACTTACTATTCTGTACAGACTACTCACGATAGGTTAGTTACTGAATATCTCAGTCGTCTTGCTCAACAACTGAGACTACTCACGATATATATCGGTTACGCACTGGTATACAGCAGCCTGGAGAATCCCAAAAAATCTCCACAGATTAGTATTCTTGCCGCTTTAATTTTCGCTCATCCAACCTACAATGTTCCCGCTAGACCAGAGCTAGTGAATATTCCAGAGCGCTCGCCTAGTTTTCCAGGCTGGTTACCACCTGGTGAAAAGGTAATCTGCTGCAGTCGTAAATCCAAGGTAGTAACCTACGATTCAAGAACATGACGTGTGCCAACGAATGTCGATGCTTACGACAGCCCCAGGAGGAATCTGATCGCATACATCTATGACAACAGTTGCAAATTTGACCATGGTATGGACACTTGCAAATCGTTACCTGCTGTACGTTCTGAACAGCACTTGAACTAGAGTTGTACTGAATTAGAAGCAGCGGGCCATGTAATGCCTCACCAGAATGTCAGAACCCTCCATACTATCTGCATCAAGGGGACGGAAGGGAGCTTACTCGGTACCATGCGTACGATATAGCCACAGGTGAAAAAAGTATTGATTTTCCGACATACGAGCAACGAGGACGGAGGGTGATCACAACGGATGCTGGCGCACACACTGAAGTCATTGCCTCGCATGTTGAGCTCTTGTTTCACTCCTGAAACGTATGCGTTGTTTACATTCGCGCGATCAAGATCTAGGTGAGGAACATGGGGTCAAGAAGTGCAAGTGTGTTACGAATGCAGATCATGATAAAATTTGCTTTCCCAAGGGTCCGTATTTGTTGTATCTGATAGGCTGAGATGTCAAGACTTATAATTTGTGAAGTACGGGAGATTATAAAGTTACCGAACACGAGGACGCACCATGAGACAGCAATACGATAGGACGAACCAGTCTATCTTCAGGAGCAGCTTCCGCTCGACTTTCGAAGCGGGGACTTGGCCCCACACAAACTGCCTGATTTTCTGTAGACGCATGGGTCTCGATGACAGGGATACGATCGTAGAAAATGACGGTAGTGAGTGCTGGGCACAGGGCGCCAACCCTGCTGCAAGAAGCGTTCTTTGTCCGCATATCCTGTCCAGAAAATTCTCCACCCACGTGACTGGAGCAGAACGAGCCAACCTTGGAAGTTTGGTAGAAGAGTACTCCTCGAGGGCGCATCGTTTACCAAAGACTTGAAGTTCTTTTCAACAAATACCGCGGCTGGGAGGTGCAGCACCGAGGCCTTGCAGGTAGCCTGTACATCTCGTTTGGCGAGTTATTATGGTCAGCCTTCCGGTGATTCTGCGACGTCCGAGAATCGTCAATTGTGTCAGCGAGAATGATGGGTAGTAGCCGACGAACCGCGTGTATTGAAGTGTGCTGCTGCCTCGGCTTACTAAAGATGATGGTACAATGGGAAAAATCGATGGGCTCGGACGGAATCCACGACGGCGATGAGGACAGTGCCGATGGGAATAAGAAACCGATGTAGACCAGTAAAATTTTGATCTTCGCTGAGCAATTGTGTTCGGAACCGTACAATATGCAACGGTCTGTGCTGATGTCAGACCACTGCTGCTGACGGAATATCCCGAGCGTAAGGACCGCCGGCTTCATATAATAGAGTCATCAGAGACTGCTCTCCTTGGATCACTCTTCTCCTCCTCCACGACATGCGCCCCCTGCGCGCGCCCTTTGCGCTCGCCGCTGTTCTTTCTGCACTCTCCCTATCGCCCCTGAGTGCAACGGCCACTAATCCAGAACTCCTTGGCGTCCGTGAAAACCAGCTCTCCTCGGCCCTCCACAGCAATGTCCACTGGAAGCGCGACGATGAGCACATGCATCATCACGGCCAGCCAAAAACAGAGATTAACGAAACCGAAATTCTCATGTGGCATTTGCCAACACCTCCTTCATATTGGTCCATAGACATTGAAGACCGCGATCCTAACACATCTCGCTATCCTGGCCTCATGTCTTTGCATGTTCTGTCCATGATGTTGGCTTTCTTCGTTGTCCTTCCAGTCGGTCAGCTCATCGTGTTAATCAGCCGCATGCCTTGTTCGGCTAACTGATAATCAGGCATTGCCATGCGATCGGTAAAGCATGCATGGCGTGGTTTCACCGTAGTCATATTTTACAGCCTATGTGCTCTTGGTTGTGCTGCAAGCGCGCTCTATAGGAAGCTAACGCCTGATATGTAAGCCAAATGTGTCGTAGTGACACCGTTAATCCGTCAGTCCGCATCGTCTCCTCTTGACTGACGCTTCCACTCGCGATCAGGTATGAAGGCTCGACTCATCGCTCCCACGGTTACATGGTTCTATTCGTAAGCGTGGCTCTATCCGCGGTGGATATCGCCGCATTTGTCTATCGGCTCTCTGTGTTCCTGAGAAGCGGGAGCAAATTTTCCTTCAAGCCATTCTGGCAAACAGTGGTATTAGGACGCGAGGAAATCTATGGTTCACCGTCCGAGTATACTGGTTTGGTAGCGGAGGAGCCCGAGGATCTGGAGGAAACAAAACTTGCAACCATCGCGTCCACGGCTCCGGTCCACTCTCGACGCAACCAACATGTCGCACACATCGAGAGTCAGGGTTTGGACGACACCTCCTATGAAACGTTGGAATCCTGGACCGATCAACCAACGAGCATTCACCGACCATCTCGTTCGAGCGCATCTGATCGCACGCTATTTGGAGCCAGTTCTCCACAAGGTTCCAGGCATTCCGACGAAACTTTACATGACATGATGCTTCCGCCCATAGCCCAGCCGAAAGAGCCGGTTATTCGTCAAATTGCAAACGTGGCGTCTGCCACTGTTGAAAGATCTTTGGTGTTCGCAGCTTTCGGTATGGTTCTCACTGGCATCGTGGTGTATACAGGTGGCTGCCGTGACACTTACATTAACGGCTGTCTGGCACATTTGATAAGTGAGTGCAACTGGTCAGTCGTCCATTCTAACGTTAACGCTGGAAATCAAGAGGGCGGTATCTTTTGGTGCTACGGGTTGTTTACGTTTGCTCGCTTTTTGGGTTCTCACTCCGACATGGGCTGGTCATGGAACATCTCCCCAATCGGCAACACCGTTTCTGCCGAGTTTGTGGAATCGACCGTTATTTTCCTTTATGGAATCAGTAACACCTGGATGGAGAGATTTGGGGCGCAACCCGGTGATCCATACACGACTAAGCAAGTTCAACACATTGGAATCGCGGTAAGCAAGCCAGAGAATGATGTAGCGAGCTGAACCGAATTTGTGTAGGTCATGTTCTGGTTTGCAGGACTGGTTGGCATGGGTATGGAATCCAAACGCATCAGGAATTGGTTGGCGGCTTCTGCTGCGTCCGCTCTAGGCCCACGACGCTCCTCCAATGTTGCTGTGCCAGCAAGCTACAGAGGCAGTTTCAACCCTTTCCCTGCCCTCGTCATAGGCGTTACAGGCGCAGCCATGAGCGCCCATGCTCAGAATTATGTCTTCCAGGTAGGCCACGGTGGGCGTATTAACTGTAACACATCTGATAATGGTTCTATAGGTTCAGATTCACCAACTGTGGGGTTGGCTTCTGCTGGGGTTTTCGGTGCTGAGGTCTTTAACATACTTCTTCCTGTGGCTTGGTCCACCGCGCTCGATCTTGCCTTCCCGGCCGCCGACGGAGGCCCTGGGAAGCTTCTGCCTTGCGTGTGGTGGTCTCATGTTCATGTTCAGTACCGAAGAGCTTACGCTTGCGGCGATGCGGAAAGGTCGTGACGGTGGGTCATTTTCGATTCTGTGCATTGCAGTAGCTTCTGACTTGTTTCACTCCAGACATGATGATGTTCCTCAATGTAGCTGTTGCCATCACGTGCTTCGCATTTTGCTGGACGCTCTGTGTTGTCGCCTTCAAAGGATGGCTGAAGTCGCGAAGTTTCCCTCAAGTGCTGTCTTCATCCCCCTAATTTTCGGTTCATAAATCCGTCCGTTTTAGCGCTTAGATTCTCTTTGGTCTTTTTGTAGTAGTTCTCCCATCCTGTGCTCCTTTGTTTCTTCGGCATATCTGTATTCATTTCTGGCACTGTTCATCACATTTTCCACCAACTTCCTTATCACTTAGCATTTTTTTACGCCTGCGATGCCTTATAATGCCATCTACGATGTCAAGATTCACATCAAATGACCTGACCTAAGAACTCGCAGGTACATTCGTGATGCCCAGTGCTCATACTATTCCGGATCCCAACAAAGAGTAGTCAGCAAGGGCACCCATCCATATCCAAAAACCGGACCAGCCACAACCAACGAAGCCGCGCCAGCAACTTTGGCGATTGTTGAAATCAGTCTGCCACAGCACCCGAGCGAGCTGCACGGCGCCTAGTCCCATACCGAAATAGAAAGGTGCGCCTTGGGCGTTAAGGACACCAGCATAGGTTATGCAGGACAAAGAGGAGACCGAGAGTGCACTAAGAATAGGACGTGTTTGTTCTCCGAACAGCAGCGCAGTGGAACGAATTCCGACATTTATGTCGTCTGCTTTGTCCTGTGCGATCAAACAGTCTGGAAAGGTTCAGCAAGGGAGACCGAGTGTTGGCTCACTTGATGTGCATAGATACTGTCATATACCAACGTCCAACAGATGCCTCCCGCATATAATGGCAGACACACGCTCCAGTTCACTGCACCTGCAACTGCAGACCAGCCAATAAGGGCGCCCCAGTTGAAGGCTAGGCCTACAAATAAAGGTCAGGGATACGTGTGCATCAGATTGACTTGTCCATACCAAGCACTGCTTGGGGCCAGTAGGTTATCCGTTTCATCAGAGGATACACAGTGACAATGGAAAGTGAAGAAGCTCCTAGCAGAATGCTAGAAATGACGCTCATACATCATACCAAGACCTTGAGAACCGTGAAAATGACAACAAAAACCTACCTGTACCAATTCAACTGCAAAAGGACACCAAGGCCGACGGCCAGCTGGGCCCCGAGAAACACCAGCGCCTGACGCTGCGTTATATCCCCCCGAGAAAGCGGCCTTGTACGCGTCCTCTCTGGGTTTGGTAACGGTCAATTCTTCATAGCGACAAATAGAAGGAAATGCACTTACCCACCGCTTTGTCGAGATCTTTGTCCCACATGTCATTGATGGTACAACCCGCGCCACGCATAACGAAGGCGCCGAGACCAAAAAGACTGAGATATGTCAAAGGCGTTGTTAATGGCGCGTCGAGAGCGTAGGACGCCATGGTTATTGACCAAGCTGGACGACAAAATTATTGGTGCAGCCTGAAGCCTGTATGGGGAGACGAACCACATGGGTAGAATAGCAGGAGCGTTCCAATGGGCTTGTCTATTCTAGTCAGGTAGAAATATGGCTGTACGCTGGTCGGCAGGCGATCTACCCATGTTATTGGAGGGCTCGGCGTTCCAGTAAGACGACGAGTGGGTGGGTATTCTTTGTGGGACAGAACAGACGCAGACCGAGGTGGACGGCAGGTGATCGCTCTACGGCAAGGATTCGAGTATAAAATAGAGCGACTAGAAAACACCGTCAGACCATGAATTCGCAGAGCGTTTTGAGGGAGTCTGGCTGCAAGGAATGCGGACATGTCTTCGCCTATACGTTTTGCTCGCTGCTGAGCAACGATAACTTGATGTGAGCACACCTTTTGACGCTGTCAAGTTCACACCACTTCCATCAAGGACTAAGAGTACATAATGAAAACGAAGAGTATACATGCACAAGGAGACAGATGGATATGCAGAGGTGATGCTTTATAATGATGCTGAAACCAAGAAAAACGAAAGCCTCCATCTACCACTCCTTGGCGAGTTTGAACGACCATTCCCATTCTGTTCACGGTCAAACTTGAGTACTTCCATCAATTCGGACGTCGGGCTCGTACCTGCATATATTTCGCCATCATCATCTGTGACGCGACTCTTTACATTATATGATCCTGAACGGGCGACTAATCCCGACGGAGACTCCTCTGGGTCAAAGTTCTTCGAGTACGACCCGCCTTCGGGATGAGGGCCATACGAACCGAGCATCTGTTCCAATTTGTCCACTGCAGGCGGGTTAGGACGGGTTTCAACCAAGATGAAATATCAAATCCTACCTTTCATGCCAGCGCGTTTGACAACCTGCAAGTATCGAACTCCCTAAAGCCACCAACACCTCGTGAACAAGTTGTCAGTTCTGATCAAACGCAAAACGTACGGAAACAATCGAGTGGTTCACCTTGAAGGTGATGCGAACACTAATGGCTAGTCAGATGAGTGAGAACGATAAAGCAACACACTCACTTGTACTCCACGCCCTCCTTAATGATTATAGGGTTCTTCTTGATATCTGCGAGTTTTGCTGTATCGCTCAGGTCGAAGATCAGCGTCTTGCCCGGCGGAAGAGTCGGAGAGTCAAGTTCGAGGGTCAGGACTGTGAGCTGAGGCATCGACGTCAATTTGAGGAGCGGAAGTTATAACGAAACCATCTAGAACCTTTGGGCCAATGGCGCCTTGAGTCGTCGCGCCTTGAGTGATGCCAAGGCTGGCCTTCCAACGTGCTAAGCTCTCATCCCCCACGTCCATCTGAGCATATTCTTCCGCTGTCTTGGCAGCCGACAGCTTGTAACCTTGAAAAAGGCATTAGATATATCTGAGATGGACGAATTCGCGTCCCTCACCAACCTGGAGTGATGGAAGGTTTAAGATCATCTTGGTCGTCATTCTGAAGGTAAGAATTCAATGGGAAGGCGATCATCTGAACGGAAGGATACAAACGGTGGACATCCTGGATATCACTAAAGAATGACCAGAAAGTGCGCAACGATGAAAGATCAAGGCAGTAAAACTTGAAACTTGAGGGTTGTTGAAGACGCTGGTTTCTATCAGCGCGATCATCGATTTCGCACGGGTGTGCCAAAGCCGACTCTTCAGAATCAATAACCGGGGCAAATCGCTGTAAAATAATCCAAACGAATATCTTACATCTCTCTTTACTACACACGAACCAGGAAATTGCGGGGTATCACAGTTGGATGCAGCACCTATATCTGCCTGCTAGAACAACGAACGGACGCTCTGTACGAGAACACGGGACAGTAAATCACAAACATAACGAAGCAGTCTCAGGCAGGGGGTATCACTGGCTTGACAACTGAGAGGAAGACACGTCATGCATGCTATCTGCGCAGTGATATATCAGAACGCAGTTTAAAGACCTTCCGGAAAGAAGCTTACCGCCTTTAAACCAGCATTTGCCCTTGCTAAGATGGAAACATTTAGGGCCATTCGGACAGATATGGCCCCAGCAGCATCGATCTCCATATGGGCACTGGAGACCTGTGGAACACAATCAGCGATTTGACAGACCCCATAGGTAAAATCTCGCCATTTTTGAGAAAGTTACAGGGCGCCTTTTTAGCATTAGTGGCCAAGGTCGCCAGCTGTTCTGGTGTTAGCACATAATCATGTGAGTATTTACAGGTCCCCTAAAAAGTTGTTAAAAACAGTGGATGAATCATGCATCCACATCACGCACGCCTTTAGTGCAGGACATCAGGTAAAATTCATTACAAGGAGGTGGAGAGTCTGTACGCGGAAGGTCAATAACGAAAGCTTCATTAACGCAGACCGGATGTGCTAACGTTTGTGAAGCGGCTGAGATCATGCATCAGGTTGCTTGCCATCTGTCCCAACATCAAGCACTTACCAAGCTAGGGTCAATTAGCTTACCAGTGGAAGATGTGAGCGATACAGGTGGGGAATGTGGAGTGGGCAATCCGCCGGTGGTGTGGGAAGGACTAAGACCGGCGACATTCAAAGGAGGGAGAAGCTGGGCAGCCGGAGGCGGTGTGGTTCTGTTGGTCACGAAGAAGTTGTCTACGCGTAAAGTGGGCAAACGGTATCTTCGTGACTGATCCGTGTCACCACCGCTCCCTTCTAGTACGGCTAATTTGCCCAGTAATCCATCATTTTGTAACGAGGCGATCGTCGACGCATATGTGTTATCATGGCCGCCTAACAACCGTGAGTCAAACCCAAACCGACATCGTAAACTGCAAGGCTCACCAGCAAGGAATATCCGTTGCGTCTGAGGGAAGCGAATGTAGGTCTGCAGGTACTCTGCCAGCAAATCGGTCACAGGGACCCACTCACGACCCATGGCACCTACCTGTTATCTTCGACAATGTAGCATCCTTTCCATACCCTACATCAACCAAAAGAAATCTCGGTGATGCTTGGCTGAAACCCATTATGAAGGCTTCGAACTGTTCCGGGGTGCATAACTGATGGCGCTCAAGAAGACTAGAAAGGCCGGATCGGTTATAATAAATGGTAATCCAGAAAGACAAGCGTCCGAGGATATGGACGTCTTCGCTGGTTAAATATTCGGCGACTGCCTTGGTTAGCTGCTGGGCGGCTTGGCGGCCGCCTTCGTGTCCCTGCCTTAGAAAGGACTCGCTGAATATACACGCATCACCATCGATGACGCAAAGTATTAGCATGCTCTGGCTCTGCCAAGGAAATCAAGATGAGTATAATGTCAATAGCTTACTTGCGGGCTGACCATTAGGGACTCCATCGACGCAATATGGGTATTCAAAGCCGCGACCCTCCCTGTAAGGGCCTTTGCCTCTCGCTCTGCCCCCTCCAGTGCTGTGGCGTGGGCTTGCTTCCATACAGCGAGCTCCACCTCGAGGTCCGTTATGCGATTTTCGAGGTCGGCATTCCGTTTAATTGTCGCAGAAGATAGATCTATCGGAGTATCGTTGAACGTTTATTTACGGCGACAAGGGGACTACACGCACTCAGAAGGCGACCTAGCGTCTCATCCCTTGTGTAATGTCAAGAATGAGTCATCTTCCCAACTCGTATACACACTCACCAATGCTGCTGGCTGACCTCTGTGGCCGGGGATGCTGCCATAGTAGAAGGCAAAAGAGAGTGAGTTAAGGGTACAATAAACAGCGGAGGAGATGCAGCTGACAACAGTGGGCGACCCTTTTAACGAATCGAAGCCACGATATTTGCCACTAATACCTGGGTAGTTAATCAGGCTAGATCGCGGGGTTCTTAGCAGGGGAAGAAGACGGCCGATAACGGAAAGGCATCGCAGTTGTAAGAACACGAACTTACAGAAGCAAGGCCATTATTTAAATTTGCCAAGTCACGCGAACCAATGCGATGTACCGAACGTCCGGGTTGAGAATCAGCGTACGTTCTTGAGTACGTCAACGGAAAGTTCCATCAGCGGTGACGTTGTCCATCAAACCCTTCGCTGGTCTTGGGCGCTAGGGCCTTGAGAAAAAAACAGAAGAGGAACTAAACTTTGCTCGTGCAGTTCATATATGTACAAATACCTAAGCACGCGGTCAAACTCCCCCCGACACCATTCTGCCCGGAGAACTAACATGCAGCCCTGGCATATGCTGGCATTGAATTCCAGTTATTCGGCTATCGATGCATTCCAACTGAGCCATTCAAACATGTGAGGGTTTCGTTCATTATCAAGTAACGAGAACACCAACCAGCCTGGAATTTGCATTTTCCAAGCTTGAGGAAGTAGCACGTAGATCCGTTGGGACACACATGCCCATATACACAATTGTCTCCAAAGGTGCAAAGTCCGCCTGAGTAATCAAGAGTCAGAGCGCGCGACTGATTGTGGGGGAGCTGACCGTCGTTGGTGACTTTGCATGGTGTCTTCTTGGCATTCTCCCTTAATTCTTGATAGTGTTCCGCCTCGAGGAGATAGTCGTGCGCGTATTTGCAGTCCGATCCGTGTCTGCATGAATCAGTCAGGTAAAAAAGAGTGCATGGGGCTGGGTTTTCTGAAGTAACATGGCAATGAGACTTTGTTCGAGTGACCGAGCACAAACATACGCTTCGACAAGGCCTAAAAGTAAAACATAATGACAACCCGTTCAATGAGATGCTTGTCGGCGCAACTTGGCTCACTCAACTAGTTTGGGATTGACGTGCCGCTGTTTCCCCGGCGAGGAGACCCTGCGAGTAAATTGTACTGGTCGTGCATCCCCAGCATCCGTGGAGGCGCTACTATCACTCGGCTCATATGAGGCAGTGGTTTGCAACACTGATTTATAAGTTGGTATCGAGTCACGTCTAGCAATTGAACCTGGACCATCCCCATGCCCGAGATTAGGACTAGAAACTTGAGCAATCGCTGGTGCTCTCTTGGGCGTAGCAGGAAGACCCGGCGGAGAACCAGACGCAATTGACATGTAAGAAGGGGCTACGAGTTTGGTAGCCATGAATAGATCTGGGATACGAAGTTCCGGGAGCATTAGTAACCTGATGTCCATTGCCACATCGGTGTATCCAGGCATAAGAATGAGTTTTTCACGAAACCCGGCAGTGATGACAGAACGGAGAACATTGACGTAGCCGTTGTCGTGAGAGCCTGCAGACGAACGTCAGTGAGCGAGGTAAGAACAAGGGTGGAAACCCGAAGAGCACCCCCAAATATAATTTTGTACGTCTGCGGAAGACGAATATTATCTTGAAGATGAACTACCACCGCATTGAATCAGAAAGCTCATTAAGACCGACAAACACCGCAACGAACCTTTAATTTTAGCATCTGCGGCTTCCTTGCTACCGCCGACATCGACCATCGCAAAGCGCTCCGCTGCTTGGTTGAAGCCCATGGTAAACTCCTCAAACTGCTTCACCGTCGCGAGACCGACCCTGTTCAAAGTTTCCAGCAATCCACGCTTGTTGTAGAAAAGATAAACCCAGAGCTGATATTGCTCATAGCCATGCTCAAAGGAAAGATGTTGGTGTATTTTCTCTGTCAACATTCTGGCTGCTTCGAGCCCTCCTTCTTGACCTCGATTCATCAAGTCAGCAGAAAATATAGATCCATCGCCGTCCAACAGGCAGACGACGCGCTTCTCCAGGCCCTAGTATATTCAATTACCAAGGTTCTCATCTAAGTTATCACAAAAGCGACACTACCTTTAGCGCCTGCAACTCTGCAATGAGCTTGATTGTCTCCTCATTTTTTTCCTTAAGTTGATCCTGGGAAGCCGTATACGCTGTCCGAAACGCATTTTGACTGGTTGTAAGTTCCTTGATATGGGAGAGGTATTCCCCCTCCTTTGCAATTAATGTTTCAATTTCATCTGGTAGTTTGCATTGCTGAGTGCTATGGTAGACGGTACTGACCCAGGATTTATACATACTTGATAGGCGAGCCAGACTATCCAGGCTAAGGGAATGAATAAGTGAGACTAACGCAAAGCGACGAGTGGGACGAAGACGCACGCAGGGTGCTCGTGAAGTTGAAGTCCATCATATTCGCGGGTATTATCCATCGTAGGGGAAAGCAACCTAAGGAAAGTTGACATGCCAGCGTATTATAACTCAACGGCGCAGCTGATGGAAACCCTTTGATTCGCCATGAACATTTTCTTTCCTGAACTTTGAGAGGCATGTTGACCTACAGCTGTGGGGCTAGAACAACCAAATCAACACGAGGTAGAGTAAGCTCAACAGCATGTTTTAATTTACTATCAAGGGTGAACTTGCTGTAAGGTACACAGCAACAACCTGAGGTGGAGCGTTTCGTTCGGCCTCGTGCTCGCCGTGCTGCAGACCACAACGAAACGCGCGAAATAATTTCATCTGTTTTTCAGCATTGCCCCAACTTTGAAAGTCGTTTTCCGACTACGTGAGAAAATATTACGTGTACGCGTTACGATCATTGTGGTTCGCGTCTTGGTCTTCCGCGACACCTAGCTCTGTCCTATGATATGTCCAGCATCTATGTCTCTCTCGGAGTTACACCCAGAAAGAAACGTCAACTCGTCACCTCAGACGACGAGTCAACTTACACGCCCAAGAAACTGAGAAATGTGTACTAAGTTATGTTTATTCCTGATCGTCTCTCCGTCTCACTATTTCTCTAGGCCACCCACACCGCCCCAGTCTGCTCGCACAAGCAAAAGACCAACCCCATTCATCTTGCCTCCTCATATTTCGCGGCTTATCACGATTCAGACAGCCCTGCAGCACGCGCTTTCGCACGCATTAGCAACCTGTGCTGTCTCTCCTTCTGACACCGGGATTGTACGCAACGTGCTCAACCATATTTCCATTGCGACCTATTCGGGTCTTACTACCAAATTTGATGTCGATGATCTTAAGCGTCTGTGCTGGGTTTGGGAATGGAATGGCAAAACCATCACAGATGCCAAGGGCAAGGTCAGGACTGAGGACGAGAATCCTTTCTTGGATTCTCCCGCCACTTCCAAAGATTGGACGCGAGGATCAATGGGCTTTGTGATCAGCCCCACCAGCCATTATTCCAAAAGCGCGGGCAAGCGCGTGCCGGTCTACGGTCTTGGAATCGAAGTCGAAGTGAACATCGACCAGGACAAAGCCGGAGGCATGGCGGCAGTCGCAAGGTGGACAGCCGATGCAGACAAGAGACGTGCGGAGTTTCGATCGAAGCTGGAATCCTGGGTCAAGGTTTTTATCATCAATTGACCGCTGTATCCGCTCTTACTTTGATATTTTCTAGCTTCATTCCGACGTTACACCTATTCCGAATATCCCCTTCGCTGATATTCCGGAAATTGTGAACGCGACCAAGGCTTCGTCCCTGACTCGTGCACTGGCTTCTGCATCTCCAAAGGGTGCCGCTATTCTAGAAAACATGATCCCATCGACTTCTATCTCTCCTTCGAAGTCACCCATTAAATCACCCGTCAAGAGAGCCTCCGCCACTCGTGAATTTGCTGTACCTTTTCCGCTAACGAAACCGCAGTCTGAAGGAGTCGCGATCTCTAAGAATACTTCATCATTTCCTCATACCCCGTCCTCGCGTGAAAAACGCGCTGATCCTCTTGTGAAACTTTTCACCCCTCAAACTCCCGCTCGAAAGCAACCAGAAAGCGAGGAATCTGGCGCATTGCCCGTGACCCCAGTTCACCAGCGCGGCACCAATGCAGAAACTGCGCCCGCCACTCCAAGCACTTCCCGACGGCAAGCTCTCTACGATCGAGTGAAGCTCAAGTCATTAACCTCTTCTCCGAGCAAAGCACAATCCGTTGGCGGCAAGCTTACCAGAGATCAGATTCAGAAGATGGGTCAGGAAGAGATTCGTCGACGCTGCTTGCTCGGTCGATTAGGTGGCGTGGCTGAGAGCATTTGGATGTGAGTGCTTGTGTTGCTGCACATCCTGTAATTAAATATCTATGAAAAGGCTGTTTTCCTCCCCTGCTGGGTCAACTTCGACACCGACAACTCGCAAGCGAAAAGCTGTGCCTGCTAGTGATGTTGCGGCTGCCATCGTCAAATCCTCTCCCGTCCCCATGTCTGCTTTGGAAGCTTCCGAGTCGCTCAAACTGCTTACTGGGCTCTGTCCGTTCTTCATCAAACCGCTCGATGTCGGTGGCGAGGAGTGGCTTGAAATGCCATCCACAGTCTCGACTTCGGAGAGTAGGGAAGCCTCTAGTAGACGGGGTAGTCCGACCAAATCATCGGAAGACATGGCCGTTCCTCCTCTAAGCCCATGCTCTAAACTTTTTGGTGGCGCTGTCACCTTATCTCCCAGCCCCGGGCCGTGCTTTGATAGCGCGGTGATGCTCACCCGTAGCCCTCGCAGAGTCAAGCGGGAGATTGGAGGACTGAGGGAGGTGAGGGAGATAATTCGCAGGGAGCTAGAGCTCCAGGACTGATGTGCCAGTGCTTATCTACTTCATTACCTTCCTATCCACCTCGTTATGATACCTCACTGTCTTGCGATCTATGTAGCTTACTCTGTTGATGTTAGGTGATGTTTGAGAAGGAACGACTGTCTTCATTCGAACTTTTGGTCTGCCTAGGGGGGGCTAGGTGTTGTTCCCATGCATCTCATCAGCCAACATCATTCCTACAACTTACAAAAGGAGAGGAGTTAGTACAGGAAACCTGCTTACAGAGTCTTCGCTACCGCTACTCAGCCAGAAAGTCTGCCCAGAGCCCATCCAAATGATAGAGAACAGCTATATGTCCACCATGAATAATTTTCAGTCGCGTGTTCTTGTAAGCGTCAGCGAGATACCCCGACCATGCTTCAGGAATTAGTGGACTGCCTGTGTTAATGACTATTGCCACAGGTGGATGAGTGTTCCTCGTCAAGCGCGCCGGGACGGAAGCCCCAGTCAGATTGAAGCACGGTAGACATGAGCTTGGAGCCCTTCCATGAAGTGGCCATCCTCCTTTCCGTTTCTCCCTCGACTCCTTCCTCCTTCCTCCACCTCGCATGCTCCTTCCTCTCTTGCGCGTCCATCTTGTCAAAGATCAACCCGCGGATGAATTTTTCCGCGCCATGTTTAGCTTCACAAGCTATACTAATGAGCCTTTGAACGCCGAGTACCGTGTGAGTGGGCCAATCATGAAATAGTTGCTCCAGTTCATGTCTTGGGCATTATCTCTGTGGTAGAAGAACGGTGTCACTGGAGCGAGGAGAAGTACGCCCATAATACGCTGCCCGTACGGGAATTTGTCGTACGGTGCACCGTAGAGTATCTGAGCAGGGCTGTGCCAAACGAACCACCATCGATATAGAATTTGTTCTAGTCGTCGTGGTCTGGATATAAATGATATGCGAAGCAGTTATATCACTTATCGAGCAGTCGACAATCGATGCCAAGGGAAAAGGGGCGGATGTGGTACCCCAACCTGGGAGGGTCGGATAAATGTGATGTATGCCCTCTGAGGAGAGGACCTGGAGATTTCCCCGACTGAGAAAGAGCGATGCAGGTACAGCAGAACCGTAGTGCCCACCGACTCGCCGGCAGTAGCGCAAGCCACTGTACGTCCACTAGCTACTGCGAGAGATTGCTCTTTAGCCGTGACGCTCATAAACTTGCGTGTGGATGCAAAACTACAACTTTCAGCTGAAGGCTGGCGCACCACGTATGTACTATGCGAGGTCATTTACGGGCCTAATGAGTACAAGTTGCTGCGGACAAAAAGTGTTACAAAAAGTGTTACAGTAAGACACGTAGTTATTTACGCACCCTGTGCTCACTGTCACAAGTACTAAGTACTGACCTTGCAATTGCGATTTGCAAGGTGCGCGTAGGGAGCATCATGTACTAATCTGCTGCACCATTTGATCAACGATGAGTAGACCTGCATGAAAGGTTAGGAGAAGAAGACCTACCTCTAAGACCTGCCTAACTAGTGGACCGAGCAATGTGAATGCAACATGTTTGGACACTTCACAAGTCCCTTCTACTCCTAAGAATTCCTCAGTAGTCACACTGATCCGACATGCTAGTCCCCATAGATCATACAGCTATGGCCCCAGTTCCGCTCTGATCACCTTCTCGAACTCCACACAGTTGATCACCTTCCCCTCCCTTCTGCTTCTTTCCGCAGCGAAAGTAGTAATATGGCTCTTTACAACTTCTGTAACATCAGTACCGAGCAGGGTCTGGTTTCCCGTCCTTACTGCTTCCACGAAGCTACGAATGAGGCCAAGGTCACCACCGCCGTGCCCGCCCCCTTCGTTCTTTGGGTAGTGAGTTGTCTTGCAACCGGTGCGGAAGTCAGTAACTGTGAATGTGGTCATGTCGCCCACAATTTCGCCGAGCGTGAAGTGTAGGCGCGTCTGACGCTCGCAAACAAGAGAGGTAAATGCAACCATAGTGAATGAGGCCGTGGCTCCCGAAGAGAACTCGATATTGACCACCTAACATGAGTTCATTTTGAAGCTGGGCTGATGCACTAGGCGCAGTGCGGCCTACCTGATGGTCGCAAACATCGTTGTCACACTCGTACACGCACTTGCCATATGGACCCTTGTGCAGTGCATCGGTTACGTTCTCAATATCAGGTATACCGTCGACGAGAGTATTCGCAGGCCAGAAGACATTTCCTTGAGACACAGGATCCAGGTATACTGCACTCAAATGAAAATGAGAGCTTGAGACCGTATCAAGATCGTTTTGACCTACTTTTCTTTGCGCTGTAAGGACATTCGGATTCTATGGGGCACTGTAGGCACCGCGACACGTTCCCGGCGGTGGCAGGCTTCTTCTCCTTCTTGAAATGCAGCAGGGATCCAAACGAGGAGACTTTAGTCGGAGTGGCTGGCGAAAGCCAGTGGCAGAGTATATCTATATCACTGATCATGCAATGGTGAACGAGATAGAGGCCACATCCGTTAAGGCTCACTGGCAACTCTTCGTCATGAGGGAAAACGAACTCTCAGACTCTTTTCTCCAATTGCCACGGACATACGAATGTGCAAAATGGAAATGGCCAACTGGTTCAATGTGTACAGCATTGATCAAATTCCCGAGTTGACCAGAACGAACTATTTCAGTGATGGCCCTGCTATATGGTGAATAGCGCAGCACTGCACATACTGTAAGAAGCAAGGGTTAAAATTCTGGGGAAGGCGCTTACCGTGGCCCAACCCAAAGACGATTCCAGCGTCCTTGACTACTTTCTCCATCTCGAGGCATTCGCTCAGGTTCGTAGCCATCGGCTTCTCACACAAGATATGATAGCCCTGCGCAGCGAATGCTGATACGACTTCCATGTGCAATTTATCGTGCAAGGCAACGATGACAGCATCTGCGAGACGTTTGCCCACGGTCTGAATGGTTTCAGATGAGGCTCTCAAGAGGTCTTGCCAGGTGTTGAATACGAGTGTTTCGTCGACGTTGTGGGACTGTGCGAACAACTCGCGTGTCTTTGACCGAGGTTGTGCGATGGCTACGACTTTGCAATTATGCGGTTCACTAAGGGCATAGGCCGCGTAACTCTGTTGCAGGTCACTTTTTCGTTAACGTGCGCAGCGATAGATAGACATATTCACAGACCGTACCGCGCTGTCCACAGCCGACGACGATGAGGGTGATAGGCTCAGTCGATGCGATCGCAGTAGCAGTCATGATTGGGCCTTCCTGCTTTGACTGGAAAGGATGAGACAACAGACCGCGAAGCCAGGACATGTCCGGCGTACATGTCGCAAGTAAACTTGGTCGTACTAAGTATTATAAGTCAAGTTGTAGGGTTGGTAGTTGCGTTACATGTCAGTCGCAAAAGTTAGCTTAGTACCAGAGCTCGATGCCTCGTCTCTTGCCTCGTCTTCTCAAAGCACTCAAAGAAGATGGGCAACAACCAAAACATTTAGGCAAGGGTGGATATGTCCCATCTCCAAAGAGAAAGTCACTCTATCGTCCCGTACCCCAACGTCCTTCGTTCGACCCAGTGGGCCGAAGGCGGTCAATTCTGCTTGACAAACGGAATCCAGTCACTCAGGATTATGTTTATGTGAGGCATAAAACCCTACCTCCTCGTGTCCGCATCTACCCAGCCCAAGTTCCGAAAGTGGGGTATGATGTTCCAAGGGAGATGTCCGTCCAGGAGCGCGAGTGGTGGTCCAGTCCTTACCGTACGTTCTCCTCCATCTCGGTCAATCGCAGACCTACTTCACGGGCCTTTAGTCAGAATGCTTTCTACCCCGTTGCGGGTATGTGCTGTTTCTCGGAGGACTCTTCCGGCGGGTACGCTGGGATTCTCTGGTCATGCTCACCGGTCATGCTCATTCTCTATGCAGATTTTCTCATTCGTTTGGCGCCATTACGGTTGCCGGTATCTCGTGGAGCCAAGTCAATGCAAGTTCTCATACCTGATGGTCTCGAACATCCAAAGTTCAAACGACGCAAGGGCCGCACTGCATTATATGTCACCTGCTGGAAGGATGCACTTCAAGGTATTCAGGGGCGAGGTAAATGTGCCAGTCGGCCTCCACGTACATACTAACATCCGGTAGCCGCCCTGCCACGGCTTGCCCCAAACATTACGGTCCACCAGTTACTCGGCGCGCAGATCAGCTACCTTCTCCGCCTACGCATCCTCCAAGAAATCGAGCTATTGACCCGAAGACTCTCATGCAACCAGATAAATGGAGGTCAGGATGCTACCATTCTTCGCCGCCTCACTCGTGCCGAGTTCAAGACATTTCGCAAGACGGGGTTGGTTCCTTGTGTGGACGCAGTCGCAATCCTGGTTGTCCCACCCGTGAACAGGGATCCAACAACGAAAGTCAGACCCCAACCATCGCGCGAGCCAATTGTTCCACCAAATCAGTCCGATCCTCCTGTTTTGAAAACTGGGGGGAGAACCCCGCTTCCTCTCTCGACCTTACACAGGATCGAACAGATTAATGATGATGAGGATTTGATGTTGTCGAATCACATGCCTGCTGCACGCGTTCCTCTATACAATGGATTCGCAATGTTCCCTTCTGCACCACAGCGTACTACTCTTCACAAGTCACTCTGTGAACTGCTACAAGCTGAACGTCGGTCCCGCAGACGCGGCCCTTCCAGTGCTCCAGTTCAGGGTGACTCATGGGAAAGCAAACGCGCGTCGGGCGACAGAAAAGCAAGCCATGCTTTCCTCCTCATTTCGAGCGAGCGGACGGTAAAGCGTGCGGACAGCGCACCGCTTGCGATTGCACTATGGAGGCTGCGGATGTGGGAGGGAGATGCATTCGATAGTTGGGACGGGGGTGGTTGGGAGGTTGGCTCAGAGTGGAGGATGCAGTATACGAGGTGCATGTGACGCATTGGCACAGTATTATGCGTGCACCTACAGCAACATTACAATACACTCATGAAAAACCTCGAGATGTTTGTAAGTAGACATTTGTAATGGAGTTTAAAGAACAGCTGGAAGGTCTACTCAACGGCCATTGGTGCAAGTTCCAAACCGGTCTTGACGGCCACAGATAAGACCTCACGACCCTCCCAGAACTTCGGTAGTTGGTCACCCGGCACAAACAGCCGCTCGACACCTTCCTCTGTAATGACACACATACGAATGACACCACCTGATGAACCATCTCTCGACATGGCGAGAGCGAGTGCTGAAAATACACAATGAATGTGCATTGACATGGATGAAGCAGTGGGACGTACTGTTTTTGACAAAATCCACCGTCTCGTCCCTGCCCCAGCCTTCCTGGTACGTGGCGTCGCAGTAACCATACACGTAGGTCGACCCCGAGCCTGCGAATCAATGATTCTGAGGTCATTCATGAGAGACCGCGGACTGTCTCGGACGTACCTCCAATAGCCCATGGCTGACGGAACAGCCCACCACCGAGGGGAATGTTGTACACGCTGGGTCCGACTTCCTTGTCCCACCCCGCGACAATTATACCAGCAGACAATGCATCTTTATTCTCGTAACACAAGTTTTGAAAGATACCTGCAGCCGTCGATACAGGCGGTGCAGCGCCATGTATTTGTCTGTGAATGGGGGTTGGGTGAGTAAAAGACCAGCAAATGGGAGATGACGAGTAGTGTTACGAACGTGTACAATTGGAGGTAGTAGTGCACGATGTCAGCTACGGCCTGCGTATCAGCTGCCGAGCCTGAACGACAGCAGTATATGCGATCATGGACGTGCGTAAGCTTGTCTGTAACACGATTTGCCTGACGATGGATCAGTGCGCCGTCAGTCCGACCTTGAAAACGACAACGCACAATGTAACTTCCCGTCGTCGTTCGACTGTCGGCGCCGATAACGACACCCTTGTCGAATTGGACAGCCATGATTGAGGTCTACAACTTTATGAGCTTGTCTGGTGAACAGTGCGCGAAACGGAGGACCCGTACACCGAGGTTGACCTCTCCGCTCTTCAGTCTGTTCATATCAATGCGATCCATGTTTTATGAAGCTTGCGCTGCTTGTCGTCGTCAGTGGAGATGAAGGCAGGGATGATGATTCTGGTGCAAGGTGCACTTGCGGCTAGGCTGACGCGTCGACGCGTGTGCAGCCACCTGAACTTCAACTCGATTCCTCTACTTCTGTGACGGGCATGGCTCCTCAACATTTAGCAGGCCTTTACAAAGAACTGCAGCGTGCATTTGACGCGCGGCCGACTGACTTGAAAAAATGTGGTGCTCTGCTTTCACAGCTCAAGGTAGGGACTTCAGCTCACATGTTGGACTACCGTTCAATCCTACACAGATCGGATTGATAGAGACGGGCCTATTGCTACCCAACGGGGAGGCCAGCCAGCAAGACATGGTCATCGCTCGTGGGTAGTCTTGCTTACATGGACGCTGATGTTGTCAACGAAGGATCTAGGTGATATTCTCGAGATTGGGGCATTCTGTAGCATACGAACCAAAGATGTTCCCTCATTCGATCGATATTTTTCGCAACTACATACCTACTATACAGACTTCAGGTATGCCCAATTCATCGTATTGCGCTGCCAGACTGACTTCGGGCCTCAGATCCAGCCTTCCGCCCTCCGAGCGTGAATTCCCAGTTCGCGGACTGAACCTCATTCGTCTCCTCACGCAGAATCGAATTGCCGACTTTCATACTACTCTAGAGTCTCTCCCCCTTCCCGCAGATGAAATCAACACAAATCCGTACATCAAGCATCCTGTCAACCTCGAACGATGGCTCATGGAGGGCAGTTACAGCAAGGTATGGAATGCACGGGAGGAAGCACCTGCGGAAGAGTATAAGTTTTTCGTTGATAGTTTGATGGGGACAATCAGGTGGGTTTGATAGACGTTTGGAATGCGCCTGCCGACTAGCTTGGCTATTGCAGAAATGAGATTGCTAGTTGTGAGGAGTCGGCATACGAAAGCCTCCCGCTCAAGGACGCTGCGACGCTGTTGTTCTTCGCATCGCAATCCGATCTCCTCAAATTTGCTCAACAGGTAAGCGCTCCGTTGATTCTGCACCTTTCTGAAGGGTGACGACTGTCACTTTAGCGGGGATGGCAAGTAGATTTGACCGCGGGACTGATCAAGTTTGTGCGGAAGAACGACGAGCACATGGAAATTCCCAAGCAGAAGCTGATTGCAGCGAACTTGGTATATGCACGTGAGCTGGAACAGATCGTATAAAAGTCTTGCCTCGCCATGGCATCACTATGAAGGTATTACAATCATGTATCGAGTGATGCTATGCCATTACCACGTCATTCGAATGTTTCCAATGCCTCCTTTGCTTTTCGCTCTGCTTCTGCCAGAAGCTCATTTGGCACAGGTACATGCAGCCCACCTGTCTCGTCGCCGACCCATGACACCTCGAGTTCGAACTCTTTCTCTTTGTTGTCGTCGTGGACTAGATATATACTGTGATGCTTGTTAGGAGGGACGGAGATGTGGGCGAAGGAGTACAGACGGACATCCTGGCGGCTTCCATGACTGCTTCGCGTGTCGTCAACTCCGAAAGCTTGAGTTTCTCTAATTCGGTCTTGGCAAGCTGTCGACCTTTGCCTACGGCTGCGCCATGGTATCCCTGCTCTGCAGTCAATTCCATGCCGTACTTTTTGCAGCTCATACAGACCATGCACACCCCACTAGGCTCGACGACATACAATGATGCTCCGTTCTTGTCCACGCCGCCAAAGATGGTGCTAATACCGAATGGCCGAACAGACGAATATAACGTGTATGCCTGCGCGTACAGGGCTATACGCTCCGAGAGGGCCTACGTGCGCTTCGCCAGTCAGAGCCTGTTACCTAGATGAATTGACCAAGATATGCCTTGACCGTCGTGGGTTCTCTCCATAGCTTACGGATGCTAGCCCCTTCTTCGCGTGCCCTGTTTGATATATTCCGGGCGTCCGCAAGGAGACCAGCCGTTGCCTGAAGCGTCTGGAGTTTCGCAGGTGGTTAATATCGGGTTACGATTACACTGACCATGCCAATATGTCTATCTATCGTTTGAATGCGTCTGTTGGCTCCCGGTACCAGGAGTTTTGAGTGGATGAGCTTCTCCACGGCGAGGACAACGCCATCCTTGACTCGGAGGCCGATAGCGGTGCTAGGTATATGCATCAGAAAACGTTACTCGGCATTATCGAAATTGCTCTACCCCGAGTTCTCGACGGCCTTGTTAGCATACTCGACCTAGTTTCATTGTTAACGTTCGAGCATACAATACAAGTCTGCATCCAGACCTGGAAGATGCGTCCGTCCGGTGAGTAGGTGCTAGCTGATAGATCGTAGCCAGTGCCAATGGAGGTCATTGTCGAAGGTGTCTGTAAGTAGTGGTAGAGCAGAAAGATCAGTAATGGCTCAAAGTGAACGCGCAAGCCAGGAGCGCGTCGTCAGCGTGAGAAAGACGAACCGAACCAAACGCGATTCGGTGAGCTGGCTCGTCGCTGGTCATTCTCCTCACCAGCACAGGCCAACACTGAACACCGCCAATACTGAACACCCGGCACTTAATGGTTAACACAAAGATCAATCAAGATGACTGGGGTGCTATCCTAGAAGGGCACCCTATATTCGATATCCCGAAATCTTATGATGCATGGGAGCAAAACCTCGAACTCTCGAGGAATACGCTCAGAAAGTCCGCTCGTGATGGCTTTCCGGAAGATGGGTACTCCTTGTCTGGAAGGCGCCAGTTGATGACGCTGAAAGATGCGGATCTTATCCTCGCAGCGGGCAAGGAGCTCAGGATAGCTTCGCTCGGGGATACTAAGCTAGGTCGAAGCACGAAGAAGGCATACAAGGTGCTGCAGTCGTACTCAATGCGGTGGGGTAGTCATCATTTATTTTACAGGTGCTGTACGCTCCGAATGTGGAGTTCGAGATCCATCAGCTCTGTTTAAATCCTAGCGGGCGCCTGCTTGCTGTTGCGGGGGCGTACGAAGTGGCAGTCATCGTGTTACCTCGCGCGGGATATTCAAAGCTCGTATCGTCTTCAATAGACTGCAAGTGCGTATTTTACTGAGCTGCCACTTACTGCGTCTCACGTCCAGCTTCTCTGTAGGGCCGTTCAAGTGGGCCAATTCTATCATGGAGCCAGGTCTTCTCCACCCATTGCCAAGATTGAGTGGCATCCTTGGGGAGAAGCAGGATCAACACTTTTGGTCATGACTGTCGACGGGAAACTTAGGTAACTTCCAACATAATCTACGATGATCCCCTTGACGTGCCTTCCCAGGGAATACGACATCTCCGTTGACTCGGAGGAACCTCAGCAGGTTCTCTCCTTCCTTCCGGAGAAAAAGTCAAGGTCTTATGTTGCTGAAGACCCAGCAGAGCGCGAGGTTGTTTCGTTCACCCTCGGGAAAGGGAAAGCTGATTGGGGCCCGTTGACGGTGTACGCTTTAATGCGCTCAGGGGACATATACTCGATATGTCCTTACATGCCTCAAAATGCGTGAGTGCGCGTAGCTGACAATTCGACAATTTTTGATGTGTGTTCCCAGATCCGTACCATCCTCATTTATACATGCACTTGACTGCTTTATCGCTGCAAAGCAAGAGTTTCTAGAACAGGGAACGTCGGCCGGCACCTCCGCCCTCTCAACTCTGTATGACTATCAAAGAAAATACGTCTCTGCCCTAGTAAAGCAACTCCCTCCTGGTACTGTCTTCCCTGCCATATCCTGTCAAGTACCTATGCATCCACCGCACACAATAAAAAGTCAGCCCCTACGACAAGGGCCCTTCCTCCTACAACCGTCTCCCCGCACCCTCGAGGCTACTGAGGGTGGAGATGCGACAGATATTGCGTATCTCGCGTTTATCAACGACGACGACGACGAAAATGACGGAGAGACGGAGCGCTTGGGCATTATCATGGTCACCTATCAAGACGGAAAGGTTGACATATACTTGGACGTTGAAAAAGTCGAGGCTCGATGGGAGAGTAAAACGGTTTGTGCGCTTGCATCATGTTACTCTACCCGCTTAATCGTGCCTTAGGACAGGGTCCTTGATCTTCCTATGTTTGCTGTCTTTGAGTCAATCGATCTTGGACTTTTGTCAATGCTCAAACGATCGACATCCTCGTCTGGAGATTCATTACTCGAACTGCTCCAAGTCAACCACCCAGTGTTACTCACTGATCCAATACACGACGACACTGTCTACGTATACCATGCATTCGGTGTTCACGCGCTTGAGTTTGGTGCCCTCCTTGTGTGTTTGGCAACGGCTCTACGCGCGGACGATGAAGACGGCTCGACTCTGAAGCAGGCTCTTGAAAAGTCTACGGGAACGCATGTTATTCCAATATTGGACACATTCTCTTTCCAGCGGCGGTAAGCAGAAAGACAGTTTATTCTTCTAAGCCGAACTTAACCTTCTTGTCACTTAGCTGCTCGAACCCAGTGATAGCAGTTTGCGTGCCTAACGACGTCTATCTGTCCTACAGTATCCTCATCCTTACCTCAGTCTTTCGCATCACCTCTTTCCCTCTCAATCTCCGTAATGACCTCTCGCTCTCGCAGAAGTCGCGCGGCTTGCGCCCTGACACTTCCTTGGAAGAACACTCCGAGCTCCTCGTGCCCGTCGAAGGGCCCTCTGCGTACGTCTCGCTCCTTGGTGATGAGCCCTTTGTTCCCTCACTTGTGCTTTCTCGACCCTCTGGACTTCCGAGCCACCCACACATGGCCGTTGGGACGGCGAATACGAAAGGTGAATTCATGCTAACTCCAGATACATTGCGTTACCTAAGCGCTACCGTTGAATCTTTTACCACCCAAATTCGCGAGATCCTACTCGCGCACTGCATCACAGAAGCTCGCGCCACGCTCCAACACACGGAGTTCGCACGACAACAGGCAAAGGCGCGCGAAATGCTAGCGCTGATAGACACGCTGCGGAATTCACGGTACACAGATACTCAGGCGAGAGTGGAGAGGATTGTGGCGAGACATAAAGAGTTGACGGGAAGACTGGATCGGACATTGCAGGCATTTATGCAGCAAGTGTCGCCGGAGTTGAGTGAATACGAGACGAAGTGGTTCGAGGAGCTCAGACGTATGAAGGCGGAAGTAACGGGTGCGGGGAGGTATGATGAAGGATCGTTGGCAGCGCGAACATCGCTGGTAAGGGCTGCGTTTAGTCTGTGTTTTTTTTAATCGCTGAACCCAGTGCATAACTACAGCTTAAACGAGAATACGAACGAATATTGCCCATCTTGAAGGAGATGGTGGCTCAAGAAGCTCGACGAAAGAAGCGTCTCTCAAACAACTCTCAGGACCTCGGTGTCTCCCAAGCTTTCGAGTTGGGGGAGCTTTCCAACACCGAGTACGTCCCCTCATTTTAGTCGTCACACGATTCTAACCGTGTGCAGGCATACTAAAATCGCAGAACTAGAAAAAGAGGTGGTGCAGATGGCTTCGAGGCTGGAGATATCGCTAGGTCGTCCGCCCTCGGAGCAAGACAAGACAGGAGGGAATGAGAAGGAATGTTGCTCGCCCTTCTGATCTGCTGTGGTCGATGTATATGAACTTGGAAGTGACATACTGTGATGAATAATGTTTAGTCTTCATGATCTGGCAAAGACATGATTTTCTTTCTTTTTTTTGAGAGACACGGGGAGCATGCACAACTGGCATGGCCTTGCTATGTATCTAGTACTGATTCTAACCTTAGCTGTCGGCTACCTATATTCCAGTTCTCGTATATTTTCAAATATATAGAATTTGAGTTGGGAAGTGGCGCGCACCTTCACGCCACGCCGCGTCGACTTGTTGAACATCGCCTCTGACACCGACCATGAGCATCTTCGGAAACAACAACCAAGGGAATCCGCCAGGCAGCAGCATCTTCGGCGGGGTTACTGGCACGAGCAACGCAAACACGACCGCACCTGCTAGCACAACAAGCATCTTTGGTAACACCTCATCCGCAACATCGAGTATATTCGGTAAACAATCGCCATCACCAGCTCCTCCGGCTGGAGGAGCTACTCCGTCGACTGCTGCAAGTACCCTCACCCCCAGCTTTTTTGGCGGCACTTCTGCAGCTCCTGTCACGACCAGCGCAACCGCCATACCCAACTTCTTTGGTGGTTCAGCTGCAGTCCCTACTGCCACCGGCACGCATACAGTACCTGCGACAACAGGAGCGAGCAATGCTGGATCCTCTTTCTTTGCTATTCCTCCAGCATCAGCTTCTCCCCAGACAGCAAGTCTATTTGGGGCTGCAGGCTCTACCAATGCAAATGCCCCGAAGCCTGGCTTGTTTGCACCGCTAACTTCAACCACGACGGCTACTACGACTGCAGGCACTACTCCTAGTGTGTTCGGTAGCGGCAGCTTGCTGGGTGCAAAACCGGCGGAGTCTTCTGCTAGTGCAACGACTTCAACGAAACCTCCATCCAACTGTAAGTCAGAGATCACTCATTCACCATGACATACCTATGATGCGTGGAATAGTCTTTGCTATCCCTCCTGTCACTGCCACGGCCGGCGCCACTCCAGGTGAGTCATCTCCATTCTACTTCGCAGTAGCAGAAAGCTAACAAGGCTTGCCTTTGCAGCTTCATTGTTCGGGAATGTGCCCAAGCCTGCAGGCGAGTCTGCTGCTGGAACAACGGCATCTGTCTCAGGTTCGAATGGTGGCAGCTCGTTTGGTCCTAGTTTGTTAGCGAAGAAGCCGGACATCATTCCAGGGGGCCCTACGCCCACTTCCACAACTTCGGCCGCAGTGCCTACGTTCTCGTTAGGTGGCTCTGCTACCATGCCAGGCGTAGCCAGAGATGCTACCTCTACGCCGACGACAACGTGTAAGAGTTTGAACCTTGGGTATTTTTCCGTGAATTGATCGTCTACCTAGCGACATCTACTAGCAGTGTGTTTGGTGTCCAACCGCAAAAAACGGATGGAACAGCTACAGGTATCTCTTACAATTTCCACGCTTCCTAGGACCTCACGTTGGCAATTTAGCTACATCGACTACCAGCTTGTTTGGAAGCAAAGACACCACATCAGAAACGAAAATCACAACTCCAGGTGCGCTTGAATTCGGTGTGTCCTGGTCTCAAATTCACATTGTTGTAGCCGTTTCTGGCGGGACCCTATTTGGCGCTAAACCTGGTACTACGTCAACTGGCACTTCAGGTAATCTGGGGTCACACTTTTTTACTCAAGTCTTACCGTAAACAGCCACCCTAGCGTCCTCTGCTCTAGCTCCAAAGGAGGGCGACAAATCAAGAGATGGTCTGTGGAGAGTCTTCATGTCGGCTGCTCGCTCACCGGTTCTCGTTTCTGACAGCCTCTCTCGCTGCGACGATTGCGGTTCCTCCCCCTTCCGTGCTAAGAGGAAAGACGATAGAGGAGATCGTCAATAAATGGTCTTCAGATCTTGAGACCCATGTCCGAGAATTCAACAGATTTGCAGGAGAGGTGGCAGTGTGGGATCGCGCTTTGATGGAAAATGGAAATAACGTGAGTCTCCTTTTTTGTTGACTAAGCGGCTCGTCACAAATGTTGACATCCGTCACTAAGTTGGCGGCGATATATAGTCACGTCCTTACTGTTGAGCGGGAGCAAAGTGACATCGAACAGTCACTTGATCACATTGAGCAACAACAAAAAGATCTCAGCTCAACCTTAGACGCCTATGAGCGGTCAGCTGACGAGATCCTCGGCGGTCAAGGTGCCAGTCTCCGGGCGCTCGATATAGGGCCTGCTGACACAGAGAGGGACAAAAAGTGTGTCCAATTGCTTTTAACCTTGTTTTTTTTTGAGAAATTGTGGAAGGACCCATGCTGACATTTCCGCTCGGGTGAACTTTGTAGCTATATGCTAGCCACTGAGCTACATGCTCATCTGGACGACTTATCGGCATCTCTCAGTCAGATGATCGATTCTGTTAACGGTCTATCGCTCGCACCAGCTGCGCAGGGCCTATCATCCCAACATGGCAACGACGACACTATCGTCCAGATTTCACAGATCCTGAGCAGCCACCTTGAGAGTTTGCAATGGGTAGACGGCGCTGTTCGTGAGATTGAGGGGAAAGTTACGGAGGTAGAAAGAAGGGTGAGGGACGCTGGTGTGAATGGCGCTCAATTGGGCAGCACCACAGCGAAGCCAAAGAGCTTTGGACTGTCCCGATGACGACCTACCACAGGCTATTATATTTCGAGCATGTTCCCCGCGCACGGGTTCTATTTGCGTCGAATTCAATGTGTTATGAAAATACAGGTTGCGATATTAGGTACGGTCCTCTGATATACTCCCAATGAATGATGTGTATGCTCCTAAATATGTTGAGGAAGGTCAAACTATATGGATGGGATGCAATTGTAGCGACAGATGTGAGATGTCGGAATTCGGATTGCGATGCCTGAATCACAGTTCTACCGGGCTAAGGAGCTTCTCGCACGAACACTTTCGCCAGCGTAGTATATCCACACTGGGAACGGAATTCCGATGACTATGGCAAGTCCTGCGAGTAGGGAGTTACCGCCACCGTAACCAAGAGCTGCGTACATCTGTGCCCCGAATAGAGGAAATGCAAAACCTAGTATAGAACGGAACACCTGTAGGTCATCATCAGCAAGCATACGTCGTTACGCTACAGGAAGACGACGTACAGAGGCAGCCGCAAGCGCACTGGCAGCGTATGTGAAGGTATCGACGAGATATAGTATAATTGGGAGGCTGTCAATTTATAGTTGAGATCAAAAGTCCGTGCAGGGTACCGCAGCGAAGTCGTACAATGTAGTCATCAATCCAAAACCAAAGATAGCAGTCCCGATGATGGGCATGATCCAATGCACTTGACCTTGAGCAGACCAGCCGTACCAGCTACAGATGAATCAGCACAGAACTCGACTGCGATTGGGACAATCTGCTTACAATAAACCGACGGGGACAAAGAAAGAGCCGAAAATCAGTGATGGAACACGCATTTCTGGCTTCCCTTTCCCTCCATTTTTTGAAGCCAGCTTGGTGTGACATTAGTAGCATATCTATGACGCGAACAAAAAGGGCATACATGGGCATAAATTTGGTCAGATATTTTAGCTCCAAAGATAGTAGCCAGGAGGAAGCCTAATCCAAGTCCAATGTAGGCCAAACCTCCGACACCAACGCTGAAGTGATACACCTCGGTGAAGAGATCTGGGAAAGAATTAGAATACAGCCCACTCGAGGACATACACTGCAAGATACCTGGGAATGTGGCAAACATCAAGTAGTAGATACCTATACGTAATAAGTGATTTTAGCTTGACAAACACCATGGAGGTGAAATTTGCGGACCATACATCCTAGAACCTACCCGTTAGCAATGCGACATAACAAATGTAGTTGTGACATACAAAGCCATGTACAGACTGAGGATGAAGCAGATGAAACTTTGCGTCAGAAGAATCATTGGTCGCATCAGATTGACCCATAGATAGTGCCATTTGCTACTATTTTGGAGTGTAAGGTCAGGATGAATTTCAGCAGTTTTTTCTGGGTCCGGAACGCGTTTGTCGCGTCGAAAGCGGATAACGGGTGCATATGTCTCTCTCAGAAGAGGGACCGCCAGGAGTGCGCCCAACCCACAAAGTGCAACGATCACCCAGAAGACATACTGTATGCCAACCGACTGGGCGATAAAGCCACCCATGACCGGTCCAATCGCAGGGCCTATGTAAGTGAGTCATGTGCTCAAACATTGAAAGCCGTATTAATCACCAATCAGAGGACCGAGAGTATACAACGCCATGGCAGATGCGCGATCACGCTCGGAGAAAAGGTCGCCGATGCACCCTCCACCGCAGGCTATGGGCGCACTGCCGGCAAACCCAGCTACAGTGAGTCGGGTCAGGAGGATGTGACTCGACATCCAACGTGCAACGCACCGAGGAAACGGAACCCAATGAGGGAGTTCGTGTCGGGTGCCAGGGCACAGCCTAGATTGAAGAATAGGAAAAAGAGGTTTCCTAAATGTAGTACCTATAGATTGTCAGGTTCCGTGCATACATCACTAATATCAACGTACCCATACACGACCATACATCTCCGACAAGGGAGCCAAGACCAATGGTCCAATAGCAAACGACAGTAGAAAGACACTCAAAGTGAGCGCGATAAGTGTCGGGTCTGTTATGCTATACTTCACAGCGAGATCAGGTAGTCCCGGAGCCATCATCGAACTAGCTAAGGGCGAGACAAAGGTGTAGAAGGATACCTTAAGATGATTTTGGTTGAGAATCAGTGGGCCGGAGGATGTTAGCTCACAATGGCCGTGGCTGTCCATTTCCTCGCTGGAGACCAGTTTCGGGGATTAATGGGGTCCTGTTCCCAATTGTCCTGCTTGTCTTCCGCTTTGTCCTCGAGCTTGTCGCCCGGGATTGCGAATTGCATGTCATCCCCCGTGAACTTCGACTGGAGGTCCTCTGCACGGACGTGTTCCTTCACATACGTGACTGAGGTGTCCGCAGAGATTGTTTGTTGTCGCGTTCGTGCCCGTCGTTCTTGTTCAAGACCAGCCATCGACGACGATGGGAAAAGGGCTATAGGACAGGCTCGAGGGGATTTGCATGAGTGCGAAAAGTCTTATATGGCGCACTGTCACGGTAGCATGGTGCATAATACTTGGTGACATTACCTGTTCATTGATTACGCCTCTTGACAGATTCCCAGCAGCTTGCACTGGTACTCAACACTGCTGACTCGCCGACCAGCAAATTCATGGGTGACCGACCTCGCCTTCAGCGACTAACGGTGTCCATGTTCTGCGTTACATGCTTGATGGCTCGTGCCAGTGGGGTTTTGATTTTGCGTCGGTAATATATGCGCCAGCGCTGCGTCCCATTCGCAGAGGGCAGCAAAATACATATATCCGACGGCCACCACATCATCGAGTATGCATGTCAGGTGGGCTGACACATGATGCGCCGGGCCAAAGATTGGTAAGTAATTATGGTCAGGATGTTTACATATAACATAGAAGACGGTAGTACCAGCCTGGGCTACACGACACTATACCTTCCTGCGACCGCGCTTGGGTTTCTCATCTCCGCCTGCAATGCTGCAGCTGAAGCTTCGATAAGAAGGCGCTTGATCTCCCGCACCGCTTGCTCCACCTGTTTGGGAAACCAGTCACCTTGCGTCACGCTTCAAACATAACCGTATACGTACCCGGAACTCCTCATTCGACTCCACGAGCAGATGGAGCTTCGGTGGACCTTCTGGCGGAGGTTCCTTCCCGGACTCGTAATAAATACCTACCAGTAATTCAGATCGCCGAGCAAGTACGATGTCAGCGGAATATACCCACCCTTGTTGGTGACTGAGGCACCTGTCATGTCAATGAGCTGAGTGACAGATATCAGTGCGCATTCGCCATTCGAGGTAAGTCTACGCACCTGAACCATGGTCTCCTTGTTCGTAACCCTCCACCTAGCTTTCTGGGGATAGTCGTTGATGGGTATGATTGCATGGAAATCGGTTGAGTCGGGATTGATTTTCCGTCCACCGCTCTCTTCGTGTTGTATTTGAGATTGAAGAACGAGCTTCATGGCTTTTAATTGTGCGTTAAGTTTCGCTACCACACTGAGGGCTTGTTTCTGGGCGGGCGAGTCCTTGCCCGCCCGATTGGCAGCCTCCTGTGCAGTCCTGATCTGGGCTTGTATCTTCTCCTCTTCCTTGGCATGAGCAAGACGGCGTGCAGCTGCCGCAGCTCCAGCAACGCCCAGCAGACCCTTTGATGAATCCGGAGCCGGTCCTCGTTTGATCTCGACTTTGAAATTACCAAATGTCATGTCATCACTGCCCGTGGTACCGCCATTCGCTGGCTTCTGACTATCCTCCACCTTATCCTCTTCCGGCTCACCATAAGCCTTGCGTTCTGCGCGGTCCTTGGCTTCTCGCTCTTTATCAAGGCGATCCAAACCCTTGCCGCCGAAGCCAGATCCAGCAACCTGCGCTTTCCCGCTTTTGACCTTCTCCAAGAATCCTGAAAGGGAAGCGGTCAGGAAACGTGCATCGCGGAGCCTGATGAGACGTACCATTCGCCAACTCGTCAAGTTCCTTAGGAGCGATGACGTTACTCGCCTTAAGAGCGCGGTAGATGTCAACTGAATACCTCTCCTGCTCAGGCGTGATAAATGTGATGCAAGTGCCCCTGTTGCCAGCACGTCCTGTTCTGCCAGCACGATGAACGTAATCTTCCATGTGGTTGGGAGCATCATAATTAATGACGAGCTTGAGTTGCTTCACATCTAGACCTCGAGCGGCAACAGAGGTAGCGATAACGATGGGAACGACACCAGACTTGAAATCAGCGATGGTAGAGTCACGATCCACCTGGTCCTTTCCCCCATGAAGTGACATGCACAGATACCCCTTCCGCATCAGGTCACGCAGGAGGTTGTCGGCAGCTTCTTGTCTGTCGACGAAGATAAGCGTGCGACATTCAGGATCTTCGTTGTACATCTGGCCCAGGATCTCCAGGAGTCGGTTGAACTTCGACTCTTCGGGGCGAACTTCGACAATCTGTTCAATCTCAGCTGCGACAACTGAGCGACCACCAACTGTAATTTCAAGAGGCTTCTGGAGGATCTTCCGAGCGAGTGAATCCATCTGTTTGGGGAATGTCGCGGAGAACAGGACCGTCTGGCGATCGGGTCGTACGTTGTTGACTATCTTCATCACCTGTGGCTCGAAGCCCATGTCGAACATTCTGTCTGCTTCATCGAGCACAACGTATGTGACACGTTTCAAGTTTGTGACGCGACCTGAGTTCGCCGTCAAAAGGTCGATCATGCGTCCAGGTGTGCAAACTATTATCTCGGCCCCCTTCTTAAGCTCCGCAATCTGGTCTTTGATTGGGGATCCGCCATAAGCGCACACAGCCTGAAACACGGAAGCTGTGAGTGCGAAAACTTACGGGCGTTACAAGAGGTCACCTACCCGCAAGTTCATCACCCTCAGGAAGGGCTTGCACTCCCGGTGAATTTGCACGGCAAGTTCTCGGGTAGGAGTCATAACAATCGCGAGCGGACCCTCCATCTGCTCAAGAGGTCGTTGATCTTTAATGTGCCGAAAGAGCGGTAGGAGAAACGCAATAGTCTTTCCAGAACCTGTCTTGGCTACACCAATAACATCTCTGCCAGACATTATTGCAGGGATGGCTTGGGCCTGAATGGCAGTGGGCGCTGTGTAGTTGAGTCGTTTGATGACGTCTAAGCTAAAAGAAAGTAAATAAGCCAAGTTACAAACGAAGATGTCCGGTACTTACCAGCTTGCGGGGAGACCAAAGTGGCTCCATTTCGTAACAGGTCTAGGGCAGTCAATGCCACGAATCTTGATGCCATCCAGCTCAAGACGTAGAAGGTCAGCCTCTTCGTCAGTCATAACCGCGATATCAGGGGGAGGAACGTAGAATTCCTTCCGGAACGGCTCGTACTTAACGCGAGAGTGATCAACCGCGGCGATATCCTTCTTCTTGGCCTTCTTAGCTGCAAGGGCCAGAATATCCTCGGGATTCAACTCCGTGGCGTCAAGCTCATCTTCTACTACTGGTTCTATGACATCCTCCCCACCGTCTTCAGCTGCGCGCTCATCAAGGCGAACTCGAGAGGAGCCACCCTTGCTGTTCATCTTCAATAAGTCTTCGGCGTTTACTTTCTTGACCTCCTCTTTTACGCCAGTCATGAACGCATCTAGGGGGTCAACTTCGTCATCCTCGTCCATGGCATCCGCCGCTTTGTTCTTGATAGCCTGGTCCATACGATTCGCTTCCTCGTCGTCATCGTCGACTTCGAGATCACCGACACTGGCCTCTCCGTCAGCCATAGTCATATCGACAGCAGGCATGTCACCGAGGGTTTCCAGCTTGCGCTTCGTCTCCACAGAGTCATCCATCACAGCAGCAGCAGATTTTGAGGTTTTGAGAACCTCTGGCTTTAGGGGAAGACCTTTCAAGCCGAGGCCAGTCAATGCTGCGCGGTTTAATGATGTTCCAACCTTCGTTGGTGCTGACGTCGGTAGGACTATTGACAGGCAAGACCAAGTGGTGTGAAATCCCGACAAAAAACTATAAGAGTAGTGGGTACTGACCTGGAGCTGACTTCCCGGCAAGAGCCATAGCCTTTGCTTTCGCCTCGTCAAGGGCTTTTTTAGCCTCGCGCTCTTTCTTCCATGCTTCCAATTTTGCTCGCTTTGCCTTGAGCTTTTCGTCCTCGGGTGGCGGGGTGGCTGCGGGGGTAGCACTGGGGATAGATCTCGTTGCTGACGGGGACGTTGCGTGACGGTCACGGTCCTTGAGATCTGGCGAACGTGAGCGCCGGCGGTCATCTCTTCTTTCGTCCCTATACCCCTCTCTCCGTCTATCATCGCGATACCTGTCATCACGATAGCGATCTCTGTCTCTTCCTCTGTCCCTCTCTCTCACTCTGTCCCGGTCTCTGTCCCTCTCGTCATCGTATCTCCTGCTGGGTCTTTGGGTATTTCGCCGAGTCGGCGAAGGGGACCGAGGTGAACGATGAGAAGGTCTTACCCTTTTGTTTGAACTATCCGGAGAGTACGACCTATCCCTGCGTGCCATGCTTTCAGGTGGAAGGAAATTGCACTTGGTCGTGGCAGAACAAAAAGGCTGTTGTTTGTCTCTGTTAGGATCGCAAGACACTGACTAAGCATTTTGTTACCCACACCTCATCATTCAGCGACGATGTCCAATAACCCCTTAGATCCTGCTGTGCTTACCTCTCGGCTTGCAGCTTTACTTCCTCCATCAAATAGCACCCTGACATCTCCTCAAGATGGTCTGGCCGCGCTTGTGCACACTGTTTTGTCGGCGCTTGCATTCCGATTAGTCGCCATCGACGACAACTCTCCTGCGAGACCCCACCCTGATAATGTCTTACCGGACGATTGGAACAGCAAGGGGCTCGTAGACAGAATTTTCAGATACAAGCACGACCAAAGCAGCCTCGAGTTTGTCGTAAAAGTCATCAAACTTGGGCAAAGGACATTAATTAATGCCATTGCTGTCGAAGTACGTAGACCCCCTTACATGTACTACCTCAATCAACTAGAATCCTAGAGCGACAAGTCTGCCTCCCTGGATGTGTCAACGAATGACTTTGTTTCGCCATCGTTTTATCCACACGATGTCTCCAAGTCCAATGCTGCACCGCTCGTCCATGGCTTCATATCTTCGAATCGCATAACAGATTTTGTCTCTCAGTTTAAACTTAAGATCGTGCAAAAGCTCATTCCTGGGCTTTGGAAGGAAGGATATCTAGAGGAGAGTGACGACATTTCCGCGGTCGCAGGACCTGCCAATCCTGTTCCAGCAAACGCCCCCCCTCCAGCTCGGACACGACCGATCACACCTCCCTCCCCTGAAGGGTTTCCTTACCGTCTTCCCTCCCACATCCCCCCTGAAAATCCTCTTGAAATTGGGCGCAGGGATTTGGAACCTTTTTCTGGTAATCCGTTCGCTCCTCCGCCTCTCTTCCCACCTTACGGAGGAGATGGGATGTTTGTCGGTCCCGGGCATCCAATTTTTGGATCCAGGGGTAGTAGGCCACACGATGTCAGAGGGCCATGGGGAGGAGACGGATATTTGCCGCCCATGGGAGCGCCACCTGGTGCACGTTTTGACCCCGTAGGACCTGATCCTGGTGCCTTCAACCCCAGCTTCGGAGGTAGACCCAGAGGTAGAGGGAGAAACGTCCAAGATCCCGATAACGATGAGTTCATGCCCCCTGGAGCAGTAAGGATCCGATTCCTGCGATGACAAGAAAACTAAATGATGACCACAGGGTGACATGTTTATGTGACGACGTGGTGGATGGCGAGCAATTCGAGACTAGTAATCCCTTTCTATGTTGCTTTTCATGTAAAAATGTGCATTGGCTGTCGTTCGTACCGCTTTTCCCCTTTCGATAGTTTCTTGCTTCTCTTTTTTTTTCTTTTTGAAAATTTACTCAGACCACTGAGGAGAAGACGAACTTCCAAATATGCATGGGGGTAAATACGTACTTGGAAGGCTGATTGATGATCAAGACCGTCACAAACCTCAGCACAATAATTTCTCCAATTCTGCACACTGCCATCGCACTGACTTCCATTCGATATGGGTCCTACCAGAGTCAACAGTCAACAGTCCCCAGCTTCCCCAACTCGCCCAAAGAAACCCGCGATACCGCCAGGTTTCATGGCAACACCCAGACCCAAGGCGAAACCAGTCACAGAGATGACGTTGCGGGAGCTGCGCGACCAGCACGATCGGAATGCAAGGCTACTCTCTTCATCGTATGTCCATTCATCTGTATGACGGGACTCCTATGGGGATGCCGAAGCTAACTGCAAGCTCGTGCAGGTCGGCTTCCACGTCCGCTCTCGTACAACGTCTCTCGATGGAGCAGACAGCCATAGAATCTCGTTTGGTTGAACTCGAAGGCGTCGAGGAAATACGAAAGGGCCTCAGGAATACGAATATCAATGCAGACGAGATAATGAATGTCGACGAACAGCCCGCGCCTCGTGTAATCGAAGCCAAACGACGGGCATTGTCGCGATATGTACGTGTGTCTAGATCGCATATTTGGGCTCATCGAACTCAGCACTTCACATGCAGGCGCCACTGGCATCAAGTAGCACAAATCACGTTGGCTCTCTTAGTCTACAGGAGGCCGTGGAACTAGAACAGCGAGCACATGCACAAGATCTGGCAAGGCAGCGGCGCGTGGACGACAGGAAGAGGCGTATCGGCCTACCAGCGAAGGGTGAAGTATTATCAAGACAAGAGATGGACGCTCGTATATGGGCATTTATGTAATTCTCATTTACTCTCCTTTCACCAAAGATACTGATGTGGCGCTTACAGGAACTACAAACCAACCGATTCTGATCTTGAAGACATGGACGAGGATGAAGAAGACGACGAAGATCCTTCAACTTGGTTCGAAGACGACCAAGACGATGGTATAAAGGGTCAAGACATAGTCGCGCCCGATGTCGAAGACCTGTCAAACATCATACGAGTAGACGCCAGTAGAATCCGCTATAGTACATTTTATGAACCACGAGATGACGACTGAGACGTCTAGCTAATGAATTATGTACCTCATGTTGCATGTCTAAATCACTGCCAGATATTTTGTACCAGATGCGGATGCTGCTCATAACCGACATTATACGGTTGCGAAAGAAGTGCTACCAACCCCCCCCAGTGTTCAACGGGCATGAACAGGACAACTCCTACCCCGTTGCAGCCAAGAAGACAGGCACGCTGTAGGCAATTATCAGTCTAGCGTTCTGGCCCTCCAAAGCATGAGATTCTGAAATACCGTTGTGGAAACTACAGAAACAGCTCAGGCGTGCAACGACAGATCCCTTAATAAATTCTTCCAGGCAGATGACACCTGGCGCTTTGTCAATGACATTCAAAGGTGCAGACCACGCGACCTACATTCAACTCCAAGCAACGCACTTTCGGCTGGTAGTTTATACACCAAATATTTAGCAGACTGAGCTGCAGAGCCTGTGCCGCCCTCCAAGCAGCATTTGACATGAGCTTCCTGGTCTACTGCAAGTCCCAAGTCAGCCAGGTTAACCCCACAGACAGGACACCTATGCTAGCCTTAGCCAGAACAACTATTGTAAACGGTCGGGACCTACTCTGCAAGGTCACTTAGCTGCGAGCTCGAACCCTGACGCGAAAGCTGTCCAGGAGCCATCAACCTGGCTTGATCTACGAAAATACGTTCCATAGCAGAGGATCCTGAGTTCTGAAACCTTACGGGAACAGTTGCATTAACCTCGTCGAAACAGGATTGGCAGACACGTTGCGACGAGGAGGACGCAGTAGACTCGGGGAAAGCGGGATCATGCACGATATCTGATGGATCCAAGAATGTCCTGTGAGATGAACAGCGGTCGCAAAATATACGACCACATTTTCGGCAATGCTATATCTATTGTCAGGCGCTGCTTGACAGGCAAGTTCTGAACACTTACATGCTGGCGATACCACAGCGCAACGTTTATTAGAACCGGGAGAACATCAAGAGATAACTGGAGACTCACTCTGCGGACTATAAAGTTAAAACGACGCCTGCAATGGTTGCACACTGAGACAGACTCGTCTCTCTCCCATCGAGCATGAATCTGATGAGGAGTTGGCTGCCATCCTGAATTAATCATTTTTTGAGGCGCTTCATGGGTGGGAACGCGGAACTCCGGAGCTTGAGTTAGGTGTGGCGTGAGGTCCATCGGCAGTCTAGAAGCCGAAAGAAAGCGATCTGCCGAAGCAGACCTGACAGATGGTATGTGGTCGGAGCGAGAAGGTGAGTATCCAGGGTAATAAAACTCTTCTTCTTCTTCTTCGTCGTCGTCGTCATCCTCCAACTCATCATCGGAGCCAACGATAAGTAAGCCCCTAGCACCGGCCGAAAGTCTCCGCCGTTCCAGCTCCCGATTGTAAGCACTCAAAAGCACTTCAGCCTGTGTTCTTCGTTCGGCGTCTCTGTCACCTACCACCAGCTTGTGAGCCAAAGTGAGATGAGTTAGAAAAACCCATGCAACATACTGATGATACCCTGGCGCAATTCGGTCGTGGCCTGCTCGAGTTTGGAAATTGCACGACGAGCCTCGTTTGCAGGGAGAGCCTCATCATTACTTTCCGTATATCGCGACTGATTTCCGACGAGGTAGCGAGCACGAGACACATAGTCTTGTCCGGAGATCGGATTGGAATGCATTAGATCCAGTTCCTGCCCCTCAGCACTCCGCGAGTCAGTCTCTTGATCGCTGGTGTCAGGGATCAAAGAACCATCAGGAGCCAGATGATACATTATCCCGTCAGGTTGCATAAAAGGGAGAGGCGGGATGTCAGGCCGGCGACGCATGACGCGGACCCAGCGTCTGCGACGTACCCAGGTCTGGGTATGCGAAGCTCTCGCAGTGGATGCAGAATGGGGAATAGTACTGCCACGACTAGGATTCCTGCCTGGGAAGGTCAGTCCTGCGGTCATTGCCCCATTGCCAGCCAGAATGCGTTCAAGCTGCTGGGAAGGCTCGGGCATCCAATCCTCTTCTGGGGCGTCGAAGCTCTGCGCATACTGCCATCCTGTCTCTGCGTCAACTGCGGGGTGGGTAACATCCAAAGTCCAGTCGGATCTGTCAAACAGCTAATCAGGAGTGGAACGCGATGACAGTTGTATCACTTACAACCAGAAGTGGCTCCTCTCTGCGTCCTCCGGTATAGACCTGCCTCTCTGAGAAGCATTCGGCAGCACCCATGGGTCCGCCAGAAGAGGGAGCCGCACCTCCGTTCTCCGCAACGCTATCAGTCTTATACCTGTCTCTTCGTCTGGAACGGGAAGGTTCAGCTCAAAAGGGACATGGCGGCCGCGCCTTCCAAGTCCCGATGCAGAAAATGTTGGTCTTCCCCCTGAAATTGCAAGTGTCTTCAGTCGCGTGTCGAGACGTTCATTCTCGTAAATGACCACGGGAATGGTTGTATGCACAGACAACGGGTTGTACGGAGCTGTAGTGCCACACCAGCGCTCTGTCTCGGCCTTCTGTAAAACCTTGCAAAACGTGAATAAAAAAAAAGCTCGCAAGTGCAACAAGCACGTTACTTCGCAAATCCAGATTTCAAATACGGCAGCAGCGGCGTCATATGCCGTTTCACCCCAGTTGTTTCGGACAAGAGGATTGGCTCCTTGTTTCGTAATTAAATATAGCACCACCGGAAGGTGTCCCTTGGACGCCGCATTCACTTAAGCACTTGATAAAAAGACGAACATGCAATAAGACAGGAGAAAACTGACTCAACGGTGTCCAACCTCCATTGCTTCGGAGGTCAACGCCCCGCACACCAGCTATTTCATTTGCTGCACCACCCGTCTCACACAGCCATTTTACGATGTTGATGTAACCCTGAGGTAAGCATTTTCGTGTTCATTCCAGAGATCAATGTGTATGCTAACTCACCTTCGAGCACGCATTATGTAGGGCAGTCCACCCATCTGCATCGCGAGCATGGATATCGGCCTTATCGGGTAACAGATACTTTATTATAGATATGTGGCCGCGGAGAGCAGCTTTGTGCAGGGCGGTCTACGCGATGGTCAGAATTGTGCATACAGAGATACATACTGGTAATTACCTCTCCTTCTCGGTCTTCCAAGTCTGGCATAGCACCACAATGTTCGATTACTAGAAAGATACGAGTTAGCAGTCAGAGGACACAACTGAGAACTCACGCCACTTGACGATGTGGAGGTAACCCCGACTAGCAGCAGCATGAAGGGCGGTTAAGCCTGTACGAGAAGAAGCATCATTTGCGAGTGCGAATGCTTCGATGTTACCGCTCTGAAGCGCGGTTGCGAATAATTTCTTTAGGAGGGCGAGGTCACCAGCTGAAGCGGCAGCAGAGAGGGCCTCGAGCTGTGCAGGAGATGGATGACCACCAACGAAATGCTCGCTATTATCGTAAAGTGTCGTATCTGCAGAACTTTCGGGATAGACAAATTCTTCATCGTCTTCATCGTCATCAGCGGGATACTCAAAGCCACCCTCCTCGTCGCTGTCAGGAGGAGAGACCACATTGTTCGCCGTTGGTAATAAAACCGACCTTGTGCTGAGGTGTCAGAAACGCAGTAAGATAGACAGTGTCCCTTTAACACGTACTCTCCTGAGGTCTGTAGTATTCTCGCTGGGGACATGGTCGTACTACACTCGTGCGTCGAAGTAGTTGTTTCTTCCCGTTACGCGTGAGACGAGACTTCCTCTTTTAGCATATACAGCTACAATTATTATTTAATTAACTAATTAACTAATGGATCATCCGTCTGCATCTTGTTGCTCTCGCAGTAGTGGGACATTGCGGATGAAAACAACATATTCATCAGGATCTATGAAGCTAGATGGTCAATGATTCAGCTTACTGGTCGTGGTAAAGGATAGCTTTGTTCTGATGAGAAATGACGTGCTTTCAGATGGTTCATCAGTGCCTACTACGATAAAAATGACCCTCCTTTCGATTCGCAGTTACATCTCCCGAAGTCTCTTTCGTCGGGCCAGTTCTCGCCTGTTGTCGTCCAGTACAACCAAGGCCAAGACAACTAGGTCAACGAACAGCGAGTCGATGGCCGACGATCGCTCGAATCTCATCCAGTTCTCTTCTCGTCTCCATGACGGACGGGCGTTGGCGCAGGATGTCTGGTCGATATTCAAGTGATTCATGATTGTGTGCGGTCTTTCTTCCGTTCTTATCTCTACCACACCCAGTGCTGCAAATCTCCCCCCTGATTGCATCAATCTCGGCCAAGGCTACATGAACTTCCCTCCTCCTCTGTGGGTCACAGATGCCGCGGACGAGGCCCTCAGATCGCTCTTGCCAAATCATTATTCTCACCCGAAAGGTCGCATACGCTTGCGCCAAGCAATTAAAAACTTCTATGAAGGGTCCTTCAACAGATCCCTCGATGTCGAGACCGAAATTCTGGTCACGAGTGGTGCCAATGAAGGTATCCCCGTTTTATCTTCATAGCATCACTGAGTTGAAGAAAATGCCAGGGCAATACTCCGTCTTCACTGCTTTTTTGGAACAGGGCGATGAAGTGATCATGTTCGAACCCTTCTTCGACCAGTACCTTCCTTCCGTCACTTTCAACGGTGGAAAACCGGTTTACGTTCCACTTCATCCTAATCTAGAGGGCGAGAGACCTAACAGTAGCGAATGGAGGATCGACTTCGATGAACTGCGGTAAGCGTAACTCTCGTGAAAGGAACGCAAGTGTTTGATACCGGATGAAGGCGGTCCATTACGCCTCGAGCAAAGATGATTATCCTCAACACTCCCCATAACCCTGTTGGTAAAGTTTTTTCTAAAGAAGAGCTTGAGGAAATTGCAGTTATCGCGGAGGAGTTTAATTTACTCGTGATGGCGGATGAAGTGGTAGGTTCCTGCGTAATCTTGCATAGTCTTGTCTACTCATAAACGGAAATTCCCATCTCAGTACGACTGTCTCGTCTACGATAACGAGGAGCACATTCGTTTTGCCAACTTACCAGGCATGTGGGACAGAACTGTGACCGTTCTTTCTGCCGGTAGTAAGTGCAATGCTCTCCTGTCAATTTCACCCCTTTTATTTGTTATTGGAAGAGGCGTTCGCCGCGACAGGTTGGCGTGTAGGCTGGCTTATTGGCCCTTCATCGATCATTGGGCCTACCCTTGCTGCGTGCACACGTATCGTATTTTGCACCAACTCCCCTCTGCAAGAGGCTGTAGCAACAGGTCTCGAGCAAGCTCGTTCCCGCGGATTCTTCGAGCAGCAGGTCAAGGAATATCAGGAGAGGCGTGACGTTCTTTTGGCTGCATTTGATAAGGCTGGTTTGAGGTACAGTCTTCCGGAAGGCACATACTTTGTGCTTGTGGTGAGTACGATATCGGAGTCGCAGATGTGTCCTTTCATACTCGGTTTCAAGGATATTTCCGGCATCAACTTCCCAGATGATTATCCTTTCCCAGAGTCTGTCCGGGGAAGGGGCAGGGATTTCAAGTGAGTGGCCTTTGAAGACGCTGTGGCCTGTACCGAGCGTTCTCCTAGAGCATGCTGGTTTATTGCGATAGAAGTTGGCGTCTCTTCCATCCCGGTTAGCGAGGTATGCTCCCAGCTATCAAACGCGTTCGAAGAAGGAGCTAACTGTACGGGTAGTTCTACTGCGAGGAACACTGTAAAATCGGCGAAAGCTATGCTAGATTTTCGTTTTGCAAGGATGTGGAGACTCTCAAACAGGCCGGAGAACGCCTTCAGTCTATAAGGAAGTACATTGGATAGAACATGATCGGTGCTACGACAATTTTCACAGAAATCCTACAGGGTTTTCAACATGAGCGTGATGTAACCTACTAATTTGCCTCGAGTTCGTCGACGATGCGGGACAACATCTCGTCCTGGGAGAGATTGTGTGGTACGTCGTAGTAACAGGGATTGCGGATGACTCGTTGCGCAAGGAGTGTAAACGAAAGAGCCGCAACCCCATCCTCCTTATCGCACAAGGTCCCATCTGACCTGCTCTGCCTGTACCACCTCCTCAGCACATCCGCCTCCAGCAATTGTGATTCCAAGGGTAACCCATCGTTCAGAAACTTATTAAATGTTTCCCCAGCCTCAGTAGGACAGAACAGCACGAACCGTCCCGGCGCACTCTGCCGAGCCGCCCGGCTCTGCATCCGCACGATTTCAACGAGAGCATAGTCCCTTAACTGTCGCTCGGATCGGGACGCCTCAATTTCAACGTATTGGGTGCCCATGACGACAACGACCTCCGCGCGGACGGGGAGGTCCCAACAAGCTTCACGCGATACGATGAGAATGCGAATGACGCCTTCGGCAAATAGCTGCAGAATAAGGTTGCGATCTGCTCGCAAGATCCCAGCATGGAAGAATCCAATTCCTCGCAATATGTAATTCATCAGCGTCCGATCTTGCAGTCGATCTAGACGGTCCTCGACGTATAGAGGAGAGACGGAATCTGGGAGGAATCCTCTCTCGTCGACAGATGCTAGCGCACGCTGTGTGATTAAGTCCCGTGCAACAACCTGGCAGTGTCCTCGCGAGGGTACGAAGATGATACCGGATTCGAGGGGTTGAACGCCCTGCAAGGAAGTGTACGTGGGTTTCGCAAGTGCTTTGAACAATGCGCCTGAATACGGTATGGTGTATGTCTGTATGGAAGTGTTGAGAGACTGTTCACCGTCCATGGGCAGGAAGCTGTGAAGGCCCATGGAATCCACATCCAGCCACGATGCAAGGTCGGTCGGATCATTAAGAGAGTAGGATAGTCCCACATATCGCGTCGGGGAGTGCTGTGCCGCATGCTTTAACAGAGCAATTGCGAGTTCGTATGTAGAATCTAACTGTTCCAAATTTTCACATAGCACGAGATTAGGATAGTCGGAACTTTTGCTAGGTCGAGCATGATGAAAGCTCTCAAGAAGAGTCGCAGAAGAGACCACCCGTATTAAGTGCCTTTGCGGTACCTTGAAATCAATGGTGCCCGTGGCATGCTCCAGTCCAATACCAGTAACCTTGGAGACAGTAGACAGTTCGGACATGGTTTTCACTGCTACGGACCGCCCCGGCGTAACAACCAATGCCCAAGAGGGTGAGGATGACTGAAGAAGCGAGGTCCTGTAAAGGTGTTCATATTGAGTTCGTGACATGGACAGAACTGATGTACCACATCAACAAATGCGCCAAAAAAGATTTTCCGCAGCCGCCAGGCCCTGAGACCAGGATGTTTAACTGGGTGTTCATAAGACTCCAGAACACCTGCGTCTGGATCGCGTTGAACTCCTGGAACTGGAACTGGAACTGAGAAGAATAGATATTCTCCAAGATTTGGAGGTGAATTGACGAGCGAGGGAGGAAACCAACGTCTAGTCGTCGTGTATGTGAGTAAGAGGCAACAGGTAAATGATCCAGTGGGACAAGCAGCTCATGATCTACCCCCAACCACTTGTCGGAGACAATGCGAATGCTTATTGATGACGGAGGGCTTTCGGCCGATACGGAAATAACGAAATCCACGTCTGCTGCGTTCATAGACTCCCGGAGAAAGAGGTGCTTGATCTGAAATATCTTCTCGCCTTCCTGGTCTTCAATCCATAACCAGAACGGTTCGAAAGGACCATGCACCTTTGAGTTCCAAGTAAAGGTCCTGGTCACCGTGGTTACCACCCTCAACATGTCTGACCCAAGAGGACGCAACGACGCCGACAGCTCAACGGAGGGAAACTGCTTGGCTGCAGCAAGTAAAGCTTGACCTTGGCGTTCGTTCAATCCGACGAGTCCTCCGAGCTCAGCGGCGCTCATGATAGCGAGCTCTGCTGGTGAATACTCCATCTGCGAGCGCTCTAGACCGTATATGATCTCTGTCTTCAGGTTCAATTGTTTGAGCGGCTCGTCGAAAGGCCACAACCGCTTTTCTACTGCTTTACTCATACCCATGAGTGTCGCTGAGGCGTTAGCCCATTTTCGACTGATAGCAATCTCAAACAAAGCTCGTATGATGCGTCCACCATTCTGCGTTATGTACGCAGAATCGGACATCAGCGAGAAGTCTCGGATAGACAACCGCGAGATGGAACTCTGCAGGAGTATGTTGACTTTTCCTTGATTCGTATCGGCGCCTCCCTAAAAAGTCTTAGTACAGTAAAAATAGGGTCTGTGCTACTCACTGGAACATCGCAATGGATGCATTCCCGGAGAAGTTCTAGCTCTTTGACTTCGGGTTCTCTAACTTGAATTTGATTGAACTGAGGATCTCGTTGATCAACGCTACGTCCGTCTTTGTGGGAAAAACCGCACCTCCGTACTCATACTCAGCATAACAAGAACATCCGCTTCAGTCATTTTTGACCTGAATTTTGATTCAAAAATTTCAATGGATTGGTGGCGGATATAGTATTTAGCTGCTATGCGTCCCAAGTCTTTGATCGAAAGTGCTCGCGTTGTTTCGTCAAAGTCGATCATTGATAGTGTTGTCAAAGTGCGGGCGGCTTCAGTGATTAACATCTCCCGTTGTCGAATAAGCTGTGGATCATCAATGACCGCTTCTCTCGACACACCTATTCTACAGTCAGCCTCCGCAACATTTTTCATTGCTTCGCACTTACCGTATTGGAAAGGGTTTTTGCGCATTCGCACGAACAAATATGTGTACCCAAGCCACCGTACACCATCTTCAACACTGCCGACCGTCCCAAGGGCTATCTCTGCATTCAGGGCATCCACCATGCCCATGTTAAACCTGAAGAATTTCAGCTGAAGCATCTGGTACTTAAACTCACGCGTACTGACTTTGACTCAATTGGGTTCTACGTTATAGTTTAGTACATAATTCTTCAGAGCTTCCAGAAGACTCGCCTGCGAAGCCACAGCGTCAAGATAGTGTTGGAGCTTGTCTTCTGTAGTGCAGATGTAACCTTCTCCACTTGATTCGAGTCCAGGGCGGCCGGCGCGACCGAACACCTGCAAGACGTCCATAACCGAAAGGTCAACAGCGCACCCTTTTGAACTGTCGTAGACTTGGGTACCCTTGATTATAACTGCGTTCCAAGTCAAAATGTTATGGAAACCTTGATCAGAATACGCACCTGCATGAGCGGGCAAGTTCACACCCCAAGCCAGCGTTGCAGTACAGCATAAAACCTTCGTGGTGTCATGCTCCTCCGTGACCCTAAGAAATGTAGAAAATACCTTTATTGCCCTGGCATGAAACATTTTTTCCATCATGCTGCGATCAGAACGCAACATTCCCGCGTGGTGTATGCCGAAACCTTGCTCAAACAACTGCTTCATTTCCACGTTGCGAGACTCGCTGATCGTTCTACGGAAAGACTGCCACTGCGGATGGTCTTGACAACTGTAATCGAGAATCGTTCCCTCGATTGTAGCGGCTTCTTTAAGGGACAGCGCTGCATTGACAGTCTCCTTGCGAGCATGGACGAACACCATGACTTGGTGGCCTTGTCGGACGAGTTCTGACACTTTTTCAAATGTCACCCGATCAAGATTCTTCTTTGACTGATGGCTACCGGGTTTCCCTTTGACTCCCATGAAATGTTGCTCAAGCGGGACCGGCCGGAAGGAGGTGTCGAAGTAGAACAGTCCGTGGATCCGAGAAACACTGGGTGGCGGTGAATAACTAGCGTATCATATGCGCCAATGACACTGACCAAAGAAAGTCCGCGACATCGATATAGTTGGGTAGAGTGGCACTCAATCCCACTATACGGATTATTGACTGGCTGGACTCTACCTGGTACAATTTGACTAGTCTGCAGAGCAGCTTGAATCAAAAGCTCACCTGTCGCTGTGTTCGAGCTACGATAGCCTCAACAACAGCACCTCGTTCCTCGTTCAGTAGGTGAACCTCATCGATTATGAGTAACTTGAGTTTCTGTAGTGCCGAGTAAGAATGTATATATAGAGAGAGAGAAAGAGAGACGAACGGACGCTAGCTCGCCCTCGCCAGTTGGCTTTCGAGTGACTACGTCCCATTTTTCCGGGGTTGTAACAATTATTTGAGTCTGCGCAATCTCAGCCTTCGTAAGCTGCATGTCACCTGAAGAAGATAAAAGTAAGTAGACAGCGAAGATCATGGCCGAGAACAAACCAGTCAATTCTCTGACTTCAACAGAAAGCCACTTCAAGCGCCTCCCTAATTTCTGCACAATTTCTGAGGCAAGAGCCTTCATAGGAGCACTGCAATCCTACATCAGCGCATTTAGGGGCCTTCCTCACGACGGCTTACACATAGATGATTTTCAAACTATCGCGATTGATAGACGCTTGTATACCTGTCCCTGGGGGACCCGCGGAACTGTATTGATTAAGGACTCGCAAGATGGTTAACATCGCTATGTCGGTTTTGCCCTGTTCATTGGTTAGTATAACTAGCGACGGAAGAGACAAGGGACTTACAGCACCAGTTGGTGCTTTCATGTTAAAACATGAGAACAGGGAATCTAGTATGACATTGAGGACTAACCGCAAACCAGCATGTTCTCGTTGGTCCGATATGCGGTGTGATACACGATAGATTGGACCCTGTTGAGAGAGGTGTAGCCCTGAAGGAATGTAAGCCCGTGGCGCGATTTGAAGTCATAGGACGGACAGGAAATGACCCCTTGACCAACCCATCGAGTTCGGAGACAGGGATCAGACGTTCTGATTCGCGCGGTGGGACTACCTTAGCAGGTGGTATGATCACTTCTTCGTAGTCCTATAGCGAGGTGAGTAAGTAAGGATGCGCTCGATTGATGGGATCACCTCATAGACATGCCGAGCTGTGCCAACGGGAAGCATGTACTTTGAACCTAGATGCGATAACACGCTTCCACCCCCCACATTTGACCAAGAGGTATAAATATGAGGTAGGTCTTCTGCCGCTTCTTGCTAGGTCATCTTAGCAAGTCAACTCGTTCAGAATCAGGACAAGACACACGGCAGTTCCAGTAAACAAAGGTCGATTTGCATTAGCTCTTAGTGTCTCTCTAACGCGACGCCGAGCGTCTTCAGATGCCAGACTGACGTAAGTCTTTGCTAAGGTTCCTCCACTCAGTATAGAAATATCGAAAGAAACAAGGAACCTATACCAGATGACCACGACAGCTCACCGTTGCGGTTTGATCTTCCACCAGAATGGAGATAGTGAGAAAGCTAGTATCCATCAGCACGACGTGGCGACCGCATCACGCAAGAAGACACGGTACTAACTTGTTTCGCCGCAGAGGCGCGTGACTCGAGCAGTTTCGCACTGAGCTCGAGATCATCGAAGCCCACGAGTTCAGCTACCTCGGCCGATAGGTCATCATTTGCGCGTGGGCCAGAAAGCAAACCCGCGAGAACCTCAACATGGTCCGACCTAATCTTGCTGATCGTTTGCAATCCGGCTTCAGTGGATCAACAAGACACATTTCAGACACATGGGTTCACCTTATTATGCTCTCTACTACATTCGACTGAGTTGATTGTGACCCACGATCTGGAGTAGAGCCGAATAGGTCCAGGAGGGTAGTCGAGCGGTCATCGGACAGAGATCCATCTACGACGCGCAGAGGACTTTCTGAACCATGGATTTAGTGCACTTCTTAGCCGACCAGGTATCACTGCACACCCTCACCGTCCTCGGACGCCTTTTGGCTTAAGGGTCAGCCGATTTTGTACAGCGATCAGTATCAGGGATGGAATGGAAAAGCACATATACACACCGAGTCCAATCGACCAATCCTTGTGCTTTGAGGTCATTCCCAGCAAACTCTCGGGAAGAAGTTAAAGATTCCAGATGCTCTGCAAAACCTGGCATTTCTGAGCTGACGTCCTGAATTCTGTTTCCAATGGGAGGATTAAAGATCGAAATAGATTTGGTTCGTAAAAAGAGCTCTAGTAACTTGTAAACAAAATAGCCTTGGTGCTTGTCAGTTTAGTACAACTCTTGAACTCACTGGCCCGCGCGCTCACTCTCGTATAGGTTCTGCTCGAATGCCAGTGATACTATGGTCCTCTTCAAGGAGCTCGCAGGTATTTTAGTCAGTGGGTGAGCGTTGCAACTTAGTGCTACATAACATAGTAAGTATAGTACTGAGTTGGTTTCAGAAAGAAGCTGAAGCAGCCCAAAGGTTTAACTACTTATTGTCCTTTTCAGGAAAGTTGGCGCCGTGAGAAATTTATGTTCAAAACACCCTTCAACTCGGTACTTGTGTATCTCCTCAACGCCCACCTGGAATTCATCAGCGACGACACCATTCGACTCGGATGAGTGAGGAGAACAAGATCCACATCCACCGATACCAGTAAAACGATACTGTCAAAAGCCAATATTTCGGAAATTCGGGATTAGGTACGGCTTTTGCAAATCCCTGCAATACCGACTTTTTGAAACCCCGCACAGTTATGTCCGGATATCATGGAATATATTCTCCCTCTTTTTCTGGGTTGATTGGTATCAATACCGACGAATTCCGCGCAGGTGTTGATGAGATATGAGAGGGCCGAGGGGGAGGTCGTTTTTGATATTTTTTCTCACGGCGCCAACCTTCCTGAAAAGGACAATAATTACATCCCTCATAATGGAACCACCTTGACGAGGTTCAATCTCTACTCTCTGAAGCCTAGAAATTATAGACACGGAAATATCATCTTGCAATATGCTTAACTACAACCGGTGGGGCCCTGAATCAAGGTCAGTACATTGGGCTCCTTGGTGTTACTGCGTTGAGGAGAATCCGCTGTGCCACTGGCCATTGCTCGCGTCCAAAGGATGGTATTTGACCTTTTCGACTATGGAACCTACTGCCCATTGCTCGCTGTGACGAGTCGTACTTATCGCACAAATGTTGGCGTTTCCAAACACCTATTGGCCGAGGCTAATGATTAAACGACAAGGGACCCAACGTGAGTCCGCTTCATGATGTCAGCCCAGCCATCTAACGGACAGCATACATGATGGTCACCATACGCACCCAACATTGATTACCGGTCGTTATCCATGCTTATGAGGGTGGCGCCACACAATGACGGTATCATAGCCAGTGTCGAAGACAATGAATGCTCCACAGGTGCTGTGAGGCGCCCTTTTAAAATTTTGGACAAGCTCTGATACGTACTCTCCATTCCTACTTACAGGTTGGCCGGGGGTTGACGTTACGTGAATGCTGCTGGTCCCCGTTCTCGTCGTAGGCGCTTAGCGCACAGTTTTGAGCGAGATGCGGTCAAGTGGCGTTCTTATTCGATCCCTGACTGTCATTCAGGATCAGCTAGGATCAGGCGTGACTAGATAACGCCGCTGACTCGACGATCCCATGACTGCAGGCCCATGCTGTGTTTGAGCGCCAGTTCAGCCAGTTCACTATGCGAAACAGCAGGTCAGCCCCACCACACACAATCGTATCGCGATCATAGCCAATTATATCACATATGTATGTGTCCTCACATCTGTCCTCATATGCCTCGCCCAGTGTGCGGTGGATCCCACATCTTCACTATCGCCAAGGTCGCTCAAGGCTCCGAGACTCTGTTGTGCGAAAGGTGTGAATCTGAGGTAACTGGGTGAGTGACTGGGCTATTAATATTAATGGTGAACGTCATGAACCGTTGGAGTGGTTCCCCATTTTATCCCTTGTAGGTGTTGTGACCAACCCTTTGGCTCAAAAAAATAATTTCTGCGCGGTGGAGCGCATTTACTTGACCAAGAAATTCGTGCCTGATTACAAGTACGGTTAGATCTACGTGAGAAGAATAATCCTTGGACGTTGGCATTATTTCTATCGGTCGTTGCGCGAGTCTGGCTCAAGCTGGCTCGTCGCCTGGATCACTGCCGTGCCTTGGACATGTACGTCACTCTCATCGCTCGTCGGAGTGACGTTTGTTTGGCAAAAGCTTTGGAATCAAACAACCTCCCAGACGTTTCAGTTCTCATGTTTTGTTCCTTGCCCCATTAATATCCGCCTTTCCGTTGATATCATAGGGCTCACGTGCCTGAGCGGCAACGCATGTTGTCACGAACCTCCCAGCAGCTGCTGCCTTCTGCAGTCGACTCCCTTATAACCCATACCAGACACAACCCATACTCCCTGATACCCCATACTTTTTTGGGTCTCCCAAGTTGGTTCGTAGTAAATTCGTACCTCTGGTAAAACCCATACTCCCTCAAAACCCATACCTCACGGCGTCTCCTGAGGGGGTATGGGTTATAAGGGAGTTGACTGTATATAGCACATGGCCGGAAACTATCTCCCATGTCACCAGCTCACTCCTCGGCATCCGTCGGCAGGATTCACCGCTACGTAACGCGTGTTCTATACCGTACCCTCAAACTCCACAATCAGCTGCTGCTCCATCGCTTCGCTCAGCACCCCGAAACCGGCCATTCTCGCCGTTGGTCGTATAAGGATACCTGGTAATGCTGTCCAACATCAATCCCCACCAATTCCGCCCCCACCTTCACTCTGGGCCATCGTCACCATGTCCAATTTTGACGCTAGTCCTGATCGTGGCGAGAAGGCGCAGGTCGAGCACACCAAAGTCACCCTTCCCCCAAATGATGAGATTGACTCGTATAAGTTGACCCTCCGTGGCCGGAAACTAACAGCGTCTTTGGCTTTCGTTGCTGGCGCTGGATTCACCCTGTTCGGGTATGTCTGAAGTGCCCAGGATGTCCTAATGGGTGATCAATGAAATTCCTGCTTCAGCTATGACCAAGGTGTCATGTCAGCGTTGTTGACAGCAAATCAAGTCCGTGCACTCTCCCTCTCCGCCAGTAGCTGCTGACAGACATGAAACCCTCCAGTTCGAGAAGGTGTTTCCCCAGGTGATCGTTGATACGAGTCACCCAAATCATGCCACCCTTCAAAGTTTCGTCGTCGCTATATATGTGCGTTTTTCACTTCATATCGGACGTTTATAGACTCACCCTGACTCCAGGAGATAGGTTGTCTGATTGGTGCTTTGTCCAACCTTTGGGTTGGTGACCTTCTGGGCCGCCGTCGGACCATAGTGCTAGGAGGATGCATCATGATTATCGGTGCCATCCTTCAGACAACGTCGTACAGCTATGCACAGCTTGTGGTGGCTCGCATCATCACTGGCCTAGGGAATGGGCTGAATGTTTGTCGAGTCCGTTCAACGACTCTCCCGAGCTAATACCTTGCAGACCTCTACTGTGCCCAGTTATCATGCAGAATGTTCACCAGCTGCTAGACGAGGCAGCTTGATCATGATCGAAGGTAGCTTGATCTCGTTTGGTATCATGGTCTCGTGCGTGCACACTTCAACTAGCTTATCCAGTTATTGCTGACGCTCCAACCACATAGTTACGTAAGTTTTGTCACTTGGCTATCCATCAAGCTCTCACCGTTCTATTGATGTCTAGTGGGTTGATTTTGGGCTGTATGTGCTTCTCAATCATCGCACTAGTCGTCTTTCAGTATTGACGTATTTCTAGCTACTGGGCGTCTTCATCCTCGGCACAATGGAGAGTTCCCATTGCCCTTCAGATTGTTTTCGCTTTGGTAATGATTTTTGGCATGGGTTTTGTAAGTCTCTATGCACGCGCCATCTACACTAATTAATCACTATGGATTTAGCTTCCAGAATCACCGAGATGGTAGGCGTGATAACCTCCAGCTGGTTTTAAGCTGCTCTGACTTCAATACCGTGGATCCAGGCTCGTGAAGCACGGTCGCAATGCTGAGGCTGTGGCCGTCATATCTGCGTTGGAAGACAAGCCAGTTACGGACTCCGAGGTCCAAAGAACATACCTTGCAATCCGTGAAACCGTCGCAATCGAAGAGTTTGGACTTTCAGGAGCACAAGACATGGACGAGACCAAGCAAGAACCAAAATCGCGTGCTCAGCTAAAGGAGCTTTTCACTGGTGGCCGCAGCCAAAACTTCCGGCGGGCCTCTTTGGGTGTTATCAACCAGTGTTTCCAGCAGATCAGTGGTATCAACCTAATTACTTAGTATGTCTTTGACCTTTGCCTTTGAGACATCGACTGATCACAATTGGATGTGTAGCTATGCGGTCAGTACGGTTTCATATTCTCACTTCGCGCATTAAAGCGTGCCACCAGACGATACTGTTCCAACGGCTCGGCCTCTCTGACACGACGTCTCGCATCATTGCTGCTGCCAATGGAACCGAGTATTTTATGGCCTCTCTTGTTGCTATCGTCCTGATCGACCGTGTTGGGCGGCGCAAGCTCATGCTTCTGGGTGCTGTTGGACAATGCATAACTATGGTTCTGCTTGCAGTGCTCGGCAGTCTCAAAGGAACAGCTGCTCAAGTAGTCAGCTCAGTGCTCCTATTCGTTTTCAACTCATTCTTTGCAGTCGGCTGGTTGGGTATGACATGGTTATACGTACGTCTGTTGGATTTAAATCTGCGCCCTCACCGACGTCTCCTTTAGCCCGCTGAAATTGTGGGCCTGAGAATCCGCGCTCCTGCGAATGCAGTCAGCACAGGTGTGTAGAAGTGCCTGTCCAAAATCGCTTGCCCGTTGACGGCCACTACAGCGTCGAACTGGACATTTAACTTTGTGGTTGTGATGATCACTGGCCCGTCTTTCAACAACATATCTTGGAAAACGTACATTGGTAAGCTGCCCCCACCCGTGGTGATGTGCATGACATCGATCTCGCTATCCAGTCTTTGCCGCTTTGAACGCATTCATCGTACCTGTAGTATACTTCTTTTTCCCGGAAACTGCTGGACGTTCACTTGAAGGTAACATACATCTGATCGTGGACTGAGCGAATACTCATCCTCACTCTTGCCAGACATGGATGTCGTCTTCGCCCTGGCCTATAATGAGGGTGTCTCGCCGGTCACAGTCTCCTTGAGGAAAGATGTACCAATTGCTGGTTCTGCCGAGGCCGACAGAATACTGGGCATCCAGTCAAGTAGCGTGACCAGCAGCAGGAACTCTGGCGAAGAGGAGGGACAGTAGAAGAGACGGATTATGACAAGCGAGTGAACTGTAAATGTATATACCACGTCATGAAACAACGATAAGAAACGACAAGCCGATCACCGTCCAGCTTGAACCCTGGCCTGCCTTCTGCACTCCCGTTCAAATGCTGCCATATCTGAGTACCATTTAAAATCTCGGGCAACACCCATCTTTACAGCTGGCTTGGCCGGCGATTTCAAGAAGCCCATGCGGTGAAGAGGCCAGATAATGAAGCTCAGCTTTGCGTCGACCAACGCCAATGGAACCTGAGCGGCGAGCGTCACACCATGAGCAGAACTTCAATGAAATGTGATGTAAGATTTACTGGCCCAAAGCTGTTGCTGTCCAAAGTACGGAAAGGCTCGTCGCCTTCCGTAAGTGGCTCATCAACATGTGTTGAGCAACTATCATGCTCTTACCTTCGACCCATACATGACCCTCTGGGATAACTTTCTCGGGTTCTGGGTAGGGAGGTAGAGTTTTCACGGTGTCTTCTTGGACCGCAATAACTCTCTTGATGATGACCTTCTTGTTGTCAGTGGGGTCCCTGCACGAGTGAAAAATTCAGGGTTGACAGCCTGGCGGGGACCTCAAGGAGCCAACCTGAGTGTCACAACGTCTCCCTTCTTGATCGGTCTACCCGCAAAGACGCTGAAACGGTCAAGTACAACGATGTCGTTCCACGCGGACGTGTCTGGATTGAGTGTAGGCTATCTGACGAGAGGTCAGAAGACCAGAGGCCAACACCACTTTGAATCGTAACACAGAACCGACCTGCATGCTCCTCCCTTTCACTGTCTTGACCGTAAAGCCAAACTGAATAAACGCTATCCCTATAGGAAGCCAATACAAACCACGAAGGGTTCGCTTCGTTGCATTTGGCGCTGGTGGCTCTTCGGTGCTTGACACGCGAGAGTGCTTGAGGACCGAATGCGATCGAGTGAGGTTGTACATCCTCCAGAGTTGAAACCTAGTAGCGCTCATGATTGGGATTTGAAGTCGGTGTCGATCTGAGGGATGTAGTCCTCTTACTAGTAGTACTACGTAAGTCCGCCGTAACCAAGAACGACCTTGATACCCATCTTCACCGATTTCCTACATCAATGACCGCTGGCAAATCTGCTCTCATCTTCGGGGCAACTGGAGCAACTGGTAAAAAACTTTTAGGTGAACTACTGGCAAGCAACGAGTGGACAAGGGTCGGAGAGTATGGAAGACGGGTGACTCCCCCCCCTGACCTTCCTTCCGGGCATGCTAGCACCAGCTTGAGCAAATTGGAACAGAAAGTTATCGATTTCGAGAACCTTGACGGCGCGGGTTTGCGAGACGGACGTTGGGACGTCGTTTTCGTCACCCTTGGTACAACGCGTGCCCAGGCAGGGAGTGCAGAAATGTTTGAGAGGATCGATCGCGAGTAAGTCGCGGTTCGACACGCTATTCCCTTTGGTTGACCTCTGAATTTGCCTTTGCTGTAGATACGTCGTCAACGCTTGCCAGGCTGCCAAGACGGAGGATCCTTCACATGAACAAAAACTCGTTTATCTGTCCGTAGGTCATACGCACGGCCGAAAAGTTCTCGCCTAACTGGAAATGTTGTCCCTTTCCCAAGTCTTCCGGAGCGAACGCATCGTCTCCATTCCTCTACCCAAAGTAAGCACGTTGGTCACTCCCGCCTGTACCTCCATGCTCACCTGGTTGCAGGTCGAAGGGCCTCACCGAGCTTGCTCTCGCCCGACTCGGTTATTCCGACACGATAGTCTTCCGCCCTGGCTTTCTCAAAGGTGTAGAACGCCCAGGCAGAAGAGTTGCAGAGACCATCTTTGGGTGTGTGTTGACCCCAAGTAGACCTTCGTCATCCTCAAACTCTGACACTTTCCTTCCCCTTCTTCCCCAGTTATGTTACAGGCGCCATGTCATATTTCACATCCAGCGTTGATATCGAGGTTCGTGACCCTACGTGCCGTAGACGTTCCCGCTGGCAATATATGAATGCATGCCTCTTTAGGTACCTGTATTGGTTAAATCAATCCTGAACGCGGGTAGACTTGGCTCCTCTCATTTACCCACTGATGTTGGTGCTTCCAAAGCCGGGCAGGAAAATGCTTCGTTTACTGTCATTGACAACAAAGGCGCCATCGCCCTAGGTCGAGTACAATAAAGCCAGTGTTTTACACGTCTATTCTTCTGTCTAATTTCGGGGTAGCTAGATCCCTTCCAAGTAGTGAGATGTCTTCGGGTGATAATATTGTTCTTCACTTGTTGGGCTTTGTATGTTATCAACCGTATATACACGCTAGAAGTCATCACCGACTAGTTATTCACCCAGCATAAGAGAGAGGGTACTCAATAGAGCGGAAACTTTGACGCTGCATATGGAAATCTGTCCCAATGCATTCTGAGTTCCGCCGTTAAGATGTTGTGCAGCTGGTGTCAGCATAGCAAGATTCTACCTACTCGTCGACCAAAATCACTGTACTGTAGACATTCAATCATCCCACTAGCAAATAGAAAGTGATGCAAACCAACTTGGATGCTCGACTTTGGCCGAGATGCTTCCATTTACATTCGGAAGATGATGTCTCTAGACAATTCGGCACCCAGAGCACGAATGCAGCTCGTAATCTCTTGACGAGTATAGCCGTCTCCCCAGTGTTGGGTCATCTACGCACATCATCAGCAACAGGTCAAACGCGGCATCTCGACCTCACTGTTATAGGTCCTACGGAGATGACATTACTTTGGATGGAGAAAATCGATTTGACCTCGGCTGCGAGCTGTTCTTCACGTCCCTCGTCATGATCCTCAACCGCTGCACATGCTCATTTGCTCATGCACGAGGTTCGAAGAGTAAGTGTACACACCTTCTCCAGGATCATCTGACCCTTCCAAAGAGTGTTCGGGATGAGCAAATGTAGCGTAACGGTACTTGTCTAATATTTCTATGCAAGTTTTCAGGGGATGCCAGGTATACTCTTCCTGATATAAAAAGATATGATCATGTCGTCGGTGTCAAATACAACCATGCCTTACTGGGTCAGCAAGAAAGGACGGGCAATATTCCCCCTTGTATCTCATTTTTTGGCACGAGTGGATATAAAATCCTAGGCATGGGTCAATGCACAGATCACGAAAAAAGAAAACTGGGACGCATACCCATGTACAGCGATGTCATGGTCGGCACACCTGCACCACGTATTTCTAGCGCAAGTGCAGCCTCTCGCAGAGCACTAAGCTAACGATAGATTAATCAGCATGATCAATCATACAGTTGCTTGGCAGTAGTACAACCTTTCCCAGAGAATACTTCTCCCATCTGGCATTATACATAAAGTACACGCTTGAAACGCAGCCTGGGAGGATATCGATTACCCCCATTGCAATTAACTCGCCGTCGAGTCTGTACATTTGATGGTACGATCCATAGTATGTTGGCAAGTGTTCGGGAGGGTTCGAAGAGTAAAGAATAGGCTCTCGCTTTGCATCGTTAATGAGCGCAAATTGCATTTATTGGCATAGAGTACCCACGAGCAACGGGGATTGAACGAGGAACCTTCGAAACGATATGGGCGAATTATCGTTGTCATGATGGATCTCCGTTTGATATGCCACGTAGAGCGCATATTTTTCGTCCGTGTAAGATGAATGTTCGAGGGTCACCTGCAGAATCATTGCTACCACACACGACGATGAACAGAATTTAAATGCATCCCGCACCCGAAAATCGTGCTGAAATTCCTCGTTGGCGGAAACGAGCGCCCGGTCGGACTCATGAATGGATGATACGAGGCAAAACGTCGAGGAAGCATGCGGGCGCGCCTTCGATTCTCGTACACCGTCGTTGTGTCCGTGTCGTATAAACCGATTCCACCTTGATTATTCCCGTAAGATGCGTTGTTCATGTGAGGATCCACGTTATTACCGGTTCACAAGCTTTCGTTGGCTGCGCGACGGCTTGAAAGCTAGAATATCAAGCCTGTGAACCCTTGAGCATTCAACGCAAGAGAGGGTTTCCCATCCTACAGACTTGATGGTGTACTGCGGACAACAGGACCGCCGAAGGTCGGGAGCATAGCAATACGTCCCTGACCTCCTCCACCCTCGATCAATCATCTTCTGGTAAACCTGACACGCACATGCGATCTGGTTGAACTTGGATCAAAATGAGCCTCTTACTGCACATGTCAACTGGGACGCGATTAAACCAGATTTCTTGTAGCTGGTCTCGGTTTCACTTCTTCCTCCTGGTGGTCCACAATAACCGCAAGTCGAACAACCAGGACCTAACGGAGTCCCAACTGATATCGGAGGCATGTTGACGATACAGTGTCTGAGACACAGTGCGAATCTGGCGTACTCTAGCACTGAGCAAGTTGCAAGTGACTGTTACCCGTAGGTAGTTGACTGTTTTGAAATTCTTGATGCTGTGTCAGAGCTGGCGATGGGGAAAGCAATGTCGAATTACTATCGATAACTAGATGGACGGATGCAATTGACTTGTCATAACGGTCATGAAAATTCAGCCCAGCATTGTTCACAGTCACTAGCCCCAACCATCCCACCGACCGTACTTGCGATACTCTTGAAGAACCAACTCTCGGCTCTCTTTCCGCTCTTTATCTCGCTCCTTTCCCTTACCCTTTTCCGCAAAGGACGTGATGGAGGGGGTGCTGGGAGTTCTCTGTCGAGTAGAGGATGACTTGGGAAACGACCCCGACGTCAGTGCACTTCCCAGCGCGGATGACTGGGTCGAGGTCCCTTTACCAGGTAGAGATAGTCGATACCACCCTCCACTGTATGTTAGCGCGACCAACTGATACTGGAAATTGTGTTCGTCAGAGTCTGCTGAAACCTTGATCCACCCGACTACACATTTCTCATCAGCCGCAAGGTCGGTGTTTGATGAACGAACAGATGTAGATGAGAGCGATATGTGGGCAGCTTGGGCAGGTATGCGATACTGTGCATATGACCATTCCGAATCAAAGTACTTCGGCAACGGCAGGAATGGCGCAAGTGGTGACAGCGATGATTGGCGATTGCTGCGATATTCAAATGAGCTTGTTTGATAGTGAGTATGATGACTTACGATGCGCCAGAAGACACGAGCGAAAAGACGTGGACGGTCCCTTTGTCGCTCCATACACCAACCTCCTTCTCGTCTGGGCGGAAAGCAACACCGTATATTTCCGCCTTGTCTGATCCTCTTCGAAACTCTCGGAGAAGCTTGCCTGTAAATGAGTCCCATATACGTACGAGAGTCCCCCGTGATGATGCTGTTGCTAATAGACGACCAGAGGGAGGGACGGAGATCGTGGTCAGTGGAGACTCGTGCGCGGCAATGATTGAGGCTGGGTGTCTAGAGGGAGGCGGGGGTGGTTTTGGTGGAACGACAGGTGGGGGTGGACCGACGGGTACAGGAGGTCTGCAGGGTGGTAGGTGAATTAGTTGTACGTGTCCCATTTGACGTCCTGGAATGGCCAACAGCGTAGCATGAGCTTCGGTGGCCATCGCAAGTATACCTGTGGAAACATTATTAGCTGAGCTTGGCGAAATAACGCAGAAGATGGTCGCTCGCCTCGTGGGTTCTCGCAAGTATCGTATTCCGCTTTCCTCACCACAGTTTCATGAACCTCGAAGACCACCACTCTTCGTCGCAAGGCCACTGCAAGCCAGCCACGTCGGCAAGCGATGCCGCCTACTTTCTCCCGAAACTCCAGTTCAGCCACTTCGGCTCCTACAGAATCGTCCCATAGAATGACTTTGTTTGGTGGGTACCGTGGGCTGCGTCCGCCTCCTAGAAGGAACATCAACGAGGACGTGTGGCATGGCACAACTGCTGCGAGCGTCCCTCCTGTAAGTTCTGCACAATCGCCGACATCAGACTAGCAGCAAGCTCCAATAAGAGACATACCTCTCTTTCGAAGGAGCTTCAACGGCCATGCCTGATAAACTGCGAAACCAGCCGGGGTCGATGTGGTGAATATCTGGCAGTCAACGTCAAGCTGGGTGTCGAGGATTTGGACTGGGCTAGTTGGAGTTATCGAATGTCGGGCCAGGTTCATGGATATATGTCAAGCCACGAGTGCAAAGGAGTGAGTGCTGCTGGTACCGGCAGCCCTACCAAGAGGCATGCTTGCTGTGGCTGATTCACCGAAACACAACCACCTGTGCGCACTTTTTCACATAGGCTAGATTTTGGATTCTACGGACCATACAACCGAATGTTATAACATACAAGCAGAAACCCAAGGTTTGGGACGTGAAACGAGGCGGGGATACATACTTACATTGCACGTAATATAAGTGTAAATTAAAACCAGTCCCGAAAAACCACCATCATCCACGAGCAGGATGTGCAACAGCAGCCGAAGTGTAAGACGTGGTGTTGTAGGCCGAGTGATGAGCGTACGGGGAGGTGTGAGAGGTTGAACGAAGAATGGCCTCGTTCGTATCGTCCCATGACCTCGGTGGTCGCAGTCCGACTCCCACTAACTGTTGCCTTGCTGCCTTGAATTCCTGCTCCTCAGCTTGATTCTGGGCAACTAGAGCTGCCTTTGCTTCTGCCTGTCTCTGTAATTCTGCCTCGGATTCATCTGACAAATAATCTGTGAACCCGCCATCTGAGATAACGGTAGCATCCGACAGCGAGCCTCGAGAACTACCGCTATCGCTGCTACTTTCTGACGAACTGGTGATCTCCAATGCAGCGACGGCGTTCTCGAGAGACGATTTCTTAGAGACGAGGGAGTGTGCGGACGGTGTCTCGTGGGGTGTGGTCGTGTATAGCTCCACAGGAGAAGGATGAGGTACGGGAGGGTAGGGGAGTGCATGCTGGGACGAAGGATCGGCGGAGGTCTTTGGGGCATTGAAGGATGGTGCGATGGTCGATAGAGAAGGCCTGCCAGTGCCATTACGTCTTGAGAGAGACCCGTCGAGATCTGTCGCTCTCCGGACGGACGACGCGCGGGACGCTTTGTCTGTACTTCCTTCGGTATAGGTTTGACGGCGGGAGAGATGAGTTTGGTCGGAAGCATTGACGATGGCATAGGATGATAAAGGCGCCGAGGCGCGAGGGGTCGTGGCCGTGAGGGCCGAGCTTTGCTGTACAGGACTTCCACCGGAACGACCTCTGATAGGTATAGAGACCGGCTGACTTTTTGCAGATGTTGGACTAGACTTGATTGTGGGAGAGTTTCCGCTATTTCGGCGATCCAAAGAAGGCATAGTTGCTTGGAGGGTTTGGGTGCGGGTGGAGGGCGTCATGCCGGGTAACGGGCTACCTCTGGAAGCCAAGGTTTCTAGAATTGACTTTATCTCTGCGGGCATGGGTACACTATGGACTATGCTGACGGTTGGCCAGTCGGCAGCCTGGACGAAGCGCTGTTCATTGGCACTGGGGGGACGACAGCAACCGGGCCATCCAGGATTGTGGTAACCAGAGAGCTTTGGTGGGGGATTGGTGCGTGCCCACTGTGATGGGATTCAGCTGGTTTGGAAATGGAAGAAAGCGGTGGAGAGACCTTGCAGTAGCCACAGCCGTTGAAAGACTTGACTTGAGGACGATAAGCAAGGCAAGGGAGGATGGGGAGGATACCGACCTTCAGCATTCCTGAGATGGAGCACGTCATGGCGAGGGTGGAGAGCTCTGTTGTAACAGATGTCTCGAACATGGGGACACCTGGAAAGAGACATTAGCGGGCGGGGGAGGAGGGGGGGAAGGAGGAAACCTCGCAGCGCTTGGCTTGAAGACCCTGCACATTGGACAGGGAGTGTTTGCGGGGTCGGAGGAGGAGTACGGGAGACACATGATGGGATGCGGGAGAGGAGATGGGACGATATTCTTTATACGAAATACGTACCAACGGAGGATACTATAAAAGGGATCAACTACTGAGAAAGAAGTGAACTGGCAAAGACTGGAGCGCGTATTCTGGCTGGGCTGGCTGCAGATCGGGCGCGCGCAGAGGAGATCATCGACGGCGACGACGACGACGACGACGAGCAGCTCGCTGGCGATTCGCGACACGATTTGCGGATGTTATTTATTTATTGCAGATATTTATTTTAGATATTTATTTATTTTCGACCCATTCTCACAGAGATTTCTGATATTCCGTGTGACTGGCGAGGGTCGCCCATGATGTAGATCGTCCTCCGACTACTTAACGATCCAGCAAGCAAACGCTCGCCAACCCTCCGACCCTCCACCATGGGCAAATCCCAGAGCAAGCTCTCCCCAGAACAACTCGCGGATCTCCAGAAGAACACGTACTGTGCGTCCTCCACCGTGCACCGTGCACCGTCCGACCCCGTCTCATCCATCCCACAGTCGACAAGAAAGAACTGCAGCAATGGTAAGTCAGCTCTTGCCCACCACGTCCTCCTCACTCCCCCCAGGTACAAAGGCTTTCTCAAAGACTGTCCTTCCGGTCAGCTGGACAAGTCCGAGTTCGGTCGCATATACAAGCAATTCTTCCCCTTCGGTGACCCTGGTGACTTTGCAGACTACGTTTTCAACGTCTTCGATGAAAACAAGAACGGCACCATCGACTTCAAGGAGTTCATCTGCGCCCTCAGCGTCACAAGCCGCGGCCGATTGGACGAGAAACTCAAGTGTGCGTCCACCTCGCCACATTGTCCCCCCCATATGACAACCTCCTTCTCGTCATCAGGGGCTTTCCAGCTGTACGACATAGACAAGGACGGCTTCATCACATACGATGAAATGCTCCAGATCGTGTCTTCGATATATAAGATGACCGGTCAAATGGTCAAGCTCCCTGTCGACGAAGACACCCCCCAGAAGGTATTTACATTATCATATTTTTGCTGCTCATCTTCACAGCTCAATCTTCTCTTCCCAGCGTGTGGATAAGATCTTCAATAACATGGACAGAGATAAGGACGCGAAGCTCACCTATGACGAATTCGTGGACGGCAGCAAACAGGATCCAACTATAGTCCAGGTGCGCCTCACTTGTCCACATGACCCTGGCTTGCCGACTAATGCGTTACATTCCATGCGATCTAATTCCAACAAGGCTTTATCCTTGTATGACGGATTAGTATAGCCGTCTGCTTTCTCGTGGGTTCACCCCGCGATAGCTGTGCGTGTCAGGGCCTTGTGCGTCCCTAGTACATAACTCAACGTTGCGAAGCGCCTCCAGACATTATCTCTCTTTAATCTGTTTGCGTACTGCTGTGTCTTGGGTGGTGACCGCTCGGACCGCTCGCAGACATTCACACGACGCTTGCCCTTATATTACCTCCTTTCCCCCGATATGTTTGTCTTGGATGATGTAGCGGCACTTCTTTGTACTCATCTTACCGTACTGTAGTCTTCTCAGGCTAGACTGTCTCATCATAGCTATGTGGTAATCGTCTACTCAGAGTTTGGGGGTAACCTTCCATACTTCCGAAGAATCTTCACATCCATCTCTTCTCCCTGCCAAGTATAAAGGCCTTCCGCAAATTCCAAATTGTCCCGTTCCGCCTTAAATAATTTGACAAAGTCTTGTGGTTGGCTAGGCTGCGTCGCCCCCACTGCGGCAAACGGTGACATTGACGTGTCACGCGAAGAATCAGCAGCTACGTAGTCAGGATCCGAGCAACAGCATCAGACGTTGCTATTTAGAAAACACAGCAAGGAAAGAGGGAAGACCCACAGTTATCGCCGCCAAGAATAAGGCGGTATAAGCCATTCAGGCCGAAAAAGTTGAGAAAGTACCATGACAGTGACGACACCCACCGGACATCCATATCAGGGGTTTCAATGCCACGCTGAAGCATGGATTTGAATCCAAGCGTTAGCGGGAACGGAAGCCTGACTGCATGGAAGGATCTGAGCGACCAAACATGCAATATGTCATCGACGGCGACGCACTGAGGACAAATCCCTGGAAGAAAAAGTTGATCCAACCCATTATTACCATTTGCGGGACCATCATGACCATCTGCGTTTTCATGCCTGCCATCATACCGTCCATGGCAGCTGGGTCTGAGAAAGGATTGGGTGCAGACGAAGCGGAATCGCCTTTGGGCCGACCATCCTTGAGGTACGCGCCTGCTTTGAAAGCCTCTGACAGGCTCTGAGATATCGCCTTGTAGTAGAGGGGTGGTATTGGAGAATTTGCGGATGTGGCTCGAAGTATTTGTGAACGTGCCAAGGCGCGTCTGTTCGCGGCAAGGGGCGTGTTGAGTCCATAACCCGGCAGTGAAAGAGAGCGCGTACTGTTCACGTATACTCGCTCTGGATTGTTTCTTCGCGGGTGACTGTAGCAAAACGACAACATAGTGTCGAAGTACACCGACGAGAATCTTTCAACACATGTCAGTCACCGCAACGGAAGTGCAAAGCTGTTGACGAACCATAACTAGTGTGATCGGGAAAAGGACCCAATCTCGTATCTGGGGGTCAAGATACAGGGAAATGCTACGGTTTGAGTTGGTCAGCGATCATTATGACCCAGCTGAGTAGTACAAGTGCATACGGAGCGTTCGAGGAGTCGGACATGATGGTGGTAAGGATAATAACAGGTCGACTTGGACGACGGTCGGTTACCATTTTGGGATACTTGCCGAACGTCGTGTCTGCGCAGTCCTGCAGACAAACACTACGTCCGCCTTCAACTTACTCACGAGATCCTAATACCACGACATGGACAGCTCACCTACAGCGCTCTTTGATTCGTACGAGCAAGATTTCCGTCAGATCATCGGTAGCATAAGGTCGAAATTAGATGGTGACGACAAGGATGAACGGGGAGGTCAGCTACAGAAATCTTGAAACATTCATCTGACAACACTCTAACTTGAAGCAGAGGAAAGAAAAGCAGCTCTCCGAAGGGTGGAAATGGAACTGGACGAGGCGGATGAGATGGTCAGTAACCTCGCGGATACGGTTCCCTCGCCTGAAGTTCTCATTGTTTGGGCGCAGATATCACAGATGGAGATTGAGATACAGGGCATACCTCAGTCCATCAAACCCCAGTATCAGACCCGCCTAAGGTCTGCCAAAGCAGACCTTACGCGGTACAAGAAGCTCTCAAAGGAACTACATTCCCAGTTTTCCCGGGTTGACCTGCTTGCATTGCCTGCTCGCATTGGCACCCCAACTTCAGACGAACCTTACGGCGCAACAAGTGACAGAGCACGGTTGCTAGCTGGCACCGCGACTCTGGAGGATGGCACTAGACGTCTGCAGGAATCTCAGCGCATTGCCCTTGAGACTGAGGACCAAGGCGCAGAGATTTTGGTGAACCTGCGTGCTCAGAGGGAACAAATCGAGAATGCGCGGGATACCGTATGTTGGGTTCAACCCTCATCGGACACATGCTAAAGTGATTCTAGCTTCGAACGGCTGACACTGCAATAGACCGTGCATCTGGAACGCTCAAGAAAATGATCCGGCGGTGAGTTTAGTACGCCTCGAATTTTTTTTTGAGAAAGGTCCTGATGTTTTCTACAGGATGTATCAGCAACGCGTTGTGACAGTGGCCATCATTGTTGTTCTCGTCCTCCTCATCGGGATCATCATTTGGGAGAAGTTGTTTGCTTAGAGCACTGTTTAAATGATTTATTCGTCTATGCATATTGCCTCTCACCGATTTGAATATTATTTATTGGTTTATCAGTGTCATACCACAGCAGTTCGTTATACGCCCATTTGCATCTCTCACCCCTAATCATGTCGTGTACATGAAGAAAATGTTCCTGCAGGGCTAAAGTGCCATCTTCATGTCTTAAAGTGAGATACTCACTGTTTGTCAGTTAAATCCGCAAAAGCACGTCGTTCCCTCTCCTTCTGCACATCTTTGTCCGTCCAACCCTTCGAAGCTTTCAGCTCCTCCATAGCTTTCTGCCTCTTCCGGTTCAACCGCACGTTGATCAGCCGTAGAGTGTATGCCACCGCAATCTGCATCGTTAGTAGCACCATGATGGCTGTTTTACCTGGGATGTAAGCAGGTGCATCTTTGGGCTGAAAGATCTCAGTTCCAACGATGTTTCCGACGCAGAAAAAGGTTAACGTCAAAGCATTGATCGTCAACTTTGGAGTAATTTTCAGCGCAGCAGAATGGCTTTCTGGTAACACCGACCTTTTTCGTATAACCACTGGTGTTACTGGCATTGTAGGCATATATCGTAGATAGGGTGCTGCCAAATGTCCCAATGAGGTATGTTCCTATAAGCGTTTATGTCGGTTGTCTTCGAGTTCGTCCAGATCACGCACCGAAAAGTAAAACACCCTTTTGATTGGTATCATTGAAGCCTATCAGTAGAGCTGAAGTGCGTCCAGTACGATGAGTGCTCGGATTTCCACCTGGGGTTAGATATCGCTCACCAACCCCAACGAGCGTCGGTAATGTTGCCCAAATCACGGGAAGCATTCTCTCGCCCTGGATGCGAGTTAGCTTCATGTTCTTCATGGGTTTCCTGCAAAAGCGTATACCTTCTTGTCAGAGTACCAGCCACATATTACTACAGAAATGACTTCCACGATGCCTGCAGGCGTTGAAAGGATCAAAGTTTGTTTTGATCTAGAGCAATTTCACCTTGAGAGCCACATCAGTCGAAATCAGCCCAGTGCTAACGCACGTATATCCAAAGTTTTTGATTATGATATTGCTGACTAGGAGCTACAATAAGTCCGCAGTACAAATGAGATAAGTAAACTTACAATTGGTGAGACCGCCGCTTGGGATATCAGCTAGTTCCATTCAGCATCGAAAATTTGCCTTTATTTGGCGAAGCACTCACTAAGCATTGTTGCGAGGACGATCAACCACGTACGGACGTCCAGCAGTGCCTCGATCACTTGATCCTTTTTAAAGTCTCTGTTTTCTGTGCCACCCTGATCATCTCTCACACGCTCGAGGCAGGCAATGCGCTCTTCCCGAGTCAGAATGCGCGCATTTACAGGAGAATCTGGAAACCAGAATAGGACAATGATTCCGACAAGGATAGCAAGGCCACCCAGAAGAAAGTAGACTATCTTGTATGGCGGGAGTATAGCACCATCGTAGAAGGAGATGCCCTGCGAGTGGGAGTTAAATGATTGTTTGGTTATATGACCAACGGAATACTTTCATACGCCACGAAACCACCGAACACCTGTGTGAACCCGAGCTGACTCCTGTGTAAGACAAACAATTTTGACTTTCGGAGAGGGCGCTGACCATCATATAAAAATATGCTATGCGAGTGGCCTTTGTCGTGATCAGCTGTATACCAACCTTGAGAGAGCGGACAGCGGACCCACCTGTTCGTCCTTCCTGTAAAACATGGAGATAACCAAGATGAGGATGGGGGCCACACAGCTCTCGCACATCCCTGCCATGATGTTTGGTGTGGAGAAGCCAGGCTGGTGATTTCTCTTACCGAGGATGAATCGGAGAGCAAAGAAGGTGCTAAAGGAATTGGCAGCACCGTGGCATATTAACACAATGCCCCAGACGATAATGTTAGCACCTGACTGTGTTCAGTACACCTGGAGTGAGGAGTTGCGGGCTACGACACACTCAGATATTTTGCTAGCCGAAGCTTTTGGGCGATATATACAGTTGGGAACTCCCACACAACGTAGCCTGTTCCAACCGTGCGATCATCAGGAAGAGAACGAAAGGGGCAAACAAAACATCTACCAAGATAGAAGGCCATAGAGACTAGGTTGTAATCCTGGAAGATAGTAAATCTTCGCCATCGTTGGATAAGAACTACACACCTGTCCAGTAATTGGCAACCCCATGATGCTGGTGTTTACCATGAGTTTCAAGTCAACAAAGCGGGAACAGATACTAACCTCGCATAATTTAGGGACGTCTTATCGCTAAACCGAACGTGAACTGAGGTTGCAGGAACCGAAATGAACGACTCACAGAAATTGCGTAAAGTAGACAGCTGCCGCGATGGTAGGTATGAAGAGGTCCTATTTCCAGAGAGTTCCGTTAGCGAAGTTGCTGCATGTCTTTGCTCGCTCACAAGCTTCCTTTTCAGCTTGCGGTTATACTCTTCGCTGAATTGCTGTATCGCTTCCTTCCCTACGAGTCTCAGCGCCTCATCCCCATTCGCAGAGTGTCGGTCAGAGGCGGCCGGCGAAGCCTTCTCGAAGTCGGACAATCCGTTGCAGTCGATGGAGGGAGTCATTGAATGCCACGGGATATCAAAGTTGTCACATTCTTATGAGGCGGGTTGGAGATAGGCAGACATATGGACCTTGACACCATACGATAAGGCTAAGTTTATTATGCAGCGGAGCCCGTGATCGTGGAGGATGAGAAAGCATGGTAGTAGGACTTATTTTCGGCCTGCCTGAAAGTCGGTCACCATGAAGGCAGAAGAAAATCGAGGGACGTACCTTGCTGAACTGTAACATCGAACGGAGTTGAAGGTAAACCCTCACCTTTTTCGCCGCCCTCGCGCTTTCTGTAACAAGGACGCTATTGGGGTAAGTAGTGCCAACTATTATGCATACGTGCGGTTCCGGTGTGAACTCGAAGGTAGTATCGTAGATCCTGACTGCGGGTAGACTTCGGAGGTGAGCTTGATGGAGGCGTCAGTGGAGTGAGTACTCGACGTGAGATTTGTAGGTGTCGACGGGGAGGACGGTTGACCCTGAGAACAATCATGAAGATTCGAACAAATAGGCGATGGAATGAGAGGGTCGGGCCAAACGTGCAATGGGGCCACAGTTTGTTTAAGCTCGATGATATCGCTGAGGAAGACATGGTCGTTGTTGTTTAGGGATTAAAGAATGCGTTAAAGGAAACACCAAAACCACAACCATACTGCTTGTAAATACTCCGCTACATGGCCTGTCCATACTCATACGAGACCTGCCCCCCATGCCCGTGGTATTGGCGATACGAATCCCCATACGATGCGTAATCATGAGTGTATGTTGCTTGCGTATCGTGTTGGCTCGGATAGTCCTGCACATCATGAGCCACTCCTTGGTTCCCATCGCTCAACGGCCGAATGGCAGGCGTGGACCCTCCTCGATAAACATCATTGGCGTCGATACCATAGGGGAGCCCATAGAGGCCTCCATCATGCCGCTGGTACGAAATCGGGGCAGCGGCTGCTGGGAGGTTGACGGCGCTAATATGATCATCATCATATACGTGGTGAGGCGAATCTTCATCAAAGGCGGCCGTGGACGCATTGTAATGGCCGTATGCATGGTGGGAATACCCTTGGTTGTACGCTGGCATAGGAGGATAGTCGGAGTAGTCAAACTCAACAGGATTTGTGTGGTAACTCGGGGCTATGCTCTTGCTGTCAGAAGCATAATAGTAGTCCTGACCGTACGCGTTCGTTGGCGACACGTGCTTGGATATCGACACAGCGTCGTCGTCGTCGTCCTCGACGGAAAGGTTTGGAAGGGTGGGCTGCGGTAATGGCTTGGCGATCATTTCTCCTTTCTTGTTCTTGAGGTGAGAATAATCTCCCATGGCTTCCTTCTTAGCAAGGGCAGCAGCCTTGGCTAGTCGTTCCTTGTTTCGCCTTCTGATAACTTCTGCGATACGCTGCAAGCATCCGTTCAGTGAGACGGCAAGGGACTCAAATGGCTCAGCACAGCTCTACCTTATCAACCTTGTGACAAACATATTCCTAATAGAATAGTCCCTTAACAAACAAACGGGATGTGGCGCCATGCATCAAACTTACCTTCAAGTTTCCTTGGATATAGCAAAGTAGAGGAATGTAGAATATGCCAGCGAGTATCAGCAAGAACAGTGAACCAGCAAAGATGACGAAGGTGAAGAATGTCGAAACGGTCAGGGCTGACGTTGACACACTGTTGCCGGCAAAGTATTTCGACACGTCATACCATGCTCCATTATCTTTCTTGGCAAGATAAATGCTGTAGAGTGTGAGCGCATTGATGGTCTGCCTCGGAGCATCGGACAACAGCAGTCGCTTCCAACCTGTGATTGTGATGGCCTGCCATCAGCTTCTTGATGATGATCGACAGCAACAGCAACCAACTCTTAAATGTAAAGAAGATGAAGAAAGCAAAATCATCCTTCTTTTTCGTTGAATTGCTGATATGGTCGAAAAAGCAGAAGTGATCGTACGAGCCTGTGAAACATGTCAGTAGGCATGAGGCGCTCCTTGGTTTTATAACACACGAAGGGAATAGTAATAGTTCGCCATCACGTTCGTGAACGCGTATGATATATCCCGACTTGCAATGATCTTTTTGGATTTACGTGCCTCGTATGCGAGCTAGAGTAACAATAGAGGCATCGTAGTCTGTCCATATCAAAGCAGACATGGCTCACCAGAAGAAATCCAAAAATGATACATCCTACGAAGAGCCACTTTCCAATGTCGAAGGGGATGTAGAAACAACCGTCTTGATGCTGACAGTCGTTGAAGATCTGATTTGACCAAGTTGACGTGGTTAACATAGTAGTTGCGGAGAAGATATCGGAGATGTAGACAAGAAACGACTTGAGAATGATGATGTAGAGCCACAAATACCTAGAGGATATTTGTGTCAGTCAAGGTTTGTCTCGGCGGTGTCAACGCCAGGCTACCCGCCGCCTGCCCTGCGTGCTTCTGTGCAGGGCACACTTACTTTAGTCGCATGAAGAAGCCATTGTCAGTGAACTCCCGTGTGTCAACGAAGTCAAACTGCCGAGAGTGAGTTGCAAAGTCGAGTTGAAGGACGTAGATCACCAGTTCGCACCTTGTGGTCGGGGACTATTTCTCTTTTCCAGGCGGGACCGGAACACATTGTCGCGAGCTGTATATGCGATCAAAGTGCAATCAAGACAGTGAAGATATGTAGTATTTGTCTGGAAGTATGATCGAGATGCAGTTGATGCGCTGTGCGACTCAGTCGCGTAAAGAACCGAACTGGCGCGGGTAAACGAGCGACTAATAAGAATAAGGATCCCGACTTATTTCCTGGGCAAAGTGTTCCGAGGTAGTTGGGCAAATGAGAGAGACAGACGAAGAGTTGGGTGGAAACGAGCGTTGTTAGACAATGGGAATAACGAGTAGCCTCAGTGAGTGACTGTGACCGTACAAAGACAAGACATCTTGCTTTGGCGTTGCTTGGGTACCTCCCAAATTCTGATCCTGATCGTCACCAGCAGCAATGACCACCGTACAAAAAATCAAAGTACGTTTCGTTTTTACTAGGCCAGGACTCTCTCCTTGATGTCCATATCTGCAAGGAAATCGAAGATGAAATGGTACAGTTCGCAGACCTTCGTTGCAGATTGTAGCATCATTTACACCCGCCTCCAGGCCAGAAGTATGTCTCCACCCATGGTTGCTTCGAATAGTGTCGGACGTATAAAAATTTTTAGCCCAAAAGAATAAGGCCACGAGTTATCACCTCGGACAGCTCAAAGCGAAACTCGCAAAGCTCAGGCGGGAGTTGATATCGCCTTCTGGGGCCGGGGGAGGAGGAGGAGGAGGAGGTATTGGATTCGATGTGGCCAGGACAGGTGTAGCATCTGTTGGGTTCGTTGGTTTTCCCTCGGTCGGAAAGGTAAGAAACTAACGGTTGCGAGCGGAGCCACTGACCACGCACAACAGTCAACTCTTATGTCGAAACTCACTGGCACACATTCAGAGGTTTCAGAGATCGATTTCACCACCCTTACAACCGTTCCTGGGACACTGAGAGTACATGGAGCTCCGATACAGATTCTTGATCTGCGTGAGTATACTTCTCTCATACGCAGACAGCCCGTTTAAGAGTTACTAGCTGGTATCATCGAGGGCGCGAATGATGGTCGCGGTAGAGGTCGTCAAGGCAAGCTAGATCATTTTCTTAGGTCGTGTTAGCACTCAATACCTGCTCGTTCAGTCATCGCTGGTATGAATCTACTCTCGCGGAAACAACCTGACCCAGAAATCTTTTCCTAGTTGCTCGAACATGTAACCTAATCTTCATCGTTCTTGACGTCCTTAAACCCCTTGGTGATAAAAAGATTATTGAAAGCGAGCTGGAAGGCTTCGGCATACGACTCAACAAAAAACCACCCGCAATTGCCGTCCGCAAGAAAGACAAGGGTGGGATCGCCATCACGAACACTGTACCCCTCACCAACATCGATCATGACGAGATCAAGGCCGTCCTTAGCGAGTACAAACTCAGTAACGCGGATGTTACGATACGCGAGCCAAACTGCACTTCGGATGATCTTGTAGACGTGATCGAAGGCAATAGGCACGATTCGAGTTCACTGCATCTAATTTCTGTCTGATTGGTATCACAGAGTATATATTCCTGCCCTTTACGTGAGTAAATATCATTCTAATATGTCCAGTCTTGTGCCGATGGGTCTCCAGGTACTTAACAAGGTCAGGCAATGTGTCCATATCTTCACACGAAAATTTCTCAAGAGACGCAGATCGACGCAATATCGATAGAGGAACTCGACCTGCTGTTGGTGTTCTCTTTTCTAACAGGCTACCTCTTCTCATGTCGCTGTCCATTCTTAACCAGCTACAAAATTCCTTACAGTGTTCCGATATCCTCGAAGGAGTGGCTGAATGTAGATGAACTGCTAGAAAAGATGTGGGAGGCTCTCGAGCTTGTTCGTGCATACACAAAACCCCGAGGACAAACACCAGACTACTCAGCTCCTGTCGTACTCCGGCGAGGCAAATGCACCATCGAGGACTTTTGTAACGCTATCCACAAGGAGATTGCGAAACAGATGAAATAGTACGTCACTATGTCCTGACATCTGGTCCCCCAGCTATTGACAAGTCTGCAGTGCGATCGTGTGGGGTTCTAGCGCAAAGCATGCTCGAGGTCAAAAGGTTGGACTGGAACATATTCTAGAGGACGAAGACGGTAAGTAGGAATCCACACATCCCGCCTGTCGCCACTCTTACAGAATCATTCACTCAGTTGTCCATATCTCAAAGCGGTAGATTACTGGCGAGTGTTCCTATGACAAAATATACTAGTACGGTTTTCTGAGATAGATGACACTCAGCCGCATAAACGCCCACATAAGCCCAGTAGCACAGTACACACTGGTCATCAGCAGTGGAAGGAACTCAACGTCGGGTTTGTCCCTTGTTAGCACAGGGAAGAGGAGTACGAAGGCTTGGAGAAGTACGAAACCATTCAAATAAATGTTTTCCAGGTGTTCCAGTAGGACTTGCGTGAATGAACTTGGAAACCTGTGAAATATGATATGACAACCAACATAGGGTATCCGGTGAAAACTTACTCGTAGATTTGCTTGTAGAGCGGGCGAATCACCATTGCTCCCCAAACGAGGGAGTATAATATTTTTATCAAGGTTTCTAAGCCACGTTCAACCTGAAAAACAGGGCGTGAAGGAACGCACTTGCTCACCTGCTGGCGTGAATAGCAAGGGAAATAATGAGAAAATTCCTGCAGTGCTAGCTATCAAGAAGGTCTTGAAGCTTGCATAGTCATCAGCGGCAAGAAGGCTGTCATCATTAGCCGCCACAACATGAGACAAGTTGAAAGAAAATCTACCTGAGTGGGACGAGGATAAGCAGGATGGCCTTTTCATGCACATGCCATCCAAACATGAATGAAGTGTAACCGCAAAGCGTAAGCGCTGTTAGGAACGATTTGTACGTAGGCGCTCTCCACAATTTAACAAGGTAGAGCTTTGCAGATGCTTTAATAATATTTGCCATTCGTATTACTAATGTCACCAACTTACCAGCTGGAATGCGATTGTGATCAAGAACGTGTGGATAGGTTTGATATCAGGAATGACGGCGAAAGTAGTGTCGCCGACGAGTCCGCGGGATGTGGAAGCGACCCCGTGTTCATTCACGGTGAGATCAATGTTGAACTGCTTCACTACTTCACTGTTTGTCAAAAACTGCGACGCAAGGAGATTTCAGTAACATACGTTGAAGAAACGCGCGGTCTGCAGCCGTCGCCAAAGCCCAGGTATTGGGTGCCCAGTACGCATGATTCAAGCCACGGGTGAAGGGAAATAGGCGGGACAGAAGTTGTGGTAGCTGGCCCATTAGGATGAATGGCCCGAACGACACCGCAAAAACCAAGATAATCGCGTTCGCCAACGAGATAAATCTGGTTGGAAGAATCTCGCCGGAAGGCGACATACAATACGAGCGTAAAAGGTAGACAAAATACGCAGGCTGGCAAGTTTGAGAATGAGTGAGAACAGACGAGTGCTGGCGTCCATACCGCAAGATACACGAAGATGTGCTTGAAATTAAGAAGGACGGCGAACAAGATTCCACTGGCTAGTTTTCTTCCCTAGTATAGCAACCATAAGTGGGTGCGCCCGTGGATTGATGCGACACTTCGCTACCTGATGAGCCATGAGAATGGACCAGAGTAGAATTCCAAACAAAAATCCGTTGTACTGGAAATGGATGTGGTCTACGATCAAGAAGCCGGGATGGAAGAAGAGGGAAGCCAATGGTATGCGGTGCTCTGGAGTACCTGCAACTCGGATGAGCCTGAATAACAATCAGATTCAGAAACAAGAAAGCGCATGGGGACGAACCTAAGCAACGCAGCTCCGAGCACAAGTTCGGATATAATTACAGTTGTCCGTTGGTAAGCAACAACAGACCATGCGTCATAGTTGATATTTTGAATGTCTACTATTGCGGGATCCACGAATGCAGCCGGGATTGATAGAAGTTTTTCGAAGTAGGCAAAGAACGGAGGGTAGTCCAGAGCTGGAGTACCATGCAGGTCAGTGCCAAGCAGATGAAAAGGTACGGAGTACTTCACTCCATTGTGACGTGGTCTATCAAAAGGTCAGACACTGGAAATAAGGTCGCTCATTAGGTCGCTCACGTCGTAATACCATCGGGAGATGGGGAGCGAGTAGGTGATCGCAAGCCAATTGCGATGCACTTCAAAGTCCGTTGAGCGACTGTTTGACATGTTAAGCAAGGTATGGAGAGCACACGCAAACTGGTCTCACTAGGAAGGAAATAGTAGGAGTTTGGAAGCAACTGAGGACAAGAGTAAGTCAATATCCGAACGCGTTAGATGCTCCAGGACATTGAACCACGGCCATTGGGGGTGTGATTCGAGGGACTTCCGTTTCTCTGGCACTTCATCTTCTGGTATCGGCGGTGGGAGTGAGTAGCTGGGTGAGGATGGCACTGATGTGGACATTGCAAAAGAGCAAGTGCTCTGCGCAACTTAAGTTATGTATGTAAATGCGGCAAGTACTCGGTGCGCGTTCAAACAAAGCACCGCCACCCTTGCTTGAACAACCACCACAATATTATGAGCGGTCAATCCGCCGTTGCGGACACTTCTGCACAACTGGCTGCGAGGTGCGAATCCGTTCTATGGCCTTGTTTCACGTCCTTACACATTTCGCTCACAGGGGAGCCCTCGTAAAACTACTGCTCTTCGCGGCCACACTCGCCGTCCTTCCCATATCCTCCTATTTCTTCTCTCTGAAGTATCTCTGGGCCGGTAGTATCCTAAACAACTTGATGTTTGTGGAAAACTCAGCGGTTACTCTATAGGCAACTCGAATTATGCTGCTATCACTGCGATCTGCGCTGCGAATCTCGTGCTCGCCGTGTACATCGTCATGTCGGTGATCGAAGACAGACAATCCCTCAAAGAGACTGAAGAAAAGAAGCTTTTAGAATCAAAGAAGGATCGATAGCCCTCGGGTCACATGTTTGGAGTCTTCCCCGTCGGCTGACCACCCTGTCGCCAAAAGTTCCTGCAGGCATCCCCGTACAGACCACTCCACGGATACAGCTACTTAGCGGCCATTCCATAGAGTCAACTTAACGGGCTCCTAGGCCGTTGCTAAACTACTCTTCCTGTACTCCTCACATGACAAATTGCAGAGTATGGCTGGCGGACCTGCAGCTTGGTGACTGTCCCTGTTTATCGTGCACTCTCTGATTGTGTATTCATCAAGGCTTCCGACGAGGACAGGTCTTGAATTTCGCGTCCTCACGGAAGCTCGATCAAATATCTCGGCCAGCTCGGCGAGGTATTCGTCGACGACAGCGCAGAATGAAAGGGCTCCATGATGCAGCTAGGAGACATCGCGAAGAGTGTCGCGACTCGGTAGGGCAAATTTCATTTCACTGCGAGGTGGCAATTATTATAGATCTAATGGAAAACCACAAGATTGGTAGCAATGACTAGTTACAACAGGTGCTGGTACAGGAACTCCATAATGATACGACGGATCTAAAGACATACAAAGACGTGAATGACGGTATGGATATAGGTTGAACAACTTGCAGCAGATGAAAACTACATTAGACAAATCTAGAAGTCTTCGTCTAGTGAGCTACAAATGCCCAGATCAGCAACTGAAATGAAAACAAACTCGAGCAAAGCAACTCACAAAACCTTGCTGGCCACTGCTTCAGTCTTTTGACTTGAATGGTTGACATTAGCTTTAGAGTAGTCCGACACACGCTTCTCGAAGAAGTTAGTTTTCCCTTGCAGTGATATCATGTCCATGAAATCAAAGGGGTTGGTGGAGTTGTACACCTTATCGTTGCCCAGTGATACCAGTAGGCGATCAGCGACAAATTCTATGTATTGGCACATGAGCTTTGCGTTCATGCCGATCAACGCAACGGGCAGAGCGTCTGGAAAACTAGTGAGCGAGAAATTTTATTGAGGAGAGAGTCATACCAGTAAGGAACTCTTGCTCGATTTTGACAGCTTCAGTAATAATGCGCTTGACAGTGTCTGGGTGCGGACGGCGCTTCAGATGGCTGAACAACAGGCAAGCAAAGTCGGTGTGCATGCCCTCGTCGCGGCTAATCAACTCGTTGGAGAAAGTAAGACCAGGCATTAGACCTCGCTTCTTCAACCAGAAGATGGAGGCGAAGGAACCCGAAAAGAAGATACCCTCTACAGCAGCAAATGCGACGAGGCGCTCAGCGAATGTGGAACGTTGGTCAGAGATCCATTTGAGCGCCCAATCGGCCTTGCGCTTTACACAGGGAATGGTCTCCATGGCGTCGAAAAGGTAGTCACGCTCGGCAGGGTCCTTGATGTAGGTATCGATGAGAAGCGAGTAAGTCTCGGAGTGAATGTTCTCCATCATGATTTGGAAGCCGTAGAAACAACGGGCTTCGGCGACCTGGACTTCATTCGAGAAACGCTCGACCAAGTTTTCGTTGACGATACCGTCAGATGCGGCAAAAAAGGCAAGGACATGAGAGACGAAGTGACGTTCGTTGTTGTTAAGGCGGTTAGTCCAGTCGTGAATGTCCTTGGAAAGGTCCATCTCCTCCGCTGTCCAAAAAGAGGCCTCGGCTTTCTTGTACATTTGCCATATCTAGAAAAGGGTTAATACGTGAGAGATGACGATTTTTCAAGCACACCTCGTGGTACTGGATAGGGAAGAGGACAAATCGACGCTTAGACTCCTTTAGAAGGGGCTCCTCGCCTGCAAACGGGTCAGACGATGGTACGACACGATGCACGTTCTAACTTACACTCAAGAAGGTCAACCTCTCCGACGAATTTCTTACGAAGCGCTGTGAGATCATCCTCGGCTTCCACGTCTGAAGGATGCTCGTCGGAGTTAGGGGACACGGAACGCTTTTTGTCGTCAATGAGAATGACAGCCTTTTTGACGGACGACTTTGTCGGCGAGTCTAAAGAGAAAGCGGCGAAAGCTGCCGCAGCCTAAGATAGAAAGTCGTTAGCAAGCTGACTGATGGCGGTTGCGGTTGCGGTTGATGGACGAACCTTCTTGCTCGGGGTAGGACCTGGGGAGGGAGAACGAGTTGACGGAAGGATGGCAGCCATTAAAGACGTACGAAGATGAATGTATCTGAGGAGGAGATGAGTGTCTGGTCTGAGGACGCGACAAGGGTTTTTATGGGTCTTGTCAAGTTGCGCGTATTTGGTCCGTTCAACCAAATTACGCGACGCGTTGTTTGAGCTTTGGACGCGTCCGCAACGTTGGTTTGTTGGGAAAGTTTCCCAGCACGTGCAGATTAGTAATGCCAAGGGTAGCGAGAGGGGTCAATTGTTTAATTTGGTAATGTCCACCCACGTTGCTACACCCATTGTGCAAGCCATTTGACTCAGTAAAACGGTCTTCAGAGGAAATGGTGCGTCCGATGCAAATCTAGAAGCGAATTGTGACAGACTTGGCTGCTACAGCTCAGGCGGCAAGCACGCGAACGCAGGCAATATGTTTACGCCAAATCGTTGGAGGCACAAGAACGCCAGACATATGAACGGAAACGGCAACTCAAGGATGCTCTTGCGTCCGGGAAGCAACTTCCAACAGAATTGAAGAAAGACGCGGCGAGATGGGGGAGAGATCTTGCGTTTGATGAAGCACAGGGAGGTAAGTGTTGCACGCTCGAATAAGTTTTCATTGATACACGCTGCCGCACAGAGCCTTCGTCGCATATTGACAATGAATATTCTCATGCTGGCATTCATGACCCCAAGATCGTTGTTACAACATCTAGGGATCCCAGCACAAAACTCCAGCAATTTGCAAAGGTATTATCCTCTATTTCTGCACACACTTGCCAATACAGTCCTTCCGTAGGAAATACGACTCGTTTTTCCCAACTCCCATCGGATCAACCGAGGAAACTATGTTGTAAAAGAGTTGGCAGATGCATGTCGCGCTAATGACATCACAGATCTCATCGTCTTGCATGAACATCGGGGAATTCCAGGTTGGCTAGTCATGCCCTGAGACTGAACTCAAGCTTAGTCTTCGTCAGATGCCATGATCGTCTCGCATTTCCCCCATGGCCCCACAGTATACTTTACTCTCCACAACGTGGCTCTGCGGCACGATATCGGTTCCTACAAGTCCTCGACTGTGTCGGAACAGTACCCGCACTTGATATTTGAGCGATTTTCCTCGAAACTTGGCACAAGAATACAAGACGTACTGAAATACTTGTTCCCTGTCCCAAAGGAGGACAGTAAACGCGTTATGACGTTCGCAAATGAAAACGATTTCATCTCGTTTAGGTGAGATCGTAGCACAACGATTCAGGAGAGGCTGAAGGTTTGTCAATGCAGGCATCACGTATTCGTCAAACTTGCGCGGGACGTCCAGCTTGCCGAGGTTGGCCCTCGATTTGAATTGAAACGCAAGTGTCATAAGGTTTTTCTACGCCTCGTAGGCTGATCGTCAATGCCTCGCTAGCTTATGAAATACGACAAGGCACCATCGAACAGTCAGAGGCAGAACGGGAATGGGTTCTGTCGCATTATTCCAGAACAGCCAAAAAGCGACGGCTCCTATCCAGTGCTAATGTTGAACCTGACCAAACAGCGACGAACTTGCAGAAGCGTTAGCATCTTGTACGATATTTCAGGTTAGCTGGTATTAGCCCCTATTGACACGTCGGCCCATTGTGCTAGTCAATCATGAAGATACAATCTACCGTTTCACTATTCCACACGCAATTTCCGATCAAGCTCCGCAAAACCCTCGAACAGCGAGCTAAAGGTATCAATAGCGTATTGAACATCGTAAGAGCCACCAGTTTCCCGAATAGAATGCATGGATAGCATGGCGCTGCCAACGTCGACGGTTCGAACACCGATCTTAGACAGCATAGGGCCGACGGTTGAGCCACAGGCACTAAGTAATATAAATACTTGTCGCAGACCATAAGTTGCACAAACACTCACATGTCATTGCGGACCTCGAACTCCTGTACTTTCCCTCCTTTGCGTTCCACGAGCTTCTTCAGGAGGAATGTGCCTATCGCATCGCTGGCATATTTCTGCTTCGCGTTCGTCTTGACAACGATACCACCATTGATAGAGGGTCTGTGATTTTCTTCGTGCTTGGAAGCATAATTAGGATGTACGGCGTGGCCCATGTCTGCTGAAACCAGGAATGACCGAGCGACTGACTGCGCGTGAAGAGCAGGAGCGGGAGAGAGTCTCATGAGAAGTGACGGAATCAAAGACGATTCTGCTCCAGTCGTAGACACGCTGCCAATTTCCTCGTGATTAAAGAGTGCGATGCAGTTCACGTTTCCTTCCAGGACATTGAAGTTGGTGCTTTCGGCGTGGCCAGCGATCGCTTCCACGGCACAGAAACTGTGGCCATGAGATCCGAGCGCTCAGATAAAGTATCTTCACTCACGATGAGAACATGTTGTCCAGGCGGGGGCTGAAGATAAACTCATTGTTGATTCCTCCAAGAACCGAAGGCTGAGTATCGTAGAGGTGCCTGAGAACGTTGCTCAGGCAAATTCGGGCGAGAATAAATCATACTCACAGCTCAAAATCATGTATCTCTTCTGGAGCTACGGAGAGTTCACTCGCAAGTATTGCAAGAAGAGCGGGGTGGTGGTTCGCTTGTATGCTGGAGGCAACGTCATTGTCCAATGTCTTGGCCTCAGCGTTTAGCTCTTTCTCGATAAGGCCAAGAACAGGGACAAATTCAGACTCTTGGTTGAATTTGAACGAGTTATTAGTGTCCCTATCCACTGCATGGTCGTATATAGCCCGTTCGGAAGGTAAGAGGAGAAAGCAACCCACAGTGAATGGCTAGAGTCGGAATGCGTAGAAGAGGCCTATCGACCTTGACGAGTTTTGATTGGAAAGTTCCATCCAGGTTAGTAACCACCACTCGTCCTGCCAAAGACAAGTCGCGATCAAACCAAGAATGCCAGATACCGCCTCCGTAGGTCTCCACGCCCACTTGGAGGTATCCGAAGTTACTCTTTTTCGACACTGGCCGTACCTGTGATAATATCTGAACTTCCATCCGGCATCATATCCGATGGCTGACTTACTCTCAAATTTGGGCTGTCTACGTGAGTTGCCACGATTGACACCCCAGCCCCCGGTTTCCAATTTGGAGGAATGGTAAATGCGAGGAGGGAGCTCTGGTTTCTGGTGAAACAGCCTCAGCACTTGAGCATCTCCTGTTCAGCCAACGTACCGAGTCAAGTAATACTTTCCCCTGGGTTCTATGTATTTTTCCCAATCATCGGTCTCTCTGACCTAGAGGGATCATTAATTGGTAGCCATGAATCCGGACTACGTGGAGCTAACCCTATGGAATCCGGCAGCTTCTAGACGAGCGGCTGCGTTATGAATGGCATGGAAGGGTGTTGGGGAAGCATTGATGAAAGTTAGGAAACGTTTCGCGGCTTCTGGCGCTGATGGATAGAGCATACTCTGTGCCGATATGTTGAGAAATAGAACCAGATTTTGATCGTTCAAGCCGTCGGTGTAGTATTGATCTCGTGAAGGGACGTACTGAACGATCCCTGCGGCTGCGGCGTCTACTGGTACAAACATCCTACCTAAAGGCAGCTAAAGGCCTAAGTAATACGTGACAGTGTGACAAAACTTGGACAAAACCAGTACCTCTTGCGATCAAAAAAAAAAAAAAACACCACAACGCGGTCCATGTTCTACAAGTCATGGTTCAGAGTTATCTCAGACACGGACCCACTCAGGTATAAAGCTCATTATTTATGCACCATGGTGCTCACTCAACCAACATCTAGGCATTTGGCTTAATTTGCAGCTCTTCGTCAAACTCGAAGTACGATGGAAAGCTTGCATATGTTCCAGCTCTGGAGGACGTGCTTGTCTGGGACATGAAGAAGGGTCAGATGGTGGGACTCTTCAGATTTTTCTGCTTTCTGGCGCTTCATCATTCCCATAGCTCGCGATGTGGCATGAAACAGGACACAGAGCAGACGTCACATGCATTGAACGGTCACCCCGAGAAAACATCTTTGCAGTCGGGTATGCCGACGGTTCTATACGTTTATGGGATAGTACCATGGGATCTGTTGCCGCAGTTTTCAATGGTCACAAAAAAGCTGTCACAGCACTCGCGTTCGATGGCGAAGGCACCCGGCTGGCCTCTGGGTCGCAGGACACGGACCTGATTATTTGGGACATTGTCGCTGAAGCCGGTCTCTATCGGTAATGAATATCGCGACCTATCATATATCCTGCCTAATTTATACTAGTCTTCGCGGACATCGCGATCAAATTACAGGAATCCGCTTCCTGGCTCCTCCAGAGTCTCCATCGACTTCGACAGCATCGTCGTCTCAATTCCTACTCTCCACTTCAAAAGACACGCTCGTGAAATTGTGGGATCTTAGAACTCAGCACTGCGTACAAACGCTAGTAGCACACCGCTCGGAAGTGTGGACTGTGGATATCAGTCCACGGCAAGACCTGATCTTTACCGGAAGTAGCGAAGGAGATCTCAAAACGTGGAGAATTGACTACGGAGCCATCGCTGACGGGGTGAGGACGGAATCCGGGGTGGTATGCGATCCGCCGTTACTCTCAGGTGGAACGCTGATCTCAGGTGTCTGTAGATCAACAAGATGATCTACCCGGTGGCTACACTTTCGTTAGCTTCCCGCCATCGCGTATCCCAAGTACTGTTTCACAGGACGCAGCCTTACCTTGCGGCCCAGTCGCACGATCGCTCTGTCGAAGTATTTCGTATTCGTACGGAAGAAGAAATTAGGAAAAAGCAGGCTAGACGGCGGAAACGAGTGAAAGAGAAGAAGTCCAAATCACAGAATGAGGACGTCAATGCTAAGTCAGATGAGGATGATCCGGCGCCAACCAAGGTTGAGTTGGTGGACCTTTTCACCCCTTACCTGGTCGTTCGAGCGAGCGGAAAAATAAGATCGTTCGACTTCGGCACGAAAGATACAGGACACACTCCAGAAGTCCAAGTCAGTCTTTCCTACCCCAACAAATGCAAGATAAATTAATTGTGAAAGCGTTTTAGCTTTTCTTAGCACTAGCATCAAATGCGCTGGAGGTGTATTCTATTCCATCCTCTACAAAATCGAAAGCAGTTCCGGAAGCCACGCGCATTTATTCGCTCGACCTCCCAGGACACCGCACAGATGTACGAACGTTATCTCTGAGCGCTGACGACCAGCTTCTGGCGTCCGCGTCAAACGGTGGGCCAGTTATCTTTCAGGCTAAACATCGCTCTGAGCTGCTGTAGGATCTCTGAAGATATGGAATATGAGGACAACTGCTTGCGTTCGTACCATGGATTGTGGCTATGCTATTTGTAGCACATTTCTTCCCGGAGATAGACAAGTTCGTGGCATTGACTTCACTAGTGTTGGTCTTTCTTTGACGCGGTTACAGATTGCTGTCGGAACGAAGTCTGGCGAGATGCTGATATACGACTTGGCGTCCTCATCCCTTGTTGATATGATCAAGGCCCATTCGGCAACAGTATGGTCCCTACATGTTCGGCCAGATGAAAAGGTGCTCGTCAGCGGTAGCGCTGATAAGGAGGTGAAATTTTGGGACTTTGAGCAAGATGTCGCCCCTGATAATGATGTAGGATCTAGGATCCTCTCCGCTGCATCGTATCACTTTGTGCTCATTTCCCTTCAGACTCAACCGAGAAAGGCACTCACCCTCGTCCACGCGCGAACGCTGAAGATGTCCGACGATGTGTTGTCGGTAAGATACAGTCCCAATGGGAAGTTACTGGCCGTATCACTGTTGGATTCGACCGTCAAAATCTTTTATCAAGATACTCTCAAGTTTTTCCTTTCTTTGTACGGACACAAGGTCAGCTTTGCGGTGATCGTTACTGCCTTTGGTTCCCTCACTCGGCGCAGCTGCCAGTGCTTTCGATGGACATATCTGATGACTCGAAATTAATTGCAACGTGTTCTGCCGATAAAAATGTCAAAATCTGGGGTCTTGACTTCGGTGACTGTCATAAATCAATCTTCGCCCACGAGGAGAGCGTTTTGCAAGTCTTGTTCGAGAAGAAGTCGCACTACTTTTGGACAGTGGGAAAAGACAAGATGTTGAAATACTGGGACGGCGACAAGGTCAGTTTCTGTACGCTGAACCCTAATCCATCCTCATTCTAGGTTGTAGTTTGAAATTATCCAAAAACTTGAAGGACATCACAGTGAGATATGGGCGTTAGCCGTCAGTCACCACGGGAACTTTGTTGTGACAGGATCGCACGACAAGTCCATTCGTGTCTGGGAGAAACTCGACGAACCAGTATGTCCCCCTCTTTTGTAGATTCTCTAATTGCTTACTGTTTCACAGTTATTTCTCGAAGAAGAGCGTGAGCGCGAACTGGAGGGCATCTACGAAAGAGGCTTAGCTGACTCACTCAACGAACCCACGTCTATACTTGGTTCGAGGGGAAACAGCGACGGACAATCTTCGTCAGAAGTTGCTACCGTCACAAAGCAGACAATAGAAACTCTGATGGCGGGGGAACGTATCATGGAAGCGCTTGAACTCGCCGATAACGAGCGCGCTGCACTCCAGGAGTTCGAGGGACAAAAGGCTCGAGCTGGCACATTGGAAGCTGCTGGGTTGCAACCGCCGCCCAGAAACCCCATACTCGCAGCACTTGATCTCGGTCCTGAGGCATACGTGTTGAGAGTCATTGAGAAGGTGTCCGGAACTGCGCTTCATGATGCTTTACTGGTGCTACCGTTTGGCAAGGTTCTGTCTCTGATGGGTTATCTTGACCTATGGGCTCAAAAGGTCAATTTCCACTTTCCCCCGGCTCACCTTATTTTGATCAAATCTATTACAGGGTTGGAATATCACGCTTGTGGCACGCGTCACTTTCTTCCTTCTCAGGACTCATCACCACCAAATTGTGGCAAATCGGATAATGCGAACGACCCTGATTCCTATGCGTATCCACCTCCGTAACGCTCTAAGAAGGGAAAAGGACACTATCGGGTATAATCTTGCAGCCCTACGACATATCCGCCGCCAACATGACGTTGAGAGGACTACCGAATTCTGGGCAACAGAAGACTTCGATGAAGACAAAGCTCGTGAGAAGATTGCCGGGGATAAAAAGAGGAAGCGGGTTAGCATCAAGGCATGACAAAGATATGTGAGCCATTGCACTGGCATCGTGTCTATCTGCTACACATCAGTTTTACAAATCTAGAGACAGTTTGATGAGTTGTTGCTCAGTTCACTTCTGGCCCCCAAAGGTCATCATTCCTACACGTGCCAAATCAGGCTCGAAAGGGTGGTAAAAGTTCGGTCACCCCGCTTACCAAATTTCAGGTCGATTGGCCCCACGCATTTGAACCGTCATGACACCTAGTTCCAGACTTCCCAGGCGTTCGAAAGCAGCTTGAGTGAGGTCGACATGCTTTGATCCTTTGGCGCATCCTGCACAGGTATCCACGACACGTACAAATGTGCACTTATCGTCCTGGTTGCACACTACGACCCATTGGTGCAAATTTTCATTGCAAAATGCAAGCTCATGACTCACGCTGAAGGAAGTCGAAACACTTTGGCTTTGTTTTCCAACCGTCCTCAGTCACTGCGGCAACGAAGGACCGGTCCTTGACATTACGTAGATATCGTGAGTGATCAAGTCCCAGTTGAGAGACCGGCAACATACTGTAGGTGCCCAATCGACTTGACTCCAGCAGCTAGGATTCAGTAGGTCATGTCCAGTGTACCTGTGGAAATGACATTAGAGAGCGTTCGGCGCCTGAGAAGCGGTCAAACCAGGTAGCGGTGACAGGCTCCGACTTGCCAGATCCGGCCAAACCATCGAAGAAATGTGCCAGGCTTCCAACCGACTTGATTGATGGTCGCTTGAGGACGCTTGTGGAGTTCTTGGTGGGGTCTGGTGTTGGGTTACTGCTTGCTTGAGTCGAGCGGTAGCGCTGGTTCGCGACGCTGACGGTCTCCCACCCATCTCGGGGATTGAAGCGGTATGTTCTGTCAGGAGCGTATAGATCTTGGGATGTAACCGCTGCTCGATTCACTGTCGCTGCACCGGCCAGCGGTACAGCAATAGTCACGTAAAGTATCAGAAACCCCTTTGCCAATACCATTGCGGGAAATGGTCTGAGACCGAGCAGATGGAAGTAGACTGTGCAAGAAGACAGTGGTGAGGGAACCAAGACGCGTCCATTGAACTGAGCGCGTCGTGATCACGTGACTTTTGTTTTCTTTGATGACTATGATGACAGCGCAATGTCTCCTCATCAAACTCACTCTCTTCAGCAAGGGGACTTGCGATGCCAGCAGACACCTCAAAACATCATCCTTCCAATATCTCTCGTCGTCCATATAGAAAGGTTTCAACGGAGGAAGAAATAGAGCTGAAGCGTGCTCGAGGCGAGATTTCCTGCGCCGAATGTCGAAGGTGCCAAATTCTCATCTAACCATACCCTTTTGCTCATCTACGAGCGCTCGCAGGTTGAAACTCAAGTGTGATAAGAAAATACCGTGCGGTTCATGTGTGCGTAGAGGATGTGCTACAATATGTCCCAATGGTTCGGCATCTATCACGAGCTCTCCTTACCGTCCGGCTGACTTTCGAACAGGGAGCTTGTCAACTGGACAGGGAACTCGGTAAATCATCCTAGACACTATTCAACCTTGTCAAAATTGAACAGTTTACTAGTTTTGTCCTTGCTGACACTGAGCATTTGCATCGCAAGATCGCAGAGATGGGACAGCGGATAAGGCAGCTTGAAGATGCTCTTTCCATCTTCCAAGCAGGTACCTCAAGCGAAGTTCATCCCCTACTCAGCGACGATCTTTTGGCTATAAAGCACGGTCTCGAAATCCCTCAAATGGCATCAGGCGAGGCAACAAACGATCAACATGCCCCTCCGATAGATGCCCTTGGCACTCTGACCATCACCGATGGTGGCGAATCAAACTACTACGGGCGTTCGGCAGGTTCTGAGGTAACGCATATATTTCCTGTCGAGTGCTTGTCAACTAACACGTTATACCCCGTAGACGTTATTCTTGGTAGGTAGCACAGCATATCGCTGTCTTCGGCTTAATCACTCTCTTGCGGAAGGCGGGCGCCGAGTTGGGTAGCGCTGAATTGGGATCGTCGTCTACTCAGATCGATGAATTGCCTCAAGTCTCCTCTGAGGTAGCCCGGCTAGCCTCAGTCCTTCCTTTCGGCAAAGGAGGCTTCACTGACACTGAAAAGACACGCGAAGTACTGGATTCCTTATATAATCTCCTTCCTCCATATCCGCGTGCAACAACGCTTTGCGAAACATATATGGAAAATGCAGCCTGGATTTTCCGACCCATAAGCCGAGAAGAACTTATCGACGAAATTCTCGCACCAGTCTACGTACTTGCTCAAAACCGAAACAAGAATTCTGAGCCGAGGGCCGAAGTATCTCCTCACACTCTTGCTGTTCTTTACATGGTTTTTTCACACGGCGCTCTGACGGATTTGACGCTGCCCCCATACAATTCTGAGGCGGAAAATTACTTTCATCTCGGCCGCGTGGCCCTGTCATTACGTTCGGTTTTTGATCTACCTACCACTCAAACAGTACAAGCACTCTGTTTGATGGCGTACTACCATAGTAATGGTGGTAGACGATATACGATCGATAGTGCGTGGTCTATCATCGCATTGTCAAATAAACTTGCACAGAGCGTAAGTGGTATCTAATTTGTGACGTGGATTAATTAAGCTAAGCTTCCTTCAAAGATGGGCCTGCGTACGTGTGCTCTATGGAGCACGAACCGTTGCTTATCATCGTATGTAGACCGTGATCCAGCGCGCTTTAATTTACCTCCGAAAACCATCCAACGACGCCGGACTCTGTTCTGGGAGATTTTCTCCGCCGATCTTTTCCATGTGCGCATTTCTTTTCAACCATGCTGCAACGGACTGATTTCTGTAGAGTATGGCGCTTGGGCGTCCTCCGTCTGTTAGTCTGTCCTATGTTGATTGCGAATTCCCGGAAGATGACACAGCCAGGATCAACGATAATGGAGAGGTTGAAGTAGGGTGTAAGTGCACTATAAACGGTCTTACACAGTGTCCAACGCTTTAGTTCTTAGTCTTCCGCTGGAAACACTCATTCACAAGAGACGTCTTCATACCAGTGACGGAGCTCACGCTTACCGCTGCACCCCCAAGTTATAGCACTATCTTGGAATTGGATCGGAAGCTCAGGGAGAAGGTTTTACCGCCTTCGCTGAACTTGTACCGTTCCAGTTCCACCGACGAGTACACCACGCCGACCGCCTATGTCCGCGGGAGACTTTTATTTCAATTCAGGACTTCAAGTGAGCTGGTCTTGCTCCATTCTGTCGTCTGGTTTTGACACGACATAGCGATGCTATATTTACATCGTAGTTTCTTCGCACAAGCAATGATGGAGTTTCCTTCAAATCCGCTGCGTAGTCCCTTTGCACCATCTTTTCTCGCTGCATACCGTTGTGCATCTGCAATAATCAAGACTACTGTGCTCAACTTTCAGAAGTATCCAGAGCTATTTGCTCGCTTTTGGACCATGTGGAGCCATCTTCTGTCCGCCGCTGTGAGTCAAAAAACCCGGACGCGTAACTTGTGCTGAGCTCCTTCAACAGGTCATTGTCGGCACTATTGCTACTCGGGCACCATCTTCCACCATGGCACCCGCAGCTCTCGTAGAGCTAGACTTGGCATTGGACCTGTTCAGAAATGGTGCTATGCAATCTCCTCGCGCAAGAAGTGGACTGGTATGTCGTACTGTTTAAAGGCCAACTCAAGTGATCAACTGTCGTTATTAGCCCATTTTAGTGAAGCTAAAGGAAAAGGCACAACAGGCCCAAATGAAATTCCATAGCGGAGCCTCTCTCTACAAAAGCCCCCCAGCCCTTCTTCCAGAGGTGGGTGGCGACGACGAACTTGCTATATTTGCAGGCCAGACGCGGATTTTGGTTAGCAAGATTTTGTCGAAGGAGAGTCGTAGGAAAGTGCGGCCTACATCTACTTCTATGGCAGAGCCTTCAAAGTCTCCGGGGAATACACCAGCCTCTACTTCTGATGAGAGTCATTCACCTCCAGATTCGGTTCCGGAGGTTCATCCCTCCTTAGTAGAATATCTTTCGATGCTGCCGTCTCCGCCATCAATATCAAACTCATCTGCGATCAACCCAAGTTCTGTCGCCCACCCGCAGGAGTTTACTCAGAGTTCTCCATTCCCCTCAAATGTATCCACTGAAAACTCATCTCTCGCGTCATCCGTAGCGACGTCACAGCCCTTCACGCCTCCAGACATACCCTCCCTTTACGATCAGAGTTTTGCGGAGAGTTGGTCCAACATGGAGATATTTGACTCAAACGTCATCAATATGCAGAGCATGGGAGGTTTGGAGTTCATGCTGTCTGGTGAATCTGGTATGGATGACAGGTGGATATCGTTTATGCGGGAGTCCGGGATACTCGATACAGCCAGCTCGACAACGTAACCACAGTAGTAGTATGTCCACCTCCCTTTTCCAGCATGTGGAGCTCACCGTGTTCTCTAGCGTTATTCCACAGACAGAATATTACTTAACTTATCGCTGGTGTATCAACTGTTATTTCGTGTTATTGGAAGGTTCTATATATTCCTGGTGTTAAACATCCCGTTCGTCATCTATTTCGATGGAGCTATAAGTATCGAGGCAACCCTCTCTCAAGGCGGAAATGCACCCGATCAGTGATGAGAGACTAATCAATGGAGATCAGCGGTCAAATGGGCTTCGCGAGTGATCCGCGATAGTGACTTAAAATGAAGCAGGGTCAATGAGCCAAACGTTGATGTCCAAGGTAAGTGACACGGTCTGCGTAAGCCGCTGTCACATCCTCTGACCCCAATAGAAACTCAGAAAGGCGGTCTTGTCCTCCCAGCCAAAGCCGACCCGTTTCATCTTGCCGATTTTAGCGATCAACACGGCGCAGGCTTCGGAGAGCAAATCGACGCTAGTCTCCGTCACCACTTCATTCGCCATAAATAGTTGGGAGGAAGGCGACTCGCTGGGGGCCAGCATGCGGATGGACATAGCCTGTGGAAACATCGAGGTGGTGATTGTGAACAGGTGGCGGAGGGGATTCATCGTAAGAGAGGGCACCGGATGTGCGAGAGAAGGTTGCAGGGAGGTGGGGGGTCCGTATCTGCAGTACCGCATGAGCAATGAAACGGAGCGTGTTTCACCGTTACCTTATACACATGACAAAGACATTGAATCTTTTTACAGGAACGGTGACATCCTCGAAGACGTTCACAAAACGTAAAAGCCCACGACCATTGCTTGTCGTACACTCCGGGAACACGACGATCGGCCGTTCTGCGGATTGTCGGATCGTCTCGAAAGGAGCGACAGAACCTACTGGTGCCATTCGAGGAGTTTTGCCTGTGGCTCGTATAATGGATAACAGGGATACCCGACGGAAGCCTTGAATAGCCTCTCGTGTGCCAATAGGGCGGTTGGAAGTAAAAACTGCATCAGAACCGACCCTCGCTCGGCGACCCGGTCTATACGCCATTGACAAGGAAGCACCGTCAGGAGACGGCACCGAAGAAAAAGAATTGTCGGAAACGGGTATTATAAAAATTGGATTGAACCTGCAGTTGCTGTGAGTCGCGAAATCTAACAAGACTGTTTTCGTCACCTGTAAGCCAGCCATAAGACGTCTGTCCAGGAGACCCAATTGGATACTATGATGTCCCCCGCTTTTGGGTTCCATTTGACTGCGGGTCCCTGCCTGGTCCAAAAGACAATTATTAAGGTCACGAATGGGGCTGAGGGGAAATTACCCTCGTTTCCGAGTGACGACCTCCTCGGGTATCCAGATAAAACCAAGCACATAAAGAGCAAGCCGACTGAGGAGCATCGTGCTGCCCCCCCCAATGCGACAACGGAGAGAGGGTATTGGTATCTGAGTTCTATGAGCCTGAAGGTCGAAACGACTCTGCCTGACTCACAAAAAACTCGTACAACGCATGGAGCAGAACGTGTATGAATGCAATTGCGGCGACCAAAGCTGTCCGCACCATAGCAAGCACACCGCGAACGGGCATCAGGAGGGTTACAAAGAGATCATTTTCTGATGGTGGAACGGGTGGAAGAAATGGCTGGACCGGTTACGCGTGTTGAATTCAGCGCTTTTACTACATAGAAGACAGGAAGGATCCAACCTGTATTCCTGTTCCAGGGTCCTGAAGAAGTTAGTGGGATGAAGTAACGCATCAAGGGCGCTCAAACTGCTCACTCTATAGGCCGAAAACTTTTCCATAAAGTGACCAGATGAATGGCACGTATTACCGTATGTACGCAACTTGGCTGGGTTAAAGTGGCTGTGCGGGTGCACCAGCAACTCCTACTAGTACTACCAGGACAGATGCCGCTCAAAATACAGGGCTTGCTCAAATTGGTGGGCTCTGCGTCCTCGAGGTATCAGAACCTGAGTCTTTTCGGAAAGGTGAGTGGTCGTACTTCCCCATGTATCTTCATGATGATCGGAATGGTTTAGTGTAGGCAGTCATCTGCTTCTTGGTGTTCTTTTACGCGTGCTTGGTTACTTTCATTGTCGTCGTTACACCAAGCCGCATTGCACAGTTCATGTATGACCTTGCTCAGAGAATCCGCCAACTTCCCTACGGCTCATTGGTTCTTATGGCTGCTGTCGGTATGTTATCGCTTTTCCGTGGTTCAGCTGGCTTAGCCCTTTCAGTCCTGATCTCATTTCCTCCCTTCATTGGGCACACCACCCTCATGAATCTGTGCGGCTTCACGTATGGAATGCAAGGTTTCATTCCCGCGGCAATTTCCACAGTCGGTGGATCTGCGATTGTCTTCGTGGTACTGAGATATCTGTTCAGCCATCGTTTGCGCCGCTGGACGTCCGCCAATGAGAAGTGGAAAGCCCTGGAATCTGTCGTCGTCTGTCCGCTTTTTATTTTCGCAGCCTGAGACCGAATCTATAACAGAAAAGCCGAATAGCATGCAAAAGGGTTTCCCCTTGTTGTGATCATTCGTGTGTCATCCTTTCCACCATGGGTATACTCTAATTCGCTGTTCGCGGTAAGATCAGTGCCACAGCTGTTTGCTTGCCTCACGTCCTCTTCGTGCAGAGTATCGAGTCTGTATCACTCCCTCAATTCATGCTTGCGACATTTTTCGTACTTCCCCGTGTCCTCATCTATGTCTTCACTGGATCACGGATGGCGAACTTGTCGGACGGCGAACAAAGAAGCCATATGGACACCCGTATGCTGTGTCTGCTGAGCATGTCGCTGACCTAAATATGCCTTGTCAGAAACCAAAGTTATCAATAGTCTGCTGGTTGTAGGCGGTGTTGTGTTCTCAGTCATTTCCAGCTCGTACGTTCTCCCTTCACGCGTGTTCGCTGGCGTAAACCCCACACAGGCTAGTGTATTATTGGATGCAGAAGGAGATCAAAGCTATTCATGACAATTCGTCCTCCACGGGCGAGCTGCTTTCAGATGCACATGGGGACGAAGAAGATGCTCCTCTTCTTGCTGCCCAATCGGTGCCGTAGATAAGCATCACTTTGGTTGATACCAATAAGACTAGGACAGTTTCTGCCATCTCAGCGTATAGTTCTATGCAGCAACGTTGTATTTTCGGCGATGATTCAGACACCCCTAGTAGAAGTGGAGGAAGAGAAGAGACAAACTAGCGCCTATGAGAAAGACAAGAAGGAATACTCTACTATCTTTTGCCCGTCGTCTTGTCTCTCTAAGCTGCACATTACCCTTCTGCACAGTAGAAATTGTAGTGACGGCGTCCTGATAGAGCTGATCAGTGAGCTCCGTCTGTCGGGTGAGATGAGTGACAAGTTCCATTTGCAGATTACTAATATCCATTAGTCGTGCCTCCGCCTGCTGAACGGACTCTAGCGTATCTTGAACTGAGCGTAGGATACTGGCATTCTCCGCTTCGAACTGCAGGATTTGTGACTGTGTCAGTTCCATCTCCTCCTCCCCATCATCATCATCATCCAAATCCTGCACTGATGACGGGGGATCAAGAGGATTCGTGGAGGGTACGAGCCGGTTGGAGGAAGCGCCGATAGTAGCAGCAATGCCAGACACCAATGCAGAGGAGGCACCTCCAAGCCAGCTGTCACTGCTGATCTGTTCCATTTTTTGCGGTGGGCTTTTTGAGCCCATCGCCATGGCCTCCCGTGCGGCACTTGAGCCAAGTGTATGGGTTCGTTCCAGTTGCCGCCTTACGCGTTCCTCTTGCATCTCTTTTTGGTTTTGGCTCGCCTCAGCTAACCGTCGATTGAGATACCACGTAATGCTAGAGTGGTGGGCAGCAGTGAATTCCGATAATATGATGGAGTTGTCCGGTCTCAGTCTTGCTGGGAGAAATCGTACAAGAGGGTTGACATTGCTCGCAGCGAGTTCAACACGCTCTGCGAGGAGTATAGAGGTCAATTTTTGGCCGGGTAGATGTGAACAAGCAAAGCGCACGTTTCTCGAGGACTTCCATTTCCTTGACCCTATCCGCGCAGCGACTGAGTATGACGCGGGCTTGGAGGTCGATCTGGTCGCGCTCTTCGTTGGTAAGATGTCTTATATCAGCCCAGGAGTGCTCCGGGCGATCTAGTTCGAGACTTCGGGAAGCTTGTCGGGCAAGGTGGTGAGGGTGAGAGCCTACACTAAGATACGCCTTGCGAATCTGAACCAGCATGCGCGTCAACGTGTCCAGGTGGTTGAGCTGACAGCGGAGAGATATGAGAGAGACGGCTAGATATACGAGAACATCGACGTACAATGGTGTACGCCTCCTCTAGGTATTGTCTACCAAAAGTATCCTTGGAGTGCCCATCTCCTGACACCTTTCGCCGCTTGGAAAGTGGAGAAGTAATACGCCGTTTCTCTGCCACTGCTTCGCGGAATTCAGAGGTACGGTTCGTGCAGCGCATCGCGGGGATGAACCAGGTTTGCTGGTAAAGTTATTGGGAAGAGTTGCTGCCTGGTGAGCGAGTGGTGTGGTGATGGCACGTGACACGCATGTACCAAAGTTGGATTTGGAGTCTTTTGGATGTTTTACAACCACGAACGAGCTGTCTCAAGAGCCTTGCGTGTCGAGAGGGCAAGGAACTGTGTGTTCGACGTGGAATAGTGATTTTCGTTCTTGTTTGAGGTGGACGGCGTTCTTCTGCACCGTCGTTTGCCATAGTTTGTGACGAACACGACTGTAAAATTCTACACTACGCTCTATAAAATAATGCGAGACAGTGGCGAGTTTCTCTCTCCAAGAGCGATGCCATGGCGGAGGCGCATTCGCTGTCTGTATCTTTCGTTGAGACAGCAACCTCCGTCTCCTGGAAAGTGGCGTGTCAGAGTCTGCCATTCAGCCAGCCGAGTGCACGTACGACAGTAGTCATCCATGTTCCTCATCATCAGCCTACACGTCGTCAGCTCCGCAAGAGCGAGAACGTCCTTTTCCTTGACATGCAGACAATTTATTGCAGTCACTTCCTCCATCGACTTCTCCATATGCACACGACTCCTCACAAGGTTGACCAGCGCAGTTCCCGTTAAATGCACGCACCAGCGGACATCCAGCCGAGTGAGGCTTGGGCACAATCCATCCGAACCATGCAAAAGTTGCAGCTCATCGTCCGTTATGTCGCTGTCGTGCAAACGAAGGTCCCCAAGATGAGGCAGTAAGGTGAAGCAGCGCTGCAGTTCCTCCCGCGGTATATCTACATTGTATAGTTCTAACAACTGTAATTGAGACGCCGATTCCAAAAGGCGCGGAAGGACGGAAGTCGATGTGTGTTGAGCATCATTGCAGCGCAGGCGAAGCTTTCGCAGTGCAGGAACGCGCATGTTATCAAGAACACCAAGTACATCGGGTGAGACAGTGAAGATCAAAGACTCGAGCCGAGGGAGTTCTACAACTCGTGCAGTGTCAGCTTCGTATCGGTAGTCCATCGAGCCTACGAGGGTTAGGTGCCTTAGTCTCGGAAGATTTTCGAGCATGCCTGTCCATCTCGAGGCGGTGACCGAACTCAGATTCAACCTCGTAGCGGTCAATTTGAGATGCAGTGTTGTCACGTTAAAGGGGACGTTCCAATGAGGCGGGTTAGGCTGCTCAATATCTAGTCGACAAAGTGCGGTTGCGTTGTGCAGGGCAGAGAAGTCGATGAGGTCCCCTGCTCTTGTGTCCCAGCCCGCGACGTAGTCAAGCTGCGTCAGGTGAGGGAGTGGACGCCGCATGCGAGATAAAATTGAGCTGAGCTGCACAGAGTCTTGCGTTCGGATGGCAAGACTGCTCCACTGAGTACAGTATCTGAGGAGGGCGGAGAGGACAACGTCGATAGTAGGTGCATCCGTAGGAACTTCAAGGGTGATGTGAAGCGGCGCGTGAAGCACTTTGGACAACCACAGTCGTGTTTTGGCCAGCGGATCGCCCACACCACAGTCTACGTATAGATAGGACCAGACGCGAGGGTGCTCTGTTGCCTTCCTCCAAGCAGAACAGACCTGAGACGCTACCAGAGGAGCTCGTGTCCACCCAGACGCGGCGGAAATCTCGACGATAGCAGCGAGGAGCTCGGATGGGATTCGTCGAGCAAGTGTGATCAGTGACCGCGACTGGTGAATATTCTCCAGGTGTTGGCGCTTGCGCAGACGAAGCTGCTCCAATTGCACCATCACCATCCGTATTTCTGCGTCCAGCGCACGTATTGCCTCCTCATCCTGAGCAATTGCATGACGGGCCAACCGAATGTCGTCTTCCGTGGGATTACGGTAAGACGACATCTGGTCTACGACCAAGGGCAACCTAAGCAAAAGTCTGAAACTCGGGAGAGAAATAATTTGTAGTGGAAACGTACGCCATCCCTGTCCCGACAAGAGAGTTTATTTGGGTCTGTTGAATACATCGACGACCGTCACTTGTTCTTCGTCCTTCTCCTTGCCATCGAGTGTTGTGGTCAACCAGCTAGGTAAGTATTTACTGAAGTGAATGCTCCATGATGATTCAGAGTGGAAGCTCAATCGACCTGCATGTTTGCTGGGTCGCGTTGAAGACTACATATGTTCGAGATACTGCTGACGTTTCGCATGATGAACCTCATATTTGCTCTGGTTTCGCTCACAAGGTTTTCTCGTCCTTAGCAGCATCAGCAGCATCCAAATGGACCCTCGCAGAGCGCGCGATCCTCGCCTTGCGCGCGCAGACCCGCGTCTACAGAGAGTAGCTTCAGGGTCCCCGGCCCCGCTTGCCCAAGCCCAAAGTTCGGCGCCGTGGCCATCAACCGATCAGGCGTCCTCACTGCAAACAGCTCCTCAACAAGGATCTTACGCGCAGCCACTCGCAAATGCGAATTCCAGCCCTGCAGAGTCGTTCGGTAATAACACGTTTGCGCCATCTGGCTACAAGGCCCGGCCATTATTTTGTGTTGTCTGTGCCAGTAATCAGGTATCAAAGAACGAGTGTCTATGAAAATGGTCCTGACACATTGTAGAATCGTTCTATGGAAGGTCATCACGTCCTACAGTGCGTGTTACTCCATGCTGGTTCACGATCAGCTATGTTAACCCAATATTTAGAAAGGCAGGTTATAGGGTTATTTCATACGGCACGGGCTCTGCTGTACGATTGCCTGGACCGTCTATAGACAGACCCAACATATACCCGTTTGGGACACCATATAATACGATATATGAGGAACTGCATGCAAAAGATCCACGTCTGTGAGTGCGAACTACGGCATGTATTCTGATAATGAGGCTTACGGAGCCAAGGTATACCGCAAATGGTCTTCTACAGATGTTGGACCGTAATCGAAGAATTAAATTAGCTCCAGAACGGTGGCAGGAAAGCAGAACGACTGCGGACATAGTGATTACCTGCGAAGAGCGCTGTTTCGACGCGGTCTGCGACGGTGAGATGATCCACAACACAGGCAACGCGTGATCAAGTGACAAGCAAACAGACCTACTTGCCCGGGGTGGCGATTTTAACAAGCCGGTGCACATTATCAATATCGAGATCAAGGACAACCACGAGGAAGCACTCATCGCGGGAAAGGCGATGCTGGATTTAGCCGCAGCGGTGAGTACTTGCACCTCGGTTGGTGATTCATTCATCATGTGTGCAGATTGAGGCGTCTCAGGACATCGACGATGACATTGATCGGATATTGCAGCTGCAACAGGAGCGTCATCCACATAGTATTTTGCATGCTGTAGCCTTCTACTAGTCTGTAAGATGGTCATTAGAGAGTGGAATGACACCATTCTAACAACAGCGAGTAATTAGTAAAAGTACCAGCACGACCATTAGGTCGAGCGTTGCGTGAGAACGGAAGACGCCATCATGGTCTGACAAGGCTCCGATAAAAGGATGCAGGGCCTTGCAAGTTCTGGTCCTCTCTCCGTCTGTTCCCATCATGCCGTCTCTTCGTCTTGGAAGCATCGCCCCCGATTTCGAGGCTGAAACTACGACGGGTCCTATCAAGTTCCACGAATGGGTCGGCGACTCATGGGTATGCACCAGAGCACGGGAGCCTGCGACGCCTCACACTCTCTTTCTCAGGCCATCCTCTTCTCCCACCCCGGAGACTTCACCCCTGTCTGCACCACCGAACTCGGTGAAGTAGCCCGTCGCGCCGACGACTTTGCAAAGCGCAATGTCAAGGTTATCGGTATCTCTGCCAATGGTCTCCATGACCACAACAAGTGGTTGGAAGATATCAGCGACTATGGGGCCAAAGTCGGTCCTACAAACGTCAAATTTCCCATCGTGACTTCTTTTTCGTTCATGCACTTTCATTGTGCTCATGTGTTCCCTTAGATCGCAGATGAGGATAGAAAGATCTCCACTTTGTATGACATGCTTGACGAGCAGGATGCCACCAACCGAGACGCAAAAGGCCTCCCGTTCACCGTGGGTGCTCATCATGCCACAGAAACCTTGCCCTTTCTAACTGTCGCCAGATCCGCACAGTGTTTGTGATTGATCCCAAGAAGGTCATCCGTCTAACCATCTCCTATCCCGCCGCTACGGGGAGGAACTTTGACGAGATTCTTCGGTAAGTATACAAGTCCACTTTTCCAGAGTCTCTTAATTGACTGCTATCGGTCAGCGTCATTGATTGTAAGTTCTCCGCCTAAAATTATTCTATTGCCTTACAAGGTGTTCTTTGGTAGCTTTGCAACTTGGCGATAAATACAAAGTGACTACGCCTGTGAACTGGAACAAGGGTGACGACGTCATTGTTCACCCGTCGGTCTCGAACGACGAGGCTAAGGTGTTATTCCCTGACGTTACATTCCACAAAGTGCGTTGGATCTCTTTGATATAAGAGAGCTCTAACCTCATTCATCTCGTTTCGCAGCAACCGTACCTGAGAACAACTCCTCTGGAGACCGAGTGAACGTTGATAAAAGTGACAAGCAGTTTGTACCTGTTGTAAATTAGCGCCTGTGCTTTTCTATTGTACGGCTGTCTTTCCACATCGGCAATGAAAACATTCGTCCAATGCTTGAAATTGAATATAAACAGTGGTCCTGGCCAATCCTTGGATGCGTTGTTTGTGCGCGTTTGATTTGAAAGCTTTTGCTCAACAAGAATCAACAGGGACGCGTACGCGTGTCCAACCGCACAAGCATCGGTGCTAATACAGAGACTGCATCTTACCCATTTCTTTCCAAGCAATTTTCCACAATGGCTAGTGCAAATGGTGGTGCTTACAGGTATGTCCTCCGCGTCTGAGCCTGACGTCCCACCTTACCCGTCTCTCGTCAGTTACTCCTTGACTGTGTTCTCACCAAGTGGAAAGCTGGTGCAGATCGAACACGCGTTGGCCGCAGTTTCTCAGGGAACCACAAGTTTGGGTATCAAAGGTGGGCTCATAGGTAATATCCGCTCCAAAACCAACGATATCTTTTGCAGCGTCGAATGGGATCGTCATCGCCACAGAGAAGAAGTCCGCCTCCATCCTCATCGACGACTCTGTGATTGAGAAAGTGGCAGTGGTGTGCCCTAATATTGGCATAGTGTACTCTGGTATGGGACCCGACTTCCGTGTTCTCATAGCGCGCGCACGGAAAAGTGCGCAAGCCTATTGGAAAGTTCATGGCGAATACCCACCCACGAAAGTTTTAACTCAAGAGATTGCCACTGTCATGCAGCAAGCCACGCAGTCCGGGTATGGCTTCCTCAGTCCGGTTGTATTACTTACTGACGGTCTCCACATTTTTTTCATAGAGGTGTACGTCCTTTTGGCGTGTCATTACTTGTCGCGGGGTGGGACATTCATCGCGGACCAAGCCTGTATCAAGTTGATCCGTCAGGCTCTTTTTGGGCTTGGAAGGCAAGCGCGATAGGTAAAAACATGGTAAACGCGAAAACCTTTTTGGAAAAGCGGTGAGTTTCATACGTACACTGATTGAACGCGTGCTAACCCTCGCTACTCACGTAAAGATACAACGACGACATAAGCCTGGAGGATGCCATTCATACGGCCCTGCTGACCCTGAAAGAAGGGTTTGAAGGGCAAATGACGGAAAAGACCATAGAGATCGGAGTGATCACAGTGCCTACGACGGAAGAACTTGAGGTTGGTAAGGAAGGCGGCGAGACTGGGCGGCCAAAACCTACTTTCCGTAAGTTAAGTGAAGAAGAAGTGAAGGATTATTTGGCATTGTGAACGTGTATTGTATCTTACGTGCGTTTCGTTCTGCACATACCATTTTTTTCCCCATGTCGCTGAGTAGCCCCTGTAACTTACGCGGACCGACCGACTCTTCGACATTTAACAGGTTTGAATATGTGGCCCGTGCGCAATTCGGGCATCTATCATGGCATTGCCGCGCTTCTGTACAACTTGACAGTGAGCTCGACCACATCAACTTGTCACCTGGACCTGAGCTGCCAGTGTCATTCACAGTACTAGTTCAAGGTGAGCTGTGCTTCATTAATTTTAATCCGCTTCACTAACGTCCCTCATACAGTTCTGAAATGGGATGGGATGGGTCTTCGTTCATACCAGTCCAGTAATTATGAGCGTCTCCGTACGGGGCGGCGTCCAACAGGTCTGATATCCGACCAGACGCACGATTCCGTTATCGTGAGGGAACGACCAACAAGCACCTGTGAATCAAAGCAAGAAATTTCCAGCTGGTTAAACCTCAGACCACTCCAAGATATTTAAGCTGCGACCCGCTTGCTACCCTGTACCACGCCAGAGCATCTCCTACTCTCTCTGATGCAGACGTCCAGTCCAACTGTCACGTCCATGAGACCACGCACCTCTAAAGCTTGTGCGCATTGTCGGGCAGCGAAGACAAGGGTGAGTAGACAAGGCAGCGCATAACGGTGGTCTCACCTGTGGTGTAGTGCCAATCCAAGGTTTATGGAAAGTCCGGCGAACCGTGTATCCGCTGCGAAAAGAAGGAATTACCCTGCGTCCCCGCTTCTAAGACGGACCAAAATAGGAGGGGATCTGCATCTCGTATTTGGACTCGCCCAGCGGTGGTAGCAAACGACACCGACACGATGAGCCATGGACCGCGAGTTGCAACAACGGACTCAGAGGCAGCGGGGCTTGGGGCCGAAGGAACGGAAGTCGTGACTAACACCCAGCATCTGCAACAGCCGCTCCTGCTGTTCCCTCCTTTGGGTTTTCCTGAAACCACCATGCTCGGCGAGGAATACGCACCGTACGTCGTCACTGATCTTTCCCGCGTTAGGACCCTTGTTGATCTTTTCTCTCAAGGTGGCATACACAAAATTGGTTGTGTGCTGCGCATCCACAGTGGGATGCACAACACGTACCACAAACGAACGATCCGGGGCCGAGCTCGTAAGCTATGGCCATTCTTTGTTTGAACAATCCAGTAACTTGACTCCATGTGTTCATCTTGCAGTATGTACACGGCGCCAGAGTTTTGGGCCTCCACAGCACCGGCTGAAGGCAACAGAGCCTATGGATTGTACGTTGGTGCCCTCTTGGTGCGGTGCCCGTGTTAGATAAATCTTCCTTGTTACAGGTGGATCACGCCAACACAAGGGCAAGCGGCTCCAGTGGTTCGCCCTACTCTGGAGGACTTGGAAGACAATATTGGGACCGATCACGTCTGAATTTGTGGCGAATATGGATACTTGGCGGGATTGCGTGCCAATGGTGCTGTTACGTTCATGAGACTTATGAGGGCCTTGGACCTTCGTCTTTTCTGTTAGTTAACGGTAGATCGTTGACGAACTACCCTCCCGAGTTCACGGGTTGAATTGACATTGGTACATTGTTTTGATCAACATCCTTCTGCGGTGCGGCATTCTACTCTCGTCCACGTTTGCCAGGTGTGTGGTTATTACCTCAAACCACCGGCCCTTTCTGGCTAGCAATTGGCCACCAGAGGAACTCTATCTCAAGGTTCAATTTTTCGTGAGTGCCATGTCGTGAGGCACTGCTCTACGTCTTGTCACCGGGGAGAAGACGCCATGGTGCCGCCCTCAAACTTGAGATGGGTGGATCTTGACCGTCCTGAAGCCTCTCCGCCGCTTTGCATAAACAAACCCTCAGCAAAAGGTAGGTCCGAATTCTTGCCACGAGGTCGGAGTCATGTTCGTCGCACAGACGCTCATCAGATTCGAGCTTTGTAGGTGCAGCTTCACATGCTCGTGACAATTCTGTCATTTGGATGAATCTGCGCATGCCATTTAGACATCGGCGAGGTGTCAGGGTGGTGGTGGTACTGTGGTGTACCATCTTGGAATTCATGACTTCAGCGCTTAATGATCTACTCAAGAACGATCTCCTTTTTGACCGGAAATTTGTGCAGCGACTCCTCGTGTTCCCTGAGCACCTCGCTATCAACTGCACGCCTTTACCGCACGTCTGACCGGCTCCTTCGACTTCGCCCCCTGTCAAGACAATATTTAAATATGTCGCAGTCCTCCCAAGCAACGCAGCTTTACTACAATGAACTCCAACCAAGAAAGATCAAGAGAGGCTTGTGCATCTTGTCGCAAAGATCACAAAAAGGTAGTCGTTTTCCATCCTTCTCATGAATTTCGTTGACCATCATTTACAGTGCGATGGCCACCACTCTTTGGGCTGCAGTAGATGCGCCGCGAGAAACACACCATGCAGTTTGTTTTCGCAGGCCAGCAGCTATGGTCCCGGACACGGACAAAGCTTTGCTACTGGTGCACCGCAGTGGCTCTTGCCCCTTGCGTTGGAGAATCCACATTTCGTACCCCAGATGGCGACGGCCGTGCCTGGTGGTTCCGATGGAGCCTACTACTGGGGTACACAGCTCGAGCAAACCCTACATCAAGGCGTAGTTTGCAACGTGCCTGCCGGACAATTCCATCCACCGATGTCGATGCAACAGCCTCACCAGGCGTATGTTGAATCGTACGTATGATATACCTTCATCATGGCGGCCGTCTCACTGTGGCTTACAGGTCTGACTTTGAGCTCCCTGTGAATAATAATGGCACCGGCAAGCCTTCAGGGCGTCAAGAACGTCGCGCTTGAAGCCCTTGTGATTCGTTTTGGAAAGCATTGTTTTTGTGACGGACCTTGCTCGTGGCGCTGTGTTTGTAATGCTGTCGTATTGGACATGCGGAGAACTTGCCTGTTGTTGAGATCTGATTTCCTCGTGCTGGGTTGAGACGTGTCCGCAGTATGATCGACGACCAAGTGCTGGACAGCCATTATGCGCTATGTACTGCTTTTTACTATCTGCGGAGCATCGGTGTTTCCGTGCCGCAGGGATGCTTTCGCTTGCAAATGGATGATGATGGAGGTGCTGACGAAACAAGGTTAAGTTTACAAGCCATACATGAATACAGATTCCGCAGGATACTGCAACCTAATTCTTCCTAAGCCTACAAAATGCAACCTGCTCCTTTCCGGGGAACGTTCAGAGCGGCCAGTCTAACTTCTCGCCAAAATTCCAGTGTATCGCCTTCACGGACGTGTACTCCTCCAGCGCGTAGCTCCCAAGCTCGCGACCTTTCACGATGATGAGATCGACACGTCAGAGTCACGGAAATTGCTTACCGATTCCGCTTTGCTTTTTTCCGCCAAAGGGGACATTGTTGTTCAACAAGTTGTACTGGTTAACCCAAACCTAGAGCAGATCATCAGGATACGTAGATCACTCGTAACCTATTTTGACTTGCAGTTCCAGCCTCCAAAGCAGACGAAACACGCATGCATTGGTTGGCATCATCTTAAGTCGGCACCAATACGTTATCACTACCCAACTTAGGAATGTACATTTGGAAACTCACTCGAATGAAGACCAGCGCCAAGACCATAAGTAGTGTCATTTGCCAGGGCTATCGCTTCTTCCTCGGTCGAAAATCGTCCAATTGAAAGCACAGGACCAAAAATCTGGCCAAGGTCAGACATGTGTTTTGGACAAAACGTCGGCGAGTTACCTCGTCCTTGACCTGTACCCATCATGAGCGTGGTTCTCGGAGTTCCGAGCAGCAGAATCAAACTTACTATGTTCATGTCGTGCTTGATCTCCGTGAAAACTGCAGGAGTTTAGGGTTGCTCAGCGTCAAAAAGAAGGCATCCGGACGGAGCAATGCTTACTAGTTGGGTCAACGAAGAACCCTTTACCTGGGCGTTTCTGGCCCCCAAGAAGGAGTTTTGCACCCTGGGCTTTGCCGTTTTCGATATATCTCCAGATCTTCTCATATTGGGCTTTTGACACCTGGTTCATATTAATCCGGCGCAAACGGGATATTTGTGTGGGAAAACACTGACGACAGGTCCACCCCCACTCTTCTCATCAAATCCGTCGCCGATCACCAATGCTTTAGCTCTCGAGACTAGCAATGCTACAAACTTGTCGTATATGGAATCTTGCACATACAAACGAGATCCTGCCGTGCAGTCTTGGCCGGTGTTGTATAGGATCCCAAGGCACGCCCAGTTGGCCGCTTGATCGAGATCCGCAGACTCAAAGATAAGGTGAGGTGATTTCCCTCCGAGCTCCAGAGATACCTGGGAGGTGCAAGCATCAGCACACCGCAGCAACACACGGGGCCACGCAGGAAGAGCACGAGTCACACACCTTCTTGAGATTACTCTTTGCGGCTGCTTCCATGATTTTTCGGCCAGTCAAGGTCGATCCGGTGAAGGCTACTTTATCAACATCCCTGTGAGCCGAAAGCGCTGCACCACCAACGGGGCCCAGGGACGGGATCGTGTTCACCACGCCTGGAGGGAATCTGTCCATGTTCACAGATGAATTACGTAACGATGAGGTTGGAAAATAGTTACCCAGCCTCAGCGATCAGTTGGGAGAGCATGAGTGCCGTCAAAGGGGTCAATTCGGAAGGTTTCATCACGATGGTGCAACCACATGCCAACGCTGGTGCGACTTTCCACGCCCTGATGGGTACATGTTGACTTGCTGTGCTCCCGTAAAGTTTACAAATTAAGCGTACCACATGTTAATGGGGTAGTTCCATGGGATGCTGTGCAGCGTCGTGAGCCAAAAGATGGAGTGATAGATGGTTTGCTTACATCTGCCCGCAGACGCCAATTGGGTCATGCCTAGTAAAAGCAAGTTTCACCTTGTTATCGACTTCTATCGTCTGGAACATAGATGCGTGTGAGGCTTGGAATCGGAAGTGAAAAGACGGCGTTCACCTGCCCGAGGATCTTATCAGCCCAGCCGGCATAATAGCGCAAACATTGGACACTGTCAGCGATGTCGAAGTCTCTGCGCGGGTGTGAGCGATAGTCGGTGATCTTGTCGGACGTTGTTACGATACCTAGCGACTCTGACGGGCTTTCCGTTGTTGAGACTCTCCACTTCGGCAAGTATTTGCGAATCTCTTTCGATGAGGTCAGCAAGCTTGTGGAGGAGCCTGGACCTCTCGAAACCGGTGACATTTTTGCCCCAGGTGGTATTGAAAGCCGTGCGAGCCGCAGCAACTGCTATGTCGATATCCTTCTCGGACCCTTGTACGTGATGATATGAGTAATTGACCATAACGTTTGGATGAGAATTTACCGGCCACAACAGAGCAAATGACTTCTTCTGTTGCTGGGTTGATTGCACTGTTGACCGGGCCTGAGAGGTCATCCATTAGGGTAAGAATGAGCGTACTGGAGCAGATCGTTCGAGTCCGCCGAGGGGACAAACTGGTTGTTGATGAAGAGGCCGGTGGGCAGGTGGATCTCGCGCTGCGTGGCGGGGACGATGACGGTAGCAACTTGGGCCATCGTGATGGAGGTGAAAGACAAGAAACGCGGCGCTCAAGTGAATTTCGCAGGTCACCTTATTAGCGGACGCCTCCTATTTATAGATAAGATAGCCCACTCAACAACAACGCTCCATCGTCCGCCGTCGTCCACCGTCGTCCACCACAGCGAGCAACCATCTTCGACATCGTCGGCGGCGTGTTCCAACAACACCCCCTCCGCCTCACCCCTCGGGCGCACAACTCGGTCCCGAAGCCTAGATCACCGCCGCTGCTGCTGAGGCCAACCTTCTCAGGCTGTCCCAAGGTAGATGGATATTCCCTGGAATTGCCAAGGGACCACACGCAGCCAGTTGATGATGCTCAGCTGCTCAGCATCGGCGTCGGGTCTACTGGTCGCGTCGCACGACTCGCACGATGGACGGGTGTGACTCGCAAATGTCCGAACACTTTCCCACACTACAGCTCCCGACTCTCCCGTGCAAGCTCAGACAGGCTCACACTCGGCTTTGACGACGACCACAACCATGCTTGCCCGTGCACCACAGACCCTGCGTTCGCAAGTCGCACGCGTGCGCACCGCTGCTCCAGCACGCTATGCTCACGGTCATTATCATGTATGTCCCGTGCTTACGAGTTTTTTTTTTTTTCCTTTTCCTCACCGACACGCTTCAACAGCACCTCCCCTTCCAGTTTCCTGGCAAGAACCGTGCAGCGTTTGCTGTAAAGCTCTCGTTATTTCTGTTGACTGGCTTTAGCATCCCATTTGGTGCCGCCGCGTTTCAATTGTGAGCTTCTTTGATCTGGTACAGCATCGTATGTTCACCGTGCTCCACTATTTAGGAAGAAAGCCGCAGCAGCTTAACGTACTCGCAGTACCATTGAGCGTTACTCAAATCATACATTTTTTGTCTACCCGTTCATCTCAACCCATCTTGACGAGATAAGAATCCGACTGACAAAGAGTTTATCCGTTGGAGCCTGATACCGACCCTGCTTCCTCCCCCATCTCGACCGCCAGCATACTTTCTACTGAGATTTTGCGACGTTTATGGCTTCCGCCCCGACAGTCGCATGCCCTCGACATGAAATCGGGATCTCCTTCTAGCGCATCCAATGCGGACATGGATGCTACGCGTCCCGCTGCATGTGCAGTTGCAGCCGTGGCGCTAGCCAGGTTGATTTCATGGATGACAACTGGAGTCACAGGTTTCAGTATTTCTTCCTATCAATACACGGCGTGGACTTCACCGTCACATCTTGTCTCCTCTGTCGAATCACATCTCTCTTTCACAAGTTCAAATTGCCGACAACCATGTGTCTGTAGGAGCTCGAAAAGAATTTTGGTTGGATGATGTGATAAAGTTTTCAATGTGATGTTCCGGTCGTAGAATGGCTTCAGTACTTTATTGTAAAAGGCCTCAGCGCCATCCGACGTGAAGCCATCTGATACGTAGATTGCACCAATAACGGATTCTACGATATCCGACAGCACCTAGTCAGTGTTACACATCAGTTCAAACGCGGTAAAGACGGTAGACCTCACTTTTGGAGGTTCCAAGTCGAGCCAGTATTGTCCTGGGTCTCGCTGCTCGTGCGCAGCTACTCCGCTCTCTCGCAATCGCCTCGAGTCAAGTTGCCGCGTATAGCTCTCCAAGGCACATGCCAAAGCGTGCGACTCGAAATGCAGGTAGCTGTGCAAACCGGACAGTACACAGACAGCGGCCAAAGTCGAGTTAGAGACCATAGCTCCCTACGAACAGTCGGTAAACGGGGAAGTCCCTAGGGGCAAAAGTCGACATTCATACGCACCTTCAACATTGTCATCGCCCCAGGAGACAGCCGCTCGTCACGGCTGAAGATGTACCGGACTACCACTACAATTTACTCAGTCCCGACGACAGTGTGACATGTTGACAACACCTACTGAAGTCGAGAATGGCATCTCCGAGGAATTCTAGTCTCTCATAGCAAGCAGCGTCGTAGCCCTCAATCGACGCATGGGTCTGGCGAGTAATTAGTCTCGGTAGCACAACCTACAGGTGTCAAAGTCACCAATGCTTGCGCCAACAGATGGGGATGATGAAACTTGTGTCCAATGATTTCCTCGACTGCCTCTCTCGCACCCTCACGAAGTGGTGCTGTGATGTTGGAGGGGGGTACAAGGACATTCCGGCGGAAATCACGCCATTCCTCGGCCCGTGGGATGGGTAGTTGCAACGCCTTTGCAGCCTGTAGTGCATTGTCTCTTCCCTTCGACAGGTACGCTGCACCGATGATAGCTTCCGCAACATCAGCAATTGTCTTTCCAGGACGACAGGTCAGAACGCATTCGCTGTAAGCTACGATAGGTACAGTACCTTATCACCCAACCACTGTGTGACATTGTCATCGCGTGAGCCCTTCTTTTTCCGTTGGGAATCAGTGGGGAGCTCTGTGGGCTGGGGAACTGAGATGGGCAGGTCAAGGTGGCTAGACGACTCATGATACTCGTATGGAGTGAGGGTTTCATCTCCGCCGTCCCTAAACTCCGTTGTACTCGCGGCGGATGATGGGTCAATAGTAAAATTTGGTGGACTCCACGACTTGTAGCTGAACGGCTTGCCCTGGATATATTGGGGCAAACCTGTGCGATCTGCGCTTTGCATGAGCACTTTATTGCTGATGATGCGTTGCCGCGCGGCATGCAGAGGCCCCTCATGCAATGCAGGGTATGTGACAAAAACATACACAGATGCCAAATACTTAAGAAATGAGTCGCCTGTATTAAATATGAGCCATGACGGGGCACACGATGGGGCATACAAACCAAAGAGCTCCAGCCGTTCATAATCTGTTTCAAAGCCGGCAGAAGGTGCGGAGATGGCAGCCAATAGGAGCTCCTCGTGGATGGAGTGATTGAATAATTTGGCGTTGAGCTCCTGGACAATCAAGAAGTCCTCTATCCTTCTGGTGATGGAGGGTAAGAGAAGCGCAGTCCGAAGGGTGCTGATGAATAACGTCAACGACGCGAAGTAGCATAAGCCGGCAAGGTTAAGTTCATCACCTTGCGGGCACGGTAAACCTCGCGCTGAGCTCTGGAATCAAGTCTAGTGGATGTCGGCATCCCAGCGGACCATCAGTGATGGATAACATACATTTAGCAGCGGTCTTCGTATGCTCTGTGAATGGTTTGATGATTGGGTTGAGGTGACTCGTAACCCCGGCCACCTTCGAAACTTCGATCAGAGGCTGGTCGTAGTCATGCAAGCCTTCGAAGCCCTTTCGTCGCGCTTTGCAGTAGTCCACGAAGTTCGCGTATCCAGCTTCTCGCTTGAAGAGCACCTGTCATGAGACGAGTCATCCTAAACAAGTCTTCTACACATACAGGACTGTCTTCCGGTTTGCTCAACGGAGTAAGGTCTCCTCGTAGGTCCAGGGCGTAGTATCTCCTGGTAAACTCAACCCACCTGTCTTGTATCACCACGTCCTCTACGTCTTTCGACGAAGGGAGTTGCTGCAGGTTGAATCTAACTGCCCATGCTGTGCCAGCTAGGGAGACCGTGTCCCATAGCACATAATCCAGAAGCCGATTGAAATCCATGGAATGAGGGTTCCCATCTTCAGGAAACCTCAGCGGCGCAACCATGTACGACATACTGTCTACAGGACACGCGAATGGCTTATTGGAGATCGCACGACAGATTCTGAGGCTGAATAGATGGAGACTGTGGACACGTTCAGAGTCGACAACCACTGGTGCACCGCGAAAATTCTGAACAACACCCGATACCCCATCGAAAAAGAGATGAAATGACATGATGTGTGGTAGAGGTCGTCGCGTCAGCAGAAGAATTGGAGCGTATTTTTCTGGGCCTTTCACCTGAACAACGACGGGAAACAACCGATGGCCCGAGAAGCGTAAAGAATTCACCCAAAACTGCGTTCTTTTCCTAGGATAACAGCGATTGCCAGAGACCTTGTCCGCAGGTGGAGTATGGACATCCCTTCCAACTCCAATAGGTTGCTGTTGAACAGGGAAAAGGCGATGGTCGAAAGCGCCATGTTCAAATAACAACATACACGCTTCGTACGCAGCCGCGCGACGGGCATGAACAGGGGTGAGGCGAGGCTGCCCAGTGATGGTGTCAAACGGTAAACCTGGCGGTAGCATCACAGCACACGTCCACTCAAGTATCTTGTGCCTTCCGGTCCCCTCCTTCATCGCGAAGAGGGGTCTTCTATGAAGGGACCACGATGATGTGTAGATGTTGGCTGTCAAACGATAGAGAGCGGCAACAGCATCTTGTTCATACAACCGACCACTGTTCGTTGGATCCTCTATATAGGGTTCTGAGCCCATCTCTTCATCATCTTCGGGACGGAAGGGACGACATGTTTCTGCTAGAGGTTTGGGCGGAATCGGAATAGCCCCATCATTCATAACCACCTCTATCCAAGTGTCGTCAAGGTTTTCGCCGGTGTACTGTGCAAGAATACGGCGATGAATGTCGTTGCCATGTTCCACCATATGAATGACACGGCCGAGAGGTTTTATTGTGCGGGCACAGGCATATGCATATGAAAGTTGGCTTTCAAACATATCGTACCTATATAATATCAACACGAGACAGAAATTATACATAGGTCTAGACCTCACCTAACAACGAGGGGTGAAGGGGGCAAGTCCAGGTCTTCAAGGGATCTTGTAGCGATCAGGAGGTTATACTTCCCGGTACAAAAGTTCTGGTAAATTTCATGCTGGAGTACAGTTCAGAAGTGTCAACAATAGGGAAGGTAGTGGGCTTGCCTGACGATGAGCATCGGCTACGGCTAACGAACCAATTAAAGCAAACGGGCGCAAGAAGTGGAGGTCGTCAGTCAAAGTTTTCAGAATGTCGGTCATCACAGTTGCCACGGCATTTCGTTGGACTATGATTTCATGGGCAAAGGGAAGAGGCCATTAAAAAATGCAGGCCCACCGAAAATGATGCCGCGGAACTTGTCCCCGTAAGTCTCGCATGCCTTAAGTACTTCCACCAATTTTGCAAACTTTGGGGTGACATTGAAGCCTCTCGACGACGCGTCTATGTTTGGCATCAGAAAAACCCAGTTGCTGACCAGCTCGTTGATCTCGTTTGTTTCCTTCAAGAGAGAGCCTTCATCATCCTCGTGATCGGACAGTGATGATAGTGATGCTAGTTGTTTTATGGCGCGACGCCAAACAAAGTCACTGGCACAGGGACCCAGTTCCTTCAAGACATGGCATGCAGCCCCAAAGACGCCGCGATGGACGAGACCGTGGCGGTCTAGCTGACGAACCTGTCCTGTTAGTTTTGTCTCTGATATGACAAGCGCAGTCCCATATTGGATAACAATCTCCGTAGGACGCAGCGCCCGTGAAGGCAATTTACACCCGGAGGACATCTTTTCGGTGCCTAAGAGTTAGTTCGGATACCTCTTGAAACTTCACGAGTTGGAAACTTACCATGATTGTTCGTGTTTGGCTGGTGGGAAATGTTTAATTTCGGCTTTGCTTCTGGCCACATGTCGGAGATTGAACTAAATCTGTCCATAGACTATAGATAGATAATCACTCGAGAGTGGGTGTTCATGACAACCAATCTACAATGGATCCATATGCTTGTTGAACTTATGTGCCTGTAGTCAGCAGTTCTAGTAGCATAGTAATACTAAGCATAATGTGCTCTTTACTGTAGCTGCAAACACTAATATAAATAATAGTAAATAGTGTTGGAGTGGAGCTTGAATACTCACTCCAGCTGTATATAAGGCTTCCCTCTGGGAACCTTTTAATAGATCTACTCCAAAGAGCAACTTCAGTATGCCCTCACCAATATGTGAACTGCTGAGTGTTTCAAATATGGTGCATGAAGAACACCACAATTATGCATGGGAATTTCGCTTAGCTTTGGTGGAACCAAACAAAGTACACACACCTACAAATTGGTTATGTGATTTCATCTGGTGGCTGTGAAGATAGGTCCATTTCAAAATAGTAACACCATTGTAACAGTTTTGCATCTTTCAATCACAAAGGTGAGAGCTTATGAAAATCAAGTCATATTTGATTTTATTTGATCATATAAATAAAGATACTGTTATGCGTCGAGCGGAACAACAAAGGAAACAAACCACTAAAAGGAGTTGCCACTGACGCAGGCACACTCGGAGTTTGCTAGACTCGTTAAGTCCTACCAACCCTTATAATAGCAGCTAAGGCCAAGGGCTTGTGAAGGTAGAACCACAAGTATATTGAACTAAGGAAATACGACAAAGGACTGTAGCTACTTATATACCCTAGATAATGTGCACAGACCATGGTCAGTGCCCCTCTGAGGTGAACGCGCTAAGTACTATATAAGTAAGTCCTCGTACAAGTAAGGTAAACCCTAGACCCGTAACTCTAGGTCATAAGTCTAGACCTGGTTTAGACTACCAAGCCACCGATAAGATAAGCGCTAACCAGATAAGATAAGATAAGATGAAAAAGAAGCGCCTTGAGCGCTAAGTGATACTTTCGTCTTAGATACACATATAAATACTGATATGTTCAGCGGCTCACATTGTAGAGAGTGCATATTGATGATTTATCTACTGAGGTTGCTCTGGCAGTGAGAAGCTGAGAGAGGACCCAGGAGGATTCGATGAGGAATCCCCTGGTCACTGCATTCACCCTTTATTGAGACGAGCGATGGCAACTACCTCTCGCAGCGTCAACAACTAAAACTTAGCGGAGAAAACAGATCAGTTATCGTCTGACCTGAAGACGTGAAAGGTGAAGAGACAAAGCGTCGAGTTAGGCTCTTCGACGACGAGTGAGATGATGAGGAGATAAACTTATGTTCGCTCGTGGACGGGTAGCCCCAAGAGAACCAAGCTGGGACTCTGGGGTGTTTGCATTGCAGACTATATACGCTGCTAGTGTTTGTACGAAACAAATAAATGATATCATCGGAATGTTCCACAACATTCCACGACGTTCCATATGACGTCAGGTGATGTCATGGTCCAGACCGGTCTAGGTGAGTCTAGCTAAGAGTGTTCTAGGCCAGTCTAGGCTCTAGTCACGTGATATCTAAATAAAGTCCTCGCCCGCACGTGATAAGTCATGTGCTATCGAGTCACGTGCGCTGGTCACATGATTAAATAAGCACGTGATGTAAGTCACGTGACCACAAAAGTAAAGAGAAAAATAGAGAAAAATAAAGGAAAAATTATACCCCGTAACATTTATATACTATATATGTGTTTGTACATGTATCTAGCAGATCTACCGATAGAATGAATAACATATGGATCAGGCATGCATCAAGCATAGCCATGGAATGGAAGAGAAGGAAAATATGTGGTGAACGCATGTAGAATGGAAGGGGAAGCATAAACATGTGCTGCCACATTAATACAGTGTGTAGGCCATGAGGTGTGACAGCCTATTAAATATGAAATATTGGAAATGAGAAACATATGATAAAGGTGAGGCATAAGGCTATAAAAGCCTGTGAATTCGTGAAGAGGTAACATAGGGGCTAGTCCTTGTAGCATACAATCTAATCATATATGCCGAGTCACGTGATTAGAAAAGGGACTTAGACATTTCTAAGTCTTGAAAGTAAGCATGCTAGACGCTAAAGACATAATAAATTAGAATAAATAGAAAGAAAATAAATAGGGGAAAAATGCATATCGTAACAAATACTATGTCTGAGTTTGAAATAGTTCACATACATCTTTGTTTTCAATCACATTTATCATAAGATTCATCTCCTCTACTCAGAAGAACACTATTCTCTCTATGCTTGATGCTGGGCAATCTCTTATTCTATTGCTGCTACTACTGGTCTTCATGTGTCCACCATTTCTAGATTTTGCTCTGAAGAGTGTTTTGAGCTCCAGAAGGCTGCTGGAGATTGTTCAACCAAGTTTTCCTCTACCAATATGTGTCATGCTATTCATCTCATCTCATCTGACAAGACAGAGAATGCTATCCAAGTGACCAAGGCACTTATCAATATCATCAACCAACCTCTCTCTGCTACTACAGTGTGCTGGCACTTGAAAAAGACTGGTATGAAGGCTGAAGTCAAGTCCAAATGTCCCCTTCTCTCAGCTAAACATTACAAGGCTTACTTAAACTTTGTATATGCTCATAAAAATTGGACTGTGGAGGACTGGAAGAAGGTAGTATGGTCTGATGAAACTAAAATCAATCACTTAGGGTCAGATGAATGCAAATGGGTGTGGAAAAAGATAGGTGAGGGGCTTAGTAATAGGCTGATAGAGGGCACAGTGAAGTTTGGTGGTGGTTCACTGATGATGTGGAAGTATATCACTTGGCAGAAAGTTGGCTATGCTACTAAGATTGATGGTAGAATGGATGGAAACCTCTACCTTCAGATTTTGAAGGATGAACTGCTGAATACTCTGTAGTATTATGATCTTGATCCACCTGATATTATCTTTCAGCAGGACAATGACTCCAAGTACACTTGCAAAGGACTGGCTTGAAAAGCAGGATTTCAGGACTATGCTTTGGCCTGCACAGTCTCCTGACCTAAATCATATTGAATATGCCTGGGGTTATCTCAAGAGAAGGATGGAAGAGTATGAACATTCTCCTAATAGAGTTTATGAGTTATAGGAGAAAATTCAAGTAGAGTAGGAGAAGATACTAGTTGAGGAGTATCAGAAGTTGATTGAAAGCATGCCTAAAAGGATTGAGGCAGTGCTCAAGGCAAAAGGAGGCTATATCAAGTACTAATATATCTTAAATATCTACTTAATACTGAAAGGTGCAAAACTGTTGCAATGGTGTTGCTGTTTTGAAATGGACATATCTCTATAGCCACTAGACAAAATCACATGACCTAGGGACCGATTTGTAGCCCTGTATTTGTACTTTGTTTGGTTCCACCAAAGCTAAGCGAAATTCCCATGAGTAATTGCGGTATTCTTCATGCACCATATTAATATTAGTTATTGCAATAGTTTTGGAGCTCACTGTATGAAGATTCAAGCTGATAAGCATAGATCAGATGCCCCTAAATATGATGTTGGGAATAGGGTCTGGCTCAACACAAGTAATCTCCACTTACCCTATGATATGGTCAGCGGCTTACATGATGTTGAGTGCGTACTGAGGCTTTTATCTACTGAGGTTGCTCTAGCAGTGAGGAGCTGAGAGAGGACTCAGGAGGATTCAATGAGGAATCCCCTGGTTGCTGCATTCACCCTTTATATATCATACATATGTTTGTCCTTGTATAAACTAAATCTAACCAATATATGAAGAACATATGGACAAGGCATGCATCAAGCATAGCTATAGAATGGAAGAGAAGTAAAACATATGGTGAGTGCATGTAGAATAGAAGCAGAAGCATAGACAGGAGGTAAACATGTGCTGCCACGTTCATACATGAGATCGGTGAGGATACTATGATGTGTGACAGCTATTAAATATCAAATAGCTAGGAAATGAGAAACATACAAGGAAGGTGAGGTATAGATCTAGAAATCTTCGTGCATATATGAAAGGCAGGCATAGGAGCTAGTCCTTGTGGCATATGATCTAGTTGTATGTGCCAAGTCACGTGATTAGAAAAGAGACTTAGACGTTTCTAAGTCTTGAAAGTAGGCATGCTAGGCACTAAAGGCTTAATAAATTAGAATAAATAGAAAGAAAAAGAAAATAAATAGGGGAAAAATGCATATCATAACACTCTAAGCTTCACGTAAATTAACTGAATAATGGATTGGTCCCTATGAGATCATCAAATTGATGGGAACTAATATGTTGACCCTTAAACTCCCAAAATCTATATATATTCACCCTACAGTTAATATTTCATGGGTCATGAGATGATTGCATCACTAGCGCTCAAGATGCTTCAAATTTTTGTTATCTTATCTTATTGATGGTGCTTATTTTATCTAGGTCAGCGCTCATCTTATCCTTTCCTTTATCTTATCAGGTGGCTGGGTAAGTCTAGATTTCGGTCTAGCTTTATAACCTAGAATATGGGTTAAGGCATTACCTTACTAGTATAGGAACTTCCTTATATAGCACCAAATCCATTCACCTCAGAGGGGCACTGACCATGGTTCGTATATGGTACTTAGTGTATATAAGTAGGTACTCCTCTCTGTCGTAGTTCCTTAGTTCAATATATTTATGGTTTCACCATTAAAGCCCTGGTCTTAACTGAAACATTCAGCGGCTCACATTGTGTGGAGGGCATACTGAGGTTATTCGATTTAGAGCTTATTGGAGTTCAGAGGGGCTGAACGATAAAACCCAAGAGGATTTGATGGAGTCCTCTGGTCGCTCCATTGAATCTTATATACTCTACTAGTGTTTGTCCATGTATACACTAGATCTAACCGATACTATGAAAGACATATGTTCCAGGCATGCATCAAGCATAGCCATGGAATGGAAAGGAATCATGACATGAGGGAAACATATGTAGAATGGAAGTAGAAGCATAAAGTGAGGATAACATGTGCTGCCACGATCATACATTAGATCGGTGAGGATCCCATGATGTGTGGCAGCTATTAAATATCAAATAACTGTAAAATGAGAAACATACGGTAAAGGCAAAGCATAAGGCTATGAAAGCCTGTGAGTCCGTGAAGGTGTGACATAGGAGTTATGTCCGTGTCGCCTGCAAGCTAGTTGTACATATCACGTCACGTGACCAGTCACGTGATCTGGAAAAAGACTTAGATGTTTCTAAGTCGTTGAGTACAAGCGCGCTAGGCGCTAAAGAAAGAAAAATAGAGAAAAAGAGAGGAAAAATACATATCGTAACATTAACTACTATAGAGGATTGGTGGGACTTAATGGGTCTAACGGACTTTGTGGTGGCCTACATCAGTGGTTACTATCTTTTAGTTTGGTTTGTTTTTCCATTTTGTTCCGCTCGACACATAACAGGTCAAGCCTTATAAAGAGCACTTGCCTGGGTAACCAGTTATTGCCCCTGGACCTATTGCAGTAACTGAGGGCAGGAAAGAAGAATATAAAGTAGATTATGTGGTTAAATCTCAAAAAAGGGGTAACTCACTTGAATACTTAGTCCACTGGAGGGGCTATACTGATGAAGATAGAATGTGGGAACCCACTGGCAATATGATCAATGCCTCTGATGCAGTTACAGCCTTTTATCAAACAAATCCTTCAGCTCCTCATAAGCTACGAATGGCTTACTTGAATTTCTTATTATTATTCAAGCCTTTCGATAATTTAACCGTTCCATCATCACGTTGCACTCCCTTTGATCACCTGGAAGTCAATCCTTAGAAGGGGGATAGTATTACGATATGTATTTTTTGTTATAGGATATAATTTTTCCTTTATTTTTCTCTAATTTTCTCCCTCTTTTTATGGTCACATAACTTATATCACATGCTTGTTTACTCATGTGACCAGATCATGTACAACAAGGACTTATATTTAGATATCACGTGACTAGGCCTGGACTCACCTAGAACATTCTAGACATAGACTTATCTAGACCAGTCTGGACCATGACATCATCATAACATCATATAGAATGCTGTGAAATGTTGTGAAACATTCCTCATTACTAATTATTTGTCTGATACAAATAGTAGCATAGTATATATACTGGAATGCAAACACCCAGAGACCTTAACTTGGTTCTCTTGGGGCTACTTGTCCACAAGCAATCTAAAGTCTTTCCTCTCTACTCTGCTCACCATTGATGAGCCTCGGTCAATGCTCTCCTCGTTCTTTGCCCCAATCTTCAGGTCAGACTTAAACTGATCTGTTTTCTTGAACTAAAGTTTTAGTGTCAGACATTGCGAGAGCCCAGTGCCATTATTTGTTTCATCAATAGAACTAGATGAAGAAGTCAAAACAGTTTTAAAATGGAAGGGTTTTATCAGTAACCTTGAAACTGATGACTCATGGAAGAAGCTAAGAAACACAGTCATGTTAGAAACACCATCAAAGAACTGGTTCCTAGCATCTATCACAAGGACTTTTACAAAACTTTCTCAAAGAAAGAATCTGAGTGCATGCCAACATGCAAGCCGTGGGATCATGCAATCAATCTGAAAGATAACTTCAAACCTAAGAAAGGAAGAATAATTCCCTTTCAGCTCAGAAGCAGGATGAAGTTAAATCCTTTATTGAAGATCAGCTCTCAAAGGGCTATATTAGATCATCTAAATCATCTCAGACGTCGCCTGTATTCTTCGTTCCTAAGAAGAAAGGCACCAAGCAGATGGTACAAGATTACTGCTATCTGAATGAAGGAACAGTCAAAAACAACTATCCCTTGCCTCTGATTAGTTAGCTTGTTGACAAGCTTAAGGGTGCAGGATATTGAACAAAAATAGACCTTTGATGGGGATATAACAATATATGAATCAAAGAAGATGACAAATGGAAGACAGCCTTTGTCTGTCATCTAGATTCTTTTGAACCCCTTGTCATGTTCTTTGGTCTCTGTAATTTGTCAGCTATGTTCAATCTATTATGAATGAGCTATTTGCGGATATAGACGATATTATTGTTATCTATATGGACGATCTTTTAATTTATACAAAATCGGACAATATTGATGAGCATTACAAAGCTATGATATATGTGTTACAACAGCTCAAAGATAACAATTTATTTATCAAGTCAAAGAAGTGCTTCTTTGACAAGACAGAAATAGAATTCCTTGGCATGACCATGACTCGTGATGGCATTTGTATGGACAAATTGAAAGTAAAAGTGATCCAGGAGTGGCCAGTACTATGAATGGTCAAACAAGTCTGTTCTTTCCTCAGTCTCGCTAACTTTTACCATCGCTTCATACTTGGTTATGCTGAAATTGCAAAACCTCTCATAGACTTAACATGTAAAGATCTCCAGTGGAACAGGCGTTTGAAACACTTAAGGAATGCTTTATGACAGCACCTATTTTAGTTTATTCGGATATCAATGCGGAATTTGGCCTAGAAACCGATACCTCAGATCTTGCCATAGGGGCTGTCTTATCTACGAAATGTCCCGATGGAGAATGGCGACCATGTGTCTTCAATTTCCATGTTCTCTTGATTCAAAAGTGAAGTATTTAGTGGCTCACATGGTGATGAGGGCGTACTGAGAGGTCTACTGAGGTTGCTCTTTTAGCAATGAGAGGCTAAGAAGAGACTCAGGAGGATTTGATGAGGAATCCTCTGGTCACTGCATTCACCCTTTATATACTACATATGTGTTTGTATATGTATCTAGCAGATCTACTGATAGAATGAATAACATATGGACCAGGCATGCATCAAGCATCACCATGGGATGGAAAAGAAGTAGAACATAAGGCAGACGCATGCAAAATGGAAGTGGAAGCATAGACAGGAGGTAAACATATGCTGCCACGATCATACATGAGATCGGTGAGGATACTATAATGTGTGGCAGCTATTAAATATCAAATAGCTAGTAAATAAGAAACATACGTGGAAGGTGAGGCATAGATCTAGAATTGTCCATGCATGTGTGAAAGGCAGGCATAGGGGCTAGTCCTTGTGGCATACGATCTAGTCGTACATGCCAAGTCATGTGATTAGAAAAGAGACTTAGACATTTCTAAGTCTTGAAAGTAGATGCACTAGGCACTAAAGGCTTAATAAATTAGAATAAATAGAAAGAAAAAGAAAATAAATAGGAGAAAAATGCATATCATAACAAAGAGTGGAACTATCAGATTATAGATAAGGAAATGCTCTCCATTATCCATGCATTAGAAATGATTATTTAGAAGGTGCTCAGCACAAATTTGAAATTTAGTCCGATCACAAGAATCTTCAATATTTTATGAAGTGTTATGCATCGAGTGGAACAAAATGAAAAACAAACCAAACTAAAAGGAGAACTAGACACTGTTGTAGTCCTACACGGAGTCTGCAAGATCCGTTAAGTCACACCACCCTATCTAGCAGCTAAGGCCAGGGCTTTACCGGTGTAGCCACGAATATATTGAACTAAGAAAATAATACAGGGAGAAGGTGCTACTTATATATCCTAGATATTGTGTACAGACCATGGCCCATGCCCCTCTGAGATGAGTGTGCTAAGTACTATATAAAACAACTGTTACGATACACATTTTTCCTCTATTTATTTTCTTTTCTTTCTATTTATTCTAATTTATTAAGCCTTTAGCGCCTAGTGTGCTTACTTTCAAGACTTAGAAACGTCTAAGTCTCCTTCCTATGCACATGACAGGTCATGTGACTTGGCACATACGATTAGATCGTATGATACAAGGACTAGCCCTTATGTCATCTCTTTACAGACTCACAGAACTCACAGCCTTATGCCTCCCCTTTACCATATGTTTCTCATCTCCATTATTTCATATTTAATAGGCTGCCACACTTCTGTGGCAGCACATGTTTCCCTCATGCTTATGCTTCGTCTTCCATTCTACACATGTTCTCCTCATGTTACTCTTTTCTTCCATGGCGATGCTTGATGTACACCTGATCCCCATGCCTTTCATCTTATCGGTAGATTCGGACACTACATGTACAAACTCCTATATGATATATAAGGACTGAATACAGTGACCAGGAGATTCCCTATTGAATCCTCCTGAGTCCTTGACCTCTCAGCCCCTCCATCGCTCAGAGCAACCTCAGTTCCAGCTTCAGTACGCCCTCATACATAATGTGAGCCACTGACCGTATCAACAACCCTGTACAAGTAAGGTAACCCCCTTAGCCCTGTAACTCTAGGTTGTAAGTCTGGACCAAGTCTAGAACTTACCCAACCACCTGATAAGATAACAAATGTGATAAAATTAGCGCCAACCAGATAAGATAAAATAAGAAAATAAAAAGTGCCTTGAACACTAAGTGATGCACTCGTCTCATGAAGTCCTAAGATCTGAATCAAAGACAAGCATGATGGTCCTTGTATCTCATGAGATTCAACTTTATCTTGGTCCATAAGGCAGAAACTTCCATGACGAAAGCAGATGCTGTATCCTGATGTTGTGATCACTCCAATGGGGTTGAAGATGACAACAAGGGCATCACTGTCATTCCTCCCAAAAAGATCAGGGCTCAACACATTGTTATAGAAGTCAAAGAACAATCTATCATTGAATAAATCAAGGCACTGTCTAAAGATCTGGATCTAGGATCAAACTATAAGCTCCAGGATGGGCTTTGTTTCAGAGAAAATTGTATCTATGTTCCTGGTGATGCCAAGCTTTGTCAAGACATTTTCACTCCACCATGACAATTCAGTCACAGGTCATCCTGATCAGTTGAAGACGCAAAAATTGATGGAACATAATTATTATTGACCTGGGTTACATACACAGATCAAAGATTATGTTTCACATTGTCTCAGCAGACATGCTCTAACTACTGCTAATCCATCTGGATCATGGGTTGACGTTTTGGCAGATTTTACCATGGACTTATCTCTTTCAGATGGTTATGACACAATCTTAGTAGTTGTTGATCGTTTCTCTAAAGAGGCAATATTTATTCCCACAAACAAAATGATCATGGCTTTCAGAATGGCCAAATTGTATTTGCAACATGTCTGAAAGCATCATGGTCTTCCCATGACTATTGTTTTGGACCATGGTCCACAATTCGCATCTCAGGTCATACATGAATTAGGAAAATTCTTAGGAATTGAGCTTAAGCTCTCCACCATATTTCATCTGCAAATGGACGGACAAACCGAACGAATAAACCAGGTATTACAGGAATACATCTGTCTTTTCATTGTCGCAAGCCACTATGAAAAAGAAAGCCAATCGACATAGATCACAGCCACCTCCTTATCAGATTGGCAATAAAGTGTGGCTTAGCACTTCTAATTTAAAACTTCCTCGTCCTTCTCAGAAGTTCACCGAACGATGGCTTGGTCCATATGAAATCACGAAGCTAATCAGCTCGAATGCCGTTGAACTTTGTCTTCCTTCCACAATGTGCATTTACTCGGTTGTGAATATTAGTTGCATTAAGCCTTATAAAGAGTACTTGCCTGGGCAACTAGCACAACAACCTGGTCCGGTGGTCATTACTGAAAAGAGTGACCAGGAATATGAGGTTGATTACATTGTCGATTCTCACTTGTGAGGTCACCACCTCGAGTTTTTGGTTCACTGGGTTGGTTATTCCGACGAGAAGCATACTTGAGAGCCTGAGGCTAACCTGAGTAATGCTTGCGATGCTATTCATGATTTCTATCATCACCACCCTTCTGCTCTCAGGAAATTATACATGGTTCAGTCGCAATTTGACTCTTTGTTTTAATGTTAATTATTGTTCTGTGGCTTCTGCTCCATTTAATCGCCTGGAAGTCGATTCCTAGAAGGGGGGTAGTGTTACAGGGTATAATTTTTCTTTTATTTTTCTTTGTTTTTCTCTTTTTTTTTGAGGTCACATGACTTATATCACATGCTTATTTACTCATGTGATCGGATCATGTGACTTGATCATGTGACTAGCATCACATGCAATAAGAACTTGTATTTAGATATCATGTGACTAGGTGTAGACTCACCTAGAACATTCCATACCTAGACTTACCTAGAACGGTCTGGACCATGACTTCATCACAATGTCATATGGAATGCCGTGGAATGTTGTGGAACATTTCCATTACTAATTATTTGTTCCATACAAACACTATAGTAGTATATATATTGAAATATCATTGCCCAGAGATCCCAGCTTGATTCTCTTGGGGCTATCCACGAGCGATCCTAAGTCCTTCCCCTTCATCATTACACTCAACGACAAGAGTATATTCATCGCTACTCATTTCATTGTCCAAGTCCTCAAGTCGGACTATAACTGATTTGTTTTCTCGAGCTTAAGTCTTAGTGTCGGTGTTGTGAGAGTCCAGTACTTCGCTCATCTCAACCTCTATCTTTAGATTTTGAAGGATGAACTACTAAATACTCTGCAGTATTATGGTCTTGATCCATCTGACATTATCTTTTAGCAGGACAATGACCCCAAGCACACTTGCAAAAAGATGAAGGACTGGCTTGAAGAGCAGGATTTCAGGACTATGCTTTGGCCTATACAGTCTCCTGACCTAAATCCTATTGAACATATCTGGGGTTACCTCAAGAGGAGGATGGTAGAGTATGAACATCCTCCTAATAGAGTTCTTGAGTTGTAGAAGAGAATTCAAGTAGAATGAAAGAAGATACCAGTTGAGGAGTATCAGAAGTTGATTGAAAACATGCCTAGAAGGATTGAGGCAGTGCTCAAGACAAAAGGAGGCTATACCAAGTACTAATATATCTCAAATATCTACTTAATACTGAAAGGTGCAAAACTGTTGCAATGGTGTTGCTGTTTTGAAATGGACATATCTCTATAGCCACTAGACAAAATCACATGACCTAGGGACCGATTTGTAGCCCTGTATTTGTACTTTGTTTGGTTCCACCAAAGCTAAGCGAAATTCCCACGAGTAATTGCGGTATTCTTCATGCATCATATTAATATTAGTTATTACAACAGTTTTGGAGCTCACTGTAAATATCATGAGCAGTTATCAAGACCACACCTTTCAGCCAGCTTTCTAAGGCTGAGAGAATGGGCTTGACACAAGTCTCTCTCAATATTGGTTGTGACAATATTGTCCTGATCTGGTGAGTCTGGATCATGGTCCCCAGAGGGGACCTCTTGTTTCACTTGGACATGCAAACTAGATTTCCTCTCTGAGTCTGAGTCCGAATCATCTACTAACTCCATTGCATGAAGTATTTGTGCTATTCATCAGACTTGATGTCTCCTGACATTCACTCCATAGATAGGGGATCTTTCACTCATTCCATGTACCACCCATTGACCTTCTAAATCAGTGAGAAAGTCACAAACTGCATTTATGGTACAATCATATATATAGGGAACACTGTTATCTCTATTGTGGTTAGCGAGAAGTCCACGGTAGGTTTTGCCCTCTGCGCGCGTTGTCTCAGCCACACTTGTGGCTGTGCATTCGTCCAGCCACGTCCACACCGTCGACCACACCTCACCATTGCTACGTCGAAACAGTCCCAGACGTCATCAACCCAACTTTTTTCGCACTATAATCCGTCAGACGGCGCTCGTGGACGCTTCGAAACAAGTGATTCAAACCAAGCACTTCGCCGTTACGGACCGTGCAAGATGTCGCTCACTTGTCCTGGCAACAACCCTACTGGCATTAACGGCTATAGCATGAAGAGATGTGAGATATCTTTCAAATCTTACACTAATTGAGTGAGCATCTTCTGATGCCAGTGTCTAGATCCCTCCGACGACAAGCTTCGAGAAGCACTACTCCAGTACTCTAAAGAAAGGCTCACAGTCGCTGAACGTTTGACAAGGCTACTCTCAGAGTTTGGGCTGTGCATCAAGTGAGTCTAATGATGGTTTGTGCATTTCATGAGATCAACGAGCAACAGGAAGTCTCGTCTACATGAACTCAATCGACAATTCAACATTCCAAGCCCTCGAAAGCTGCCTCCAGTAGACGTTGCAATGCAAGCCGTTCTGGAGAAGATTGCGGAGGATACTGACCAAGCAAATGGTGTCAATGCCATCACATCCATACTGAGCAATGAAGGAATACCCTTACCAAGGTAAGTCTACATTCGTGTTTTCTACTGCTTTCTCACCCAGCCGTCAACGTAGAGATTTTGTTCGCTCCGTAATGGCTTCTGCTGCCCCGGATGGTCTGAGTGCACGTTTTCCTGGAGGAAAGAAAGTTCGTCGCTCTGCGCTTGTAGCGATCGGTCCAAATCAGCAACACCATGCTGATGGATTCGCAAAACTGAATGCGCAGGCCCTCCAAATGGGCGGTGTTGGTCTGGACATCTATGGGATCAAAGATCAATGGAGTGGATTTCTCCTTCATCTCGTTGTAGTTCCAAACCATCGTCTAGCTACTACAATCGGTCATGTACACCTTGACTATATTATGAAGTATCAAGGTAGCGTGAATATCTAATGTTGTGATTACATCAGTTTTTCAACGCATTTTTCTAGCTATTCCATTGACGTTTGTCACCGACAAAGGCTCTGAGACTGGCATAATGTTTGGTGATCAAACTGCATTGCGGTACGTTGTCATGCATGCATTGAAGGCTATGTGCACTTACGAGAAGACAGAACTGTATTCGCTCCGAATATCGACGTCGATCAATACCCGCCTTTTCTGTTCTTGAAGAGTGTCCACAACACACCCATTGAGGGTTTGTGGCACTGGTTCCTTAAGACGCACGGTGTCAACATAAAGCTGTTGCTTCAAAGCGGGCAGAATGACGGAATATACCATCCAAACAAGGAGCTACACCGGTATGTGATTTATTCTTTAAATTCCGAATGACTCTTAATGACAGACATTGTTTCAGACAACTTTTCTACTGGCTGTGGCCGAAGATCTTGCAGGAAGAGCTGGATAATTTCGTCGAGTATTGGAATAACCATCGCATTCGCTATCAAAAAGGCAAACCCAACCCGTCCGGAACCAGTCCAAGGCATGCATTTACTGTTTCTCACTCCTATGGAGGACAGGATTGCAAAATTGCTGTGACGCAGGATGTAATAGATGCGCTGCGTACACAGATTCCCATATCTAGGAAGGAATCCATGCGATGGGTAAGCGACGATTTTGGTCAAGTTGCGGATAGGGTATATGAGGAGCTTGGTTGTCCTGACCTCACACTCAAAAATGGCTGGATGATTTTTCAACAGATACAGGAGATGATGACGGAGGAGATCCAAGTAGATAACCTAGTTTAATGTAGATGTACAGCTCCGCTGTCTCAGTTGACTATCATCCTTTCTCGACTTCTTGTTGAACACGTACCAATGCCTTTGCATAATGAACCTGCTGTTTTTCATTTCCACTATGCTATGGGATACATATAATAGCAGCACACTGTATTATCTTTGGGTTACGTAGAATCATAGACCAACTCCCATGCATGATTCATGAATGTCGCTCCGTTGACTGTAAACAACAGTCAACTCTCTGGCACGTTGCGGTGAATAGGTGAAAGTGATACTCTATGGCAACATATATAAGAGCTTGATGTCAGAAGCACAATATCAGTCAACTGACCACCTGTCCTTACTGGTTCTCTTTGTTCTTTTTATCTGACCGAAATTCACTCTTTATTTCTCTGAGTGCTGTCAAGTCCATGGCCGTTATCTCCCGTCTATGTGTAGCAGATGACGGGGATGGCTGTGGTGGCCGATTTCCATACAAGACCAGTTCAGGACTGTGTGCTAAATGCCAGAAGCTATCTGGTTTCGCTTCTGATTCTATTGAATTTAGCCTGTGGCAAGTGCGTACTAGGCTAAACCCATCTTCTGTTGTCTAAATTTATCTTTGCTTTGCTAGAACATGCCGCAATGCAAGGGATGTGGCCTCGCATGGAAAAATCTACGAGGTGACTTTTGCGGGGAATGTGAAAGAAAGAATACTTCGCCGTCGGACGAAGGTCTGATTTTTTGTGGTTCGAGTTGTTGATACCTCAAAGTGTTAATTTTCAATCAGTGGATAACCCCGGTTCAAGCCAAGGGCCATCTACGGTGGCTAATGTGATTGAAATTGCAAAGCAGGCGCGGGCACAATCAACAAGTGCACGGTTGAAGAAACCTACTGTAGATATTCGCAATCTGAATACAACCACAGGACTTAATTATGCAAAGAATGGTGGTCAGTCAGGTGGTGATAAAATCAAAATCGCAGTAGAGGTTCGGATCAAGGGTGCTCCGAAGCGAAGCAATGCAGGCGATTCGTACGGAAAGTGGATCAAGTCTTGGGCAAAGGACGTATTTCTCACTGGTATGTATGGTTATTACAATTTCTTATTTTTCTTCTGAAACCTTATGACAGAAGTTCTTGAGGATTCATTGGCTTGTCTCAATGTCACCTGGGAAAAAGACGAGGGCATGAGTCTTAATCTGTGAGTTATGCTACCAACGACAGATGCGATCATCATGCTGATTGCTTTACAGGAGCGAGGTGCAGTTCCGTTTTCCCGGCAACAAGAACTTTCATCCTGGCGATCAGTCGAAATCTGTGGGATACGTATATAATGCATACATGCTCGGAGATTCTGCAGAGTTTTATAAGCCCAAGGATATGAAGGATGTCAAGGGTCCCGCGCTATTTTTTGAACTCTTTGTGGACCGACCAGCAGTAAGTTCATTCATATATGCATGCTAGCATTTCATTTTACATTAGCTATAGTTCATGGAACGTTTAGAAGATGTCAGAGCGGAGTTACCTATCAGTAACCGGGAGACGACGATTCGAAAATCGCGAAGAAAGCGTCGTGCAGTTCAGAGCTTATCCTCCGATGACGAATTCTTGAAAGGCTCGAGCGCTATGACTACCGGTCACAGTAAGCCAGTGCGAAAAAAGCAGCGTATAGCTACTGGTTGGTTCACTTGATTTACACGGTGTGGATACTTGCTAATGTCAAGCAACTAGGTGCTGCACTTGTGTCGTCATTCGTTCCAACCCCATCCGTTCTCTCCTCACGAAACCCATCTTGTACAGATGGAAAGTCTATTTCGTTGATCCGCGCAGTATGCAGTACCGTTCCCGAAACTGGCGAGGTGGAGACCATCTGGCCACAGGATGACTCAAATCCAGCCAAAGGCTTGCTCAGTCTTGACGTTTTCGCTCAAGGCCAGACCAAAAAGGTCTACAAAGTATGTAACATCCATTGAGCGCCGTGGACTACCGAATGATATCTCTTTAGTTGATGCTCGATGGTGAACTTTTCGTAGCGAAACAGTTCTTCGACATTGGGAGTGGTGACAGCGTGGCAGCTGTCGAAAATGAGAAGTATCTTCAGGCCGAGCTGATCAGACTCCGTCTCGGAAGTTGGTTCCTGTCCCGTTTTCGAAACGTTGCGAAACAATGCGGTGTCAGTCTTTTTACAGGTGCGTGACATATGGGCTTTCAAGTACGTGAATTATCCGGCTTATAATAGCAGGACTGGCGTTCTCCGAGGGATTCCTTGCCCGTGAGTGCCAGCACACGCATTTCCTCAATCCGCCCGATGATCTTCAAGATGAGCGCAATCAACCTGGAGCTGTATGGCTCATAGAGCCCCGAAGGACGAAGACTGTTATCAAGTTTAGTGGCACACTGCAACACCCATCCACCAACGACAAATTGGGAATCACGATCGCGGCCTTCGCCCACTTCGTCTACCAGTTCAGCAATCGGAAATTTGTGTTTGCTGATATCCAAGGTAAGCGTGAATATTTGTTGCATCTCAATACTTTTGATTTCGATAGGCTCGCCAATGACCGTGGACGGACGTGATGGAATCATCTTATTCGACATTATGACACATACGGACACCGGGTGAGCTGTGTTCGACACTTCGTGATCTTGCTCGAAGCTGATACTTCCGTAGCGATAGCGGCATCGGAGACCACGGTAAAGATGGTATTGCCGCGTTTTTGCTGCAACATAAATGCGACTATATCTGCAGGGCCATGAACTTAGTTCCTCTCGGTGTTGACTCGGAGGCAGATGGCAACGAGGTGGATTGATATCATTGCAGTTGCTTATTGACAAAGTGCAGTAAACTTGAAGCTACTTTACATACATACATAGTTTAGTTCAGATACTCAGCTTGCTCGTAATGGACTCATTTTCAAAATATGAAGGACAGCGAAAGTTACTCATTAGCAAGTGTCTTCACGAAGATCATCCCACCACATAACATGTTTTGTCAAGCTGCTTCCCGGCGAAGATGAGACCCTCCTTGTCTTGGATCTTCGCTTTCACGTTATCGACTGTATCCAAGGATCCAACCCCCAGCGTGATGGTCTTCCTAGTCAACATCTTCACAAAGATCTGCATGCCACCACGGAGACGCAAGACGAGGTGAAGTGTGGACTTTTTCTGGATGTTGTAGTCCGACAGAGTGCGTCCCTCCTCGAGTTGCTTCCTGGCGAAGATGAGACACTGCCGGTCCAGGGGAATACTGGGTAAACGTAATGTTTATCCTCGACGAAGGGCCCATGTGACAGCGAAGTGCTTGGTTCGAATGCCCAGTTTCGAAGCTTCCGCGAGTGCCATCTAACGGATTATAGTGGAAAAGAGTTGCGTCGACGGCGTCTGGGACTGTCTCGACATAGCAATGGTGTGGCTGGACGAGTGCACAGCCACGGGTGTGGCTGGGACGACGCGCGCAAACGGCAAAACCTACCGTGGACTTCTCGCTAACCACACGTCTGGGACTGTTTCGACGTAGCAATGGTGAGGTGTGGTCGACGGTGTGGACGTGGCTGGACGAATGCACAGCCACAAGTGTGGCTGAGACAACGCGCGCAGAGGGCAAAACCTACCATGGACTTCTCGCTAACCACACTCTATATATATACCCTTCCAACAGGGTAGTATTATCTCTATATAGACTACTAGATCTTCTCATCTCGGGTCTGTAAATTCCCAAGAGGTCCTCGTCCTCTCATACCAAGGTAAGTGGTTCTAAGTTTCTACACGGGACAGTCCTCCTGTATACATTTCTGACATCTGTGAAGGATTTCAGCAATTTCACTGATTCATTTCCTCCCTCATCACCAGCCTCTAGGGCTAACCTTGCTTTTCAGGACTAGTGTCTCCCTGTTTCTGATCAAGTTTAATCTCACAATCTTGACCAATCAGCATTGTGGATCGCTCTACAGTGCTGTCCTTTTCTCCACTAGGGTCTTTTGACCCTGTAGTTGGGGTTTGATTTCCTGTAGATATATGATCAGCTGAGCAATTAACTTTGCTGGCTGATCTATGTATACTGTGTAAAGCACATGCGTTTGCTGTTGTCATTCTCAACATGATACGATAAGCTCAAAAAAGCATAAAGGTAGTTGATGTTCACTCACACTTTACTCCAAACAAGCTCGAGTCAGCTTTGGATTGAGTACAAGTATAAAGAGAGGTTTATCTACTCTATCTTAGATAAGTAGCTAGTCTTATATAGGTAGGGTAGATCTTATGTAATCTATACTAGTAAGGAAACACCCCTAAGGGTATCTCTTACACTCTCCTCATCATCTTCTACTAGTAGATTCTCATCATCCTAATCTATTTCATCTTTATCACTGCTCTCTTTGCCAGATAATATTTCAACAACTTCATCAGAAGAGACCTTTGGTTTTAGCCAGGAGGTCACACTATACATCATGGACAGTACCTATCATCCGAGCAGCAGTCAAGAGTGTGTCATCCTTGCTATCAACTGGCAACAGCTCTATAGGGGATTGTTTGGAAATGTGGTGAAGCTTTTTTGGTTGCAGGAGATTGTTGGTACGTGAGGCTGGTGCTTTTCCAGTAGAAACCTTCTTCACAACTGTCTTCGTGTCTGGTTCTAGTTGTGAGGAAGGGTTTCTGTATCTTTTTTTCACAATTTGGACTGGTTTTTGTTTTTCTGATTTCCCACCTTTGAATAATGAACAAATATGAAGGAATGGTATAGTTTTGACCACTGAGTAGTTGAACAGTAGGTATCGAAGGAGTGGTGAGTGTGAAAACTGTTCAGCATGGCTGAACCATCTGATATGTAGTAAATGCAGTTTAGGGTATACAATGAGTAAAGGTTATCTGAGTACCTACTCAGGTACTACCTGCAGGTATTGCATGGATATGGGTTAGCATGGGTATGGGTATGGTGGGTGTTTTGCTTGCATAGATATGGGCAGAGGAGTGGCTTACCCATTATGTCCATGGGTGAACCTATGGGTTGAGGCACGGTGGTTGCAGTATGACTGTCAGATGACTCATCCAAGTGTGACTTGATCCTTGAAGGTCTCAAATCTTTCAATGTTCAATGTTCATGCCTTGTGACCTCATCATGACTATTGTTCATGAAGGCAGACTTGAAGTTTGATTATCTACACTGTGAGACGAGCGATGGACTATGCCTCTCGCAGCGCCTTACACTAGAACGAAACTCGAGAAGACAAATGAGTTAACGTCTCACTTGAAGACGTGCAAAGATGAAGAGGTAAAGCGTTGAATTATGCTCTTCAACGATGAGCAGAGTGATGGGGAAGGACTTAGATTCGCTTGTAGACAGGTAGTCCCAAGAGAACCAAGCTAGGGTCTCTGGGCGATGGCATTCCAATATATATACTGTTACAATGTTTGTACACTACAAATAAATGATATCATCGGAATGTTCCATAACATTCCACGACGTTCTATGACGTCAGGTGATGTCATGGTCCAGACTGGTTCTAGGTAAGTCTAGAATAGAATGTTCTAGGTCGATCTAGGCTCTAGTCACATGATATCTAAATATAAAGTCCTCGTTGCACGTGATCAAGTCACATGATAAAATAAGCACGTGATGTAAGTCACGTGATCATAAAAAGAGAAAGAAAAAGAGAGAAAAATAGATGAAAAATTATACCCCGTAACACTACCCCCCTTCTAGGAATCGACTTCCAGGCGATTAAACGGGGCAGAAGCCACAGAGCAATAATTAACATAAGGAGAGAATAAAGAATCGAATTGTGACTGAACCATGCGCAATTTCCTGGGAGCGGAAGGGTGGCGACGATAGAAATCGCGAATAGCATCGCGAGCATTACCCAGGTTAGCCTCAGGCTCCCAAGTATGCTCCTCGTCAGAATAACCAACCCAATGCACCAAGAACTCGAGGCGACGACCTCGCAAGCGAGAGTCAACAATGTAATCAACCTTGTATTCCTGATCACCCTCTTCGGTAACTAGCACCGGACTAGGTTGTTGCGCCAGCTGACCAGACAAGCGTTCCTTATAAGGCTTGATGCGACTAATATTCACAACTGGGTGAATGCGCATTGTTGAAGGCAAATGAAGTTCAACAGCATTAGAGCCGACTAGCTTCGTGATTTCATAAGGACCGAGCCAGCGTTCCGTAAACTTCCGACTTGGTCGAGGAAGCTTTAAATTAGAGGTGCTCAACCACACTTTATCGCCGATCTGATAAGGAGGTGGCTGTGATCTATGACGATCGGCTTGTTTTTTCATAGCGGCTTGCACTTTCTCTAGGCTTTTGCGAGCCTGCTCAAGGGTTTTCTCCATGTTGGTTGTGAGATCCTCAGCTGCAGGGACCCTGGACTGAAGCGGTTCAACGCCCATCCGTGGCTTGTAGGATCGAGTGACCTCAAATGGAGATTTTCCAAGCGAGTCCTGGTGCTTGTTGTTATAAGAGAATTGCGCCAGCGCTAGCCAATCAAACCAATCATATGGCTTTTCGGCAACGAAAAGACGGATGTATTCTTGTAATGCCTGGTTCATCCGTTCAGTTTGCCCGTCTGTTTGCGGGTGAAATGTGGTGGAGAGCTTAAGCTCAATCCCTAAGAATTTTCCTAATTCGCGCATGACCTGAGACGTGAATTGTGGACCACGATCTGAAATGATAGTCGTGGGAAGACCATGATGCTTCCAGACATGTTGCAAGTACAACTTGGCCGTTCCAAGAGCTGTGATTGTTTTATTGGTTGGAATAAATATTACTTCTTTTGAGAAACGATCAACAACCACTAGGATTGTGTCGTAACCATCCGAAAGCAGTAAGTCCGTTGTAAAATCTGCCGAGATATCGACCCATGGTCCTGATGGGATTGGCAGTGGTTGAAGCATGCCTGCTGGGGCAATGCGAGAACTCTTCATACGTGCGCATCGATCGCAACGTGAAACATAGTCCTTGACCTGTGTATGTAATCCAGGCCAGTAATAATTACGTTCCACCAATTCCTGTGTCTTTGATTGACCAGGATGTCCTGCGATAGGATTATCGTGATGGAGTGTGAGAATGTCTTGGTGAAGCTTGGCATCACCAGGAACATAAATACGGTTCTCACGGTAATAAAGCCCATCCTGGAGCTTATAGTTAGATCCTAGATCCAAATCTTTAGATAGTCCTTTTATTCGTTCAATGATAGACTACTCTTCGGCTTCTACAACAATGTGTTGAGCTCTGATCTTTTCAGGAGGAATTAAGGTGACGCCCTTGTTGTCATCTTCAACCCCATTGGAGTGATCACAACGTCGGGATAAAGCATCTGCTTTCGTCATAGACGTTCCTGCCTTATGAATCAAGGTAAAGTCGAATCGCGTAAGGTACAAGGACCATCGTGCTTGTCTTCGATTCAGATCTTGAGATTTCATAAAATATTGCAAATTCTTGTGATCGGACCAAATTTCAAATTTGTGCTGAGCACCTTCTAAATAATGTCGCCATGTTTCTAACGCACGGATAATAGTGAGCATTTCCTTATCTGCAACTTGATAGTTCCGCTCTTGGGCTGATAGAGCATGGGAACTAAAAGCGCATGGTCGCCATTCTCCATCGGGACATTTCATAGATAAAACAGCTCCTGTGGCGAAATCCGAGGCATCGGTTTCTAGGCGGAACTCCGCATCGATATCTGGATATACCAAAATAGGTGCTGTCATAAAGCGTTCTTTAAGCGTTTCAAACGCTTGTTGTTCTTTATCTCCCCAGTTCCACTGGAGATCTTTACGTGTTAAGTCCGTGAGAGGTTTTGCAATTCCCGCATAACCGAGTATGAAGCGACGGTAAAAGTTTGCAAGACCGAGGAAAGAACAGACTTGTTTGACCGTTCATGGGACTAGCCACTCCTGGATTGCTTTAACTTTCGATTCGTCCATGCGAACGCCATCGTGAGTCACGGTCATTCCGAGGAATTCTACTTCTGTCTTGTCAAAGAAGCATTTCTCCGGCTTGACAAATAAGTCATTATCTTTGAGCCGCTGAAGCACACGTGCAACAGCTTTGTGATGCTCATCGATATTGTCCGATTTGGTATAAATTAATAGATCGTCCATGTAGATAACAACAATATTGTCCATATCCATGAATAGCTCGTTCATCATGGCTTGGAACGTAGCTGGCGAATTACAGAGACCAAAGAACATGACGAGAGGTTCGAAAGAACCGAGATGACAGACGAACGCTGCCTTCCATTCATCGCCTTCTTTGATACGTATATTGTTATATCTCCATCGAAGGTCCATTTTTGTAAAGTATCTTGCACCCTTTAGCTTGTCAACAAGCTGACTAATCAGGGGCAAGGGATAATTATTTTTAACCATTCCTTCATTCAGATAGCGGTAATCTTGAACCATCCGCTTAGTGTCTTCCTTCTTAGGTACGAAGAATACAGGCGACGTCTGAGGTGATTTAGATGGTCTAATATAACCCTTCGAGAGTTGATCTTCAATAAAAGATTTAACTTCATCCTGTTCCTAAGCTGAAAGGGAAATCATTCGCCCTTTTCTAGGTTTGAAGTCTTCTTTGAGTTCGATTGCATGATCCCATGGCTTGCGTGTTGGCATGCGCTTGGATTCTTTCTTCGAGAAAGTGTCGTAAAAGTCTTTGTGGTAAATGCTGGGAACCAGTTCTTTGACAGGTGTTTCCAACATGACTGTGCTTCTCAGCTTCTTCCACGTGTCATCAGTTTCAAGGTCACTGACAAGACCTTTCCATCTTGAGACTGCTTCGACTTCTTCGTCTAGTTCCATCGAAGCGAGGCGCGTAGCGCGATTAGATAATTGGTAGCAAGATCTTGGGCAATGATTTAACTTTACTTCACCAGTTTGCCAGTTAATGTTAGGATTATGAAACTCGAGCCAGGTATATCCAAGGATGATCGCAGTAGTGCCGAGATCACTGATTTCGGCTTGAACTACTTCTTTGTGACCTTTGTATTCCACACGGATTTCTGCGACATGAGTAATGTCTCCTGCTCAGTTCTTGGTACCATCGACATTAAAGACTGGGATAGGTATTGGCAGTTTGCGTAGCATAATGCCTTGTTGCTTAGCCCATTGGCGATCTATAAAGATAGAATTGGCTCCACTATCAAGTAGAGCTTGAACTTGGATAGGGGACGCGGTGTCAACATCCACGTGTTTGTCCAGTACTTCGATCGGGATTTTCAATTCCTTTTTAAGAGAAACCGATCTAGTAACTATCTGTTCAGGAAAATCATCTCCAGGGGACAGGGAGTTGATAGAAGAAGTTGTTTTGGGTTTTGGGGAATTAAGCACGGGTTGAACCGCCGAGCCTCGTAAGGAGGACCCCCCTTCTACGTACGTATCCAAGAAATCAGAAAACAAAGAAACTAAACTATTTTTTTGTGATTGTTTTATATTTTCTATTTTTATAGATTCTTTTGTATTTTTAGAACTACCTATTGTGCTTTCAAGAAAATCAGAACTATTAAAAACATCAAGACAAGAAAACCTATTACTACAAGAAAAAGAAACATTGTCATTAACACATTTATTTTGCCCTGTTTGAGCTACAGGCTCGGACTTTCTGACAGGTGCTTTTGGGTGCTGTCTGCCACCTGCCAGAGATGTGGCACCTCGAACTGTCCCCGTGTTCAAGGGCCAAAGGCTTTTTCCTGTGCCTTCATCTCCGTTGTGTGCATGTCGAAAAAGAAGGCTTTCGCCTCTTCAAAGTCCATGCCACGTCAGTGATCAGCTGGCGTGCTTTCTGTTTGCTGCACTTGGCGACCGTTGTTTGCCGGCTGCCTGTGCTGGTCCGTAGTGTGGCGGTCCGAGCCGCAACGACAGTTGGGTGCCTTGCACTGTCGGGCAAAGTGGCCTGACTTGCCACACTTATAGCAGTCCATTTGGAGCCGTCTCTGCTCTGGCTGCTTGCCCTTTTGTGCGGCGCCGATGTCCATCGCGTCGCCTCCACTGGTTCCATATGTTTTACCTCCACGGCTGGAGGAAGAGTTGTTTTGCGCATTGTTTACCCAGGCACGCCCCTGGGATGCTCTGTTATCGAACTGGAATTCGAAGAGATCGTATCGGCTGCCGATCCTTCGGACCTCATCAAGATACTCTTCTATGGTGGCTTTCTGAGTACCTTGGAGGTAAATTTCTTTTATAATATCGGGCCGAGTCGCCCGTTCCAGTAGGTAAATCAAATGCGTGTGCGAGCAATTCGATTGGAGAACCAAGGAGTGAAATCTGACTACGAACTCGTCAGTTCTCATCTTTCCTTGTTTCAATTGAACGAGCTGATTCTTTGCCCATTCTTTATCTGCGATTGGACGAAAATATCTTTCGATTTCTCCGCCAAGAATAGCCAATGTTGGCCAGGCATTCTGTTCTGTGTATTTCCTTATAAGGGCCTCGGCGAATCGGCCGGCTACTGGACCCTTCATGCGTGATAACACAGCCATGCAGCCATCGAAGTTGGTGCTTAGAACACCTTGGTTGGCGGCAAGCCAAGTTTTTAACTTGACCCACCATACCGAGAAGTTACTTCGGTTACCATCAAAGGAACCGGGATCTGCGAAGATCTCAACCTTTCGGCTGAGATTTGATGGTTGGTTTTGCAGCGTTTGAAGCGCTGCTGTAACTGCGGCTAATTGAGCCTGCAAGTTAGCGACGTCTTGAGGAAGGGTGGACATTTTCTAAAAATATCCTGGTTCGTTGTACAAGTAATAGGGTGCGTGACATGGGCGATTTGCCAGAGGCACCTGTTGGCAGGGGCGGCGAAGAGACGGAAGATATTCTTGCACGTGTCGGCGTGCAGGGAAACAAAGGCGATTTGACGTACGCCGGGGTAGAGCTGGTGGAGGTGGGATAGGGGAGGGAGATCTGGGAGGCGGTGTGGGAGTATGAAATATTTGTTCTTCGAGATCCGCCTCGATCTCTTCTTCTTTCTTTATTCGGTGTAGAAAATCTAGCGGCTCCTGTTTTGGGACGAGCCACTCGAGTACTGGTTCTAGATCCTCAAATTTGATTTGAGGGGCGGGAGTGAAAGTGCGATTTAGGTGATGAAATTCAAGGGCCGCTGCTTGCGCCCTAGTGTCAAGAACTCACTGTCTGGTTGTGCGAGCCACGGTGAGATGTGTTCTTTGTCAGGGTCTGTTTCTTCCTTTTACCCTTTCGCTGTCCAGTCAACAACCGATCTGGCATAGCCCCTGAAGTACTACTGAGATAAAACTAATTGTAATCGTAAACCTCTCCTAAGGCTACACGGGCACAATACCGCTCTTGTGTGTAGGGAGGGTTGCTATGGTAACGACTACAATAAAGGCGCCTCACGGGGACGCAGGACGATGCCCAAATGAAATGAAAGGGGTTTTGACGGAGGATTTAACCTCTAGGGAAAGAACTCTAGTTCTCGCGCAAGAGAATCCATTGGTGGGGCCCTAGATAGCACAACACCCTTCTTGAACCTCAACGGTCGAGGACTAAGACAAATAAAAGGCACGGTAATGCGCAACGAAGAAGAATGATTATGTAACGGCAAATGCACGAGTAGTGCTGATGCCGGGAGAGTGGGTAGCTTGGTTCTAATGAGACAAGGGATGGACTATACCTCTCGCAGCGCCTTACACTAGAACGAAACTCGAGAAGACAAATGAGTTAACGTCTCACTTGAAGACGTGCAAAGATGAAGAGGTAAAGCGTTGAATTATGCTCTTCAACGATGAGCAGAGTGATGGGGAAGGACTTAGATTCGCTTGTAGACAGGTAGTCCCAAGAGAACCAAGCTAGGGTCTCTGGGCGATGGCATTCCAATATATATACTGTTACAATGTTTGTACACTACAAATAAATGATATCATCGGAATGTTCCATAACATTCCACGACGTTCTATGACGTCAGGTGATGTCATGGTCCAGACCGGTTCTAGGTAAGTCTAGAATAGAATGTTCTAGGCCGATCTAGGCTCTAGTCACATGATATCTAAATATAAAGTCCTCGTTGCACGTGATCAAGTCACATGACCGAGTCACATGATCCAGTCACATGATAAAATAAGCACGTGATGTAAGTCACGTGACCGTAAAAAGAGAAAGAAAAATAGAGAAAAATAGATGAAAAATTATACCCTGTAACACACTGCAAGACAGTGAGGTTTGTCCTTTCTTCCTCTTCACAATTTAGGACTATCTATACCAGGTATGCCCACATCATACAATGGATTTGAGGATAACTTACCTTACTTGTCTTGGTGTCAACAGCATCCCTAGTCGATGCAGAGTGTGCATTTTCAGGTGGCTGTTTGTAAGTTAATCACCTGCAACACCACCTTAGCTTGCAAAGTTCAAAGCTCAAGTTGCTGTAAGGTCATGGTATCACTCGCTGCTGCTTGCTAACATGAAAACAGTTGCAGGCATGATTAGTAAGAAGATGACATGATGATACAGTCAGCGGCTCACATGGTTATGAGTGCGTACTGAGAGACTATCGGTGACTGAGGTTGCTCTTAGTGTTATGCGTCGAGCGGAACATGACGGAAAAACAAACCAAACTACAAGAGATGACCCTTGACGTGGGTCACTTGGAGTCTGCTAGACCCGTTAAGTCCTACCAACCCCATGATAGCAACTAAGGCCAGGGCTTGTGAAGGTAGAACCACAAGTATATTGAACTAAGGAATACGACATGGGACTACAGCTACTTATATACCCTAGATAATGCACACGGACCATGATCCGTGCCCCTCTGAGGTGAGCATGCTAAGTACTATATAAGTAAGTCCCCGTACTATTAAGGTAAACCCTAGACCCGTAACTCTAGGTCGTAAGTCTAGATCAGTTCTAGACCACCTCGCTACCTGATAAGATGTAAAGACAGGATAAGATAAACGCTGACCTGATAAGATAAGCGCCATCTAGATAAGATAAGATAAAGAAAAGTTAGACGCCATAAGCGCTAACAAGAAGCGCCTTGAGCGCTAGTGGCACTTTCGTCTCACTTAGCTGGAGAGGCTGAGAGGGGAATGACTCAGGAGGATTTGATGGGAATCCCCTGGTCGCTGTATTGACTCTTATATACCATACAGATGTTTGTACATGTAGTGTCCGGATCTACCGATAAGATAGAAAACATATGTACCAGGCATGCATCAAGCATAGCCATGGAATGGAAGGGAAGAATAACATGAGGAAAACATGTGTAGAATGGAAGAAGAAGCATGGAATGAGGAGAACATGTGCTGCCACGATCACACATGAGATCGGTGAGGATTCCATGATGTGTGGCAGCTATTAAATATCAAATAACTATGAAATGGAAAACATACGTAGGAGGTGAGGCATGGATCTAGAGTTGTCTGTGCATATGTGAAAGATAGGCATAGGGGCTAGTCCTTGTAGCGTACGATCTAGTCGTACGTGCCAAGTCACGTGATTGAGAAAGAGACTTAGACATTTCTAAGTCTTGAGAGTTAAGCGCGCTAGGCGCTAAAGGCTTAATAAATTAGAATAAATAGAAAGAAAAAGGAAATAAATAGAGGAAAAATGCGTATCATAACACATGAGGTCGAAAGGCTGCTGAGACCAGCTTAAGTGCAGAGTCTATCGAGCTAGATTCTGATTAGTGCTACTTTTATCCATAGTGTCTAGCACACAATGATTATGATTTCTTAGCATTACTACTGACTTGTACCCGCACTACTACCTGCGGGTTGATACCTGACCCTGCAGGTACTTGTGAATTTATCCACATCTCCAACCATCCGTGGGCTGACCTGGGTACCTATACTATCACCCGCAGACCCTCCTATACCCATGCAGCTATATCCATGGCGGATACAGGCAAGCTGAGGAGTGGCTTGAAACCTGCAGGTATAACCTGGGTGTGACCCTGGTTAACCCATGGTATATATCTGAGAGGCTATTCATGGTGTACAATATTACTGATATTGGGAATACATAGGGAAACAAGATGCTCGGGTGATATGATACAAGCCAGATGGATCACATACAACATTAAAGCTCCTTGATACCCATACAACAGTCCATAGGCCCTTCACATATATTCACCCGACCCCCTTGTGTGCTTTGCTGGACACCTGATGTGCGTGTCCAGTCATAAATGAAGGTTGAGCGAGGACCAATTTTTGGCACTATTGAAAACTGTGGTAAATGTCAGTTTTTTTGGTACGATGCCCTGCACACAGTGATCCAGACACGATATCGAAGGATTCGAGTCGAAAGCGTTGCTGGATTACGAGATATCGTAGTTCTGAGATGGATGCTCAGAACTGAGCTTGAGGCGGCAGTTTCATGAAATTTCTCTTACAGCCAACCCAATTGTAAACAGCTGTAGGTTGACCGTGAGAGAAATTTCATGAAACTGCCACCTCAAGCTCAACTTTGAGTGTCCATCTCAGAACCACGATATCTCACAATTCAGCAGTGCTTTTGACTTGAATCCTTCAATACCGTGTCTGAGTCACTTGTGCGCAGGGCATCGTATCAAAAAAACCAATATTTACCACAGTTTTCAATAGCACGAAAAATCGGTCCTCGCCCACCTCAGATCTTTATTTACGACTGAACATGCACATCAGGTGTCCAACAAAGTACACAAGGGAGTCAGGTGAACATCCACGAAGGACATATACCAGTAAGAAGTCCCACTTTCTACTTTTGAATATTGATGTGCACATACTACAGGCCACGAAGTATGACTCATGGCAAGCAGGTTTCTGACGACCTTGCATGGGCAACACTCTATATGTACTACGTGTCTGGGGCAACAGTTGAAGAAATCAGTCAGTCAATGTTGCTACCTGAATGTACAATCCACCACATTATTGTACATCATTGTCAGACAGACCTTGTCAAGTCACAAGACGAAGATCGCAGTTCACGAGCTGGAATCCTAACTGGTGAAGAAATTCAAGTGAGTTTGTCTTCTTCATAACAATATTCTCATTTTTGATGATTTTAAAGTTCATTGAGGGGTGTCTGGAACATTCCCCAGATACATACCTTGATGAAATCTAGCAGCAACTAGCTGAAGCTACTAACCATCACGTCTCCACAACAACCATCTGGCGGACACTACAGAAGCTCAACTACAGTCACAAGAAGATATGTGATTGCTTGTTCCTCTGACCAGATAAGCTGACCAATCCACAGATCTCGAAATCTGTAATGGAATGGAAGAAGTTGTACCGTCTGTGTTATATGTATAAGATTAGTTCATAGTATGATTATCAACAACTTGTGTTTATTAATGAAAGTGCCTTTGACTGGTGAACTGCTTATCGGAAATATGGGTGGTCCCGACAAGGCTTGTGAGCGAACCAAAAGTGCTTTTACATATGTGGGAAAAGGTATGCTACTTGCTTTAGGATGGTATTGATGATTTAACTAAGTTGATGCTCAAATACTCAATACTTCTGGCTCTCAGTGTCGGTGGTATGTTATACCGTGAGGTTATTGAGGGTGCCTTTGACATGGCACATTTCTGGGACTTTATCACTACACTTTTAGACCAGATGCAACCTTTTCTGACTTCAAACTCCGTGATTGTGATGGACAATGCTCAAATTCACAAAGATCCCTCAATAGCAGAGTTGATTGAGTCCCAGTGAGTCATCTGGGAAATGTAGTTTGATTGTGGCTGATGTAAATCTTGATTTAGGGGAATGAAAATCGAATACTTGCCTACATATTCACCTGACTTGAATCCGATCGAACAAGCCTTTTCGTGTATAAAGACTTATGTGCAACGACATTATCCTCAGTTTGCCTGCTCAAATGCCATGGATACTGATCCCTTGGATTCCGTAGAAGTCTTTGGGATGCTTTTCAATGCCATCTACTCTATTACGGCTCACCATGTAAGATCATCCTATCATCACAGTGGTTACCTATAGCTTGATTATTTCTTTCTTGTCACCGCGAAGATACAATGAAAACAAATTAGTTATTGATTAAAAACACTGGGTATACTAGAGTAAAATGTCAACAATTTACATATTGCTTGAGCTATATATGGTAGTACTAAGCCCATCTGGATTTTCATCGTAAGACCTGGGTTTGCAGCCTTTCCTTGTCAGAAGCTGCTCAGTCAAGGAGGCAAAGTGCAAGCTCAAATGGCATCTGAGTACAGTTAGCAAGTACCTGTACAGACACTCCAGAATGTGTCAAGTCATCGAGGCAATTGAAACCATTGTCATACAAGACACTAGTCCACTGAGACGAAAATGCCACTAGCGCTCACGGCGCTTCTCGTTGGCGCTCGTAGCGTCTAACTTTCTTTTATTTTCTCTTATCTTATCTTATCAGGTTGGCGCTTATCTAATCGGTGAGCGTTAATCTTATCTGGTGGCTATGTAGTCTAGGCCGTTCGAGACTTCATTCCAGACTACAGGTCTTAGGGTTTTACCTTACTAGGCAGAGATTTACTTATATAGCACTTAGGGCGTTCACCTCAGAAGGGCATGTACCATGGTCCGTGCACGTATACTATAGTATATAAGTAGCTACCGTCTCGCCTGTAATTCCTTAGTTCAATATACTTGTGGTTATACCAGTAAAACCCTCGGCCTTAGCTGCTAGATGAGGGCGGTATAGCTTAACGGGTCTAGCGGACTCCGAGTGACCCACGTCAAGGGTCATCTCTTAAGGTTTGGTTTGTTTTTCCGTTATGTTCCGCTCGACGCGTAACATCCACTGACAATAGTTTTGGCCATCACGACCTCAACTCTCATGATCATCAAGTGACAAGAGCCACTCATACATGGTAGGATAGTCCACATTCACTACCTGTAGTTGTGGTGAAGCAGGACCAGAGAAAGACGATGGTGACCTGTAGTGCTTTCGCCTGGACTGGCAAGAATGATTGGGTGATTGTGGGCTTCTCATGAGGTCATGGTGGCGGGAATGCTGAGGTGTTGATGGGGTGGACATTGTAGGATGAGAATACACTGGCATCAAATAAAGAGGATGCATATAAGGGGAATATGCAGCATAAGGAGGCAGCATTTGACTAGGCAATGTGAACATTGGAGGAGTATGCAGTGGTATTCCTCCGAGTCTAGCCATGAAGCCAGGTGTTACATAAGGCTGGGAAGAAGTACTAACTGGAACCTCAGCAGAATTGAGGTTACGAGAAGTGGCTAAGCTAGGGTCTATATTGTGGTAATTGGATGACTGTGATGGGGCCTTTAGGTTATCCTGATTGATGAGAGTAGGAGGAACTATGGCGACAGTGGCTACACCCAAGTCCTATAACCATGATGAGTTCACTGAGTCAGACTTGCAGCAACATTGACTGAAGATTCTTACAATCATTTTAGCCCAGATAGCTCCTTCATACTGAATACACGATGGATTTTTGGCAGGAATACCTTGCAAGCTTTGTTGCACTGTTGACAATGATGTGCCTTGCAAATATCACCTATAAGCTTTCCAAACTTTGCATCATTGCCTCCCTTCCCATTGTCATCATCGTCGCTGTTAGAATTTGCAGGTAAAGTAGCCTTCCTCTTCCCCTTTCCACCATTACCCTTAGGTAATACATTAGCACATGACCATGAAGTATACATTAATACATACCTTTTCCCACTGCAGGATTCCAGGCTCACCAATCTCAACCAATCGCACATAGAAGTCAAGTGGTTTCACTGGCCCTCTTCCCTTATTTTTTGAATTCTCAGCCTTGAGATAGTTGTGAATATGTTGTTTCAATAACATCCACTCCTCAGCATCATCAAGGGACATCAGAGCATTCTTTTTTTGACTCCCCTTTTCATTCCACAAGAAAATGTACCCAAGATGAAGGCACGATGGGTCCCGAACCATCTTTGCACCAACGGCAATGAGCATCTCGTGCCATGATGTCTCCGAAGTGAGTGAAAATTCTTTCACTGTTTGCCCACAAGGGACTTGTAATGGAAGAATAAAAGGCTTGACTTCAGCTATAGGAAAATGGCGATGAGTGTGTCTTGTGGCAGATTGTAGAAATCATACTAACTTTCATTCAAGGCTGAGGTAGAAATTTTTTTCTGTTTCTTCTTCGAGCTTCCAAAGACCGTCTCTTGAAACACCTGCTCCATGATAGGATCTTCAAGTTGGTCACTCTCCTCATCATCTTCTGCTAGTAGGTCCTCGTCATCCTGGTCTATTTCATCTTCATCACTGTTCCCTTTTGGCTTCACTCAATGCCAGAACCATCTGAGAGGCTATTCATGGTGTGCAACGTTACTGACATTGGGAAGACATGTACTACAGGGAAACGAGACGCTCGGGTGATATGATACGAGCCAGATGGATCACATACAGCGTTAAAGCTCCTCGATACCTATACGACAGTCCACAGACCCTTCGCATATATTCGCCCGACTCCCTTGTGTGCTTTGTTGGACACCTGATGTGCACGTTCAGTCGTAAATAAAGATCTGAGGTGGGCGAGGACCGATTTTTCGCGCTGTTGAAAACTGCGGTAAATGTCGGTTTTTTTTGGTACGATGCCCTGCGCACGAGTGACCCGGACACGGTATTGAAGGATCCGAGTCGAAAGCGTTGCTGGATCGCGAGATATCGTGGTTCTGAGATGGACGCTCAGAATTGAGCTTAGAGGCGGCAGTTTCATGAAATTTCTCTCACGGCCAACCCAAATGTAAACAGCTATAAGTGTAAACAGTAACTTGCGCAAATGAAGCTCACTTCTAACGCCCATGACCGTCTTCATTAGCCTTCTCGTTGGCCGAGTAGTCCATCTGCACCGCTACTTTCATTGACATGGTGAATAATGCGCCTATAATTTCTTCGCTAACAGAGCACCTCGGTTCTCAGTCATCGTTGCCAAAACCTACACCAAGGCATCGACTGTTGTCTGAGCCATGTCTCCCTGCCCGTCTGCCCTCCACTGGTATGGTCGTCCACCATCTGCTGACCACCTTCATCCAACGTTTCTCAAGCGTTTCTGCAGCGAGAAGCTAATCAAACTGCACCCATGGCTGTCCTGTCACAGCTGCGCCGCAGCCCACGTCCCAGTAGCCCGTCGCTGAATCGCGATCCTGATGACCATGAATGCAGTCCGAAACGGGACAGGAGAGAAAGTACCTCATCAACCGTCTCTTCGTCATCTCCCACGTCTCTTTTCGTGAAGCTTGGGATACAGAAAAGTGGCCCATCGTCAAAGGCATGGAAAGAACCACAGGTATTGCGTTTGCACGTCACTGGATTGGCTACCCAGTGTTTTAACGCTTTCATCATGTAGCCTTTTGAAGTCTTTCGAGCCATTGAAGGGAAGGATATCACGTTTCTCATGGAGATCCGGGACCGAGACTTCCAGGTAAATGCGGATTTATCCAGCCGACGTTCACCGATTGATCTGTCTGCAGCTTCTGCTGCGTAAAACAGGAGACGCTACTCCGCTTCTCCATGCAATGCGAATCGGCGAATCGCATCGAGACGTGGCAATATTACTTTTGGGAGCTTTCTCGAGGTGGATCAATCATCTCGACGACATCGACGTGCAGCTACCGAAAAACAGGGTTATTTTGAAAGCCTTGAGTAGGCGTTCTGTCTGATTCACATCCGTTGCTCACGTCGAATGTAGGGACTAACCTGAAACTCGCCATCGATTACGGATTGCATAAATCCCAGAGTGATTTGATAGCATCGTTCCTACAAACTCTTGTCATGAGTGAGGGTGATAAATGGGTCAGGGCCCAGGTATCTAACGTCTCGCTTGCCCTGCGATCGGGCGCCGTTGGAAAGCCCGTTGGTACCGCAGAGGCAGCGGTGCGAAAGTTTGCAACTAAGGAGCTTAGCAAAGCCGATGCCATAGCAGCCCTCGAGGACTAGTGAGTAGAATCAGTGCATGAAGAAGTCTGGATTAAGGGCCGTCGTAGTGTTGCGAATGCTACCGCTGATCTTTTGCTGCTCAGTGCCTGGTCCATGGCGCTCGATTCTATTGACGGAGATCCGATACCCGTGAGCAACCATCGGCCAGATTTTCTCATTTGGTTGCTGATGACTGTTTGTAGTTCTACTATTTTGCCCGGGACGACAGAGTTTTTAGAGCATTTGCGGACCGCATGGACGCTCACCAGACTGGAATCCAAAGTCTGAGCCGTCGCTTAAAGTGGCAGTTGCTCGTCCTGCGTCGGGTTCTCGAAGGCCGTAATAAAACATATCGGGTTGGTGAATTGCGATGTAATTTTTGTAAGTTGCTAATTAACGTTTGTGCAGGCGAAAGTCGAGCTCTTGACTAATGAGTTGGATCAGGGAGATGGAGTGTAATTTGGTAACGTTTGATTCTCCTGTACCGATTTTATTCCTTGTATCCAGCTGTTTTTCTACTTCAGTGGGATCTAGATCCGAAAAATCACAACATGAACAAGTAGATCTGCTCGTAAAAGGTGCCCTTCCGATTCGAGCTCACATTCGGGCAGGGGCGTATCGTCGAGCAAAGAATAAAGGGGGCTCGTCTCCTGGCTTCCTTATATGGGGGCAACGTCGTACCGGATCTGATGACCCTTGTCCCTCATGGTCATGCAGAGGGGAAAGAAGTCGGCACACATTCAATTGCGGTGAAATGTCCAGTATTAAAATGTCTGTAGTAGCTTCCATGAGATTCAAACTATGCCCTGATGGGTTGGAGTCAAATTAACAACTTCATGCTGGTCCACCACGTCCACACCCCAATGAGAGCGAGACTGAGGATAGCAAGAGGTAAGTTGAGCTGAATCACGGTATACAGCCAAATTGTGGCAAACTGAGGACACTACAAAGTGATTCAGGTGAGTACTGTGTAAATGAAACAGAGCACGGACCTGAGAGATGTTGGTCAACCACGAGCCACGGTTGACGAGCCATATCATCCGTGGTCCCACTCCAAGGGAGAGTAAGAAGAGCGCGATTTGCGTGCGAATATTGTCCTTGTGGCGAATGGCTTCAAAGTTAAGGTTAGCGTGGCCATAGCAGTACAATATTTTTTTTCGTACTAACTGTAGAACATGAAGATTGACATGACTGGGTGGTCCTTGAGTCAGCATGATACCACCGGGTATTTTCAAATCACACACTAGGCAACGTATTTACAAGCCTACCCGCAATGTCACGGAAGCCGGGCTGCTTTGCGTATTGGTGGTGAATCAAGCTTTCAGAAAAGCGTCAGGAGGATGAATTATGTTAACAGGACAGCTCACATATCCATCATTATCAGGAAGAAAGTAAGTGGCATTATAACGACCAGCGCGTTAAATATCTCCTCTGCGAGTGAGGGCGGAGAATCCTCGTCCTCGTCGGTCGAAGCTACCGCGCTCTTGCTTGGTATCCCTTGTGCAGGGTTAATCGTGTTTAGAACACCGCTTTCTCGTATCAAGCGCCATTGTTCTTCTTCAGGAATTTCCACCGTTTGAGCATATTCTGCAGGCGTTTTGGATGCGTCTTTGCGGTTTCTCGACATTACGGTACAAGAGTCGAGAGTGAGGATAAACAGGGTGGTCTCAGCCAAATTTGGCGTTTGCAAGCACTGGCAATTGGATTGAACTCTTACCTGATGGAGGACGACACGGACAGGCTCTTGACTATACTGCAAGCTCATGGTCAGCAGTTTTTGAGCCAATTCGACTTCGCAACAGGCCCTACAGACAGAAGCAACGGTCGCAGGGAATTGGAGCCGCCCCAGCTTGCGACTCAACATTTCGGAGCGGAAGAAGATTGGAAAGGTTTTGAAAGCTCGGACAATAGACAAGACACCACTTCATCGTTGGAATCAGACCGTGGAGACAACGATGGTCTGTCATCGAATGTCTTATCCGCTCTGAGGCTTATTCTCAATGGTCCAGAATTTGAGCAAAATGACGATGGCTTTACCACAAGCTCATCTCGTCCCGCAGATGTAGTCGTGTTTTCTGATTCGAGACAGAAGTCCTCAGAATCTATCGTACATTCTAAAGCTCTCAAAAAATTATTCATGGTGCGTCCCTTCGCCACTACCCGAGTACAGTGATATGACACTCGGTGGAACAGTCGTCAAAGGTTAGCAAAGTTACCCTAGGCTCGGTCCATGAGATGTCGGCGAGACAATCACCAGATGATGAGATAGAAGACGAAAGGTTCATCCTGCAGTCCCATGAATCCCACGCCCATCATTTTAATCCCCTTCGTCAAGGACTAATGCACAAAATGATGCCTTACTCCACCGTCTGGTGCATACCAAGCTGCTATCAGCATCACTGAATCCGGAACTTAATCTAACCCATGCGCAAAGAGGGAAAGCATTGTCAGGCCGAGTGTTGGAATTGAATGGCAGCGCAAAGTTTGGGAAAGGGGAAACCTCGGTGCGCGAGGTAGAACGCAATAAAGCATCAAAGCGTGTACGCGAGGGTCTATTGCGGAAGAAGGCGGAACGAGAACAGAAACAACTTGAAGAGGTCCGTCATTTTTTCACTTGACTCTATCGGTATATTGAGTCGAAACCAGGCCAAAAACCTGGGTAATTATCACCGCACTCTCAAACGACTGTATGAGCCGGGTTCAACGTCGACGCATCGAACTAAGCGGGAGAGAGGGTTGGGAATTGGAGTTGGAAAGTTCAGCGGTGGTACTCTGAAGCTGACTCAAGAGGAAGTTAACCAGGCATTAAGACCGGGAGGCAGAGGACACTGGCAGGGGCGTGGGCGAGCAAGACGACATGGTAAAACATAGCGTACGATATCTCTTATCCCTTGGTCATTATACAGTTGTTGCTCTCGAAAGGAAAAACAACATATTAAATACTGTAAAGCCGTCTGCGAAATTACGCATAGCGAGTGCTTATAAATGAAGAGAGCTCAGGCCGTGACTAATATCAGACTCGCCCTGGTCATGCCTGCTCAAATGGTGTGATCCCGCATAACTTCTACCCGTCCTTGACCTCCTTTCATCGGACATAGAGCTTTTCGGGGAAGTCAGCACTACCTAAGACTTGAACATCATCGACTTACTGAGAGAGCTGTCGAGTTGGTCTTTCCGGACCTGATTGGCTGGAGTGACTGAAAGACCTGTGAGACACTCGTGAAGAAACTCTTCCAGGAACATAAACGTCAGCACGCCCGTAGCCGCCGTGGTCCCTGAGATTTCTGTAATCTCCGGGGTCTCTGGAGCTTCCGTAGTCCTGATAACCTCTGTGGTCTCTATGGCTATAGTCTCTACTTCGATATTGTTTGTGATCATGACGGTCGTCATGGTGCCTCCTGTACGAGTCTGAAAGATAGCTTTGTGACGAGCGACTTCTTTCATGGCTGAGAGAAAGGTTGGATTTCTGGACCTCGTACACAGACCCCATAAAAATGATTCACCTAAGCCCTTTAGGATGAGATGGGTACGTCTCAACGCGAACTACTTGCGGCTCAGTGTACCCGCGGTGAGGTTGTTCCCTGTTGTAGCCATCATATCTACCGCAGGGCAAGCAGCGCATAAGGGAGTAAAATCGCGGAAGGAAGGGATACCCACCTGTATAATTCTCTTCCGTGTGCGTCTTGGACTACAAAGGGAGCGGGACGTGAATGCTGCGACCTTCCGCTAAAATCGCCGACTCTAGATAGTCTATTAATCACACAGGAATGGTAGTCTAAAGAACCACTTGCCTAGTGATCTCGTTGCCATGTTCGTCTTGAAAAATCACACTCATTCCCCCGGGAATGATATAGTATATTGGGCCTTCTTTTGAATGACTGCGGCCGTATCGATCTGGATAAACCTCCGGGCTGTGATACGGACGGACCTTGCGCAACGTGAGACCCCCAACAATGGGAAGAAAGTCGAACACGGTGATATACCTCGTGCAGTAACTCATGGGAACGACCACCATAGATGTCAGTGGGCGACTTTGAGGTCGGTAGGTAGGCTTCTGAGTGAAGATGTGGTAGCGGCGGGATCTAGAGCACGGTCAGCTTTGAAATTTTTTGGCGTTGCTGATAACGTACCACCCTCTCACTAGGGTGCACTGAAAGCGGGGTTCTCAGGTGTTCAATCGTATGATCGCTACCAGATGCCGGTGATCTGCTCCTGGGTGACGAACCCAAAATGATGGGATCATCGACATCAGGTCTACCGCTGTGGTATGAGCCCACACGCGCAATGGAGTCCTGAGGAGGCTGGTCCAGCAGCCTCGATGGTTCACCCAACATGCGCATTCGCTCGCGATGCTCACGCTCCGACGCTGATTCGGAGACTTCACTTTCGTCATCACGTTCGATAGATGGCATCGGAGTGCTCATCATTTGTGTCGGGCGGGCATTGAGTGCACCTCCCATTACTGCGTCAGGACTGTCGACTCGAACATAGCCATCGTGGTGAGCACCCACGCCAGACGGTGCACGAGATGGCAGAGGTGTGAAAACCTGTAAAGAAAGAGATCAAGTCGACCAGTTCCCATATGTAAAGCTCTTTGGAGAACTGCTTACGGGCTCCCTTCTCTGCATCGGGTCGTTCAAAAGGAAGTTCGTACTTCATTTAAGCTGCGAAAAACAAACCTTGATGCTCGGTCTTCGGAGAACTTGCGGTTCTCGTCTTGGCTGGTGGTACTCTTGCGTTGGATAAGCATGTGGTGGAGGGTAATCGGGATACACTGCAGCGTCACTGCGATGGCTACGGTTGCGAGACGAGCCAGTGAATGCCTTGAACATCTTGAATGGCATCGTCACGGAGTGAGTCAAGGCAGGTGCATGCTGGATGTCGCCTGGCTTGAGAATTTATGTCAGACAGACATGAGGCGGCCATACTGAGGCAGCCAGAAGCTCAGCGGTCGTGGGTTTGCATAATGCATAGCTTCTTCCAGGCGCAGTGTAGCCCTGGACACCCAGCGGCGGCGGTAGCGAGCTCCAAGACCAAGCTCGACCGCGAGTAACGATGATTGTCCTTCGAGCTGTTAGGTTTTGAAGGCCCAAAAGTGATGGAGCGACTGAGTAGAGCGTAAATTTCTCGAACCAAGTTTCTTCTGTAATCAGAGACTATGAAATTGCTGGGAACAGAAACTTTGCCCTTTTCCAAGTTTGCTGGCAACAAACTTTTCCAGGCGAAATACGTAGTATAGTCAATCCTCGAACAAAATTTTAAAGACATTCATGTCCCACCAGTTACAGTACGCGTGTCACCTCACAAACCCAAGGCACCTCAAGGTCTACGATATCAAGCTGCCATACTGCTGAAGATGTTTCACATGCGCAAGAGCTTGGGCGACTTTGCTAATTGCGTCAGCGGTCATTGCGATGGAAGACGGATCAACTATGGCGGGATTCGCGCATGACATGGTTAGTTTCTCGGACAATGTTCCAAGTGCTAATTCCAGCGCGCGCATCGGCGCATCCTGGGTAGCGGTGCTGACTGGCATCGTGGTCACCTAGCAAGTCCATAAACCCATCAAGTTTTTGACAGTTAATTGAGCACCAACCAGTTGGCTGTTCCGCGATTCTGCAGTGGCATGGTGGGAAATGTCCGCACTCAGCTGTGAGGACGGTAAGCTATGCATCCCGAACCGAAAGAGAGGGTGCACCACCTTTGGGGTCAGCGGAAGAGGGTCTAGAGTCGGAAGCTGGAATGGCTGTGCAAATCAGAAGTAATTCTCTCCCCCCCAGTAGCAATGCACATACCGGAGGGCTGTGGCGACCAATAAGTCCACCGTTGTCAGAGATCCCTGCCTGACCTGTACCAGCAGTTATGACCCGATCTGATCTTGAAGCTATAGATGATATAGGGACAAGGCGTTGCCATCCTTCATCATCACCTTCAGTGATATACACGGTTCCACAGATCACACATTCCTAATGGAATTTTAGGAAGAGTTTCTGCTTCGGAATTTATGTCGCACACCTTCCGTGGGTCCTTGTCGCTTCCAGACTTCGGAGGTCGAACTAGAGGTATTCCATAACATCGAGAGTTAGGGCATTCCTCTCCTAACATGGCCCACCCCTTCAATAGGCGCTTTCCGATCTCAGTAGAGGCTTGGTCAGACTGCTGGCGGCGCTGAATCATCTCCTCAGTTTCGACCGGTGGGGCAAATGTGGGAGAGCTGAGTGTACTCGAAAATTCGGTGGGCGGCGTGGAGGGTCGTGAAGCGTGTGTCATTGACGAGGTAGTCGAGGAAGACTGCGACTGTGCTGCATCAGCATCCTGGGCTGGGAGACTATGAACACAATCTACCTGTTGAAGCAGAGACCTTACCGCGAGGAGGTCCATCACAACTAGCGCAATGATAAACTACCGGCATTTGTCCCTTGGGCGACCTCAAAAGTGGCACACCTCGACAGCTTGATGCAGGGCAAGGGCTGTCTGTCAAGACCTTCGTTGGACTATTATAAGTATGCCCAATAGATACAGGTCGAGATTACTTGCCCATCCTTTGAGCATGAGCTCTCCAAGTTTGCTTGAGACATTTGTTATAGTGCTCATCGTGGACGCTTGCGGCAAGGGAGCGTGCCAGTGGGACAGGGTCACGTGAACATCGAGGTTCAAGAATCGACGACAAAATTCCGAGCCTCTGCACGACAACGTCCAGGAGCTTCGCGCGATGAAATGGTCAAGAATTTGGCCATGCTCACTGTTAAGCTATATCGTTCTAGCCCTTGATAGGTCAGCTTACTCCCAAGCCTCTTCCCGGAGCGTGTGGACAAGCCAGCGGAAGCAAACTTTCCAGTGGGTGTCTCGCTCTCTTCGGGATCATTCATGTAACAATTGGCTCAGAAATGCTACCCGAGACCTATGGTATCATGGATTTAATAACTACATGTCAAGGGGTGCGTGCCTTTCTGCATTACTGGCTGCACCCGGTCTGAGGTCAACCTCAGCCTTCCCTCTCGATGAGGTGTGTGGTTTCAATTGACATGGGAAGATGCTTGACGCAGGTACAAGCTTTCTCCACTTTCTTGCACAGGACGGGGTCCAGATTGGGAGAATCCGTAAGGCTCTTATTCACCAATCCACGGTGAGACTGACGCGTTGACAGGGCGAACATTGCATTTAATGATGTTTCTGGGAACTTTTCTCTGACACTTGTCGACGTGCTGGATACGCTTGTGGTCCTTGATGATCCACCTGGATTCCAGAACGCCGTTAAGAATGTCATAGACTGGGTGTCCTTTGATGTGAACACGAAGCCGCAGGTATTCGAAACCACGATACGCGTTTTAGGCGGCCTTCTCTCGGGACATCTTTTCGCCAGTGAGCCTGGCCAGCCCTTCCACCTTCCTTGGTATCGTGGTCAATTATTAGACATGGCTTATGACCTTGGCAAACGATTGTTACCCGCATTCGCGACACCAACTGGCCTTCCTTATGCACGGGTGAGTTCAGCTGTTCTTTTTTGTTCACGCGAATCCATCAGACACCTGGGAAAAGCTTAATCTGCGGCATGGAGTGCAAAAGGGAGAGTCCTTGGATACTTGTAGGTAGTCATTCCCCCCTTTCGTGAGACGTATTCACTTTTATAGGTACTGCTGGGGCAGGCTCTCTTATACTGGAATTCGCTACCCTTAGTCGACTAACTGGCGATGAACGCTTTGAAAGAGTTGCTTACAAGGCATATTTCGCGCTGTGGAACCGTAAGTCGGAGATTGGTCTGGTCGGAAATACTATCAATATCTGGAATGGCGTCAGTCACACTTGGTGTATCTTCCCGCTCAGGATACTCAGTTTCTGGCAGATGTGGACGCCACCGGAGGTGACAAGTATTGGCGCCGGTATAGATTCCTTCTACGAATACGCGTTGAAGTGGTATATTTTGAGTGGTGTGTGGAATGCACCATTCGTGAACTTTGTGTCCCAGCTCCTAACTGGAATGGCACCCTCCTTTAGGCGAGGTGGAGTTTTTGGACGTATGGCGGGAAGGATATGCTGCGGTCATGCGGTATGCACGCTCTCGAGATGGCTACTGGGTGACCACTATGTGTTTTTGATCCGATCTGTTCCCTTACCAGTGTTCAGTATCGCAGTGTCAACGCGCATACTGGAGACCAGGTTTATGCCACCATCGACTCATTGTCTGCATTTTGGCCCGGTTTACAAGTCCTTGGTGGGGATGTTGAAAGTGCCATAAAGTCACATCTAACTTGTAAGTGACCAATACGTGAAGTGTCCTACTGAAATCCGCTACGGTGTCAGACTGGAATATCTGGAGGCGCCATTCTGGCCTGCCTGAGGTGTGGGACGCCCATTTCATGCAGGCTACGTCTTTCCAATACCCACTTCGCCCCGAGTTTGTTGAATCTACTTGGTATCTTTACAGAGTGAGTTTGTTTCAATGGCGAGCTGTTATCCACGGATTCATGGAGTTACAGGCTACTCGGGATACTTACTACCTTGATGTTGGCGAACGCGTCCTGAGAGACATCACCGCTCGTTGCAAGGTGGAGTGTGGACTTACTGGGATCAGGGATTTGAGGACCAATGCGAGGGACGACAGGATGGAGTCGTTTGCACTTTCAGAGACCTTGAAAGTAGGTTCAACCATCTCACTTTTGTAGCAATCCTGTTGACCATGGGAAGTATTTGTACCTTCTCTTCGACGAGGACAACCGTCTGCACGCCGATGATTCACACTATGTCCTGACCACCGAAGGTCATATTCTTTCACTCCCGCAGCGAGCCCTTAAACCCATGTCGTCTGTTCGTCGACGACTACGGCGAGAGGAAAATCATCAATGCCCTGTGTACAATCATGTGCAAGGTTTCCTTCCTAACGGGTTTCGGGATGGTCTTGTGCATGGAATAGGTTTCCGTGCGGACATCGACTATGCAAGAGAATTGATCGGGTTGAAGCCTCAGCCTCTGGATGAACGCCATTGGTCTCCAGAAGGTTGGTGTGCTATACCCCGTGTTGAACCATTCGTAAGACGTCCGAAGCTCAGGTGAATTGTATCCTAATAAATGTCCTTGGTCACAGTCCTACGACTTTATCATGTCTCCTGGTGGTGGTGGGGTGGTTGCCGAAGATCCAGCTCCGAGTTCAAGAAAAATGCAGACCATACCCGATGGGTTTCTTCTTCAAAACATCACGGGTATACGAGCCCATATTGTTAGCCGTCTGGATGGAAGAGGCTATGATATCGCGAAACGTGAGAGATATATTGGCCGACATGACTTATGTGATTCTGGATCTTTTGCAGTTGGTCCTTACACGGTTCACACTGGTCAATTGGTTTATATCAATGACACCGCATTAACGTGGGTTCTAGAAGGTGAGGGCAGAGAGCGCCGTGGCTCTGAGGTCGGTCTGCGCATATTCCTCGACACCGCCGACCCTATGCTCCAAGGACGACCTGGGGTTGTGGAAATGGATGCGGAGGTCTACGTAAAGGCACACACTGCTCTGTTCGGTGCAGACTTGTCCGCCATACCGGATAGGTCGCAACAGTTGCGCTTTGGCCAAATTGATGGCGTACGGGTACGAAGGGACGGGAAGAACGTGCTTGGGTGCAGGCCGTTTGACGAAGATTTTTCGGGAGATGCAGTCCTTGTGTGGAGGGGAGACTGTACGTTTCTTGAAAAGATGGTTCATGCCCGTAAAGCCGGCGCTTCTGGGGTGATTGTAATCAGCGATGAAGAAACCGCTATCAATCCATCCGCAACTCCTGAAGAGATAGCCGCTGCGGGCGATCTTGATGACGTTGCCCTCGTACTTGTGCCCCGGAGTACCGGTAAGAGCCTTGCGGCTATGGTGGAGGCTGCCGGGATGTTTGGCTACGGACATGTTATGTGTTCGCTTGACCACGAGCAAGCATGGTCGCGCGAAGTTCAAACAGAAGAGCGATCTGTAGACGATGAAACTCGTGTCTTGTATATCAACGGGCATCCACTGCTAAATACCCGACTATTATTATAATAATAATCTGGACGCGACTACTGTAAACAAGTTGGGAGTTTGCATCCTACACGCTATCGGAGACGAGTCTATCAAACTGAACATCTATTGTTAAGGTATTGTGACAAATCTCGTCGAGTTGGAACTGCTAATAAGCAGTCGTCTGGATCCCATTTGACTATACACTACCCAGGTATAGTTATTTTGTTTCGGTATCCTTTTCGGTGTCCTCGTTGACTTGAATGATTGAATAGATTGGCATGCTCTCGTTGTCCCAGTCTTGACGGATGCCTACCAATTCAATGATAAATAGACACTCGATGATCTTGGCCCCTCGCTTTTTGACGAGCTCGCCGGCAGCTTTTGCAGATCCTCCTGTAGATGTCTGAACCAAGGCATGGGATGGACAGCTGAAACTGCATACCTGTCGCGATGAGATCGTCGATAATGATGACATTCTGGCCTTGCTGGATAGCGTCCTCTTGCATCTCGAAGGCATCCTACAGCGCTCATCGGAAAGTTGAAGACGGCGTCAAGATAACTAAACCCACTTTACCGTATTCTTTGTCAAACTGGCATGCAATGCATTGTCCTGGAAGTTTTCCCTTCTTCCTGACTGGTACAAATGCCGCACCCAGTCTGAGAGCGACAATCGGACCCAGGAGGAATCCCCTCGCGTCCAAACCCACGACGACGTCTATTTTCGCATCCGGATTCGATCTCGTAGACGTGATGTGGTGGACAAAGTGAGTGATCAGCGTCTCAAACGCAAGGGGGTTGCGCAAGATGGGAAAGATGTCGAGGAAGTTAATGCCCTGTGGAGCATGTCGTTCAACCGGTCGGATGGAGAGTGAACCTCAAAGACGTACCTTCTTCGGGAAGTGTGCATAGGATTTGATGAAGGTTTGGAGGTACTTGACGTCGGCCATGGGTCGTCTTCGAGTTGGGTTGTAATTCTCCAGAATCAATCTTGGCCGCGAATTTAAGTGATTCTGTGGAGAAAATGACAGCTTTTACTACTGCGCGTGGTTACAGAAACGAAGATCTTTCGAAACATTCCTATCAGACGTGCGAGTCTATTCGGTTGACACGTTTCAAGTGATGGTAACAGACTTGGCGTGACATTGGTGCGTTGCACAAGAAAAAAAAATTGCATGCAACTCATAGATTGGCAGTACCCTTGTAACATAGGCAGAATAGAATCATAATCGATAGAGAGGTCGACAGCAACATCACGAAATGCGTCAAACAGACTCCTGCACCTCGGGCTCCTTGAAGTCCTTGACTACTCGCGTGCCCGTCTCCTGCAGAATCATCCATCAGTAAACGCACCCACTGATCAGAACAAACTATCACCCACATCCGTGGACTCCCCATGCAGCTCCAACAATTTTGAAACATCGAATTTTGGTGCTTTCAGGATCTTGGCCTTGCGCACGTACACATTTTGTAGTGGGTAGATGTTGCGAGTGTGCTTTTCTATCTCCCTGCCGATAGCCTCGGGCACAAACTTCTGCACCAACTCTTTCAGGTCACAGCTTGACGCTTCCCGGGTCATGATCTCAAACATCTTCTTTCGGATTGCACGAATCTGACTTGACTGAGCATACGTTGTTTTGCGCACTTGGTTGGGACGGCGCTTGGTGAAGCCGATGGCAAAGAGGCGGAGGAGGTAACCGTCAGTCGTTTTGACGTCGACGTGTGCCTCGATGAGGGTTTGCCATTTGCGAACGAGGGAGCGGAGTTTGTCCGACGTAAAATCCATGCCATGGAAGTTTGTCAAACAGTTCTTCCCCTGAACCTCGTCGACCCGTAGCTTAATCTTACGGAACGATTGCTCCTCATCCTTGTTAAGATCAGCCAGAGAGACTTCGATGATACGGCCCTTTAACGAGTCGTTGGCATTCTCTGTGGAATAAAGCGTCACGGTGAGCGCCAAAAGAAGGAGCGAGGGAGATACCCACTCAAACCCTGGGATCGGTTGACCAAGGTCTTTCCAACGTTCTTCACCTCGAACGTGGAGGGAGCCTTGATGTCGTACCATTCTGAGAGGGCACGTTGGAGAAAGGATGTAGGACAGAAAAGACACGGACGCACCCTTGCGCGAGAACGGGTCAACGACCTTCTTCTTGATACCCTTCTTGCCCTTGGAGAGACGCTTGTTCTGCGGGGATGCCGTGGTCAACGAGCAGCACGATATTCTGACTGCGCAGACGTACTTTTCCTACAGCCATGATGAATTTGAGGTGGACCGCAAGTTGGTGTGGGCCGACAGTTGGACGGGATGAGCGCGGGACGGTGGCTTGAACCTTATTTGTGTGACTGCTACAGTTGCTTCCCACGCCACATTCACCACTGACCATGACATTGACCCGCTCGCAGTTTGACCAGGCGTGCAAAGAATTCATACGGCGAGACCGCAACACTGGCTGGTCATGGAAAGAACACAGCGTGCGCACCCGCGCTTTTCTCTCTGCCCACCGTCCCAACTTGAAGACAGCATCTGCCAGGGTTTGGGTACATGGAACGCGCGACGTTGCTGAGCAGGCCGCTTGCCCGAGACACTTGCATCGATTGCGGTATGGCATTGGACCCTCCCGATGCCACATCGGCGCTGCCATGCTCGGTTGACCCACTTACCTGCCAGCAGTACGTCGTCTTATCCGCCACCTTTCGCGTGCCTACCTTTTACTTTGCTGTCTATGACTCGAGTGCGTGCCCGACGTTTTCTCCGCTCTCTGAGACCCAACATCCGTGCTTAGGTGGGGGGCCGCCTGTGCTGTCGCATATCATGCAGACCTCGTTATTCCGTCGAGATGCCTGTGAAGGGGCCGAGGCAACCACCTATTCTTTAGGACACCTTGGCTCTCCTTTCCCTTTGCTGTCCTTTGGCGACCATCCGACGCTCAACACACCATGTTGGTACTTGCACCCTTGCCAGACCGGACCAGCGGTAGACGAGATTCTGGCTGCAGGGGGATATACCTCGGCTGACGGCGTGCGATGGTTGGAAGCATGGTTCATGGTGCTGGGTTCAGTGATAGATCTTGGTTCGTGAGCGGTAGAAACAGAGATGGCTACATGTTCACATAAGACGGTATTTACATGACAAAGTATCGCGCTAGTCAGACGTTGGTCTACTTCGACGTTCGACGTTTGCTCTCCTCACCGCCCCAGCGATCAAAGCTCGCTTGTTGGTCTCCATCGTACGATAACAAAACAAGTTAGCACAGCGCTTCAACTACTTATTAAGGCCAGCCTGCCATGCTCGCAGCCTCCCTCACGTCTCTCTCTCGTCGTTCTACTCGTCCCATTGTCTCCTTCTGTCGTGCAATGGTATGTCCTTCCCTGCGATCCCTGCGATAAATTCACCACACAGTGTCCAGTCAACCCACGAAGCCGTCATCGTTGCCGCGTCCAGAACGCCCGTCGGATCCCTCTATGGCTCTCTCAAGAGCTTGACTGCACCGCAGCTCGGTGTCGTCGCACTCAAGCATGCCTTTGAGCAGTCAAAAGTAGACCCTGCCGTAGCAGAGGAAATTTATTTCGGAAATGTCGTTCAAGCCGGTGTTGGCCAATCACCAGCACGTCAGGTCGCTTTGGGTGCAGGCATGAAGACATCCTCAGACGCAACAACTATTAATAAAGTCTGCGCGAGCGGCATGAAAACTGTCATGCTTGCAGCCCAAAGTATCGAAACTGGGTACAAGAGCGTCGTCGTAGCCGGCGGCATGGAGAGCATGAGTAACGCACCGTGCGAGCTTATCCCATTCGTCCAAACCATACTGATAGTTCTCCAGCTTCCTTCTCCCTCGGACAAACCCGCTTTTTGGCAAATTCGAGGCAAAAGATTCCGTGGAAAACGATGGTCTTTGGGATGTTTACAACAACTTCGCCATGGGCAACTGTGGTGAAATCACTGCCGAGAAGTACAGCATCAGCCGAGAATCGATGGACGCCCATGCAATTGAATCATACAAGCGCGCCGATAGGGCATGGAAGGAAGGCGTTTTCAACAACGAAATAGCCCCTGTCACGATCAAGGGAAAGAAGGGTGATACGATCGTCAAGGAAGATGAAGAATACAAGAAAGTCATATTCGACAAGGTGCCCACCCTCAAGTCCGCGTTCAAGGCTGGTGGTTCGATAACGGCTGCCAACTCGTCCAACCTGAATGATGGTGCTTCTGCCCTAATTCTGATGTCTGCTGAAAAGGCCCAGGAACTCGGCATTAAACCTCTCGCCAAAATAGTTTGTAAGTCTTGACCATCATCTCCGTAGACTACTGCTGACGTCTTTTGTAATAGCGTATGCTGATGCTGGCGTCGACCCTGTCGATTTCCCAATGGCGCCGACCGTTGCTTTACCCAAGGCCCTGGACAAGGCAAAATTGACCGTCAATGACATCGCGCGATTTGAAATCAACGAGGCATTCTCGGTCGTCGTCCGTCTTGCTGAGAAGCTTCTCCAAATTGACCCTGCAAAGATCAATGTTGATGGGTGGGTGCTTTTACATAGCTTGGCTTGATATCCGACTGCTCACACATTGACAAGTGGCGCTGTTGCACTTGGACACGCTATCGGTAACTCCGGTGCACGTATCCTGGTATCACTGGTACATGCCTTGAAGTCAGGTGAATATGGCGCTGCAGGCATCTGCAACGGCGTAGGTCAACATGATTCTGTTTTCATAAACTCTGCTCAGTATTTCCGTATATTACTAGGGCGGTGCTGCATCTGCTATCGTTATCCACAAGTTGTGATGGGGAGTGTGCCTGGACGATTATGCTAGCTGTTCTCAATGGAAATACTCGGAAACAAATTTTGTTTGCGCCACTTGTTGAGGTATGTGAGAAAATCATTCTCAAGTCTCTCAGCGGCACCCCGCAACACCCTCTCAGGCGCATTAATCTACGATCTCGCCGAGACATCGTACCATGTGTGCTTCACGCGTCTGCCTGCTTATCGCGTCGTTGGTCTTTCAGCGCCAGCCAATGAAGTCTGCACTTTTTTCCTCGTTATCAGTGCAGGAACGACGTCTGCACAGCACCACCCGGGAGCAGTGGGCCTGAGAGTGTTGAGTCTGGAGCTGAAAAGCATAAGAAGTACAAGGATTATTGCGCCTCCACCTTGGTCCCCGCTTGTGCGATGTCGTCCGAGTCTGTTGTGGCAAAGACCCCCGACGAAGTTGAGAAGAACTCTCAACTTCAAGACAGTGTCGAAGACGAGAAAGTTGGCTTGGACTTCGTCGACACCGCGAACGGTGATGAAGCGTTGCGACTGGTAGGCGTGCAAGCCAAGGAACACTTCAGCGAGGAATACAACAGGCGGCTTCGAAGAAAGCTGGTTCGTGATCTTAAATTCACTCCATTGCGTTGGCATTAACGCTTCCGAATCTAGGACCTCGTCATCCCGCCGATATGTGCCGCTGTATATTTCAGCCAGTATCTGTACGCTGCTGTCTGTGTTTTACTAGGATATTTGCCCATGCTGACACTCGACGATCTAGTGACAAAACATCTTTGAACTATGCAAGGTATGAAGTTATTGCTCCTCTGCTCACTCCCGATTGAGTATGTAGTATCATGGGTTTTCCAATCACTGGACAGGTAAGCTTTTTGCCCACTATGGAGAACAGAAGCCTTAAACTGTCCAGCAATACAACCTTGTCTCCATGGCATTCTATCTCGGTACGCTTTCACCTCTTTCCGTCCGTCTTGCCTCACGTCTAGCAAGGCTACCTGTTCTGGGAGTTTCCTACCGTCTATATCTCCCAACAACTACGGTTGGCCAAGTACTTGGGTACGTACGCTTGCGACTTCTGATCAACCCGCTCATCTGACACCCTAAAGGCGTGAATGTTGTCATCTGGGGCATAGTGCTCATGCTTCAGGCTTCGACCAACAACTTTGGCGCCTTCTTCGCACTTCGTTTTCTCCTCGGTGTGTCTCTTCTCTTACGGCATGTTCATATTCTGACTGGCCTTCCAAGGCATGTTTGAGTCTTGCGTAGCTCCTTGCTTGATTCTTATCATCTCCATGTTTTACAAGAAGGACGAACAGGTATGCTGATATTTTGTGATTCCGAAGAGAGTGCTGACACTCGATTAGGCCACAAGGATATCCTGGTTCTACATCATGGTATGCTGGGTTCGCAGTTCTTGGATTGTCTCTTAAATGGATTCAAATTGCTTTCAGAATGGTCTAACTCAAGTTTTCGGAGGTTTCGTTGCTTACGTCCGTTATTTCGTTCAAGATGCAAGAGTATTTGCTCATGTATTCAACAGGGTATTTCCTACTATGATGGACACGCGATTAAACCCTACAAGATCGTCTACCTTCTTTTGGGTGCCATGGCAATCGTTGTCGGCATCGTGGTACTAATCTGGCTCCCGGACTCACCTGTCCATGCGCGAATGCTCACTCAAGAGGAGCGGATTGCTGCTTTGGAACGCGTCCGTAACGACCAAGGTGGAACTGAAAACAAGACCTTCAAGAAGGAGCAAATCAAAGAAGCCCTCACTGACGTGCGCACATGGTTGATTGTCTTGTCGACAGTCCTGAGTGCGTATACAGCTGCAGTAAATTCTTGTTATTGGTGCTGACATTGTCTACAGCGAGCATTCCGAATGGTGCGCTGAGTAACTGTGAGTCAAATGACATTGTACCGTTGTACCAGTGACTTATCGCCGTTTGTGATCAGTCAGCAACATAATCATCAAGAGTTTTGGATACACGTGTGTTGTCGAATAATTTATGTCCCTATGTGGCTGAATAGTTGTGATATCTAGCTCAAAACAAACGTTGATTCTCTCCACACCGGGAGGTATCGTAGGGTCCGCGATGGTCATTTTCTGTGGATGGTATTCGGATAAGAAGGTACGAGGGACGTGCCTTACAGACTCACAAATAACGTCATCCTTCTAGGGCGAGCGAATGGTCCCTATAGTCATCGCCCTGGTGCCCACTATTGTCGGTGCTGGTGAGAAATGACTTGATACCTTGACTATGCCACCACGTCTAACTGTATGGTAGCGATGATGATTGGCCTCAAGGGTGCGTCACACAAGGGTGCACTCTTATTCGGTACGTCTCGATAACCACCTGTTCGGTCCCCGCTGACTCTTGCCGTTAGCATCGTATATCATCGGAACTTTCGGGAGTGCGTTGTCGACAATTTATGCCTACAATGCCAGCAACACCAGTGGACACACCAAGAAGGTATCTTCAAGCTCGGTGGTTCAGTTGACAGATTCTCACAGCGATGTGTCAGCTTACGATCAATGCGATGACCATGGCAACATTCAGTATCGGCAACATCATTGGAACGGAAATATTCCAGCCGAAGGACGCCCCTGCGTACATTCCAGGAAAAATCGCGATTATGGTTCTGTTGACAGTGCAACTTTTGGTGTCGTTCTTACTCCGCTGGATCAACCTCCGTCTGAACAAAAAGAAGAAAGCGAGACTAGCTGAAGAGAAGGCTCGCCGAGGATGGACCGACGAAGACGTTCAGAGGGAGAGGGAACGGCATGCGTTTGCCGACTTAACTGATAAACAGTGGGTACTGATCTAAGTGATGCTGCCCGTTGGCTGACGTGATGTTTAGGAACTTGTTTTTCGTATACACGGCATAGTGTTTATACATCGTAGTTTATGTACCGACACTTGCTTTGGGATGGATAGATTCCTTGCACCTCGTTGCTCGGAATGCCTGGATTTCGTCTGTAACCATAGAGCACCTAGTACTTGAATGAGTCTCTAACACATATATTACATAAGATCCCACGTAACCATAAGATCAGCTGCGAGCTCCCACCGGCCAACAGGAAGCTTCTTGAAGTTGCGTCGTGGGATGGACTCCTAATGTAGTTCAATGTCGAACACGAGGCGACCCCAAATACTTTTCACTTGATCAAGCTTAGGCACACTTCTCCTCCCCGTCCTCCACCTTCTGCTATACTCAGTGTCCGAACGTTAGAGTTAAGGGGCTAACTCACGTTCAAGCCGCGCAAGTAAGCCTTGACTAGACTCGGAGCATCCTCCATAAGAGATTCTTCCGGCTCCCAAGTCGCTTCGTCATTGCTATAGCCCTCCCAGAAGACCAGGAATTCTCGAGTCCCGCCTACCTTGCGGTAAGCACCAATGGATTCTACAACAAATTTCTCCACCACCTGGGCTTCAGCCTCCAGGGGACACTTGATTCGAAGGATGTGCCTGGACTTGTGTGACCACGCCTTGGGGAGTCGCATCTTATCCAGCTTTCCGCTGGGCTCGAATGGACGAATCCTTCCATTATTTTCGCACATGCGGACATATTTATCCAGCTCGCATAGTGTGTGCTCGATGTCGCACAGCATCATCGGCCGGCGATGCTCTCCAAGGCCGTTGAAGACTATTCCCAAACGCGTAAAATGATCCTCTTGGTACAATTGCATGTATCGAACGAGGTCGACCTCCAATGAGCGAGGGATGTTGTTTCCGAAGCATCTCTGGAGGCCCCTTCGAGAACCTGTGCCGACGACCACGAAGTCGTATTCGGAGAAATTCAACACGTTCGAATACGAGAGGTTCAGGATCAGCTGGTAAGCTGTGAAATCGCCCATGCTTTTGAAGGTGCGAAGCCACTGGAAGACGTCTGCCATGTACTTGGCCTTCTTTAGTTGGTCTGGGAGTTCCTGCATCAAGACCTCCAAGAATGCAAGGTGATTCATGAAGTTTTCAGGGAAGCCTAACTCTGGCGCTGGTTTCTGATATGCGCCGGTGTAGATGGAAACACCGCTATTGTACAGTCGGCGAAGCACTTTCTCGTAGTTGCTTCGACTGTACCTCTCCCAGGTGAACGGCTGGATCTCCCTTTGCAATGTTTTGTACGTGTTGATGCTTGTGTACGTACTGAAAAGCAGGACACGGAAGGTAACCTCGGCAGGTTTTTGGGAACCCTTCTCGATGACCTCGGTAATCAGAAACTGGCTGACACGGTCCAAGACTCGAAACGCGTTGCAGAACCGGTAACTTGCCAACACTGGGTCCGCTGTCCAGCTATCAAACAAGTTATTAGACTCGAACACAGGAAAAGGAAACCACGCGTCCTTACGGAGGAGAAACACCAGAGCGACGCTTTTGGTCTATGGCATTCCTTTCTGCTGCTAGCCTCCAAAACGTGTCGAATGCCGCAGTAGGTTCAAATCTTTGACCACGCACTTCAATGGTCATGTTGACGGGCTTCGAGTTTCCGAAGTGAAGCTTGGAGCGTTTGGCACTGTTGGTGTCGTCATCGCGATCAACAGCAGCAGCACTGGCAGAACGTTTCAGCTGACGGCCCATGACCTAGGAAACTCTGTCAGAACCACCCCACGACGCGTCAGTTTGAAGGTGCATACGATGTTGTTGGACGACCAAAGAGTCGAATTTTTCTCCTTCTACTGAAGTGTTCAGCCGGAAACTGGAAGGACGCGATGAACGTAGTCAGAAAGTCCCAAACTGTCCTAAATGACAATGAGGAATTTTTGTGTGGTATTTTACATAACTACGTACATACTTTGCGTCGCAATCAGTCTGGAGTACGACGACCTAATGAACAAGCAAGAGAAAGCCCGTTTCATTCAAAATTACATCGAGCAGCAGAAAGCCTACATTTCCGCCTACAGTGCCCAGGATCTCGTGGACGCCGTCGAAACGCCCTCCAAGCAGCAACGAAGCAGGCGGAATTGTGACGACGCGTTCGGGTTTGATACACCTGTTCTCCGACCACGCGTTGGAAGGCTAGTCAGCTCGAAACCTGAACAGAAGGCGCGGTCCAACGGAAGGGCCAACCACGACGCGACGGCCAGTGCTCGCAAGCCAGCTGTTCCCGATCAAGGGTCTGAGGAGCACTCGGCCAATCTTGAAGCCAAGTCTGACAAGGAAAACCAAGAAACAACCACCAAAAAGAAGACAACAACTGGCTCTTCCAGTTCCAAAGCCCCATCTCCACCTCACAGCGATGACGAACGCGAAGCTCGTGAGTGTCATCCACCAAGTATTTTTTTAGAGCATGTCGTTACGTCGTCCGCAGGACTGGCCGAGCGTCGAGAACGAAAACGCAAGAGGCGTGCGATTCTCGAACAAGACGATGACAGTGCAGCTACCGCCAAATCACACAAAGGACCAAAGGGGAAGAACAAAAAATCAAAGAAGGCGTCGACGCCTGCCTCGTTGGCACTGTTGCACGGATTCTCTGCCACCAATATCAAGAAAAATAGGCTCACAGTACGCCATAGTTTGGCCATCTGATTGTGGAATATCCTCTTACAGCACTCAACAGCTGAAAACGTTACCTAGCCTTGGTGTTTTCAACAAAGGAAAAGCATCGGTGAAAACGAAGATAGCTTCGGCAATCAGAAGATCAGGTGAGGATGCTGAGTTTGTTGTTCACGTTCAAGCACTCATGGCTTCAGCTTCGCAAAACAATGGATTTTTGGAGTTGGCCTTTTTGAGCAAGACACGAACGAATGATGAGACTGGACATGTCAAAGACTGCGATATTATCTCTTTATCCTCGTCGTCCAGTCGTCCCACGCCGAAGAAATCCCGGTGTACAAACCATCACTCCCGCGCGAGCAAGAGCAAGGAGCCTCGAACCAGTGAGCGCTCACCTATTCCTGCGGGAGAACCTTTAGCTCCAGAAGACGCCAAATCTGAACTATGGGACATTGAGATACAAAGCACTGGCACTCGTGTACATTCTGATGCACAAGCCGCTGCTTCCCTTGTCATGGATCTCCACACTACTAATTGGTTCACGTCAGGGACAGCTACAAGAGGGACGAACAGCTACCCGAATGTGCCAAAACCAAGTCCCGAGGGCAAAGCGCCAATAACGAGGGTCTGCTCCACGTCTTTGGGTTCTATTTTGACTGGTTCTGAGTCTTGTCGCGTTCTCTGTGAGCGATTTCGCGCCGACGGGGACAGTTCTTCTCTACACCCATCCCAGTCAGCCTCCCAGGTAGGATTGCATCGGACACATGACCACACTCATTGTACCTCCAGTCATCGCCTAGTCTCGTCGAAATTTTTCGCTCAATCGGGCGAAGTTCCTTTACCCAACAGCACAGTCTCTCAAGGTCCTCAGCTTCACACCGAAGCGGAAGTTTGTGAGGATGAGACGGGAAACAAGTCCATCTGTTATTCAGTATTTCAAGCACTGGAGTACGATTCACGAGTCGAATCGATTACCGCACAGACGGAGAATAAAACGATCTTACCGACAGACAGTGTCGTCGGCGCACCTCAGCCATTTGATTTCCGAACACCGTACGACTTGCCGTTACTCGCAACCTGTAATGGCTCGTGTGGCAATGCGCGCTACGCCTCTGTCCACGAGGCCGTAGCACCAGTTCTTGACCGGAACGCTCATCGTGCATCGATGATTACGGGCGACATCCTCCCGCCCCTAGATTGGCAACACCAGCCTTATTGTCATTCCCCCCCTCAGCCGTTCGAGACCTCTGCGTATCTCCCTGAGGAAAATTCGCGCTATTTATATGGTCTCTCCGACGACGCTTTCGACAATCCCACTCGAATGATAGAACCCGAGGTCGAGAAGAGCGACCCTTTCACATGGACAGAAATAGAGCATTATGATGAACTCCACGGAACTTTTTCTGTCGTCGATGAAGCTTTTACTTTGACAGACGAGCATAACATAGACTGCTGCGGACACCCTTACATAGCGCCTCCGAATAGCCAGTCATTTGAGGACGAGGACACACGCCCTTCTGTCGACGAAGATCTTGGTGACGATAATGATTACGAGGGATGCCAACCTCTTGTGGATCCGAACTTTTTACAAGGTCGAACGTTGCTGCTCGGTCTTTCGCCACATAGCCAGGATGTTCGTTCGAGAAACACAACAGGACTACTCGATGCTGAGGTGGAGGTGGCCAATCGACTTCGCAACCATTGGCGGCCACAAAAGTTATGAAGACCTTGCCATGACGCGTTCGCTTTGTCACGTACGTGGAATCATATTTCTTACGACTATATCGAGCACCGAGATGTCTGCATGTTAATATAAGCATTCGCTGCTCATGGTCTGTACGGTGACTAACATGGATGATACATGGGGTAAGTATAGTACACGATAACACGGGGAGTTTAGTGCCTGATTCCTACATCCTATGGATAACCCTTCCACGATGGTCGACTTCCCTGCCGTGTTCATCGACAAAGCGTCTGTTGTCGGTGGAGCCAAGGAACCACGGGCCAGTGCGGGTGGAGTACGTCCTGTGGAGCTTGTTTTCGTCTCTGTGACCGGAGAAGGAGTTGTGGCGCCTGCGACCAGAGTCTCCGTAAGAGGATGTGTGGTGAGGATGGGAGTGAGAGGGCTCAAAGCCAAACATTTGGCGGACACGATCACCGAAGGAAGTGGTACGCTGGTGTCCAGAATAGTAGTTTGCGGCATGAGAGTGCGAGTGGGAATGGTGCGATCTAGGAGAATGGGAATGATGGGAATGTGCGTGCGAGTGATGAGAGGAGTGAGAGGGGTGACGATGGGAGGAGGAACGATTGTGTCCGGTGTCCTATGATGATGGGGATAAATGAGTACAGTGAGGATAACGGAATTGGTGGAGCGTACGACATAGATGGGCGCTGAGGGTGATGTGTACACCACGTTGGGGCTTGTTACGCTCGCACTGTGACCATGTTGGTGGTGCGGAGTGTGGCTATGGCTACGGCTATGAGTGTGGCCGTGGCCGTGGCCGTGACTGGATCTGCTCCTGCTCCTGCTCCTGCTGCGGTGGCCGGGAACGACGAGGTACTGCGTTCCCGCATGGCCATGGGAGGAGGGGCTATAGTACGGAGCGTTTGATACGCCGTAAACCTGGGGGGACGTGTGTCCGTTGAAGGAGTTGTGCCTTCTGATTGGAGTGCCGTAGGAGGGTGTGGACGTCGTGTAGACGACTGGCTGCTGGTAGGTGGGATAGGGCGAATGGGGGTGCGAGGATGGGAAGACGTAGCGGGCCATCGTCCAGCGATGTCGTGATGGGTTCTTTGAGTACGCTGGTGGTGGGTGCGGGGAAGACAAAGGCTGGTAGATGGAGCGATGGAGGTTTAAACGCGAACTGGGCTGAAGCTGTGTCCGTCAGACCAAGACAGGCTTAGGCGGCTCTTGACAGTTGGAAGACGGTCGAGGGAGTCTGGCAAGGCTGTGTGAGGACTGTGAGGAGGTGGATGGTGGTACTGACCTCTGCTCGTCGTCGCCGCCTTGGTTTTTAAGTGCTGGCCTCGAGCTCGTCGAGAACAAGAACCCAGCCCGACTGGACAATAAAAACAAAAGGCGTCGCATCTGGCAACTTGGACAAGAACTCGTTTACAATACCTGCGCGCCCACACTGGCTGGCCTGGCTTGCTGTGTGTTGACTGTATTCGTCGACGTTGACGGCAGAGAATTCGCCACAGTCCACAGCATCGTCTCGAGCTGCCATGTATCGCATCCTTCTCAGAACATTACTTCGCTCGCAGTCTCTACCTCTACGATGTGCACACAACGCTGCAGGTGCACAGTCCATCTCCGACCCCGGCGACGCAAGTGTCGGGCGCACAGTATCAGCGTCTGGCCCGAGTACCATCTCGTTTGCACATCCAAAGGACCCTCGGGCAACACACTGGTCCTCTGAGCCAGTCTCCTCCACCGACACTCCACCGCCAACTCCCCCCGTCACTCTCACCGGGCCTCCAGCACCCACTCACCCAAGCGCCTCCAACACCTACACTTCTCCACCTTTCCATACCCATGCCTTCTTTGTTGCTCTCGAACGTAGTTTCCCAACCCCCACCGCTCGGAGTCTCATGCGCGCCACCAGAGCGTTGCTCGTCGATCGCATCGGAAAAGTCAAGAGAGAGGGCCTCACCGTCAAAGACCTCGAAAATGTACGCCCCTCTCCTCACTGGGTTTATCGTCGCTGATATACTGGCGTGCTTAAGCAAGCGTATTTGTTTCGCGCTGCATTGTCAGAACTACGCGCAGAACAGACTGCACGCTCCAGAAACGAAAGCGCTGCCATTCGTTCGGCCCTTGCTGCCCTCCGAAGGGAAGTCGACAGGCTCGATGTAAAGATGAAAGAAGATCTTGGCAACCTCAAACATGAGTCAGTCCATTTCCTCCCCTTCCTACAAGCCAATATAAGAGACTGCAAACAGAATTCAAATGGAGCTAGACACTCGTAAAAACGAAAGCAAGGCAGAGTTGAAGCGACAAAGCATAGCAATCGAGGTTCGTCTAGATTGTTTCGTGGCGTGGTCGTCTCAACACGATGTGCACATTCTTAGGAGGTCCTGAGCAAGGCCATAGTGGAATTGGGGGACCTGCGAGCAAATATGGAAGAAGTAAAATGGGATAACATGCGCAAGGCAGTGGGTGAGTGTAGACCGTCAATTGTCTCTGCACGACGTCCATCATGCTAACCGTTTGAGTCCAGCTGCACTCAGTAGCTTCATCCTCATCATAATCATTTCCATGGAGTTATACCAGTTCAATAAACCAAGTGCGCCTCTGCAACCACCACCTGTCATCGAAGAACGAGCATACCCGCCTCATGAGGACGGCGATCAGGTGTCACGCTCATAACCCTCACAGCCCTCGACGTTTGGAATATCGTACACCACCCCTAATAATTGGCTTGTCTCCGGACAGAATCTAGAAGTATTCCCTGGCATAGCTTGTACACATAGGGACCCAAACTTCCGCTAGTCACTCACATTGTATTATCACCGAATGCGGTTCCGTACTTTCGTAGGCATGTTGCAACATGACATAGCGATCACGTACGTGATGCCTCCCAACAATGCGTGGTGCAGAACGCAGCGTAGCAAAGATGCTGATTACTTGACTTCAAGTTTCGAGAGCTTGTCCGCAAGGTCTGTGCTTTGTTCGGCTGCAGCAGCCCGATGCTGCTTGCCAGTGTCTTTTGATGCGTCAGGTGTCGAGACAGCACTACTGCTCTGTGTTTCGCCTTTGGCTAACAGCTGATCGCCACTACGGGTGTCCTCGACATCCTCATCCTCCCAACTATCCTTCACAGCCTCTGCTTTCTCCGCAGCCTTCTTGGCCCTTTGACTCGCTCGTTTCTTGGCGTTCTTATTTGGGGGAGGTGCGGACGTCTTCCCCTTGGGTTGCGCCGCAGACGAGGGTGCGACCCAACCTAGGATGTGTCCTTTCGGGAGTGCAGCGGCATCCATGGCCTGCTGACGCGTTCCACGGAAGCGCGTGACGTCCTCTTGCGGGGTGAAACCTGGACGAATTCTGAGCTGTTTGCGAACCCTGACCGTACATCACCGTCAGGGAAAGTGCAAGGAGAGTTAGAGCACATACGATCCATCGGCACGTTTTGATTCTGGGATCACTCGCTCGAGTGTGCGTGGGTCGACGGCGATGCCAGAGGCGGTCTGCTCAGCAAATACTGGCGGTCTCGACATTCGCCCGATGTGACAGATACAAGAGAAACGAGTGCTGAGGAGGTCCAAGTGTTGTCGTTGTCGGAGTTCCAATTTGCTTTCGTCTTGCTTTCATGCGCTACGCTGTCCTCGTCACTGGCCCAGCCGGCGCTGGCAAGTCAACGTTCAGTACTGCATTTGCTACACATCTACGGGTATCGCGTCGCACAGCGCACATCGTCAACCTCGATCCCGCCGCAACAGGAGACGCGTTCGAGTATGAGCCTGCGATCGACATCAGAGAGCTAGTGACACTCGAAGACGTGATGGGCGAAATGGGAATGGGTCCCAACGGCGGTCTCGTATATTGCTTTGAGTGAGTAAGTGTGCGTGCGTGCGCAGGTGATCAAGTTGGAACGGTTCTGAGGCGTGCGGATGGCGCAGGTACCTGCTGCAAAACATGGATTGGCTGGAAGAAGAACTTGGAGGGTACGACGACGATTATTTAATTATTGACTGTCCAGGTTCGTGCAGCTAATGGACTCGTCTTTTAGACGACACTGATGCGATACAGGACAAATTGAGCTATATACTCATCACCCGTTTCTCCCATCACTCGTCCGCCATTTTCAGCGAATGGGCATTCGGACGTGTGCCGTGTATCTCCTTGAATCACAATTTATGGAAGACCGCTACAAGTTCTTCAGGTGATCCTCCTGCCTCTTTCCACCCATCGCCAACTCAAATCTCGCCATCAGCGGTGTGCTTTCCGCCATGTCCGCCATGGTCAACCTCGAAGTTCCCTGGATCAATATCATGTCCAAAATGGACCTTGTTTCCCCCGCACCCTCATCATCCACTGATCCCTCCGACCCCCGGAACGGACGACGTGGGCGGCGAGATATCTCGCGATACCTCGATCCGGACCCATTACTCCTTGCCAATGCCAAGGACGGGCGTGATCGAGAAAGGGAACGAAAGGGTGGTCGATTTCATGAACTCAACAGGGCCATTGTACAGCTGGTGTGTCGGTCACTTGATTTCTCAACAATCAATGTTAACTAAAAGCACAGATCGAGGATCATCCGCTGGTCTCGTTTCTCCCGCTCGACCTCACGTCGACCGATTCCCTCGAGACGGTTGTGAGTCATATCGATTTTACGATGCAGTATGGTGAGGATGAGGAGCCAAAAGAGGTGGGTTGTCATTTTCAATAGCGATTGCACGCAAACGGCGCCGTGATCTCATCCTGACCGACCTCAAACAGCCGCACGATCTGGATGAGGGCGACTTTGCAGACATGGAATGACGAACCAACAAGTGAGACGCTGTTGCGGTCGACAAAATCATCTTTGGTGCCACTTCTGATCATGTCGCCCGATTCGCAATCCCTGCTGCTGCACCTTGCGACTATCGTCATGGCTAGCTGCCCCGAGGCCGCCAGTTATCCTGATCATGTACCCATCGCTCTGATTTTGACTGGTGATCCTTTGGGTGAGCACGGCGCATGGGATGTGTTTCACTTCGAATCCGATCTGTCTTGAAAGCAAAGGGGTATCATTGTTGTAGTTGATTGTACGTTGAGTAAGAGAAGAAAGTCGTTTGTGAGCAAAAAAAACTGTCGGGTGTGCGTTGAGCTGCAGACTGAGCGTCAAAAGCTTCAGTTTTGATCAACATAACGGGCATGTCTGTCCATGGCATCGGCGTTGACCTCCTCCACGTACCGCGGCTGGTTGCCCTCATAAAGCGGAGAGGGTCTGTCAAACTTGCGTCCCGCATTCTGAGCCCTCGAGAACAGCAAGCATTTCACGCACTCGAACTGCACAGTAGTCGCGAAAAACAGCCAAGGCTGGACACCTTGACGCGATTTTTGGGTGTGCGGTACGCGTTCCTTGTCGTTGGCAGTTGCCCAGTCATGTACCATTTGTTTCCATGCCTTGCTAGGTGGGCGGTGAAGGAGGCAGCGTACAAAGCATTGTACCCTTTCCGACCGACGTGGAAGGAGCTCACGTATACAACCTTCGACTCGCAGAACGGCACCAAGCCAACGCTTGCCTTTGACCCCCGCTCAACTCTCGGGATGGGGCCCTGGGCTTTGCACGTTTCCGTTAGCCATGACGGCGACTACATTTTTGCAAGCGTTTTTGCGGAAACTCGGACATGAATAGGCAGAACCGACAACTGGAAAGTAGTGAAGTCACCCTGCATTGGATTGCTACATCTACACGTCCGTACTATTTGTCTCCTCCCCTACAGGCTGATCCGGCCACCAATCTGGCCACCAATGTTCTACTTTCCACTTGTTTTCCGCAGCAGAGCCCGAGTCTTCTGCAAACAACTGGATGCTTGGGCGTAGATGTTCTAACCGCAAGAGGGCGAGGCCGACCGCTGTTCCGGGATTGACTGAAGGCGTAGGGATGGAAGAGAAGAGGGTAGAGGTGCCACGGAGGCGAGGGGTCCGCACAGAGGCTGCATCCGAGTCAGACGGAGGAGTGACCACTGAAGGTTTTATGGCAAGGTTCGGCGCAGGCCCAGTTGCATCTGGGATAGTCGAGGAAAGGGTAACAGGAAGGAGGCGTTTGCGTATTGCACCTGTGTGATATGTTCGTACTGTCAGTTCTTGTCCGACATAGCATCCCTTGCGGAAATCCACTGCAATAGGCGTGAAATGAGGAGTCAAGATATGGAGGAAGAGCGTTACGCACCGGCGCCCATGGCGTCGAGGTTGGATTCGATGGGTAATGCGTGAAGAGGCGGGATGTCGATGCTACCTTCGGGCACCCCATGTAGAATTCTGTGCAGGAGGTAGGCGTCGCTCGCTACTGTATCGTGTGTGGACGCCTCTCGCGCTGGATTGGACATGAGAATAGCTCTAGGAAGCGGCAAGGATGGACAAACGCCTTTCTCCCTTGGGGACAATTATCCGACGACCCATATGAGGCGCACGACGGTCCAGTATGACCCCCTGTTGGGTGCCCCAGGGCCATTCTGTAGCGTTCCTCCAGACGGGTTCGACAGCACCGCTGGTGGCCCATGCCCAGAGTCTGTTTTCGAGGTGTTGATCGTTGCCCCATGCAGCCCAGACGTCCCATTCTGCTGTTACGTCGTGGATGCGGACTTTGGAGCGAAGAACAAAGCGTCTCAACATGGTCAACAACGGTTGAGCCTCGGATGGAGTAGGGTCATATTCGAGGAGATAGGCGGGGACGGTTGATGGGGAGGACGTGTATAAGAAGATATCGTGAAGAACGCGGCCCTGGGAGGGATGAGATGAAGCTGAGAGGTGGATACGGTGATCGCCTCGCCCACCTGAGCATGCAGGAAAGCGGTATAAGATGGCCTGGCTTGCACGCTGTTTGCCAGCAAACCGTTGAGAAACGATGTCGCGTCACTGCCGGAGACGGAGAGGAGCGCGCGGTTGAGGACTGGGGCAACCGTCGGGGTCGTACGCAGCAGCGCACGCAGCGGAGCGGGAATGGGCATGATGGACGACGGAGTTCAAGTTGGCGTCAGACAGAGACCAACCACCGCCATCAACACTGAAAACTACCACGTTCGAGCTGGAAAAATGTCCTCGTCTTGTGATGCGCTCCTCAGGGCTCTCAAGTCGTGTCTGCTTGCGTCGGACTGCGTCCAAAAGCATGGCTTTCTCCCATCTGAATGCCTCAAGCGGCACACCGACGAGCTTCCTGAAGCTTGCCAAAATCTACGGAAAGCTACCTTCGAGTGCAAGCGGAATATGGTACGTTGGAGTGTCTTGTTGCTGGACTGGTTGATGCACTCGTCACTCAGTTGGACATGAGGAAGAGGTTTCGGGGAAACACAGTCGGGATAAGCGCTGAAAAGTTGAGGGAGACTAGTCCTTCGCCAGTGAAACTGTAGACTCTCGCAGCCGCAATAGTCAGCGTCTCCGACGTCCGGGGATCTTACCAACGGTGCTCTCACGCCAGAACTCATCCTCCTCAGCTGAGAAAGCCCCTGCAGCTGCCATGACAAAGCCAGGCAGTATTTATACGCCTCCAACACACCCGAGGCTCTCCAGCATCCAACTCAGCCATGTCCAACAACCATTTGCTGTTCTACACCGCACCAACCCCCAACGGACACAAAGTGTCTATTCTCCTCGAAGAACTCAAGGCAGTCTATCCCCATGCCATCGACTACGAGTGCGTGTCAGACACCCGTATCCATCCCCTAATCACCTTCGTCCAGGGTCGACAAAGTTAACATAGCCACCAATCGCCAGAAGGAACCCTTCTTCATCGCCCTCAACCCCAACGGTCGTATCCCTGTCCTCGTTGACCGCACACACAAACCGGACCCATTCCCCGTCTTCGAAAGTGCAGCAATCTTGTTGTACCTCGTGCGCAAGTACGACTCTCAGGGTCTCTTCACCTTCCCAGCTGGGTCCGACGAGGAGAGCGAGATGTTACAGTGGATCTTCTTTGCGGTGAGTTCTCGTGCTTGTGACATGTTGCCGCCACCTTCATAACTCCAATGCAGCACGGTGGCGTAGGTCCCATGCAAGGCCAGGCACACCACTTCAGACACTATGCGCCGGAGGACATTCCCTATGCCAAGAAGCGTACGTCTGGCAGTGCAGATATGTCCTCTCCTTGCACTCCGTTCACACTACACAGGATACACCGACGAGACTGCTCGCCTTTACGGCGTTCTCAACATTCGTCTCCAGGGTCGCGACTACCTCGTCGGCCCCGAAAAAGGCAAACTGAGTGTCGCAGACATCAACGTTTTCCCTTGGTGAGCCTGCGCCCATGATGTACATTGTCCAGTGCTTGACCTTGTGCCCATCCAAGGGTCAGGATTCATAAACATGCCGGTGTTGAGACCCTGGACGCATTCCCCAACGTCAAGGTGAGTCCGCTGTCGTCTGCATATGCATCGCGGAGACCATGAACTCCACATAGGCCTGGGTTGAGCGTCTCGCCGCAAGACCTGCGGTACAGGTGGGACTTGCTGTACCTCAGTAACTGATACCCAGCATGCTACTAGTACAATTGTAAGGTTACTTGTGGGCTTTGCCTAGCTTATAACTGTAATAGACAAGACACGTGATTCGATAAAGATTTGAAACTTGGTGATTCCAACTACTGAACTAGCGTAGTCGTGCTCGGGAATGTGCAAGCTGCAAGTATCCACTGCCTACATATCCGCCTCCACAAATCGTTTCAGTCACGCAGCCCATGTTTCCCCCAGTGCCTCGCTCGTCGCCTTCGGGACTGGCCGTCTAGTTGCTCTCTGGAATATCGACGCAAGTTCCCAATGCGAGATCCACTCGTCATCGAGCTCATGTCTTGCTAGGATCCAACCGATTGTGGTGTTCACCAGACACTTCCAGGTCACGACGGACTTGTCACTTGCATACAATTCGTGCGAGACGACTTGTTCGTCAGTGCAGATGACAAGGGCGCGGTGCGTTGTTGGCAGAAGCTCGGAAAGGTAAGCCATCCTCGCTCATCATTTAGAGATCTTTCGTTGACGCCGTTCCTTTTGTCAGTGGGAAAGCACTTGTCTCATCCAAGCACACCAGCAACCTGTGTCTGCTCTTGCTGTTTCCGAGGAGCTTCTGGTCACTGGTAGCTCGGACTCGTCTGTGAAAATTTGGAGCGTGGATTACCAAAGAGAAAATGGCCAGTATCCATTTCGTGGCGTCCTGTGATCAACGATTTTGACTTCCAATCGACAGTAGACAAGTTTCAAGAAATCCAGTCAATCCCTCTTCAGGGGCGATACCCGCTCGCAATTGCAATCTCTTACTTACCTCAATCCAAAGGTTCGTTTCGCATGCAATCTGCATTTGCAAACAGAGCTGACTTTTTTCCGGAACAGCTGTCATTCTAGCTATCGCCGGGACGGACAGAAACGTCAATATCTGGACGCGTTCAGAGAGTCTTGTGGGTTCCTTTCGTGTTTCTACTCTATCGTACATTCCATATTTAGTTTCCGCGCAGTTTGTTCACTGCGTTACACTTCCTGGCCACGAAGACTGGGTACGAGCTTTGGCATTTCACAGCCCTGTCCCACCGCAGGAGAGTGATGCCAGCAATTCTCTTATCCTTGCTTCTGGCTCTCAGGATGGGACAATCAGACTATGGAATATCGAAGTCCTGGCCAAGTCTCCAGACACCACTTCGTCACTCCTAGACAGACAAGGGGACCGCAATGTCCTAAGTGATGCTCTTCTGGATGCATTTGAAGCTTCTCTCGCAGATCCTACCGAGGGCGAGGAAGGGGGAAGGCAAATCTCGCTCAAGAGTCATGTATTGAGCGTCAAATCAAAATGGCTCGGGTACGTGTCCTGTTTAGTCTCTTCACCGAATTTAATACCGAGAATGAATACAAGGACCCAACAGTATGCGATCACATTCGATGCGCTGCTCATCGGCCATGAAGCAGGTGTAACGTCTTTGTCATGGGCTCCAACGCTGCCAGATACCGCGAGCACGTCGATCCATCAAACTCTTCTTTCAACATCAACCGATTCATCTCTCATCCTCTGGTCTCCGAGTAACATATATCATTCTTCATCATCCAGTGACTCGACGGCAGGTTCGATCTGGGTAAATCGGCAGCGTTTTGGTGACGTCGGTGGACAACGCTTGGGAGGATTTGTGGGTGGGTTTTGGGCGCAAACTAAGAAAGGTGGCGAGGCTCTGGCCTGGGGATGGAGCGGTGGCTGGAGACGTTGGCGATCTACGGAAGCTTCAAGAAGAGATGTGGAGGAGTGGGGAGAAGTTGGGGCAATTGGGGGCCATAAAGGGCCCATCAGAGACCTGGACTGGAGTCCTTGTGGGGAATACCTTATCTCAGTTGGGTGAGTTTGTTAAGAATATGGTGCTGAACGTTATCGAGAACTAGAACAGGTTGGACCAGACGACACGCATCCATGGTGGCATTTCTTCCCCCATACCTCACCCTGCGCAAGTATGGCATGAATTGGCGCGGCCACAGGTGCACGGGTACGATCTTGTTGGCGTGACATGGCTGAGCCCATGGACATTTGCGAGTGTCGCAGATGAAAAGGTAGCACGTATATTTGAGGCACCTAGAGGTTTCGTGGAGATTGTAAAGAGTTTACATGTCAAAGGCGCTGCTGACAACACCGTGAGTGGTCGATTCCTACTTGAACAAGCTTCTCATCGTTTCAACAGAAGGAGCGCCCGCTTGCAGCTAGTGTCCCTCCTCTTGGACTGTCAAACAAGGCCATTAGCGACGGTACGGTCCGTAACGTTGAGTTTTCTCGGGTCCTCACAACTATGCCATACTGTCAGTACCGCCGCCACTTGACCCTTCAAGCCAATATAGGCGGCCATTTGAAGGGGAACTTGCTACGACGACGTTGTGGCCCGAGGTAGAAAAGCTTTTCGGCCACGGTTACGAGGTAGGGTATTTCCGGGACTGCAAGGTGTTGTCCTGATTGCACTTCTCCAGTCGATCACGCTCGCAACATCTACTTTGCGCGATTTGTTAGCAACTGCTTGTCGCGCCACTTCTGCTCAGCACGCCGTTGTCAGGGTCTACTCAGCATCAACATATCGACCGTTTGGTTCACCCCTTGAAGGACACACCTTAACCGTGACCCGAATAGCTTTCAGTCCAGACGACCGATATATTGTGACCGTCAGTCGTGATCGCACATGGAGAGCGTTCGAGAGGAAAGGCGATAGTACGCGGTGACTGAAAAATCTTGATGGTTGTGATTTCAATACTCTCCCCGCAGATTATCTTCCCGCTGCTGCGGATAAATCGCACGGCAGGATTATCTGGGACTGTGCGTGGAGCAGGGAGGGAGACATATTTGCCACTGCATCAAGAGACAAGACCGTATGTACTGTAGATGCCACGTGCTGAAGAAGCAACTCAAGCATGTTTCCAGGTGAAAATCTGGATTCCAAAAAGCGATGCCGATCGCTGGTCCGTCCTGACAACTCTTCAAATCAAGGACGCGGCTACGGCGGTTGCTTTCTGCTCCCTTGACGGCCAAAAGTGAGTGTGGTGCCCATCCAACCTTGAGCTTCCGTCTGACCAGGACCCATGACAGACGATTTCTTGCCATTGGACTGGAAACCGGGGAGATTCTGATTTATTCAGGTTTGAGATCGACCCCTGAAAAGTGGACGCCAGTTTTGTCTATTGAAAGAGAGTGCGTCCCCCATACCCTTGCGAGGATGAGTAGTAATGAACCTCTGCAAGAATTGCACATATCGACCATGTCCACAAACTCTCGTGGCGGTCTACCGATAATGCAAATATCAAGCAGCTAGCGTCCTGCAGCGAAGATGGTACACTGAGAGTGCTCATTGTCCAGGTCGGTATAGATTAGGGTACGTAGATCCACAAGCAAAAAAGAAAAGAAAAACAATGCAAAGGTGACATGTATGTAACACAGTATAGGTAAAGTCAACGCAAACAGAGTTGAAATGAAATTCTGCTATACAGTGGGCGAGAAGTGGGTAACCAAGAAGGGCAAACGGCCACGTCAGTACGGAAACAATTTTGTCAGATAGGAGGTGCCAGATATATGGGTATAGTAAGAAACAGTGGCAGGACCAGGAGGCCGCGGTATGTGGATATAAGAGTTAGAAATTCATGGAATGAAACAGAAGATCGAGGAGGAACTTCGGCGACTGGCCTGTGCAGATAAGGATACAAGAACATGGGAGGTCGTCGTCTTTAAACAATGTCACGGAGACTCGTAGGAACTTCAGGCTATGAAGAAGTCAGCACTAAATTGCGCTCGAGGATCTCAAATACACACGCATTTAATCCTGGGGAGTTGATCGATCAGCGTGAATCCGGTGTATTGACCTGAACACCTACTTGTAGAAGCACTCAATAGAGCGAAGCATCTCTACATCACCCCCCGTAGCAGTGACAAAGTTTACGATGACACCAGCGCGAACGTAATTTGATGCGATAGCCGGGGCAACGCTGCGACGCCATATAACATGAGAAGGCTGAGCAAATAAAACGAATAGCTGTGCTGACCGATGGGCATACTCTTCCACCGCCTTTGGTAGATCTACGAACCCTTTAAATGGCGAATACAAACAAAAATTGCTAGACACACCATAATTGATGATGAGAGGTACGTGGGACACATCCGGGATTTTCACCTGGACATCATTCACAACCAGCACCTTCGTCACAGGTTGCCTCATGATGACTGAAGGAGAGCTTTTGAATTTGTTGAGAGCGGCTAGCTTCGTACCCGCATTCATGTCACTGTGCTGTTGGAAGTCAGTAGAGGATTCAGGTGCCATGTCGATGACCCACAAGAGGCACCGCTTCCAAACCACGACTGGCCAGCTTATACACAACAGCGTCTAGAGAGTTCATTCCAGCAACATGAACGATAGCTTGGCTTACTTCGACATCGTCGAAGATGTCAGCAAGAGCTTCCAGCTTCCATTCCCGAGCTTGAGCAGTTTCTGCGCTGGAAGCACCGCGACCCGAACCGATGATTCCATGGCCTCCGCCAGGCACAGCAGGATTGGCAGTATCCCCTCGGCTGCCAGCAGTGAAAGCCAGGTAGAGGTAGAACTGGCGCAAACCACGTGATCCTTGATTGGCATCGCTACTAGTGACGTTGCCATCACGGCGCACGAGCACTCGAACAGGCTCCCTGAGTTGGATAGCCGTAGCTAAGTTGAGAACGTCTTGAGGGACCGTGTTCGAGAAAAGAGCGGTTTGACGTTCAATTACGCCCGAATCACTGGGGGGCGAAGCGGGAATAGCCGAGAACCTGCGACCAGAGTTGGTGGCGTCAAAAGGGGTAAACGATGCCTGAGGGACACTATTAGAGCCTGGCGCGGGAGTACCGGTACTCAAAGGACGAGATCGAGGAGCTGGAAGAAGCTTCACGATGTTAAAAACAAAATCATGCAGGTTCCGGGCAATCAATTGATCAACTTCATCCAAGACAAGGAACCGAACCTCCGAACCAGTGAGTCCACCGGGAGAGGTAAATAGCGCATGGAGCTTTTGTGGTGTTCCACAAAGAATATGAGGCATGTTCTGCTGTAAGAGACGCAGTTCCTGTGTCAAGTCGTTGGCATTTGTCGACGCACCCACTCCCAAAGCAGATCGGATGCCAATAGGACCACCTAAATCCCGAATCATGCGCTGGGCTTGCGTAGCCTGATCAACAGTCGTTGATATCATTACAGCAAGCGGACCTCTGTTAAGTGATCGGCCAACAGTGTTCACAACGGCGACCTGAATGGCAGGTATCACGTATGCAGCGATACGCTCCTGTGTAGGTGGTGCCTGCGCAATGATATCGGATCCCCGGAGAAGGAAAGGCAAGGCGCGTTGCTGAATCTTATTGGGGGGTCCAACACTAAGATTAGTTAAATATCAGTAGGTAAATGACTTCCAGACAATGACTACTAACCCGAACTTGCTCAGAGAGCGAAGTAGATCAGGTGCAAGGTTCAGCTGCTCCCATTTGGAGATCATCGGACCTGTGTCACGGGAAGAACTGCCCTGCCAATCGTTCCCTCCGTCGATTACCTATCGATCATCAAGTCAGCAAAACGTGATGGAATGAGTTGCACGCTCACACTAGAGGATTCACGGCGCATCAATCCTCCAGTGACAGAACGACGCTTGTCACGTGCCGGTTCGGGGCGCCCCATAGGGGCAACGCTGTCAACCCGCAGGGGAAGATCAAGTGTGCCTGCAGACCAGGTCCGTAAGGGAGGATTTGGGGCACGAGGAGACCGTAAGTCAGGCCTATTGGGTAGACCATGTCCAAGTAACGCAGGGTTTGCCCCAAGACTATTCCCAAATGTTTGGTTCTGCGGAAGATCAGGTGTGTGTGGGGCAACACGCCCAAGAGAGGTCGCATTTTGGATATGCTGCTGGGTCTGGAGAGCCAGCAACTGTCCGACAGACGTGGTTAGCGTGCTCAAACGCTGTGAGATCTGCGTGATATCATCCGACGATGGAGGAGACTGGTTTGGTGCAACGTTTGCACTGAGCGATGGCCTGGGTATCGTCATAGCACTGCTAGCTGTGGGCGCAAATGGGTCCTTGAACTCCGGCTGGGAACCGTTGGCCTGGGTTGCACTAGCAAGCGAGCGCTCAACAAGGAAGTCGACTTTGCGGTGAACGTCGCGGAGTTCTTTCTGAACTTCTTGAGTGGCGTACTCGCAGCGCAAAAGCCTGTCTATAATATCTTGAATGAGAGGTGAGACTTTGAGCTGTGCATCCAGACTTTGTAACAGATCGGCGCTAGAGGCAAGCTGGCTGCCGGAGTCCAAGGATGAGACAGGGGATGATGAAATGAATGATCCGTTATTATGGAAGGACGACGAGCGCAAAGAGCTGGATATTATGTTAACAGGAGGTGTATTGGTGTTACCCCGAGAATGCGGAACAATTGTGGCAAAAAACTGAGGCGGATCCCCAGGTGTTTGTGCTCCTTCATCTGTTGTGGCCGATCCGTGGGTATCATCACCTTCTGGCAAGGCTTCTAAACCCCCCACGATGTTCGCTTCCCTCATACGATGAACGTATTGTCTGTCGTGCTCAGGTTGATGCGCAGCTGATGAAACATCAGGATTCATAGGCGAGGACTGGAAACGCATGTCAGGTTGACGCTCGAGGGACCCGTTGTCCTGACGAGGACTTGGCGACGAGCGAATAGACCTGTGCTCGAGGGGAGACGCTGAGTATGAGGCGGGCGCCCGATCCTGTCCTCCAAGTGTGGGAACGCCAAAACCAAACCCACTGGATCCTTCGTCCTTGCCGATACGTATGCTGCCGGGGAAGAAGGGGGTGGAGGTTGGATTCAAAGTTGCGCTTTTGGCCATTACTGTTGCGAAAGAATCCGAAGAGCAGTCAAGGGACGAAGAGACTAGACTTTCCCGAGAGTTCAGCTATCACGTTAACGGTTCATAAAAACAGCCTTCTAGAGCTGAACTTACCTCCAAAAGAATGAACCACGTCAGTACAATTCCATGCAAATAAGTTGAGCAGGAAGACAGAAGGTGGAGGGCTGAGTGTTTGGACACCAGAAGGAGGGTGCCCGGTCAAAGCCACGACCAAGTGACAAAGCTTACATACTTTTATCTCGCCGACGGGACGTGTCCCACACAGATTGATCAGAGGACAGATGATGGCATAAAATACGAACAGCATAGTTGCATAAAACAAAATAACTGGCTCAGCATATGTGAAGAACATTATAAACCCTGCCGTCGGTCATCCAACAATCCCAATGGGAAATGTGAAGCCGAGCACTTGATTCAGACGTCTCCCCTTCTTGGCCGCTTTCCGATCAACGCCAGCATCGTCGGTGTCCAACAGCACAGTAGGTTCCAACTTCATTGATCTGGTGGTTGTTATCAATTTAGCATCCAATGTCGTTTCAGCGGGCAAGCATCATATTTACCTGACAGCGCTTTGTTTAGCTCGACGCGAGTCTGCAAACCCCTGCCGCTCGCGATAGTCAGCCAATCGCTTCTGTACCTTTTCGAGCACTTCAGGAAGATCGCTGACACTTCGAGAAACCTTCATACAGGAAGAGTAAAAAGGCTCAGAGCCACGGAAAACCAGAAAGCAGTAAGACTCACTGTGATTTCTCGATCCCCCAAGCGGGAACCATTCAATCTGAGGGCCTTGCGAACAGCCTTTTTATCGATAAAGACAAGAACAGCATACTGGCTGACTTTGCGGCCCTTGTAGTAGCTCGGTGGAGGGGGCTTGACTGTCATGGCTAATCCACCACAGCAGCGAATGGTAACAGAGTCCACTCTTCCGCATCCACTGAAGTGGACACGAATGGCATTCTCATCAACATCGGGACCGATCTTTTGCCGACAATCAGGGTACATAAAACCGGGTGAGGACATCAAGACATACGTTGCCAACATATACGTGAACCCAGTCATTCTTTATGACCTCGCGTTTCTGCACTCTTTTGAAGGCGGCCTTGGCTGCGCACTGCGATTTAGCGTGGTAGTCGCGAGGACGAAATGATCCCTCGCGCAGATTCTGAAGTTTGCGGGAAGCGTGACTTGTTTTTGCCTGGAGCAGACAATGCCGTTACGAAGGTGCAAATTGAGGGAGGTGGGACACTCACATTGATAGCTGGCTTACTACTCTGCACATGGGACGGACCTGGCCTAAAGGCGGTAGAGTCAACTGATGAGCTTGGAGCACGGAATTTAGCCATATGAGCTTGGTGGTCCTAGGGATGCCTGGATGTCTTGGTGCTTGGTGGTGATGTCTAATGAGTGGTCTTGCTCCCAGATGCAGCACCTTTTGAACGACACGGGATGGTCCAAGACGAAGTCCACCGCAGTCCAAAAAGTTCGCTTTGACATATTATCCAGAGTCGGACGGGACTGTGGCCAGAAATGGGCGTCAATCGCATAATTTTTGTGGACGAACAATGTCTACCGCTTGGTGGATGACAAGAAAGGAAACGACAGAAATCACAAACCACCAAACGACGATCGTCACGAGCCGCTCAAAGCTCGACATGACTGCTTGTCCATCTCGCTTTTACCGGTCTGTGGTCAGGGAAGTTGCCAAAGCGGTACGTGGTACTGCTTTGTTCAAGCGCCAACCGGCACACATTGACCTTCTCCAGAGCCACCTTCCACCAGCGCAGAGGAACAAAGAAATTTCTGCAAACTTTAGAGCCCTTTTTGATCGAAAGCGGCAGTCAGTCGATTTGCAAGAGTTCACACACGATGTTGAGAACGTAGTGACCTTCATGCGTTCCCAGAGACGCTACAAGGTGAGCCATATCGTGATTGCGCATCCGGACACCGACTGAACGTCCCGCAGACCCTTCTAGATAGATATAATCCTCTCATCGACCTCACATCAGATGAGCGGATAGAGGCCACAGCTCGAAGGGTTGGACTCAATATGCCCACCACCCCCTCCAAGCGAGACGAATAATCTTGTTTCTCACTACCAGAACGACGGACCACTACTTGCAACCGCTCGTCCCCGTTTCCTTTGCCATTCATATGCATGGTCTTGGTGTGTTAATACTCGATGTATTTCCGAGTGGGCCAGAACATGCAAACAAAAAATGGGCAGTCCCGACATACGGCTTGATGGAGGTCCGGATCAAAGCGTCAAGTCCTGTCAAACATGAGCAAGTACATATGCAGGATCAGCAGTGTCTAAATGATTTATGTCACATGTCTTTCCGCCGGTATACGATGTCTTTGGTTTTCCATAGGTGGATTGCATGCCGGTCACAAAAGATATCGAAAACCTTTCGGGAGATTCTCAACGCGCTCTACCTCTTCGGCCGCTTCGTTTAACCCACGGAGGTGCGACCGATAATGCCAGAACATAGCAATAGCGACGACGCTCGCCAAGACGCATAGCAGGTATGACTTGAAGTACGATGGACCCCATGCTGTGGGCCAAAAGTATCTGCAATGCAGCCAGCTGTTCATGATATGACTGGGGCACTGGGAGGGTTCGACGTACGAGGCACCAATGTTTGCACACATTGCGACCGCGTTGATGAACGCCAGGGCCACCGCGCGTTTATCAGGCGACTGAGAGAAGGAGTTGCTCACCCACACCATGAATAATTCTATGGAGACCGTAGCCTGTGTCATGAAAAATCTGCCACGGAACTATGAACATGCACGAGACATTTCTTTGAGCAGACTTACAGGGAAAGGTAGCGGACGGACGTGGACATGGTGGACATGGCTAGCACAAATCCAATGATGCCAATCAAGAGCGGGAAAACGATATGCCAGAACCGTTCACCACTTGAATCAGAGTGCCTGGTAGAGTGAACTCCAGTATTAATACCTCTGATTTGATGAGCAGAAGAATTCTTACCAGGTTACAACGAATGAAACGGCGGTTCCCAAGAGCCACGGAGGTGCACAGAGCAGTAAACTGATAGTTGGAGTGTAACCCATCGTTGCGCTGAGCGTAGGAAAGAAGTTACTGAAAGACTGAGAGGCATAGACGGAACCCAATGCGATGCTCAGCCACCACACTCTCCAATCGCGCAGCGCTTGAACAATGCCGGCAAGGCGTTTGTCTGCGGTGGTGTCATTTGCTTCAGTATCAAGGACCTCTTCCTCCATTCTTTTGCGAGCGAGAGCATGCTCCTGGGCAGTAAGCCAACTTGCTGGAGCAGACGGGAAATCTGGAATGATGAAAACTCCCAAAACCGCTACAATGACAGTCACAACACCCTCCAGAAGAAACAGCCATCTAGTTCGGATTCACTTTGCGTTGGGGGAGGATGCAAACAAATATTTCTTACCTCCAACCTGCAAATCCGAAGACGCCATCCATCATTTCCATGACAGCGGAAGCAATGAGAGCACCGAATGCATAGCTGATTGTGCTGCCGCTTGTTATGATAGCCACTCTCCAACCCAGTTCGTTGGGTTTATACCTATTTCTGATCAACAGTCACATTACGATGAACGCCTTTAGCTTCACACCATTTACTGAGCAAAAACATAGAGCCTGGATAAAATGCGGCCTCGCAGAACCCGAGGCAGAAACGCGAGGCGAGCGCTCCGGAGAAACTTCAGGTCTAAGGTCAAGGAGCAGACTGTGCATTTGGCTATGAACTCACGTCTGTACGACACCTATGGAAACATATGTCGAAATCAACCATACGCTGGCGATCGAGAACCGGATGTACTGACCAGTACTAATTGAAAATGCTCCCGAACCGAATACCGAAAGGGCAAGGTAGAGTGATGGCTTTGGAATTTGACTTAATATCATATTGCTGTAACAGATTAGTTTGCCAGCACAATCATGGCAATGTCTAATAAGGCACGTACGAGGGTGTTTGCATGAGCACGTAACCAACATAGAGGATGCTGGTCAGTGAATTAAATTGACGCCCCTTCATGTCGAGGTCTTCCTCGAGGCCTCGTAATCTTGCGGCTCTGTTGATCATGGGGAGGATCAATGCTACGTGCAACAAGGCAAACGGATCGACTGACGCCGCATTGTATCGATCTAGCTTCAGTGAAAAAGTTCAACTCTGCGGATTGCCACTCCAGCTTCCGAACGCCACGTACATAATTCATAATAGAGACCAGGACCAGGAATGCAACACGACGATCCAATTTGCGCAATAATTGCTTCTCGATTTCTGGTCGGTCTCCTGCGTCCAAAAAGGCTACGTCAGAGCCGCCGTCTCTCCCGGGCGGTTCAGTGGCACCGTAGCTGGGTATAACGGTTGAGGCGAGCGGAGCGTAGTCACCGCCGACGCTAGACATTTGATGGTCCCCTCGAGGGAGATTTGTAAAAGGCGTCGACAGCTGACTGGTCGCTGTATGAGGTATCGCTTAAACCGTAACGTTAACATGGAGGGAATCGGGGGAATCTCCCGTAGGCAGACCAAAGAGTCGAAGGAAGACGTTCCTTCTCCCAGAATCAATGGCCGACCTACTCTGCCTACATCAAAGTCGGTGTACGTGTTCAGAGTCACTGGCAGTAGTGAACCGATGGCTACTAAATACTAACTTGTTTATCGTACTTTGCCTACTCTGAATCTTCAAAGCTTCACCCCCAACACATCTTTACGATCGCCAGCGATGGCAGCCTCAGCAATCGTCCTGGCGCCGTCAGCGACACCACCTTCCTACCACAGGATCGTTTCCCCGACCCTCAAGGTTCCATCCGATCCCTCACGACCCATTCCTGTCGGTCTTCTAGCATGTCAACGTAAGGTCTTGAATTCAGCGACATCGATAACAGTATAGATGACGCGTCCACCCTCAAGGCGATCCTCTCCTCCGAAGACTGGAGACTAGCGTCGTGAGCTGCACGGTCTCCCAGGTTGTTCCACCTCCCAATGGCAGGAAAGGGAGGAAGGCTCCTTCGCAAGCCATTCCTGTGCCTCCCACGCTCGAATTGATCTTGCACGATACCGTCGTCTTCCCGGAGGGTGGAGGTCAACCTTCTGATACGGGACTGATCGAGACAGCTGATGGACGGACTTGGAAAGTGATGCAAGCAAAGCGCCATGGAGGGCACGCAGTCCACTACGTACAAGCAAGCAATACCGAGGAAGACGCCCTCAAGTTTGCACCTGGAACGAAGGTCGTGGTCATTCTCACAGAGGCTGATTGGGACCGTAGACATGATCATGCAAGGGCCTGTCCCATATATTCAACGATAGATACTAACTCGTTCCGTGCAGATGACCATGCATACCTCTCAGCATCTCTTGTCCGCTGTGCTTGAGAGACGCCTGAACATCCCGACGCTGTCCTGGTCTGTCACAGAGACACCTGCGCCATGCTACGTTGAGCTCGCGCGGAGCATGACCGTCGAAGAAATACAAGCCATTCAAACTGAGGCGAATAGGTACGTTTTCGAAGGCCGCAGCGTCTACGTGGAGGTCCAGGAGATGGAAAGTGCTAGTCAATCTGGAGAACCAGTTTCTGACACCACGCGAGGCTTCAATAAAGCGATACCAGCCGACTACACTGGCGGAATCATGAGGGTCGTGATTATTGATAAAATCGATCGCAATCCGTAAGATAATGACTCGCTTGTTCATCGACCGCGTTGACAGCGTGGTCCGTACAGCTGCTGCGGCACCCATTGGCCTACCCTGCATAACCTTCAGCTTTTCCTGCTTCCCCAGACAGAAACTCTTGCTCGTTCTACGACGACGTCTGCTCGGTTGTACTTCTTGGCCGGCCAACGTCTCATCACTCACCTGACCACCACACACATGCACCTCGCGTCTGCTGCAGGAACGTTGTCTTGTGGTGCTCCCCAAGTTCCAGCTCGGATTGAGCAGGTAGTGGACGAGCGCAAGAAAGCCGAAAAGCGAGTCGACGAGCTCGAGTCTGAGCTGGCAAAGCACATAGCCCTGGGTATTCGAGAGGAGATGCATCGGTCACCTGGTGATAAAATGTTTACCAAGCACTTGCGTCGAGTCGACGATTCCATCAACTTGCTGGGATTCTTATCAGCTATTGCCTCTAGCTTGGCGGCGGTTGTTCCTTCCGACAGGCCATACCTCTTGATCCTTTCTTCGACACCCTCTTCGCAGACCATTGCAAGCACCAGTGTGTTGCTGGTATTTGGATCGGATGAGAAGCAAGTGAAGGCAGCTGGAGAGCAACTGAAAGTCAAACTCAATATCAAGGGGGGAGGAAAAGGTATTAGGTGGAGTGGGAAGTTGACTGGCGTTTGGAAGGATGGGCGGGAGGATGTCATGGTCTCAGATATCCTTAAAGCTGTAGCAGAGTGATAGAAATGAGATACAACCAAATACAGACCAATGAAAAAGGGATTGCATGTAAGCACCAATCTACTTTGAGGAAGGGGCAGGGCCATCGCAAAGGGAGCCATTTACTTCAGCTCCGGAATCTACGAGGTCTGAGACTATAGATGCATGAGCCGACGATTATTATGGTTTCTTGTGAAGACTTACCTGGGCCATCAGGAAATACCTCCAAGTCAGCCTCGAAGGGCTGATCCGAATCAGCCCATTCGCAATCTCCATCGTACTCGGAATCGTCCCAGATATCATCAAAGTCGACGTCCATCTCGTCCAGTCCAAACTCCTCCTCAAAGTCATCTCCAGCAAAGTCATCCTCCTCCTCCTCTTCCTCCTCCTCGTCTTCTGGGACGTAGTCACCGTCCGAAGACTCGGCGTCGGATTCGGAGAGGGGTTGAATGTCCAGAAATGGATGTCTACAGGTTGGGCAACTGCCGTGCTAAGATAGGGGTTAGTGCGAAGAGGTGGATTAGGGGGTTTAAACGTGGAACCCACACAACTACGTATCCATTCGGTAAGGCTGTTGAAAAATGATGGTGAGGGTGTTGAGTAGCGAGAGAGGTTGATGCTCACTCTTTCCTGCAGAACATGTGGCCGCAGCCGATGATCTTTGTGACCCCACTCTCGAGATTTCCAAGAGTGTCATAGGGAATTTCTACCGAGAGAATGGAGGAAAAAGGGGTCAGACAAATTGCGCAAGATTCGTCTTTTGGTACGCGATCTCTATCGAGGATGGGGAGATCGTCCACTGCATCCTGGACACGTCGGAGGAGTGCCAGTCGGCGTTCGGAGTAAACGAGGCGTATATCCGCATCCATGACTGTATGGAGACGTATCGATTCTTTGACGAGGGAAAAACGCGGCTATGGGGAACTCCTCGTCGTCGTCGTCGTCGACGGTCAACGATGAGACGACCTGACGCGAGGCGCGAGGTCATCACGTGATACGTAACTTGGTTAAGTCCAAATACGGTGTACTGCTCCCACGGATGGCCACACCCTTTGGTCATGTGGGGTGGCCGGCGCGAGTCTCCGAAGCTACGGCCTTTAGGCATCGCGTCTTAACACTTGTAGCAGTATATAAATCGAGAATCTCTCTCTCTCTCCGCAGAGCGACTATCGTGACATCTCTCCAACCCCGACGCTGTCAAAATCATTAGTGCTGCTCTATTCTTGAATGTACAGTTCGCTGTTCAGTTCACGATTACCGCATTTGTGCTAAGAATAAGGGCCGTAATGGCCTAATGAGGCAACATTCCGTTACCTCTGTCCTAACCCTAACGGCGCGCACCATGGCTTCCTCGATAGGGCTAAACCTAACCCTACCTTTGAGTATTTGCATAGATATTCTACTGGTATACAGAGGCTGCTATCTTATCTGTCTCGTACAGAACGTTGCGGCGATCTAGGATTTCCACAGGCGGAGAATAAAAAATTTGATGTCCAATTACACCTATTCAACTTTTGAGTCCAAAATATTTTTATCGCTAATTTGGTGATCGCTACAGCGTTATGGATGTGATAAATACATATATTAAAATATCTGGGTAAGGACTAAGGTCTGGTACTACCACAAGGTCTGGTGAGGTTTAATGTTATGAGTAGAATATTCGTGCCAATACTCAAAGGTAGGGTTAGGTTTAGCCTTATCGAGGAAGCCACGGTGTGCGCCGTTAGGGTTAGAGGTAACGAAATGTTGCCTCATTAAGCCATTACGGCCTTTATTCTAAGCACAGATGCTGAACAGCGAACTGAACGTTTAAGACAGCACTCACGTCCAATTTGCTCTTGTCAGACGGAAATACTCCGACATGAAGTTAAAAGGTGCCAGCCAGCCAGCAGCATCGAGCGTCGCCTCTCTTCTCTTCCATCATGTCTACAATCGCCTCGGATGCTGCTTCCCTTCGCGTGGAAGAGAAGGACTTCAAGGAGCAGACCCACCATGACATGATCGACCCAGACGCCGAGTTCGGTGGTACCGAGGCCCGCAAGAAGCTCGAGCGCAAGCTCTTGATGAAACTCGACCTTCGCATGTCTATCCTCGTCATAATCTACATCCTCAACTATGTGAGCTGCGGTCGGGTCTCTATCAGCCCTCTCTCATTTCTCTTATTCAGATCGATAGAAACAATGCCAGGTATGCTCATCTCGTGCCGAACCCGCCTCCGCAGTCCTCTCACTTGCAAATAGTGCTGCGCGCAACCGAGGTTTCACCTCCGATCTTCATCTCGTCGGCGAACAGTTCGCTACCACCCTCTCCATTCTATACGTGGGCTATATCCTAATGCAGATCCCCTCGTAAGTGTCTGTGCTCTCCTGCAACTCGCCCGCTCACCACACCGCCCAGTAACATGTTCTTAAATTACATCGGAAAACCGTCACTTTACCTCCCCGCCTGCATGATTATATGGGGTACCATTTCCGCATTGACGGGTGTCACCAGAAAGTGAGTGGCCTCTCCCACCGTCGCACACCAGACAATGACGGCGCATTTGACAGCTTTACTGGGGCGCTTCTCACCCGCTTCTTTCTGGGGTTTGTGGAGGCGGCGTTTTTCCCGGGCTCTCTTTTTTTGATCTCCAAGTGGCCAGTCGGGGTTCAATTCTTATCGACCGTCGACATTCTCATATCTTTCCATATTCAGGTACAAGCGTAACGAGATCGGTCTTCGTACCGCTATCCTGTACTGTGGAAACATTATTAGCAATGCGTTCGGTGCCCTTATAGCATCTGGGATTTTGGGGAGCATGGAGAATGTCCTTGGTTACGCAGCGTGGAGGTATTCGATCCGGTCTCTCCCTATGTGCTCTGACCTAATGTTTTCCTCTGCGTCGCGTCAAGGTGGCTTTTCTATATCGAAGGTGCCATAACGTGCTTCGTGGCCATCTGCGCTATCTTCATCCTACCCGACTTTCCCACCACCACCAAATGGCTCAACGATGAAGAGCGTCGGCTTGCGCTAAGGCGTATGGAAGAAGATACGGGTGTCGGGGACCAAGACGAGACAGAACATGGTGGCAGAGCCCGTGGCTTGTACCTCGCCGTCAGCGACTGGAAAGTGTGGTGGTTTGCAATGGCATTGACCACACAAGTGGTTGCACTTTCATACAACGCCTACTTCCCGACTCTCGCTGCCACACTCGGATACAACCCAACCGTCTCGCTCTTATTATGTGCTCCTCCCTGGATTTTCACGGTCATTGTGACGTTCTGGGTGTCCAGGTAAGTGTTGACAGTCCTGCGCTTGAGGGGAAAATACTGACTGGCATCCAGACGGTCTGACGCGAAGAAGGAACGGTTCTATCACATCCTTTGCTCGTTCATAACTGGCATCGTTGGCTTCGTCATTGCCATCAGCACTATGAACACTGCAGCACGCTACGTGTCACTGTAAGGTTACTTTTATTTCCTTGCGTGGATATCGCATTGAGAATTATACCGAAATAGCTTCCTCATGGCCCAGATGTACGCAGGCTTCGTGGTGATGTTCGCGTGGATGAGTAACTCCTTCCCGAGGCCGCCTTCTAAGCGTGCTGTCTGCCTGTCTCTTATCAACGGGTTCTCGCAGCTGGGCAACATCGCAGGATCGTGAGTAAACTAAATGCCTGACATTTGATATAGCAGGGTGACCAATTGCATCTAACAGATATGTTTGGCCATCGAATTGGGGACCAACGTACCGTTACTCGTACGGTATCTGCATCGCTTGCTCGGGCACTGCCATTGCGATGTGTTGGGTGTTTAGGCAGCACCTCAAGGAACTGAACCGGAAGATGGAAGAGGAAGAGCAGAACAAGGGTATCACTGAGAAGGGCTTCCGTTACATTCTCTAGTAGAAAGATAGCCCTCACGAACTCTGGCAATATAAGTTTAATCGTGTCCATCTGCAAGGCGTGCCAGCTCGCGGAAATGATCGTGTCTGTCGATGGGGGCGTTGCGGACGCGATGGACTTGACAGACCAAGCAAGACACGAATTATGAAAAGGACAGAAAACCAGATCTGAGTTGATGGAGCTGGACTATGGGCGTTAACCCAGAACCTGGCTGGTGAACAAGCGACCGCTCATCAACATTCTCAATCACATCCTTGTCCTTCACTGCGCAGCTCAGCGCTCATCTTTGTCCGTCTCGTTCTCGAGTACGACTGGCAACCGCCAGCGGTAGGACCAGTTCAGCCATGAACTCCCTTGCTTACCTTTCACGCCAGTTCGATGTCTTAGCCTCGGGTCGCCAGTCCTCATCAGACATCAACAAACCGGCTTGCTCTCCCTCGCATAAGCTGTCTGTGAGGCGTCGCGGCTCAGAATCAGACAGTTCCTTGAAACGAACTCATTCCTTGTCCGACAAGTCCTTTCTTCCAGAGTCGTCAGATACCCCAAACCCTTCTCGACCAAGGCGTTCCTATTCGTCCCCCTCCGGTTTCCTGCCCAGTATACCATCGCCTCCCCCATTTCCGGTTGACCCACTAATCAGATCAAAACCAAGACTCAGACTTAGGAGCGCCTTCAGACGTTTATTCCTCGTTCGTGCCTTGGTCGTCGTATGGAACACTATATGCGCCACCTGGGCTTCCTGGACGCCTGGAGAGATTGAAGGGAAAGGCAAGCATTCAGCAGCTCGCGAGGTCGTCGAAGAAACTGCCACAGAATCCGACCGAGAAGATATTCAACTACCACCAGCCACATCATTTCCCCAAGGCCCGCATTCAGATATCCCATGTCAGGTCTCCATACGGCCGGAATTAGCTGGCCTCCCAACCCCTCCACCGTCACCCAACCCCGTGTCATCTCCACAACCTCCAGCTGCTTCTCATTCTGCTCCGGGTGGAGAAGCAGCTCGTGCACCCACCCCAACCTTAGCAGCTCACAAGACGCCATGGCACCTCCCGAAAACACTCGTCCTTGATTTAGACGAGACTCTTATCCACTCGACCTCAAAACCATTATCCCATTCAACCGGTGGTCTCGGGTTTCTTGGCCTAGGGAGACGAAGCAAGGGTCACACCGTCGAGGTGGTTCTCGGTGGCCGCAGTACGCTTTATCATGTGTATAAAAGACCGTTTGTGGATTATTTTCTCCGGAAGGTGAACAGTATCGGCCAACTTCTTGGCGAGCAGACTTAATGAAAACTTCCGTCAGGTGTCTGGCTGGTATACACTTGTGGTATTCACCGCATCCATGCAGGAATACGCCGATCCAGTTATTGACTGGTTGGATGCCGGACGTGGTATCCTTGCTCGTCGTTTCTTTCGGGAAGTATGTCCACGCATCTTCTTTCTTCTCTTCCTGTCTCAAGACCTTCAACTGCAGTCTTGCATACTCCTCCCAAATGGATCGTATACCAAGGATCTGTCCGTTATTGATCAAGATCTCTCCCGTGTGTGTCTCGTTGATAACTCTCCAATCAGCTACCGTGTCAACGAAGGTGTGCTTCCTCCCTTCCGACGTCGTTAGCTCTAGCTGACTTCAACGTGTTGTTAGCGAATGGTATACCTATCGAGGGTTGGACTCAGGACCCGTCTGACGAAGCTTTATTGGACTTGTTGCCCATTCTTGATTCTCTGCGTTTTACATCAGATGTTCGTAGGGTGCTAGGACTTCGTGGGTTTTCGCCTTGACTTGTCGGCAACTGTTGAACATTTCAACTTATCAACGTCCCTGCCTCGTTTCCACTATCCTACAAATTTACACATGAGCATGCCATATCCAACACATAGCTTAAATACAGACACATCATCGGGTTTTTGTTGCATAATTTAATATTGCTTATCCTATACGCTATTGATTTCAAGAGACGACAAGAAGTCGGTTACACCCAGATGGTGTCATTAAGACCAGGGAAAAAGGGATATACGTAGTAGATCAAACAAGACAGTAAAACACGTAGAACAGCGGCAGATTGGGTTAAAGCAGGCATCACATTGCTAGTGCAGCTTGCAGCTCCCTCAGTTGTACCTCTTCGTCATCTTCCTCTGCAGTTGCATGTGGACCTGATACTTGGTGAACGACAGTGCAGAATGGCGACCGCGACTTAAACTTACGTTCCTCCGCTCTGCGTGCCCCAGCAGGGATGTGTGCCGGGACATGCTCAGCGCCCGCCAGACGCTCATCCAGCTGCTCTTGTTCGAGTTGCTCTAGCTCTGCCTTGAGCTCATCCTAGGGAGGTCCGTGAGTCAGGTCATCTCAGAAATACAAGTCTCAAGAAATACTTCGTCGGTATCGCCCATTGGAGGACTGGATATTGCATCTGCAATCTCGTTTGCGATATCTCTCTGTTCTGCAATCTTGGCCATTGTCGCATCGACTTTGTCCATTGTCCTGAAACAGGCGTCAGTGCTTTCACACTAGTACCAGCACGGGACGAACATGTTCCCGTGGATCGAAGACAACACATCGGATGCCTTCTTCATAGCTTGCATGGTCTCTGCATTCAGATTTGCCGACTCTAACGTGTTAATTTGCAGCTCCAGTTGCAGTCGCTGGCCACCTAATCTATCCATTTCCGCTTCGCTTGCCTTCTTTCTGCGGAGCGCCTGCGTCGCCACTGCTCGACGCGTGGATGGATGAATAGAGCGCGAGACGAACAATGGTTGGACATACAGGCTTTATTTGACACGGCGTTCGCCTTGGCTTTCTTCATCTCCTCGTCTATCTTCTTCTGCAGGTATTCTTCCTTCTTCTCTATCATCTGTAGTTGCTGCCTTAGCCCTACGATGGCATCCCGGGCAGCCTGCTTGGTGTCGCGCCTGCCGCCGAAATAAGACATGAATCCAGACAACATGGTGTGTAGTAGAGCTGTCGATGAGTGTAGTTGAAGACGAGGTCAAGTGCTGAAGGGCTTGTGACGCTGCGGCATTGGAGAGACGCTCACATCCAAATAAGGGAATCTGCCCCTCAGTGAAGGTACTAACGTCTTCAAGCGTATAAAGGTATAAAATCTGGGACACAATGCATAGGATCTAGATATGCAAGGCCACTTGCGTTGGTAATTAAATGAACGATGTAAATCATTTACCACTCCCCGCATCATCGATCCTTCTTTTCTTCACCACCACCACTGAAAGACGGAGGGTGAGGGTGGCCCTCAAATGACAACAGCAGACACTTACTCTTCATCGTCGCTTCGGTCATCCGATGCACCTTGGCCGCTCAGAACACGGTACGCGATCCGACATATCATCCAAAACCAAACGGCTTGGATTATCTTCAGAGGGTCAGCGCGGCAAGTAACCAGATGTGAGGCCAAATACCTGTAGTGATACCAGCAAAGAAACGAAAGCATTGTGTGTGAGCTCTGAAAAATAATTTCCCCTTTCAGGCGCCCATTGCTCATTTATCAATTGGATGGGGTCGACCCAAGCCGATAGAATGACGATGATGAAGAGCACGTGTCGCGTGACAAACCACGACAAGAGGAAAATGGTGAACGTCACATCGCACAGGGAGTATAACGCAATGTATCGCAGCATTTTAGCGAGCTAGAATACCGGATGAACGAACAATGCAGCACGAGCTCATGTAGAGTGTACTCACAGGTAAAAATATATCACAGCAGTCCATCAATACCATTATAAGACACCCGACACGAGTGAAGTTGTAAAAGTAACTTGCTACCATGAGGATAATGGTGATAACATGGTGCATCATCATTTGAACGTGGTCCTTCCTCCGAGCCTCCGCGTTGAGGATAAGTATCTGGTGGAAATAAAATGCTGTCTCGGTAAGATAATAGAACTTGAGGGGTCCAGCAAGGGGAATGTGGGGATAATTCAACCAGAGGTCTGTCGGATGTAAAGCTCGCGTAGGAAGGTTGTGGTGTATGTACTGGAAAACGGAGCCTTGATAAAGCACGGTCGATCGAGTAAGGGTTCACTTACGAGGCCATGCGAGAACTGTATAGAATAGTATATGAACGACCAACCTTGCTCAGCGAACCTCAGCGTACTTCTATGGATCCTGCGTGCATCCTTTGGGGGAACGGATAGGTGGGGGTATTCCCCGTTGGCGTGCGGCGCAAGTCCGTTTTGAGTGGACGATCCATTTGGGACACCATTGCCGTTGGTGATGCCAACACTGTTCAACTTGAGCTGCGACGTTTCCCAGTCACGCGTGAGTTTCCATTTGGCAAATGGTTCCATCAGGTATATTCGCGCCAGGTCGCGCAGGACCGCCATGACAGCGATGCATGAAATGATGAGGCAACCGTCGAGAAGACCCGTGTTGTAATACGCGGAGTGATGGAATGAATCAGGATCGACTGGTGCGGAGGTGGGGTATGAAAGTGTAAAGAACGGAACGAGAAATGACGGGAGCCATTCTAGGGCCTGCTGGGCGTTCATCGAGGTGCGTCGCAGAGTGTCGTCAAAAATTTCATGGACAGAAAGCAACGAACGTTCGTTTCGGTTGCGATTTTGTGTTTGTTTGCCAAGTTACGTTTAATAGCGTACGCGACCCAAGTAACTTGGCAAGGAAAGGAAGACGAGGCGAATAATGTTTTGGTGAAGATTGGAGGACACGACCAGCTCGACACACCCGACGATGGTTTCGTATGAGTTATGGTCGTGTTAAATGACCAGGACTCGTGGGATCTTCTTACTGGATATAGCCTAGCGCCAGCCATTCGCACTTGGAGTGCAGACAAGTGCAAAGCAGTCAGCACCATGGCCTCGTCGCAACCAAATACCACTCTGTATATCAATAATCTCAATGACAAGGTCAACAGGGATGAAATGCGCTCCCAACTATATGCGCTTTTCACCACCTACGGAAAAATCATCGACGTGGTAGCTTCCAAAGGCTCCAGGATGAGAGGTCAGGCGTTCCTCGTGTTCACCGATCTTGCAGCGGCGACGACCGCGATGAGGGCTTGCGAAGGTATGGTTTTCTATGATAAACCCATGGTGAGTCTCATTTCTTCGACCGTAAAGAAACAACAATCGATGTATCGAAATGTGTAGCGGATCAATTATGCAAAATCAAAATCGTACGCGACTTCACGGAGAGAGGATCCCGACTTCGTTCCACCGACTTCCGTCCATGCTCGTCCAAGCGCCACACAGATAGGAAAAGTCACTGTATCTTCTGTCGACAAGCGACAGCGAGACGATGGCGCAGTTGATGGCGAACCACAACCCAAGCGCGAAAAGTCACAAGACGAGAGCGATGGTGAGGAGATGGAGATTGACGAGGACGATGAAAATGCGCAACAAAATCGGCCAATAGGTATGCGGTCGCCATAGAGAATTTCTTGAAACACTTTTACGACTTTTGCCCGGAAGCTGTTTTGCCTCCACCCGTACAACAGCCTTCTGCACGTCTGCTGTGCACGAACTTGCCCCAGGAGGTAACGGATGATGTACTCTCAGTTCTGTTTCAACAGTGCGTAGCTTGTAGATTGTTATGAAAAGTTCAGTTGATCGTTTTGGACAGGTATCAAGGGTTCCAGTCGACTCATGTCGCTCAGTCACCCACACCAAATTCCGCGGGTGCAAAGGTCAAGATGGCGCAAGTATTCTTTGAATCTGCGGAATTGGCATCGACAGCAAAAGAAGCCTTGGATAATTTCACATTAAAAAAGGGATGGAAGATGAGCGTTGTCTACATCTGAATGATCCCTCGTTCGAACGACGTGTATTGTCTCTGTCCCTCGTACCAATCCGCAGCTTTGACCCATCCTGGCGTGTTGTCATGATCTCTTGTGTGTAGCTCTGATTTTCACCATCTTTTGAGCGAGAACTAGGAAGAAAGTGAGTGGGTTCCATGCAAGCATATCCATGCCTCGCTTAATTTTGCAGCGCCTTCAGAATGGCTTCTCCCACCGAGGATTCTGACGAGTTATGAGGTTTCCGGACACGATCACCTTGGCCTGCAAAGACTGAATAAAGCACATTTCGGGACAGAGATCCTTACACCCCATGGCTCTGCGGCTTTCTCGTATAATGCCCCAAGATCTTTTAAATTTTATCCTCCAAAAGGAAGTGATATCATGCTCAACATGTGTGAACAAGAGAAGAAGACGGATACTTGGAGAGTGGTTATACATGCCTGGACTTTATTGATTTGCTCTTCTTCAAGGTTGGGGAACCCTGTAACGGGTTTCCTTTCCTGTGACATTCCGTCGCTCCGACGAGAGCACTGCCAGTGTCCACGATCAAGACATGAAGGTAACGCCAAAACGGTCACGTACGCTGGTCCGTGACAAACTGCTGTATTGTTTTTCCTAGCCTGTTGCATCAGAAAGCTTGAGAGCCCCTGCTAGCTTCGCCTTCACTGCTGGTTTTTGGAGGAACTTGACGTCACCGGGTTGGGGGCGGGTAGTTGACGAGGACTACTACTATAGTGGCGTACACCTTCAGGAGGTACCATCCCTGGAGTATGCTTGCAGATCAGAGTCTCAGACACAATTTGTTCGGCAGTTGGTTCAATTGTAAGTTACAGTCGCACTTAGTTGTCAGAGACGTGGTGAGCAAGCGCGACTTGGCGCCGAAACGATCTGATTAGATGAAGACTATTTATTGCAATCATATAAAGTTGTCTTAGCGGAAACGTAGCGCAACATCACCATCGCGTACAACACCGATGTCCTCCTTCTTTGGCCTGTAAGCTCATCGTGACTACCTCTCTTGAAAACTGTCCTGATAACCGCGATCACATCCCAGAGGCAAGACGCGAACCTTCAAGCCCCGCAAGGACGTCCCTGAGGGCACTAAGCAGTATCAACTACGCAAATATGCAGAGGCCACATTAGTGAGTGATTCAAGTTTGCAGTTCTCATTGGGCGCTTCATCCAGCTCAAAGGGTTCAGGAAACCTGAGGCTTGCGGTCCAACTACCCGAGGGCGAGGACACCAACGAGTGGCTTGCCGTTCATGGTGTGTCCATCGATCGAGTTTGAGTCCACCTGTTAAACATATACCTACCATCCTCAGCCGTCGATTTCTTCAATCATCTCAATATGTTGTATGGCACTGTCACCGAGTTCTGCACGCCACAGGAGGTCTGTAAGCGATGTCACGCCGTTATTCGTCGCTGACCCATGTGGATCAGTGCCCGATAATGTCTGCTGGTCCTCGGTGAGTAACCTGCGTACGGGGAACTCGATTATATCTGAAGGGTGTGTACTCAGTTATGAATACCTCTGGGAAGATGGCATCAAGTACAAGAAACCCACAAAACTACCAGCACCAGAATACGTTGACGCATTAATGAACTGGGCCCAGAACATCCTTGACGACGAGAACGTTTTTCCAAACAAGATCGGTATATAAATTTCAGTCGAGGAGTCGATACATGCTAACAACTCATCCCGGGTGGTTCCAGGGGTCCCGTTCCCTCGCAACTTCCGAGACACCGTCCGCACTATCGTGCGCAGGTTATTCCGCGTGTATGCTCATATATACAGCAATCACTTCGATCAAATTTGTGCCCTGGGCATCGAGGGTATGTTTTAGTAGTTCCAGGGCCTGCAAGTCCTCAACTAAACCATTCGTGTTCAGCTCACCTCAATACTAGTTATCGCCACTTTTTCTTATTCATCAATGAAGTACATCTCACCCAAATCTGAGCTCGCACTGATTAATGTGCATTTCACAGTTTGATCTCGTGGAAAAGAAAGAATTAGCCCCATTGGACGAGCTCAATGATGCCATACTCGCCGAGGACAAGTCTCGCTCATAAATGAAAGTGTTCCACCTCAACCAGTTTGCGCGTCAAAGTTATGAACACCATGCCCCCTTGTACGTACAAATCTCAAAGCCACGTTGGCAGAAATCCCAGGTTGGACGCTTGCTGAATACCACTGAGCATGCAAGCGTGAAATATTCATTGTACACCGTGCCAGGCATCGTTTTTTGCATGTACAAGTATCGTACTACAGGTTGTTTGGCGTCCTCCTCGTAAGCGAAATGCGACCATGCGAAAGAGATTGTCCATGGCGAAGAGAGAGAAAATGTAATGCTACGTACTCTGTATACATTCGTGTACTTCAACGCGTGAATCATGAAGGGTGAATGACGGTAAGGGCTGCAACCTACTGTACACATAACCAGGGGGAAACATGAAACTCAGGTAGAACGACGCAATGAGGTAATAAAAGGGCTGGTTGTATTTCTATGGTGGAAGGTCGGTTTGCGACATGGCTGGGGTATATCCTTGGAAGGCGCAGCTCGCGAGGACGCGAAATAATTCATATTGTTCTCTGACAAGAGTTCGAGTATGGACGTTCACGGCCTACGATAGACTCGCACCTTGACAACGGACCACTGCACAATTAGACTTTTCAATCTGTCCTGTAGGGCAAGTTGACATTGTTCACAAGCCAGCTGCTCGCCCAGTGGGGCTAGGGCAGACTCCATCGTACTCGTGGAAAGATCTGGGACAGTTGAGCCAAATCTAGAGCTGCACAAGAAATACATACCTGGGCGCGCATCCCATGCAAGGTACGCACATGCCAATGCCCAAGCACGCGTCAATTTTTTCTGCTCTGTAAAGTCGCAGGTCGCAGTTGGTGGATGGGGATGAGGTGGTGGTAGAAGTAGGCGCTTGAGCGCGTCCGCACGTCCAAAGTGCAGAAAGAACAAACGCTTCAAATACCTGGGACCGATTCGATCTGCCATTTCGTCTGTCAATGAGGCGAGAGAAAAGGATAAGAGGTGGGAAGAAGTCGGCACGGCGAGGTCGTATAAATCGTACGTTGCGGCAAGGGCGTAAAGTTCCAAAGGATATAGAGGCGCATGGGATAACAGCAACGTATGGAGAGGTGCTGATTTAGCGATGTGCGTTGTGAGCGATATCCCATAAGTGGGCATAGCGGAGACTGCAGCTGCAAGAGATTCAAAGGACGGTGAATAATGAGAGCATGACATGCCGTAAACGGTGTGCAAGAGGATATTGAGAACGGTCGAGGACTCTGACATAAGGATAACAGGGCCCATTGGGCTGGATTTTGCTTTGGGTGAAGGCGGTAATAAGGAGTTGAAACTGTTGTCGGATGTGGCGAGGAGGACGTGGGTGTGAACATAGAAGAAAACCGAGTCCGATGATAACAATACGAGGTCGGGGGGAAGCGAATGATTTTGTGCGCCAGGAAAGAACGTGGTGGAGACGGAGACGAGTGCATTCTCGTCCGGCGTCGAGTCCACTGGAGACTCGGTAAATGATTCCTGGAAAAGGTGAAAGTATCAAGAGTCTATGCGACTATACAAATTGGTACTACATACAGGCGGGGTGGGCACCTGGGCGGGCGAGATGCACGGCGGTGGCTCAGTTCTTTCGGCCACAGGCTTCTCGGGACCATGAATGTCTAGCTCCAAAGGTTCGGAAACGAACTGAAGGACAAAGTCCCAGTCGCTGTTCTCGACGGTGTTCGACATTTTGCTGCAAGAAAGTACAGAGTCTGTGTGATGGGCTCGCACGTAAATTAAAAGACTAACGGTGCGACTCAGAGTTGCATAGTGAAAGGACAGTTGGGATATGGGAGGAGGAGAGAACAGGGGAATGAGGAGGAGCTCCCCATCCCCAGTTGCCTCATTTAGCCATGGCGGAGACATCGCGGACTTTCACCGGACTTGGCAACTCATGTAAATTCAAGCGTTCTAACACTGACCAGACACGCGTATTGTGCATGAGGAAAACCACCGTGGTCCCACCAATCTGTGCTTGCAGACCTGGACCTGAAATTCTCGGTGACATTCAAGTCATCTCGAGGGTTCAGAATCTTGTCGTCTCTTCTGATGTTTGAGTTTGTGAATTTCTTCTCTTCGGCCAAAGCTCGAATCATGTAATTCCTGGAGAAGGGCTGAGATGACAACAATTTGCAGGAGCCTGGGTCAATACCATATTGGCCAGTCTTTTGGCAGTGGAAACGATATTGAGTTTCTCCAGCACTTCATCTTCAGGCATGTTGATCACAGTAAGCTTGGTTCCTACAGGCAGGTGAGTAATTTGTGGAGCAGAACATATCGTGACGTGCCAATGCGACCCTCTATCTTTAATATCCGATTTTCGTCCTTCTCTGTGACGAAACTGATAGCAACGCCTCCTCTTCCCGCGCGAGCGGTTCTACCAACTCGATGAGTGTATTCTTCTGGCTCGTTAGGAAGATCCCAGTTAATAACTATTGCCACATCCTCGATATCGAGACCGCGGGCACCAACGTCAGTTGATACAAGAACGGGAACAACAGCGGACCGGAACAGCGACAACGAAGCAAGCCGCTCGCGTTGTGTAAGGCGCGAATGAAGGGCAGCGCTCCGGATGGAAAGAGTCTTCAAAAGGCTCGTGAGATAAGCTGCAGTTCGAGGCTTCGTACAGAAGATGATAGTTGGAGGTGGCTGCAGTGATTCATTATCTTCTTGACCTGTCTTTTGCGACGAAGTTCTTCTGATACCTCTATATCTGGTGTGTTTTCTGACCGGTTCAGGTGGCGTGCGACGAAACGGTATGGTATTCTCCGGGGGGTTACGCAGAAGATGAAATAGATAAGGTTCCCGTACGTGAGACGGGACAAGAACGTAATGCTGCTCCAAGCTTGCGACAGTCTCGACTCTAAGAAGTTATCGTCAAAAAGATGAAATTTTGGAGAAAAGCGGAGAAAAATCCTCACGCCGATACTGTTCGATGGAAGAATGGCTTCATCTTCCCTGGTTTTGGCTGCGCGGTCGCCAAAGTTTCAACTGATGGCGTGAGAGTAGCTGTGAAGAGGCATGTTTGACGATCGCCGGGTAGAACATTGAATAAATACGATAGTTCAGGAGCGAATGTCTGGGTAAGGAGTCGGTCGGCTTCGTCGAGGACCTATCAAGGAGAAATCAGGACCTCCCAAGTTCGACAGATCTGCTTCATGATTCACCAAAAACTTTATCCTTGACAAGTCCCAGTCACCACTGCTGCTTCGAATGTGGTCTACAATGCGTCCGGGTGTTGCAACAACCACATGCGGCCGATTGTCCAGTTCCAGAGCTTGAGACAACATGTCCATACCACCCACAATGACAGAAGTGCGAATGCTAAGTGCAGCTCCAAGGACGGCAAATTGCTCAGATATTTGAAAAGCCAGTTCCCTGATCGTCGGACTCCAAAGTCAGCAAGGCGTCGACGTAGGGTGTTAGAAAAAGTTACCGGGTCGGTGTAAGGACCAGAGCGAAGATGCCGTAGGGGTCATCGGACAGTTTCTGAAGTATCGGGATGGCAAATGCAATGGTCTTCCCAGAACCCGTCTTAGCATGCCCTATACAGTCTCTCCCTTGTCAACGCGAAAGTAAGACAATAGTCTAGTGCACGATGACGCGAGTACACACCTGAAAGCAGCGGAGGTATACAAGCTGATTGAATCTGAGTTGGCTTATATATGGACATGCGACGAAGTGCCGCCTGCAGGGACGAAGATACTCCCATCTCTACAAATGATTCTCCAAGGTGCATCTCTGTGCGTATGTCTAACGCAGTTCGACGTTGAGCCCTCGGTAGAGAGGTGAGACGTATGCCGTCTTCCTGAGCCCCTTGCATCAGGTTTGGGCTGTCATTCCCGAGAGTTCTGTGGGTGAAAGAAGAATCCTCGGCGCTCTCGTTGTCTGACGATTCTTCCGACGAATCTGCAGTCAATCCATCGTCGGTCTCTCGCCGGTAAAGGGGCGCAAAGTCGTGCACATGAGAGAGTCGAGCACGTTTTGAGGGACGCTCCTCTTGCAGACGTAGCAGGTCGTCGATGCCCAATCCACCGCGATCCAGTTTAGCCATTCGCAGAAGGCAAATAACAAGTAGAAGCGTTACACGCCGTCACGCGTATATGAACCTGCATGTCACATCGCAATGGCGGTACAAAGTAATAAGAGGGCTACACAGGGTAAGTACTAAGGTTACATTAAATCAAAACTGTTGCTCAGGTTAGTGTTTATGTGCGAGATCTATTCATGCTCAGGTCGCTCATGTCGTTCTTCAGATGGTGTTTGTCCTAGTTCACTCAAGGACTTCCAGGCTGGGCAATGTTCATCGCAACCTAGTCCACGAGGGACCGAAGGATCAGGGTTGATCCGAGGCTGCCCGATTGCCAGCTGCGCAGCGTGGATGCCCCGATAATAGGACAGGTGATCATCTCCAGGCGTAGCCAGCGATGAGTCACAGTGTGCGGAAGAGGGATAGTTAAGCATACAGCTGTATGGCAGCTGAAGCTGTTCCAGGCCGAGGTATGCGGTTCCCGAAGCAAATTTATCTTCATATTTCCAGCCGACGTTGTTTTCGTGGCACGCGGCGGCGGCAGCCGTTGTCTAACTCGAGTGTCAGCGCGAATTCTTGCAAAAATCAAGTACGTACAATGTCCAAACCTCGAATAAGGTCCGAAATGCTCTCTGTGCCGTCTGTCAAGAGCGACCCGGTTGACTGCGGTTCTAAACCGAGTATATTATCCCCTCCGTTCATGACCGATTGACTTGTGCCAGGCGTAGGATAGCTAAAGTGTTCTTGTAGAGTAAACGAAGGCAGCAAGGGCAGCAGAGGGAGGGGAGATAACGACGGCGAGGTACACACGCTCGAAGATGATGATGCAGACGTTGATGCGGTAAAGGACGGAGGTAGTGGCGTATGCAGAACAGCAAACATGCCCTCCACATACGGTGACGCGCGCGAACGGGGACGAGCTGTTCGAGTTCGGCGAATAGGTCCAACGAACGTACCCACCGCCTCTTTGGGTTCCTCCCTCAGCGGTCGGACGGCATCGTGATTGTCGCCATTCCCTGGCCGCGAGGCTTTTGGCTCCAGCCCTATCGCGTCCTTATCTGCTATCTTACGATTGGGTCTGAACTTGTAAAAAGGGTACTTTGCGTAATGCGCAGCCCGAACGGCGGCGGCTTCATTGTGCCATACGTCCTTCTCCTCTTCCGAGAGGAGGTTCCAGCATTGGCCAGCAATGCGGCTGAGGTTCTGTTGTCGATGTTCGACTTCCGGGGGTACAGTACGCCTTCTGAGGAAGTCGGAACGATAAAGCATGAAAGCATTAGGCGGCCGGGGAATAGGTTTTGTTTTGTTGAAACGCTGTGCATCTTGTTCGCTAGTTGGTGTGAATGGGGCGAAATAATCCTTGCCAGTAAATCGATGCGATGAGACGAGTGGCAGCTCTTCAAAAGTTGTACTGGGCTTGGACAAAGAGTGATCGTTTGCGATAGTAGATGGAAGTGACGAGTTGGGACGATCACCGGAATCTACAATAGAAGTGATAAAAGGCGATATAAACGAGTGCGAAACGCTTGATGAGAGTGCAAGTTGTCGATTTTGCGTCTCCAGGAGGTAATGGAACCCTGATGAATTAAGATCTACGGCAAGTAAGGGGTGAGCTGCATCGAGTTCGTTAAGAGTCTAATATCGAACAAACCAGTAGGCGCCATGTCAAGACTTGATCAGGGAAACTTTTTGATAGACTGCGGAAAATGACGAAACGGAATGGAAAACCTTTCTCTCAAGGCCTCCTTTATATGTATCTGGGAGGGAAGAACCGAAAGCGCCCTCGGCAGCTCAGAAGTGGTGGCATGGCACGACGCTTGCATTGAAAGAGATCCTTTCAAGAGTTATCGCACAAAGTAGAAAGTCACCAGTCGGGCGGAAAGACTTTGTACGTGACAGAAACTATCACGTGATGACAACATAGCAAGGTCGGAAAAGAGCGGACACGTTGCAGAAATGCGGCTTTTGGCTTGTACACAGTAGGTTTCTGTCAATAATCAATCAACTTCCGCACTGGCCTCGAACGCTGAACACACCCCATGCGCTTTGCATTTCCCCTGCCGTGCCATTCAGCGCTGCAGTCGACGATGAACAATCAACGTATATCATGGGCAATGAGCCTCCGAGGAAAAATCAGTTATGCTTAACTGAGATTTTTGGGAGTGCCTCATGTTCAAGATTTGATCACGAATCAACACGAGCACGAGGCATCTCGTTCACAGACATGAGGCAGCTCGATGTGAAGAACCTCTTTTTGGTACCTAGCGCGATAAATGACGTGTCAGAGCAATGTACTAGTGCTCATAAATCACCAAGAACTCCTGCTTGAGTATTACTTTGGCGAGGGCGGAAATTTTGACCGCTAAAACAGGACGCTTGGGCTTTTCGCTTGTTCTTAGAGCGTGGCTCTGAAATCGTGTTCATTGGATTGAATGAATTGCCAAATGACAGAGAAACGAACACGTACGTTGTTGTCTATCGAGATTTAAGGTCTATCCAATATGTTTCGCCTGCGGCCTTCTTCACCCGATTCATGATTGCTAAGCCCTCCCTCTCTTCTGCAACTTCTTCGACAAGAATGACATCAACGCTCTCCCTCTCCAGGGTCAAAAACCCGTCAAAGAGCCGCTGAGCAATCAGAGCTGGATTCGAGAAGGAAGCAAGTGGATATCGATGCCATTCGACAGTAGTGTCCTCCAGCAATTTCTTTGCCACGGCAGAGTCAGATGGTGCCAATAGTCCCACCTTCAATGATGTAACCGATGCTACTGATTCCTTGAGAGAGCCCAGCAAGTCCGAGGGTGTATATGATTTCAATTTCATACTGGGTGGTGGGGTAGAGGTCCGCAAAAGTGTGACAGGGACCGAAGGCGAATAGTGACGATACTTCATGCCAGGGGTAGTAGGAGCACGCTCAATGACATCGTCCGTAAAGTCGCGACGGTGCACCAACACTTTGGGTATCGTTCCTCCTGGTAGATTTTGTTGGAGTGCATCCTTTATTTCCTCCACACTGACGCCTCCTGGCCTGAGGACGCGAAGAGTCCCATCTTCCTGAAGTCCGTCTATTACTGTGCTTTCCAAACCAACTTCACAAAAGCCACCATCCAGGATCAGTCCTACTTTGCCTCCTAGATCGGAAAGTACATGCTCCACGCGAGTGGGACTTGGTTTACCCGAGGAATTGGCACTTGGAGCAGCTAAGGGCGCATCTGAGATTGCAATGAGTGCGCGCGCGACCGAATGTGATGGCATCCTGATAGCGACAGTTGGTTGGTTTGCAGTGATGATTGAGGGTATCTTGGTTGGGTCACTAGGAAATAGCAGCGTCAGCGGCCCGGGCCAGAAGCGTTCTATGAGGACTTTGTACGGGGCAGGCAGACTATATCCGGGAGGCAGTAATGATCGTAGCATGTGTTCCGAGGAGACGTGGACAATCAGAGGATTGTCAGACGGACGACCCTTGGTGGAGAAGATTCGTGAAGCAGCCATAGAATTAAGCGCTAGAGCTCCGAGGCCATAAACGGTCTCCGTCGGGAAAACGACTGGTCGAAGAGTATCGTTCAAATCGCGTGAAGCTGTCTGCAATGACCGCAGCGTCTCTATACAAGTTATCTGCGGGTGGTCATCCCCATCGAAAGAAATGGAAGACGGATCACACTTGAGCACCTGAGTCGAAAAAAACATAGAGGACGGAGAAGGTTGCCTTTGAATGATCCTGAGCCGGGTGAGAGCTGTTTTGAAGATGTTCATCTAGACATTGACAGTCGGTGAGTGCTAAGACTCGGATGTCTTTTCTTCATTAGGAAGGAAACTCATGGAGCTCAGTTTCCTTGTTCTCTCCATCCAGCTCGTCTGGGTGGGTCTGAAGGCCAAACATCAACATGTGTACCAGCTCTTATGAAGCTAACCAGGCTGTTGTGGAAAACAGAGCGGTAAACAACTATGGTACATTCGCAAATCTCGATAACCCGGATACCACCCTCGATGATCCAGAAAGACGACGGCAGATCGAAAGACGGTTACTCCGAAAACTGGACTTTCGAGTTGCATTCCTTGTTCTCGTATACATCATGAACTATGTAAGTCGAACCATCCATGATGCCCTTGGTCACTGAGGTCAGGTTTTGTGAGATGGATCGCAATAACGCAGCGTGAGCCACACATTTGTCTCAAGCATGCAATGAACGATACGTCTGAGCAGCGCCGCGCGTCTACGGGGGTTTGAAGAAGATCTTCACATGACAGGGCGACAGTTCAATACCATGATCAGTATCTTGTACGTTGGATATGTTCTTACGCAGACCCCTTCGTGAGTACGATCCCTAGTCACAATGTCTTCCACTTCTGAATGTCAAAAGAAATATGTATTTGAACCAGATTCGAAAACCATCAGTATACCTTTCCTGCTGCATGTGCGTGTGGGGCGTGATATCCGTTGGAACAGGTAGGTCGTATTCATTCCGATCGATTCGATCCTAGCTCAATCAATCAATCAATCACACACTCTTTTTATTTATTTTTTTACACGCAGGCGCATCCCAGAGGTCTGTCACTCTGATTCATTTTCATTGAATCATCGACGAGCTCTTTACAGCTACTACGCAGCTCTTGTGTCGCGATTCTTACTTGGCTTCGTCGAAGCTGCATTTTTCCCAGGAGCATTGTTCCTCCTTTCCCAATGGTAACTATTTGAGCGGATGATTTCATATGATTCTTATATTCATTCTGAAGGTACAAGCGCAATGAACTCGGGTTGAGGATGGCGCTACTCACATGCGGCAGTTCTGTCAGCAATGCTTTTGGTTCTCTCATTGCTTCAGGAATCCTTGCCTTGATGGATGGAAAACTCGGCTTTGCTGCTTGGAGGTGATTATTGCTGGTCAATCATTGGATGCCATAATCTTACTTTCTTTCATGAGGTGGCTTTTCTTTGTCGAAGGTGGTCTCACAATTGCAGTTTCAGCCATTGCGTTGACCATAATTCCTGATTTTCCTTCCACTCCTGCCACCTGGCTCACGTCTGAGGAGCAGACTCTGGCTCAAAAACGCATGGAGGAAGAGCTACATGGGTTTGAGCAACACCAACGGAGGCATTCAAATAAGTCTGGTTTCTGCGATGCCCTAACAGACTGGAAGGTGTGGTGGCTAGGCATTGCATTGTCCAGCATGGCTGCTGCTTTATCATTTGGAAATTTCTTTCCGACTCTAAGTGCTACCATGGGATACAGTCCCACAGTTACTCTTTTGCTTTGCGCACCCCCATGGCTTTTAGGCACAGCGACATCATTCATTGTGACAAGGTCTACCTCAACTTGAATGTGAAGAAGCCCGTGCTAATCCACCAGTTCAGACACTCAGACTCGAGCGGAGAACGGTTTTGGCATATCACTATCCCTTTAATGCTTGGTATCACCGGATTTGTGATTGCAATCCTGACCATGAACACTGTAATCCGCTACGTGTCACTGTAAGTCGACTTTACCGCACACTCTGCTGCTCACAATGGCTGTAGATTCTTCATGACTCAATCATCTGTTGCATTCGTGGTTTTCATGACCTGGGTGAGCAACTCTATCCCAGAGGGGTCTTCCAAGCGGGCTGTTGCAATAGCATTTATTAATACGCTCGCAACGTTCGGGAATATTGGAGCATCGTAGGTCTTGATATGTATGGAGTGTGTGCGCAAGGCTAAATTCACGCTAAACCACAGGTACTTTTGGCCTTCTAGTTGGGGCCCTTCATATACCAAATCATACCTCGTTTGCATTTTAACCAGCGTGGTAGCCATCATCATGTCCTGGGTTTATCGGCTGCATTTGACCCGACTGAATAGAAATGCAGAGATAGAAGAGCGTAATTCCGGACGACCCAATGGCTTTAGATATCTGTTGTAGTACGCTTATTGAAATCGAGTTTGAACGTACGATGCTCAAAGGATAGGAATATCCTATATGGCGAAACAGTTGAATGTGCAACGGTGGATCACGAGCTGCTAATTCAATTGAATGAGGATTTTTGGTCACACTCGGTCAGCATCCTACTGCATATCATGCTAGAGTCTGTGTTTACTGGCAATGTTTTCTGCGCGAGACAGTGTCTACGGTGTGCCTCATGTCTGTTGACTTGGAGTCCTACTTGGTCTCGAATTCATGCGACTACAGATCTGGGGTTGACGTTGATCAGGCAGACAAACGGTGACGGCGAACATGTCGAGCTGTCTTGGGGACCGCTGTGGGCGTTGAGGGCGCGGATGCGATCGGGGCTATTCAACTATCGCCGGTCTCGTGCATTCCCACTGGTTGACGATGGCCTTCGAGCCTCAAATGTCTACGGAAACGTGCCAGTATGCGCGGAGCATTATTATATTCGTGATGGGGTGGCATCTGCCCATCAAAATAAGGTCGAAAAAAAAGCACCCTAAACCTGACGTCGGAAGAGAAACGGGACTTGCATTAATATCCACCAGGGAAGTCGCCGAAATCCCAGCGACAGAGTTAAATTACAGACTACACAGCACAAGTAGTGCGAGACAGAAGGTGTCGTGTATAATTAGGAGACAGTCTATGCGAATGAGGTCGGGTTGGGACCAGTACGGGTACTCCTAGGGAGCGGGCCAGGAGAAAATATTTTGTAAATACTGATAATGCAAGTTGACAATCACACAGCAATGCGGAAAAGGCGGCCTCGGCAGCATGGAAAGGATATGGAAGATATGAAGGGGGCGGGTAATGCGGAAGGACGAACAAGATCGGAAGGAACGCATTGAAGGGAGTGCATGGGGCTGATGATTCATCACATAACGATGCACTTGCTAGCTTCTGGTTGATCCGTTTGGGTGTTTGGAGAACGCTTCTCGATTTCTGCGAGGCAAAGTTCGAATACTTTACCTGATATTGTATGATCGGTGTACGTCTAACATCTAAGCACAGCACTACGTACCAACATTGACGTTATTCTTCGCGCTTGTCTCTACCCAGGCTGCCTTGTTGAGTTTGGCAAGTTCTTCACCTTCATCGGGCTGGACTTGTCTGCTGGTGGGACTGTGAGGCAAAGAACGAACAATGTCGATATTGCAACACGACAATGGTCTCGTGGATGACCATGCAGGGATAGACAAAAGAACTTACCTTGACTGCAGATCAGTCTTTGCGCCGACGATCACGCAAGGTATATCGTTTTTGCCACAAAAATCGAGTATCTTGTCATAAACGATCTTGACCATGTCAAAAGATCTTCGGGAAGTGACTGAATAGACGAGAACATAGCCATGTATGCCGATGGCATGTTTGGAGTTGAGAATAGAGTACTCATCCTTTAATATCAGTGAGTGGGAGGACAGAGGATATCTGGGTAGATTTTGGCAGACCTGACCAGCGGTGTCAATGATGTCACAGTCGTACTCGATGCCTTTGTAGACGACGCCCTTGGAGAAGGTGCTTTCGATAGTTGGATAGTACGCCTCTACAAAGTGATTTTCTATAAACTGAATCACAAGTGAGGATTTTCCTGCAGACATGGAGGCAAGTGAGCACGACCCCGCGGTCGAGTGCGAAAGGACGCGCCAACTGAACGAGAACCGAGGACGGCGATTTTTCTCTTCCTCATCGTGTTGGCGGCCATATTAAGAGAGGAAGAGAAGGAGTGAAACGAGAGAGAAGAAAAGAGAAAGACGTTGGTACAAGGTAAGGATGACGGACGGTCGAAAATTGGTTGATGGGTCAATTGTGGCAAGCAAGTTGACAGATGGAGACCCCAGAGAACGCTGAGGGGCAGTTTCTCCGTCGCTGGCAGCGTCGTCGAGATAGAGGACGCTGAGGGAAACGGGCTGGTGGTACTAGAACGGAAAAGAGGGGCAGCCCATGGCAGTCTGGTTAAATATGCGGCGAACGACGGGCACATTAAACCTGTGTGTATGTAGTATGCGGGGTCCATGCAAAATAACAATTTTCTCTTTGGCCGAGCACTGAGAGTAATGGCCTCTGCTTCTATAACGTCTCCAAGTCGCCATCCAAGGCCCGCGCAGCTCTTCCCTGGTCTTGTGGTGCGTCTACAGCGACACCATTTGCATTAATCCGCTCCAAGTAGGGTCAATACGAATGGCCTTCCCACCAACTCTCACATACTTCCGCAACGCCCCAGTAAGTATGCATCGTGTCTCCTGCCCGCACGCGTTTGGGGGGACCCACAGCGGTCCACATCCAGGATCGATGGCCAGTGCAGCGTGAAGATAAGTGGGCAACCATATTCCCTGCCGTAAGACAGTGCGTCTGTCACCATTTTGCGTTGAGGTAACGGTAACCATCCAGACACGCACAAATGCAGCAAAAGCATCCCAACTGATCCTCGTCTTCCTCAGCCCTGTTCAATACGACACACCGGACGCCGTATAGCCATCCCACGGCGTCCATACCCAGCAAGACGCAGTTCCGAGGTGCACAAGGCGCATCGAGAGCCGTCCGTGTCCGTCAACTTGGATACAGCGGCGCCGATGGTCACCAACTCCATCAAGCATCGTCTCTTCTCGAATAGAAGAAGCGCAGCCACAGTGCAAGGTTAGTCGAATACAAATACTTGTACTCACGGGTCAAGTTTAGACGGACATCCTCAGCAAACTCGGATGCCCAAAAGCTTGGGCTTGATGGTGTGAACTAGACGGAACGACCGGTTTACGCGCTATAGAAAGGGTACAACGACGCTTGCATTGATGTGGCGTGAACGTGACCTCATATACTTATGTAAGCGAGCTGATATCACATGACTCTCATGCACGTGATGCTTTCACGCGTTCAAGTTGATTTTGAACGCGACGCCTTGGTGACTGCGATTACTAAATTTCCTCCTTGTATCGTTAGCAAACTCACGTCTTTGTTGTTCACTTCCCTGAACGAGACGTCTGCAATGTCGACCACGTCCATCCCCAATGACTCTCCAATCTCTGCACCTATCCAGCCGATGCACAATCCTTCACAGGCAGCAAAGGTAGTTGTTCCACAGGCACCCCTGGGTGGTGCCACAAATGGGGCGACAAGCGTAGCACCCGGAATGGGTACGAGAGCACTTCTGGCCAAGAAGATGGCCAAGGGCAAGTTAGTACATCTAGCCGCACTTCACGTCGCGCAGAAATCGATCGATTCTGTCCAGAAACCCACAGGTTATGTCACCGACAGATAACCTGATCACTCCCGTTACCCAGAAGCTGACTGCCGCGAAACAAAAGCGATTCGCAAAGTACGCCTGCAGTTCTTGAATGATAGACTGTCTCTTACCAGTGGACTCTAGGGGTGCCAAACCAACGGGACCTCTCTTCATGTCGAAGGACACACATCCCCCACCGGATGAACAGGGAGACCGCTGTTCGGATGCAGAGATATCAGAGGTGAAAACGATGGATGTGCAAATGGACGAAGATGAAAATCCATTCTGACGGAGCGTTGCGCTGTCTGTAAGAGCTTGATGATACCCTCCATATCTGTCATCGTATTATTGTTTTGGCTGTTTCGCTAAATCTCGCTGCCTCCTGTAGTTCCCACTAGCACGTTTCTATGAACCATCAGCTCATCGTTCCCACGCTTCACAGTCCTTTGTTCCTCTACGTTACTCGCAAATCATGGCAGATCAAAATTCGGACTCGTCCGATATAATACTTTCAGCGGAGGAGGTCGACGACGTTGTCTCGCAATTTAGGCTACGTACTTCCAACAGACGGCCCTCTCATCAGTTAGTGTCCACAGCACACCGTCTACTCTGCTCACTTCATCCAGACAAATGCAAAAATTCTTTGGTGACCTTCCGAGACTCACCGAAGCCGATCTGACTGCATCTGGGGACGTTGGTAAGTCTATACGACCAAACCACTCCTTCGGGTGTCATGCCCACGTCCAATAGATGGTGTCTGCCCCATATGCTTCAACACTCTTCTCGCTATTCTTGCCAAGGAAGAAATGGCTCTTGCGATGGACACGCCTGCTCATGCCGTGGAAGAGCTGGGCGTGACTAGGCTCCACAGAACCTGTGGTCACCTCTTTTGCCGCAAAGAGTGAGCTCTTACTCCCGTAGGCTAAGCATACGCTGACATGTCGTCAGCATCATAAAGTGGGTCATGGAGGGGGTGAGTTTTCGCCAGAGGGAGTCGTGAGTCGAGCTCAGGCTCCTTTCCTGCAGCATGTCTCCTGTCCAAGTTGCCGTAGACCATTTATAGCCGATGCACAACTCTCAAACTACCCCCTTCAAACACACGCTGGTAACAATTGGCTTGGACAATGGGTCGTAGACTCCAATATGGTTCCAAGAGGGCCAATTGAGAATCTCCCCATTCTACCGTTGAACGCTGGTATGGTCGCAACAAATCTTGGCAGACATGGTCATGCGAATAGCCGGCATGACACCAGCATGTACTCGTAGCACAGCTGTCGGATTAAGCCTGCCCTTTGATTCCTTTAGTACCATCTATCTACTCCAATGTAGGTGCAGACAGGAGATACTAGTAGGTAATATATAAAACGAACGATGTCACAACGAGTAGTGGAGGATGGCAACCATAAATGTCCCAAGCTGCGGAATGCGAAGTCGAACGAAGGTACATAAAAGCTGACTTGCGTTGAAGTCCATGCCGAGAAAAAGAAAAAGACTTGCGGGTACGCGTGATGACCTTTTTAGTTCCTCCTGCAGCACCTGAAAAAGTTGCGCTTGAACCAATACCACAGACACTACACATCGGGGATCAATTAACATGAATGATATTTAAGTCCTGCCACCTACCCCTGCAAACCGCACAGCAGCAAGTCCGAATGTCGAATACAAGATCACGGCAAAGTAGATGTTCTGTTTCGAATGGAGCTCATCTTCATCTTGCACAGCGTTCTCTGCAGTTACAAGACCGTTGATGTTCTCGATGGCGACGGCGAGTCCAGCGTTTGTAAGCATCCAGAACGCGACAAGACGCGTTCGGAAGGTCCTGTTCTGATCATCCATGGTAGGCTTCTCAATGACCTCCTTCACTTCAATTTTAGTTACGGCACGGGTAACCGTCTCCTTGAACGCAGCATCGACGTCTTCTTGAATTTGATGAGTGTCCTCAACGACCGGCGAATCGGCGTCCTTGGTTTTTGATGAAGAAACTGAGGGAAGTGCTTCAGCCTTGTCACTACCTTTAGTACCCCAAGAGACCTGTAGAACGAGTGAGACATGATCCCCTGTTCTTGTTCATCGAGCGTCCTTACATCATGCAAGTTACAGAACGCGTATACATTGAGAACGTTGGTGAAACTGGGCGCCAAACACAGGTACTGGATGAAGCTCGAGAACATATGCCAAGGGTCCCGCTTGACTTCGCGTCAGAACACGCTCTCAAACAAGTAAAGACTTACGTAGAGGAATGATGCAAAGAAGTAGATACCGAACGTTGAGATCATGGCTGCTATGAGAGCACCAACAGGTGGCGTGAAGAAAGTCAGGATGACTTGACCCATGCTCTTATTTTGCAGTTCACTGGGAATGTTCTAGATAGTGCTAATGAGTTGCTTCTCCCAGGTTATCAATTCGTTTACTCACCAAGAAAGCCGCAACTGTCAACCAGAACGAACAAATGAGTAGATAAACAGCCAAGAAGGCGTAGACCCTGTACACGCATGAATGAAAAATGCATGATATCGAACGAAAGCGACTGACCATAACGTCAATGCGTAGGCGGTGCGTTCACCCTTCGGGCGGTTACCAAGAGCTAAAACGAACTGTGCAGAATGAATAAGCTGGTGTCCGAGGCAATTCAGATAACATTACCTGTAACGCAAGGAATGCAAGATATATCCACTTGAACGCCAAGTTGACCCAATACGTCTATAAACGCGTGCGTAAGACATCAAGGGTGATGATCAAATTCCAGAAAGAACCCACGATCGTGGCCGTCCCGAACAATATCATGTGCTGCAATGGGAGCAAATCGATAATGATACTGAATGTCAGCCAGATATTTGCCAGCGCAAACCACGAAAAGATGAGCGAAAAGATGTTGTACTTCAAAGGCATCAATAGGGAGAAGAACATTGCACAATTAACACATACGAGGGCTTGTATATGGAAGAAAAACATTCTGATAATACCATGACCAGAGCGATAAAGCTGGAAGAAGTTGACCAAGGCGTACTGCACAATATCTATGAATATCGCGCAGCAACTCAAAATGATTTTCGATACTTACAACCGAGGCAGCAAATGAACCGTTCAGCCACCGACGACGCTGGCCGATTAGCTCGACAGCACTCTCAGGGACATCAGTCTCAGCCTTCGATGGCTTCACGTAGGTCAGAGTCCAGCGGTCACCAACTTTGGCAACGAGTTCGAAGCACAAGATACGATCCTCAGCCAAGAACATATTCTTCGTGAAGATGTTCATGCCGTAGATACCCTTCGCGCCAAGACGGTCTGCCAGCGAATGATCACCGTGGAAGTATTGCTCGAGTGGTCGACCAAGAATCGCACGATAGCGATATGCGGAGAAAGCTCCAGGAAGAACGGATACATAACCGAAACTGCTTTCCAAAGGTTTATCTGATGCGAACGGTCAGCGCGATACGCAAGGGACAGTTCAAACAACGCACCGAGGATGTTCGACATCTTGTATTCGAAGTTCTGCGCTGCAACCAATGGATTCAAGAGCTTCTTGCCTCCCTCGATCATAGCGTGAATCTCCCCACAGCAACCACCAAGATGGGCATCATTGTAGAATGCTTCCCAGAGGTAGTAGATTGACTTATGCCCGGGCTTAGTTCCAGCATCAATAAGGACACATATTTCAGGCTGTGAGATGTCAGACAACTGTCCAACAAGTAAATTGAAAAGAAATGACCTTCAATATCCTTCCTATGGCATTGAACAGCCAACGATGGGAATTGATTTTCTTTTGATTCTTGGCTTTCAACACAAAGATGATCTGAACGGGAACTAGGTTGTTAGGGTCGTTCTCGTGAGGCAAAACAAGTTGAGGAGTTGGATCAACCGAGAGTTGAGTGGTATACTATATAAAATTAGTTAAACAGGAATCTTCGAAATGAACGTTACGGACCTCAAAGATATGCGCTACAGTGTCCTTGCCGTCGACTTGCTTTTTCATGACTCCATCTTGATAGACACCGACGGTAGCCAGAATATCAAGTACGCTCTTGTCCATGGGCTCAAGACCATCGACGATGAGCGCAACCGTGATCCTCTGCCAGCCGGGCATGCCCTCTTCAGCAGCACGCCTCCAATATTTGGATTGCTTTGTCTTGCAAATGTCGCGAATATTCAGCATAACGCCATGGAGGGTACGGGCGTAAAGGATTTTGTCTTCGTTATAAGAGGTGACAGCGATGAGCAGATCAGTCTGACGGTTGTAAAGCTTTGTTCTGAGTGACCATCCGTTGGCTTCGGTGAAGTCGTCTGGATCGCACGTCGCGGCGCTGTAGCGCATGTGCCTAGACAATATTTTACATGAACGCGTTGCGGTAAATTCCAACCTTCTCATTGACTTACGAAAATTCTGTCGTGTTTGTGGCAGCATATCTGGCCTCGATTGCACTGTGGACGGGCGTCGGAACTGGGTACTCGGTGATGAAGTTGCCCTTTGTGAGCTTGACTTTACGCGTCACACCACGTTTGATCGTTTGACGACGCCTCCAAGCTGTGTCGACACCATTGGTTGACGACGACATGGAAGAAGGAGGGCGCGCATAGGGGTCGCCATAAGCTGAAGGGTCGACGGGCCTGACAAGAGGTGTCAAATTAAACAAGTCCACGTGGAAAGAAGGACTTTGGATGGGTGTCGGTACTTACCCAGGAGGATAGAATCCGCCAGGGTTGTAGCTTTCGCCTTCGGTGAGAGGGATCTTCTCGGCGTAGTCTTCGTCCACATAGCCGCCACCGAACTCGCGGGGCAATGTGGTAGTGCTCTCAAAGGGGGAGTTTGCAGCGCTTTCATATGGACGAGGGGGCTCTTGGAAATGAGTTTGGCGCGGGCGATCTGCAAACGGGTCGCCGTAGGGCTCGTTTCGTGGAGACGCGCCGGAAGACATGCTGCTATACGCGAACAAGAAAGATCAAAGGCCGTGAAGAAAAGCTTTGAGGAAAGCTAAACGTCTGCGCCAAAGAGCGCTGGAGGAGAAGAAGAAAAGCGTTGTGAATGAACACAAAGCCTCAAGGCAACCGTCTCGTGCACTTATAAATTGGGAATGGGCGATGTTTACACTGCCCAACCGAGGACCTCTGCCACCTCCGTGCCACACCACAAACCGACCGTCGCCCTTTTGAATAATAATAAAATTCCGAGGGAAACGAGGCGACGATGGTCCTTGTCCTTGACGTGAAGACGGGACGCTTGAGACGACTTGTTTTCTGCTGAGGGCGGCATGATCGCCAGCGTTGGGATGAGGACCCCGGCTTCTTCCTGGCGACGTGGACGAGCGGGTTTGCAGACGTTGGTTTTGACCAGAAATATGTTCTACCGCAAGACTTGGTTAAACGTCAGCACCCCTCGCGCACGGCAGATTGTGCGCAGCGTTCTTGCGACTGCTGCTCGACCAGAGATCGGGTTGCACACGCATGAAATTTTTGAGAGAGCCATCACGAAATATCCTGCACGTCGTCGTATCACCAAACCCACACCACTCACACTTGGGATGCACAAACGTTACCACAGACCCATAATCCCAGTACCAGACCCCCCACAGCCATACCATCCCATCAGATCAATGAGGTTTGTTTCATAGCTCTGGGTTGCGTCAGAGCTCACGGACGACATCTTATAGATACCTGAAAAGAGTCGTACTAGCAGAAATGCAGGAAGCCGGCGAAGTCGACAAAGTGCGCATTTGGAAGGGAGGAGTCATCGCCAATGGCAACTCGCAAGTATTCATTCACTCAAAGGTCCTGCGTAAAACGGACACCGCGATCCACAAAATGACGGAGGACCAAATGTGGTGTTGGAAGTTGTTGCCAGACTACGAGTCTCGACAGGCAAACTATCCTGACCCTCCACGTCGTCCTCACAAGAGGTCGTCGCAGACTGCCTCGACACATGTTCCCCCTCGGTCACGAACCGCTGACAAGGACCAGTAATACGCCAGGCTGCGGACTCACATCCAGATGTTAGTCAGTGCTTTATCATGTCACCAGCAACGTCGTCACAGGAAATAGTGTACAAATCAGCTACTGCCCGGTCCATAGACCGCAATGCACCGCTCTTCGAAAGCTTTTACCATCTGTTTAGATACCTGTCCAAAGAACGTCGTGGAAACGGCGGCATGCGCGGGATTCGCGAACACGAACGCGAGGTCCAAGGTCACCAGCGTTGGCCCGCTGTCAGACGACGTGTGAGAACCGACATTCGCGGCGCTCTGCTCCTGGCTATGGCGTGCAAAGCTTGCCGAAAGGTGCGGAGAACTGGGGGATGCGGGCTGAAACCGCCAGATCGTTGTGAGACTCTTGAACAGTGGGGTGGTCGAAGAAGCTACTGCCTGTAGCAGCATCCATGTCTCGATTTGAGCTTCAGGAGAGAACTGCCCACTCACCTGGACCGATTCATATGGTTTGCATGTGACCTTGCTCACGTAGCTCTCCTTGAACGCGAGGAAGCCGACAGTCAATTCAGCATTCAACACCCTCACTCCATCCTCCCTTGTTGCGCTCGTGAGGATCCTGGAACCGGTGCAGTACGGGACGAAAGCGGGGTACGACACAACATCCGCAACAATTTGGTATAGCTCCCTTGGCCGGTATCTAGATGAGTCGATGTAAATTCGAGAGACCCCTGATGCGACGTGCAATAGCACGAGACCTACGGAAATATTTTCCGCTCGTGGTACGTCTGCCTCGCTGGTTCGTGGTTACCTAGAAGAGACGACAGGTTAGGAAGTGTGAAAAAGGTTCTAGGGCTGCAAGGTGAACGATGTGCAGCAGGCAGGGTTTGCTTCAGAACGACTCGAAGCATTTGAAGAAAGATGAACGTCCAAAATAGTCTACCACGCAAGTCTACTGCTCGTTAATAATTACTCAGATCGGCTCAGCAGACGTTCATTTGAGCGTCCACGCACAGCAAGAAGGACATCAATACTGCGTGTTTCCAATACCTGCTTGGTTCAAGCAGTTCAAGGGCGAAGCCTCTTATCAACCTATCCACGAAAATGGCTGGCGCTGATCACTGCGTAATTCAATGCCAATCGCCGCGGCGGCTAAGACGATGTTCGCAGTGTAATAAGACGAGGGTTTCTCTTACTACCCCGATCCGAGGGTCAAAGATAGGGCTCTGACTGGCACTGGTAGAGGGAACAGCTATACTTGCAAAGAACAGCGTCAGAACAGGTGCAACAATTTGATGGGTGCTAGCTTACCATGCGGTCTGACCAGAGTTCTTACCCTTGCACGCATTGAAGTAAATGCGTCCCTTACAAACCTGCAAGACTTTTTACCGCTTCAAAAAGATGAGAATTCCAACACGGAAGTCTCAAGTTGACTTCTGGGTACCACTGCAAATGAAGAGGCCAACAATCGCTGCGAGACGCTGTCATTTTAATCTCAGGATGTAGTTAGCAAAGTTTCAATAAAACTAGGGCTCTGTATTTGGGCTGCCCTATGTCGCAAACTCTGGGTTCTCAGGACAGTCTCTCGCAATCTATTGATAAGAGCATAGGTTTAATGGTGGAAACTAAACTTGGCGAAATGACCTACGTGTCCTTCTTGTCCACATTTGTAACACGTCTTATTTTTGTTGACTCCGGCACCTGGTCCAGTAGACACACCGTCGGCCACAGTTGTGCCGGGAGCCGCGAGACAGTCCCTAGAGCGGTCGTCAGTCCAGGGAAGAATCTATACCAATGGCGCTTTTACCTTGCCATGTGATTAGGGCCTCCGCAACGATAACACTTGATGGGCGGCAAGGTCGATGTGTTCAACGCACGACCAGGGGGTGGGGCACGCGATGGGAATCCGGAACCTACGACTCCTGATGCGCCGCTGGGACAATGACGGGCGATGTGCCCAAAGCGGCCACAATTCTGACGAGAGACCGGGTTAACGAACAGGGAGTGTGACAAAAGATGAGAAGCCAGCATACATAGCACTTCTGATTACCGCCCCGTACCCTCAGATTTGGACATTCAGCCTGAATATGTCCGACCCCACCGCAAGAGTAGCACTGCTTTGCAGCCACGGTGCGAGGGGAGGGACAAGCCGAGGACTCATGTCCGGGTTGGCGACAGTTGTAACAGAGCCGCTGCTCGGAAGAGCAATTCTCAGCAATATGGTCAACTGCATCATGTGGGATAAGAAGATGAACAGGGTTGGTAAGAAAGGAGAACACTTGCGATCTCCACATTTGAAGCACCCCTTGCGCGAAAACTGGTACGCCATGACCACAGATCCTGTTGTGGGCTGGAGATGAGATGTTTTAGAGATCGGAGAGAGCGAGGACTGCAGACAGACCTCTTCGCTTCCCGCTTCCAGCTAACTGCTGAACTTCTCTTCCACCTCCTGTGCGAGTAGGACGTGAGTGACGATGATCAAGGCTCGACCGGGTTCATGAGCGGATGCGGGCACGAATATCGTTACCGCTGTGGATTTCACCTGCCCTAAAGCAGCAACCCTGTCACCGAGTCAAGGGTTGCGAAGGCTTTTCAAATCCACGACGGACGACGAGCTCAGCCCTCACTTTGCTCGCGGCGATCTGCTACGCTCGAGGGCCCAATTTGAAGTGTCTGTTTCCCATCGTGCGGAACAGCACCCCAAGATCATGATGAACCGTTTGCGCCGCATCGCTGAACAAACTCCCTAATGCCATCAAGCCCTAATATTTTGGCACAGGACAGGTGCATCTCGGGACTTGTACTCCGCCTTATCGATTGCGGTGTCCGCTTTCTAGATCTAGGGCCTTGATGGTCGCACCCACTAACGTGGCCCATATAAAGCTCGTCTCGCAGGACTGGCGTTCACTCGGACCCATACTCCCCACCTCAGAATCGTCGTCATAAAGGTAGGACTTTTGACAACTTCTGAACTCGGACATGACCGCGACACGTCTCTTCAGGTCCTACCTCCCAGCGTGGAGCCGACCTTCGCGCGCTCGCATCCATCGCGCTTCTTGTGAGGGTGCTGAGCGACTTCTCGTTAGGTCGGTTCGGCGTGTCCTTTGCTGTCGCCATTCTCTGACGATGGCATTCGTTGCAGAAGATGACGTTCTTTCGTGACGCCGTTCCCCATCCTCGCAACAAGCGTCGTAACGAACGACCTAAGCACGGCTCAACGTATAGAAGGAGGATGCTTAATGATGTCGATCTCAGGACGTGCGCAGCTCGGAGACTTGTCTGTGATCCTGCATTGTTCAGTACATACTGGTCTGCGATGGCATCATAGGACTGTAGCTGCAACGCTGATCAGGAAGGCGTGACTAATTAATTTCGATAGTCAAGTTGAACAAGTACCGAGACCTATTACCCTTAATTGGCCACGTGACTAGTGCAAGTCTAAAGTGAAATTGCGCGAAGGTGTGTATTGGCCAAATAGAGTCTCGTCTCCACCCTCATTCGATTCTTTCATCGTGTCCTACAACCAATGTCTATTGATTGTCCATCAGTACATGTCGTCTGTGATGCTGTCGTCGCCGACACCTAGCCTCACCTCGCAGCATCAAAGAAAGGAACGACTTCCCTTACATATGGTCTCCCGTGCCAATTATGCAACAATCACTTGACAGGCGTCGTTTACCTGGGAATGGTTGGCAGACGCTGACAGACCATGGCAGACTATGTGCGGCTTGCTTGGGTTATTTGTAAGGTTTCCTATCCCTCGGGATCGGCCGTTTATCCTGCTGATAAATCCTCGCCTACAGGTGGGCTCTTATCTGGTAAGTGCATGCTGTCACTGTCAGGGTATATCACACTTGTTCCCGTCCAACGTGTCTTGCCAATACTCTTCCATCATGCCCACCAATCCCCCCGATCTCTCTCACCATCTCTCTGATCTCTCCAAAGCTCGCGAAACCTCTCCTCTCAAAGGCCTCCAGAAATTCTTTTCTCAGCCTGGCATCCTCTCTCTTGCTGGAGGTAATCACACAGCAGAAAGTGTCGCCAATGCACGCTAATATAAATACAGGTCTCCCCAGTCCCGCATACTTCCCGCTTTCTGATATCTCTGTTAATGCCCTCATTCCCGAGTCTTTCGCCCTCATTCCTGCAGAGCACTCGCCATCTTCGCTTTCCTGGTTTTGGAAGCTATTTGGCGCGAACAAGACTAAGGAGCGGACAAGTAACATCATTATACCAAAGTATCCTACCAGTCCCACAGACATCAACCTCGCGTCCTCCCTCCAATATGGCGCGGCAGTAGCCCAAACGCAACTCCAGGACTTTCTCTCTCATTTTGTGGCTGAGGTCTACCAGCCAGCAATCAGAGATTACACCGTCCTTATTGATACCGGAAACACGGACGGGTGTGTGTTCTTGGCTTTCATCCGTCGAATTCCGACGCTGACCCTTCTAGATGGAATCGCGCCGTCCTCACCCTTTGCAATCCCGGTGAAGGTGTCCTTTGCGAAGAGTGGACGTATCCCTCTGCCATGGCCGCCATGACTCCTTCAAATATCCAACCAGTTCCTGTAGCTATTGACGGACAGGGCATGAGCAGCGACGACCTAGAAAGGATCCTGTCTGGATGGGATGCGGAGGCCCGTCGCATGCCAAGGTGCGACCGTGTGGTGACATGCTCTGACGAAATCTTGTAACTCGCGGTTAATTTTGCAACAGACCGCATGTTATGTACATAATCCCGGTGGGCCAGAACCCTAGTGGATCGGTGGGTGGTTGCAGTCGTCGAGCCAACGAGTATTGATCCAGCCCAGACCATGAGCATCGCACGAAAGAAGCAGATTTATGAAATATGCAGAAAGTATGGTAAGCAAAACTCTATACTGTCTCTTCGTTAGACCTGAAACGGCGGCAGACGTCATCATTGTGGAAGATGACCCATACTATTTCTTGCAATTGGGCGAATATGTTTCCAAGCAAGACCGTTATTACGATCAACCTGGTGACGCAAAACACTTCCTTGCGTCGCTTTCCCCCAGTTTCCTGAGGTAGGGCCTACGACCAGTCGTCTCTCGTGATCACACTTAACAACCCTAAGGTTCGACTACGAAGGCCGCGTCATTCGTCTTGACACTTTTTCCAAGGCTTGACTTGCCCAATTATTACTCTCAGGTTGATTCTAACTACACTCTCAGACCATTGCTCCTGGCAGCCGGCTTGGGTGGTTTACTTGTAACTCCTTGTTCGCAGAGAGACTTGAACGGCAGGGAGAGACGTCCACTCAAGCGCCCTGTGGATTTGGTCAGGTAGCTAACCCTCAATCCCAGAAGGATTGACAGCGCACAATGCTTATCTCGGTTACAGTCGATCGTCGCGAGTATCCTGCAGAACTGGACATATGATGGTTACGTACGGTGGCTGCGAGGTTTGTCTATACGCGACTAGTACATGCCACGGTTAATCACGGAAGTTCTAACCACCAGGTGTACGCACGGAGTACCAACAACGTCGTGATTTCTTCCTGGATTGCCTCGCGGATGAATTCCTTCTCCAGGAGCGGCCAGCCATCAATCGGGTTTGGTCAGGTTGCAGGACATATAATGCATTGCTCAGGCCCAAGACTAATCTTGACGAAAAGTACCCGCTCCAAAGCCGAACAATGTTTAGTTTCGTACCTCCCGTTGCTGGCATGTTTGTCTGGGTATGCCATGCGTTGGTTTGATTTCGTGGTGCCATTTTACACGCTTTCAGATGAAACTTCATCTCGATGAACACCCTTCGTTTACTCCCGGCAACGAGGAAAGCATGGAAATGAAGCTGTGGGTTCGTCTTGCAGAAAATGGCGTCGTGTTCTCACCCGGATGGATGTTTAACGCTGGTGTCATGGGAGTGGACAAAGTTACTGGTGGAGAGTCTGGCCATTTCCGTATTAGCTTCAGCAACGCTGAGGTGAGAAGACGGTGTGATGCCTGCCTACTTTCGCAGAAACTGACTTGCAGTTCTCAGTATTCGGAATTACGCAAGGCAGTCAAGATATTTGGGCGTGTTATAAGAGTGTTTTTTGAGGAGCAGTCGTAATCCGTAGGTTTAAACTTTGAGAGTCCCTTTGGTATGGTAAAATTATGTATAGTGCGCCCCGGCGTTGCGAGGGACCTTAGACGTGGTCTGGCTACACAACTTGCATCTACTACGTATATGCTTCATTGACGGTCAGGCCAGGCGCGTGCCGTCGTCGACTTCTGTGAACACACCTTCATTCGAATGCGAGCCGAGTCCACGTGTGACTGTTTTCTTGGAGACTCTGTCTCATCGAGGAACACATTTCTGCAGATCACAGAAGAGACGATATCGTGAATGAAGAAGCAGCTCTCCCAAGGGTTGACTTATAGTTGAAATGGGTCTCTTTGGCCCGCGCCGTGGACATGAGGCTGTCTCTCAATATCTGTTGCCCCATTTCCACCCTGCTTCACTCCGCCTCCCCTTTGCCCAGGGCTGCAGAAATGTTCGTGGTGAATGCTGTTGCCTGCCTTATGCCTTGCAGCCGCTTCACGTCAGGGGTTCTTCACGTTCGATATGGACCTCGGCGCTGTTGTTGCCCAGAACCCCATCCTGACGTTCAAAAGGCGCCATCATTCAGGCTGTTGGCTCTGCTTTCACTCTTGCCTCGCTGCCAGTGCAATGTCACCAGTGAGTAGCCCATTTGATAGTTCCCTCGCAGATTTTGACGCCTCACAGGTAAGGATCACCCCAAGGGACGAATACCTTCTCCTCGCCAAGGTAGCCGAAGAGGCAGAGCGCTACGAAGGTACCTTTTCCAATGAATGCTCGAAGTCTTTTCGCTCACTTCCGCTCTCAGATCTCGTTGCCCAAATCAAGGGCCTGATACACGCATACGGTGCTCTTACCATCGAGGAGCGCAACCTCCTTTCTGTTGCGTACAAGAACATTACCAATAATCTCCGCAGTAGCTGGAGGATCGTCGATTCCCTGGAGAAGTTGGAGTCTAGTCGACCGACCACTGCTCAGTCCAAACATCACGTAACCTTGGTCCGGCAACAACGCAGTCGAATTGAACGGGAACTTGCTGACATCTGCAAAGACATCGTGAAGCTCTTGGATGACTACCTACTGTCAACAGCAGCACAGGGAGAGGAAACGGTGTTTTATCACAAAATGTGAAGCTGCAGACATGGGCATCGTCGTTGCATACTCATCGCCTATATAGGAAAGGTGACTATTACCGCTATCTCGCCGAGTTTGCACAACAGCAAGACAGAAGTCGCTATTCCGACCTCTCACTCGCTGCGTACAAGTTTGCTTACAAGCATGCACTAGCTATGCTTGAGCCTACGCACCCCACGAGACTCGGACTAGCGCTTAATTTCGCGGTATATTATCACGATGTTCGGAAAAGCCCAGAGAGAGCATGTCACCTTGGTAAACATGCATTTGACGAGGCTGTTGCTTGCCTGGATGATTCGACATCAGTTCAAGTAATGCGCGACTCGATGATGATCTTGCAGCTTTTGAGAGATGATCTCGTGATTTGGTCAGGGGAGATGCAACGGGGTAAGCACCCGTTGTCATTCACGTCCATGAGCCCTGATGGACAGTACCCCGCCGACAGAAAATTCTGCTAGTACATAAGTTGGCGTGTAAGGATTATGTTGTCCCTTTTGTCCATCAGTATACCTCTGGAATGCCGTTTATGTTCTTTCCCAATTCGTTGAACCCCAGTGGTATGTAGTAATTTATGGTCGTTTTGATAGGGACATTTTCTCGCCAGCATTTAGCGTACACTAAAAACCAACGTATTATGCGATGCAGAGATCGTACTCTTATGGTCCCTGCGCAAATGTCGCTGCGACCAACAACGGAAAGACCAAAGTGGCATCAGCGAAGACCTTGTGAGCACCACGCGTAAGGCTTTATTTCGCAGTGTGTCCGAAACAACTTTACCTTGACGGATTCGGCACTCGGACGAATCTTGCCCCATGAGACCGCCTCGTCTGGGCGAGCGCCAGAATCAGAGCCATCGAATTCCTGACCAGTGTTCTGTGTCTCATTAGTGGGCGGATAATACTCGAAGGACTTGGTTCAAACATACGATATAAACTGAATAATCGGCGCCGTTCCTCTGTCATCGAAATATGAGAAGCCGTTGTAAATATATGGCCAATAACTTACTATTAGCATGGCATTGGCAATTTGGTGTTTGCACACCCCACCACCGAGAATAATCATGCCTGCTTTCTTTGACTTGCGGGAAAGCTCGTTCAGAGCACGTATGTCGGCCACTATATCGACGACCAGACCAGGAGATCGGAACGAGTGGAAGTATATCATGTCTCCTAACGAACCGTCCGTGAGCGCAGGGCAGAACACGGGAATATCGTTCTGGGTGGATATGCCTTAGTCGTGGTAGAAAACTTGGGAACCGAAGCGTTTGGAATATAGTGGATTCACTTTATAAGCCCAATAGTAAACGGATTCCTCGTTATCAACCTCCTTTCCTAGTCGCCGAATAAATGAGCTTGGTGTCCATACCTCACCGGATGCCTTTTGTTCCGCCAACATGGCATCCAGGATGGGAATCAGCCAATCCTCGAACTTGCAGTAGTTGTCGTTTGGTACAACGAGATTTCCTATGCGATTCATGCCCCTTTTTCGAAGATCTACACCGTCTAGATTGAAATCCGCCAGGTAGGTTTTGCCGAGGCACTTGATAAAATCCTCTTCGATTCCGCCAGCAGTGGTGACGATGGCCGAGACGTGTTTGTGCTTCACGAGGTAAAGAATAACCTCCCGCAATCCTGAGGAGATGAGATTAGAGGTGTAGCCAAGAAAGATGCTGCAGCGTGTCTGAGCCCTGACTTGGACATCTACATATCCCTCTGATTCGTCGGGTGAGACTGGTTCGTCAGACAACCGCCATCTCCGCTGAAACGTCAACCATATGAGGAGGACCCCGGTGCCATGAGAGTAACGTACCATGCGATTGACAATGTCAATAGCTTTCCCGAGGCTAGTAGCTTGGAATCCTATTCTCTCGTAACTTCGGAGGAGATCTTGCAGAGACTGGATCTCGTCGAAATCCGGGCCCTGTATTGAGACGGCTGACTCTGGGACAGGTTCGGAAGGCTGCAATACGGCCTGTGAAGCACCTGCGGGGACCTGTGCGTGCATCTGTTGAAGCGCTGTCGGTTGGTTTTCGAGAGTCGTATCATGATCCTCGGCAAGTTCCGGTGAACGAGCCGCAGTCAATATGGATTATGTTGCTCGAGTGTCCTATAGCTAGTTGCTCCCGCGACATTCAAGGGTCGACATGAATCAAGACGGACCCCATCCTCAGAATTCCGATGTACCAGACGTTGAACCATCTGGCACTCGAAAGGAACAGCCCATTGTCGTCGAAGACGTTCACCTGCAGACTACATCTGAACACCATGCCCAGCCTTCACGCGTCGACTTTTCAGAAACACAGGCGGTTGGGCCTGACAGTAACCGAGTTGCGCTAGACCCCCCTGCCTCCGTCAGCAACTCAAAGGTTGGCTCAAGCGACTCAGACACTGTTGTTGGCGTTACCCAGCAGGTGGGCACATCTACTGAGCATCATATGCCGCAGACTGCGCCCCCCACACCACCCGCCAAGGTATCGCCTTCCACTCCCGTCGGGGAGGCACCGGATGGTCCACGGACCTCTGTATCCGCGACTCCCGCCCTCGAGACAGATGGTCACAGCAGCCAAAGTCCGCAGACACTTTCTGGTCTTCGCAGCCCTACAACTCACAAGCGCTCTTTGACAATTTCCAAAGGCCACACTGTCTCTGTCGTTTTGATATCGTCCGCCCTAGAAACGATACTAGCCTCGAAGGAAGCCAAGCGCTCTCCCCCACTTCACGACGCTGCACAGAAGGCTCTGGAGATGGTCAGAGCAGGTCAAGGCGGCGACAGACCACGGGATATTTTGGAACCCCTTCGCCTGGCTTGCGAGACTAAGAGCGAGAAACTCATGATCGCAAGTCTGGATTGCATGTCCAAGTTGATCTCGTATCACTTCTTTGCCGAAGAATCATCGGTGCAGACCCTTCCTTCACCTCCGCCTTCTCCCGTACTCAGTGGTCGGCGGTCGACGTCTGGTTCGCAGACAGCCTTACCTCAGCCTTCTCTTGTCGATCTAGTGGTTCACACCATAACGACTTGCCACAGCGAGATAACACCAGAAGCCGTTTCCTTGCAAGTAGTCAAGGCTCTGCTAGCTTTGGTCCTGTCTCCCACAATTTATGTGCACCACTCCTCCTTGCTTAAAGCCGTAAGGGCTGTTTACAACGTTTTTTTGTTGAGCACGGACCCCGTCAATCAGATGGTCGCTCAGGGTGGGTTGACTCAGATGGTGCACCACGTCTTTGTGAGGTGTAAATCTAGCCAAATCGACGAGTCGACAGACGGGACACCGGCCAGGAGTTTCGACACCGAGACCCCATCTCCATCATCTCACTTCCCGCATGGTCACCTCAAATCTGATGTGCGGAGGTCGTCGCTACCCCCACAGGATCGACGTGGGCACGCGGTGGTAGCATCAGAACCTTCAGAGAACTCCTCTCAAGTCCCTTTGGAACCCAATCATACAGAAAAACGGCCTTCGTCTGTAACTTACGATTCAGCTCAGCCAGCAGAGGGACAAAGAAGCTCCGCACGCTCTTCAAATGATGGGAATCATGGTTCAGATATGTGAGTTGGACCCCATAGTCCAGTCCCATAAAGTTGATTAGCCATATATGTGCAACCCCTAGCTTAGTCCCGCGGTCACAGGAGGACAGGCCGGAGAATGCCCATCATCCTGGGAAACTCACTCCTAACGATATATTTATCAAGGACGCGTTCTTGGTCTTCCGTGCCCTTTGTAAGTTGTCGATGAAGCCGTTGAATACGGAGAGGTGTGTCGTCATGCATCTCGCTTATGTATGGCCTAAAGCGAGTCGTCAGTGAGCGTGATTTGAAATCACATGCAATGAGGTCGAAACTTCTCTCTTTACACCTGGTACTGACGGTCCTGAACTCGCATATGGCGTTGCTCGTTCACCCTGCAGCAATCGTTTACTCGAGCTCTTCTCACGAAGGAACGACATTTGTCCAGGCCATCAACCAGTACCTTTGCTTGAGCTTGAGCAGGAATGCTGTGAGCCCGGTACCTCAGGTGTTTGAGGTCAGCGTAGAAATATTCTGGCGAGTGTTATCAGGCATGCGCACTAAGCTTAAGGTAGAGTGAAACTGTTTACTTGGTTTTGTTGCACTCTCCCTGATCTCACGCCGTAGAAAGAGATAGAAGTGCTTTTGCACGAAATTTTTATTCCCATCCTTGAGATGCGAACGTCGACACTTAAGCAGAAAGCCGTTATACTTGCAATGCTTTCCAAACTTTGTCAGGATCCACAGGCTCTGGTAGAGCTGTACCTCAATTACGATTGTGACAGCGGAGCTGCGGACAACATTTACGAGCAGTGGGTCCTCTGCGTGTCTATTGTGCTTCACCCACTCACCTAAGCAACCCTAGTTTCATGAACATCATCTCCAAAATTGCGACCCTTCCTTATACTGCTTCACAGCAAAAGAGCAGCGATTCTGCAAGCCCTACTGTTATACCACAAACAAAAGCGCACCACCCCTCATCTCACGCTTCCGGTGCTATCCCTGTTCCGGGCATGATAGACACGTCAAACATCGGCATGTCGGAGGGACAGCTGAGACGACAAGGGCTCGAGTGTCTCGTTGCTGTTATCAGGTCTCTCGTACTCTGGGGGACCGCTACGGGGAAGACACCAGCCGACACAACTGACCCTGTATCACGTAGTCAAACAGGAGAAGAGGCAGGACCTGATACCATGACTCCTGATGCGTCGTTGGACAAGCTGGTTACCTTCACTGGTAGTGTTGAGGCACTGCGGCAAGCGACACCTGATGTCGCGGACGACCCTACAAGGTTCGAAAGCGCCAAACAGAAGAAAACGACTTTGCTTGAAGGTATCAAAAAGTTCAACTTCAAGCCAAAGCGCGTAAGTTCTTTACGTCGGTCTAATGAACCAGCACTCAGTATGAGTCACTCAGGGCATACAATTTCTCGTTGAAACCGGCTTCATTCGAAGCTCTTCGCCACACGATGTCGCTTGCTTCCTATTGATGACTGATGGCTTCAGTAAGGCCATGATCGGTGAATACTTAGGCGAGGCGTGAGTGTACCACTGGTGGCACCGTATGTTGTTGACGGTAACCACAACAGTGACGAAGTGAACGTTGCCATCATGCACGCCTTTGTTGATCTCCTTGACTTTCGCAATCTGAAGTTCCTCGACGCCCTTCGACTGTTCTTACAGGCATTTCGTCTTCCGGGTGAGGCCCAGAAGATCGATCGCTTCATGTTAAAATTTGCGGAGAGGTACATCGCACAAAATTCCCAAACTCCGTTTAAGAATGCTGGTCAGTATCATCCATCTTATACCGTCACTGTCTCTTGACCGCAATGTAGATACGGCTTATGTACTCGCGTACTCTATTATCATGCTCAACACCGATGCCCACAATCCACAGATCAAGAATCGCATGACGAAATCTGATTTCATTCGCAACAACCGCGGTATCAACGATGGAGATGACCTTCCTGAAGAGTTCTTGACGAGCATATTTGAAGGGATACTGACTAATGAGATCAGGATGAAAGATGAGATTGACTCAGCCACTAGCCTCCCCGCTATTGGGCCCGGTCTGGCCAACGTTCTCGCGAATGTTGGAAGGGATCTCCAGAAGGAAGCATATATTCTGCAATCCAACGGCATGGCCAGCAAAACAGAGGTGTGTGAACATGTTATTGTGTTCCATTGTCTCATATTCGTTCAGGCCCTCTTTAGAACGCTGATGCGTTCTCAGCGCCGATCCCGTGCTGGGGAGCAGTTCTTCAGCGCTTCTCACTTTGTGCATGTACGACCAATGTTCGAGGTCGCGTGGATACCGTTCCTCGCTGGGCTGTCAGGACCGCTTCAGAACACCGACGATCTGGAGGTGGTCGATCTCTGCCTCGATGGTTTCAAGAACGCGATTCACATTGTTTGCTTTTTTGATATGGAGTTGGAACGTAGCGCCTTTGTGACCACTCTAGCTAAGTTTACTTTTCTTAACAATCTGGGAGAGATGAAGGCGAAAAATATGGAAGCTATCAAGACCTTATTGGATGTAGCAGTTAACGAGGGTAACAACCTGAAGGGATCTTGGCGCGAAGTCCTTTCTTGTGTCAGCCAGCTGGAACATATGCAGCTGATCAGCAGTGGTATCGAAGTTCCGGATGCAGGAAAGAAAGGGTATGTCGTTAACCATGCTAAAGTGAGCGAGCACTGAAGCATTTGCAGGCGTCCTAAGAGACTACCTGCCGAAGAACTCGCCAATGAAAGCCGGTCCACACACATCACGGTTGCGGCCGATATGGTGTTTTCACTCAGTCATTATCTCTCTGGGGTATGTATGTCGTCTAGACTGGAGCGAATTGTCCTCAACTAATCGTCCTAGACGGCTATCGTCGACTTCGTTCGTGCGCTATGCGAAGTCTCGTGGGAGGAAATCCAGTCATCTGGCATGTCGCAGCATCCGCGCCTCTTTAGTCTTCAAAAGCTTGTGGAGATATCTTATTATAACATGAATCGTATTCGGTTAGAGTGGTCTAATCTTTGGGATATTTTGGGAGAACATTTCAATCAGGTATGCACCTTCGAAGCAGTGTAATTTCGACTTTGACATGTTTCAAGGTCTGCTGTCATAATAATCCTCACGTCGGATTTTTCGCTCTGGACTCGTTGCGCCAACTGTCCATGCGATTCCTCGAAAAAGAAGAGTTGCCCCACTTCAAGTTTCAAAAAGATTTCCTCAAGCCCTTTGAACACACAATGGCCCACAATGCTAACCCAGACATCCGCGATATGGTGATTGGAATTGTTGTATCAGCGAGAACGGTCCTGACTTTCTTTATAGGTTTTGCAGTGTCTTCAACAAATGATACAGGCCCGTGTGCAGAACATGCGGTCTGGTTGGAGAACGATGTTTGGTGTTTTCTCTACTGCCTCCAAGGTACTCACGGGTACGTGCTCGCCTTCGTACACTCCGCCTCACGATGAAATCCTGCTCTTTAGAACGAATAGCAAGCTCTGCATTCGAGATCGTAACAAGAGTGAATACCGCACACTTCACAGCAATCGTTCGGCACGGTGCCTTTGCAGACTTGACCGTCTGCATCACAGAGTTCTGCAAAGTGAGCAAGTACCAGAAACTTAGCTTACTCGCCATTGCTATGTTGCGTGGCGTGATACCGGTCATGCTCAGTAACCCTGAGTGCTCTTTTGGTCCAGAAGGGCAATCGCTGAGAGATGATGGCATGATAAGATTTTGGTTCCCAGTTCTTTTTGGATTCTATGATATCATCATGAACGGAGAGGATCTAGAAGTGCGCCGCCTGTGAGTTCGTCAAAGTTATCACGTCCAGTTTATCTTTACTCATAATTTTCAGAGCATTGGATTCGCTCTTCACCACTTTGAAAGCGCACGGAGAACTTTTCCCAATCGGATTTTGGGACACTGTCTGCCAGGAACTTCTTTTCCCTATATTCGCTGTGTTGAAGTCAAGTCAAGATTTGTCTCGGTTTAGCACGCAGGAAGACATGAGTGTATGGCTGTCCACGACGATGATTCAGGCACTCCGCGATCTCGTCGATCTGTTCACGTACTACTATGACACTTTGGAGCGCTTCCTTGATGGGTTATTGGACCTTTTGTGTCTCTGTATATGTCAAGGTTGGTGTTGTCTTCGCATCTCGTCAGTTTCATCGCCAATCTGACATGAACAGAAAATGATACTCTTTCCCAAATTGGGACTTCATGTCTGCAACAGTTCTTGGAGAACAATGTTCAGAAGTTGAGCCCCACGCAGTGGGAGCGTGTTACTTCCACTATTGTCAAACTCTTCAGAACGACGACCCCGCACCAGCTGTTTGATGAACGTTTGAGGGTGGAAATTGACGGTAGTTCCTCTGAATATGCAGATGCAAGTGGTGAGTAACCCGTTGGTTGGGTTGTGCTCGTTTGCTGACCTGCAAGAAAGACTCCATGAAAGCCATTCTTCCAGCCCCCCTGTCTCCCTCCAGCGAGCGTTCAGCCAGTGACGTTCCACCCCCATTGAAGGACCGCAGCCGAGCCTTCAAACAGATCATTGTCAAATGTGTCCTTCAGCTGCTTCTCATCGAAACGACCAACGACTTGCTTCGCAATGACTCCATTTACAACACTATTCCGCCTGAGCAATTGCTCCGACTGATGGGTGTACTGAACCATAGCTATCAATTCGCTCGGATGTTTAACGACGACAAGGAGCTCCGCACGGGGCTGTGGAAAGTTGGCAAGTACCATGCTGTATGAATATTGGTCGTTATCTCTTAAATGCCGCGCATCTGCAGGTTTTATGAAGCATCTACCCAATCTGCTCAAACAGGAGTCGAGTAGCGCGGCGACCCTGGTACATGTCTTACTCAGAATGTACTTTGATGAGCGTCCCGAGTACCTGTCAGCAAGACCACAGATCGCCGAACGCCTTTTACCGTAAGGAGTCTATTTTGAGTCCCGCTAGTACTTGAAATCTTATGCTTTCATCTAGACTGGGTTCCAGTGTGCTCACGGACTATCCTAAACTACGGATAGATACGCAAGCAAAGAATATTGTAGCCTGGACACCTGTTGTCACCGAAATTCTGGATGGTTTCTGTCGATTCGACACGAAGACCGTAAGTCACTGCTTGGGTGTCACTTCAGTGATTGCTGATGCCCGTTAGTTCGTCAAGTATCTCCCCGTCATATACCCCTTGGCAACCGGCCTCCTGGCTCGTGAAGCTGCCCCGGAGATACGACTCGCACTGAAAACATACTTCGAGCGAGTTGGCTATGCTCAAGGCATCATGGAGGCATCTTAACTTTACGACACGCTAGCTATTGTCCGCAATGCTATCTATTCTTAGTCGTGTATTCCACCTATTAATGATTCCAAAGGACGAGATATATTACTTCAAAAGGGTCAGTAGATGCTAGTATCCAGTATATCCACTGTGAAATCCACCATTCGATTGCTGGAAACTCCAGCTGGTGACGTGAGGAACCAATCCCGTCGGTTGGGCTAGTAGGGGCTATTAGCGGGTTTTCATTGGTACTAACGAAACTTACGTTGGACTCGAAGGGCATCGTACTCCCCTGCGATGACTCGTCAGGGACGGAATAAGTGAGAGCTTGTACACACTTGCCAGCTAACTGTGGTCCTGGACGTTCATTATCAACAGCGAATGTCCCCGACTTCATTTGTGCAAACACGTTCGCAGGGGAGGTATTCGAACCACTGTTACTTGACAATTGGGTAAACGGCCGAGAAGGGATGGGTGGTGAGGAAGACAAGGCATTGTTGAATGGGGATTGCCCATATGGAGACAAAATTACTGGGTCTACAACGAGCCGTTAACATTGAAAGGTTCTGAACAGCGAACGAACTTACTGCTTGGCACGGGTGGGGCTGTCGAGTCCCGGAAAGATGTGTTGGGTGTAAGATTGCCAAACGGAATGCCGGTTGGTTGCGTTAGCATGGGCTCCGAGGTACGCAATCCAGTAGGCTGAGAAATGAGTGGCTGAGAGTTTCCTGTGAAGCCTGTCGGTTGGGATTGGACGAAGGGGCCCGGGGACTGTGATTGGAAGGGAGACATGTTTGCTGGACGCGTCGGAACGAAATTATTGAATCCAGTCTGGGTGGGTATGAGAGGTTGCAATAAACCTTGATTGGCTGGGACTGGAGCGAATGGACCACGTGGGCCATGTTGCTGAGGCGGAGGGAGCACCCCAGTCTGCTGGTTCTGAAGATGTTGACCGAGGGGAGTAGGGGATATTCCCATGCCGAAGCCACTATTGTAGCCAGGCGGCGGCGAAACTACGACAGGGATTGAGGTGGCCGGCGCAGCAGATGCGGGGGCAGGGGAAGGAGCGCTACGGTTTGTCTTCAGTTGACTAAGACGAGCCAGCTGGTCAAAAATATCTGCGTCTGTTTTGGCGAGAGAGCTGGCTAAGGTTTCTTGGGATTGCACTTGAGTCGATGCAGTAGTTGGACTAGGGTTACTAGGTATCTGTGTAGCTGGGGGAGCTGAGGGTGCCCTTGGCGCAGTCGCCGGCGGTGTCGGGGGGGGAGCGGGAGGTTTTGAACCTGGTCTGTTCGTCCACGCATCATCGTCAAAGCCAGAGGGGGTGTTCAGAACAGAACTCGACCGTTGAGGGGCCTGTATAGGAGATGCTACCGCAGGACTACTGGTGCGCACCAGAGGAGAGCCACTCTGCTTTATTTGCTCGGACACAGATCCAATAGCGTCCAAATCAACGGCAGGCGGGGGAAGGGTCTTGCTGGTCTGGGGTCTTCCGCGACGTTGACCATTGTTCTTCAGTACTCCACCAGGGCCCACAAAAAGGTTGGGGGCCGGACTTGTCAGTTTCTTGGTGTTCTCTTCCTCTTGCAGTCGTCGTGCGAGATCTTCATCACTGGCTACTTGGGCCACAGCCTTCGCTTTGGAAAACTTCTGCTGAATGGCCTTGTTTACCCGGATGATGTCGCCTTCTCGCAGGCCGAGCGATCGCATGGTAGATTCGGTTATGTCCGGGAGGATAGCCTCATCGATTTTGTCCCTCTCAAAGGAGGACGAATAGCGAGTGCAATCATCCATGTCACAACCAGCTGAGAGGAAGAACTCGAACCAGTCAATGTTGGGCCCCTTCTTAGGCTGTTCGGCCTGCTTGGCAGCTTCTCGCCGCTTGAGTGCGAGTGGTTGATCGTCATCGTCATTTGACACACGGCGTTGCGCTGTGGATACTGCGGACGAGCTGGGTAATGTCTTTGCTGTTAAACGTTCAACGTATCGCATATCTTCCAACGACATTTTCTCCGAAGGAACCTCAATGACGACACCGTTGATCTTGTGCAATCTGAGTTTCCCATTGTTATATCCAAGGAGAGCTGCTTCGACTTTGAACTGGCCACTACGATCATGCCAGACACGCGTGGACTCCGGAGGCGGGCCATCTATTAAAAAAAAAGACATAAATATTACCTGCCTTCATGAGCAATGACGTACTTTTGGCGCTGTCGCTGGACGCCCGAGTAGATGAGGAAGAATCTCTTGACGGCTTGGCCTCAGAAGTTTGAAAACGACTGAAAATTCAAGGAGGATTTCAATGAATGAACGGAACAGGCTAGCCCTAGTGGAATGGCATACGGAGAACTATTCTGCTCCCTTTCCGCCTTTGCCTGGGCATGCCTGGCTGCCTCTTGGCGTTTCTTTCGTTTGGCTTCAGCCTCAGTAGCAGCCTCATTTTCTCGACGTGTCTTTTCGGCCTCAGCTGCGGCGGTAGCGGCCTGTGCACGTAACTCTTGCTCAGCCCTCCTTCGCTCCTTTTCCGCGCGTTCTTGTCGTTCAGCTTCGAGACGCTCTCCTTCTTGCGTTATCCTGTATGCTTCATCGCGTTCCGTAGTCAAAGAAACCACGTCCAGTAGCTGTTCACAAAATTTAACATATTTTGCGTGCGGCCACCTTTTCCTACGCACCTCGAGATACGACGCAGGCACGACTCCCTCCGCTCCTTGCTTGTTCCTACATTTCCACCACTCTTCTCCCTCTTTTTCAATGATATCAAGCCTCTCGCCTTCCTGAACCGAAAGCTCATCAGAGCTTGTTCCCTCGAAATCGTACAGAGCGACTGCAGGTTCGCCTTCTTCACTATCCTCCTGACCTGCGCTGAGCCCCGCATCGACTGCCTCCTCACCTACCTCAACATCCTCAGACGACTTCCTTGGTGGTATTATCTGAGATTCCTCTGCAAAGCGTACAGACGCCCCGTTCTTCCTGGATGGGCTCCCAACGTCCCGTTGTTCGGCAGATGGGTTAGGCGACCTGTCACCGTCCAGTTTCTCACCTACGCGTTTCGCAGAAGAGAGACCTTTAGACGATTCAAGCTTCACAACGACAGCATCAGCCATATCCTTGCTTCCAACATTGAAGTGCAGTTTCGCCGAGTTAATTCCTCCAACCTCGATATGCACGTGCTTCCCCTTGTCGACGGAGATTCCCTCGACGTCTGTGGTCTGCCATTTCTGCACCGGTGTCTGCCAGAGTATTAGCCCCAAAGGCTGCCTTCGGAGCGCAAGGCATACCTTATCCGACTCGCTCGCGAAAAAAACTGCACCATTACCAATTCCAAGGGTTCCTTTCCTCTTTTTCCCTTTCTTATCCACTTCTGAGACAGGCCATGTTCTGATGTCGTCGGCTTGCGCCTTTGCGGACGCATGCGCAACAAGATCTGCAGGGTCAACATAAATACTCACGGGACGCGCTGGAGGCTCCGACTAACGAGAGACATGAAGTAAATGGAAAGCTATTTGCAGAAAAAGAGACTCGCCGATGGAGCAGCAACGATTTGGGCGACGTGCATCAGTTCCGCGCCATCTGTGGACTTTGACATTGATCAGTAAATGCGGAGGTATTCGAGGTCCAACTATACCTCCTCGACGTAGTTTCCAGGAACGAAGCCAGCCTTTCCCCCTTCTTTCTGACTTTGTACGAGAATCCACTCATCCTCACGATCAAAGACCATGAGGATCTCGTTCTCTCTGATAGAGAGCTCTCCAGGCGCGGCCGCATCGTAGTCATACAGAGCTTTGACGAGTGATGTATGCTCTGCCTGCATTACCCGATCGACTCAGCGGTTGCATCCGGGAAGGTAGCTGATGACTTGCCTGTTCAATGTATGCCGCAGGCACGAGACCGGTCGGACCCTCTTCATCTTGTGATCCTCTCTTGACCTTCACCTTCCACCAGCTGAAGGATGTTAACGACTCGATTAACCCCGTAGCAAAAGTGGGCTTAACTCGTCGTCCGTCTTCTCGAGAAGGAAAAGCAGCTGGTTTTCTTTGATTGTAATTTCGTCCTCGGATTGTGGTTCATAGTCGTATGCTACCTTTAGCACAGCCAAATACTCTTCGCCATGTTCTGTCATTGCTCAGAGAACGACGTAGCTGACTGCAATAGACACCGCGTGGTGGTAGGTGGCTATGATGGTACTGACAGTGGAAGCTTCTAGGCCAGTTCCAAACGCAGAATCCTCGACCTACCTGCGAAGAATTGAGATTTGGGACGATGTGATGTGAACTCTGCGTTAGGGAGCAGCAAACGGAAGTAGATGCGCAACAACGATCCTGGGCAGTGGGAAGGACTCGACCCGATATCGTGGTCACTTTAAGGCTGCCCCACACGTGACTTGTACTATCCTCCACCTTCAGATGCAGTCTCAAACAAAAGTCATGTCCAATCCTACCGAACTCCATAGATTTCACAGGTTCGTCAAAGGCTACAATGCATGGCCACCCTAATATTACGGGCGTAGTGGATGTAACGGTCTCAAAAGGGACCAACTCATTGATGATCCCCCCGGACTGTACTGCATGCAGAGCACGCAAGATGATTTGGTTCGTTGATGCTGACAAGCGGGTGCAATCGTTGGCGCTAGGCTTCAAAAATATTCGTAACGAGACTTACAATGTGCAGGCAAGACAATGCCAAGTGCCTTGCATTTCATCCTCCACAACAGCAGGAGCCATGAAATGATCTGGCCCAGCAAACGAGATTTTCAGTTGCTCCATCTTTGGCCTCTGCAAATGCGGTCTCTTCCTCTTGTTTCCCGTCGACGCCGGCACCTCGACGGAACACTCAGTGAACGTAATATTCTTCTTACTCACACAGTGCCCCTGTCCAGCCTGGGGAAACAAAAAGTCATTGGCGGAATTGTACTTCGCCGTCGCCAGCATATCATGTTCGTCTGGTTTGATTGTTTCAAGCAGTATACGACGTCGATCTTGGTCAGTCTCGATGTTGTCCGGTTCATTCTCTGAGTCCGAGATTTTCTCGCTTTCTGAAGCGGTTCTGGACGAGGAAGTAGATGCTAATGATGCCGTTAGAATCCGTGAAAGGGATAATCCTCGAAAAAGATGCGTTGCCTCTGAGAGCTTGTATGCGCTTTTCAGCCACCAATGCATGTTCTTCTCTGGCGCGTTTACTGACACCTCCGTCAGGTCGAAGGGAGAGCGATAGTATATGCAGACTGAAGTACCTTCCGGCCTTCTTCCGGAAGCCCTTTCCAATAGTCTTGTTATCGTCCGCTCCTCCGTTGAGCCTCATCCCGGCAGACGTGAACGCATTCGAATTCGTAATCCTCGAACCTGTCCTCCGTTTCTTAGCTGTTTGTGGTCCCGTGTGAAGCGATGGTCCTGCTGCGTCTGCTCTGCTACGATGCCGCCTGAATGGAAAGGGGCGCGCTCGCGCATGAGCACCACCGCACTGGAATTGACGTTTGAGCAAGGCGGACACGGAATGCAGAGGCAAGGAACTGACCATGTACTCGGGAAGATCTCCGATCTGGATGCCCTGACCTGCGACCATGGCAGAATCGGCCAGTCGGGTGCCAGACGACCAATAACCTGGTTTGCGGCGGTATGCGGAGGGTGAAGACACGAATGAGCAAGATTACATACCATCTCCGAAGTATCCTCGGCTCCGAAGTGCTCGAACCTCTTGCTGAAGTTGGCGCCAAAGAGCCTGGAAAGCTGGACCATGATTCATATGCTGTCAAGTTCTTGAATTCGGCCTGCAGGGATTAAGACGGGCACCTCAAACGAACCTTAATGTGAGCGAGCTAATTCATGTTGAAAAATAGCTGATCAGCGTGGATGAGTACGAGGAGTGGCAAGTACCTCATGGCAAAGTGTGCTCATCAACCAGTCAGTTCGTTGCAATGACCCGTTTTGCCCTCTTAAAACCAGCTCTTCCGAGCGACAAAGTCAGGAATTGGCTGGCGGAATGAAGTATCACGGAATGACGCGCACCGATGGTCTCTCCGCTGTTCCAATTCCTTCCCGCGAAGACGCGGTTGTATTCGTACTGTTTACTCAACGCGCCAACGTTAGATGACACAAACGTTAGACTGATGCACTGCGCACCTCTTCGAGACTGTTCACAGCAAAGCCGTGAGCTTTCATGACTGGTTTCACTTGAGCTGCAAGGCCTCGCAGGAGTTGATGCGCGGCGCCTTCGGCGGTGGCATCCGCCATGGGCAGAACCGAGATAAAATTAACAAACGGATTCGGATTTGACTCGCGCTCATTGAGACGTAGATGGACCATTATTGCCTCGTCGAAGTTCACTGTTGGCACTGGAACTGGGAACTGGAACTGGATAACTTGACTAACTACCCTATATTAGTCTATAACTGTTTGCGAGGGGCGTAGTGCTTATGTAAGTACATGATCAGTGCTCCATCGAAAAGACGCCGAGTCGACAACTCCAGTACAGGTCGCATTCGGTGGAGTCGCTTCCTACTCACTCTTGCTCTTCCGCTGACATTGTTCATTCAGTATCACGCTTCATGCTGAGCATGGCGACTCAAGCGGCTGAAATTCCGGTCCCTGCCTTGCTTGTCGTAGATATGCAGGTGGACTTCATCAGCGGAAGTCTGGCAGTTCCAGATGGACAATCGCTCCTCGAGCCAATTAACGAGATCATCGATTTACCTTTCAAATGTCGATACGCTTCAAAAGACTTCCATCCGCCAGGCCATGTATCTTTCGCGTCCACTCACGGAAAGCGGCCTTTCGAGAAGATTACCATTTACCCACCCAGGACTCTGTTGGAGCAGACGGCAGGCGACGTCAGCGCCATAAATGAGCTTGGTTTGGAACAGGTGCTTTGGCCCGATCACTGTGTTCAGGGCACTTCGGGCGCAGAATTCATACCCGGGCTACACGCAGACATGCTCGACGAGACTATCTACAAGGGCATGGACTCCGGAGTGGAGTGTTACTCTGCCTTCAAGGAGCCGTGGAGTCTACGGAGCACAAACCTCGAGCGTTTACTCCGTGATAATGGTGTGACGGACCTGTATATTGTCGGGGTCGCGGGGGACTACTGTGTGAAGGCTTCTGCGATTGACGCAGCAAATCTCAAAGCATTCAACACCTGGGTCGTGACTGATGGAATACGTAGCGTCTCTAGCGAAGGCAAGGAATGGGAAGCAATGAGATCTGCGGGAGTAGGGATCATTGACACTGCCAGTTTGAAGATGCGATTGCAGGGAAAGTAAATTGATGCGATTACAGAGCAAGTACAACGTCTGCGATGCCAAATGTACAATACAAGTGAATGATCGTCCCAATGTCCAAGCGTTCAGCCCAAAGCCATCCCACCCACCCCACCAGCGATCCCGTTACGCCCACTGCTAGAAGTGAGCGCGCTGGCGAGCAGATCTCGACAGTTTCGCAACCGCTCTCGCCGAACGACAAACCACGAACTCTCTGAAGCCGGGGCTGCAAGTGGAATGCCAATGCTGCCCCTCCACCGTGCATGCTGGACAGCTTTTACCAGCGACTCCACTTCCGCCTCTGAATCGAGTTCGTCGAAGTTCTCCGCACCGTCATCGCCCTCCAATCCACCAGAGGTAGTTGGTATATGGAGTTTCTTCTGAGCTTTCTTAGTTCCCGAACTTTTACTGGGGTCAAGACCGGATGCGAGGGCAGCTTCCATGGCAAGTCTCTTCTTCTCTGCCTTTTCTTTCTCCTTTTTCTCTTTTTTTTCCGCCTTCGTCTCTCTCTTCACGGGTTCGACCCAATTTGGATTATTGGCGCGATTCCATTCGAGAAGAAGTTCATCGTATGACTTGGAGCGACCTTGTACTGCACGTTTCGCACCCATCGAATGGGCTTTGCAGGTCAGGGAACGTGAGCAGGGAAGACCCTTGTCATTGATGACACCGCATTGCTTGTCAAAGTCCACCGGACCCTTGGTCCGCCCCTTCGTGACTTTCGTTTTCTTCTTGCTGGGTTCTGACGGGTCCTCTACCTCTTCTCCGTTTGCTGCGCGCTTCTTGCCCTTCTTCAATTCCACTGGCGGAAAAGCGTGATCCAGTAACTTTCGTCATTCATGAGAGCGTTAAAGAGGAGGGTGATCGAGTATACCTTCACCATCCGCAGTTTTACTCTTCACCCATTTCCTACCTGATCGTATGTCATTGCAATTGTCTGTTGGTGCGAATTTTCATTCTGAGGAGAACAGTATGACATCGCGGGCGTACGCACTGGCGTGGTCCGCAACAGCACTCCTTAGCACGGGCTTGTCGCAATTACTGCAGCGTATGACGCCGATATCTGACTTGAGTGGCTGAGCACCGTATATCTTCATATCCCGTGCGGACAACCATGATGTCGGCGGAGAAGGTAAATCTACCACTTGTGTATCGCTCAGGGGCGTGCCAGGTCTTGGAGGTGTGAGGACATCCCATGAAAAAGGGGATGGTGAATTGCTAGTACGGATTAATTTCAGTGTCATGGCAGTCGAGGTCAAAGATGTCCAATGCATCGGACAATGCCGACTTTGTCAATATCACGTTGTGGCCGTACTGGGCCGCAACCAAGCTTGATATGATTTTGTAAAATTCAGTACCTTAGCGCGTCACTCTGGTCAGGTTTAGAAAAGTCTTTGTCGAGAGCCAAGTTGGTGTTGCGGCTACGACATAAACTGTAAGGCTTACTGTTGGGAAGAAGAAAGTGAGCAAATGCTACATGGATGCGTGACGGGATACACGAGGTACTCTAACCGGTACGGCGATGATACTGGTCTAGAAGGTAATACAGCCGGTAGCATATCCAGGTATCCCCTGACAACCTACACGTGATTGCAACTTACATTCCCCTCTACGCCGCAGCCCCAACGGCGGTGAGGGTGGCGTTGGACATACCTTCGGTGACTTCATCAATCCGATCGTCTATCAGCTTTGTGACCTTGGAAATTGTTCATTCACATGGAATCACATGACAGTTTGAATCTCTTACTTTTCCAATTGCGACTGTCCGTCCTATATACGACATGTCAGGCGGGCACAAGCTAATGTGTCCAAAATTACTGACCTTCATCTCGCAGAGTAAAGCGACCTAGCTGAGGATAATCCACAAATCTCTCCACGCAAACAGGTAGCGCGCTTTCAACCAGAGCCACTATCTTTTGACCTGACGGGCCAAACTTTATTATCTAGAACGTCGCCCGAAGGATCATGGTTACCTTTCTTCGCGAACTGAGGCGGTTTCCTCGATTTTCTACCTGTTGCTTTGTCAAAATAATGGAGTAGAGCCTATCATTCGCGGATCAGTAATCAGTGACATAGCCTCCACCATCCAAAGTCCACTAACGGGGAGGGTAATCTCTTCCGCAAGGGTGTGAACGTGCATGACAGCCGAGTAACCAGCGCAGATGATGTTTTTGTGCTCTAAGATTGCCAGTTGGGCCTCAAACTGCCGTACGGCGTGCACTGGTTTTTTGGGGCTGGTGAGCACGAATCCAGGGCTGACGTCCTCGTCCTCCACCCCACGCAGACGAACTCGAACGTTATCCCCGCAGATAGCAGACGATATCTCGACTTCCATCTCATTATATATTGCGGCGACTTCGACCACGTCCTTGTTGGGCATGAGCACGAGGTTTTCGCCCTTGCGAATATGGCCAGATTCAATTTTTCCGACGACTAGAGTGCCCATATCTTTATATTTTTCAGAAACCGGCATCATGAGAGGTGCGTTGATCTTCCGGTCGACCATGGGCATGTGGTCCATATGATCCAGGAACGATGGTCCGCTGAATGGAGTATAAGCGTGATTCAGCTAAGAAGTAGGAAAGTAACACGACCTCCACCACGAGCACACCGACGTGGACACAGGTTCCTTCAGATTAGCCCCAGTATAGGCCGAAACAGGAATAAACGTGACGTCGGTCTTTGGATTGAACCCCGCCGCTTTGATAAAGGGGGTCAATTTGTCCTTGATTTCGTTGTAGCGTGTCTGCTCCCAGTTGACCGTTGGATCATCCATTTTGTTGATGACCACTATAACTTTGGAAACGCCCGCGGTTTTGACAAGCATGACGTGCTCCCGAGTCTGTCCACCTTTTTCGAATCCGGTCTCGAATTCGCCCTTGCGAGCCGAGATGACAAGAACAGCGACGTCTG